>CM056732.1:72796434-74141791 GCA_029844215.1 Przewalskia tangutica
GCTACTTGATACGAAATCCTAGATAATGCATGTTTAGGAAGATGATTTAGGTCATTTTTTGAACGATTGAGCCTTTCAAGTCACCCTTGATTACATTAATCCCTAGTTACCCTTTTTGAGCCTTAATGAATCCTTATTTGATTAATGCCCATTCTGAGCTGATTTGAAACCCATTACAATTTCTCCTTCCTTTGAATTTACCATGAGCATATACGTATATGATTGAGGATGGGTTGTTTGTGATAGATAATGTAAATTGGGTGATGTCAATAGAAGTACAAAAGATTGAGAAATTCCGGGAAAAAATATTTTTTTTAAAAAAAGAAAAATTATGTTACACTCTCCTTGTACATACATTAAAAAAAAGTTTGGGGTAGTGTATATATATATATATATATATATATATATATATATATTAATGTAGAAGTGTGAATGTTCTCAATCTAGGAAAGAAAATAAAGGAAAAACAATTGGGGATGGTTGTTGGTTTGTAATGTAAATATCAAGTTGGTTGATTGGTGTATATGCTTACGGTAATCTTGAACCTAAATGACTTTTCATCTACCCGAACCTAATCCTATCGTCATAACCTACAAAAGTCATATTGATTCTTAGCATATCTTATCTACATTAGTGTATATTGGCAAGTTAGCAAGCCTATAGATTTTTGGCCGGATGAACTGTTGGAAAGAATTCATTGTGCATAAACTGATATTGATTACATGTTTGAGTCAGCAATCATGGTTGAGTGATCATATGCCTTAATAACTTTAAGCAAACTTGATGAATATCTGACTTAAAATTCTAGATAGCAAATTAATGGCTAGAATGTTCCTGAAAATGATATTGCACGTGTTCATGATATTCGAGGCATAGTATATTGTGGTTGACTTGATTCATTCTTAGAGTCTGCGTGTATTTTTCTTTTTAGGGTGTCTGAAGTTCTTTACTCGAGGACGAGTAAAGTTTAAGTTTGGGAGTGTTTGTTGAGTCTATTTTTAGTACGGTTTTAGAGTGTATTTTAGGGAGTTTTTTGTTGTCTTTTAATTGTTTTGTACAATATTATGCATGTTGTATTGTGTTTTCAGGTCATAAGCGATTCAGTAAGGATTGAGGCGAATTCAAAGAGAATAGGCGTTTATGGAGGCCCAAAAATGCACATCGAGTCCCAAGCAATCAGTAAAAAAGGTCTCGGGAAGCGTAGGAAGCAATCTGGAAGAAACCTGAACAAAAAAGGATGATGAGTCGCGACGCTTAGAAGTAAGAGCCGTGGCGCCTAGATCAAGGGCCACGGCACCTGACTAGCAGAAACTTTACATGAAATTAGAGTCGCGGCGCCTGGATGAAGCGACGCGGCGCTGACAACGAAAATACGCGAGATAACGGGGGTAAAAAGGTCCAAGAAAGGTCTTTCTTTATATAAGCTATGTGAGGTTGATTTTAGGATTATTACACTTTAGAGCAAGAAACAAGAAGGTTAAGGAGCAATTGGAGACCACGATTGTTCAGGTTCTTTTTCTTTTCTTTTCTTTAATTCAGTACATGTTGGTTGTTAAGACAATTAGTTTTATTAGCATGTCTATGAACTAATTTCTTTATTAGAATTTTCCATCGAATCGCTTGAACCTCTATTATGAATTAATACATTGTTAGTATTTCTTCTTCATCTATCAATATCTATTCAACTTGCGTTTATTGAATGAGAATTAATTGGCCATTATTTTTCATTACTTATATGATTTCAAATCAAGATCTGAAAAGGGAGATTTGAATATGTTATAGTTGATTAGTCATATGTTTAATCTTGAACGAGAGTATCACGATTGTATGTGTAGCGTTTTAGGTTATTGATCTTAATCCTCCTATAAGGTTGAATTTATCATAGAAATATAAAAAAATCTCACTTAGGTTGAGTTTTTATATGTCCTAACCGGAATATAGAACACCTTAGTTAACCTGCTATCTTGATAAGGATAAGAATTGATTGTTTTGCATTAACGAATGATAAAGGGGATAGTTGATGAGATTGAAAATTCTATTTCTAAGAGAATACGTCAACATATTCGCATGGTCATACACGAATATGCCCAGATTAAGCACAGACATAGTAGCCCAAGAGCTACCCGACAATGAGGATTCTACCCCGGGCAAACAAAAAATCCGACAATTCAAGCCTGATCTAAGCATAAGAATCATAGATGAGGTTGAAAAGCAAATAAAGTCTAGAATGGTGGAAGTAACTCCATACCGCACATGGTTGGACAACATCGTTGCATGTATCAAAGAAGGATGAGAAATTTTATATTTGTGTGGACTATCGTGATCTCAATCGAGCAAGTCCCAAGTGTAACTTTCCACTTCCAAACATTCACATACTCATCGATAACTGCGTAAAGCACGAGTTACATTCATTTATGGATTGCTTCGTCGGTTACCATAAGACCTGATGAGCGACGAAGACGCACATAAAACAACATTCATTACTCCATAGGGAGTGTACCACAACCGTGTAGTGTCATTCAGCCTCAAGAACACCAACACAACTTACATGAGAGCAATGCACATCATTTTCCATGACATAATGCACAAAGAGGTAGAGATCTACGTGGATGATGTCATAATCAAGTCACATGAAAGCTCAGAGCATATCATACACTTGCAGAAGTTGTTCGACAGACTTCGCAAGTTCAATCTAAAGCTAAAATCCGACCAAGTGCACATTTGGAGTGCTTACTAGAAAAATATAGATTCATAGTCAGTCGTAGGGACATACAACTAGATCCCTCAAAAAGCAAAGCCATTCAAGAGTTTCCGCCGCCAGAGATCAATAAAGACGACATGCATTTTATGGGAAAGTTGAATTACAATGGACGCTTCATAGCACAATCTATGATGATCGTGGAGCCCATTCTCATCTACCAAGTGGATAAATGAATGCTATAAAGCCTTAGACACCATTAAAATATATTTATCTAATTCGATATTCTTGGTCCCTCCTAGGACAGGGAGCCCACTGCTGCTATATTTATTGGTATCAGATAATGCATTTGGATACATATTGGCGCAACACGATGAAACTAGGAAGAAAGAGTGTGTAATATACTATCTTAGTAAGAAGTTCACCGCTTATGAGTAGAGGTACACCTTGGTGTAAAATACATGTTGTGCTGACATGGGTAGCACAAAAGCTATGACACTAATTATCATCCTACACTACTCATATAATTTCCAAGATGGTCCTTTGAAGTACATCTTTCGCCAGCCCATGCTTATAGGGAAATTGGCCAACTGGCAAATGCTTGTAAGAGAATTCGACATCATATATGTGATCCAGAAATTTGTCAAGGGACAGGCATTGACTGATTTTCTAGCGTAAAGTCTAGTCGACGAAGAGTTTAAACCCGTAAGGATATTTCTCAGACGGGGAAGTGATGACAATTGAAGAAGACATGGTCGAAACCTACTCAAGATGGAGAATGTTCTCTGACGGTGCATTCAATTACAAGGGTTCAAGAATCAGGGCAATTTTGATCTCAGGAACATGTCATCATTACCCAATAGTAGCAAAGCTCAACTTCCGATGTACGAACAATATGACAGAGTATGAAGCCTACATTTTGGGTTTTTGCATGGCTACCGACATGTATATTCAAGAATTATTGGTAATAGGAGACTAGAATTTGCTAATTCACAAGGTTTAAGGAGAAAGGGCCACTAAAAATGAGAAGATATTGTCATATGTGAACATCGCACAAAGGTTATGCAAAAAGTTTAGGAAAATCAACTTTCGACACATGAAAGAATTCAAAATTAATTCACCAACACTCTTGCGACTGTAGCATCCACAATACAACATCTTAAAAGCAGTCACATTGACCCACTTGAGATCAACATCAGGAAGAACACGCTTATTGCTCCCATGTGGAAGCAGAATCGGATGGTAAACCATGGTACACTGACATAAGCACATATTTAGAAAATGGAGAGTATCCCAAAAACATCACAACCAACCAAAAGAAGATCATTAGAAGAATGGCCAATGGTTTCTTCTTGAACAAAAGAGTACTCTACAGGAGGATGCCCGATCTAGGGCTATTCATATGCGTCAATTCCCTAGAGGCCACGAAACTATTAGAAGAGGTACACAACGGGACTTGTGGAACTCACATGAATGGGTTCATCCTAGCCAAAAAAATCTTGAAAGCAAGTTACTACTGGATGATTATGGAAACCGATTATAGTGTATTTGCACAAAGATTCCATCAATGCCAGATTCACAGAGATCTAATAAGAATCCCACCAAGTGGGATCAATTTCATGAGCTCTCCCTGACCATTTATAGCTTGGGGCATGAACTTCATCGGGCCCATAGAGCCAGTAGCATCCAACGAACATCGCTTCAGTTTGGTTGACATAGACCACTTTATGAAATGGGTCAAAGCCACTTCCCACAAGTCAGTGACAAAGAAAGTGATCACCGATTTCGTGTGAAATAATATCATATGCCAATTCGGCATCCTAGAGTCAATCATAAATGATAATGGAGCAAATCTGAACAGTCATCTGATGAATGATATTTGTGAATAATTCTGTATAACTCATTGAAATTCAGCCACCTATAAGTCATAGATGAACGGTGCCATAGATGAAGTCAATAAGAACATCAAAAGGATATTAAGGAAAATGACTGACAACTATAAGTGTTGTCATGAATAGTTACCCTATGCATTGTTAGGATACCAAACAACTACTCGAACCTCAATAGGAGAAACTACACATTTGTTTGTTTACAATACTGAAGTAGTTATACTAGCTGAGGTAGAGATACCGTCACTCAGAATTATACAAAAAGTAGACAGGACAACACAGAGTGATTCCCAAAAATATATGAGCAATTAGACTTGATTGACGAGAAAAAGATGGTTGACGTATGTCACGATTAGCTATACCAACAGAGAATGGCACGCGCCTTCAACAAACGGGTCAGAGCCTGAATCTTTCAAATTGGACAATTGGTACTCAAGTGTGTATTTCCACACTACGATGAGTACAAATAAAAATTCGCACCCAACTAGAAAAGACCCTACATGGTGCGCAAAGTACTATCAGGAATAGTTGCATTCCTCGAAAAGATAGATAACTAAGAGTGGCCCAAGGCAATCAACTCAAACGCAATGCGTGAGGACATGCCTTTTTTAGTTTGTATTCACATTTCTTTATTTGCAATCATACTTTCTTTTCTTGTAATTGCATATCTCTACTTGTAATCGCAATAGAAAATTCAAATGACATTTTCTTGTAATATGAACTACGCAAAGACCTGATTCCTAAGGTAGAATACGTAGACATCCAGTTAGGACTAGACCGTATTATTATAAAAGAATCAACCATTTTTGTTTTGAACTACGTTCGACCTGATTCCCGAGATGGGATATATAGGCACTTTTCGAGCTCGGTCGCACCAAACAAAAAATTAACTAGGAATCCCTGAGACATGAAAATTCAAGAATTGCCTCACAGACTTATAATTGGGGTAGAGTTTTTTAGAAGATCTTAAAAATTCCACCGACATATTCGGCACAAGAGTCAGTCGGCCTTAAACGTTCAACTGGGGTAGAATTTTTTAGAGGGACTAAAAAATTTCTTCACAATGATTCAACGCGAAAGTTCACCGCAAGATAATTTTAAACTAGGGCAATTTTGAGAGGGTCTCGAAAATTACATCAGGATGAACAAGAGCACGCCCAAAGCGCCAAGACGATCAAGAAACCTCGCTTAGATCACATATGTCATGACATTGAGAATTTTTAAACATAATAAAATGCTTTAGTCAAAAACCATTTTATGATCAACATCTTTCAAATACTTTTTCAAATTTTAACTTAAAGTTCATCTCTCATATTACCGAGCCCAAATGGGGTATATACTTGAAAATCAGAGTAATGACACAGTAGGAGCCAATGGCACGAATTGACCCCATATTAAATTAACAATATTTTAATATTTGCAGGACCCCTAACTTATTTGTTCATGATAGAACATGTACAACAAAAAAGAACTTCGACACTAGAAGACGACGATCGGGTCAAGTGAATCACAAAAAGAGCAAAACGCTATCAGGGAAACATAATCCTGCCATGAGAGTCATGAAAAGGACAAAGCGTCACCAGGGTGGCACAATCCGACCATAAAAACCATATAAAGGACAAGATGACCATCTTATCAAAAGGCTCATGGCTGATAAAATGATGAAAGAAAGGCAATCTAGCTGAGAGGGCCATGTTTTGTCATGTGCACACATGAGCCAACGATGTTAGAAGAGACATCCGCTCAACAAAATAAATGAGCCAATGATATCGGAGGTGACATTTGCTCAATCAAGATAAATGAGCCAAAATGTTAGATGTGGCATTTGCTCGATAAAACATATGCATGAGCCAACAACGTCGTAGGTGAAATTCACTCAAAACTCAAGCCAACGGTGTTGCATGTGACATTTCCTCAAAGCACGAGTCAATGTTATCGCATGTGATATTCGCTTAAAGCACGATTGACGGTATCGTAGGTGACATTCACTCAAAGCATGGGCCGACAGTGTCGCAAGTGATATTCACTCAATGCACGAGATAATGGTATCTCACGTGACATTCGCTAAAAACATGAGCTAACGGTGTCACGGGTAACATTTGCTCAAAGCATGAGCCAACGATGTCGCATGTGACATTTACTCAACATTTATACAAATGAGCCAATGATGTTGTAGGTGTCATCCGGTCAATAAAAGTATGCACGAGCTAATGGTGTCAGATATGACATGCGCTCAACAAAAATATGCACGAGCCAACAGTATCAAAGGTGAAATCCGCTCAACAAAAATACAAATAAGCCAATAGTGTCAGAAGTGGCATTCACTTAATAAAACAACACAAGCCAATTGTCACGACCCGGAGCGCGATCGTGCCTATCGGGGCACCCGTCAGTACACATCGTAGAATAGCGGTGAACATACATAACACATAACTTATAAAAGGTAAACATCGGCGGTAGATAAGGCTGCCTTCCATAAAAAAACATACTTAATCAGAAGTACAACTTATTCTTACAGCCCAAACCACAAACGTGACTATAGACCTATAGGAATAACAACTGTGGCGGGACAGGGCCCCGCCATACCCCCTGAATGTACAAAAGTCTATAACCTCAGAGAATCATACCAAAAAGACAAAGCATCCGGAGGGATGGAGCTTTACAAGAACTGAACAGTGATCCTAAGAGAGCGGACCAGCAAGCTACGTATCTCGACTGCGGCGTGACGCGGCCGAAGGAGGTCGATCTGGCAGTACAGTATGTGAATCGAAAATCAGAATGAAATCATGATAGCATATATATAAAGCAAGAGACATGTATGATAGCCAAACTACAGTACACAACATATACGCAGCCATGTCAAGTCAGGGACTCACGCCCTCTAAGTCATCACTCAAACATAACCATAGGTCTCATGCCCATAATATCAATCGTGCGTGGAATTCCTTCCTCACCGGCGATCATGATATAACAACACTAAAGTACACATGAATACTAGATCCCACTGTATCATAAGAACTGCGAGGCAAGACGAAGGCATAGCTACCGATCTACCTGCGTCCTCAATCGACGGCAGGCGTACGAAAGCGCCTACGGATCCACCGTGCAACAATACTATAATCGAATCACGGTGGCCAGGGGCAAGTCGATAGCCTACCAGATCCACCTGCGTCACATCGGCCGAGGCAATGCGCACGCTAACCACCGGATCCGCTGCGTCACACCACTTCGCCTAACACGACCGGTAAGTATGAAAGCCAACTACGGATCCACCCCGCATCACGTCTCGGCCAGGCAAGTACGAGGGCTAACTACTAGATCCACTGCGTGATCGGAGACCTCATGGAGAGCTAATCCATGGAATAATCATCACAGCGAAACGAACCCTCATCATGGCGCATACGTGGAATCCTCCATCACCGATGCGCCCAAATAGACTCATAACTACACGCTTTTAATTCAATTGCAATACCATGCCTTTACATAAACCAAGACAATTACCATGCCTTCTTTTCACATAAACAAGAGAATTCTTATTTAAGCGGGCCAAAGTACTTATCAAGGCACACATAGAATAATTCTCAATTAAACAAGCCAAAGTACTATGACGTACATTCTTTCAAAGCCTCCTTTTATGTAAAATCCAAGATACTAACACCGTAGTATCGCGGCGTGTCTATTTTTCAAAGTAAGTTACTACACCTTTAGAAAACTCATTTCAAAGCTTGAAACCAAGTAACTTCAATTTTTCACAATCTAGACATCTTATTCTCATTAATCAAAATAGACAACTTTCATAACCTTCCATAAAGTTATTATAACCAACCTCCCATAAAGCCGTTATACTAACTTTATGCTTTAGAAATTTAAGACATTCTTATCCTTTCATAAGGCCGTTATAACTAACTTCCCATAAAGCCGTTGTAACTCCTTATAAACCATTTCGTTCTTTTACTAACCAAGAGACTTATACTTTAAACAATTTCATACCATTTTCAAAATACTTCAAGCCTCTTATCCTTTAGAAAACAAGTTTCTTACCTCAAAAATTTAAGTCTCTTATCTTCTAGAATAATTCAATACTCAATACTTTCACACCAAGTACTATATACTTCATTATGTCAAGAAATCCTTGTCTACCTTATTTAGGATAAACCACTCCTTAACAATGGGTTAACTACTTAACCCAACCAACTTGGACATTTTCTTAAAACAAGTCAAGTATAACAAAAGGATTTACTTCATTCAAAACACGTACGTCTACCGTACTATATAGTTATAACTACTCATGCTCAAGAGATAAGAAAGTTTCCACATACCTCTTCGGTCAATCCACTTGCTAGGCTCAAACTACCGCAAGTAATATGCCAACCTATAATAACCATAATACGTTTATTAACCTCTAATTTCAATGTAGAAATAATCTAAGTTCAAAACCCCTAAATTCTATGGAAAATCGCGGCATTTCCTTTGTTTCTACATACTTTGCCACCTTTCTCAAGGCCGAATTCAACACCCAAATGCCACATTTAAGGCTCAACAATCCAACATTTTAAAGGGGATTACACCTCCAAACTTGGGTGTGTAAAATTCTGCCCCATTAGGTAAAACAACTAACTTAACAAGTCTAAGGTAGTTTTTAGGCTACAACATGCTCCTAATATCTTCTTAACCAATTCTTTCACATCCAAACCATATTTCTTACATGCAATGACTCTAAGAGCATTATTCACTACCACAAGTTCTTTCTTCTTAACATGCAACACTAGAAACTAATTCTAAAGGAAGAAATGTTACCTTAAAGTTTTTGCCAAACTTATTCCAAATATTTTGCTAGCTTTCTTGCCAAGAACACCACCACAACACCACCAACAAGATAGCCACAAGCTTCCTTCTTGTTCTTAACTTTTCAGATTTTTCCTAAGGCTAGAATTTCTCTTGGGATTTTAGAGAGAAGGAGGAGCTAAATTAGAGAGAGAGAGAGGTTTGAAAGATGACCAAGTCTTCAAGACTTGGTCAATATAAGCATCTGAAAAATCAGATGGGGGGCACTTGTCACCTCCCATGCCTTTTAAAAGAGAAAATCAGATTTCTAAGTTTTTCCGCCTGAATCCGCCTCGGCCTTGCTTGTGCGCCATGAGCCTCTGCGAACTTCCGCGCAGCCTGCTTCCGTGGCCATGGCCGCCAATCGCGCCCTCGATTTCCGCGCGGCCAGATCCGGCGTCGGCGCGCGCTGTTTTGCGCTGCACGCGCATTTACGTCGTCTGACCGAACTTGTAACTCCCATAACTTACTCCGACGCCCTATCGATTTAACGGTTGGTTGAAAACTAGACTCAACGAACTACGTACTAGGCCTTTGAAATACTAGGAACTCTCAATGTGCGGTCATAACCCGCCTCAAAGTTGACTAAAACCCGTCCGAATAATCACAACCTATCTTTCGAAAATTTTAAGTCTTACTCCGCTTTAGACGCTCTCACGCGCATTGACCAGATTACGGTGTAACGCGATAGTGTTGCATTTACATTCGCTCAACTAAAACACGAGCCAACGATATTGAAAGTGGCATTCTCTCAACAAAAATATGCATGAGCTAACAATGTTAGAGGCGACATTCGCTCAACCAAAGCATGAGCCAACAATGTCGCAGGTGGCATTCGCTCAACAACAAAAGTATGCATGAGCCAACAATGTCATAGGTGTCATTCACTCAACAACATAGTCATACGAGCTAGACGATGTTATGTCACCTGCTTAGAATAACCATCCAATAAGGCACAACAAAAGTGACTATACATGTATGGCCAAAAAACAACCAAATACGACAAGTCCCAGCAAATGGAAACATGTTGGAAGCTACCAGAGGAGGAAAGCCAACAAACCAAATCCAGACATCTGCAGAGCAAACATGGAACATTGTTTTGGGCAACCAATCAAAAAAATGTACCAACGAGATTCAAGCTCTTTGGGCTTGGTATTAAAAGATCACTCCACTCCACACTCGATCATAAACAATAAGAAAAAATTTATTTTCCAAAACTTTCAAAGACATTCTCGCATAAGGGATACCCTTTTCGGACCATCTAGTCCAACTATAAGTGACCCGATTCCTGAAAACTGGGGATTAATAGGCCAACTTAATACCCGAAGACCGATCACATTCTAACTAAATCATTTCGGAACCTTTTAGTTCCGAGATCTTTTGCCTTATTTATTTCCTAACAGTCTAGTTGAGTCAAACTACAAGTGGCCTCTGAGCCTGAGATATGTAGAAAACCCAAAGACCAGGGTCCGACTACATTTTTCAAAAAATTGTATAAAAATGAGAAATGATTTTCAATTGGTCGGCTAAAAACTAGGTCAGTCAAATTACGCCGAACAACAAAGGGGTAGTTGACACCTAAGTTTTATCCTTGAATAATTTTATTTAATTATTCTGGATTTCCGAGACATTGACGGAGTAAAATATACTTTCACAGTGACAAAAAAGATGTTACAGAATTATTCCGGAAGTATTTTGTCATTTCATTGAATAAAATATCATTTGGTATATTTATTATATATCATATTTCATTTTTACATTATATTTTTATCATAAATTACAATTCGAGAATTTTACAATTGTGAAATTATTTATCTTAAAATTATCAACTTAAAGTAACTAGTATTTATTCCCTCAAAATATGGGAAATTGTTTAATTAAATAGAATAATTTAAATTACATCTCAAGTTCAAATCACAGTTTTGTTTAGTTAAGAAGATTTTGGTTATTTTAAGATCTTTATTTCCGAATTATGTCAAATTTGACTCAAATTGAAGCTATTAATTTAATTCAGTTATAATTGATATGTTTTGGTCATTTGTTAATGCGGCCATTGCTTTGATTTTATTTAGATGTCCGAATTTGTGCATCTATGCTCTTTTAAATTGGCCAACCGAGTCCAGGCCCAATGCCCAACCTGGCCTAACAACGAAGCCCCAACCTATTTCCCTTATTTCATTACGATTGAACCCTAGCCGTTTCTTTTCGATTGCGAGAAATGACGTATTGTGCTCGTACTATGCTTTTTGCTAGTCATTGCTCATCCATTTTAGGCCAGAACGACCAGAGCCATCACCTCCTACCACAGTGAGGTTGCCCCTCTCTGTTATGACCTTAATTGTATTTGGGAGGGAAGTTTCTCCCAATTTTATTCTCCATATCGATATCACTCTTAAGGTTTTAGATTCTATAAATTGAACCACATCATTTGATTATTCACGAGCTTAACCTAATCATCTAATTTCGATTGAACTATGGTTTCTACCCTTTTGGTGGAACCCTAAGCATCGATTTAAGTCCTACTTGGTCTAGAACTTTTCTTTTTTTCATGTGTAGTGGTTGTGATCGAGTGGAGGGTGGAAGATTCAAGCCTCAAAAATCTATTCGGCTGCCACTACAAAAGATAATTCCTAATCCTTTTGATTTTCAATTTAATTTTTCATTTATCTTAGGTTAATATAAGATATCACATTGTATTATGTGTTTTTGAGTGATTATGTGTTATTGTGAACTATTTGAGCTTGTATAACTGTTTTAAAAGCATGTTTAGTTGATTAAATGTCTTACCATGCTATTATATCATCTTTATACTACTTTCAGCATAAAAAATAAACTAGACAGGTTGGTATTTGGACTAGTTAGCTTATTTCTGCTTCTAAAAGTTGATATATAGCGTTTAGTATTCATGTCATGACTGTTTGGATCCTTTGATGGTTAAAAAAATAGAAGAAATGCTCCAATCTTAATAAAGTCTGTGTGTTTGATGGTTCTATGGACAAATATGATGTTTTGTTTGGATAAGTGTTGAAATTAAATGAAGAGATATGACTAAGTGCATGTTTGGATTAGCTTTTGGGTATCTACTTCGTGAAAATCAGAAAATTGACATGTTTGGCTGACCAAAATCAATTCTGGTCTCCAGAATTGATTCTGGCAGAATCACTGTTGCCATTAATTTCAATTTGAATTTTACCCTTTCTTTTATTACCCTCTTTAATTTTCATCAACAACTCTATCAACTTTCATTATCCTCTTTAAATATCTAGAAATAATTAATAAAAAAAATTCAAATATACAACTTTCATTATCCTCTTTAAATATCTAGAAATAATTACTAAAAAAACATTCAAATATACAACTTTCATTACCCTCTTTAAATATCTAGAAATATTTACTAAAAAAATCAAATATACTACTCATGTTCTGTTTTGAGTATGCTATTGTTAATTTTAGGACCTTTCTCGTACTTAGGAATGCGAATAGTGCAACTCATTTGGATTATCCTTCTCCTTTTTCTATTGTCTTCTTTCAAATACTCCGAATATTATTAAAATGCGGCAAAATGTGCTCTACAATTTTAACTGAAAACCGAATCCAAGGTACTTTTTAAAATAACTATTAAGTATAATTATTCCTTTTTCTATAATGTATTATTAATATAAATGAAGCTAGTCCAAGAATTTTAAATGAAGCTAGTCCCGAGAAATGCGGCAAACTGTGCTCTACAAGCTAGTCCCGAGAAATTGTCTTCCTTTTTCCAAGGTACTTTTTAAAATAACTATTAAGTATAATATTATTCTTTTTTCTATAATGTAATATAATACATTATAGAGTACATGCAAAACTAGTATTGTAATAATATCTAAATACTATTTGCACTTTAAATTAGTATTGTAATAATATTCTACTAATATTTAAGTACTATATTGCACTTTAAATTTTATCTATTTGTAATTTTTATTTACATACTTCCATCTATTTATATGTATATTTTTATTTATATGTATGTCCATTTTTATTTATATGTATGTCCATCTGAATTTGGTCTCCTTTGTTTAAAAGAGATGATATTTTACTTTTCTTAGTTGGAAATGGATGGTGTAGGTGAAATGTGATAGTTGTGAGTTAGGATATCAATCAAATGCTCCTTCTTGGAATAGTATTGGAACCTATTTTATTGATCCATGGGAATATTGAGAGGGGTCATATGACATGTTCAAATCCATTTATGTGCTTCTATGTTACTATGACATTGTTGAATGAGCCTATCTCAGATTGAGGCCTAATTGGTTACCTGCCATGCTAAACTTTAAAGGGATATCATATTTTATAGATTATATTTATCTATTTTGGCACCTTACTCCTACTTATGAATAGAGTGGCCTTTTGTATGCCTCAATGTGACCTTGTGTTGGTTGTATGCCCTGTTTTTAAGTCTTATTGCTTGGATAGATCTCAAATACTATGTGTAACCATGTCTAATTACATCAGTCTAGTATTGAGTAAATGACAAATCTCTACTTGTGTTTTTAGATCAATCAAATCTATACTATGAATGTCTAGGGGAGAATTATTTGCATCCATCCATGTGCTCATGTCCTCACTGCCTATATGTGAACAAATTGCTTGTCTGTCTACTTCTATATTCATACCTATTTGCGTTTGGATCAGCTGGGATATTAAAGTATCCTGGAAAATAAAAAAACTGATTGTTAACATGTTTGCTTGTGTGTTCTTATAGTATGATGTGGCTGAGGGAGTTGACCCTTAGTTTGACAGCCTTGTATGAACTAGGACTTGCTTATATGTCTCCTTGTGTTCCTCAATCCATGTAAAACTGATCATACAAATTATGTACCTACAGCATGCCCACTTTTCATTCTCTGTATGAATCTGGTAGTCTGTATAGGACCAATGCGAGTTTGTTTCATATAGAATATACAAATTATGTACCTACAGCATGCCCACTTTTCATTCTTTGTATGAATCTGGTAGTCTGTATAGGGCCAATGTGAGTTTGTTTCGTATAGAATATACAAATTATGTACCTACAGCATGCCCACTTTTCATTCTTTGTATGAATCTGGTAGTCTGTATAGGACCAATGCGAGTTTGTTTCATATAGAATATATTTGAGTCACTAGCATAAAGAGAAACCTTAAATTCCAGTGAAGTGCTATACCTATCCATTCACTGCTTGCCTGAGTAATTTGATTCTTTTAAATGAACTAGATATGGGCTCGCTGTATGCTAATCTCAACTTGGTTTATCTGTTTGTTCTTATTGGGTGAACTGCTATGCTAGTTACTTGTCTAACTAGAGGATTAAGTCTATAAGCAGAGATGCATGATTTAGATAAAACCAATGCAGGATGGAAATGTATTCAATATGGCCAATTGTTGTTTAAACCCAAAGTTCTGATGTCTTCTTTTAGTCTGGGTATCTGGGGAGACTGTTATTCTACTGTATTTTCTTATGTGTTCAATATATATCCTTTTTAACATAGTTATATCATAGAGTGACTGTTTTTCTTAGTTAATATACATGAATTACTTGTAAGAAATTTATGATTCAATTAGATAAGCATATGTGCCTTCTAACTTTGGCTTTCTTTTCCCCCTCCTTTCTTCTTTGCCGACACATGATATTGGATAAATTATTGGACTAATAGTGGAGTTCTACTCAAGTTAATTCTTGAGTATTCTTAGTCTGAAAATAAGTTGACTAAATTACCCACGTAAACCATTTTAGGCGTAATTTAACTCTTTGATTTTTAAAAGTCTTTTGAGTTTTGAAATGAAATGAATGACATGAAGTTTGCAGAAATTTAAACACTTTTATAAAGTTTAAACATGCTATAGAATTCGAAGATCAACTACATTCTACGGATCCTTAATATCGGGGTGTCTAACACCTTTCTCGGGGGATCACCAGAACCCTTACCTCGACTCTAGTTTAGAAAAGATTTTTCATTATTTTGAATAAACCCCTCAACTCGATTTTTCTAATTTACCTAAAAATTAGGTGAGGACTCTAAAAACATTACCTGACTTAGAGCACCAACAACCTCTTAATAGCTTTTATGTCTCGCATAAAAGCGTACAGTAACAATAGTGTTGTATATGTGTGAGATTTCCATTGAAGAACAAGATGAAGCTTTATGTACATTAAGTGTTCGATGATATGTGTAAAAGAGTTTTCTTATTAGTTATGGATTCGTCGTTGATACCAATCATTTGTATATTGTATATTATCGTTCGTGGAACATACATGGGCTTGTAGAATCCATAGAGCTAAGACGACATGATATGCAGGGCTTATTTCTTCCTCTCGACATGATCAGTGTTAACTAGCGGAAAAGTAGCGAAACATCTTTCAAAACAACTCTATTCATAATAGTTTGAATTGCCACATCTTTGTGTCCTATTAAATTAATTCATGATTTTTGTTTGTCCCTTGTCGGGAGTACTTTCCGCATGTTACATACATCTTTCTTGTTGGTTGTTGAAGGTTGATATATGTAGCCGCATAACGGTAATAAAAGGATATTAACCTTAGGTCACTCTGATCTTGTTGATGATGTCCCTTGAGGTCGTTCATGCATTGTACATATATATATATATATATATATATATATCTATTTTCTATCGAGCCACGTTATAGGTACAACACTTATATGTGCATACCACTGCAGTTTGGTATGTTATGATGATTCACCCCACAAAGAGGCTTGATATGATATTATATGGCCCACAAAGTGGCCCAGTTTTACCATTTTTGCATTACATTCTTACTTACATGTTTTACATATTCAATACATTATTTCGTACTGGCGTCCCTTTTGTTGGGGCGTTGTGTTTCATGCCGGCATGTGAAGGTAAACACACCTCTACAGTAGGTTGGCCAGTTCAGCAGTTGGTCATCACACTCCCTTCTTCCGGAGTTGATGTATATAGAGTGGTAGGCCATGTTACATATGTTTATAGATATTTTGGGTATGGCGAGCCACTGTCCATAACTGATGACATATTGTAGTACTCTTAGAGGCTTGCAGATTAGTGATTGATATACAATTGTTTTGTATAGCCTTGTCAGCTTCCTAGTCAGTCGTTGATATACTGGTTATGGTCTGCCGACCTTGTCATATAAGTATATTTTGGTTTGGTTGACACTTGTTACAAGTTGTTATGCCAGATTTTATTTATAATTGTCATTCTGCGGCCTTGTTGGTTCAGATGGTAATGTGCTCATATCATGATATACATGTGGTACGTTCGGGCCACAGGCGCCGGGTGGCCCCCAAGTTGGGGTGTGACACAATCTTCAGATTTCCTATCTGCCAATATAATATTGTTGGAATCTGAAGGAAATCTTTTGGTCTTTGTCACAAGTTTTCAATAATTGAAATACTAACCTGGAGTTTAGAGGTTGATTGAGTTGGTTTGGTGTAAAACTTCAAAAATCGCCATTGATGAACTCAAATATGAAATAGTACTTCTAATTTGTTTTCCAACTTCTATTGAGTGTTACAGATTCTACAGTAAAACCTCTATAAATTAATACTCTATAAATTAATAAACTCTCTAAAATAATAAAATCTTCCGGTCCCGACTTGGGCCTTTGTAAAAAATCATCAATTTCGATAAGATAATAAGATAATATTTTTTCGGAAAATCCCTTTATAAATATCAGGTCTCATTAAAACTCTAAATTAATAATTCATAAATATTACAATTATAAATATTATGGTAATTTGCTAAAATATGAATCTATTGTTACTTGATTTTTCTTAAAATTAAAATCTAATTGGATTTCATCCCTAACTTTTTTAATTGCAGCCAAGAGTTCCGGTGTCGAGTTCTCTAGCTGCAACAAAAATTTTTGAAGAGTTGTCGCGCTCAAAGTCTCCTTTCTCGTGACTGGTTCCAACGGTATTGAATCATCTTCAACTTCATCATTAGTAGGATCTTCAATAATATCTGCAACAATTTCCTCTAAATTTTGAACCATTGAACATTCATCATTTTCACCCGGATAGTCCACCAATTTGTTGACGTCCATTTCATTGTGATAACCAACATCCTTGACCATATTCTCAAGCTCATGTAGGCTTTCTTCAAAGTTGGTCTCACTTGAGATTTCTTCATTTGAACGAATTTTGCAGTGCCGAAAGCAATTTGCTATTGACATTTGAGAAACATTGGTTGTCCAAGCGGAGACTGCAAAATTGATGACATCTAAAACATTAATCTTTTCAGGATTAGGTAGCCCCAACTCATGACCTTCCAGTAGATTTTTGTAGAATCTCATACGATAGTGCATCTTGAAAGCTCTAATTATTCCTGCATCAAATGGTTGAATCTTTGATGTCATGTTAGGTGGCAAAAAAAAAAACAACTCAACATTTCGTAACCCTTCAATATTTTTTGGATGGGCTGGACAATTGTCAACCATCAACAAGATTCTTTTGTCATTCATTTTGTGATCAAACCAGCGAACATATTCATAAAAAAATACACTAGTCATCCATGCCCTCTTGTTGGCACGATAATGACAATTGATGTTGCTCATGTTGATATTTTTGAAGCAACGTGACTTTGCATATTTTTCAATAATCCATAAAGGAATTTTTTCCGAACCATCCTCGTTGCAACAAATAACAATTGTAAGCCTCTCTTTGTCTTGCTTTCTTCCCTCAAGTTGCTTGGTTGCAAGAGAGTGATCAGCTTGTAACCTGTAAAACAGACCTGTTTCATCCAAATTAAAAACATCTTTCATGGGAAATTGGTTTATTTTCTCCCTTATAGCCTCCAGTTTCATTTCCATGTCCTGCATGTCAACCGAACCACTTTCTCCAAAACGATGAAATGATTTAATACCATGTCTTATCTTGAATTTTTCAAGCCAACCTTGAGAAAGTTGATGTTCAGGAGGGTGTTGAGGATGCAAAAGCTTCATTATATTCTTTGTTTTCTCCAAAATAAGCTCTCCGGTCATGTTGACTCGATCTTGGTACTGAAGAAATCATTCATAAAGAACCTCCTCCATATCTGGATATTTCGCCGATTTGTGTCGCTTAATATCCCCACCCTTCTCAAAGTTGGCTGAAAGGTACTCCGATGATCTCTTGAGAGTGTTTGATATTGTACCTCTTGACTAACTTTCAAACGGTATTTTTCATCAACCCATTCTTGTAAATATTTTTGAGTGCATGTGGGATGATCTCTCTTATACTCACATAATGTTTTACGCATTTGATCATTCATGAATGATTTTGCGATGCCTTTTAGATGAGAAGATATGGTTGAGTGTTATGAATTATTTTATTTCCATATTGAGATTTATATAGTATATGTTTCATTCATCATGCATGAATATATTTAATTGGCTATAATAGTTATTTAAATGCAACGAATTAATGTAAACATGTATACATTATTTAAGTAATTTCAATGAATTGATACATGCGTCCATGAATATAATAGTTAATTGTATACAATGAATTGATATTATACATGAATATATTTAATTAGTTACAAAGAATTGGTTGATGCATGAATATAATCAATGAAACATATATGAATTCATTTATTTTCAATACATATGTACTAAATTTAAAAAGTCTCTCTTTTAATTAATAAAATATTAATTTATCGATATATTAATATCTCTCTAAATTAATAAAATTTTATGATCCTAAGATTATTAATTTATAGAGGTTTTACTTGTATTTGAAAAGCTTTCTTAGAAGTTGAGTCTAATGTTTGAGTGCATTCAATGTTGGTTCAAACTATTTTGAGTGAAAAAATTTATCGGTGACAAAGACATTCTAGGCTGCCTTGAATGTGTGTTCTAATTAAACCTGTCAATCGGTCCGGGTTGATCCGGAACCGGATCGGTTGACCCGGTAGTTTAATCGGACCGGCCCGGACCGGTAAGGACATACCGGGTTGGGGGTTGGATTGGCCCCCAACTCCAACCCGCACGGGTTATGAAAAAACCCGGTAAGGCCCGGACCGGTTAGGCCCGGTAACGGAAAACCGGTTCCATTACCGGTTAACCGGTCCGGACCGGACCGGTAACAAAAAAAAAAAAAAAATCGCCCAAACGGTATTGTTACCGTTGGGCATGAGGCTCGTGCGGGGGCCTTGCCAGCGGTCATTTCGGCCAGTTGGCCCTGCTTTTTTTTTTTGTTTTGTTTTGTTTATTTATAATAAAATACTTTGTGTATCATTCGATAATGCATCTAATAATACTGCTGTTGTAGATCTTTTAAAAGCGGAAGTACAACCACCACTTCCTGATATATTTCATGTTCGTTGTGCTTGTCATATTTATAATTTAATTGTTAAAAGTGGTCTTGATTTATTTTCACCTGAAATAAAACTTGTCAAAAGAGCTGTTGGAGTTATTCAGGGTAATAATAGGAAAAATAGAATTATAGAATTTAAAGAAAAATGTAAACAATTTAATTTGAGACCTAAATTTATGCCAGAAGAGATTATTACACAGTGGAATTATACTTATTTATTTTTAAAAGAATGTTATAAGTATAAAGACCCCATAACACATGTTGCAAATGCGCATTGTAAGAACGTGATGTATATGTTAATCTACGAACATTGGAAATCAATTGGTGAACTTTTAAAAAATTTACCTAAATTTTACACTGCAACTGTTGAATTTTCAGGATCTTATTACCCAACAGTTTGTAATGCTTTAGCTCATATAGCTGAAATTTCATATTTACTTTATGGTTTAAAATCAAATGTGAAATATAAAGATGCGATTCTGATTATGTTTGAAAAGTTTAAAAATATTTTTTCCTATCCACGATGTTTATTGTATTGAGTGCGATCTTAAATCCTTCTATTAAAAAGTAGATTGTCATAATTTAATATTTAGTTTATATACTTATATGGAAATAGGTCAAACAGAAACTCCATCTTCATTTGATTGCATAAGTAAACTTGATACTAATTTAACTACATTATATGAATATTATGCTACATTACATGATAACACCAACTCTGCTACTAATATTCCTTCTAGTTAGTTACGTGTCTACACTGCAAGATTCAAATGATGATGACGATGAAAAAGAATCTTTAGACATATGGAGCACTTTACAACACAACCAACCACAAGCTTGCGATGAGATGCAATTTTATTTGCAAAAGCAGTGAGTCAAGAAATTTTTGACCCTTTACAATGATGGCAGGATAACAAAAGGCAATTCCCGATATTTACAGCGATGGCCCGGGATGTTCTTAATGTGTCGATCTCAACAGTGGCTTCTGAAAGTGCATTTAGCCAAGCACGAGATCAAATAGGAGACACACGTCACTCATTGGGTGGAAGCACATTAAGTGTTAGTCCGCGGGATTAGATCAGATCAGAGAGAAGAAATCAAAGATGTGGAGACGTTAATTCTCCGAAAGATGAAGAAATAGGCAATATTTTGGAAGGCGGGAGCGGAGGCGGGACTGAAATTAATACTCCAGATTTAGAGGCTATTGAGCATAACCAATTCAATCAACCTATAGATTACGAAGAACTTGCAAAAAGGATGCATAATATGTAAATAAAATTATTATTATTTCATTATGTACTCTTATTAACGTTATGAAAGTTCAAAAGTTTACATCTTATCATTAATTTTAATTTTACTATCTATTTAGTTGTTAATCTGTTATTACTTATTTGTTAACTAATATCTACTAATTTAATAAATTAATAAAAGTATAATTACAAATTTACAATATAAAGTTATAAACTATAAACTGTATAAAGTATAAAGTTATAAACTATAAAATAAAAAGTTAACTTTAAAGTTTCAATTTTAATATATACAACTAAATTATATATTTTCTTATTATAGTACATATTTACATTGAAGTTAGTTTATATTATAGAAAATAAATACTAGAAATAAAAAAATGAAACGGACAGTAGGACTGCTTCGACCCAAATCGCACGGCCAACCTTGACCGTGACCGACCGGGCCAGGTTGGCGATAGTCCGATGAACCTGACCGTAACGATCCGAACCGGTTAAAACCGATAAGAGGCTACCGGTCCGGACCGGGTCAGCCCGTTAGGCACCTATAGTTCTAATTAGTTGTCTGGAGTTGTGTCTTATATCTGCGCTAATTTGGTAGTTTATTAGTCGAGCTTTGGTTAGGGTTTGGGACCAAAATTGAACAACAAGATGGGTTTGTTTTAATTTGTAATTGGGTAGGACCGGTTTTGGATCGAGTATGAGATTTTTTAAGTGGTGGATTGAATCTTTCATTCAGAGTGTGTCACGCGTCGTTCCATCAAATGGGGACATATTTAGAACTTTGTCCAATGACACAAATATTCAAAAAAGTATAACAGGGAATAAAATTAGAGGTTATATCCGAGGAGCCTATTTTGGTCAAGTTGTCCATACTTTAAAAGAAGAAGTGTAAAGAATTGAGGAATCTATTGTAATATCATGAATATTACTAGTAGTATACTAGGAAAAATTGTAATATCATGAATATTACTAGTAGTATACTAGGAAAAAATTAAATTTAAATTTAAATTTGATTACCTATCTTGTTTAATCAATCGGATTACCTACGGTAAAAAATGTCTCTTCTTCCATTTATCGTGTCAAATTTGAACAACACTTTCAAACTTCAGGTTACAGTTTCTTACCCGCAAGGGTAGCCAAGTTGGTGTAGCAGTAGAGCGTGGGACCGCAAGGTCACGAGTTCGATCCCCTCATAAACCTTCTTGGTTGAGTCTGTCACACATGGCTTGCCAAGTGTGGTTAATCAGTTGACGTAATTTGCAGGCTATTGCGTCAGCCCGGAGTTTACGCTGTGCGCACTCGAAAGAGTAGCGGCTGCGGGTTCCTTCGTCAACAAAAAAAAATAAAAAATTACAGTTTCTTAATTTTTTTTTTCTTAACCTAGTTTTTTTTTTTAATTAATTGTCCTTTTGTTCAGTTTGGATTACATTTTGAAGTTACAGTTTCTTAAATCGGATTACATTTTCGTTGCCTCCTTAAAAAGATTTATTTCAGAATATTGGAAATAGAAAGATCATTGATCAATTTGGATGCACTTTGGGGAATTGATATATTTATATTTCTCACTATTTTTCTCAGACATTTATTTGCCTACCTTAACAACTATCAAGTACTAGTCTCTCTGTTTTATGCAATAAATCACCCTAAACAAGGGACAATTTTTTTTTAAAAAACTAGGTTCAAAAAAAAATAATTAAGAAACTATAACTTCAAATTTGAAAGTGTTGTCCAAATTTGACCCAATAGATGGAAGGGGGAGCATTTTTTAGCCATTTCCAATAGGTTAAGGGCATTTTTTTTAGCCCAATAGGTAGAAGTTGAGGTAAATTTGACCCATTAAGCTGAAGAAGAGCCTTTTGAGCCATTTCTAATATATTAATGACATTTTAAACCGTTTTCATTAAAAAAATAACAAAATTTTAGCAACATTACCACAATAACTACAACAATTACTCGACCCTTGATTTTGATATTTAGCTCTTAAATTTGGATTTGGAGACTTTGAACAAGTCATAATATTTATTTGGAACCCTTTTTGAGGGATTTGGATTGAGACTTGGGTTCAAGTGAGTTTGGGTGATAAAATATCATTGGTACGAAACCCTTGTTCTTACTCTCTCACACCATCACATCCAGGTGCCGATGTAACTCGATGAATGATAAGATGCGAGAAGCGAGGTTGAGATGATTCGGATATGTGCAGAGGAGAGACACAGATGCTCCAGTGCGGAGGTGTGAAAGTTTGGCTATGGACAGGTCAAGAAGGGTAGAGGTAGGCCGAAGAAGTATTGGGGAGATGTGATTAGACGGGATATGACGCAGGTGCAACTTACTAAGGACATGACCTTAGATAGGGGGTCGTGGAGGACACAAATTACGGTAGAAGAGTAGTAGGTACTCGAGCGCAGTCCTACTTATGCTTACAAATTGATAGTTGTAGTGGTATTACTGTAAACCCGATTAGCCTATCACACTTATAGACACATTATTGCTTTATATTCCACTGTAATTTGATTTCTGATGCTATGTGTTATTTAGTGTATTTTATTTAGCTTATTTAGTTGTGTTAGCTACTCCACCCACACTCCACAGTATGAGATTTTATTGGGTATGTTATTGTTGTTGCGTGTGTATATATATATATTGCGTTGTTTGAGTCTGTTTCAACCTCTTCTTTTATTTGGACTTAAGACTGACAATGTGAACGATCTCACACAAATAGAATTTACTAATTGGCAAAACTTTTAATACAAATATTTGTTTCCATAAAATTCAAACATTGGTCATAGTAAAGGATTAAGAATCAAATTGATTAAAATTCTTACCAAAAAGTGTTCAATTGAGTGATTCTCAATTTGCATGTTTGATCCAGCTTGTGGATCAAACAGCAGTTGATGTGTTCAAGCTGAATTCGACGAGGAAGACGAAGTGAAAGAAAGGAAAGAAAAACATTTGGAGAAGCTTTTCTTTTATTTTCTGTGTATAAAAGACTAACTGACTCTCAAAATCAATATGAGAGTATATATCAAAATGACTCTTTACATTAGATGGGAATATTCTAGAATATGTAATCAGAATGTAATGCTAATGCTCTTGTGGACTGTGTTTGTATATTCTTTGGTGGTGAAACATTGTTGGTCAAATTTATTCTTGTGGTCGTCATTTCATCATCCCCCCGCAAGCTAGGTGCTAAGAATAAGTTCTTGACACCTAGCTTGGACAACAAATGAGTGTGTTGCCCCTGCAACAGTCCTTTTGTAAGTAAATCTGCGGGCTGATCTTCTGTGTTGATGTACATTGGTGACACTAAGCCTCGTTGGACTTTTTCCCGAATGAAGTGACAATCTATGTCGATATGTTTTGTGCGTTCGTGGAAGACTGGATTGGAAGCAATTTGGATGGCCGGCTTGCTATCACTATATATAGGAACAGGTAGTTGCACTGTTGTATTCAGCTCATCAAATAGCCCAGAAATCCATACAATCTCAGCAACCACAGATGCCATGCTTCTATATTCTGCCTCAGCCGAGCTCCTCGAAATAGTATGTTGCTTCTTTGACTTCCAAGAGATAAGGGAGGCACCAAAGAATACCATATACCCTGTAACTGACCTTCTCGTGTGGAGACATGAGGCCCAATCTGCATCGCAATAGGCAGTCATGATTCCAGAATCTGCAGCTGGCATGAAAATGCCCAAACCTGGTGCCTGCTTGACGTATCTGACCACCCTTTCAGCTGCAATCAGATGAGAAGTCTTAGGTGTTTGCATAAATTGGCTGAGATTTTGAACTGCGAATGCTATATCTGGTCTCGTGTTGGTCAAGTATAATAGTCTTCCAATCAGTCGTCGATACTCAGAAGGATTGGTCAGAAGAGAATCAGGAGAACCACCTGAATCCTTTGCCTTGTCTCGCAGCTGCTGATCATATATATGTGATGTCAATTTGGAATTCCACTCCATAGGAGATCCTGCTGGTCTGGCTGCCGTTAGCCCCATGTCAGCCACCAACTCCATAGAATACTTGCGCTGATGCATTACTATCCCACTTTTGTTTCTAGCAAACTCAAAACCCAGGAAGTACCTTAAGTCACCCAGGTCTTTGATTTTAAAATGTTGCTGCAGAGTGGCCTTGGTCTCTGTAATCAGCAGATCATCATCTCCTGTGATGAGCAAGTCATCCACATATACTAAGATTACCACTATCTTGCCATCCACCTTCTTTGTGAGAAGAGAATGGTCCAGAGGGCTCTGATGAAACCCAGCAGACACCAATGCAGTGATAAGTTTGATGTTCCATTGTCTTGAGGCTTGTTTCAAGCCATAGAGTGATCGGACCAGCTTGCAAACCTTTCCCTGTTTATGCACCATTCCCTGTGGAATACACATGTAGACTTCTTCATGTAAATCTCCTTGCAAAAATGCATTAAATACATCCATCTGTTGGATACTCCATCCCTTTCTTTGCAAAGAATTGAGACAATCGCTTCTAGTGACCATTTTCACCACAGGTGAAAATGTGTCTTGATAGTCTACTCCTTCCCTTTGATTATACCCTTTGGCAACTAATCTGGCCTTAAACCTTTCTATCTCCCCATTAGCTCTATACTTGATCTTGTATACCCATTTACAGCCAATAGCCTTCTTCCCAGTTGGCAAATCCACTATGTTCCAAGTATTATTATCCTCCAGGGCTTTAATCTCTGCCTTCATGGCATCTATCCACCTCTTGTCTCCTGGCCTCGTAGTAGCTCGTGGTTCATGCTCCTCAGATAACTTTGCTACACAACTTTGGTAAGACAAAGAAAGGCCTGCATAACTGATATAGTTAAACAATGGATACTTGACAGTGTCTGAGTGTGAGACAAAGTCTTTCATCCATGTAGGTGGTCTTAGTCGGATGATCTCCAGTTGTAACGGTGGTTCCTCGGCGTTGTCCCGCATACATCGTGTCGTGTAATGGCATCGGCGGGAAGAAGGACTGTGAGATCCTCCTGATGTCTGAATATTTTCACCTGCATCAAATCCCCCTTCTGTATGACCTGCATCAATATCAACAAACTCTTCAATAGGGTCAATTGTGTCAGACTGCCTTGAAGTATCTTCAAGAGCCTCATTTGAAGGATCTTCAGAGCCACCAGACAATCGAGCAGATCAAAAACAAGCGAGTTGTCCACAGAGATTCAAGACTCTCACCGCCTTAAGTGTTTCAAATGGGAAGATATCTTCATGAAAGTTGACATCTCTGCACACAAAGATACTCATACTGTCCAATGCCAATAACCTATAGCCTTTCTGATTAGCAGCATATCCAATCAGAACTGCCTTAGTCACTCTACTATCAAACTTGTCCTTCTTTATTGGATTTGTTGCATAACACAGACACCCTATAACTCTCATATGAGCTAAGGATGGGGTTTTGTTGAATAACTTCTCATAGGGTGATATATTTCCAATCACCACAGAAGGTATTCTATTAATTACATCATCATTGCTTTGATGCATTCCCGTAACTCTGTGTAAGTGCCCTGGAACTTGATTGCTCTTGCAATCTCTAATATATGTCTGTGCCTTCTTTCAACCACCCCATTCTGCTGAGGAGTATAGACACAGGAACTTTGATGGATGATGCCTAGTTGACTAAACAATTCAGAACAGGCAGAGTTAAAGAATTCTGTCCCATTATCAGTCCTTACACATTTAACAAATTTGTTGAATTGAGTTTTTATTTCTGTAAACAGGGTCTTGAGGATAGTAGACACATCAGACTTGACACACAATAAGAAGACCCAAGTCCATCTGGAAAAGTCATCTACCACAGTTAAGAAGTATCTCATGCCACTAGGAGTAGGAACCTTATAGGGCCCCCATACATCAAGGTGCATAAGTTGAAAAGGATATTCAGTTCTACTTATGCTAATAGGGAAAGGTTTCCTAGTCTGTCTAGCCCTAGGACATATGTCACAGTGTCTTAATGTAAATCTGGACTTATTATGAAACTCATCTATTTTCCTTAGCATGGACATTGGAACATGTCCCATCCTCTTGTGCCATAAGTCTGCTTGTATCTCCTCCATTGTAGCTGAACAGACCTGTCCTGTCACCCCTCTTCCAGACTGCAGTATGTAGAGGCCATCTTTTTCTCTACCAATCTCCTTCACCTTCCCAGTGAGGAGATCCTGTAAAACAAAAAAGTCAGGAAAGAACTTTGCACTGCAATGTAGTTCTCTGGTCAACTTCGAAACAGACAATAGGTTGAAGTTGAAACTTGGTATACAGAGAACATTCTTAATTTCATCACCTCCATTTAACCTGCAACTACCAGTCTGTGTGATTGATGCCTTGTCACCTGTGGCGGTATGCATAACTTTGTGTTATGCGTGATCTCAGATTTATCAATCAGTCTTTGATCAGTAACCATATGGTTAGTTGCCCCAGAATCAACAATCCAACTATAAGTATCCTTAATAATAGGAATACCTGCCATGTGAGCTTTAGGAGTTGAAATATTACCATAAGGTCGACCAGCTTGATGGTTAAGCAGAGTAACCACTTGCTGATATTTCTCTGGAGAAAAGGATCTCAGCATGCTGTGCAGTTGTTCATGCTGCTCCTGAGATAACTGTGTCAGTCCTGCCTGATAATTTTTCATATCTGTTTGCTTGCTAAGCTGAAAACCTCTGTCCTGTGGTTCCCCGGCCATGGCTACATTTGCTGTCCTCCTGCTCCTATTGTTGTTGTCATCGGGATAACCATTGAGTTTAAAACATTTCTCCTTAACATGACCATTTTTCTTGCAGTAGTCACAGTAGTAGAGCAACTTGTAACATATCTCCCGATGATGTCCTTTCATTTTACAGAAATCACAATATGATTTCGATTTATAATTCTGTGAATTGGAAACCTTACTGAGCATAGCTGAATGTTCAGATATTTCACTTCCTGTATATTTCCCATTGAGTAGTTTCTGACTTTCATCTTGTGCGACCATCGTAGGCCGATTCCAATTGGAGCAGCGTCGTTAGAAGGATATGGCTCTAACCCGATTATATCGTCATTTAACCCATTAATAACTCCAAAGATCTCGATGTCCCGGTGAATTACATATTCTTTAGGACTCGGCGATACAAATGGGCTGTACTATAGAATCAACTTCATCCCATATATCCTGCATTCTAGAATAGTAGGTCGCCACAGGTGATACACCTTGATGAAGCATCGCTAATTCTCTTCGTAGCTGATAAACCCGAGATAGGTTTATTTTATCAAATCGCTCACGTAGATCTTTCCAAACTGCAGATGCAGAGGACTTGTACATAATTCCGCTAAGTAGATTTTTGTTGACATTTCGTATTATCCAGGACATGACCATCGCATCGCATCGATCCCATTGCTGAGTCAAATCAGCACCATAAGTACCTCGTTTAACCGTACCGTCAATAAATCCAATTTTGTTTTTGGTTAGCAAGTTTAACCGCATCATTCTACTTCACAAGGTGTAATTCTCCATGCCTATCAATTGTATTTCGATTTGCAAACCACCGGCTGAGTCAGATCCGCTCAAAAACAGTGGGTGATTATGATCTAGTGTAATTGAAGAAAAATTTGGAGTTTCCTCCATGTTTACTGGCGTGACATGAGCCATATGAAGACGAGAATAATAAAGGAAATTGTTGCAGAATTAGAAATCGATGAGATCTATAATCTTAAAAAAAAACGAATCGCGTGGATTTAATTCAGTACACTGGCTCTGATACCATGTTGAATTGAGTGATTCTCAACTTGCATGTTTGATCCAGCTTGTGGATCAAACAGCAGTTGATGTGTTCAAGCTGAATTCGACGAGGAAGACGAAGTGAAAGAAAGGAAAACATTTGGAGAAGCTTTTCTTTTATTTTCTGTGTATAAAAGACTAACTGACTCTCAAAATCAATATGAGAGTATATATCAAAATGACTCTTTACATTAGATGGGAATATTCTAGAATATGTAATCAGAATGTAATGCTAATGCTCTTGTTAATTTGTGTTTGTATATTCTTTGGGAAATTTGCTTGTTGTTGAAATTTGGTCATTTGTGGGCTGGCATTTCATCAAAAAGATTGAGGATGAAACAATAGAAGACAGTCTTTCAATTAAAATTTGTGCATTAAATCCTTTCCTTATTTGAATAATGTAATAAACAATTTTGTAAAAGACACGTAATACCAAAAATATAAAAAAATCACGGAAAATAAGTAAGAACATATCTATTACTTGTTGTAGGTTTAAACTATTCTTTGTCATAGAATTAAAATCAATTAATTATATATAATTTAGTTATAATAGTATTTTTAAAAAAGTAAAGAAAGACTAATAAGTAGGAAACTATAACTAAAGTCAACAAAATCAATTAACTAAAGTCTACAAAGTCGGTCATAGAATTAAGTGCATGTTTGGATTAGTTTTTGGGTACCTAAAATCAATTTTAGGTATCTATTTTCGTGAAAATCAGAAAATTGATATGTTTGGCTAGCCAAAATTAATTATGCCAGAATCAATTTTGCCATTAATTTTAATTTGAATTTTACCCTTTCCTTTATTACCCTCTTTAATTTTCATCAACAACTCTGTCCACTTTCATTACTCTTTAAATATCTAGAAATAATTACTAAAAAAATATTCAAATATACAACTTTCATTACCCTCTTTAAATATCTAGAAATAATTACTAAAAAAATCAAATATACTACTCATGTTCTGTTTTGAGTATGTTATTGTTAATTTTAGGACCTTTCTCGTACTTAGGAATGAGAATAGTGCAACTCATTTGAATTATCCTTCTTCTTTTTCTATTGTCTTCTTTCAAATACTCAGAATATTATTAATATTTTAAATACGACAAAATGTGTTCTACAATTTTAACTGAAAATCGATTCTAAGGTACTTTTTAAAATAACTATTAAATATAATATTATTTCTTTTTTTAAGTGTATTATTAATATAAATGAAGCTAGTCCAAGAATTTTAAATGAAGCTAGTCCCGAGAAATGCGGCAAAATGTGCTCTACAATTTTAACTGAAAATCGATTCCAAAGTACTTTTAAAATAACTATTAAGTATAATATTATTCCTTTTTCTATAATGTATTATATTATAGAAATATTAGTATTGTAATAATATTTAAATATTATTTTCACTTTAAATTAGTATTATAATAATATTCTACTAATATTTAAGTACTATATTGCACTTTAAATTCTATTATCTATTTGTAATTTTTATTTACATACTTTCATCTATTTATATGTATATTTTTATTTATATGTATGTCCATTTTGGTAATTCTACATTCAAAAGCAATTTTGATCAAAACTATCCAAACATAAATCAATTATAAGAATCACTTTTACATTGTTGCATCCAAACATAAATTACTTCTGTCATAATCAATTTTGTCCACCACTAATTCAAACACACGATAAAATTAAGGCTAATGCTAACCAGTGCCCTAAGAACACTAGTTAAGGTGCATTAAATGTCTAATGGTCCCACCTATTTTCTTTTGGAGCAAGTGATATTTAAGTGTAACAATTAAAACATGAGAAGTTGTGTTATTAATTAATACGAAGACCAAATTACCCTCACCCATCCAATACATTGTGCAAGCCGTTTCAGTTGCCCAAACAACCCCACTACGTGCGTGTGCATCCTTTTACCTTCCTCTCCCAAATAACTCAGTTTCTTTTGCATCAATATATTTTACAAAATGAAAGGTAAAACTGATTGATGTGACTCAAGGCAAACAAGTGTTCTTGGTCTTCTCCACATGGCTCAAAGGCAATAATAATATATATCTTTTATCAAATTTTAAATATTTCTTTGTGTCTATAACACAGTGGGTAACTGACTGTGGCAAAATATGTGCTCTTGCCTTTTCTTCTATATTTTAACATTTGCAATAGAGTGTTATAATATTATTTTATTTACTGTTTGTATTTATAGACATAATGAATGACGTTAATACTAGAGATATGAACAACAATCAAAGAACTTTTGATTTGAATGAATATCCAGTAGAAGATATTTCTTCAGAGAATGGTTATTCAGGAACAATTGGTCAGTATTTGATCATAATGTTGTGGAAAAAGACGTTATAGAAGTTGATAAAATTGCAACTTCTGAGGAAGCAAATCTTGTTAGAAAGCAGGTAATATTAAGTATGATATATATGTCAGTATATTAGTACTTTTTTTTAAACTTATGTATTAATTCATGTAAATTAATTTCAGGTTGATATAGCAATTGATGACATTAAGCAAAACGAAGAGCATGATATAATGTTAGAAAAGTGCAAAAGATTTAATATGCAGCTGGTGTCACCTTTACAAGAGCAAGTTCACAGTGTTCTCACGCATTTTGCTTTTCAGAAATTTCAAGATGAGTTTGAAAGGTCCATCCAATATTCAATTCATCATGAAAATGGTAATGTATTTGTGTTGCGTTATTATAAAGATGCTAATAGTAGAAAATATGTGGTCTTTTGGGATGGTAAAATAGCTACATGTAGTTGTAAGCACTTTAAGTTTTGGGGGATAGTATGTCGTCACATTCTCAATATTTTTCTTCATAAAGATTGCCATAAAATCCCTTCTAACTACTTGCCATCACGATGGCGACTTCAAGCATCACATGACGATGATCAAGTAGAGCCCCAACTCAATGTTGTCATGGAGGAACAAGTAATAGATTGCCGCAATGTAACTTCTTCACAAGATGATGTTCATTGTCCTCCAATTTCAAAAATAAAAGATCGTCCCAAACGGAGACGTCTTAAAAGTGAAAAAGAACTATCACAGAATAAGAATACTTGTGGATTATGCAAAGGTGTAGGATATAATATTGTTACATGTCCTCTAAAAGAAAATATTCAATTTTCTGTTCAAACAAAAAATAAGAAGAAAAAAACCTATGAGGATGCAAGTTTAAATCCAGTACTTCTTCCAAAAGTTTAGGTAATGATTTATTCTTCATTTTATTTATTAAATTCTTTAGATTAGAGTGCTTGTTTATACTTTTGTATGACTATATAAATTTATTAATTAAAATTAATTTGTTTGTCTCTACTCTTCTCTTTTTTATTTCTATCAAGGGATGCTGGTTATATAACATGGAATGGTACTTCTAAGAGATTGAAAAAGGAAGCTGATGGGATAAGCATGAAGATTCAATCCTACTTGTTTTTTTTTGTCTAATTAAACAGTTGAATCTTTTATATTTGATATACAAAACTGCATGTTGACTTCGTTAATCTTTATTATTTTATCTTTTAAATTACTAATTTATTTTAAAGTTTTCGATATATTTTTACTTTATGTATTCACACATTTAAAAATCTTTACGAGATTTAAAAGAAAATAGTATGTATATTGATGTTAGCTGACATTAAAACTTGAGTAAAAAAAACTGACATTAAAACTAGTGATTAAAAATATAGTGATGGATAAATTTGTCATTAGACTAAAGTAAAATTACCTATTTCTAAAATCTATTGAATATTGCAATTAATTAACTACTTTTGTTATTTTCAATAGACATTTAATGACCCTAAAACTAATTGATTCTATATAATTTACTTATTTTAGTAAAAATAAAAAACAACTTTTAACGATTATTAGACGGTAAATAGTCCGTAAGTGCAGGCAGAAAGGTATATGCACAAGTCTCGCAGCCATCGGCGAGAGAAACAGCACATCAATTCGTAGAGGTGAAATTTTGATTCTCTCCGATCTCGTTTCGTGATATTTGTTTTCGTGTACTGTGTGAAGGAGATTTAACTTTTTTTAATGATGTGTGAAATAGAACGGTAACTATCGAATTTTACTTTTCTGTGCTTGTTGATTTGAATAGGCATGATTGTTAATGGGAATGGTAATTGGCGGATTCTGATTTGTGTAAGTTAATTGGTATGGAAAGAAGAAAATTATTTTGAAGCACATTCACTTTTTAGCTCTAGTCATCTTACAAGTCAATCAAAACCTATATTTGATCTTTTGTATTTCTGTGTACCATGTTTATTCCATATCAACTTGATTGTGACTAAGGCATAGTTGTTTGTTTTTAGGGATGACAAATAGGCGGGATAAGCTTTGACCTATTAAGATTTTGATCCGCCCTGCCCTGTCCCGTATAGCTTTGTCCAAAAAAATGCCCTGTCTCGCCCTGTTTGTGTTTTTCATTCCATTCTACAGTCCGTATGTGGCTCGTTGATGTAGATTTAGCTCCTTTTGTGCACCATCCATCTTTCACTTCTTATATCTCCTATGTGCTGAAATGATTGTTTCTACAATTTTGTTCCGTAATCCTACCCTACCCAACAGGGAGCCCATTCATTGTTATTTGTAAAAAGATATTAGTTACCATGCATCTGCAAATTGTTTGAATACTGGTTACTGGAAGATGATGCTTCTGGTTGTTCCCAGTTGGTTTTCACAAAGATATTTCAAATAAGCCAAAGATATCAAGGTAACTAATAAGCCAAACCTACCACCTGCCCTACCCTATTTCAATTTTTAACAAAACTAATTTTGCCCTGCCCCGCCCTGCCCTACCCCGTTTAAGTCTTTCCCTACCCTGCCCCATTAAGAGTTTGCCCTGCCCCGTCCTGCCCCAATTTCCATTCCTATTTGTTTTGTACCTTGTATTCCATCATTTTCAATTTATGTGAATCTATTTCCTTTTTATGCCGTTTAAAAAAATGATCCTTTTCTAAATTTGGAAATAATTTAATTGAAACTTCACATTTTACCATTAATGAGAAGCATTTACAGCCACATATAAAAGTAATGGCGTGTTTAAAACCATAAGTCTCATATAGCCACAAAAACATTATGACCTTTTTAATAGCACTATTTCCAATTTTTTTTCTTTCGTGAACTCCATGCCAAGTCTAATAGGTTCACATAAATTGGAAATGGGGGAGTATTGTGTTCGGTTGGGGTGGAAATTGGAGGGGTTGTAGGAGTTTTTGACTTTTTGTTTCTCTCCTTGATAAGGAAGTAAATGAAGGATGAAAGTGGAGGAGTTTAATGCCTTTTCGGTGTCAAATCTTTGAACCCTTCAAAATATGGATGGAAATGAGAAGTATTCACTTTTACCTCCCGTCCAACCACACCAAACAATTGGAAGTTTAATATTTTACATCTCCATTACCTTCTAGGAACTAAACTCTAATAAATATTAGAAATTTGCTATGCAATGGTATGGAGATTATTTAAGAAGAATAAGTCCTTTGGAAAAGGTGATGAAGGAGAAATATGGCATGCAAAATCAATGGTGCACTAAAGAAGTAAGGTTGGGTTATGTAAAGATTTTAGAAGGTTACGGTCGTATTTGGTGAAAGAACTTCCTATAGGGTGGGGAATGGGAGGAAAATAAGAATTCGGCACGACAGTTGGCTTGGTCACACTCCACTCAAATATCAGTTCCCTCTTTTATACAAGATAACAAGAGGGAGAGATCAATCGATAGCCCAGTGCAGAAGTGGTACTGTCTTGAATGTACAATTCATCACAGGATTTTTGGGTTTATTAGAAAAATGAAATACACTTTTGGAGAAAACAGTGATGAACTGATTTGGAGAAAGAATAAGAAAGGGCAGTTCACAGTCAAATCCTGCTATGAGTCACTTCTGGAGGAAGTAAGGCTGAAATCTCAGTGGCCATTTAACTAGATTCGGAAATGTTTAGCTACTAAAGTTGTCGCTTTTGTATGGCTCTAGCTCACTATATCTGCCTGACACAAGATAGATTGAAGAAAAAAGGTTTTAGCTGGGGCAGTAGATGTTATCTCTGTGAAAAAAGATGATGAAACAGCTAACCATCTCTTCCTGCAATGCACTGTCACAGCACAATTACAACAACAACAACATACCCAGTGTAATCCTACAAAGTGGGGTCTGGGGAGGGTAGGATGTACGCAGGCCCTTACCTCTATCTTTGTGGGGTGTCACGGAAAAATTATGGATTAATTTTGAACATAATGAACCTGCACTGAACAACGCCGTTCATGGAGGAGCTGCTCAATTTTTGGTCAGTGAGAGGCAGGAACAAAGATCTACAAAAGATATTCTGACAATCCCAGCATGCATTTGGTGGAGCATATTTGGAAAGAAAGAAACACGAGATACTTTGTTGTTGTTGTTTGACTTTTGTTAATGAAAAATTACTTTACCATTTCAACCAGAAAAAAAGTTGGCTTAGGAATCGGTTGTATATTTTTTGGTTATTGCTTTTGAATTTGTCAGAAACCAATGAAGATTATATGTCTTCTCTAATTAACTGGTCAGGATTTTTAGATGTTTAATTTTGACGTCCTCTATTGCTGTATCTAGGAATTTTGGGGAATTGATGGCGTCCAAGATTACACAACTGCAATCTCAGGCATGTCAAGCTTCAAAATTTGTTGCCAAGCATGGTACTGCCTACTACAAACAGTTGCTGGAGCAGAACAAGCAGTACATTGTGGAGCCACCCTCTGTTGAAAAGTGCAACGAATTGTCCAAGCAGTTACTCTACACTCGTCTTGCCAGGTTATATTCTCTCCCACTTAATTTGGTGCCAAGTTTTTGTAATTAGCAGCAAAGAAGTTGCTTGGATTTGTTTTTTTAATTGGCACACCAGTACCAGTGATTTTGATTTTTGGTGTAATGGGATTGACCCTTCCTCAGATGAATTAGGTGCATAATGCAAATTTTGGTGTCTTCCAAATCACTGATGCAACTTTTTTGTATGCTACATAAGTACATTTAAATGAAGGGACATGGATAGTGAGGATTCATATAGCCAACCTAACTAGCTTGGATTGAGTTGTAGTTGTTGCTGTATGCTATACAGAAATATATATAGTCTTTGCTAAAAAATTAAATAGATAAAGTCCTGAAATTTGTCAATTCATCTAGGGATTGATTTTCATTTGTTATGATATCAAAGCGCAAAACTTTTGTGCATTATAGTGGGCGGTGTCATTTTTTATTTCAGTATAGTAAAAAGATAAAGTTGGTGTTATTAAATTCTCTTTAAGTTGAAAGAGCACGGTGGATCATTTGCCTTCTATACTATGTAATTGAGCCTCGTTCTATCTGACTTATTAGCTCACATGCAATACATATCCTGATATCCCTGTTATTTGTGCCTTTTCATATGATCAAATAGAAAGCGGAAAGGTTATATGCTGTTATATTTGTCTTCAAATGTCAGCTCCAGCAACTATATGAGATCTGAGTGTTACTTCTTCTAGTAGATGCCTCAATGATTAAATTTACGTCCTTGCTGCATATTGTGCTATCTGACATTTCTGTTTGAATCCTCAAATAACAGCATATGAGCCGAGTGGTGTGCATCTTTACATGACAAATGTTTAAACCAACTGGATACATTTGTTCGTGGTCATTGCTTAAACTTCTTTTTCTGTCTAACAGCATTCCTGGCCGCTACGAGGCATTTTGGAAGGAAGTTGATTCTGTCAAGCAAATGTGGAAGAATAGGAAGGAGTTGAAGGTTGAAGATGCTGGAATTGCTGCTTTGTTTGGTTTGGAGTGCTTTGCATGGTATTGTGCTGGTGAGATAGTAGGAAGAGGGTTTACGTTTACTGGTTACTACCCTTGAAATAATCAGTTATGAAATTCATTGGGCAAATTGATCACTTGTAAGGGCTCCCTTGTTATTAGGATGATTTGAGTGACAGGAAATCCATACAAGATTTTGTTCCCCCAAAACAGTTTTGGAGCTGCCAAGTCGGTGTTTACATTTATGCCGCAAATAATCTGCCCATTCTGTCTTCTCTTTCCCACTTCAGTGTGGTGGGCTTAGCTTGAACTTTGTAATAGTGAATTTAAATTTGCTCAGTTACTGCTACCTGTGACAGTATTTCTTCTTCGCTTCAACTTGGAAGGTTGACTAGCTGTGTTTTGAATATCCATGTTTCAGATTGAAATGTCTGTTGGTAATGTGAAAGTTATTGGTATTTACAGCACACGTTATTGACCGGATCACGTCTGCATCATGATATACATTAACGTGCAATAGAAGTTTAGCTAAATATGTTCATTATACCAGAATTCATGATTCAACTTTAATTCAATTATCATTTATCTTTCAATCATTTACAACAGTTGTTGGCATTTTTGGTTTCTACTCTGGCAAAATGTAAGTATAAGTTCATTCTCGACGTACAAAGCTTTTATATGATTCGTTAAGCACGATATTTATCCGAGTAAGCCTCCGAAGTTACAATGAAGAAGATGTAGAGTTTTGTTGGGTATAAAATACACAAGTAAGGCACAGCGGAAGCTTAAAATTTTTGTTAACTTGCCCCAACAAAATCGTCTGGTATGATTACGTTACAATTGAAATCTGCAAAGTCATAGAAAAAACTTACAGTTTATGATTAATGCAATCTCTCCTAAAAGGTGCGCACGCCATTGTCTCTTCGGGCGCAAGCCTTCGCTACGGTATACTCCTCTGTCAGGAAAGCCAGGAAATCTTGGCAGAGGTTTGAGAGGATTTTAATCTCTGAAATCTAAGTTCAGAAAGTAAGAAAGTATGTGTCAATTCTATGCAGAATTGTTGTACAAATGGTGTAACCTAAATTATGAGGTTAAGTGCTGAATATATAGGGGAGACTAGGATACAAATCAGACTGGGATTAGGCTTAAAACCTGTCCCAAAATCGAATTGCAGTGGCCCAGTCGAACTGGGACAGCGTCGCGGCTCAGCCTCCTAGGCGCCGCGGCGCCTCCCCTGTTTCTCCAATATTTCTGCACGTTTTAATTTTGATTAAATTCAAAATCTAATTTTGACTTAATTAAATAATTTCCATCAAATGAAATTTATCTCATAATTTATTATTGGTTAAAATATCTCAATTCTAAATTGAATATTTTATCCTCTCTCAATATACCCTTAGACCGAAAAGACAATCGACTTAGTGTGACCCTTTAGGCCTTCTCACATCGACACTTAATCAAATTAAGGTTCACACGGAACTCCTAGACTGCGCCGGTGATGAACTCAATGTGTGAAGTACGTTTACAAGACTCTTAGTAAACACAACTCTATGCGGGATGATAAATTCCTTCTATTCTCAACATACTCTATCAAGCTTAGGATTTGACAAGCGTCTATCCAAATGGCTTGATCACTTTATCTCATCTATATTAGTCGACAACTAGATCATATCTTAAATATGTCTCTTGCATTGGCCAATGACTTGGTCGACCTAATATCACTGAGAAGCTGAGTGTTCTCTCGAATATCTAATCGAGGAATGAATCATATTCTTGGCTCAACTACCACCTTAGCCTGTATCGCAATGTAGCCAATTCAAGCCATGTCTTATCATATAAGGAATTTAAGCTTAGGACAGGGTCAAAGTACATTACTCTACAAACCAGGTGCGTATTGACCTCAAGTCAAAGGGCTTCTATCTCCCACATGCTGATAATACTCTAGACATGTACAACAAATAGTTTATCAGAAGGGCGTGTCAATACCCTCTAAGAGTATCCATGTGTCCATCACTAGCAACAATTACTAGTAGTAAGTGAGACATACTACATTCTCTAAGAATGTGATGCAGACCACATGTCGACTTATAATATATCATTGATATCCCATTCTCAATAATCATCAGTCGAGACTACTTTAAGAACTACGCTCTATCATTAATATCTCACACTATCAATGACAACGTTTAGCTCAAGGGATGCACATTAATGAATAATACAAACAATCAAATAATAATTCAGTAATTGCAAATGCCATAAATATATTAATCTCATTAATAATACGAATGTGTTCAAGTACATGTGTCCCTAAAATGATTGTCTCTAGGACATATATATTTTCAATCTCCCACTTGACATAGAGCCAATCTCCAACTTACATAAGGCCCATGTTTTCGAAATGACCATTATGCTTGACTAAGCTTAATGATTTAGTAAATGGGTCTGCTAGATTTTCATCTGTGGGCCATAGTCTAACTTTATTTCTTCAGTCTCCACCATCTCTCTAAGTATGTGGTATTTCCTTAGTACATGCTTATTTTTGTTCGTTGATCTTGGTTCCTTAGCTTGCACAATCGCACCAGTGTTGTCACAATAAATCGTTATTGGACAAGTGACACTTGGAACAAGCCTTAGTTCTTTTAAGAACTCAGATATCGTGACAACTTCCTTACCAGCTTCCGAACCAGCAATGTACTCAGCTTCAGTAGTTGAATTAGCAGTTGTAGCTTGTTTGGAACTTTTCCAACTCACTATTCCACCATTTAAAATGAAGGCATATCCAGATTGAGATTTGAAGTCATCAAGATCTGTCAGGATTCTGCTGGAATTTGCAAGTCATACTAAGTGCATATGCCACATCTGGCCTTATACAGGTCATGACATACATGATTGATCCTATAGCTGAAGCTTATGGGATCCTCTTCATGCGTTCAAGTTCTGCAACAGTAGAAGGACTATCCTTCTTTGATAACTTGACCTATAGGAGGATTTCCTTTCTTGGAATTCTCTATTGAAAAATGTTTTAACACTTTGTCTATATATACAGACCGTGACATCCCCAACAATCTATTAGGTCTATCTCTGTAGATCCTAATTCCAAGAATGTAGCAGGCTTCACCTAAGTCCTTCATCATGAAGGTGCTGGATAACCATTCCTTGACCGATTGCATGTGTCACGACCCGACCCGATGGGCCGCGACTAAACGCCCTAATGACGCCATTACATTAACTTGTCTCATAATCAACTGACACTTAAGAGTAATAGAAAATTTCGGCAGCATAACGCTGCATCTATAACATATTCCCAAAGTAGGCGAGCCGACAAGGCTGCCTTACATAAGGGTGTACCTGTTTTCGGAGGAGTCACAACTAACCAACATGTCATAACAGGCTAGCCAACTAGGTTGAAACCAAATAACATCACATATACGAGGAAACACCCCAACACAGAATACAACCATCATGACTGATCAAAACAGATTTACATACGTTCAACCCACAACTGTCTACAAACCTCTAGGAGTACAATAATGACATAAGACGGGACATGACCCCGTCGTGCCCAAAATATACATAAGTCTAAATAATAAAGGGTTGTACCAAAATGACTGGCTCCGAAACAATGGAGCTCTCCAACAGCTGAGTAGATGTCATAAACCGGAGGATCCCCTAGCTGAGTACCTGTACCTGCGGGCATGAACGCAGCCCCCGAAAAAGAAGGTTAGTACGGAATAATGTACTGAGTATGTAAAATATGAAAGACTGTAAATGAGATCATAATTGTGTCAAGAAAAATAGAGAATCATATCAGTAACCCCGAATACTTACCCATAAAGTCATCATGTCCATATGTATGTATATAACATGTCTCGGCCCTCTAGTGAGAGACTCGATGAAATTATCAATATAACATGTCTCGGCCATGTAGTGAGGTACTCGATGGAATTATCAATATAACATGTCTCAGCCCTGTAGTGAGGGACTCGATGGAATTATCAATATAACATGTCTCGGCCCTGTAGTGAGGGACTCGATGGAATTATCAATATAACATGTCTCGGCCCTGTAGTGAAGGACTCGATGGAATCATATATGTATAACATGTGTCGGCCCTGTAGTGAAGGACTCGATGGAATCATATATGTATAACATGTGTCGGCCCTGTAGTGAGGGACTCGATGAAATGAGTAATAACACTTGGCACGAGCAGAATATCATGAGAAACCATATATAACTTAAATTATCATTTGACTCTCAATGGAATAAGAAAAAAGCATTATCATATGATATATCATTTAAATCATCTTTTAGAAAATCAAGGCGCTAAGCGTATCACATATCATTTTAAAACATCTTTGGGAAAGTCAAGGCACTAACATATCATGAATCATTATTTGATTAAAACTAGCCTTTGAAGGAATCACGTACGTCCACCGTACTTTCATTAAATCATGCCAAAAGAAAGAAGAAGAATTTTCACAAAATCATGCCAAGGAAAGGAAGGATAGTCTCACATACCTTTTAGGCGAACTAATCAACTCAATACTAAGATACGCATCGTCTAGTACGTCAACCTATAATAATGATAATGCATTCGTCAATTCTATGATTTCTAACGTACGTTATATTGAGTAACGACTTTCTATTCTACAAAAAATCGGGCAGCACTTCCCCTGTTTATATGCATATCCACAATTTACCAACAAGCCAACAATACCAATAACCAACCACCATTCCAAGATATAATCAAAACAATCTCAACTACTCCATTTACGCCATAGTGCACATTCCTTCTCTTTTATATTTATACACTTCAACAACTTCGATAACAAAGGCGGTTACTACATTTATTTCTCATGTTAACAATCCTTTAGTCATGTTAAATAGTTCATAGAAGAAATCCAATCTTCTAGCAACATCACAAATTTAAGAATGTGAAATTAACACTTTTCCCCACTTTAATTCTTCCAAGACAGGTATAGGTAACCACCTCAATATATATGCATGTTTATAACTTATATTTTAAGCGCTAAAACAACCCTTAATACATCACAATAATGTTCAAACAATTTCCATCAATTTCGGCCAACAACATATTTCAATTCCAAAACTTTTCTCTTAATTCTTAGAATCCAATTCCATATTTTAATACTTCCATATAACTAATTACAACTTAAATGTCAAGATTTCTTAATCTCCAATTAAATTTCCAACAACTTCATATAACAACTATAACTTTAAACATCAAGATTTCTTCTTCAATTTCAACATGCAATTGGTGATACTATGAACTACAACAACACTTAACTCCAATTCATACCAAACAGTCTCAATCGGCATATATACCCAAATATAGTCATATGCATTGTCCAAATTTCAATTTTCTCTTAACACACATTCATTTCTTTAATTACAACAACATGAAATCCTAATCATATCATAAGAAGAAGAATTTTACCTCAAAGAAAAGTGAAACCCGAAACTGCTCAAGCAGTCACGTTTTTGCCCCTAATTCTTCCCAAAATTTTCACTTCTTATACTCCAAATTGACATGCATGTGTTCTACAATGTTAGCACACCATCCCTACACGTTTTTCTTCCCAAAATCTAGTCCAAAAACTTGAAATTTAATGCCTTAAAATTCGGCCAGCAGGGCCGAAATTGTTAACTGTTTTGCTTCAAATTTTTGGGTGAAAATGTAGCCTAAAAAGAGGAGATAAAAACCTGAAATTTTTGCTATGTATTGGGGTGGGTCTCGACTAGGGTTTGGAGGAGAGAAGAGAGGAAAAATGGAGGGTTTTTGTTCTTGAAAATCATATGGAATGAAGAAGATAAGTTTATTAAACTAACCAAAATCTGAAAATGTAATTGACACTTTGGTCCACCCCTTTCTTGTCTTCATAAATTAGTCCGTCAAGTAGTAATTAAAGCTTAAATTCCGCCTCCTTTAATTCCCGATTTTTTTATAAGGTCTCGTAATCTTATATAATTCGTTACTCACTCATAACTTCATTGGAACAATTTCCACTACCCGTATTAATCCTCGTCGTCACATGTGTAGTATTTAAAATTTATTCCGTATTAGCATGTAGAAATATATTTTAATACCAAAATTTAAATCTCATTCCTTAATGACGTTCTTAATTATCGTCTTAAAACCACGAAGTGTAACATTCTTCGCCCCTTAGAAACATTCGTCCTCGAATGTTCATAATATGTCTTAAGTTCTAGAAATTTCGGAAGAGTCTCCTTTATAACTATGCCAATCCACCCGTATTCAGCAACCCCACAAATACCACACATGGCCACAATATACCACATAGAAACAATTCACCAATGGCTATAATCAAATGAGGAGTTGAATTGAATTACCTGGAGGCACATGAAACAAATGAGGATACTTATTCTTCACCTCATTTCCTCTCTATTGTTGTTCCGCCACAATACCTTGACGGAGGCCACATCCTTCGTTCGTAATCTCCTGACCTGGCGGTCAAGTATGGCTACGGGACGCTCCTCATAGGACAACTCATCGGTCACCTGAACATCCTCCACTGGGAAGATTCTGGAAGGATCACCAATACACTTCTGCAGCATAGATACATGGAAGACTGGATGCACCGCTTACAAATCTGATGGCAGACCCAACTCATAGGAAACCTTGCCTATCCTACGAATGATCTGGTAAGGCCTAATGTACCTTGGGCTAAGCTTCACTTTCTTGCCAAACCTCATCACACCCTTCATAGGTGATACCTTCAGAAATACCTAATCATCAACCTGGAACTCCAAATGTCGGCGTCGGTTATCAGCATATGACTTCTGTCGACTCTGGGCTGCTAATAATCTTTACTGAATGAGCTTCACCTTATCAACATCTTGCTGAACCAAGTGTGGGCCAATCAACTTAGTCTCACATACATCAAACCAACCAATAGGTGACCTGCATTGTCTTCCATACAAGCCTCATACGGGGCCATCTGGATACTAGAGTGATAGCTGTTGTTATAGGCAAATTCAACTAGCGGAAAATGATCATCCCAACTACCTCTAAAGTCAATAATACAGGCTCTCAGCATATCCTCTAATGTCTGAATAGTACGCTCTGCCTGCCCATCCGTCTGAGGATGAAATATTGTGCTGAGACTCATCTGTGTCCCCAATCCCTTCTGGAATGATCTATAGAAGTTAGCTGTAAACTGAGTTCCTCTGTTACACCCCGTAGTTCAGGTCATGCTTTAGAGAAAATACGAAAGGAATTGAGACTTAAATTTTAGGATGATGGGTTGACGGAATGTTTCGGACGGGTTGTTAGTCAACTTTGAGGCAGTTTATGTCCAGTTGCATTATGAGTTCCTAGGTGTTTCAAAGGCCTAGGACGTATTTCGTTGAGTCTAGTTCCCAACGCAACCAACCGTTCGTCGATAGGACATCGGAGTAGAAAGTTATGGAAGTTACAAGTTCAGTGCGCAGTCGGACAGAAAAATATTTCGGTCAGGAGCCACAGGGCCGCGGCGCCGAGGCGGGTTCTGCGAGGCTAGGGGAAAAAATCAAAACTGTTTTGTTTTTAAAAAGGCCATGGGATGGTGACAAATGTCCTCCCCCCATCTGATTTTGCATGTCCTATTTATTGACCAAGTCTTGAAGACTTGGTCATTCTTCAAGCTCTCCCCTCTCTCTAAAATTAAAAGCTCTCCCTTCTCTAGAAATTCCAGAAGAAATCAAGGCTTGAGAAAAATCTGAAAATGTGGCAAGAAGGAAACATGTTAACAAGCTTGTAGGAGGTTTGTGGAGGTGATTGTGGAAAGGAGGCTAGTGAAATTGTTGGACTAATTTGTGTAAACTCTAAGGTAACAATCCTTTCTCTTTTTACTAGTAAATTATGTTGCATGCTTGTAATTGTCAATATTGCTCTTAGATACATTGCATGTAGGAAATATGATTTGGATATGAAAGGATTGGATAAGTGATGCGCGTTAAGATGCACACACTTTAAACGCAAGTGCACGTTATCGTATCAAGTAGTATAGTCTTTGATAAGACCGAATATCATCCTCTGGGATTAGGGTTCAAGTACCAACTATCTATTTTCTAGTATCTATTTGGCGAATTGATAATTGATTTGGTTGTTTATAACTACGAATTATGAAAACTATTTAAAGTATAAAGGTTTACTTCAGATGTGATGGGAATAGGGCTTCCATGTATCCTTACTATCCGCTTATGCTACTTACTAATGCATTAACTTATGGTATTCTTCTTTTGAAGAAAGCAGGTTTACGAAATCGTTTTATACTCCCGTTAGGGTTATATAAACACTCAACCCGATGTCGCGCACCTTACCTACCTTTCGGTGATAAGGATAACTTTATAGGAGGATTAAGAACAAAAACCTAGTTGACCGTCACGCACAATGCGCAAAATTAGGGTTGTTAAGCCTCTCATCAACGCTACATAAATAATTGAGGTATTTTCATCCCCAATCCAAGAATGTCTACCCAACTTACAGCATATTCACAATCCCCCCTTTTCAGAATCTGATTAGAAATCATATAGTGATAATTAGTTGTCAGTTAATTACCAAGAATTCAACTCAATTATTGGATAGATCTCTCAATAAGAAAAATAACCATAAGCATGCATTAATTTATAACATAAGTTTCAAGAAATTCAACATAGAAAGCCCTATAAGAGAATTAGTTCCTAGCCATTGACATGACAAGAACTAATTCCATGTTCATCATACAAAACTGAAATAAATAACAAGAAAGGAAAAGAAATTACTAATCTATTGGTATCCAATCTCCAAGCAAAAGTCTTGTGTTGTGCAAGAAGGGGAACCCTCAAAAACTGCCTAGGGTTCTCCTTTTATAGCCGCAAACCGCCTCCTCTTTTCCTTCGCTGGCCCGAATTTCGTCAAAGACCTAATTTTTCCGCGTCGGCCGCGCCTTGCGAGCAGCGCCAGCCCGGAAGTTCTGCAATCCGTCGGGTGTTTTAGCGCGCGCCCGATATCTGCATGCGAGGCGCGCGTACCAGTCTTCTGTCTCTCTGAATAGTGGGCGCCGCGGCCACGCTGATCGCAGGAGGCCGCGGCTGGTCTGGATTTCACCCTCGTTCGCCATTTCTCTGCTCTGGCCTCTCCTCTTTTGCCCTCTTTTAGCTCCTTTTCCGCCATTTGGCCATTTTAACCACTTTGACTCAAAAGAAAGAAAAACTATCCTAATACGACACTTATATGTGCAAAATGGGATAGAAGACTAACTAAAACTGACTCAAAAGGTGTATATAAAATACACCGATCAAATACCCCCAAACTTAACCTTTGCTCGCCCTCGAGCAAAGATAGAAAGAAATAAAATAAAAGACTCAAAGAAACGAAAAATAAAAGACTCTCTGTCATTAATCACTTTTGCTGCATAAATGTTAACTAGAAAAACATGAAGGTTAGCAGAATAATATGCAGGAACATATAGCATGAAATTTTCAGCACACTAAACACATGAAGCTAAATATTTCGCAAACTCATATTCATCATGCTTAATGGAAGTCAATATACTCAATCATGCATATAAATTCAAGAATTCCTATGGCATGCTTACTTGCTATTCTCCACTAATTCTGGATATGAATAAAAGAGATCTTCAGGACTTTGAGGGTTGTAATGTAGGCTTAGGTAGGGGTTGGCAAAGATAGGCATTTAGGCTCATTTTTTCTGTACCATAAGCTCTTTGGCTTTTCAATTTTTCCCTTTTTCTTTTGATTCTTTCCTTCACTTCAATTCTATCCTTCCCCTCTTTTGTTTTGGGAGAGTGAAGTGTATTATACTAATAGACACCCCCAAACTTAGGCTTTTGCCTCTTTCTTATTACTTTTCCATTGGGGTGCATCAACTTGTTCACTCTTTTTGTTTCTTCTTTTTAACACAATGTACTCCATTATTTCATATTTTCACTTATGGCACAATTTGTGGGAATATAGGGTGTCACAGAAGAAGTTTCAAATTTAGGCTCAATGGGGCTGACTAGGGATATTTTTAAAGTACAGGATAGAAAAGAATGGTAAGAATTGGCTATCAAAGAAATGCCTGAGTCATCTCCCTAACATGCATATCCTAACTATTTCGCCTCAAATAGTAAGCAATCATAACACATAAGCATTTATCATTTAGCATGCATAACTCAAGCAAGAAACTCCAAATAGACAGATTCTGTGAGTTTTTGGCATATCTAACCTAAGTGTTTAGATAGTTGCTTCAATTCCTTTACATTATTCCACCTTACTTCACTAGGTGTTTCTAGCAACTACAGCATACATGATCTTTGACAGGCAATTATGACTCAAAAAGGAAAATTTTTTGGTGACTCAAAATAAACATAAAACAAATAAAAAGACTTAAATAAAACATAACATGACACACAATTAAAACACCCCCAAACTTAAATCACACATTGTCCCCAATGTGTGCAAGACTCAAAGAAAATAAAAGAAAAAGACACTTACAGACTTTGGCTAATATGGTGGTGGTGGCGGTGGATAATGCACCGACCATTGGTTGAACAAGGCACTCAGCTCGTCGATTTGTTGCCTCGTTTCTTGTTGTCCTTGTACTACTGTTTGCAAGGTCTGCATCATCTCCCTCTGATGTTGGTACAATTGCCCCATTGTGGGCTCTGAAGGTTCTGCTCCTGTGGTTGGCCGGTGGCTAGGTCCTGCCTCATATTGAGCCCCTATTTCAGGCTCATCTTCGTCCATGGCGGCCTCTGCTGCTGCTGCTGCTGGTTGTACTCTCCGTCACACTGGGGGCTTGGAGTGCAGGAAAGAGTGCACTATCCCATAGGACACGGGCAGTTGGTTTCTTTCATGAGTGTCAGTGGGTAGGTTTGGAACCGCACTCATGTGACATAGCTTGGTGATAACTGAGCCATGTCCCAATCCGCCTGTTGTTACCAACATGCTGATTTCCTCAATGCTCTGCACTATTTCTTTCCCCACATCAATCGTCAACCCCCTCATAATTCAATATATTAGTTTAATCCTATCCTCTGGCACTCTGGTGAAGTGCGTGGATGGAATCATGCGGGCGCTGATGAAATATAGCCAACCTTTGGCTACTTTGTTGAATTGACACCTGTTCAGTGCTCTTGACCCATTTCTTCCAATCTAAAAAACAACTCTCTGGTAGCTCACGGTGTTTGCGACGGCATTCCAGTCAATGTGGTCAATGCTTCTAGACCATGTTCTAAAGTGATTCCAATCACTTCTTTCTTCAACATCAACTGTTTTCAATTGTATATTTATATCCTCTGCTGTCACAGGCACATAGCGTCCCCTTACAAAGCATCCCCTTTCCACCTTCTCCGGAAAATTGGCATAAAATTCACGCACCATTGTTGTGTTTACTGGTGCTATCTTCTCCAGATTCACAAATTTCCTCCAATCCCTTAACTCAATCATCGCCCGAATGGGCTCATAAACGTCTTCTTCCCTATATGACTCCCTCTGGTAGTCCATTCCCCTTTCTGGTATTATGGGTCTGGTATCAAGCTTTTTGTATCTTTGGGAGGCTTCGTAGCTCACAAACCTATTTTCATCGTATTGTGGGGTTGGGGTGGATGTGGAGCCTCTTCTCTTCCTGGTGGCCATGGTTTAAAACAAAATCTGCAGCTTATACTTTAGTGGCACAACTGTCTCCTACACACTCAACACTAGCAGTGAATACAACACCCCCAAACTTCAACCTTTCTACTCACTACCCACAACCTCATTTTCTACTCTTTTCTCCAAACTTCACAATCACTTTTCAGCACCCAATTGCTTCAACTACAATACTCCTTCAAACTACTACCTCCTGTGACTTCAGTAAAGGATTCAAGAACAGAAAAAGATTACCTTTTTATGAGAAGCTTCAAGCTTGTTCTTGTTTCAATTGGTGGTTTGAGGCTATGGAATGGAGCTTTGTTGGTTGAGAAGGCTAAGGGTTTTTGGGAATTTAAGAGTTTTGATTGTGGTTGGGTTGGATTTATGGAGGATTTGTGGGCGATTTTTCGAAATTTCGTGGGTTTTTAGAGAGGAAGGGTTAGGTTTTTGAAATTGGATTTGGGGAAAATCTGATTCTGGGCGTTTTAAGTTCTGGATTCCCGCTTGCGCAGCGCTTTTGCGCGCGGCTAAACTCTGCGCGCCCGGGATTTTCTGCGCGGCCATTCTGGTAGCGCGCGGCTAAACTTGGCAAATTTTTCAGGATTTTGGCGCCACTGCTCTGGCGCGCGGCCTGCTTCAGCACCTCTTCAGATCTTTTGGCGCGCGCGCTGCTCTGGCGCGCGGCTCTAAACTTCAATGCTGTTCGATTCTTTTAGCGCGAAATCCTTGCTTTTCTTGCTTTATTTCCTGACCTATCAATCACAAAGCCTGATACAAGAACCCAAGACCGTGAGATTGTTCTAGACAAAATAAACTAAACTAAAGATGTAAATTAAAATAACATAATTGAGAACGTTGGGTTGCCTCCCAACAAGCTTGTCTTTAACGTCTTTTAGCGGACGCAGTTCCTTAGCCTTAATAACCTTGGGGTGGATTCAGCCCCAACCTATCCATTTCCTCCACATTTGGCGTTTTCTTTTTCTTTTCTTTTAGCATTATCGTAATAGGAGTTCAGGAAAACTTACCTCTTTTAGTGGCATTTCGGCAAACCATGCCTGCTTTCTTGGGCTCATCGCTCTTTGGTTGACTTGTAATGGCTGGCATGGGGGGTTGATGGTGCTGATTGCAAAGCACCCACTCATTGTTGGTGGCTCGATGATGTGTTTAAAAACTTTAAACACCATTTCTTCATTCTCCACCCAGTGTTAGTTCCCTCTTTCAACATCAATCAAAGCTCTCCCGTTGCTAGGAATGGCCTCCCAATATGATAGGGATTTCCGTCTTCTTCCATATCGAGGATGAGAAATCTGCGGGAAAGAAGAATTTCCCTACTTTCACAATTACGTCCTCGATCTTGCCTCTTGGATGAACCCATCCCCGTCTGGCTAGTGCAGGCTTCGTGGTTGGTTTGGCCTCACCCAACTCCAATCTCTTGAATACCGATAGGGCATTAGATTTATACTTGCCCCTAAATCACATAGCTCTGTTGCAAATTACCATGCCCATCGCAAGGTAGTGAAGCTCCCGGATCTTTTAGCTTAGGTGGCAACTTCTTCAAAGATAGCACTACACTCTTACATTCGTTACTGCGCCTCACACTTTTTCTTTTCTTCCCAAAATCTCCTTCATAAACTTGAAATAGGAGGGCATCTGCTCTAATGCTTCTATGAAAGGTATGTTGATATGCAGCTTTCTGAATGTCTCCAAAAATTTGGAGAATTGTTTATCAACCACCTTTCGCTGTAGTCTCTAGGGGAAAGGGATCTTCTCTGATACTCCTTCTCGGAGTTTTCTCTCATCTGGCTAGGCTCAATCACCTTCTTTTTCTAACTCGCTTGCTTCTCAACCATCGTGCGGTATCTTTGCTCCAACCGCTTCGCTTCTCAATTGCACCGCTCGACCTTGCTTCCCTCGGATTTACCTCTGTATTGCTTGGCAATGTCCCCTGTGGCCTGATGTTTGCTTGCTTTGCTAGCTGACCCACTTGAGTTTCCAAGTTCCTGAATGAGGATCTAGCTTCATCGTGGCGGAGTGCAGGCGTTGGCAAGTGCTATCACTTGCTCGTCGGCTTTTCTTTCTGGCGTGCATTGAATCGTTGATCTTTGTGGGGCTTGAATGAAGCGGCTGCTGATTCGGTTTCTTTGGTTACGATCGACCACTGTATTGGATTCTGCCCCTCGTATTGGTTCTGTTGCCGCCGATCACGGTCTGCGCCCGTAGTGCGATTCTGCGCCCGCAGTCTCCTTTCCATGAGAAATTTGGGTGATTCCTCCATCCTGGATTATAAGTGTTAGAGTAGGGGTTGTTCTGTTGCCTCTGATAATTACCTATGGCCTGACACTCTGCCTGCTCCATTGGTATATTGTTGGGATCCGCTGAAGGACACCTATCAAATGTATGTGGGCGCATATCTCACGACTTTAGGCATCTGCATCGCATTCATCGACATTTGTATGTTGCTGCCGCTGTTTAGCTAGAAGGGCCACTGGGCATTCAAGGCGAATAGCATCTATTTCGTGGACTCCCACTGTTCTTCTCCCAATTGTCGACCTCTCTTCCGTGACATGGTTGTTAGTGGCCATATCTTCTAATAACTCATGAGCGTCGTGGGCTGTTTTCCTCATGAATGCTCCACTCGCTGCTGCATCTATGATGGTTCTGGTTGTACTGCTCACCCCGTTGTAGAAGATGTGGACCAAGTTCCACAACTCAATGCAATGGTGTGGGCACTTTCTCTGTAGATCTTTGAACCTTTCCCAAGCTTCATATAAGGACTCTCCATCTGCTTGGTAAAAGTTGTTCAACTCTCTCTCGATTTCTTTGCTTTACGGGGAAAGAACTTGGCTAGAAATTTCGTGCGGCTCGTGCCATGTGAATATCGAATCGGTGGTAGGAATTCAACCATACTTTTGCTCTATCCACGAGTGAGAAGGAAAGAGCCTCAACTGACAAGCATCATCGATGCGCCGTTATATCTGAAAGTGGCACATAGCTCCAAGAAATTAGCTATGTGCATATGTGATCCTCCGATGGCGATCCTCGAATTGCACGTGTCTTTGTACCATGCTCGAATCGCGGTTTATTTCGAAATTGTTGGCTCTGTGTAGGGAGCCTAATGCAAGTCTGTGCTCCATTCACTCTTGGCAGCACATAATCTCCCAAACTTCTTTCTGGCTGGATTTGGACTCTCTCTTCCACGTCTATTGGCGCTTGCCTAGGTATTCCTGGATGGGGTTGATTCTCACCTAACTCTTCTCCCATCCCGTTGTTGTTCTGCACGCCGTTCATCTCTAACAAGGTTGCATTCCGCTGATTCTTTTTGTTCTGTTTGCAGGTTTTCTCAATTTCTGGATTGAAGGGAACAAGAGTGTCTGCTCCTCTTCTCCTTCGCATAAACTGACTTCCTGAAAAAGATCAAAAACAGACAACAAATCACGACACCTCGAATTTTCAAAAGAAAAACGTAAAAATTAAAAGAAAAGTTAAAAACCAAATTAGAAATTAAAAATAGATAACTTTGATATTGAACTATGCCTAATCCCCGGCAACGACGCCAAAAACTTGATGCGCTTTAAGATGCACACACTTTAAACGCAAGTGCACGTTATCGTATCAAGTAGTATAGTCTTTGATAAGACTGAATATCGTCCTCTGGGATTAGGGTTCAAGTACCAACTATCTATTTTCTAGTATCTATTTGGCGAATTGATAATTGATTTGGTTGTTTATAACTACGAATTATGAAAACTATTTAAAGTATAAAGGTTTACTTCAGATGTGATGGGAATAGGGCTTCCATGTATCCTTACTATCCGCTTATGCTACTTACTAATGCATTAACTTATGGTGTTCTTCTTTTGGAGAAAGCAGGTTTACGAAATCGTTTTATACTCCCGTTAGGGTTATATAAACACTCAACCCGATGTCGCGCGCCTTACACCTTTCGGTGATAAGGATAACTTTAGAGGAGGATTAAGAACAAACACCTAGTTGACCGTCACGCACAATGAGCAAAATTAGGGTTGTTAAGCCTCTCATCAACGCTACATAAATAATTGAGGTATTTTCATCCCCAATCCAAGACTGTCTACCCAACTTACAAAGATATTCACAATCCTCCTTTTCGTAATCGATTAGAAATCATATAGTGATAATTAGTTGTCGATTAATTACCAAGAATTCAACTCAATTATTGGATATATCTCTCAATAAGAAAAATAACCATAAGCATGCATTAATTTATAACATAAGTTTCAAGAAATTCAACATAGAAAGCCTTATAAGAGAATTAGTTCCTAGCCATTGACATGTGAGAACTAATTTCATGTTCATCATACAAAACTGAAATAAATAACAAGAAAGGAAAAGAAATTACTAATCTATTGGTATCCAATCTCCAAGCAAAAGTCTTGTGTTGTGCAAGAAGGGGAACCCTCAAAAACTGCCTAGGGTTCTCCTTTTATAAAGCCAAACCGCCTCCTCTTTTCCTTCAGCCTGGCCAATTTCGTCAAAGACCTAATTTTTCAGCGTCGGCGCCGGCCTGTACAGCGCGGCGCCGGAAGTTCTGCAATCCGTCGGGTGTTTTGGCGCCGCGGCCCTGATATCTGCTGTCTGAGGGCGCCGCGGCGCTGTATCTTTTGTAGCTCCTCGGATGTTTAGCGCGCGACCTGCATCTGCATGCGAGCGCCGTGCTGAAGTCTCTGTCTCTGAATAGTGGCGCGCGACCCTTGCTTTTCGCAGGGAGGCCGCGCTACTGGTCTGATTTCACCCTCGTTCGCCATTTTCTCTGTTTTCAGCTCTGGCCTCTCCTCTTTTGCCCTCTTTTAGCTCCTTTTCCGCCATTTGGCCATTTTAACCACTTTGACTCAAAAGAAAGAAAAACTATCCTAATACGACACTTATATGTGCAAAATGGGATAGAAGACTAACTAAAACTGACTCAAAAGGTGTATATAAAATACACCGATCAATAAGAATGATATGTAAGCATGTTATAGCCAAGATACTACCTTTAACTTATTGATTTAGTTAATATGCATTGTGGGGCAGAATTTTACACATCCAAGATTAGGTGTGTAATCCCCTTTGTATTGATTGGATTGTTGGGCCTTAAAAGTGGCGTTGGATGTTGAATTCGGACCTTGAAAAGGTGGAAAAGTATATAGAAACAAAGGAAATGCTGTCCGATTTTCCGTAGAATTTAGTGACTTTGCACTTGGAATATTCTACGTTGAAGCTAGAGGTTAATAAACGTATTATGGTCATTATAGGTTGACGTATTACGTGCAGTGTATTGGACTTAGCAAGTGGATTGACCCGAAGAGGTATGTGGAATTTTCCTATCTCTTGAGCATGAATAGTTTTACCTATATAGTACGGTAGTCGTACAAGACCTTGGTATCCTTTACTCGTTTTTAAAGTGTCCAAGTCGGTGGAGTTGGGGGGTTTACTCACTTCTTTAAAAGTAGTAAGGATGTCTTAAGTTTTCAAGGTTAAGGGACTTGAAGTGTTTTTAAGTATATGATACTTGTTCCGTTTTAAATCTACAAGTCCCTTGGATATAGGAAAATGTAATTTACTTATAGTATGAAGTTAATATAACGACTTTATGGGAAGTTGGTTATATTAGCCTTATGGAAAGTTAAAAAGAGAGATTTACTCTAAGTAAAATAAGTAAGGATAAATGACGTGAATTAATGGAAGGCAAATTAATTTTAAGGCATCAATTGCCTAAGGTTTTAAAAGAGTAGAAGTACATAGTACTTTGGGTTAAATTCCCGGATTTCATAAAGACATGTTAGTGTCTTAAGTAAACTAAAATGAGAATGTATATGAACAAGACTAATAAGAAGTTAGGGGATTTCTTAACTTGCTTATATTATGTATGATAGCCGGTTTGTGCTAGTGATATATTATTCATTACGGGGTCATTCCCCGGGTTGTGGCATTTGCATATTCTGTGGATTTGCTACCCATGATGCGAGGAATACCTCATGCGAGTCCGTAGGGCTCATGCGGGTGAAATAGTCCCATGCGGGCGGGTACAACCTATGCGAGGAATACCTCATGCGGGTCCATACGACCCATGCGGGTGAAATAGTCCCAGGAGTAGGATTAACTGCGTCATGCGGTGGGTGACCTTGCTTTGATCATGAGCTTCCTATTTTCATGCAGTATAGTATATTCTTGATATTCTCATTATTAGTAAGGCACAGTGTATTGTAATTGATTATCATACACGTCTCCAGTTATTTTAGACTTACGGGGTATTTTCAGTATTTTCCAGTTTCACATACTTAGTACATATTGTGTACTGACCCCCTTCCTCGGGGGCTGCGTTCATGCCGCAGGTAAGGGTAAGCAGGTGGTGGATCCTCATTCTTAGGATCACTGGTCTGGTGTCAGAAGCTCCATTCCTCCGGAGGCTTGTTTTGTTGGTACGGTTTTTCCCTGATGCTATAGGTATTATGTACATTCAGGGGTATGGCGGGCCCCGCCACGCTTGTTTCTAGGTGCTAGTCACGTTTGTGGTTTGGGCTGTAAGAACAAGTTGTACTGTTTTACTTTTGATTAAGTATATTCTATGGAAGGCGGCCTTGTCGGCTAGCCAGTGATGTTTACTATCTACAGGTTTATGTGTTATGTATGTTCCGCTGCTATTCTCTGATGTATACCTGAACGGGGTGCCCCGGTAGGGCACCAGTCGCGGCCCCGGGGTCGGGTCGTGACAAAAGTGGTATCAGAGCAGTTAGTCCTCGGAAAGTGTCTACAGACCGTGTCTAGTAGAGTCTTGATTATCGGTGTGTTGTGCACCACATCTATAATCAGGAGGCTGCAGGATATTTAGGATTGGTTTCCATTCTTTCACTCTAAGATCGTGCAATAGAGATATGCTATAGGTTGAACTCCCTCTGATATTTTCTTTTATGTATCAGTTATGCCTCCACGCAAGGCAACCGCGGCCCAGAAGGGCAAGGCAACTGAGGGAGCTGCTAGTAGGACGCGGAGGGTCACGAGGGCACAGGCCCAGTCCTTACCTGAGATGATGTTTCGGGCGGCGAGTTCCACGACGTCGCCAGCCTCAGCGGAGGTCGGCGGCGGCGGCCATCACGAGACCGCGGTACCTGAGCCTCCAGTCCCACAGCCAGGGGCTGAGTATAGAGATTATGGGGAGCAGATCCGGTTATTAACAGATAGTAGCGAGCGGCGAAAGGAAGCGGCGGCAACCCTAGAGCCGAAGCTTTTGATTCGGGATTTCCTGGGTTGTCATCCACCCGAGTTCTATGGTTCGAGATCCGAGGAGGATCCTCAGGAGTTTGTTCGGCAGTTACAACGGACTATGCAGGTGCTTAGGGCCTCGGAGGCTGAGTCCGTCATGCTAGCCTCTTACCGGTTACACGATATTGCGTTGAACTGGTTTGAGTCATGGGAGTTGTCTAGAGCTGAGGGTGCTCTTCCAGCGGTTGGGAGGAGTTCACGAGGCCTTTACGGATCACTTCTTGCCTCCCGAGATGAGAGAGCCCGTGTGGATAGATTCTTGACCTTGAGACGAGCGGGAGGACTATCGAGTCTGACACAGAGTTTGACTCATTGGCGTATCGCACACCATTGTAGGCGCATGGCGGTGGTTCATCGCTAAGTGATGGGGCTAGGCGTCATATGATTCTGCATGCTTGGGGTGGCTCTTCACGGTATGGATATTGCCGGAGATGCGGCGTATGCGCGAGGATAGAGGGCGAGAGAGAGAGGATCGGCTAGACTCGAGCGGCCCAAGAGGCGTGACAACAGGTCTCGGGCGATTTAGCGGGCGGCCTCAACGGCGAACTAGGTCCACATTTCAGCCCGGCCAGAGTGCTCCTTCTCGATTTTCGGCGGGAGGTCGATCGGTGGTCATTCGGAGCGGTCGTGGCTCGAGGACTTCGAGGTTTCGAGGAGGCGGCGTCGCGATCAAGACCACCACATCTTGGTGTGCTCGATGCGGTAGGTCTCGCGGAGAGTGTCGTGTTCCTCCAAGAGCTTGTTACTCTTGTGGCGGCAGTCCATTTGAAGAGAGATTATGCGACCGGTGGCGGGAGTGTTATCGTTCGGTAAGCGGTCGATTCTTTGGATCTTCGTCTTGACGGTTATGCGCCGGAGCGAGGTGTTCACGCGGGCGAGGCGCGGCGAAGTCGTGTTGGGGTCCCGATTCAGCGGTCCTCGAAGCGCATTTATGCTATGTCGGCCGTCGAGGACTAGGAGGCGTCACGGATGTAGTCACAGTACATTATTGGTTTCATCTTTGTGATGTATATGCTTTGATAGATCCGTGTTCTACCTTGTCCTATATATCTTCTCATATTCTTTGGTAGAATAGGGATAGAGCCCGAGTCCATAAAACCTTTTGAGGTGGCTACACCGATGAGGTAATCGGTGGTAGCCGGCGGTATATAAGGCTTGCCCGGTGACTATATCGGCCGTCGGACTCTGACGACTTGATAGAGTTGGATATGACGGACTTTGATGTGATTATGGGTATGGATTGGCTAGCATCTTGCTATGCCAATGTGGGTAGAGAGATTGATGCGGTTCGGTTTCTGGTGAGTCGGTTATCTAGTGGAAGGGAATCTTTGCGTCGGCGGTAGGTTTATTTCTTACCTCGGCTAGGAAGATGGTGCGGAAGGGTATATCTACCATATGGTTCGTATTCGACATCGAGGTCGAGATGCGGACCTTGATCGATTCGGCCGTTAGAGAGTTTTGACGTATTCGGGCGAGCTTAGGGTATCCCTTTGAGAGGAGATTGAGTTGCATTGATATGTCGCGGATACTCGACCGATATCTATTCCACCATCTGAGGATGCTTTCTTGAGTTGAGGAATTGAAAGACCAGTGAAGGACTTCTTTGGAAAAAGGCTTTATCGAGCCAAGTGTTTCTCCCCAGGAGCGCCAGTGTTATTTGTAAAGAAGAAGGATGGGACGCTGCGTATGTGTGTTGATTACAGACAGCTGAATAAGGTAACTATCAAGAACAGATACCCCCTTCCCAGGATTGATGATTTGTTTGACCAGTTGCAGGGTGCAAGGTGTTTCTCCAAGATAGACATGCGGTCTGGTTATCATCAGGTGTGAGTTAGAGAGGCAGATATCCCAAAGACTGCATTCAGGACCCGGTATGGGCACTATGAGTTCAGGGTAATGTCTTTCGGGTTGACCAACGCCCCAGCAGTATTCATGGATATGATGAACCGGGTGTTCAAACCATTCTTGGATATGTTCGTTATAGTATTCATTGATGATATCTTGGTTTATTCGCGCACAGAGCAGGAACATGCGCACGGCGAGAGGCGGTATTGGGAGTCCTCCGGGACCGGCAATTGTATGCCAAGTTCTCGAAATGCGAGTTTTGGTTGGCTTCAGTGGCTTTCTTAGGGCATGTTATCGAGGCGGATGGTATTCGGGTTGATACAACAAAGATTGAGGCAGTCAAGACTTGGCCTAGACCCACTACACCGATGGAGGTGCGCAACTTTTTGGGCCTTGCGGGTTATTATCGGAGATTTGTGGAGAAGTTTGCTTCCATCTCAGCACCTTTGACTAGGCTGACTCAGAAAGCAGCCATGTTCCGGTGGACGGATGCTTGCGAGGAGAGTTTCCAGTTACTGAAGGAGAAATTGACGACCGCCCCAGTCCTTACTCTTCCAGAGGGTTTAGACGGATATGTGGTTTATTGTGATGCGTCGGGTGTCGAACTTGGGTGCGTACTGATGCAGTATAGCTTACGCATCTCGACAGCTCAGGAAGCATGAGAAGAACTATCCCACACATGACTTAGAGTTGGCAGCAGTGATTCATGCCTTGAAGATCTGGAGACATTATTTGTATGGAGTTCATGTGGATATTTACACGGACACGAAGTCTCGGTATATCTTCACGGAGGAGTGAACTGCGGCAAAGACGGTGGTTGATGCTGCTTAAGGATTACGATGTCGATATCCTATACCACCCAGGGAAGGACAATGTAGTTGCAGATGCCCTTAGTCGCAGATCGATGGGTAGTCTGTCAGGTGTGCATCCAAAGAAAAGGGGCATGGTCCACGAGTTACATCAGCTAGCGAGCTTTGGGGTTCGTTTGATTGGTTCTGATAGTAATGGAGTTCGGGTTCGAGAGGTTGCCGAGTCTTCCATCGCCGAGGAGGTGAAGAGGCAACATTATGAGGATCCGATTATGGTACGGTATCGAGATGCAGCTCTTCAGGAAGAGAAAAGTCTATTTGAGGTAACGCCTGATGGGGTGCTAAGATTTGAGGGTCGGTTGTGTGTTCCCGATGTAGCGAGACTTCGTCGGCAGATTCGGGAGGCACGGTTCGTTATTCTATTCATCCGGGGTCGACTAAGATGTACCATGACCTCAGATGTGTGTATTGGTGGGATGGCCTGAAGAGGGACGTTGCGGAGTTTGTGGCGCAGTGTCCGAATTGTCAGCAGGTCAAAGTGGAGCACCAGAAGCCTGGTGTGTTGTTGCAGATGATAGAGATTCCGACATGGAAGTGGGAGGTGATCAATATGGACTTTATTACAGGATTACCTCACACTCAGAGGAAGCATTATTCCATCTGGGTTATTGTCGACAGGCTGACGAAATCAACCCACTTTCTGCCAGTCCAACGACTTTTTCGGCCGAGAATTATGCTAGATTGTATATCAGAGAGATTGTGAGACTGCACGGAGTTCCTATATCGATCATTTCAGACAGGGGAGCCTAGTTCTCGGCTAACTTCTGGAGGTCTTTCCAGAAGGGATTAGGGACACAGGTGAGTCTCAGTACTGCGTTTCATCCTCAGACCGACGGACAGGCCGAGCGTACTATCCAGACCCTTGAGGATATGCTGCGGGCTTGTGTTAGTAATTTTAGGGGTAGCTGGGAGGATCATTTACCTCTTGTGGAGTTTGCATATAACAACAACTACCATTCTAGTATCCAGATGGCGCCTTATGAGGCCTTATACGGGAGGAAGTGCAGGTCACCGATAGGCTGGTTTGAGGTGGGAGAAGTTCAGTTGGTCGGGCCAGACTTGATTCAGCAGGCAGTGGATAAGGTGAAGCTTATCCAGGAGCGGTTATTGTCAGCTCAGAGTCGACAGAAGTCGTATGCAGATCATCGGTGTCGACACTTGGAGTTTGAGGTAGATGATTGGGTCTTCCTGAAGGTATCACCCATGAAGGGCGTGATGAGATTTGGGAAGAAGGGGAAACTTAGCCCAAGGTACATTGGGCCTTATCAAATTGTCCGTAGGGTAGGCAATGTTGCCTATGAGTTGGATCTGTCGTCCGATCTGGAGGCAGTACATCCAGTTTTTCATGTGTCTATGTTGCGGAAGTGTATCGGAGATCCATCTAGAGTGCACCTGATTCGTGATGTCCAGGTGACAGAGGGGTTATCATATGAGGAGAGTCCCATAGCGATACTCGATCGTCAGGTTAGGCGACTACGGACAAAGGATGTGGCTTCCGTCAAGGTCTTATGGCGGAACGAGAACAGGGAGGAAATGACATGGGAAACAGAGGAGGACATGATGAAGAAGTATCCTCACTTGTTCCCTACACCTCCAGGTAACCCACTTTCCTGAGTGTTAGTTTTTAAATTTAGCAATTATGCTCAAGTATTGTTGTGGCCATGTGGAGCGTCTTTATTTGCGAGAAGAATATTTAAGAGGGTCTATGTCGATATTGTGATTTGAGTAAGCCTAGAAGGAACATTCGGGACGAATGTTTCTAAGGGGGGGGGGGGGGGGGAGGGGGATAATTTAAAACCCCGTAGTTCAGGTCATGCTTTAGAGAACATATGAAAGGAATTGAGACTTAAATTTTAGGATGATGGGTTGACGGAATGTTTCGGACGGGTTGTTAGTCAACTTTGAGGCGGTTTATGTCCAGTTGCATTATGAGTTCCTAGGTGTTTCAAAGGCCTAGTACGTAGTTCGTTGAGTCTAGTTCCCAACGCAACCAACCGTTCGTCTATAGGACATCGGAGTAGAAAGTTATGGAAGTTATAAGTTCAGTGCGCAGTCGGACAGAAAAATATTTCGGTCAGGAGCCACAGGGCCGCGGCGCTGAGGCGGGTTCTGCGAGGCTAGGGGGAAAAATCAGAACTGTTTTGTTTTATAAAAGGCCATGGGAGGGTGACAAGTGTCCCCCCATCTGATTTTGCATGTCCTATTTATTGACCAAGTCTTGAAGACTTGGCCATTCTTCAAGCTCTCCCATCTCTCTAAAATTAAAAGCTCTCCATTCTCTCTAGAAAATCAAGAAGAAATCAAGGCTTGAGAAAAATCTGAAAAAGTGGCAAGAAGGAAACATGTTAACAAGCTTGTAGGAGGTTTGTGGAGGTGATTGTGGAAAGGAGGCTAGTGAAATTGTTGGACTAATTTGGGTAAACTCTAAGGTAAGAATCCTTTCTCTTTTTACTAGTAATTGTCAATATTGCTCTTAGATACATTGCATGTAGAAAATATGGTTTGGATATGAAAGGATTGGATAAGAATGATATGTAAGCATGTTATAGCCAAGATACTACCTTTAACTTATTGATTTAGTTAATATGCATTGTGGGGCAGAATTTTACACATCCAAGATTAGGTGTGTAATCCCTTTGTATTGATTGGATTGTTGGGCCTTAAAAGTGGCGTTGGATGTTGAATTCGGACCTTGAAAAGGTGGAAAAGTATATAGAAACAAAGGAAATGCTGTCCGATTTTCCGTAGAATTTAGTGACTTTGCACTTAGAATATTCTACGTTGAAGCTAGAGGTTAATAAATGTATTATGGTCATTATAGGTTGACGTACTACGTGCGATATATTGGACTTAGCAAGTGGATTGACCCGAAGAGGTATGTGGAACTTTCCTATCTCTTGAGCATGAATAGTTTTACCTATATAGTACGGTAGACGTACAATACCTTGGTATCCTTTACTCGTTTTTAAAGTGTCCAAGTCGGCGGAGTTAGGGGGTTTACTCACTTCTTTAAAAGTAGTAAGGATGTCTTAAGTTTTCAAGGTTAAGGGACTTGAAGTGTTTTTAAGTATATGATACTTGTTCCGTTTTAAATCTACAAGTCCCTTGGATATAGGAAAATGTAATTTACTTATAATATGAAGTTAATATAACGACTTTATGGGAAGTTGGTTATATTAGCCGTATGAAAAGTTAAAAAGAGAGATTTACTCTAAGTAAAATAAGTAAGGATAAATGACGTGAATTAATGGAAGACAAATTGATTTTAAGGCATCAATTGCCTAAGGTTTTAAAAGAGTAGAAGTACATAGTACTTTGGGTTAAATTCCCGGATTTCATAAAGACATGTTAGTGCCTTAAGTAAACTAAAATGAGAATGTATATGAACAAGACTAATAAGAAGTTAGGGGATTTCTTAACTTGCTTATATTATGTATGATAGCCGGTTTGTGCTAGTGATATATTATTCATTACGGGGTCATTCCCCGGGTTGTGACATTTGCATATTCCGTGGATTTGCTACCCATGATGCGAGGAATACCTCATGCGAGTCCGTAGGGCTCATGCGGGTGAAATAGTCCCATGCGGGCGGGTACAGCCTATGCGAGGAATACCTCATGCGGGTCCACACGACCCATGCGGGTGTAATAGTCCCAGGAGTATGATTACTTATCGACATCATGCGGTGGGTGACCTTGCTTTGATCATGAGCTTCCTATTTTCATGCAGTATAGTATATGCTTGATATTCTCATTATTAGTAAGGCACAGTGTACTGTAATTGATTATCATACATGTCTCCAGTTATTTTAGACTTACGAGGTATTTTCAGTATTTTCCAGTTTCGCATACTTAGTACATATCAGGTAATCGACCCTTCTCGGGATGCGTTCATGCCGCAGGTAAGGGTAAGCAGGTGGTGGATCCTCATTCTTAGGATCACTGGTCTGGTGTCAGAAGCTCCATTCCTCCGGAGGCTTGTTTTGTTGGTACGGTTTTTCCCTGATGCTATAGGTATTATGTACATTCAGGGGTATGGCGGGGCCCTGTCCCGCCACAGTTGTTTCCTAGAGGTCTGTAGTCACGTTTGTGGTTTGGGCTGTAAGAACAAGTTGTACTGTTTTACTTTTGATTAAGTATATTCTATGGAAGACGGCCTTGTCGGCTAGCCAGTGATGTTTACTATCTACAGGTTTATGTGTTATGTATGTTCCGCTGCTATTCTCTGATGTATACCTGAACGGGGTGCCCCGGTAGGGCACCAGTCGCGGCCCCGGGGTCGGGTCGTGACATCCTCGGTCTGATATAATAGATGTGGGAACCCCGTGCAGTCTCACTATCTCCCTGATGTACAACTTAGCATAGTCCTCAGCTGAGTAAGTGGTCCTAACTGGAAAAACAATGGGCTGATTTCGTCAGCCTATCCACGATAACCCAAATGGAATCACACTTCCGATGAGTGCGAGGTAAGTCCGTAATAAAGTCCATATTGATCACTTCTCACTTCCAAGTCGGGATCTCTATCTACTGTAATAACCCACCAGGTTTCTGGTGCTCGACCTTAACCTGCTGACAGTTCTGTTACTGGGAGACAAACTCTGCTATGTCCCTTTTCATACCATCCCACCAATACAAGCATCTACGATCATGGTACATCTATGTCGACCCTGAATGAATGGAATAATGGGCATTGTGTGCCTCTCCCATAACCTGTTGTCGTAGCCCGGCAATATCAGGTACACATAACCTGCCCTCATACCATAACACACTATCAGTGTTTACCTCAAATAAAGCCTTCTCCTTTCGGAGGGTTGCATCCCTATACCGTGCCAAGACATGATACTCATACTGACGTATATTTACCTCTTCCACGATGGAGGACTCAACAACTTCTCGAATAAGAACCCCCTATCTCTTGAATCTGCCAATCGGACTCCAAGACTAGCTAGCATGTGTATCTCATGAACTATCTCCCTATTTTCTGGCTGTACATCTGAGAAGCTACCTATGGATCTACTGCTAAGTGCATTTGCCACAACATTGGCTTTCCCCAGGTGGTATAAGATATCAATATCATTGTCCTTTAACAACTCTAGCCACCGCCTCTGCCGTAGGTTCAACTCCTTCTGCTTAAAGATATATTGGAGACTCTTGTGATCCGTATAAATATCAACATGAACCACATATAAATAATGTCTCCAAATCTTCAAGGCATGAATCACCGCTGCTAGCTCTAAATCATGAGTGGGATAATTCTTTTCATGCTTTCTGAGCTGTCGGGAGGCATAAGCTATGACTCTGCCATGCTGCATCAATATACAACCAAGTCCTACACATGAAGCATCACAATAAATCACATAGCCATCCGATCCCTCAGGAAGAGTCAGAACTGGAGCCGTAGTCAACTTATCCTTCAACAACTAGAAACTGTGCTCACAAGCATCGGTCCACTGGAACTTAGCTGCCTTATGAGTTAGCCTAGTCAAAGGCGCTAAGATCGAGGCAAATTGCTCTACAAATCTTCTGTAATACCCTGCTAGTCCCAGAAAACTGCGTACCTTAGTAGGTGTAGTAGTTATGTGCCAAGTCTTCACCGCTTCTATCTTTTGTGTATCCACCCGAATTCCATCAGCCCCGATAATATGCCCCAAGAATGCCACTGAGGCCAACCAGAATTCACACTTGGAGAACTTGACATACAACTGCTGGTGCTGGAGGACTCTAAGTACTGTCCTCAAATGATCTGCATGCTCCTGCTCTGAGCCGGAATACACCAGGATGTCATCAATGAATACAATGACGAACATATCTAAGAACGACCTGAACACCCGGTTCATCAAGTCCATAAACACCGCTGGAGCATTGGTCAATCCAAAATACATCACCTTAAATTCATAGTGTCCATATCGGGTTCTGAATGTTGTCTTTGGAATATATGCCTCACTTACCCGCACCTGATGATAACCTGACTGCAAGTATATCTTCGAGAAACACTTAACATTCTGCAACTGGTCAAATAAATCATCAATCCTGGGAAGGGGATATATGTTCTTGATAGTTACCTTATTCAACTGCCTATAGTCAATACATATCCGCAGCGAACCATCTTTCTTTTTCACAAATAATACTGGTGCACTGATGCGCGAAAAGATGCACACACTTTAACGCAAGTGCACGTTATCGTGACAAGTAATATAGTCTTGATAAGACCGAATATCGTCCACAAGGATTAGGGTTCAAGTACCAACTATCTATCTTTTGGTATCTATTTGGCAATTGATATTTAATTTGGTTGTTTATAACTAAGAATTATAAAGCTAATTAACTTATAAGTTTACTTCAGTTGTGATGGGAATAGGGCTTCCATGTCTCCTCAACTATCCGCTTATGTTATTTATTAATACAACGAATTATGGTCTTCTTCTCTCGGAGCTAGCAGGTTTACGAAATCGTTTTATATTCCCGTTAAGGATATATAAACACTCAACCCCAATATTTCACCTTACCTACCTTTCGGTGATAAGGATAACTCTATAGGAGGATTAAGAACAAAAACCTAGTTAACCGTCACGCACCATGCGCAAAATTAGGGTTGTTAAGCCTCTCATTAACGCTACATAAATAATTGAGGTATTTTCATCCCCAACCCAAATATGTCTACCCAACTTACATCATATTCACAACCTCCTCCTTTCGAAGTTTGATTAGAAATCATATAAGGATAATTAGTTGTCAATTAATTACCAAGCATTCAACGCAATTATTGGATAAATCTCTCAAAGAAGAATAATAACCATAACATGTCTTAATTCATAACATAAGTTTCTAGTGAATCAACATGGAAAGCCCTATAAGAGAATTAGTTCCTAGCCATTGACATGACAAGAACTAATTCAAAGTTCATCATACAAAAACTGAAATAAAAGAAAAGAAAAGGAAAAGAAAGTACTAAATTATGGTCTCCAATCTCCAAGCAAGAAATCTTGTGTTGTGCAAGAAGGGGAACCCTTAAAATCTGCCTAGGGTTCTCCTTTTATAGGCTGAAAACCGCCTCTCTCTTTTCCTTCAGGCCTGACCCAGAATTTCATCCAAAACCTAATTTTTCCCGCGTCGGCGCCGGAACTTCTGAAGCACTTCGGGTGATTTGGCGCCGGCCCGATCTTTGCATGCGTGGCCACGGCCGATCCTCTGCAGCCTCTCGATGCTTAGCGCCGCGCCCCGCTTCGATCGCAGGAGGCGCCGCGGCGCTGGTCTGGGTTTTTGCCTCGTTCGCCACTTTCTCTGTTTTTAGCTCTGGAACCTCCACTTTTGCTCTCTTTTAGCTCCTTTTCCGCCATTTGGCCATTTTAACCACTTTGACTCAAAAGAAAGGAAAACTATCCTAATACGACACTTATTTGTACAAAAAGGGACAAAAGACTAACTAAAATTGACTCAAAAAGTGTATATAAAATACACCGATCAAATACCCCCAAACTTAACCTTTGCTCGCCGTCGAGCAAAGATAGAAAGAAAGAAATAAGGACTCAAAGAAACGAAAATAAAAGACTCACTGACATTGATCACTTTTGCTGCATTGATGTTATTTAGAAAAACATGAAGGTTAGCAGAATAATATGCAGGAACATATAGCATGAAATTTCAGCACACTAAACACATTAAGCTAGATATTTCGCAAACTCATTTTTATCATGCTTAATGGAAGTCAACTTACTGAATCATGCATATAAATTCAAAAATCCTATGGCATTTTTACTTGCTATTCTCCACTAATCCTGGATATGCATAAAAGAGATCTTCAGGACTTTAAGGGTTGTAATGTAGGCTTAGGTAGAGGTAGGTAAAAATAGGGATTTTAGGCTCATTCTGTGTACCATAAGTTTTTTAGCTTTTCCATTTTTCCCTTTTCTTTTGGTTCTTTTCTTCACTTCAATTCTATCTTTTCCCTCTTTTGTTTTGGGAGAGTGAATAGTATCATAATAACAAGCACCCCCAAACTTAGGCTTTTGCCTATTTCTTATTACTTTTTTTTATTGGGGTGCAACAAACTTGTTCACTCTTTTTGTCTCTTTTTTTAACACAATTTATTCCACTATTTAACATTTTTACTTATGGCACAATTTGTAGGAATATATGGTGTCAAAGAAGAAGTTTCATGTTTTTAGGCTCAATGGGGCTGACTAGGGATATTTTTAAAGTCAGGGATAGAAAAGAGTGGTAAGAATTGACTAACAAAGCAATGTCTGAGTCATCTCCCTAACATGCATATCCTAACTATTTCGCCTCAAATAGCAAGCAATCATAACACATAGTTTTTCATCATTTAGCATACATAATTTAAACAAGCAACTCCAAATAGACAGATTTTGTGAGTTTTTGGCATATCTAACTTATGTGTTTAGATAGTTGCTTCTAATTCCATTACATTATTCCACCTTACTTCACTAGGTGTTTCTAGTAACTACAACATACATGATCTTTGACAGGCAATTATGACTCAAAAGAAAAAAAATTGTGGACTCAAAAATACACAAAACAATAAAATGACTTAAATAAAACATAACAATAAGACATAAATAAAACACAAATAAAACACAAATAAAACACCCCCCCCCCCCAAACTTAAATCACACATTGTCCCCAATGTGTGTAGACTCAAAGACAATAAAGGAAATAAGACACTTACAGACTTTGGCTAAAATGGTGGTGGTGGCGGTGGATAATGCATCGACCATTGGTTGAACAGGGAACTCATCTAGTCAAACTGCTGGTGCAATTGTTGTTGCTCCTGCCTCAATTCTTGTTGCCCTTGTCTCAACTCATGTTGTCCTTGTATTACTGTGTCGAAATGTTGCATCATCATTCTCTGGTTATGGAGCAACTGCTCCATCATAGGCACTGGCGGTTCTGATTTTGTGGTAGGCTGGTGGCTAGGCCCTGCTGCATATTGAGCCCCTATTTCAGGCTCATCTTCGTTCATTGCGGCCTCGCTTCACGCTGGTTGTGCTCTTCTTCGTCGCTGGGGGCTTGGGTCTGGGAAAGAGTGCACTATCCCATAGGACACAGGCAGTTGGTTTCTTTCATTAGTATCAGTGGGTAGGATTGGGACTCCATTCATGTTGCACAAACTGGTGATAACTGAGCCATGTCCCAATCCACCTGTTGTCACCAACCTGCTGATTTCCTCAATGCTCTGCACTATTTCTTTCCCCACGTCAATCGTCATCCTCATAATTCCATATATCGCTTGATCCTATCTTCCGCACTCGTGAAGTGCGTGGATGGAATCACGCGGCGCCGATTTAAATATAGCCAACCTTTGGCTACTTTGTTGAACTGGCACCTGCTTGGTGCTCTTGACCCATTTCTTGCAATATCAAATGCAGCCCGTGGTAGCTTATCGTGTTCATGACGTATTCCAGTTGATGTTGCTGGTGCTCCTAGACCATGTTCTAAAATGGTTCCAATCACTACTTTCTTCAACATCAACCGTCTTCAATTGTGTATTTATATATTCTGCTGTCACAGGCACATAATTTCCCCTTACAAAGCATCCCCTTGCCACCTTCTCCGGAAAGTTGGCATAGAATTCACGCACCATTGTTGTGTTCACTGGTGCTATCTTCTCCGGATTTACAAATCTCCTCCACCTCCTTAACTCAATTATTGCCCGAATAGGCTCATAAACATCCTCTTCCCCAAACGACTCCCTCTGATAGTCCATTCCCCTTTCAGGGATTAAGGGCCTAGTACTAAGCTTTTTGTATCTTTGGAAGACTTCGTAGCTTACAAACCTAGTATCATCGTAATGTGGGACTGGGGTGGATGTGGAGGCTCTTATCTTTCTGGTGGACATGGTTAAAACAGTTTCTGCAGCTTACAACTTACTTGCACAAATATTCTCCAACACAATCAACAATCTAGCAGCTAAAACACAAACACCTTCAAATTTCAACTCTACTACCCAATACCCACACCCTCCTTGTCTACTCCTTCTCCAAACTTCACAATCAATTTTTAAGCACCCAAACTACTTCACAATGCAACACTTCTCCAAACTATTACCTCCTTTGACTACTAGCAGCTTTCAAGAAAAAGGTGAAGATTACCTTTTTGATGGTGTCTCCACGATATTCTTGCTTCCAATGGTGATTTGAGGCTATGGAATGGAGCTTTGTTGGTTGAGATTGCTAAGGTTTTTTTTTTAGGACTTTAAGAGTTTTGGTTGTGGTTGGGTTTGGTTTGTGGAGGATTTGTGGGTAATTTGTGGAATTTCGTGGGTTTTGTGGAGAAGAAGGGTTAGGTTTTGGTTTTTGAAATTGGGGCAAATCTGATTTCTGGGCGTTTTTAAGTTTCTGGATTTTTGGTTCGCATGCCGCTTTAGCCATGGCCTAATGTTCTGCACTCTTCGAATTTCTGCGCGACTACATGGAAATACGCCTAGATTTGACATTTTTTTCTGGATTTTTGGCGCCGCGGCCCTGCTCCTGGGCGCCGTGGCGCTTACCCGTTTTTCTGGAAATCCTGGCTTTTCTTCAGTTTTTCGCCCTTCAGTTTATTTGCCTATACATGTCAATCACAACACAAACACTACCTTCGTGAGACCGTTCTTAATAAAATAAAATAAACTAAAGACAGAAAATAAAATAACATAATTGAAAACGTTGGGTTGCCTCCCAACAAGCGCTGTCTTTAACGTCTTTTAGCCGGACGCAATTAAACGGTACGAGTGCCCATTAGATCCTTCTGCGAACTGCTTGCAATCCACAGATTTATTGTTGTAGGTCTCAATTTCCCTACGACCATTTGTTCAAACAAGAGCCTTAAACATACAATTACCCCCCAAGTACACAAGACAAGCTTGTCTTTTATGCTTTCTATAATGTAGGAATCCGTGAAATTCTCTACATCTCTCAACTCTAGGGGGTACCCTTGATGGTATGGGCTTCCTAATTGGGGATCAGTCGTGATAGCTAGTGGTGTTTCTTCTGCAATAGGTGCAAGAAAAAATTTCCACAAAATCCAAGAAGGTAAATAATTGAATCTCTGCAGTCTTTTTCTTTTCTACACCAACTATCTCACCAGATTCCTCAATAGTTGGGTTTGGTCCAGGCTCCTCAATTTGTTGTTCGCTGTTCAAAATGACTGCGAGTTCTCCTATTTGCAGTTCCAACTTCTTCATGGCCAATCTCGTTTCGTCCATGAACTGAGTTTGATACCTAGCGAAACTGAGTATGACTTCTCGTAATTCCTCCCTTTCTTCCTCTATGGTTGGAGCTCTATAATATTGACAGTAAAAATCCATGTCTAAAGGATCCCTGAGATGCATCAAAACCAACAACGGATCACGGCACCCTTGTTTTCACACAATAAATACATAAAACGAAAAGGAATAAAATAAAATAAAAAAAAATAAAAATAACAAAGAATAAAAACCAAATTAAAAATTAAAAATAGATAAATTTGATATTGAACTATGCCTAATCCCCGGCAACGGCGCCAAAAACTTGATGCGCGAAAATATGCACACACTTTAACGCAAGTGCACGTTATCGTGACAAGTAATATAGTCTTGATAAGACCGAATATCGTCCACAAGGATTAAGGTTCAAGTACCAACTATCTATCTTTTGGTATCTATTTGGCAATTGATATTTAATTTGGTTGTTTATAACTAAGAATTATAAAGCTAATTAACTTATAAGTTTACTTCAGTTGTGATGGGAATAGGGCTTCCATGTCTCCTCAACTATCCGCTTATGTTATTTATTAATACAACAAATTATGGTCTTCTTCTCTCGGAGCTAGCAGGTTTACGAAATCGTTTTATATTTCCGTTAAGGATATATAAACACTCAACCCCAGTATTTCACCTTACCTACCTTTCGGTGATAAGGATAACTCTATAGGAGGATTAAGAACAAAAACCTAGTTAACCGTCACGCACCATGCGCAAAATTAGGGTTGTTAAGCCTCTCATTAATGCTACATAAATAATTGAGGTATTTTCATCCCCAACCCAAATATGTCTACCCAACTTACAGCATATTCACAACCTCCTCCTTTCGAAGTTTGATTAGAAATCATATAAGGATAATTAGTTGTCAATTAATTACCAAGCATTCAACGCAATTATTGGATAGATCTCTCAAAGAAGAATAATAACCATAAACATGTATTAATTCATAACATAAGTTTCTAGTGAATCAACATGGAAAGCCCTATAAGAGAATTAGTTCCTAGCCATTGACATGATAAGAACTAATTCAAAGTTCATCATACAAAAACTGAAATAAAAGAAAAGAAAAGGAAAAGAAAGTACTAAATTATGGTCTCCAATCTCCAAGCAAGAAATCTTGTGTTGTGCAAGAAGGGGAACCCTTAAAATCTGCCTAGGGTTCTCCTTTTATAGGCTGAAAACCGCCTCTCTTTTCCTTCAGGCCTGAATTTCGCCCAAAACTCGTTTTTTCAGCGTCGCCGCGCGGAACTCCAAGCACTTCGTGATTTGGTGCCGCGCCCGATCTTCGCTGCTCGTAGCCGCGCGCTGGATCCTTCGTGATCCTCTCGATGCTTAGCGCCGCGCCGCTTCGATCGCAGGAGGCCGCGCTACTGTCCTGGTTTTTGCCTCGTTCGCCACTTTATCTGTTTTTAGCTCTGGAACCTCCACTTTTGCTCTCTTTTAGCTCCTTTTCCGCCATTTGGCCATTTTAACCACTTTGACTCAAAAGAAAGGAAAACTATCCTAATACGACACTTATTTGTACAAAAAGAGACAAAAGACTAACTAAAATTGACTCAAAAAGTGTATATAAAATACACCGATCATGCACCCCAAGGAGATTTACTAGGCCTAATGAAGCCTTTTTCTAACAAGTCTCTCAGTTGCTCCTTCAACTCCTTCAATTCTGCAGGTGCCATTCTATAAGGAGGAATAAATATAGGTTGGGTACCTGATAATACATCTATACTGAAATTTATCTCCCGCTCTGGAGGAAGACCTGGAAGATCATCTGGGAATACATCTGGGAACTCACTAACTACTGGAATTGACCGAAGAGCCAGCACCTTCGCTTCTGTATCATGCACCCGAACAAATGATAAATACAACCCTTTCTGACCATCTTCCTTGCCTTGAGGTATGAAATAAACTTACCCCTCGGCGATGCTGTATTTCCTTTCCATTCTATAACTGGCTCATCTGGGAACTGAAATCGAACCAACTTCTCTCTACAATCAACGTTGGAAAAACAAGAAGCAAACCAATCCATACCCATGATAACATCAAGATCGATCATATCCAACTCTATCAAGTCTGCTAGGGTACGACGACTATGTTATACCCCGTATTTCCAGAGTATGTACGTGAGGGCGTACGTACAAAAGTTTTTAGCCTTAAAGTAGGCATTAGGGTCGAATTTGTACACAACTAGCGAAAAGAGTCGTTTTCCGACAAAATGTTTTCCGGAATTTGCGAAGGGAAAAATACGGCTATGTCATTTATAATTTTTGCGGATTTTTCCGAGAGACGAAATATTTTGGACCAACGAGAGGGTGACAAGTGTCACCCTCAAGTGGACGGAAATCTTGGACGATTGGCACATTTTTTGTGCCTTTTCTTTAGTCAAGGAGTTGGTAGGATATTTTGTGTAGTTGATGAGCAAGTGGGACCCACAAACACATGTCCAAATCTTGACCCTCCACTTGCCCCCCACTTGGCTAGATCTTGGCCATTGAAAGTCCTATAAATACCCCCTTAGTTGAAGACTTATTTCATCCACACTTGAGCAATTTCCAAGTCTTGAAATCCCTCTCCCTCCCTCTTAAGTTTTCGTCCAAGCTCCTCCCCCCCCTTGCCTAGTTGTTTTCGTAAATAGACCCCCCCTTGGTAGAAAAATACTCTCCAAGTATTGTTACTATTCCCTAATACCTTGGCCCAAATACCTTGTAGTATTCCAAGGTTACACCTATACTAAAAGCCCAGAAATACTATTATACTTCCTTTAGCCACTAAACGAAACCCTAAGGAAATCTTCATAGCGGGTTGAAGTATTAAGAAGAAGTTGCGTAGAACTTCTAAGGGTTGTTTGGAGCGGGATGGAGCGCCCAGAGTAGGAGCTAAACGTTGCTCAGGATCGACATATAAACTTGGATAATTTTGGGCTTACCGAGGTAAATACTCTTGTCCTTCTATTGTAATTGGAAATTACATACTGTAGTAGTATATAATTGAATATAAGTTACATAGAAGGATATTACAGAAGAGAATTGAACTGTAATAGAAGGATATTACAGAAAAGAATTGAATAGATCACATCAGAAGAATATTAAAGAAGACCGAATCAGATTTACATAGATCGTATTTACACTAGACTTGTGTAGTTTGGCGGGTAGGGAGGTGCTGCCCAATTTTTTCCATTGAATAAAGGAATCTGTATCTAGGAATGTTTTACCGAATAGTCTAGACGTTGATAGACTTATATGACCAATATAGGTTGAAGTACTGCGAGTAGCGTATTCTACTCGAAGGGTGGAAAAGGCTAGCAGGATTACAGTACTTTGGAGCTATTTGCTAATAGTCGATAAATCGTCACGAGGTATGTGATTCTTCCTATACTCTTGAGCATGATATTTTAAAAGTATATATATATATATATAGTACGGTAGACGTACGTGCGTTAACTGAACGTAGTTTTACGGCAATGTCTTTTGACTTAAGCCTGAATAATAAGAATCTTGAAGTATTTCAAAAGAATTAAGAAACCGTTTTGAAAGAAGAGTAACACTTGGTTTTGAAAGATAAGAGTTATACTAGCTTTATGGGAAGTTGGGTATAACGACTTAAGAGTAATAAAATGAATGGTTTATTGATTTTAAAAGTTAAGAGACTTGATCTCAAAAGATAAGAGACTTGACTTAATTGATTTAATATGAATTTTGTTAAAAAGCGTGAAACCTCATTCGTGAGTAATGAGTACTTGGTTTGTAAAAGGAATAATGTTTAACTGATTTCGAAAATGAGAATAAGTATCGAACAAACCACAACATCGTTAATAAAGGGAAATGTAATGACTAATAAAGTATTATTAAAACCAGTAGAAACCTCCATCTGCATAGAAGCTAAGATGAGACAAAATGATATTACATTTCCTAGATCATGGCTGCTTTAATAAGATTGTTATGAACAAGAATAACCTACTCACACATAAGGCATATAGTACTCAACTGTTTTTAAAAGAGAATTATGTTATTAAATGATTAAGACTATGAACTATGAAATCTTTCGAAAATAAGAAACGTGAATATTTGAAATTAGGCAAACTTGAACTTTTGGAAAAGAATGTTGTTACTTGACTTTAAGAAGGAAAGTGTTTTGGTTTAAAAAGAAGGGCATAATATTGCCTTAATTGATTTAAAAGGAAAACATGGTAATATCTTAATCTGTCTTAAATGAGCGTTTAAATGTTATGGCCACACGACACCGCGTTCATGGGATGAACCGGGAATGTATTTCACTCGACTACCGCGTTCATGGGATGAACCGGGAATGTATTTCACTCGACTACCGCTCATGAGATGAACCGAATGTATTTCACTCGACCACCGCGTCACGGATGAACCGGGAATGTATTTCACTCGACTACCGCGTTCATGAGATGAACCGGGAATGTATTTCACTCGACTACCGCGTTCATGAGATGAACCGGGAATGTATTTCACTCGACTACCGCGTTCATGAGATGAATCGGGAATGTATTTCACCACGATACCGAGTCCATGAGATGGACCGGGAATGTATTTCATGCGACACCACGTTCATGGGATGGACCGGAAATGTATTTCATGCGACACCGCGTTCATGGGATGAACCGGGAATGTATACCACCTGATTTGATACCGAGTCCATGAGATGGACCGGGAATGTATTCCATACGATTTCACCTCGAGTCCATGAGATGAGACGAGACATGTTACACGTATCACGTAACTAATACCTAGACTGTCGGCAGTGAGGAAGGAGTTCCATGGGCATGAGGGATGACTTTGAGGGCGTGAGTCCCTGACTTGACGCGATCGCTTATATTATGAATCAGAGTGTTGTTATCATACATGTCTCCCGCTTTATATAGACTACTATGATTTCATTTACGATTTTTCGCCACATACTTGGTACTGCAGATCGACTCTTCTGGGCCGCTCATGCCGCAGTAGAGGTACACCTGTTGTTGATCCTCGCCATAGGATCACAATTCAACAGATTGGGAAGCTCCGTTTCTCCGAGGCTTATCTTTGCATGTTTCCCCGAGTTGTAGGTTCTGTACATTCGTGGTATGGGCGGCCCTATCCCGCCATAAAGTGTTACTTTCTTGGTCTCAGAGTACCGCTGTGGCGGGTTTGTAAAAAGTATTTAACTGCTCAAAATTTCAGATATATGCAAGCGAGGCAACCGCTTTGGTTGGCCTGCTTTATTATCTTATCTCTTGTTACATATTTGTATGTTTTATATTCCGCCGATTTCTCCGATGTATGACTACTGGTGCCCGTAAGGCACTACCACGCCCCGAACGTCGTGACAAAAGTGGTATCGAGCGCTTAATCTCTGAAAGTGTCTACGCATCGCGGTTCTAGTAGAATCTTGATTATCGTGTGTTGTGCACCACATCTATAATCGTGAGGTCGCAAGACATTTAGGATTGGTTTCCATTCTTCTCATTCTGAGATCGTGCCTTAGAGCTGTGTTATAAGTTGGACCCCTCTGACGCATTTCGTTTTTACCAGTTATGCCTCTGCACAAGGCAACCCGGGCCCAGATGGGCAAGGCAGCCGAGGGAGCTGCTAGTGGGATACAGAGGAGTACGAGGCGCAGCCCGCTCGCACTGAGGTAGTGCTTCAGACGGCGAGTTTTGCGACGCCACCGGCCCCAGCAGAGTTTAGAGCCGCAGCAGTGGCTGCTGAGACAACAGTACCTGAGCCTCCAGTCCCACAGCCTGGGGCAGAGGAGATGGGTTACAAGGAGATGGCACAGTTGCTAGCCAGATCGTGCTGCATACGAGGATAGTCCGACTCCAGCCCTGTGAGCCCCAATGGTTCACCCTAGATCGGATAGTTTGAGGCTACGGGACTTTCTGAGTTGTAGCCCGCCAGAGTTCTACGGGTCGAGGCCTGAGGATGATCCGCAGGAGTTCATTCGACAGTTACAGCGGATCATGAGAGTGATCAAGGCTTCGGAGACCGAGTCGGTGGTCTTAGGTTCGCATCGGCTGCGTGATATCGCATGATCGGGTTTGATTCGCGAGCCGTCCCCGGGAGAGTATGCACTTCCACCGTATGGAGCGAGTTCTCGTGGGCATTTGCACATTTCTTGCCTCCACAAATTAGGGCGGCTCGCCGATGATTTTTGACGCGAGGCGCATCGCGCATTCGGGAGTACAATGTGAGTTTGACTCATTAGCTCGCACGCCCCACATTGGTAGCCGACATGGAGGACAGAGTACACCGCTACGTCACCGGGCTAGATGACTACTTGGCAGAGGCTTGTTCGGGTGTAGCTCTTCAGCCGGGCATGGACATTGCCCGCATACAGGCTTATGCACTTGGGTGTGAGGAGCGGAGAGGTCGACGGAATGACCGAGATCAGCAGAAGAGGCCGTGACAGCAGGTCCTTTGGTAACTTTCGAGGCGGACCGCCAAAGAAGAAGTTATGTACCTCCGCCAAGATGAGTGGTCCTCCGCGCCTTCGTGACGTTCGGTATTCGAGCCGGTCGAGCTCCGTGGCTTCAAGTTTACGATATACACGTTCTAGCCGCCAGGATTCATGTCCCCTCGGGCACGATGTGGCGGCGCTATCCCGGAATGTCGCTTTCATCGTGCTTGTTTCACCCGCGCCGCCGTACATGTGACGAGATCGTGCTTATAGGAAGGGTGCATGCACGACGCAGCCACCGGGTCACGCGTGTTCATCGCCTTTCATACGCATACCGCAGGCGTGCCTATGATTAGAGTGAAGCAGATGGTACAGGTATATTCTTACCCCTCTAGAGACTAGTATGCGTAGATGATATGATGAAGTGCTAAGTATTATGTTCAGATAGCATTATGTTAAAATTGTGTTTAGAAAACATGGTTAAGGGTAAGTTTGGGGACAGGGAAAGTGTGAGCCTTAGAGTTTTATACGTAGAAACTTTAGATGCGAGGCCATCTTGAGTAAAAGATTTATGTTTGTGTTGACCTTTATCAGAGTGCATAGTATACGTGGGATTTAGTTGTGTGATAAGTCTCTGAGTGGTATGAAATGAAAGAGGGTAGTGGAGCTAAGAAGACCACTAGGTTTTCGTGACTTGATTAGTGAGATTGTTCCGGATCAGGAGAACAAGTGTTTGACGCGATAGCGGGTCGGGTTGAGGACGTATTGCGGGTCAACCCGTAGCCCCGCGGCGCGGGTCGTTAGGTGGTCCCGCCAGGTGGTAGGGTCACGAGGATGCTAGGCCCAGGTTTAGGTAACCATCGTATAAGTTCGTGGGTATGTTCAACCCGAATCGGATCGTGAAGGCCGTGAATGGCCTTAAAGGAATTTGAGGCTAGTAAGATGACCAAGTTTGGAGATAGCGACTCCAGAGATTTTAGGAAACTGAAGCAATGACTGAAGTATGGTACGTATACTAGAAAGAGTTCAAGTGTTCGAGAAGAGTACGACGAGTGAGGAAAGAAGTAACGCGGTGTTATTTTCGCGCCAGCGTGGCATCGCAACTTGTTAGAGGAACTTTATCGTTATCCGTTGAGAAGGAACATTCGGACGAATGTTTCTACGAGGAGAATGTTATACCCCGTATTTCCAGAGTATGTACGTGAGGGCGTACGTACAAAAGTTTTTAGCCTTAAAGTAGGCATTAGGGTCGAATTTGTACACAACTAGCGAAAAGAGTCGTTTTCCGACAAAATGTTTTCCGGATTTTCAAGGGAAAATACGGCTATGTCATTTATAATTTTTATGGATTTTTCCGAGAGACGAAATATTTTGGATCAACGAGAGTGACAAGTGTCACCTCAAGTGGACGGAAATCTTGGACGATTGGCACGCTTTTTGTGCCTTTTCTTTAGTCAAGAGTTGGTAGGATATTTTGTGTAGTTGATGAGCAAGTGGGACCCACAAACACATGTCCAAATCTTGACCTCCACTTGCCCCCACTTGGCTAGATCTTGGCCATTGAAAGTCCTATAAATACCCCTTAGTCAAGACTTATTTCATCCACACTGAGCAATTTCCAAGTCTTGAAATCCCTCTCCTCCTCTTAAGTTTTCGCCCAAGCTCCTCCCTTGCCTAGTTGTTTTCAGAATAGACTCCCTTGGTAGAAAAATACTCTCCAAGTATTGTTACTATTCCCTAATACCTTGGTCCAAATACCTTGTAGTATTCCAAGGTTACACCTATACTAAAAGCCCAGAAATACTATTATACTTCCTTTAGCCACTAAACGAAACCCTAAGGAAATCTTCATAGCGGGTTGAAGTATTAAGAAGAAGTTGCGTAGAACTTCTAAGGGTTGTTTGGAGCGGGATGGAGCGCCCAGAGTAGGAGCTAAACATTGCTCAGGATCGACATATAAACTTGGATAATTTTGGGCTTACCGAGGTAACTTGTCCTTCTATTGTAATTGGAAATTACATACTGTAGTAGTATAGAATTGAATATAAGATACATAGAAGGATATTACAGAAGGGAATTGAACTGTAATAGAAGAATATTACAGAAAAGAATTGAATAGATCACATCAGAAGAATATTAAAGAAGACCGAATCAGATTTTACATAGACCGTATTTACGAGACTTGTGTAGTTTGGCGGGTAGGGAGGTGCTGCCCAATTTTTTCCATTGAATAAAGAAATCTGTATCTAGGAATGTTTTACCGAATAGTCTAGACGTTGATAGACTTATATGACCAATATAGGTTAAAGTACTGCGAGTAGCGTATTCTACTCGAAGGATGGAAAAGGCTAGCAGGATTACAGTACTTTGGAGCTATTTGCTAATAGTCGATAAATCGTCACGAGGTATGTGATTCTTCCTATACTCTTGAGCATGATATTTTAAAAGTATATATATATATATAGTACGGTAGACGACGTATGCTAATCGAACGTAGTTTTACGACAATGTCTTTTGACTTAAGCCTGAATAATAAGAATCTTGAAGTATTTCAAAAGAATTAAGAAACCGTTTTGAAAGAAGAGTAACACTTGGTTTTGAAAGATAAGAGTTATACTAGCTTTATGGGAAGTTGGGTATAACGACTTAAGAGTAATAAAATGAATGGTTTATTGATTTTAAAAGTTAAGAGACTTGATCTCAAAAGATAAGAGACTTGACTTAATTGATTTAATATGAATTTTGTTAAAAAGCGTGAAACCTCATTCGTGAGTAATGAGTACTTGGTTTGTAAAAGGAATAATGTTTTACTGATTTCGGAAATGAGAATAAGTATCGAACAAACCACAAGAAATTAATAAAGGGAAATGTAATGACTAATAAAGTATTATTAAAACCAAGAGAAACCTCCATCTGCATAGAAGCTAAGATGAGACAAAATGATATTACATTTCCTAGATCATGGCTGCTTTAATAAGATTGTTATGAACAAGAATAACCTACTCACATATAAGGCATATAGTACTCAACTGTTTTTAAAAGAGAATTATGTTATTAAATGATTAAGACTATGAACTATGAAATCTTTCGAAAATAAGAAACGTGAATATTTGAAATTAGGCAAACTTGAACTTTTGGAAAAGAATGTTGTTACTTGACTTTAAGAAGGAAAGTGTTTTGGTTTAAAAAGAAGGGCATAATATTGCCTTAATTGATTTAAAAGGAAAACATGGTAATATCTTAATCTGTCTTAAATGAGCGTTTAAATGTTATGGCCATTATCGACACCGCTGCTCACGGGATGAACCGAATGTATTTCACTGACTACCGCGTTCACGGATGAACCGAATGTATTTCACTCGACTACCGCTGCTCATGAGATGAACCGAATGTATTTCACTGACTACCGCGTTCACGGATGAACCGAATGTATTTCACTGACTACCGCGCTCATGAGATGAACCGAATGTATTTCACTCGACTACCGCGTTCATGAGATGAACCGGGAATGTATTTCACTCGACTACCGCGTTCATGGGATGAACCGAGAATGTATTTCACCACGATACCGAGTCCATGAGATGGACCGGGGATGTATTTCATGCGACACCGCGTTCATGGGATGGACCGGGAATGTATTTCATGCGACACCGCGCTCACGGGATGAACCGAATGTATACCACCGATTTGATACCGAGTCCATGAGATGGACCGAATGTATTCCATACGATTTCACCTCGAGTCCATGACGGGCCGAGACATGTTACACGATCACGTAACTAATACCTAGATCGCCGGCAGTGAGAAGGAGTTCCACGCGCATGAGGATGACTTTGAGGCGTGAGTCCTCGACTGACGTGGATCGCTTATATTATGAATCAGAGTGTTGTTATCATACATGTCTCCCGCTTTATATAGACTACTATGATTTCATTTACAGATTTTTCGGGCCACATACTGTACTGTTGCATCGACCTCCTTGGCCGCGTTCATGCCGCAGTAGAGGTACACCGGTTGTTGATCCTCGCCATGGATCACAGCTCAACAGATTGGGAAGCTCCGCTTTCTCCGAGGCTTATCTTTCGTATGTTTCTCGAGTCAGAGGTTCCAGACATTCGTGGGTATGGCGGGCCCTATCCCGCCATAGGTGTTATTACTTTCTTAAAGGTCCAGAGTAATCTTGCTAGGCGGGTTTGTAAAAAAGATGTAATCGCTCAAAATTTCTCAGATATATGCATGAGGCAACCGTTTTGGTTGGCCTGTTTTATTATCTTATCTCTTGTTACATATCTGTATGTTTTATATTCCGCTGATTTCTCTGATGTATGACTACTTGGGTACCCGGGTAAGGCACCAGTCACGGGCCCCGGAACGGGTCGTGACAGACTATATATCACCACCGAGCAATTTTTATACACACGTTTAGCTATAACCGAATCTCCTACTGGTGTATCTACCTCTAATGGTTCTATAGACTCAAGTTCTATCCCAATTCTACTAGAAATAAGAGGAGATATATAGGAAAAGGTAGAACCTGGATTTATCAAAGCATACACATCACAGAAAAAGACTGATAATATACCTGTGACAACATCTGGTGACGCCTCCTGATCACGTCTACTGGCCAAAGCATAAATACGGTTCGAAGGATCGCTAGTACTAGAACCTCTGCCATGAACTCTGCCACGGCCTGCTGGCGTCTGAATACCTTGCGCGATGGGGCGCATAACTATGGATGACGATGAACCAGCAACAGACCCCGTAGGCTGAGTCATACCACCCGAACCACCTCTAAAGGGACAATCTCTCATCATATGGCCCTGGCGGCCACATGAAAAACAAGTACCAACAACAAGATGACACTCCCCAGGATGATGTCTGCCGCACCGTGCACACTGAGGAAAAGATAGCCTCAACTGACTAGAATCCTGCCTCCGAGAACTCAAGCCCCGAGCCCCGACCGGCCTCGAATACCCCGTGCGATCAAATCTCCTACCTGCAGATCGAGGTGCACTGTGCCACCGAGGAATACTCGACTGGCCGAGGTCGCCCACCTCGGAACTCACCAGAAAATCCAGCCGATCTAGCCTCTTACGCCGCCCCTGGCCATGGTCTTTATTCGCCGACGCCAAGCTCGGTCCTCTACCCTCTGTGCATAGGCCTATACTCGGGCAATATCCATGCCTGGCTGAAGAGCCACTGCCATACATTCATCAATCAAGTAGCGGTCTAGTCCCATCACATAGCGATGCACTCTATCCGCCATATCAGCCGCACAAGTGCGCCAGATCCGACAATGAATCAAACTCGGACTATACTCTTGTACGCCTCCCGCTCAATCAGAGGAATCTATCGCCTGCTCGTCTCATCTTTGGAGGCAGCAAGTGGCCAAGGAAAGCCTCTGAAAACGCATCCAATACCGCGGGAGAAACATCCTCGCCCCTAGACAGCTCCCACGACTCATACTAGTTGACAGCTACGTCCCGCAACCGATATGAAGCCAATACAACCGACTCGCCTCGAGGCCCCGATCACCTCAACGCCCTTCTCAGATTCGCGGATGAACACATATGGATCATCTCGCCTTAACCCAAAAATTCGTGGATCAGATCTCAAGAAATCCCGACCAATCTATCTCGCCTGGTCAACTCCGGTCCTCGTTTACGGACTCGCTCGCCACCAACCTAGTCAAGAATCGTATCGCATCTCTCATGGTACCCTACCGCCTCGATCGAGGAATCAAGGCTCACGCGGCCGGGCCTCGAATCGTGATGTCGTCTCCAGAATTGGAGCCTCTGATAGTGGCGATGCAGCAGAGCTCATCAGACACGCACGCCTCGACGATGGCGAGTATGGGACCAGTAACTGGGACCAACCGTATCCCCACTACCGATTTGCCCTCCGGTCGTCGCCTTCTTCGGAGGTATAAGCATAGCTGTAAACATAATAAATCGTCAGAAAGGGGATTATCCTAATAACATAGCTCTATTGCATGATCTAAGAGATGAAAGAATAGAAACCAACCCTAAATGTTCGGCAGCCTCATATGTATAAGTATGGTGCACAACATACCCATACACAAAACTCTACTAGATACGGTCTATAGATATTCCGAGGACTAACTGCTCTACCACTTTTGTCACGATCCGACCCGACGGGCCGCGACTAAATGCCCTAATGATGCCATTACACTAACATGTCCCATAATCAACTGACACTTAAGGGTAATAGAAAATTTTGGCAGCATAACGCTGCATCTATAATATATGCCCAAAGTAGGCGAGCCGACAAGGCTGCCTTACATAAGGGTGTACCTGTCTCCGGAGGAGTCACAACTAACCAACATGTCATAACAGGCTAGCCAACAAGGCTGCCACCAAATAGCATCACATATATGAGGAAACACCCCAACACAGAATACAACCATCATGACTGATCAAAATAGATTTACATACGTTCAACCCACAACTCTCTACAGACCTCTAGGAGTACAATAATGACATAAGACGGGACAGGACCCCGTCGTGCTCAAAATATACATAAGTCTAAATAATAAAGGGTTGTACCAAAATGACTGGCTCCGGAACAATGGAGCTCTCCAACAACTGAGTGGATGTCCTAAACCGGAGGGTCACCTAGCTGAGTACTGCACTACGACATTTAACGCACTTCGAAAAGGGGTCGATTTAATAATGTCTCGAGTATGTAAAACATGAAATATTGTAAATGAGATCATAACTGTGCTAAGAAAAATAGAGAATCATATAAGTAACCCCGAATGCTTACCCATAGAGTCATCATCTCCATATGTATGTATATAACATGTCTCGGCCCTCTAGTGATGGACTCGATGAAATTATCAATATAACATGTATCGGCCCTGTAGAGAGGGACTCGATGGAATTATCAATATAACATGTCTCGACCCTGTAGTGAGGGACTCGATGGAATTATCAATATAACATGTCTCGGCCCTGTAGTGAGGGACTCGATGGAATTATCAATATAACATGGCTCGGCCCTGTAGTGAGAGACTCGATGGAATCATATATGTATAACATGTCTCGGCCATGTAGTGAGGGACTCGATGAAATGAGTAATAACACTTGGCACGAGCAGAATATCATGAGAAACCATATATACCTTAAATTATCATTTGACTCTCAATGAAATAAGAAAAAGGCATTATCATATAATATATCATTTAAATCATCTTTTAGAAAATCAAGGCGCTTAGCGTATCACATATCATTTTAAAACATCTTTTGGAAAGTCAAGACACTAACATATCATGAATCATTATTTGATTAAAACTAGCCTTTGAAGGAATCACGTACGTCCGCCGTACTTTCATTAAAATCATGCCAAAAGAAAGAAGAAGGATTTCCACAAAATCATGCCAAGGAAAGGAAGGATAGTCTCACATACCTCTTAGGAAAACTAATCAACTCAATACTAAGATACGCCTCGTCTTGTATGTCAACCTATAATAATGATAATACGTTCGTCAATTCTATGATTTCTAACGTAAGTTTTATTGAGTAACGACTTTCTATTCTACAAAAAAACGGGCAACACTTCCCCTGTTTATATGCATATCCACAATTTACCAACAAGCCAACAATACCAATAACCAACCACCATTCCAAGATATAATCAAAACAATCTCAATTGCTCCATTTACACCATAGTGCACATTTCTTCTCTTTTATATTTATACAATTCAACAACTTCGATAACCAAGACGGTTACTACATTTATTTCTCATGTTAATCAATCCTTTAGTCATGTTAAATAGTTCATAGAAGCAATCCAATCTTCTAGCAACATCGCAAATTCAAGAATGTGAAATTAACACTTTTCCACACTTTAATTCTTCCAAGACAGGTATAGGTAACCACCTCAATATATATGCATGTTTATAACTTATATTTTAAGCGCTAAAGTAGCCCTTAATACATCACAATAATGTTCAAATAATTTCCATCAATTTTCGGCCAACAACATATTTCAATTTTAAAACTTTTCTCTTAATTCTTAGAATCCAATTCCATATTTCAATACTTTCATATAACTAATTACAACTTAAATGTCAAGATTTCTTAATCTCCAATTAAATTTCCAACAACTTCATATAACAACTATAACTTTAAACATCAAGATTTCTTCTTCAATTTCAACATGCAATTGGTGATACTATGAACTACAACAACACTTAACTCCAATCATACCAAACAGTCTCAATCGGCATATATACCCAAATATAGTCATATGCATTGTTCAAATTTCAACTTTCTCTTAACACACATTCATTTCTTTAATTACAACAACATGAAATCCTAATCATATCATAAGAAGAAAAATTTACCTCAAAGAAAAGTAAAACCCGAAACTTCTCAAGCAGTCACGTTTTTGCCCCTAATTCTTGCCCAATGTTTTACTTCTTCTACTCCAAATTGACATGCATGTGTTCTAAAATGTTAACACACCATCCATACATGTTTTTCTTCCCAAAATCTAGTCCAAAAACTTTAAATTTAATGTCTTAAATTCGGCCAGCAGGGCCGAAATTATTCACTGTTTTGCTTCAAATTTTTGGGTGAAAATGTAGCCCAAGAAGAGGAGATAAAAACCTGAAATTTTTGCTATGTATTGGGGTGGGTCTCGACTAGGGTTTGGAGGAGAGAAGAGAGGAAAAATGGAGGGTTTTTGTTCTTGAAAATCATATGGAATGAAGAAGATGATAAGTTTATTAAACTAACCAAAATCTGAAAATGTAATTGACACTTTGGTCGCTTAATATTACACTTTGGTCCACCCCTTTTTTGTCTTCATAAATTAGCCCGTCAAGTATTAATTAAAGCTTAAATCCCGCTTCCTTTAATTCCCGATTTTTTTTATAAGGTCTCGTAATCTTATATAATTCGTTACTCACTCATAACTTCATTGAAACAATTTCCACTACCCGTATTAATCCTCGTTGTCACATGTGTAGTATTTAAAATTTATTCCGTATTAGCATGTAGAAATATATTTTAATACCAAAATTCGAATCTTATTCCTTAATAATGTTCTTAATTATCGTCTTAAAACCACGAAGTGTAACAACATGAGAGTCTTATTATCTCCCATTATCAATATGTCATCTACATATATGACAATGAAGACAATACTCTTATCTGTGCGTTTATTATCTAACAAAGTAAAATGATTTGACTGATTTGTCAAAGCAAATATTCTAACTCCTTGAGGCTTGCTTAAGTCCATAAATGGACTTCTATAGTTTGCATATTGCTTTGGGTTGAGTATTGGATGTAAAACCCTCTGGTTGTATCATATACACCTTCTCAATTAGTTTACCATTGAGGAAGACAATTTTAACATCCATTTGCCAAATATTATAATCATAGTATGCAACTATTGCAAGCAAAATCCGAATGGACTTAATCTTTGCAATAAGTGAAAATGTTTCATCATAATCGACCCCAGGCCGTTGATTATAACCTTTAGACACCAATCTTGCTTTATAAATCTGTACTTTGCCATGTGCATCAATCTTCTTCTTGAAGACCCATTTGCATCATATGGGTCTAACTCCTATTGGAAAATCAACCAAGTTCCATACTTAATTTATGTACATAGATTCCATTTTGGATTTCATGGCTTCTTGCACATATCTGTGAATCAATGTCTAACATTGCTTCGCTGTAGGTTGTAGGCTCATCATCATCATCAGGAATATCTATCTCATTGTGTGTTTCAACAAGGAGATTAAGTCTTTCAGGTGCACGATGAGTCCTAGTGGTCCTACGGAGTTGAATATTATGTGTTTCAGTGTTTGTTGTATTTTGATTGTGAGAAAGTGTTTGTGTGTTGGAAAATCCAGCACATTGAGAACTTTCAGGAATATCATTTTGAACAGGATGTTGCACAACCATTATGTCATCCTCTATTGGTTGTGTATGAGAGTTTTACATTTTTGCATTATCCCTCACATCACTCTCATTGGCTGAAGGGCGTACTCTAAGTACCCAATCATCATCAAGTACTCCCACTGAATCATTGCCTAGGTCATTTGACAAGGGTTCATTCTCCATATTATTTTGTACTTCTTGAATTTCTTCAAGTTCTATCTTGTTGTAACTCTGTTCCTTGTAGACATATTCCTCTTCAAGGAAAGTTGCATTTCTGGAAATAATTACTTTATGTTCGCCAGGAAGATAGAAGTAGTATCCCTTTGTTTCCTTAGGATACCCCACAAAATAATACTTCTCACTTTTATATTCCAATTTGTCAATAAGCAACTTCTTTACATATGCAGGGCACCCCCAGGGTCGCATGTGTCTAAGTCTCATCTTCTTGCCGTTCCATATCTCATATGAAGTTTTATCTACTGACTTTAAAAGAACTCTGTTCAAAATATAGATTGAGCTTTGTAATGCATATCCCCATAGGTATGTAGGTAGAGCTGAGAAGCTCATCATGGATCTAACCATATCTAATAAGGTCCGATTTCTCCTCTCAGTAACACCATTCATCTGTGGCGTTTCGGGAGGTGTCCATTGTGATTGAACTCCATGAAGCTTCAAGTAATCTAGAAATTGTTTACTTAAGTATTCACTTCCTCGATCTGATCGAAGAGTCTTAATACTTGTTTCAAATTGCTTCTCTACTTCTGACTTGATGAATTTCTCAAAAGCTCCAGACTTATGTTTCATAAGATACACATGCCCAAACCTTGAGAAATCGTATGTAAAAGTAATGAAATAAAGAAAGTCTCCCTTAGCTTGAGTTGAAAATGACCCACATACATCGGTATGGACTAACTCAAACACCTCTTTGGCACGCACCCCTTTCCCAGAAAGTGATTTATTTATCATCTTTCCTCTTAAGCAAGATTCACAATTATCATATGACTCTAAGTCAAATGGTTCTAGGTAATCTAATTTCCTTAATCTTGCTATCATTGATTCATTGATGTGACTAAGTCTGCAGTGTCATAAGTAGGTGGAGTTTCTTGGATTACTTATTTTAGCTCTTTTATTTTGAATATTGAAAATTTCATGGCTACAGTCTAAAACATACAATACATCCATAAGTGGTGCATTTCCACAAATAAAACCATTATAAGATAAAACATAACTTCCATTTGTAATAAATGAGAAAACCCCCTCAATGTCTAACATAGGGACATAAATAATATTCCTCGTTAACGAGGGAACAAAATAACAATTATTAAGTTCTAAACAAAAGCCTGAAGGTAAATCTAGTCTATAAGTTCCCACGCATTCAACATCAACTCTTGCTCCGTTTCCAACGCGTAGATCTACTTCCCAAGGTCCAACATTTCTGATGTCAATTAGCCCCTGCACATTGTTACAAATGTGTGAGCCATAAATAATATCTAATACCCAACAATGAGATTTAGTTATAGACATATTTATTTCAATAACAAACATACCTTGTCCAGCAGGGCCAGAAACACCTTGTGCTTTGTCTCCCCATGAGGTTGTACAATCCTTCTTCCAATGCCCCTTTCTCTTGCAATTGAGGCAAACATCAACAGCTACCTTGGCCTTCTTTTGAACAACTCTTCGAGGCTTCATAGTTGTGGGGTGGCGGCAACCGCCTTACCATTCTTCTTCTGAACATTCTTACCCTTAGGTTTGAACTTGCTAGATGAGCCCACCATGAGCACATATTTACCTTTAGAGGTGGACAATTCGAAGGTCTTTAACATATTATGAAGCTCTGGGAGATTCGCTTTGGTTCCATTCATGTTGAAACATGAAGCGAATTCAAGATTAGGTTGACAGAAACTGTTATGGGCAACTTCGTTCCAATCGAAGCTAACATTTCTATTAACACAATCATCTTCAAAACATGTTGTGACATCTGGCACCCTTCGTTCAACTTACCCTTAAAGATATATCTCAACAGTTCATACTCCATTGTCTGAGACTGTGAGTCATAGAGACTCTTCAAGTGTTCTAGAATCTCTTTAGGGTCTATATTTTCATGTTGTCTTTGTAACTCTGGAGTCATAGAAGATAATATGACACATTGTGCCGCAATAGCATCATCAAGATATTTCTGATAGGCTGTCTTGTCAAACATGGCGTATGTTTCAAATTATTCAGCAGGGACTGTAGGGAGTGTTGTATCCAATATATACTCAATCTTTTCTAATTGCAACACCAAACAAAAATTTCTTAACCAGACAGGAAAATTGGCTCAATTCAGCTTGTTTGTTTCAACCAACATTTTAAGTAATAGATTCGACATTGTAACTGAAGAAAAGATAGACTTGAAATTAACATTCTAATATAATTTCTATTGAACACATTCGTTAACTAATTTACATGGTCTTTAGTTTAAATTAGCTCCCACTATTTTAACATACTCTTTTACCCCATGAAAGAATACATGCTCATATCAAATATGATCATAATGGGACAAGATCCAGACTCATATTGCCTCCGCGTTTTCTGAGGCTGATAACTTCAACAATATGACCTGGTAGGTCTCTAAACCAATTACAAACAATTTGCAACTCTTGGTTGATAGCATGTTCTAAATAATAAGATATGCGTCCCTCGATTGTCCGATACTGGGGCGCCAAGACAGCCTAGAAAGTCAACCCCATTATGCGACTGCAATTATGTATCTAAGCGGACTTAGCCTTCATCGAGCAAACACTGGGGTGTAAATACTCACGAAGGTTTATCACCTACTACAACATGTATATGCATCTATGAAAGAGTCTGAGTCCTCGTAGACTTAGAGCAAATGCTGGGGCATAAATACTCATCTCACCAAAAAGGAGTTTGCACAACAATCAATTATAACGGACGACGCGTTCATTTTAAATGAGACTTATATTTAAAATTTGGGGAACATTTTAATCCAGGGTTTTATTCAAGATCAATAAATTACATGTTTCAAACATTACTCAAAATATTTAAACATGTATTTGGGCGCCGCCTACCTAAGCATGATTGCAGACTCTAAACTAGTTTTGGACGCCGACTATCCAAGCATGATTGCGGACTCTAAACTAGTTTTGGACGCCGCCTATCCAAGCATGATTGCGGATTCTAAACTTAGTAAGGTAAATGACGATCATTTAGCACCTAAATAATATACCAACATACTGTGTAATAATAATTATGGATTAAACTTCGAAAAAACCGAGATTTCAACATTCTGGAATTCCGGCGCCGCGGCGCTGAACAGGCAGAAACTTTGGCATATGTTTCTGCTAATTAGGGCCGCAGTGCTCCACTATGGGCCCGCGAAGCTTCAGTTCCAGAGAGTTCCGAATTTTAAACGAAGGTTTTAATCACGACCTTGAAATTATCGTGATCGGCGCCGCGACACTCCGACATGGAGTCGCGGTGCCGCAGTGAAACCCTAACTAGCGGCGCGACGCCAATGTCCTAATTTAGGGTTTAGATTGCGGGTCCTTTACAACCACTCACCATTATCAATAACACACATGTCGACCATCATCGATTCCTACACGTTCTTCGTCGTGCACCATGTTCGTAATGAACCGATATCTACACAAGACTCAGTTCGTGCTAGAATGGAACGACTTCCTCGATTTAGCATATTAATAATTTAGGGTGATTTCAAAAAGGTTAATCACTCAGTCAAAGTTTGTCAGATTTCAATAGCCTTGTTTTAATTCAAATTAAAATCAATTTTACGCTTAAAACCATATTATTATATCTTTCAATTGTTACGTAACCATTGAATCAGCCTGGGCTCTGATACCACTGTAGGGTTTTGTTGGGTCTAAAACACACAAGTTAGGCACAACAGAAGTTTAAATTTTTTGTTAACTTACTTTCCCCAACAAAGTCGTCTGGTATGATTAGGAAATCCAGAAAATCTTGACAGAGGTTTGAGAGGATTTTAATCTTTGAACTCTAAGTTCAGAAAGTAAGAAAGTATGTGTCAATTCTATGTAGAATTGTTGTACAAATGGTGTAACCTAAATTATGAGGTTAAGTGCTAAATATATAGGGGAGACTAGGATACAAATCAGACTGGATTAGGCTTAAAAACCTATCCCAAAACTGAGCCAGTCGAATTGGGCCCAATGTCGTTGTTGACATCCAACTTTGTCTCATCTTTTTAATTATTTGTTGCAATTCTAAGTATTTTGGACACATCATTTTTGTCCTCTTTTTTGCATTTTTATATCATAATCATAGATATTTTATGTTATCCTATTTTTTCGCAAAATGTCATCGCATTTTTATTTTTAATTAGGCATTAAACATTTTTTAAATATTTTGTTTTATTATTATTACATCGTTATTTTATTTTTATAATTTTGCATATCTTTAAATATTTTTTCCTTTTAAATAATAAACCCCTTTTAATTCCCATGAACCTAATTTCACACCCAAAACCGCAGCCCAACTCCCCCTTTTAATTCCCAATCGTCCAGCCTAATTCAGCCAAACACCCGCGGCCCAACACCCTACTGACCTGGCCCAATTCGTTTATTCCCCCAACGTCTCTTTTTCCCCTTTTTAAAAAGGGAACCCTAATCCCTAGGGACTTCTTCAGCCTCACACACCCTCCCCCTTTATCGTTCAAACCTCCAGAACCCCAAAACCAAACGATCCTTTAACCAAGAACACCCCTAAAAACCATCCGACATCAACGCCGCACCCTTTTATCCATCGGATAAACGTCGTCGACCCACGCCCTGATACCTGACACCACCCATACCCATAAAACAAGCATCTCTGTCCCAGAAATCACTTTGAAAATGTCACGACCCGACTCCGGGCCCGCGGCTGGTGCCCTACCTGGGCACTCTTCTATTCATACGATATAAAATAACCGCGGAAGATAAGTAACATATTCAATAAAGGCAAAGCCGATAAGGCTGCCATAATATAAATCACCCAAAAGGGCCTACACTATTCAATAATGTAATTACAATTCTAGCCTGTCCAGCCCACATATGAATACAGACCTTTAAGATTTTGGACAAATACTATGACGGGACAAGGCCCCGCCGTACCCCTGAATATACATAGCCATTATGACAAGCTCCGGAACATTGGATCCATCTCAAAATGCTGAACCAGGATCCTAAGCTCGCGGATCCACAACTGTGTACCTACACCTGCGGACATGAACGCAGCTTCCGGCGGGTCGATAACAAATTTAATATGGAACGGAAATAAGGTACAGTAAACAGATCATAATTGTACAAAAGAATGACAGTGGCAAGTATAAAAAGTAAATACCAGATCCTACCATGCCATTACAACTCATGAACTCAATCACACATTATTATCTTTTCCCATTTTTCAATAAGAGTTATAGTCAAATTCTTACGTACATACTTAGGAAAAATTATCAAGTTCATAACCATATAACTTACTTATCTTGCATAACATAACCCGACCCTTTATGGAGGGACGCCTCATTTTGGAGTTCATTTTGATTATCCATACGTAATAACGTAACCCGACCCATTTGCGGGACACGGCGAAGTCATACAAAAGCCTTCCCACGAAGGTATACTGCCCGGCCCATTCTGGGACGCGGTAAAGCCACATAAGTCTGCCCATAAAGGTATACTGCTCGGCCCAATCTGGGATGCGATAAAGTCACATAAGTCTGCCCATAAAGGTATACTGCATAAAAATAGGAAGCTTATGATCAACTTAGGGCCACCTGCCCATAGTATCATTTGACAATCCTACTCCTGGGACTATTTCATCCACATAGGCCGTATGGACCCGCATGAGGTAATTTCCTCGCATCGACTGTATCCGCCCGAATAGGTCGTATGGACCCGCATGAGGTAATCTCCTCGCATAGGACTGGTCCGCCCCACATAGGACTATTTCACCCGCATAAGCCCTACGGACTCGCATGAGGTATTCCTCGCATCGTGGGGAGAAAATCCACGGAATATGAAAATGCAACAAGCCCGGGGAATGACCCCGTAATTAAACAATACGTCATTAGCACAACCGGCTATCATACATAACATAAGCACCACCGGCTTATCATACATAACATAAGCACCACCGACTTATCATACATAATATAAGCACCACCGGCTTATCATACATATCATAGCAAGTTAAGAAATCCCTTAACTTCTTATTAGCCTTAATTATTAAGCATTCTCATTTTATTCAAACTTAAGACACTAACATGTCATTAAAAATCCGGGAATTTAACCCAAGGTATTATGTACTTTCATTCTTTTAAAAAGACTTATTTTCATATAAAACCCCAAGATATTAACACCCGTAATATCAAGGCATGTCTACATTTCGAACAAGTCAGCACATTTTTAGAAATACATTTCTAGGCTTCTAAATCAAGTGACCCTTACTTTCAAACTTTAAGCAATTGGTACCTTTAAATCAAATTTCCCTTCTTTATTTCAAGTCATTTCTTTGTTTACATTACTAGAGAAAACCATTCCTTTAACCTTCCATAAAGTTGTTAATAACCAACTTCCCATAAAGCCGTTATAACTCTTTATGTGTTAGACAAATTCATTCTTTTTATAACCAAGAGACTTATACTTTCAAATCAAGTTACATAGCTTTCAAAATTCATAACGTAAACTCTTTAAATTAAGTAACATATACTTTTGTGCGTTGTGAATAGGTTATACTTGTTTATAACGATCTTATTAAAGCAGCCATGATCTAGAAAATGTAATACAATTTTGTCTTATCTTAGCTTCTATGCAGATGGAGAATTCTACTCATTTTAATTTAATTGATTGTCAATACATTTTCTTTTATTAACGCTGCAATGACATGTTCGATACTTATTCTCATTCGTGCCGTAATTTAGTAAAGTCAACTCGACTCCAAAAACTTCCTAACGACTCTTACCAACATCCCCCATAAGACTTGATAAGGACTTAGGATAACTTAGACATAATTTTTACATAGAGTAAATCAACATACATGCCTCTTAACTTCTAAGAGTAGAAGGAATCATGAAATAACACCACATGTATATTTCATACATAGAATCATGCCAAAAGGAGGAAGAGGTTCACATACCTCGCGACGATTATCGACAAGTAGCAAAATGCTCCAAAGTACTTCAACCTATATTAATCATAACATGTCTATCAACTCCTCACTTATCAACGTGGAATAATACTAAGTGCTAGGTCTCTTATTCTACAGAAATTGGGGCAGCACTTCCTTTGTTTCTACGTACTTTTCCACCTTTTTCAAGGCCCGAAAATCAATAACCAAACGCCACATTTAAGGCCCAACAATTCAGAAATACAAAGGGGATTACACGCCTAATAGGACGTGTAAAATTCTTCCCCACAATCAATATAAAACTGTCCAATATTTCCAAGCCATAATCGGCTACCATTGTCACAACATTTATCAATTTCCTTTCAATTCCTTTTTCAATCCAAGTTGTTATCCCAACATGTTATATACATAATAACAATTACAACAACTATAAATCCTTTCTTCCTTAACATACGACGATTGTAACTGGCCAAATTGATTATAACATAAATGGCTAACTTGTCCATTTTCGGTTTTTAACATGTCGACATGATCCAAATCTTTTCAAACTTCATTCTATATACCACATAACTACTATAACATGTAATCTTCAATTACATTAAGAAGATGGAGATTTTACCTCAATAAGCCCCAATAATGTCCAAGTGTAAAAGTCGATCCTTAGCAACTTTTAGCTCCTCTTCTTATGTTCCAATCCGCTCCAAGCACTCCTTAGAAGCTCATGAAGAACTCCTCTTCAAGTTCCATCTTCAAATTTGAAGAACACCTTAGGTTTTCGCCTTGCGAATAACGTAAAAACGTCGTTTTTCCGGGATCTTTCTATTGAGATATCCTTACAATACCCCTAGGAACCTTGGGTTAAAGTCTTGTGAATTATGGACAACAATTGATATTTTTTTGTGTGGGAATGGGCACAAAGCCGAGAGCTCATCCACAAGAACAACTAGTTCTTGAAATTTTTTCTAAGTGTAGAATGTCTTGCACTAGTAATGGATATATAAGAGAATCAAAGGCCAAGATTAAAACACTTGAAGGGCTAGGATTTAGTCAAGAATGTCAAGCTCCACTTGAGCCTTTGACTTGGTTCATTATTATTCATCCAACAAGCCCATGTGGAGGGTGACACGTGTCGCCCTCCCGTTGGTCTAAAATATTTCGTTTTCCAAAATTTCCATAATTGGCCAAAATATCGGAAACCTCGTGGGCCCCACAAAAACTTAAAATTTCTCGGGTGGGCCCCACGTATCCAACTCTGAAAATAAAATTCCAAAATTCCGATAAATTCTAATAGTCTTAAATAACAAATTCAGGAACCCAATTCTCACTAACGAGCAATTTTTCTTCCCGAGGCTCGAAATCATTTTCCGTAGGAAAAAACAATCCTTCTTTCGTTTCAAACTTAAAGTCGTATCTTCTCACATACATTCTCTTAAACACATGTCCCGGAATTACAGGGTGTAACATTCTTCCCTCCTTAGAAACATTAGTCCCCGAATGTTCTTTCGGAGTCCAATCTAATTAGATAGCGACATAGTCTCCTTTTTACTACACCCTTCATACAAAATATGCCACCCATGACCACATAACAATACTTATACTAAAACGTCACCCAGAACTCCAAGTGACGACGTCGGTTATCTGTATAAAGCTTCTGCTGACTCCGAGCTTACTAAAAATCTTTCCTGGATAAGCTTAGCCTTATCCACAGCCCGCTGAATCAAGTCTGGGTCAATTATCTAAACCTCGCCTACGTGGAACCAACCAATCGGTGATTCTACACTTTCTTACTGGTTGTATTCTTTCCGTACCTCCAACTTATACTAGCATACTTACATAACCTCCATACCAATTCTGGCCTCCAATCTTTGGAGTCACTCTATTAAACAATATAATGCCATTTCCGGCTCTCACGACCTGGTTCCGGTGGAACGCGTCCACGAACCCGTAAAACAATTAACTAGACTTGAGCCTTGCACCCTCGTGACCCTGTCACGTAGCGGGACTACTACCAATTGATCCCACTCCATTTCAGGCTATGGGGCGACCCGTAATAGGTCCTCAACTCGACCCACCGCCGCACCTAACTCTTACCCTTAGTCTGAATAAAATCTTATTACCCGAGAAGGCCTTATATACCTAAGGTCTCAGCGGTTATCAATATTCTTAGGCTCGCAATTTCCATGCTCCAAGCCAACCTTACCAGTCCCCCCGTAAATGGGTACAATAGCTTCTCATAATACCATAATCGTGTTGTCTTGATCACAACAACCATTACTTATTCCATACGGATCTCATCCATACAATTCTCTTAAGCCTACCACGTAGCTTAATCTATTAACATGGCCCGTTAGGTTCCTTAAAATGACTTCTTAAGGGTTCACTACCCTATCAGACAGCTCATCATTTCCCAATAATCTCAAAATAAAACACAAGACCTTGGCGAGAATTCATTAACTGTTCCATACCTTCCCGATATCTATTTAGTCCTTACCAATTCCTGGTAATCTAAAATTGTCACGACCCGACCACGGACTCATGACTGGTGCCTTACCCCGGGCACCCTTGTGATACAACATCAGAGAAAACCAGCGGAAGATAAACTCACAACAAGAACCCATATAGAATACAAGTAGGCTAACCCAAAGTGGCTACCTTCAATATAACAAAGCTGAACAGTTACATCCTTAACAACCCAAGCTATAACAGGACTACAAGCCTCTAAGAATGAGTAAACACTATGACGGGACAGGGCCCCGTCATGCCCCTGAATGTACAAATATCTACAACACCGGGGAGAATCGTACCAAAAGTCGAGCCTCCGGAGAAATGGAGCTCCTGACACCTGAGTAAAGATCCTAAGAATGAGGATCCACTGCTTTCCTTACCGCGACATAACGCAGCCCAGGAAGCGGGTCGATACACAATGTACCAAGTATGTAAAACTGGAAAATACTGTAAAAATATCATAAGTTTAAAATAAACTTGAGTCATGGAAGAGAGTCAAAAATACCGTACACTGTGCCTTACTAACAATGAGAGTAACAAGTATAAACTTTACTGCATAAAATAGGAGGCTCGTGATCAAAACAGGATCTCCCGCCCGTAGTATCATTAAGCAATCCTACTCCTGGGACTATTTCACCCGCATGGGTCCTGTGGACCCGCATAAGGTCATCACCTCGCATGGGACTATTTCACCCGCATGGGACTATTTCACCCGCATGGGACTATTTCACCCGCATGGGACTATTTCACCCGCATGAGGTCATCCGCCTCACATGAGACTATTTCACCCGCATGGACCCTGTGGGCCCGCATGAGTACAAGCGCCGCACTCGCATCATGGGTAGCAAATCCATGGCATAAATAGTAATAATAATAATAATACATAAATCAGCACAACCGGCTACCATACATAACATAAGCGCTACCGGCTTATCATAACGTAAGCAAATGACTCTTTTAACCCAAGTACCACGTTCCTTAAACCTTTTAAGAAAATGACTCTTTTTTATGTAAAAACTCCCAAGATACTAATAACCGTAGTATCAAGTCACGACAACTTTTCAAAACAAGTCACGTTTACCTTTAAAAATACAATAGGCTTCTAAAATCAAGTGACTTCATTTCTTTTAAAACCTTAGGCAATTAATGCCTTAAAAACAATTTGTCTTCCACAAATTCCAATCCTTTATCCGTACTTATTTTACTTGGAGTAAACCTTTTCTTGTTGACCTTTCATAAAGCCAATACAACCAACTTCCCATAAAGTTGTTATATTATTATTATACACTAGCCAAACACATCTCCCTATATCCAAGAGACTTATACTTTTAAACGAAACAAGTTTCAAATACTTAAAACAAGGGAAGAATGTCAAATCTTGTACGTCTACCGTACTACATAGGTACAACTACTCATGCTCAAGAGATAGGAAAGCTCCACATACCTCTTCGGTCAATCCACTTGCTAAGCCCAAATTACCGCACGTAATATGTCAACCTATAATGACCATAATACGTTTATTAACTTCTAATTTCAATGTAGAATATTCCAAGTTCAAAGTTACTAATTCCTATGGAAAATTGGGCAGCATTTCCTTTGTTTCTACATACTTGCCACTTTTTTCAAGGCCGAATCCAACATCCAAACGCCACATTTAAGGTCCAACAATCCAAACATTTCAAAGGGGATTACACACCTAAACTTGGGTGTGTAAAATTCTGCCCCACAATGTGCAACAACTAACTTAACAAGTTTAAGGTAGTATTTAGGCTACAATATGCTCACATAACCTTCTTAACCAATCCTTTCATATCCAAACCACATTTCTTACATGCAATGAATCTAAGATCATTATTTACTACTACAAGTTCCTTCTTCTTCACATGCAACACAAATAACTAGTTACACGAGAAGAATGGTTACCTTAGAGTTTTAGCCAAAATTATTCCAACAACTTTGCTAGCCTCCTTTCCAAGAACACCGCCACAATAACTCCTACAAGCTAGCCACAAGCTTTCTTTCTTGCCACACTTTTTCAGATTTTTCTCAAGCTTTGAATTTCTCTGGGAATTCTAGAGAGAAGTGAGAGCTCTAGCTTTAGAGAGAGAGAAGGTCTTTGAAAGATGATCAAGTCTTCAAGACTTGGTCAATATATAAGACATGCAAAAATCAGATGGGGGGGACACTTGTCACCCACCCATGGCCTCTTTTAAAATAAAACAGTGCAGAATTTCCCACTCAACTTCGCAGAACCCGCCTCGGCGCTGAAATTCCTGCAACCCCTCAGAACTTCCGGCCGTGCCTCGCTTCGTGGCGAGGCCCGTGGCTCTGCGGAAACACCTTTATGTTCGTCTGCGCACTGAACTTGTAACTCCCATAACTTCCTACTCCGGTGTCCTATCGACGAACGGTTGGTTGCGTTGGAAACTAGACTCAACGAACTACGCACTAGGCCTTTGAAACACCTAGGAACTCTTAATGTATCGGGTCATAACCCGCCCCAAAGTTAACTAAAAACCCGTCCGAAACAATCCGTCAAACTATCATTCGAAAATTTTAAGTCTTACTCCCTTTCGTACGCTCTCATACGCATGACCTGAACTACGGGGTGTAACATTATCCCCCCCCCCCTTAGAGACATTCGTCCCGAATGTTCCTTCTAGGCTCACTCAATCCACAATCTCAACATAGACCCTCTTAACTATTCTCTTGCAAATAAAGACGATCCACATAGCCACGACAATACTTAAGCATAATTGCCAAATAAAACTAATAAGTAGGAAAAGTGGGTTACCTGGAGGTATAGGGAATAAGTGAGGGTACTTCTTCATCATGTCATCCTCTACTTCCCACGTCATCTCCTCCCTGTTCTCGTTCCGCCATAAGACCTTGACGGAAGCCACATCCTTTGTCCGAAGTCGCCTAACCTGACGATCGAGTATCGCTGTGGGACTCTCCTCATACGATAACCCCTCTGTCACCTGGACATCATGAATCGGGTGCACTCTAGATGGATCTCCAATACATTTCCGCAACATAGACACATGGAAAACTGGATGTATTGCCTCCAGATCGGACGACAGATCTAACTCATAGGCAACCTTGCCTACCCTACAGACAATCTGATAAGGCCCAATGTACCTTGGGTTGAGTTTCCCTTTCTTCCCAAATCTCATCACGCCCTTCATGGGTGACACTTTCAGGAAGACCCAATCATCTACATCAAACTCCAAGTGTCGACGTCGATGATCTGCATACGACTTCTGTCGACTCTGAGCTGACAATAACCGCTCCTGGATAAGCTTCACCTTATCCACTGCCTGCTGAACCAAGTCTGGCCCGACTAACTGCACTTCTCCCACCTCAAACCAGCCTATCGGTGACCTGCACTTCCTCCCATATAAGGCCTCATAAGACGTCATCTGAATACTAGAATGGTAGCTGTTGTTATAAGAAAACTCCACCAGAGGCAAATGATCCTCCCAGCTACCCCTGAAATCAATAACACAAGCCCGCAACATATCCTCAAGTGTCTGGATAGTGCGCTCGGCCTGTCCGTCGGTCTGAGGATGAAATGTCGTACTGAGACTCACATGTGTCCCTAATCCCTTCTGGAAAGACCTCCAAAAGTTAGTCGTGAACTGGGCTCCTCTGTCTGAAATAATCGATATAGGAACTCCGTGCAATCTCACAATCTCCCTGATATACAGTCTAGCATAATCCTCGGCCGAAAAAGTCGTCCTGACAGGAAGAAAATGGGCTGATTTTTCGACACCGCCGACAATGACCCAAATGGAATCATGCTTCTCGAGTGGTAGGTAACCTGTAATAAAGTCCATGTTGATCACCTCCACTTCCACATCGGAATATCAATAACTGTAATAGCCACGCTTCGTGCTCAACCTTAACTCACGACAATTAGGACATTGTGCAACAAACCGCCACGCTCCTCTTCGTGCCATCCACCAATACATACACCTGAGGTCATGGTACATCTTAGTTGACCCCGGGTGAATAGAATAACGAGCACTGTGTGCCTCCCCCAGAATCTGCTGACGAAGTCCTGTCACATCGGGAACACACAATCGGCCCTCGAATCTTAGCACCCTATCAGGTGCTATCCCAAATAGACTCTTCTCCTCCTGGAGAGATGCATCTCGATACCGTACCATAATCGGATCCTCATACTGTCGCCTCTTCACCTCCCCGACGATGGAAGACTCGGCAACCTCTCGAACCCGAACTCCATCACTATCAGAATCAACCAAACGAACCCCAAGGCTCGCTAGCTGATGTAACTCTCGGACCATATCCCTTTTCTGGTGCATCGCATGCACTACCCATCGATCGACGACTAAGGGCGTCCGCAACTACATTGGCCTTCCCTGGGTGATATAGAATGTCGACATCATAATCCTTAAGCAGCTCCAACCACCGTCTCTGCCGCAAGTTCAGCTCCCTCTGGCTGAAGATATACTGCAGACTCTTGTGGTCTGTGTAAATATCCATGTGAACTCCATATAAATAATGTCTCCAGATCTTCAAGGCATGAATCACTGCTGTCAACTCTAAGTCATGTGTGGGATAGTTCTTCTCATGTTTCCTAAGCTGTCGAGATGCGTAAGCTATAACTCTGCCGTCTTTGCATCGGCCAAGCCCGACACCTGACGCATCACAATAAACCACATATCCGTCTAAACCCTCTGGAAGAGTAAGAACTGGGGCGGTCGTCAACTTCTCCTTTAGCAACTGGAAACTCCCCTCACAAGCATCCGTCCACCGGAACATAGATTCTTTCTGAGTCAGCTTAGTTAAAGGTGCTGAAATGGAAGCAAACTTCTCCACAAACCTCCGATAATAACCTGCAAGGCCCAAAAAGATGCGCACCTCCGTTGGTGTAGTGGGTGCAGGCAAGTCTTGGCGCCTCAATCTTCATTTGTATCAACCCGAATACCATCACCACAATAACATGCCCTAAGAAAGCCATCGGCCAACCAAAACTCACATTTCGAGAACTTGGCATACAATCGCCGGTCCGAGGACTCAATACCGCCTCAAATGACCAGATGCTCTGCTCACGCGCAAATAAACCAAGATATCATCAATGAAAACTATCACGAACATATCCAAGAATGGCTTGAACACCCGGTTCATCAAATCCATGAATACCGTCGGGGCGTTGGTCAACCCGAAAGACATCACCCTGAACTCATAGTGCCCATACCGGGTCCTGAATGCAGTCTTCGGGATATCTGCCTCTCTAACTCGCACCTGATGATAACCAGATCGCAGGTCTATCTTGGAAAAACATCTCGCACCGCAGAATCGTCAAACAAATCATCAATCACGGGAGGATATTTGTTCTTGATAGTTACCTTGTTCAGCTGCCTGTAATCAATACACATACGCATCGTCCCATCCTTTTTCTTTACAAATAACACTGGCGCTCCCCAGGGAGAAACACTTGTCCTGATAAAGCCTTTCTCCAGCAAGTCCTTCAGCTGGTCCTTCAATTCCTTCAACTCGGCAGGTGCCATCCTGTATGGCGGAATAGATATCGGCCAGTGTCCGCGCCAAATCAATGCAAAACTCAATTTCCTCTCGGGAGGATACCCAAAGCTTCGTCCGAAATACGTGCGAAACTCTCTAACGACCGGAACTGAATGAAGGTCCGGTATCTCAGCCTCAGTATCGAATACTCGAACCATATGGTAGATATACCCCTTCCGCACCATCTTTCTAGCCTTGAGGTAAGAAATAAACCTACCCCTCGGCGATGCAGTATTCCCCTTCCACTCGATAACCGGCCAGAAACCGAACCGAACTAATCTCTCTCTACAATCCACATTGGCATAGCAAGACGCTAGCCAATCCATCCCCATAATTACATCAAAGTCCGTCATCCAACTCTATCAAGTCGGTTAGAGTCTGACGACTGTCTATATTCACTGGGCAAGCCTTATATACCGCTCAGCTACCACCGAATCACCTACTGGCGTAGCCACCTCAAAAGGTCTTATGGTCTCGGGCTCTATCCCTATTCTACCGGCAATATGAGGAGATATATAGGACAAGGTAGAACCTGGATCTATCAAAGCATATACATCACAACATGCAATCAATAATGTACCTGTGACGACATCTGGTGACACCTCCTGATCCTGACGACTGGACATAGCATAGATGCGGTTCTGAGGACCGGCCGAATCGACCCTACCACGACCCTGCGCGGCTGCCGTCGTGAACATCTCGCCTCGGGTGCATCGCCACTAAAGACGAAGATCCGACCCGACCACAGCCGGTGAGCCATAACATTCCCGCCGCCTCTGGACGGACAATCTCTCCTCAAATGGCCCTGCTGGCCACAATAATAACAAGCTCCTGGAGTAGCACGACACCCTCCATAATGGCAATCGCCGCATCTACCACTCCGAGGTATAGGTGGCCTCATCTGACCGGAACTCTGGTCTCTTTGAGAACCCGAAGCCCTGGGACCCTGTCCTGCCCCTGAATGCCCCGTACGTCTGGAAGATGGTGGAGGAGCGCTCTGAACCGGCTGAGGTGCTAAACCGGTCTGTTGCTGAGGTTGTCTACCTCGAAAACTACCAGAGGACCCTGCTGTCCTGGCCCTCTTCTGCTGATACCTGTCAATCGGTCGGCCCCTGCGTTCCTCACACCCAAGTGCATATGCCTGCATGCGGGCAATGTCCATGCCCGGCTGAAGAGCTACTCCCGTGCAACTCTCTGCCAAGTAATCATCGAGCCCTGTGACATAGCGGTGCACCCTGTCCTCCATGTCTGCTACCAAGGCGGGTACATACCGAGCCAACGAGTCAAACTCTACGTTGTACTCTCGGACCGTCCGCCCACTCGCCTCGATGTCAAAAAAATCGGCGAGCCCTCCTTATCCGCGGAGGCAAGAAATGGCCAAGGCGCCTCGAGAACTTCGTCCCCAAACAGTGAGCGCATGCTCCCCCCGGGATAGTTCCTATGAATCATACCAGTCAACCGCAGTATCCCGCAGCCGATGGGAGCCCAAAAATACCGACTCTGTCTCTGAAGCCCTGATCACTCTCGCGATCCATTGAATCGCTTGATAAACTCACGAGGTCATCCTCGTGTCTCGACCGTAGAACTCGTGGATTGCAACTCAAAAGTCCGATCTCGCTATCGCCTCTGGGCTACGGCCGAACCGCCGCCTCCGCCTATCCTCCTGCCTAGCCACGATCCTGGCTAATAACTGGGCCATCTCCTTGTAGCCCATATCCTCCGCTCCAGGCTGTGTAACTGGAGGCTCATGTATCGCGGTCTCAGTAGCCGTTGTTGCCGCCCCAAACTCTGCTGGAGTTGGTGACGTCGTGGAACTCGCCGTCCGAAACATCTCATCTGGTAAAGACTGGGCCTGTGCCCTGGTAACCCTCGGTGTCCTACTAGTAGTTCCCTCTGATGCCTTGCCCTTCTGGGCAGCGGTTGCCTTACGTGGTGGCATAACTGATACAGGAAAATATGTCAGAGGGAGTTCAACCTATAACATAGCTCTATTGCACGATCTCAGAGTGAAAGAATGGAAACCAATCCTAAATATCATGCAGCCTCCTGATTATAGATGTGGTGCACAACACACCGATAATCAAGACTCTACTAGATACGGCCTGTAGACCCTTTCCGAGGATTAATCGCTCGATACCACTTTTGTCACGACCGACCACGGACGTGGATCGTGCCTACCGGACACCGCGTGATACAACATCAGAGAAAACCAGCGGAAGATAAACTCACAACAAGAACCCATATAGAATACAAGTAGGCTAACCCAAAATGGCTACCTTCAATATAACAAAGCTGAACAGTTACATCCTTAACAACCCAAGCTATAACAGGACTACAAGCCTCTAAGAATGAGTAAACACTATGATGGGACAGGGCCCCGTCATGCCCCTGAATGTACAAATATCTACAACACCGGGGAGAACCGTACCAAAAGTCGAGCCTCCGGAGAAATGGAGCTCCTGACACCTGAGTAAAGATCCTAAGAATAAGGATCCACCACCTGCTTTCCCTTACATGCGGCATGAACGCAGCCCCCGAGGAAGGGGGTCAGTACACAATATGTACAAAGTATGTAAAACTGGAAAATACTATAAAAATATCATAAGTTTAAAATAAACTAGAGTCATGGAAGAGAGTCAAAAATATCGTACACTGTGCCTTACTAACAATGAGAGTAACAAGTATAAACTTTACTGCATAAAATAGGAGGCTCGTGATCAAAACAAGATCTCCCTGTCACGACCCGTTCCCGGGCCCGCGACTGGTGCCTTACCCGGGGCACCCAAGTAGATATACATCAGAGTAACCAGCGGAATATACAAACAAGACATGAAACAATAAAGAGTAACATAAGAACAGGCTAACCAAAATGGCTACCTTCCTGTATATAAATTAAAAACTTGAACAGTTACATCCTTTACAAACCACACTCCTGTGATGCACTGCACCTCAAGAGTTTTTATACAACTATGACGGACAAGGCCCGCCATACCCCGAATGTACAAAAGTATATGACCTCGAGAACGTGCTAAAATACAAGCCTCGAGAAATGGAGCTTTCCCGAGGCATGGTGATCCTACGGCGCGGATCGCCAGTTACGTGCCTCAACTGCGGCATGAACGCAGCCCGGCGAGGTCGTCGATAACAGGTACCAAGTATGTGAAACTAAAAATACTGTAATGAAATCATAATAGTTTATATAAAGCAGGAGACACGTATGATAACCAAAATACAGTACACAACATATAAGCGGTCATGTCAAGTCAGGGACTCACGCCCTCAAAGTCATCACTCATGCCCGTGGAATCCTCCATCATCGCCACTGTAGGTGTAATATATAACCATGTGACCCGCCAGTGGCATCCTACCTCACTGTCGGCGTACACATATACAATATATATATATATATAATACGAGGCCGCATGCCCCGGAATCCCTCATCGGTGTAGACAGGTCTTCATGGGGAGCTAGTCCATGGAATAATAGTAATGGTCACATGCTCCCGAAATCCCTCATCGGTGTAGACATGCCCATGTGACAATGATAATATACCGATAGTTTAACCCGCTGCATGGCCGCATGCCCCCGGAATCCCTCATCGGTGTAGACATGTCCATGTGATAATAATAATATCGAGTTTAACGCATTGCGTAGCGCATGCCTAATCCTCATCGGTGTAGAGATGTCCATGTGATAATAATAATATACCGAGTTTAACGATCGTGGCGCATGCCGGAATCCTCATCGGTGTAGACATGTCCATGTGATAATAACAATGGAAGCATACCGTGGAATCCTCGTCCGCTGCAGTGCGTCCAAGTAAGTTCATAACAAGTCAGCCGACCCTCCATCGAGAGACGCGGTGGTATAGAAATACAATATTTGCACAACAAAAGCTATCACAACTAGCATAGGCAAATTTAACACATTCTTAGACTTTCATTAACATGTAAATAGATTCACCATCTATATAACTCAAGTACTCTCATTTTATGCCGACATTCCGGGTTCTTAACCCTACAGTACTACGTACATTAAAATCTTTCAAAAGATCTGTTTCTTTCACAAAAGTCACACGATACCCGTAATATCAAAGTAGAGTAACTATCTTTTTAAGTAAACCAAAACAATTTTCATACCTTCCTTTTAAACCATCTTAAGACAAAACCATGTCTTTCTTTTAAACCAAAACACTTCAAATTCCTCAAGTCTCTTTTCTTTTAGAAAAAAAGTTCCTTACTTTAAAATTTAAGGAAAATCAATACTTGTTATTAATGATCTTATTAAAGTAGCCATGATCTAGAAAATGTAATACAATTTTGTCTTATCTTAGCTTCTATGCAGATGGAGGTTTCTACTGGTTTTAATAATAATTAATTAGTCAGTACATTTTCCTTTATTAACGCTGCAGTGGATTGTTCGATACTTATTCTCATTTCCGAAATCAATATAACTTATTCCTTTTAAAACCCAATTTCCCAATTCTCATAAACGCGATTTCATAACTTTTTAACAAAAACAAAGTCCTTAATATTTCATATCAAGTCATTTATAAGTCAAGTCTCTTATCTTCTTAAAAATTCAATAAACCATTCTTTTACCTACATAAAGTTGTTATAATTAACTTCCCATAAAGTCATTATAACACTTTATGTTTTAAATAAACCAAATTCATCTTACACACGTACGTCTACCGTACTATATATATTTCACAAATATCATGCTAGAAAAGATAGGAAGAGGTTCACATACCTCGCGACGATTATCGACAATTAGCAAAACGCTCCAAAGTACTATAACCTTGCTAGCCCTTTTTCACCCTTCAAGTAGAATACGCTACTCGTAGTACTTCCACCTATAATGGCCATGAAACGTCCATTAACCTCTAGATCTCTTCGTAGGATATTCCTAAGAACAAGTTCCATATCCTACGGAAAATTCGGCAGCACCTTCCCCGTTTCTACTCAATTTTCCACCTTTTCCAAGGCCCGATAACCGTAATTAACCTACTATAATTAAGGTGCAATAATACTGAAATCTAAAGAAGGGGATAACACGCCCAAACGGAACGCGATTAACAATCTCTCCTTCATAACATTAATAACTAAAGAAGGGGATAACACGCCCAAACGGAACGCGATTAACAATCTCTCCTTCATAATAATAATAATAAGTAAAGAAGGGGCTAACACGCCCAAACGATAACGCGGTTTACTATCTTCCTTCATAATAACAATAAGTAAAAGAAGTCCAAAGTAAAAAGTCCAAAGTAGATACGGTCCTTAAGTTGGGGTCCTTGGCCAACTTTAACAATAATACTTATCCAATTACTTCATTAGTCCTTCAACTTATATTTCAATCTTTATATAAGTTATAGTTTCTTTGTTGTTAACTTCTTAGCAAGATCCAAATCTTTCTTTATATCTTATAGTCCATAATATACCTCCAATATATGTATAATATCCATATATACATAATAAATCAACTTCACAAGGAGGTTAAGGTTCATTACCTCAAGATAGCCCAAAAACGTGATTGTCCAGATTTTTAGCTACTGCTTCGTCAGCTGAACTTGCAACGTTGATAACTCTCTACTCCAGAATCCTATCGACGAGTGGTTTGTTGCGTTGGAAACTAGACTCGACGAACTTCATTTTAGGCTTTTGAAACACCCAAAAACTCCTTATATTCTAGGAGATATTCCCTTCCTAACTTGACTAAAAAATCTGCCCAAAACAGTTTCGACAATCTGCCTACTCTCGGCCAAGGGAAGGTTTTTGAGGCTAGGGGTGTGAAATCTTGTGTAACTCTTGGTTAATAATCTTCCTAACACATTAAGGAAGAACACTTATAAGTTTAAGAATTTTTGGACAACATTTGGTTAGGGGGGGGGTTGGACCAAATCAAGATAGAGAAGGAGGGAGAGGAAATGTTTTTCAAGTCTTGTAATATGTTAAGTGTGGCTGATTTTCATCCACTAAGGGGGTTTATATAGCACAATCAAGGGTTGAGATTAACACATGTGTAAGGTAGAGATCATATGTGAAGGTTCCTTCCCACACTTGTCTTACTAAAGTCATGCAAGACCTTGACCATGCAAGACTTGCCCACTAAACTTAGCCAAATTTGTCCAAGCCAAGACTAGTCATGCAAGACTTTTGGCCACTTGTCTTGCCTACTTGTCCGCTCAATTTCGTCCCACATGGCCCAATCTAGGGGTGACACTTGTAGCCCTCCTATTGGTCCAAAATATTTATCTCTCGGAAAAATTCCATAATCGTAAAAATATTAAAAACGTAAAATTTCCTTCACAAGGTTCGGAATACTTTCTGTCGGAACACAATTCTTTCATTCTTACCCTAATTAGGGTTTACACAATCGTACGTACGTCCTCACATACATACTCTGGAACTACGGGGTATAACACTCCCGCCCGTAGTATCATTAAGCAATCCTACTCCTGGGACTATTTCACCCGCATGGGTCCTGTGGACCCGCATAAGGTCATCACCTCGCATGAGACTATTTCACCCGCATGAGGTCATCCGCCTCGCATGGGACTATTTCACCCGTATGGACCCTGTGGGCCTGCATGAGTACAAGCGCCGCACTCGCATCATGGGTAGCAAATCCATGGCATAAATAGTAATAATAATAATAATAATACATAAATCAGCACAACCAGCTATCATACATAACATAAGCGCTACCGGCTTATCATAACGTAAGCAAGTTAAGAGTATCTCCTAACTTCTTAATAACATTTCTAATACATCCTCTCATTTTAGTTACTTAAGGCACTACATGTCATTTTAAAAGAAAATCCGGGAATTTAACCCAAGTACCACGTTCCTTAAACCTTTTAAGAAAATGACTCATTTTTATGTAAAAACTCCCAAGATACTAATAACTGTAGTATCAAGTCACGACAACTTTTCAAAACAAGTCACGTTTACCTTTAAAAATACAATAGGCTTCTAAAATCAAGTGACTTCATTTCTTTTAAAACCTTAGGCAATTAATGCCTTAAAAACAATTTTCCTTCCACAAATTCCAATCCTTTATCCGTACTTATTTTACTTGGAGTAAACCTTTTCTTGTTAACCTTTCATAAAGCCAATACAACCAACTTCCCATAAAATTGTTATATTATCATTATACACTAGCCAAACACATCTCCTTATATCCAAGGGACTTATACTTTTAAACGAAATAAGTTTTAAATACTTAAAACAAGGAAAGAATGTCAAATCTTGTACGTCTACCGTACTACATAGGTACAACTACTCATGCTCAAGAGATAGGAAAGCTCCACATACCTCTTCGGTCAATCCACTTGCTAAGCCCAAATTACCGCACGTAATATGTCAACCTATAATGACCATAATACGTTTATTAACCTCTAATTTCAATGTAGAATATTCCAAGTTCAAAGTTACTAATTCCTATGGAAAATTGGGCAGCATTTCCTTTGTTTCTACATACTTGCCACCTTTTTCAAGGCCGAATCCAACATCCAAATGCCACATTTAAGGCCCAACAATCCAAATATTTCAAAGGGGATTACACACCTAAACTTGGGTGTGTAAAATTCTACCCCACAATGTGCAACAACTAACTTAACAAGTTTAAGGTAGTATTTAGGCTACAATATGCTCACATAACCTTCTTAACCAATCCTTTCATATCCAAACCACATTTCTTACATGCAATGAATCTAAGATCATTATTTACTACTACAAGTTCCTTCTTCTTCACATGCAACACAAATAACTAGTTACACGAGAAGAATGGTTACCTTAGAGTTTTAGCCAAAATTATTCCAACAACTTTGCTAGCCTCCTTTCCAAGAACACCACCACAATAACTCCTACAAGCTAGCCACAAGCTTTCTTTATTGCCACACTTTTTCAGATTTTTCTCAAGCTTTGAATTTCTCTTGGAATTCTAGAGAGAAGTGAGAGCTCTAGCTTTAGAGAGAGAGAAGGTCTTTGAAAGATGACCAAATCTTCAAGACTTGGTCAATATATAAGACATGCAAAAATCAGATGGGGGGACACTTGTCACCCACCCATGGCCTCTTTTAAAACAAAATAGTGCAGAATTTCTCACTCAACTTCGCAGAACCCGCCTCGGCGCCGCGCCGCGCGTGTGGCGCTGAAACTCTGCAATCCTCGTAACTCCGTGGCGCCCGTGGCTCTGCGAAACACCTTTCTGTCCGTCTGCGCACTGAACTTGTAACTCCCATAACTTCCTTCTCCGGTGTCCTATCGACGAACGGTTGGTTGCGTTGGAAACTAGACTCAACGAACTACGCACTAGGCCTTTGAAACACCTAGGAACTCTTAATGTATCGGGTCATAACCCGCCCCAAAGTTAACTAAAAACCCGTCCGAAACAATCCGTCAAACTATCTTTCGAAAATTTTAAGTCTTACTCCCTTTCGTACGCTCTCATACGCATGACCTGAACTACGGGGTGTAACAAAAATCATTCTAGGCAACACGCGTCTGACCCTCATACATAACTCTGTATAGCTATATGTCATAATACCAACGATACTACAATCATTACCAACCTGGATACGCAATCCACATAGTCCTTCCTGGGTCACTTCTGCCTTTCTCATAGCTGCAATCAATATAACTCGTTAGGGAGAGACGACCCTAACAACACAGCTCTATCGCACGATCTCAGAGTGAGAAGAATGGAAACTAATCCTAAATGTCCTGCAGCCTCCTGGTTATAGATGTGGTGCACAACACACCGATAACAAAGACTCTACTAGACACGGTCGGTAGACACTCTTCGAGGACTAACTGCTCTGATATCACTTTTGTCACGACTCGACCCCGGGCCCGCGACTGGTGCCCTACCTGGGCACCCTTCTATTCATACAATACAAAATAACCACGGAAGATAAGTAACGTATTTTTAAAAAAACAAAGGCAAAGCCGATAAGGCTGCCATAATATAAATCACCCAAAAGGGCCTACACTATTCAATAATGTAATTACAACTCTAGCCTGTCCAGCCCACATATGAATACAGACTTCTAAGATTTTGGACAAATACTATGACGGGACAAGACCCCGTCGTACCCCTGAATATACATAGCCATTATGACAAGCTCCGGAACATTGAAGCCATCTCAAAATGCTGAACCAGGATCCTAAGCCCGCGGATCCACAACTGTGTACCTAAACCTGCGGACATGAACGCAGCTCCCCGAAGGGGGTCAGTACACATGTACCGAATATGGAACAGAAATAAGGTACAATAAACAGATCATAATTGTACAAAAGAATGACAGGGGTAAGTATAAAAAGTAAATACCAGATCCTACCATGCCATTACAACTCATGAACTCAATCGCACATTATTATATTTTCCCATTTTTCAATAAGAGTTATAGTCAAATTATTACGTACATACTTAGGAAAAATCATCAAGTTCATAACCATATAACTTACTTATCTTGCATAACATAACCCGACCCTTTATGGAGGGACGCCTCATTTTGGAGTTCATTTTGATTATCCATACGTAATAACGTAACTCGACCCATTTATGGACACAACGGTCATCTGAAGTCTTCCCACGGGTATCGCCCGACCCATTCTGGGACGCGGTAAAGCCACATAAGTCTGCCCATAAAGGTATACTGCCCGGCCCAATCTGGGACGCGATAAAGTCACATAAGTCTGCCCATAAAGGTATACTGCATAAAAATAGGAAGCTTATGATCAACTTAGGGTCACCTACCCATAGTATCATTTGGCAATCCTACTCTTGAGACTATTTCACCCGCATAGGCCGTATGGACCCGCATGAGGTAATTTCCTCACATAGAATGTATCCGCCCGCATAGGTCGTATGGACCCGCATGAGGTAATCTCCTCGCATAGGACTGGTCCGCCCCGCATAGGACTATTTCACCCCCATAAGCCCTACGGACTCGCATGAGGTATTCCTCGCATCGTGGGGAGCAAATCCACGGAATATGCAAATGCAACAAGCCCGGGGAATGACCCCGTATTGAAACAATACGTCACTAGCACAACCGACTATCATACATAACATAAGCACCACCGACTTATCATACATAACATAAGCACCACCGGCTTATCATACATAACATAAGCACCACCGGCTTATCATACATATCATAGCAAGTTAAGAAATCCCTTAACTTCTTATTAGCCTTAATTATTAAGCATTCTCATTTTATTCAAACTTAAGGCAGTAACATGTCATTAAAAATCCGGGAATTTAACCCAAGGTATTATGTACTTCCATTCTTTTCAAAAGACTCCTTTTCATATAAAACCCCAAGATATTAACACCCGTAGTATCAATACATGTCTACATTTCGAACAAGTCACCACATTTTTAGAAATACATTTCTAGGCTTCTAAATCAAGTGACCCTTACTTTCAAACTTTAAGCAATTGGTACCTTTAAATCAAATTGCCCTTCTTTATTTCAAGTCATTTCTTTGTTTACATTACTAGAGAAAACCATTCCTTTAACCTTCCATAAAGTTGTTAATAACCAACTTCCCCTAAAGTTGTTATAACTCTTTATGTGTTAGACAAATTCATTCTTTCTATAACCAAGAGACTTATACTTTCAAATCAAGTTACATAACTTTCAAAATAATTCATAACGTAAACTCTTTAAATTAAGTAACATATACTTTTGTGTGTTGTGAATAGGTTATACTTGTTTATAACGATCTTATTAAAGCAGCCATGATCTAGAAAATTTAATACAATTTTGTTTTATCTTAGCTTCTATGCAGATGGAGAATTCTACTCATTTTAATTTAATTGATTGTCGATACATTTTCTTTTATTAACGCTGCAATGGCTTGTTCGATACTTATTCTCATTCGTGCCGTAATTTAGTAAAGTCAACTCGACTCCAAATACTTCCTAACGACTCTTACCAACATCCCCCATAAGACTTGGTAAGGACTTAGGATAACTTAGACATAACTTTTACATAGAGTAAATCAACATACATACCTCTTAACTTCTAAGAGTAGAAGGAATCATGAAATAACACCACATGTATATTTCATACATAGAATCATGCCAAAAGGAGGAAGATGTTCACATACCTCGCGACGATTATCGACAAGTAGCAAAATGCTCCAAAGTACTTCAACCTATATTAATCATAACATGTCTATCAACTCATCACTTATCAACGTGGAATAATACTAAGTTCTAGGTCTCTTATTCTACAGAAATTTTGGGCAGCACTTCCTTTGTTTCTACGTACTTTTCCACCTTTTTCAAGGCCCGAAAATCAATAATCAAACGCCACATTTAAGGCCCAACAATTCATAAATACAAAGAGGATTACACGCCTAATAGGATGTGTAAAATTCTGCCCCACAATCATTATAAAATTGTCCAATATTTCCAAGCCATAATCGGCTACCATTGTCACAACATTTATCAATTTCCTTTCAATTCCTTTTTCAATCCAAGTTGTTATCCCAACATGTTATATACATAATAACAATTACAACAACTATAAATCCTTTCTTCCTTAACATGCGACGATTGTAACTATCGACCAAATTGATTATAACATAAATGGCTAACTTGTCCATTTTCGGTTTTTAACATGTCGACATGATCCAAATCTTTTCAAACTTCATTCTATATACCACATAACTACTATAACATGTAATCTTCAATTACATTAAGAAGATGGAGATTTTATCTCAATAAGCCCCAATAATGTCCAAGTGTAAAAGTCGATCCTTAGCAACTTTTAGCTCCTCTTCTTATGTTCCAATCCGCTCCAAGCACTCCTTAGAAGCTCATGAAGAACTCCTCTTCAAGTTCCATCTTCAAAGTTGAAGAACATCTTAGGTTTTCGCCTTGCGACTAACGTAAAAACGTCGTTTTCCGGGATCTTTCTATTGAGATATCCTTACAATACCCCTAGGAACCTTGGGTTAAAGTCTTGTGAATTATGGACAACAGTTGATTTTTTTTGTGTGGGAATGGGCACAAAGCCGAGAGCTCATCCACAAGAACAACTAGTTCTTGAATTTTTTTCTAAGTGTAGAATGTCTTGCACTAGTAATGGATATATAAGAGAATCAAAGGCCAAGATTAAAACACTTGAAGGGCTAGGATTTAGTCAAGAATGTCAAGCTCCACTTGACCCTTTGACTTGATACATTATTATTCATCCAACAAGCCCACGGGGAGGGTGACACGTGTCTCCCTCCCGTTGGTCTAAAATATTTCGTTTTCCGAAATTTCCATAATTGGCCAAACATATCGAAAACCTCGTGGGCCCCACAAAAACGTAAAATTTCTCGGGTGGGCCCAACGTATCCAACTCTGAAAATAAAATTCCAAAATTCCGATAAATTCTAATAGTCTTAAATAACAAATTCGGGAACCCAATTCTCACTAACGAGCAATTTTCCTTCCCGAGGCTCGAAATTATTTTCCGTAGGAAAAAACAATCCTTCTTTCGTTTCAAACTTAAAGTCGTATCTTCTCACATACATTCTCTTAAACACATGTCCCGGAATTACGGGGTGTAACAGAATATCTGAAATTAGACCCATTTTCATGATTTTTACGTTCAGTACAGAGAAAAGAAACGGTCATTGTCCTTTCTTTCTTTGAATTCAAATTTCAAATTCAAGGAGGGAAGCCCTTAATCTTGTTGTATAAATACAACCCTTGAGTTGTGTTGAAGGGGTATCGAAAATTCTGTGTTTTAAAAAGCCTAGAACAAAACTCAACTCCTTATATTGAAAGTTATCGAGAATTCTGATTTTTTTCGAAAAGCCTAGAACAAAAACAGACTCTCCCTATTTTGGAACCATTACAAATCAGAAGCATGAAAACATCTCCGAGCGGAATCGACGAGTCGAAACACGCCTCGAGTCGCTGCCCGGAGAAGATCTTCAAGGAAGGTTTGAAATTGTAGACGTGAATCTCAAAGCCTCCAACAAGGATTCGAACCTTCGACGGTCTTCTGCGACCCAATATCAGGTGTTTTCATTTTAATTCTGCTCTTATTTCGTAATTTTCTGTGTTCTAGCTTTGTTATTTTGTTATCTTTCTTTGTTTCATAGCTCACTTCTGTTTTTTTCTTTTAGTGCGACTATATTCTTGAACACTTGGTGCTCTTGCATGTTTGTACTTTTCTTTGTTTTAGCTTAGTTAACCTGTTTGCCTTCATTATAGACCTTTCTCTGTTGTTTGGTAATTTCTGAGCTATGCTAAGTTGTCTTGCTATTTTCGACTAGTTAATTCTGGAAGCTGGGTGTTGTTAGTGTTCTTAGCTCCCTTAAATTGCATGCCTGATAATTAGCCTCTGTTTTTCATTGTTATGCTTCATATTAGTGCTTCCATCTATCATGTTGCTTGACTGATAGTTACCTTTGCTATTGTTCTTCTTTATCTTAGTCACTAGGTTTATGTTAGAGAACACTTGTTGCTATATGCATGCCTGTTCAAATTCATAAATCTCTTTCTTGCTATCCTTACGGATTTTATCTTCTACTGAATGTGATAAAAAAAATTGTTAGTCCTTAACGTTAAGCTATTTGGCTATTAGAGCTCATTCACCCTGTTCTTGTATTCATTTCTGATACTAATTACTCATGCTGTCTGTCATTGCTTTTACAATGTTTTAATCTTTGTCATATTGTCAATCTGCAATTCTTAGTGTCTGTGATTAGTATAATTGCAATCTCTTCGTTTATTTATTATTATTCCATGAGTTTATGTGTGCTCTAGAATTTTGTTTCAATTAGCTTGTAGCTATTAGTCTTCTCTAGAGTATTTTCCGGGTTCTTCATCTTGTTCGTGTTCTCCATTTTAATTGTTTAGTCCTTGTTTAATTTGATCTATTAGAGCCTTGTTTCTTTCCTCTGTTTTGTTTGCACGTGTACCATGCTGAATTTGAATTTTACTGCTTCCCGTACACGCTACCGGATAATCACATCGCCGGTTATTTTTCAGCTGACAATACCATCGCCATACGCTTTTCTTGTGTATAATACAGTCCATGACATGTTGAGATGATTTGTCATAAAACATATTATTTTGGTGAGTTAATTTAGTGAAAGAAAGCCTCTCTTGAGATATGTTTTAAACAATTAGATTGTCTCTTTTGGGTTAAAACACACAGTTTAAGATTCGTCATGAACTAGAATATGTTTCCTATACCTTGTGCATGCTATAAGGAGCTTCATAACTTACCCTCCCTTTACTGAGTTACTATCATAGTCTGTTACACAATGGAATGCCTACACATTTAATTCAAATTCTGAAAATGTTCTTTTAAATCTGGGCGAGTTTACTTTAATGTTTTGAATGTTTAGTTGGTTACTAGCCCAAGCATGTAAGATCTCCCCATTGCCCATCGCCCCGACATAGGCAGAGGAAGTCAACCCATTTATGATTTCAGCCGAAAAGACTAGTAAAAGGAAGGATTCTCCTTCATGAATTTCCTAAGTTAAAGTCTTAGGTTTAATCTATGCATATGTGTCTTCCCCGTCACTTTGAGAGTGACAATAACTATCTTACCTGAGTGATATTTGAACATGCCTCTTTAAATAATAATCTGTCATGATAATTTTAATGCTAAAGCAGAAGTTTGAATCCCCTAATGTAGCGAGTTGCTTCCTGAATTTACCAAGGTTGTTATGCCGATGGACTAGTTATTAAGTCGGTTCCCCTTTTCGTCTTTCGATAGCATAAAGAAAATAGATTCAAATTGACAAACCACCAAAAGAGTGAGAAAAAGGAGGCAAGTGTACATTAGGCCATGTGCAACAAACAAAGTACAAGAATAGCACCGTACCCTCACAGTCCTCAATCTTTGGCACATCTGGATCGACAGAAACTCACTCGGTCTGCGCGTCTACCGGAGCACCATACTGACTTTTTGATTTATGATAAGACTTTTTATGTTTGCTCGAACATGAGATCAGTCTATAGATTCTATATAAATCATAATTAATCGTCTTTGATTATTTGTGGAAGATATGTTGAGTTTTTTTTTGTATGTGCTAATACACTTTTAAAACTTGAACTCTTTTTTTATATGTTGTTGTGTCGATTGGAAATAGAGACAAGCTTTGGGATTTGGTTTAGCCTCCTTCGATTAGTCTGCCATGCCTAATGTTCTAGAAAACTTTTGGATCTTATTGCGTCATAGTAAATGAATGGTGGTAGCCCCCTTTGTCTTCTTATCTTTCAAAGATTCTGTATATGGTTCGTCTGTGTCAATCTTATGGACAAAATCTTTAATTAGTTTTTATTGCGGGTTTGTCTCCCTTTTGGCTGCTGATTCTGAGACTTCCAATTGTTGCAATACTTGGGTTGACTGCTGTACTTTTAAGTTATTATTTTGCTGCTGCATTTGCCGCAAACAACTGTTGCAATCTTGGCCATTTACACCTCTTTTGAAAACATTTTACTGCTGCATTTTGAGCATATTTGATGTCTTATCACTGCTGTATTTTTAGCCCAATTCGCTACTGATTTCTTGGCAATTTTGATGCTGTTTGTTTGGCCATTTTACTGTTGTTTTTGGGCCATGTTGCTACTGATTTTGGGCCATTTCGCTACTGATTTCTTGGCCATTACTGTTGTTTGTTTGGTCATTTCGCTATTTTTGGGTCATTTTGCTACTAATTAGTAAACTTAGCATTTGTGAGAAAACACTTTGGTGTAAATACCCACAAAAGTTTATCATCTATATTTACATTTAAACACATAAAAAGTCTTAATCCTCGTAGACTTTTAGAGCAAATGTTTTGGCATAAATACTCGTATAGCCGAAAAGAATTTCGCACTCTAACAATTATAATGGACGACACGTTCTAATTTAGACTTGTATTTAAAATTTGGGGAACATTTTAATTTCATGGATTTTAACCAAGATCAATAATTTCGTGTCATATCCTATACGACATATTATCATGCAATTTCTAAAACATATTTAGTTGGGAACCATCAACCCAATAGGCATGATATAAGATGATTTGATCAATTAATGGGCGTCGCCTACTCAGACAATTATAGCGGACATTATACTAATAATTAAATGCATACATTTAAAACACTTGGCATATATTTCATATATTACTCAATAATATACAATTAACAATAATCATGGGTTAATTTGTCTAAACTGTAAATCTAAGTCTAATCCAAACAGTCCCTTAAATATTTTCTGAGTTTAAAACTGATTTTCAGGGTATTTTAGCAAACTTTCAGAATTTAAATTTTAGTCCCTCAAGAATTTAAAATTTTAATTTGAACCCCTTTAAATTCAGAAAATACAATTTTAATTTTAGAAATATTTTTAGTTTTCAGGGACATGTCTGCAATTTCCTGAATTTAAAAATCTGATTTTCAAAAACTTTATTTAATTACAGATTTGCCCAAAGGACCAAATCTGCCTATTTTAAAAAGTTTTAATTTCAACTTCTGAAACTTCTAAACTTCAGAATCTGAAACTTTTAAAACTTCAGTTTCTGATTCCAAGAATTTTTTATTTTGTTTAGTGTAGCCTCGGCGCCGCGGTCCTAATTGGGTGGCGTCGCAGCGCCCTAGAAGCAGTATGTCAAAAAAATTAATTCAAGCTTCAGGGATGAACAATGTCGCGACGCTCTAGAATGGAGCCGCGACGTCTCGTCAAACCCTAGGTGGAACCGCGACGCTCCATCTTAGAGTCGCGACGCCTCTGTCTCAGAAACACAAAATCTGCATTTCTGAAACCCTAAAACTGGTTCAGGATCAGATTTGCAGATTCATCCTCGTTACCCTTCACTATCAAACAACACGTTCATCGACCATCATTCAATCCCTTCTCGTTCTTCACTTCAGTGCACCATGCTCGTAATGAACCAGTTACACACATCGACTTAGAAGAGTTAGATTAGAATGACTTCCTCGATTACATCATTGTTTAATAGTTCATGAGACAATGATTATGCTTTCTTAAGATATTAGGTTTAAAGCTTCAAAAGACATAAATTCAGATTTAAACAAATTCTAACTCATATTAACATTAATTATTACTACTACATAATCACACAAAATAGCCCTGACTTTGATACCACTATAGGGTTTTATATTGGATTCGTCAACATAATTTGAAAATTTTATGTTTCAAACTCAACAAACGACGAACTGTAGGATGGTTACGTAATAATCTAAAATACATGCAATCATATAACATATATAATAACCATAATGCATTGAAAGAATACGTACGGTTTGTATAAATCTGGAGTCTTTTTGAATTGAATCATTGTTTTAAGGAGTCACCACCTAATTATTTGGGTGAATTAGGACACCTAAATGTCAACTAAATAAAGTCAACATTAAACTCCATTTTTAAGGGGTCTGCAAAAATTTATGAGATTCCGGGTAAGGGTTCTTTATTATCCTAAAGGGAATGAGTTAGGCATCCTTTAGGATCCGCTAACTTGTGATTGTCCGGTCAAACTTAGGTTGGTATTATTGTGCTATCATGTATTCTGCAATTCTAAACGTGTTCTACAATTATTAAACTAACTAAGAGATATTTAAATTAGGCATGCAGATATTTAACAAGACTGTAACGAAAGCAAACAATCATATAAATGAGTGAAGAGAACTTAGCGGTATTTCACTTTTATTTTTTTCTTTTCTGCGCAGGCATTAACTTTGGGATGTGTCTCCAGGTACCTACAAAAAAAATACTTAGTAAAAGAATTAATAAATAAATCATCAAATAAATACAGTGTATGTATATATATCAATAGGAATGACCACTTTGAGATTTCATCAATAGAACCACCGCGCATGAGAAGAGGCTTAGATTGAGCTGATGACCGCCTTGACCCTGACTAATAAGCTATTTCGCCCCTTTCACACTATCAGAGTCAGCAACCAAAGAACTAATGAATCTACCGAGGTCGAGATTGAGCCCATGACCGCCTCATCGCCAACCCGCTATCACACTTCCAAATATGAATATGAAATCATTCCACTTTCCATACTTGTAGGGTGAGTACTTGAACTCTATTCATTTCGGGGTGAGCAAACTACTAAGTATTATGCTGCCTGAACCCGCTCTGGCCTACAGTCGTTTAATGGGATTTGACTTGCTTAGACAAATCTTGACGCCAAAGTGTCGGACTAGTCTAAGAACACAAGATTAAATAAATATTTGATCAACCAAGAGTTGCAAATAAGTTTTGCAATTGGTTTAGAACCTACCAAGATGTGATATTGAAGTTATCAGCCAAAGCAAATGCGGATATAGCATAGGCTTGGATCTTGGCCCATTATGACCTTAAAATAAATTCAGGTTCGTATCATTTCTTTATCCCTTTATATTTGTTGTATTCATGCTTTCTTACCTCTTAGTTCACTAGTAACATCATCCTAACACTTTCTGGAGTAGTTGGGGCACCCATTGCTGGTAATTAGAGTTTTATTTCCAGCCCAATCGCTTGAGTTAATGAATCAATTTATCTCCCGATTCGATCAGCCGATACAACGGCATAAGGCAGAATTCGGGGCTAGAACAAAATGCTACAATAATATATTAATTTTCTGAAGTGAATGTGATAACATTTAGTAAAATTTATAAATACAGAAGTGCTCTTGGTCGTGAAGATATCATGACTTACCTCTAGAAGAGGTAGAAAATTGATAAGAAATATTTTAAATAATTTATGCTCTACTCCTGAAGTAGTAAAACGTTAAATTTATTCTCGAAGTAGTAAAACTTCTTACTCCTGAAGTAGTAAATCTTTTAAATTTTACTATTAGAGCCGTAAAACTTTTAAATTTACTTCCCAAATAGTAGAACGTTAAACATTACTCTTGAAATAGTAATTTTTTTAAATTTTCTCTTGAAGTATTAAGACTTTAAAATTTACTTCCGAAGTACATACTAAGACTTTGACATCTACTTCCGAAGTAGTAAGACTCTGAAATTTACTCCCGAAGTTGTAAAGACTCTGCATTTACCATCGTAGTAGAAAGACTTTGAAATTTACTCCCGAAGTGGTAGAACTTTGAGCTTTACTCTTGAAGTAGTAAAACTTTAAAATTTACTCCTGGAATAGTAAGATTCTGTAACTTAATCAAAGTTAAAAACATGTTTCGAAGCTTTATATCCATATAGATGACCTTTTATATGGAAAGAAATCATATTGTGTTTAGCTGCCCGGTGTAATGTTACGGATCCAAATCTACTCTTGAACTATACGATTTAGAGAAAATATTTTTTAAAAGTGACTCATATATAATGGTGTAGATGTACCCTTTTCGGCTGATAAAAGTGAATAATCAATTTTAAATTCTATTTTTATTTTTTATAAAAATGAAAGCCATATAGGGGTATATCTTATCCTTCTCAAAAAGTTTAGAGGTATATATGATCCTTTTCGCAAAGTTCAGGGGTATATTTAATCATTTTTACACATAATATTTTTGCTTTTTTTAATTAAACGGTGTTACTTTAGAGACTAATTTATATTTAACCTCTATTATACTATTCGAACAAATATACCTTGTTGTTAGCAAATTTAGGACCCAACTACTAAAATCTCATGTTTTGGATGAGGTGGATACCACGTACTCTAGTAATTACAATCTAAAATTCGTTCATTAATTTTTTTTAAAACTTTTTTCTTTTTATTTCTCATATTCTCACACTAAAGAATTAATGCAAAAAAAGGAAATAAAAAAAACCTAGATATAAAATAATAGATTCATGGAGAGATTATTAAGGACTTGTTCAATCTAATTACGTTCGTTCATGGGTTTTAAATTTTCCCTTCTATTGATTATCATATGAGTTTGTTTAGCTTTGTTCGATAATAGTGAAATTTAAGAGGTTAATTTAAATATATGAGTAATATTTTATGATTTACAACTATTAACTAAATTGGATAATCTACAATATATTCCCTATAAATGAATAAAGGAGAAATTCTTGAATATAGCAGTTTTCATGTAAATGAGGAAACTAAGTCTGACAAGCTATATTTCTTCTTCCAATTAAGTTTACTAAATATGAGCAATGTTTAATAAAATTATTAGTCCCAACAAATCTTTATTATGGTAAAAATACTACATACTACTTCCTCTGTCCTCGTATATGTTTCATCTATTTCCTTTCAAAAAAATGTCACTTTTTTATATTTAGAAATAATTTAACTTTATGAGATGATTTATAACCACACAAATATCTAAGATTTATTTTGATCCCCAAATTTCAAAAGTCTCCATTTCTTTCTTAAATTTTATACTATATCAAATAGTGTCACATAAATTGAAACGGATCAAATAATAAAACACTATTAGGTATATCTAATATATAGTGTGTCATGTTCAATATATTACGGAGCAGTATATATCATGTTCAGTGTAGGGTTGTTCAACGGGGTGGGGTGGGGCAGGGTCGGATCGGGGTTCGGCCCGCGGGCCTGGTCAAGTGGTTCACGCCCATCCTGATCCAGAGAGGTAGATTTTGGGGTCGGGGTGGGGTCGGGTGGGGTCATTTTTTATTTGTATTTAAATTAAATAAATAAATAACACACAAGATAGTTTAATAAAAACATCCCAAGGCTGTTTTTGTGCCTCTTATATTATTCGACTAGAAGTATGATTTTTTTTTTGTAATATAATTTCAAATATTCAACTTCGTGATATTGAAAGTTGCAAATAAATAACATAGTAAAATTACAATTAAAAGAATTATATTTTAAGAAACACATTTTCTAGTTTCTTTATAATTTCTTGTGGTTCTTCGGTTGGAATTGGTATATCTTGGTCAAATTGGTCGGCGTCGCTTGCACATCCGTCAGATAAGATTTCATTGTAGTTGTAGTCTTCTTTTTCGCTGATCTCCGATTGGTCGCACCTCCTACGCTCCGCACGAATTCAGTCTCTGAATAAAACTGCAATCTCTAAGGAGTCACCTGCAAAATGAATGTTTGTGCTCCCATATTTGAAATCTTCCTGCAGAAAATGCGCTTTCAGACGCTGTTGATGACACTTGAATGTTCAACACATCTCGGGTCATCTTTGCTGGTGTTGGAAAATTTTTCTCATTCTTCCTCCAGTATTTTAGCAAGTCTTCACGCCCCTCTTCATTTTCAATTGCTTCGTACGGTACAACACTCTGCAAAACAAAAATATCAAACTTGCTAATTTGGTTAGAAACGGTACCACTAAACATTCTCTGTCTGAGGCTTTGAATACTAGTCGTAGAAACAACATTTCGTTGTTGGTAATGCGTATATACTTTTTTACTTTCATCTTGATTGCTAGACAACACTTCTTCTCTATTTTTTTCAACAGGTGGTGGGTCATTTGGATTTTTAGGAGTTGGAGGTGGAAGTGTATCTATGCAATCGTAAATAGTTTCAACAAGATTTTTACAACCGTCTATTTTAATAGACGGATTTAATACATCACTAATAAAAAATATTGGGGGAATAGGAATAAAATATTTTTTATTTTTATAAAGATTTTTTTAATAGGTGTCTTATAAACTGGTTTTGTCATATATTTACTAAGTAATATAATTATTAGAGCTATATAAAATAACATTGATGAAATAGTAGGATAATAAATATCGAAAAATTCTTTAGTAGCTAGATAAAATTTCTCTAAAAATGTATTAAGTTCTAAAATAATTGTATCCCAATCGGAATCTATATGTAAGTGTTGGAATAATTTTCCTTAGGGATTTCTTTCATTAATCACAATATATATAGTTGTACAAAAGTAATTCTTAATACAGTAAGAATCTTAAGTTACCTTAAATACATGATACTAATAAATACAGTATATACTGTGAATATTTGAAGAATATTCGCTAACACACCCCCTCAGACGGAGCGGGAGGAGGTCGAATGCTCAGGCTGGATCTGAAGTTTGTGAACAGTTGTCTGGGTAGTCCTTTTGTGAAGATGTCTGCATACTGATAAGAGGAAGGTACATGTAGAATTTTGACAAGACCACGTGCCACCTTCTCACGAACAAAATATATATCCATCTCAATATGTTTGGTCCGCTGATGCTGGACCGGATTATGAGACATATAGATAGTAGATATGTTATCACAATAGACTATAGATGCCTTACGCAATGGACAACTCAGCTCCAAGAGGAGATTCCGGATCCAACAGATCTCAGCAACTACATTAGCAACACACATATACTCTGCTTCGGCACTATATCGGGATAATGTGGCTTGTCACTTGGCAGACCAAGAGATCAGATTATCCCCTAAGAACACACAATAGCCTGAAGTAGAGCGTCTCGTGTCCGGGCACCCTGCCCAATCAACATCTGTGTAGGAAAGTAACATGTTCGGATCAGAGGGGTAGAGATGCAACCCATAGTCAAGAGTGACCTTAATATATCTGATAATACGCTTAAGAGCAGCAAAATGGGGTTCCCTCAGAGCATGCATGAACAGACACACCTGCTGGACGACATATGCAATGTCGGGCCTGATGAAAGTGAGGTACTGAAGAGCACCTGCAAGACTTCGATATAGAGTAGGATCAGACACTGGAGATCCTCTGAGCTTGGATTTCGAATCAACAGGAGTAGACATAGCCTTGCAATTCGACATCTTAGCTCTGAACATAATTTCTTCTGCATACTTATGCTGACTCAGGAACATAGTATCTGCAGATCTAATGATTAATATACCCAAGAAGTAACTCAGCTTGCCCAAATCAGTCATAGCAAATTCAGTTTTGAGAAGAGCAATAGTGTCATTTTTAAACTTATCAGATGAGGCAGTGAGAACAATGTCATCAATATATAATAACAAGTAAGCGATGTTACTACCATGATGAAAAATGAACAGAGAGGTGTCACACCTGCTGCAAATAAACCCAATCTGCATAATATACCTGACAAACCGGTCATACCAAGCACGAGGTGCCTGCTTTAGACCATAGAGTGACTTTCTGAGACGACAAATATAATGAGGAACAACCGGATTAGCAAAACCAGGTGGCTGATGCATGTATACAGTTTCTTTCAAATCCCCATGAAGAAATGCATTCTTGACATCCAGTTGATGAATCGGCCACTTCTTACCCATAGCAATGCTAAGAACAGTATGAATCGTAGCCGGTTTAACAATCGGGCTAAAGGTATCACCACAGTCAATGCCCTACTGCTGATTAGTGTCATTTGTCACAAGTCTGGCCTTGTAGCGTTCCAAAACACCACTATCTCTGAATTTGTAACGAAAAAATCACAAACATCTGATCACATTCACCCCCTCTGGTCTAGGGACACGATCCCAAGTATGCTGCTTAGTTAAAACATTATATTCCTCAGACATGGCTGCATTCCAATTAAGGTCAAGTTTGACCAATTTGGGGTTCTTTGGGAGTGGAGAAATGGTTTGGACAGACAGGTTAAACTGGACTTTAGTTTTGAAAATCATGTGTTTGGCACGAGTTTCCATTTGGTGACTGGGGACATTGGGTGGTGGCATTGTTGAAGTGACAGGTTCAGAGGTTAGTTCACTGAAAGGGTGGCACCGCAGTGCATCCTCAGGGGACCGCAGTGCTGAAGGCGAGGGAGGAGCAGTGAACTCACTGGAAGAGGGGCACCGCGGTGCATCCTCGAGGGACCGCAGTGCTAAAAGTTCTGCAGGAAGAGGGGGCTCACTGGAAGGCAGGCACCGCGGTGCATCCTCGAGGGACCGCGGTGCTAAAAGTTCTCGCGGAAGAGGCTCATCGGAAGGATGGCACCGCGCGCATCTCGGCGATCGCGTGCTAAAAGTTCTGCAGGAAGAGGGGGCTCACTGGAAGGATGGCACCGCGGTGCATCCACTGTGGACCGCGGTTTTGAAGTCAAAATTTGGGTAAGCTGACTTAGAATGGTTGGGGATATGACTGGTTCATCAAGAAATGAGTAGTCTGGTTTTCGGTATTTCTGAGGGTTTGAAAATTAAAATATCGTCTCATTGAACGTGACGTGATGATAGATGTGAATTTTACGAGTGGACAAGTCATAGCACATATAACCCCTATGGTTGGGTGGAAAACCGAGGAATACACAGGGTGTAGTTCGAGGAGCCAAATTATGAGGGGTGGTGGAGGTAAGATTGGGATAGCACAGACAGCCGAAGATCCGTTTGTGGTCATAAGAAGGATTTCTACGATATAGAATGTATGTGGGGGTCTTGTTTTGTAATGTGCTAGTAGGTAAAATATTTAGAAGGTATTCTACCATTTTGACAGCATAGACCCAGAAAGATGATGACAGACAGGCATGAAATAGGAGGGTACATACCATGTTATTAATAATACGAATAATTCGTCCAGCTTTACCATTTTGAGGTAAGGTGTGAGGACAAGAGAAGCGGAACACCATGCCTTGTTGAGAGCAAAAATTATGGAAAGCCGAATTATTAAATTCACGTCTGTTATCACATTGAAATGATTTGATGGATTTTTCAAACTGAGTTTTAATAAATCTGTGAAACTCAAGAAATTTAGCAAAAACTTCAGATTTAAATTTTAGAGGATAAATTCATACAAAATGTGAGAAATCATCCAATAGCACAAGATATAATTTATGACCTAGAGAGCTAACAACAGGAGAGGTCCACAAGTCAGCATGAACAATGTCAAATGGTGAAACTATAATATTCATTGAAGACATGAAAGGAAGACGAGTATGCTTGCCAAGCGGGCAAGAAAAATAATGTTGGGCAAGTTTCCCATTATTACATTTAATACGCTGATTGTTTCTAATAAAAAAAACATGATCTCCTAGATGCCCAAGCCTATTGTGTCAGGTGGATGGAGATAAGAAAGGGAAACTGGTTGTTGAGTTCTGACAGCGGAAGAGTTTGTGAAGGGGTAGAGATCTCCCACACTATTGCATCGAGTAAGAATTTTCCCCGTAATGAGATCCTTCACAGAGAAACCAAAAGGGTCAAAATCTACAGACACCCAATTATTACGAGTGAATTTCCTAACAGATGTCAACTTTTTAATAATTTGAGGGGTGTAGAGGACATGGTTAAGTGAGAAGGGTGGATGAGGATTTTTGATTTGTGTATTGCCATAACCTGTAATTGGAATGCGGTGACTATTGTCAATAGTAATGTATTGAAGATACTTTAACTGAAAACAGTTGGGAGAAATTACCTGAAGAGTTGGTCAAGTGTGATGTGGCTCCGGAGTTCATATACCAATTATTGTCAGGCGGTTGCAGAGTGAGTGTGTTGAGCTTGGCCTAAATCAGTAGGTTGCATCTGCTGGGCTAAAGGAAACTGTTGGGCTGACATCAGATGGGCCTGTTGAGGAGATGGGCATGTTGGTTCTGGACCGAGGATACTGGGCCTCCACTGCTGCTGAAACTGGGTCCAGCTTGCGGATCGCCGCCACCGCCGCATCGACATTCGCCACCGCCGTTGTTGGTATTCGCCACCGCCGATGGCGCGCATCGTTGTTGTTGTGTTTTTCCTTTGCCTAGACCCTTTCCCTTGTTTCCTTGTCCGCGACCAATGTTGCCTCTGCCTCCACTGCGGTTATGTTGGTGCTGATGGTCCATCATTGGTGGAGCAGTGGTCGGTGGCTGCAAGTTTTCAACGGCTAATGTTTTTTTATTGTGCTCATCATGTTTAGCACGCCGTGTTTTTTCCAACAACAACTGAGAACGTGCCTTGTTGAAAGATGGAAGTGGATCAGCCTGTTGAATTATTGTTGCAAGAGTATCATATTCCCTCTTTGGTAATCCTGCAACAAGTTGTAGTACCATCTTAGTCTCAGAAATAGATGTCCCAACATGAGAGAGTTGATCAGCAATAAGTTTCAGTTGTTTGCAGTATTCAGTCATATTGTTAAAATTTTCAAGGCGGGTGTTGTTGAACTGCTCCTCTAAATACACCGCCCTGGTATTTTTGTTATCCTGAAAAATTTCCTCCAAGCGTACCCAAAGTTCGCGTGCCGAAGCACCTGTTTTCAGGATAGTGCACAGCAAGTCCTTAGAGATGGTACCATAGATCCATTGTTTGACGATAGCGTCAAGACGGCGCCATATTGAATCATCAATGTCAGAGGGGCGAGGGATTGACACATCAATATGGTTTTTGGGATGTTAGGCGGCGGCGGCCGAGAGGGGAGGGGAGGGGAATTTCTAGGGTTTTTGGGATGTTAGGCTATTTATACCACGTAAGATGTTGGAATAATTTCCCTTAGGGATTTCTTTCATTAATCACAATATATATAGTTGTACAAAGGTGATTCTTAATACAGTAAGAATCCTAAGTTACCTTAAATACATGATACTAATAAATATAATATATACTGTGAATATTTGAAGAATATTCGCTAACACTATAATCATATCATTAGGATTTTCATTACGGGCGTTAAAAAATTGGGTTATAAGTTGTCTATACTCATAAGCAACACGTAGTTGGTTGTATAAAGAATCCATCTAGTGCATACTTCTTCGGAAACTTTTCTGTAAGGTAGACCACAATCGTGACAAGTTTTTTTATATTCTTTTAGTCGTTGTATTCAATTATTTTTAAAAATATAGTTTATAGCAAATTGAATTTTTCCAAGAATTTCTTCAAAAAGTGATATATCATCCTTTACAACTAAGTTATAAATATGACATGCACATTTTATATGAAAATGATCTGGAAAAGATGGAGTTAAGACAGTTTTTAATAATCTAACAGCAGAAATATTAGAAGAAGCGTTATCTAATGTAATAGTCATGACTTTATCAGTTATGCCATAATAATCGTGTAAAATCCGGAAAAAAAATAGTAATATATAGTTGTGGTTGAGTTAATAAAAAAAAAAAAATAAGAAAACAAAGAATAAATTGCATGGGATGGAGTTAGTATTAAAGTTAGATAAATAGATAAGATAAAATGAAAATAAAAAAACAAACAAACAAAAGGGCATGCTGCACGTCCTTTTCCTTTCCCTCCCCTCCTTTTCATTTCCCCTCCAACTCTTGTCATTTCACCTCTCATAGGTTATAGAAAACTCTCCACTTATACATTGTATTTACACACAAACAAAGTACATAATATAAAGGTTAGAAAATCAGAAAAAAACAAGTGAACAAGAAGAGGAAAATTCTGGAAAAAAAAACAAGAAAGTAAGAAGAACAACAATAAAAAAAATACTAGGGAGCAAGGGTCCCTTGTAGCAACCGAATAACAATCTTCACACTTACAAGGTGAGTTTTCTCACTCAGAAATTCTTGGTAACATCCTTTATTTTTAGTTCAATACATGTTAGAATAAGAATTGGGTGTTGAAAAGAAATATTGAACTTTTGATTGTTTAGACAACTAGTTGCGTCATGAACTTTACGAACTGTTCTCACTGAGTTATAATTGTTAGAATTTGATTAAATTAGGAAGAGTGGTACAACTCTCTAATATGATCATATAGAACCAAAAATGAGGTAAAATGGACATACGGTTTGAAAGTTATCATAGTTCAAAGTTCTTGCCTTAGATTTGGCCGAAATTCGGAAAGGCATAATTACGGACTGTTTTTATTGAGTTTTACTTATTAGAATTATATGAAAATTTAATGGTTGTAAATCTATCTGTTACGGACAGATATAGATAAAGAGTTATTAAAACGAACTTACGAGTTGAGAGTTATAGTAGTTTGAAGTTGCTGCCTCGGATTCATCGGAATCCAGAAGGGCAGGACGTTGTAACGTAAAACTGTACTAATCTGTGGGGAATATGAAAATTGTTGCTAAATGAAAGTTCTAGATATCTTTGTTGGGGACATTTTGAGACCTTACGGGGGTCTATCCGACTTACGGATTGAGAGTTAGCACTGTTTAAAGTTTCTGCCTCGGATCTATCGAGATTCAGGAAGGGCAGCGAATAAAAGTGTAAAATTGTACCAAATGGTACATAATATGAAAGGATGGTTCACATGGGGACGTGTAGCTCTCTGTTCTCGTCGTTTTGAGATTTTATGGGGCTTGAACGAGTTTACAGATTAGGAGTTATGACTATTCTAAGATTGGGTGTTGTTTAATAAAAATTCTGCCGAAACAAATTTTATGGGGCTGTTTTGAGGATAAATTTGTGTTAGTTACTCAAAGTAGTTTTAAATGAAATTTGGTACAGTGAAAGATCCCCGTCTTACCTTAGTTTCCGCTTGAGAAACACCTTAGTTGGAGTTATGGTTAAAAAGTTATAATCGTTACAAGTATGAATGACAGAATATTGGGAAAGAGAATATTATTTATTCGATCTTCTGAAAAATATGAAAAGTGAATACGTGTTCACATAAATATATAAATATAAACATAATGGATCGGGTTGCACGCCGCAACAAAACGTAAAGTGAATACGTGTTCACAAATACGTAAACATAATGGATCGGGTTGCACGCCGCAACAAAACGTAAAGTGAATACGTGTTCACAAATACGTAAATATAATGGGTCGGGTTGCACGCCGCAATAAAACGTAAATTGAATACGCGTTCACAAATACGTAAATATAATGGGTCGGGTTGCACGCCGCAACAAACGTAAAGTGAATACGCGTTCACGAATACGTAAACATAATGGATCGGGTTGCACGCCGCAACAAAACGTAAAGTGAATACGTGTTCACAAATACGTAAATATAATGGATCGGGTTGCACGCCGCAACAAATATGAAAGATGAATACATGTTCACCGTTATATAAATATGAAAAGTGAATACGCGTTCACAAATATATAAATGTAACAAACATATGGAAATGCAGGGGAATGTCCTAACGTATAATACGAGATAAAATGAAGTGTTAGTTAAACTGAGAATTTCCTATGAGGAGTTGCGATATTTAAAAATGTTGTAACCTGATATGTTTTTGCAATATGCTTATTACGTTATAATGTGATTGTACTTGGAATATTGTGGTGTTACTTTGAATTGCAGGGTAAGGTTCTCACCGGATGGTGGTGACTCTTTATTTAACATGTTTCAGGAAAACGTGATAGAGAAAAGGCTCCACGCCAAGGCTAGCGATCGTCCCGCAGCCTCTTGTCATACCAAGTCCATTGCTTCGGATTTGGTACTCGCCAGTCCGTAATGTCGCCATGTTGTCTCGAAATGCTCATGTGGAATGGTCTCCCTTCCAACTTAGAATAATCTTTGTCAGTATGTCTATATAGAAATAATATTTGCACGAGCATAGGCTTGCGTTATGTTTTCAATAAAGTCATAAACAGATTTCTTTATTGTTATTTTTATTAATAGCTCCGTATTTGAATATAAGTTTAAATTTCTAAATAAAGAGAATTAAATGGTGCTCCTGGTGGGAAATAATTGTCCAAGTTCCATCACGCCCTAAGTAAAGGCTTAGAAAAAGTCGGGGCGTGACAAATCGCAAACATAAGAAATATTTTCTTGAATAAAAATATCAGTGTGCATACTATCTATATATATGCTAAAAAACATTGCATAGATCATTTATAGTCTATCCAATGACATGTTACAGTTAAATAATAATGACCGCTAGTACTACGGCCTATATCAGATGTGATAGATACTTTTTCAGGGTAATGATATAAATAATAACATAAATATTGTTATTATTCGTGTGCAAATTTAAAAACATCTCTCCTAACAGTTGATCTAGGAAAACTGTTATAAGCAGGATTGTACATTGATCTTATATAATGAATAAAACCAGGAGAATCAGGAAATGAAAAAAGCAAATCCTCCACGGCAACTAATTTTGATAATTCTTCCTTATCTTTCATTTTATCGTATTTAGGGCCTACAATTGCCTCCGTCATAGGGTCAATTTGACCATGTACCTGATGCGGGACAGTATGTGAAGCTTGTCCCGACTGAGAGGGCATTGTTGACTCACCCGTCACTTGAGCCTTATATTCATCTCACCTAGCTTTGTGTTTGGTATTCAAATGCGTAGTTAAACATCTCATCCCGCTCTGATCTTTTTTCATTTTAAATTTATAAATAATTTTACAAATTTTGCATGTAACAACTTGATTTTGCACGTCTCTATAAAAAAAAGCACATACATGTGATTTTAATTTTCGTTCTGGTGGGCCTCGTCTCATATTAGGGGGAATAGGAGGCGTTCCAGTTTGAGGTGCATTAGTTGGCGTGTCATCTAGATGTTCTTCTAAATTAAACTCTTGTTGATTTCTAGAAAATAGTTCATCGTCTAAATCTAATGGTACTTCAGGAAAATTTTCAGTATCAATAAAATCATCCTAATCCTGTCTAGGAGGAATAGGATGACTAGAAGAAGGACTCTTGCCCTTGTCATCCCTACTAGAACTAGACATACCCAACATACCTCTTATTCCTTTCATTTTAATTTAATGTTAATAATACTTAAATAGTTAAAGATAATGAAATTAAGTGCGCTAATTAAAATAAAGAAACAATAATAATTTAATAAAGGAACGAATGTACCAAACGTCGACGTGTAATCGAGAGATGTTGAAAATTAAAACTTTGCTCAACGGATGATCCTCAAGCTAGTTATCAACTTCACTCCCAATTTTCAAATGAATAAATTAAATTGAATATTTAGAAGATAATATAAAGAGATTGAGAGATTATTAGAGAGATTGTAACTGTAGGAAAATTTGTGAGAAAGAATGAAGAGAAAATGAAGTATTTATAGTTGAAAAAATTGGGTTAAAGTGTAAATATAATAACTTAAGGGTTAAAAATAAATATTATGGGGTAGGGGGAGGGGTATTTGGCCGTTGCACAACGGCCAAATTGGACAAAGTCACGCAACTGGCCTAGTAGGGGATGGGGTGGAAGGATCGGTCAGTGAGTTGGTGTCTGGTCGGGGTTTTTCTACCCGCACCGACATACCGAATCTGTGATACCTGGATACTAATACAGAGCAAGTGGGGTCGGGTCGGGATACCCCGCCCCGTTGGACAGCCTTAGTTCAGTGTATATATTATATTTAAAGGTATTTTATATTAATGTAATGCATAAAAATATAGCATATCGATGCACATATATGCTAAACTTAAATATGCATTAGCTATTAGGTAGTGTTAAATGTACGTATCGAATATATAGTATATATATATATATATATATATATATATATATATATATATATATATATATATATATATATATTAATTGTTTATTACTCCTCCTCCGTCTCATATATATCTCATATATATATATATATATATTAATTGTTTATTACTCCTCCGTCTCATATATATATATATATATATATATATATATATATATATATTAATTATATATATATATATATATATATATATATATATATATATATATATATATATTTTTTTATTATTCCCTCCGTCTCAATTTACGTGATACTATTTAACTTGACACAAAATTTAAAAAAAGACTTTTGAAATGTACGGTCCAAACAAGTCTTATATAAATATGTGATTGTAAATCATCTCATAAAGTTAAATCGCTTCTAAACTTAGAAACGTGACATTTTTATTGGTACAGATCAAAAAAGAATAAATTAGGACAGAGGGAGTAACAGTTTATATGACATTCACTATTGGGTAGTGTTAAATGTACATACCTAGTATATAATATATATTGTTCAAGAGAATTGAAATTTTTTCGTTTGGCCATAAGAATTTTTCACTTTTTTCAAAATTAGTGTTTGACCATGAAAATTTCAAATATAACTTGAAGACGTATTTGAAATTTAAAAAACAACCAAAAACTTATTTTTCACTTTTTCACTGTTGAAAAAGTACATTTCAACAATAAAAACTTATTTGCAAAACCATGGTCAAACACAACTCCAGCTTCAAAAATTGCAAAAGTGGATTTTTTTTATTGTGGTGACTGTAATGGCGCTCGGTTGGGGCAAAAAAAACCTTTCATCAATATTTGTGTCTATGTTGCTTCTTCTATACGTTGAATAACATGTGAGGATGATGATATTAAAAAGGTGGCGGTTCTTTTTGAGTTAAAGAAAGAGTTAATGACGATAGAGTTGTACTTGTATATTTCAATGGAATATAAAGTAGATTACGATGCTTTTAGCCACATACGACTAGATGAAGCAGAAAGAGTCGGGGGAGGGGGTTAGCTCTTCAATCAAAATTGATAAATTTAAGAAGACATGTGGCTTCAATCTGGCAGTTTATTGAAAAATGATGGAGCTAAATCAAATGTTTGATTTGAAATATTTTGGAGAAAACTTTGGAAAATTTATTAAAATTGAGACATAGACAAAAATTTAGAGAAACATGAATAATGGAAGAATTATTTCTACTTATCATTCATCATAATGATTTTCTTATATAGAGGTAAGATCCTCTGTTTCCTAGTCTAATAGGGTAAAGGGTGCATATTCTAATAGGACTACAACTCCTATATTACCATACTTATCAAATATTATATTACCACAATTAGACTTAACTTCTTCTAATACCCCTCCTCAAGTTGGAGCATGAGGGTCTTGAATGACCAATTTGTCAAGTAAATATTCATGTTGCGATTTGCCCAAAGCTTTTATAAACACATCGTCTAATTGATCATTGATTGACACATGACTGAAAAATATTATTTCAGATTGGAACGCGTCTCAGACATAGTGACAGTCGACTTTAATGTGTTTAATCCATTCATGATATACCATATTTCGCGCAATATACAATACTATTTGACTATCACAATACATTTTCATCGGAGATTTATGTTCAACACTCAAACTATGTAAAATTTCATTTAACCATTGCAACTCACAGACTCGTTGCCATTGACCAATATTCTGTCTCTGCTGACGAGCGAGAGACAATGTGGTGTTTCTTGATTTTCCATGATACGTGTGAATTCCTGAGGTATATAAACCAATCGATAAGTGATTTTTGAGTCAACAGACATCCGGTCCAGTTCGAATCACATCATCCGTACAATTGGAAATCACAATTTTTTCTCATCACAATGTCTTTTCCTGGGTTCTTCTTCAAGTACTGCACCACAATAAGAGATGTGTTTCAGTGTGCTTCCTTTTGTTGTTGCATGAATTGGGACATCATGTGCACGCAATACGGCAACTCAGGTCTTGTGAAAATGAGGTATATTAGTCTACCGACCATACACTATTATGGTTTCAAATCTCGTAAGTAGCTCATTTGGCCTACCTTGATTATGTTCCATATGAGTACTAAATGGTTTCACTCCCAGTGGACTCAGAGATTATATCCAATGTATTTTTTTTTTGTCAGAGAAACAACCCAGTTGATCCACGTGCAACTTCAACTACCAGAAAGTACTTTAGAGGGTCCAAATACTTTATGTGAAATAATATATGGAGATAGTCTTTGAATAGTTCACCGACATTATGATCATTTCTGTAGATAAACATGTCATTCACATAAACTATGACGTTAAGTTGCACACCTCCCTGGTGCATAGTGAATAGAAAATAATCAGAGTATGATTGTTTGAACTCATATTTCATCAAAACACTTGACAATTTCGCAAACCAACACCTTGGATCTTGCTTCAAACCATACAAAGATTTCCGGAGTTGACATACTTGCCCCGAATTAGGAACACAAAATTCCGATGGTAATTTAATATAAACTTTCTCCGTAAACTCACCGTGTAAGAAACATTATGCACATCTATCTGATGAAACTCTCAATTTTGCGCAGCCGCAACAACCAGAGAGGTTCGAACCGTTACTATATTAACAGTCGGAGCAAAAGTTTTGTTGTAGTCAATTCTTTCCTCCTGTTTATTTCTGAAGATGAACAAACAAGTTTTATATCGCTCGATTGTGTCGTCAGAGTTGTACATGATTTTCTACACCCATCTATATTCGAGTGCTTTTTTATCAGGTGGCAAAGTTTCTAGTGTTCATGTTCCATTATCCTCTAACGCTTGGATCTCTTACCGCATGACTACTTTCCAATGTTTCTTTTTTATTGCCTCCAAAAAGATTTTTGGTTCGGTTCTTATGGTAATTGTTGCAAAATAATTCATTGTTGCGAGAAAAAATTATCACAGAATATATACTTAGCTAAAGGATAAGGTGCACCATAGGATTGTTGAGGATTGAGTGGATGAGTTAATGGACTTTGTTTTCAGAAGGTTCAGTGACGTAGTCGCGTAGCCAGATTGATTCATTATTTTGATGTTTACCTCGACCTAGTTGTTCATCCAGGTGCATTTCGTTGGTATATATACCTTTCAGTTGTACTTCCTCCATGTTATCTTTATCAGATCTGCCTCTGTCCGATGTATATACTCTATTCATCTGAGTTTCATTCGTACCTATATTGTCAATCATGTCTTCTTCAAAGTTGTGTTGGTTTATTCCTCTTTCATTTTCATCTAATTTAACACAACTTTGTTTCGAAGATTCTCATTCGTTCGATATTACTTCTATGATATCGGTTAAGTTGTTCGGTCTTACAGCGAACGGGAACTTAATCTCGTAGAAATTCACATCTCTTAAGATCAAATATTCATCGTTCTCTTAGTCATACAATCTACAACCCTTTTTTCGTAGGGGTATCCCAAGAAAACACACCTACGACCCCGACTCTCAAACTTGTCTCTCATTCTTTTCTTTGTGTGTACATAGCATAGTGACCTTATCAACCTAAAGTAATCATACCGGGGTGAATTCTCGTATAAAATTTCATAAGACATCTTTCCACTCAAAAGGAAAGATGGTGTTCTATTGATTAAATACCCAACAGTCAAACTACATATTCTCCCCATAATTTAATCGGAAGATGGCTTTGAAATCTCAATGCTCAGGTCATATTAATAATGTGAAAATGTTTTCATTGTCATTCACCGCACAAGTGTATGATGTCACGTGCACTTGTAGATTTGGTTCAATTGTACTTCGAGAGATGACATTTTAAATCTCTTCGGTATCAACTCGGTAGGAATAACAACTGGATATATCTCTTTAAGTCCGGTCTCTTTAGGATCGGAGGCGTCTCGAAATCAGGTCTACCCATGAATCGCAGGTTTCAACATTCTTTTCATTAGTATCCATTCACTTAGTCAAGGCTTGGAGAATTTTCAGGACCTTGGATGATTCATTTTCCCCGTACGTAGGGGATGGAAAAATTGACCCGATCCACCCTACCCGATCAAGGCGGGTAATTACCCGCTTTAACCGATTCATGGGTCGGGTAGGGTATTAACCCGACTGTTTGAGGGTGGTTTAGGGGCGGGTAAGGATATGGATGTACCCTGCCCGTACCCTACCCATGATTCCTATTTTTTTTAATTGTGATTTTATTTGTAGATGAAGTTCCTAGTACTACATCAAACTTAGTTGAATGTCCAACCATTTGTGTTGATGAAGATGCGGATGATAAAGGTATGAAATCTTACATATATTACTTATTAATAAATGAAGGTGTAATTTTTTTCTATTTGGTTAATTCAATTAAATTTTTTATCATTGGTGTAGATCCTTTGATAATACTTTGAAGATTTTTCAATGGTCAATGTAGTACTTTGTTGTTCCAAAGGTATGACTTTATTGTTGTATTTTTTCTTCCTTAATATTGAGATATAATTTTTTCTATATAATCTCTTTTTTATCATTTTTCTTCTTCTGTTTTTTCATAGATTTATGGAGAAGCACACTAAAAATTTGAAGACCTTGAAGACATTTTGATGTAGTTGCATTTTGTTTTTGAGATGACATTAGTGTTTGGATAATTTTTTCGTGGAACTTTGATTGTATTTGATAATTATAAAACTTATTTGGTAATATATTTTATGAAATTTGTAGAATTTTTGTCTTTTATTTGAGGAAGTGTATAACCCGTGGGTACTCAATACCCGAAAGGGACAAATAAGGGTATGAAAATTATATACCCAGTGGGTAATGGGTAGGGTATGAGTAGCACATTTAGGAGGGTGGGTAGGGTACGGAAATTCCAAAACCCACCCTAAACTCGACCCACTGCCATCCCTACCCGTACGAGTGCCATCTCCTTCAACTCAATCCTCCTCTCAGACCCGATCTTCATCATGAACAGGACGAGTCTAGTCAGCCACACTTGCCTCGTTGCTCTTTTTTGGCAACTGGGTAATGGTCTTCTGTTGCTCCTTCAGCATGTTAAAGATTCCTACCAAATTTATTTCGTCATCCTCAGCATCGTCTAGTGTTTTCTCACGTGATCTTCTGGATCTCTGGGGTGAAATCACGAGGTTATTCTGATGCTCGTCAGTTATCGGATCAACAAGCAAAACGTTATTATTGTTATTGATATTGTTAGCACCATTATCACCGTTGTTGTTGTCATCGTGGTTGCTAACCTCAACGTGGATTTCACTAGACATTCTACAAGTACTTGGCATGTTTTCACAATATCTCAAAAGAACAAGTGAAATATTAGTTTGAAAAAATTACCACAATTATCCTTAGCCCCACTGTGGGCGCCAAACTATTTACCCCAAAAAAGTACAATTGAATTTGTAAGTGACTTTAAGGATATGTGGATGAATTTGTTATATAAAGTGATAAGTAATTAACAGTAAATAAGTAAATGAAAATAACATATAAGAAATATAGCCTGAATTGTCGTGAACAAAGATGAATTCCTTCAGTAAAATTGATTCGAGCTTTAACTTAACTACTTCGGTTCAGAGCCAACAATGAGAGCTTAAAGATCATGATTACAATGAACAAAATCGTGCAGATGTCAAATGAGAATTGGATGTCCTTCCAACATGAAGGTTGGACTCTTTTTATAGCTATCAATACAAGGCATTAATGCACGAAAATCACTCTCCAATTAAATATAATTAATGACAATAATGATCACTTAATGAGCAAGGAGTAACAGTTGACGCCATATCCGGAACGGGTGCGCGTTGGGCTCCTCCAATTCTTCACCTGGTGTCAACTGGTTTGGTCACTATCCGGTCTCGTCTTGATACCCGAACTGTCACGTCCTGACTTTTCCTAAGCCTTTACTTAGGGCGTGATGGCACCTGGACAATTATTTCCCACCAGGAGCACCATTTAATTCTCTTTATTTAGAAATTTAAACTTATATTCAAATACGGAGCTATTAATAAAAATAACAATAAAGAAATCTGTTTATGACTTTATTGAAAACATAACGCGATCCCATGCTCGTGCAAATATTATTTCTACATAGACATACGGACAAAGATTATTCTAAGTTGGAAGGGAGACCATTCCACACGGGCATTTCCCGAGACACTGAAACTGACATTCTGAACCTGACGAGTACCAAGCCTGAAGAAATGGACTTAGTATGACAAGAGGCTGCGGGACGATCGCTAGCCTTGGCGTGAAGTCTTTCCTCTATCACGCTTTCCTGAAACATGTTAAATAAAGAGCCAGCCCTGCCATCCGGGGCTGAGTGAGAACCTTACCATGCAATTCAAAGTAACACCACAATATTCCAAGTGCAATCACATTATAACGTAATAAGCATATTGCAAAAACATATCAGGTTACAACACTTTTAAATATGCAGCAACTTCTCATAGGAAATTCTCAGTTTAACTAACACTTCATTTTATCTCGTATTATACGTTAAGACATTCCCCTGCATTTCCATATGTTTGTTACATTTATATATTTGTGAACGCGTATTCACTTTTCATATTTATATATATAGGTGAACATGTATTCATCTTTCATATGTGTTGCGGCGTGCAACCCGATCCATTATATTTACGTATTTGTGAACACGTATTCACTTTACGTTTTGTTGCGGCGTGCAACCCGATCCATTATGTTTACGTATTTGTGAACGCATATTCACTTTACATTTTGTTGCGGCGTACAACCCGATCCATTATGTTTACGTATTTGTGAACGCGTATTCACTTTACGTTTTGTTGCGGCGTGCAACCCGATCCATTATATTTACATATTTGTGAACGCGTATTCACTTTACGTTTTGTTGCGCGCAACCCGATCCATTATATATTTATATATTTATGTGAACACGTATTCACTTTTTCATTTTTTCGTAAGATCGAATAAATAATATTCTCTTTCCCAACATTCATCATTCATACTTGTAACGATTATAACTTTTTAACCATAACTCCAACTAAGGTGTTTCTCAAGCGGGAACTAAGGTAAGACGGGGATCTTTCACTGTACCAAATTTCATTTAAAATTTCTTTGGTTAACTAACACAAATTTATCCTCAAAACAGCCACATAAAATTTGTTTCGGCAGAATTTTTATTAAACAGAACCAAATCTTAGAATAGTCATAACTCCTAATCTGTAAGCCCGTTCAAGCCCCATAAAATCTCAAAACGACGAGAACAGAGAGCTACACGTCTCCGTGTGAACCATCCTTTCATATTCTATACCATTTGGTACAGTTTTACACTTTTATTCGCTGCCCTTCCTGGATCTCGATAGATCCGAGGCAGAAACTTTAAACAACGATAACTCTCAATCCTTAAGTCGGATAGACCTCCGTAAGGTCTCAAAATTTCCACAACAGAGAGATATAGAACTTTAATTTAACATGAATTTTCATATTTCCCATGTATTAGTACAGTTGTACGTTTCAACGTCCTGCCCTTTTGGATTCCGATGAATCCTAGGAATCAACTTCAAATTACAATAACTCTCAACTCGTAAGTCCGTTTTAACCTCTCTTTAGCTATATCTGTCCGTAACAGAGATATTTACAACCATGTAAATTTTTATATAATTATAATAAGTAAAACTCAATAAAAACAGTCCGTAATTATACCTTTCCGAATTTCAGCCAAATCTAAGGTAGGAACTTTGAACTATGATAACTTTCAAACCGTATGTCCATTTTACCTCATTTTTTATTCTATATAATCATAATAGAGAGGTGTACCATTCTTCCGAATCTCATCAAATTCTAACAATTATAACTCAGTGAAACCAGATCGTAAAGTTCAGGACGCAACTAGTTGTTTAAACAATCAAAAGCTCATTATTTATTTTCAACACTCAATTCTTATTCTAGCATGTATTGAACTTAAAATAAAGGATGTTACCAAGAATTTCTGAGTGAGAAAACTCACCTTGTATGTGTGAAATGATTGTTGTTCGGTTGCTACAAGAGACCCTTGCTCCCTAGTATTTCTTTTATTGTTGTTCTTCTTGCTCTCTTGATATTTTTTCCAGATTTCTATTCTTCTTGTTCACTTGTTTTTTCTGATTTATATTCCTTGTACTAGGTACTTTGTTTTGTGGTAAGTACACTATATAAGTTGGAGTGTTTGTATAACCTATGGGAGGTAGAAAGACAAGAGTTGTTTGGGAATTAAAAGGTAGGGGTTAGGGAAGTGGACGTTTAATTCAGTCCCACATGTCCCATTTAGGTTCTATTGCATTTCCAACAGAAAAGTGCAACGTTTAAGACAAGGCTAAGAAAATGTAGAAAGTGTGAATTTATGACAAGGCTAAAAAAATGTAGAATGCAAATTTTCATTCAATTTTCCATATGCAAAATGTCAAGAGTCATAGAAAGTATTTTTAAGTTGGATAATAGTATATTACTTCCACCTTCTTAATTACCATAAACTAGTATTGACCAATATGTGTTGCCCACTCCTTTACTAAAGAATGAATTGAAGACCGCAAATCCACTTGTTAGAACTAATTAATATATATATATATATATATATATATATATATTTATTCTTATTTAAAATAAAAGAAATTTTCTGAATTTTACACGAACTTATCTCGATGTAACTCGCATCTAATATGCCGCCTTCCTCGAACTCCATACCTAAATTGTGTCACGTGTCGTGCCGGTTTTTACCGTATACATGATTGTTTCTCCTATATATCTATGCATGGCATTGTTTGGTCTCATTCTTGAATTAAGATTGCGAGCTCTTGACTTTGCAATTGGAAGAACTGAAATAATGTTTAGGTAGGAGCATTGAAGTTAATTTCTCGGTTTGGGAGCATAATATTCCAACTAATTATAGATTACAAGTTTCTCAATATTTTGGCCTCCCTCTATTTCATAGTATATTTTTAAGGGACAAAGCTAGCACTCAAAATCATCCTATATCCGAAAAATCAGAACATCTAGCCCCATTAGGTGAGAATATGAGATGACTAATGAAGTTTGAGAAAAATTGCTTTCCCTATGGGCTATATGAGCAATGACTTCTCCGTTTGGTGGCATTCAAATGGAAGCTTCGCTAAGGACCGAAATGCCAAGCAAAGTTTCTCTTTATTGACATAGTAACATGGGAAGAATTATAGTAATTGGATAGCCAAACGTGACTAGCCACATTTTGAACATAGAGGAATGCACGTTAACACGGTCTCATCTATTGCTGGACAATTTACTTTATAATCATTCGTTGTACCATACTCTCATCTAGATATTAAATTATTTTATTTTATAGTATAGTATACAGTATTTCCTCCGTCCTAAATTTAAGTGTCTTACTTTCTTTTTTTGCTTGTCCCAAAAAGATTGTATTTTTCTATATTTAGTAAATTTTGACAAATTTAAGAACACGAGATTTAAAGGTTCACACACATATTTATTTTAAGATCATAGGATCTAATTTTTTATTTTATTTCTTAAACTTCGTGCTTAATCAAATTAAAACACATAAATTAGGACGGAGGAGTATATAATACAGATTATAATTTGGTTCCTTCACTCACGATCTTTGGTGTGCACATGCTAAGCTTTGGTAGGTTTTATTCATTTATTTAATTAATAAATTTCGTGGGGAAAATTAAAAAATGAATGAATAGTCAAAGTCAAACATCATATTTTGTGATGGTTTATAACCGTCACATAAAACTGTCACAACAATCATCACGAATTTGTGACAGTATCTACCGTGACACTTAGAAAAACCGTCACAAAATCATCACGATAAGTTTTTTTTTTGTAATGAGTGATCAAACGTCTCAATGCGGATATTAAACACCGAACAGGAAAAAAACTAAGCTTCTCGGAACGAACAAAAAGAAATGTCAACCATGACAAAAGAGGTGGTTGGTCCTTAAGCATGAGCAATTATGATGAACCAATTTGATTGGCTAACTAGTTTTTTTTCATTTGGTGGCTTTCAAATGGAAATTTCAGAAATGCCGCAACACGGGTTCACTTTATATGAAAATGATAGTTTCTTGCCATTGACACGGAAACATAGAGAAGAAGAAGAGTAAACTGGGAAGCCGGACCTCAGATGCAAATGATGTTTTTTATAAATTTGGGAATGCACGTAATATATTACTCTCGGACTCCGGTTAATTTTGAATTTCGAGAGTTCAATTAATTTTTCTTTGATCGAATTTTTTTATGTCTTTTAAATATTTTTTAATTGTCAATTATTATAACTTATTATACTTTTTACATAGTTTTCATATATATAAAATTTATTTCAAATACATAAAATACATGTCTAAATCACAATTAAAATTTAAAAATTTAAACAAACCCACATAAGCGAGGACAGAGGAGAAAAGAATCATATATTTACATTTATCATAATTTTCTAATCAACTGATATTTATATATTTTCATTACGATTAAGACGTCTAAATCTGAATGATTAAGATGTTGTCTTTATATCTGAATACTGAATGATTAAGATTGTTTGTTTTTCAATATTTGAATGTACATAATGGAGTTATTTAAATATAATAGATGTACAATTCAAATAAAAAAAGTAAATAAATATTAGAATATAAATATAATAAAATTAAATTATTATTTAATTAAAAAAAAATTATGTCCACTAGTGATGATGGTGATGATTGGTGTTGGTGTCTAGTAATGATGGTGGTGATAATTATGATGATGAAGGTGGTTGTTGTTGAAGTGACTGGTACGATGGTGGTGGTTGGTAGTGATGATTTTGATGGTGGAGTTGGTTAATGTTAGTAATTTGCGATGGTGGTGCCTGAAGAATGTGTGGTGGTTGATGATGGTGTTGGTGGTAGTTGGCGGCGATGCTAGTTATGATTGTAGAGATGGTTGGTAGTAATTAAGCATTAGCCGCAACGATGGTAATGACTGATAATGGTGGTTGTGGTGATAGTGAAAACGAATAATAATTATAATGATTGTAATAGCAACTGACATTATTGATTGTCAACGGTGTTGATTATGATGACAGAGATGATTGGTGGTTGGCGACTGTGATGATGGTTGTCAATGGTGGTGACGATTGTGATGACAAAGATGATTAGTGATGGTGGGATGAGAGTTGGGTGGGGGTGTGTGGTTGTTGACACCCAATTTTAACTCATCTTTTAATCATTTTTTGCAATTTTAAGCATTTTATGACACCACATTTTAATCATCATTTTTTTACATTTTTTACATAATAGTCTATGTTTATTTCTTCGCAAAATGACATTGCATCTTTTTATTTTAAATTAAGCATGATGTCTTTGTTAATATTATGTTTCTATTATTATTACACCGTCGTTTTATTTTAATAATGTTTGCATCACTTTAAATAATCAATTGGCACCGCGTTTTTACTTTTAATTAGGCATTAAACATTTCTTAAATATTGCATTTTATTATTATAGCGTCGACATTTTTATTTTGATAATTTTGTACCTTTAAATAATTTTTATTTTAAATAATTAATCTGTTTTGCATTTTGTCAAACCAGTCCATTTCGAGGCTTAATTCGGATCAGTCCAATCCAACACTCTTTTTATTTTTTATTTTTCCAACACTCTTTTATTATCCCATCTAAAAATTAAATACCACTTTTCATTTTTCCCCCAAAAATACCAAACCCTAAACCTAAATATCTACCCTATAAATAAAAACCCTACCCCTAAATAACCTCCCCAACCGTCCAACACACCCTCACAGCTCACACCCCTATAAAAAAATCACCCCCAGCCGCCTACTCCCTCTTCAGCCGCCCCTATCATCAGCCCTACAACATCACAGCTGTTGCACCCATCACCCTCTCTCCCTGCCCTCTCTCTCACCCTCTCACCCTGCCCTCTCCCTCACCCTCTATCCCTGCCAATCCCGTCGCCCTCTCCCTGCCTCCCCCTCGTCGACTACAACACCCACCACCACGACACTCGTCGCTGCTGACCAATGCCGGAGCTCCAAGCTCCGGCGAACTGAACCAGTGACCCATCGATCCCCTACCCTTCCACTGCCTGTCGGCGAACCACTGCTTTCCCACACCCAGTCGCCGGCGAACCCACCACTGGGGTGGCGTCGCTCCGACATTTAGCCGTGAAAGTGACGTCGCCCATCTCCTCGTTTGTTCGGTTTATATCTTGTTTGGTATGTTGTTGGTTGTGGACTGATTTCACCTTTTTTCGGGTAACTGGCCGGAGTCTTTAAACTCCGGCGACCTCCATTGCTTTGTATTTTATATATAACTGATGTATATTTTGATTGTTGGGCTGATTTCTGGTGTTTTGGTATTTGGCCGGAGTTTGCAAAACTCCGGCGATGTTCGTCGGTTTACTTTTGTGTTGTTGGACTGATTTGTTTAACTGTTTTATGGTTCTTGCCGGAGTTTGAAAACTCTGGCGACCTTGGCTCTGCTTTATTTTTAAGTGGTTGTCGGTTGTTGGACTGGTTTGACTTGTCTTTCGCATCTGGACGGAGTTCTAAAAAACTCCGGCAACCTGCTAAAATCCGGCGAACTGGGCGCTGTTTGCTTCTACTATTTTTGGCGACCTCGCCCTGGTCCGCTACCGTTTTTGTCAATCTTTAGACCGATTTTGGGATCATTTTGTTGCTATGTTGATGTTGTCTCCACTGGTTTCGCGGACCATTTTTTGCTCGCTGCTTTGTTGTTTACTGTTCTGTGGGTTTTGACTTATTTTGATCGTTTTTGCCCTTTATTGGGTATTAAACTGGTTGGACATATGTTACACTGCATTTTACTGATTTTGAACAGATATTGCGCACTTGACCAATGAAAAGTTATCCGTCGATTTTTGAGGCCTCCACAGTTGCAAAGACGGAAAATAAAATAAATGAAGTTTTCTGGGCAATGATGATTTCTTCCACTTACACCGGATAACCAACATGCGCTGGCAAGGCGAATTCTCGTAGCCGCACTTGTTTAGGCTGTCCCAATTTATTTTTATATATCTGAGCCCTCTGTGTTTAAAACTATTACTGTTTTGGCGCGGATCCGAATGTTTTATTTATTTTATTGTTTCTAGCAATATTGGCCGATGAAGGAATCTCCGTCTGATTTCCAAGGCCTTCCCTGTACAAAGACGGATTTATTTTTGGCTTTACTTATTAATTCTTGTTATTGCTTTTAAAATTGTTTATTCTATTACTAACATTTTTACTAAGTGTTTATGCAGTACCCGGAGATCATCTTGTGCAGAAGGCCTAAAAAGGGCTAAAAGATGTCCCGGATATTTATCGTATGTCGCATTTAATTTTAAGTTTTATTATTATGTATTGCATTTTATTTTAATTGCAAATTATGTAAAAATGCTTAGAATATGTAGAATAAAAGCCAATATATAATTAACTTAGGTTTGAACGGATAACCGCATGTTAGAGGATCTTAAAGGATGTCTAACCCCTTCCATTTAGGATAATAAAGAACTCTGATCCAGAATCTCATTAATTTCGCAGATCATTAAATGGAGATTAATTGCAATATTTTTATTGCAATAAATCAAGTGTCCTAATTCACTTAAATAATTAGGTGGTGACTCCTCAAAATCAACATTATTGCCCCATCCAGGGAACCGCGCCAAAGAGCAACGTTGCAGATATCGTTCAGACCCCGAGGTCAAAAACGGGCGCGACAACATGGCGAATCCACTGGGGATAATCAGGTTCTTGACCATAGCAAACCTAGGTTTATTATTGCTTGGCTTTATTTGCTTTTATTTATTTTAAATGCCTTAAAATTACTTGTTTTAATCTTGTATGTTTAGCTGTTTTAATTGCTATTTGCTTTTACTGCTTTTCTTAAATTGACATTCCGCTCATATTTTCTTCCACTCTGGAAAATCCACACTATCACACACTACATGCGAGGTGCGATGGGTGCATCAGCAAAATTCTTTCTTCAAAACCCAAATTTAGGAGAGTTGGTAATATACGTGGAGTGCCCGGTCTAATCGGTGGTCGCGTAGTCTTCTCACTCGAGTTGTCCGCTCGGGAACCTTGCGTCTAGTTAGCCAAATCTTAGAAAACTTAAGATAGAGATATACCACTTTTTTATTAAGTCATGCATGCATAAACCTTAGGTGGGTTAATCTTTGGTATTAACGCCACAATTAGAAATCCACCAAACTTGTCGACGGGTTTCACAACCCAACGACCCATTAGCATACTATGTGTAGCGTGATGATGATAGATGGATCCAAGCATGGTCATGACACACCGAAATTGGAAAAAGTGCACCATCATTTGGTCGTCATTTCCAACAAAACATTACAGTTTAACGGCTTGGACCTATTTATCATAATCTCACATATTTGGCGTTTAGGACGACCTCTGGCATAAGAGAGGTCTCATGCATATTAGGTGTGCGCTTGATTTGCATGCTTTTGTTTACTATTGTTGTCACTAGCAATTCTGTACATATCATGCTTATAATTTCGGACACGAGCATTTGCATTTTTGCACTTTTTGTTGTCACATTGCAATCAGGACTTCTACTGCGTAAATCGCTCTTGAACAGCGCGATTTGGACTTTGTGAAGCATCAACCACCAGTCCGGTCGAACCAAGTAGGGGAACCTTTGACTATATTGTCACGCCCTTACATTTTACTATTTTTGTGGCTTGCCTACTCTCACCCATTTGTCATATATTTTGCAGGAAAATCGTCCTCGCAAATAGTCGAGGACGGCCGGAAGAAAATAAAACAAAAGGAAGAAAAAGAAAAGAAAAAAAAGCATCACAAGAATGAGTTGGAGTTATGTTGACGGAAAGAAGTCAACTTATACCAGATTCAATGAAGCATCACTCTGAGTCCTATATTTTGTATCTTTATACATATTTGCAAATTCAATTGATATGTCTAGTATTGATTACATAATTCTTTATCATGCATTTTACAACATAATCATTCCGAACTACGCGTGTCTGATTCTCACCATACGGTGTGATACGTAGGCAACCCATCTAGGGTTCGACACCACCACCACATAAAAAAAATGGGACATATTTGGTTCACCCATTCATTGCATTTATACAATCACGGACATTCATTATTGCATTTCAATCACTCTATCACATTCATTCATGCATTTCATTCATTCTACCACAGTCATTCATTTTTTTCATTACATTCTTTTACTTTGCATTAGTCTTATAGTGAACAATCTTTTGTTTTGCACAGCTTTTACTTTTGCATTTCCTTCATGAATAAATTATTTTCAAATCATACGTTTCATAACATATCTGAACGAACTACGCATATCTGATTCTCGTCAAAGATGAGATACGTAGGCAGCCCTATTCGGGTTCGGTACCATTTATTCAAAAAAATACAAAAAATATTTTATTCAAAAAACATAAAAAAAAACGAAAAGAAAACTCTTTTAAGTATCATTGTTTGACTTGGTTGATACCAACACAGTTAGAAGTGTACATAGGAAAGAACGAGTAATAATCAATATGGGTTGACTTCGTGGTAAACCATAGATTCTTTTGGTACCTCTCACGCACACCTGTAATGACATTCTTGCATGATTTTAAGATAAGAACGAGACCAACCTCATTGTTTATGTTATACCCCGTAGTTCTGACCTTACGTGTGAGAGCGTACGAAAGCATGTAAGACTTAAAATTTTTGAAAGATAGGTTGACGGATTGTTCCGGACGGGATTTAGTGTCACGACCCGATCCCGGGTCCGCGACTGGTGCCTTACCCGGGGCACCCAAGTAGATATACATCAGAGTAACCAGCGGAATATACAAACAAGACATGAAACAATAAAGAGTAACATAAGAACAGGCTAACCAAAACGGCTACCTTCCTGTATATAAATTAAAAACTTGAACAGTTACATCCTTTACAAACCACGCCACAATTACTCTGGACCTCTAAGAGTTTTTATACAACTATGACGGGACAAGGCCCCGCCATACCCCCTGAATGTACAAAAGTATATGACCTCAGGGAACCGTACCAAAAGACAAGCCTCCGGAGAAATGGAGCTTTCCCAAAACTGCACAGTGATCCTACGAGCGCGGATCAGCAAGCTACGTACCTCAACATGCGGCATGAACGCAGCCCCCCGAAGGAGGTCGATAACAGTACCAAGTATGTGGCCCGAAAATCATAATGAAATCATAATAGTTTATATAAAGCGGGAGACACGTATGATAACCAAAATCGATTACCACAACATATAAGTGGTCATGTCAAGTCGGGGACTCACGCCGCCAAAGTCATCACTCGTACGTGGAATCCTCCATCATCGCGGCGTAGTAGGTGTAACATATAACCATGTGACCCGCCAGTGGCATCCTACCTCACTGTCGGCGTACACATATACAATATATATATATATATAATACGCGGCCGCATGCCCCGGAATCCCTCATCGGTGTAGCATGGCCCTAATAATCGTATATACCATGCCCCCGGAATCCCTCATCGGTGTAGACGGGTCTTCATGGGGAGCTAGCCCATGGAATAATAGTAATGGTCACATGCCCCCGGAATCCCTCATCGGTGTAGACATGCCCATGTGACAATGATAATATCTGGGAGTTTAACGATCGTGGCGCGTGCCGGAATCCCTCATCGGTGTAGACATGTCCATGTGATAATAATAATATACCGGGAGTTTAACCCGCTGCATGGCCCCATGCCCCCGGAATCCCTCATCAGTGTAGACATGTCCATGTGATAATAATAATATATCGGGAGTTTAACGCATTGCGTAGCGCGTGCCGGAATCCTCATCGGTGTAGACATGTCCATGTGATAATAACAATGGAAGCATACGTGGAATCCTCGTCGCTTAGACGCGTCAAGTAAGTTCACAACAAGTCAGCCGGCCCTCCATCGAGAGACGCGGTGGTATAGAAATACAATATTTGCACAAAAGCTATCACAACTAGCATAGGCAAATTTAACACATTCTTAGACTTTCATTAACATGTAAATAGATTCACCATCTATATAACTCAAGTACTCCCATTTTATGCCAACATTCCGGGTTCTTAACCCTACAGTACTACGTACATTAAAATCTTTCAAAAGATTCGTTTCTTTCACAAAAGTCACACGATACCCGTAATATCAAAGTAGAGTAACTATCTTTTTAAGTAAACCAAAACAATTTCCATACCTTCCTTTTAAACCATCTTAAGACAAAACCATGCCTTTCTTTTAAACCAAAACACTTCAAATTCCTCAAGTCTCTTTTCTTTTAGAAGACAAGTTCCTTACTTTAAAATTTAAGGAAAATCAATACTTGTTATTAATGATCTTATTAAAGTAGTCATGATCTAGAAAATGTAATACAATTTTGTCTTATCTTAGCTTCTATGCAGATGGAGGTTTCTACTGGTTTTAATAATAATTAATTAGTCAGTACATTTTCCTTTATTAACGCTGCAGTGGATTGTTCGATACTTATTCTCATTTCCGAAATCAATATAACTTATTCCTTTTAAAACCCAATTTCCCAATTCTCATAAACGCGATTCCACAACTTTTTAACACAAACCAAGTCCTTAATATTTCATATCAAGTCATTTATAAGTCAAGTCTCTTATCTTCTTAAAAATTCAATAAACCATTCTTTTACTTACATAAAGTTGTTATAATTAACTTCCCATAAAGCCATTATAACACTTTATGTTTTAAATAAACCAAATTCATTTTACACACGTACGTCTACCGTACTATATATATTTCACAAATATCATGCTAGAAAAGATAGGAAGAGGTTCACATACCTCGCGACGATTATCGACAATTAGCAAAACGCTCCAAAGTACTATAACCTTGCTAGCCCTTTTTCACCCTTCAAGTAGAATACGCTACTCGTAGTACTTCCACCTATAATGGCCATGAAACGTCTATTAACCTCTAGATCTCTTTGTAGGATATTTCTAAGAACAAGGTTCCATATCCTACGGAAAATTCGGCAGCACCTTCCCCGTTTCTACTCAATTTTCCACATTTTCCAAGGCCCGATAACCGTAATTAACATACTATAATTAAGGTGCAATAATTCTGAAATTTAAAGAAGGGGATAACACGCCCAAACGGAACGCGATTAACAATCTCTCCTTCATAACAACAATAACAAAAGAAGGGGATAACACACCCAAACGGAACGCGATTAACAATCTCTCCTTCATAACAATAATAACTAAATAAGGGGATAACACGCCCAAACGGAACGCGATTAACAATCTCTCCTTCATAACAATAATAAGTAAAGAAGGGGATAACACGCCCAAACGGAACGCGATTAACAATCTCTCCTTCATAACAATAATAACTAAAGAAGGGGATAACACGCCCAAACGGAACGCGATTAACAATCTCTCCTTCATAACAATAATAACTAAAGAAGGGGATAACACGCCCAAACGGAACGCGATTAACAATCTCTCCTTCATAACAATAATAAGTAAAGAAGGTCCAAAGTAGATACTGTCCAAAGTAGATACGGTCCTTGGTGTCCTTGGCCAACTTTTACAATTTTACCTATCCAATTACTTCATTAGTCCTTCAACTTATATTCCAATCTTTATATAAGTTATAGCTTCTTTGTTATTAACTTCTTAGCAAGTAATGGATACATTTTTACCATTTAAATGGCTAATATGTCAATTCTCCTTTTAACATCTAAACAAGATTCAAATCTTTCTTTATATCTTATAGTCCATAATATACTTCCAATATATGTATAATATTCATATATATATAATAATCAACTTCACAAAGAGTTTAAGGTTCATTACCTCAAGATAGTCCAAAAAACGTGACTGTCCAGATTTTTAGCCACTGCTTCGTCAGCCGAACTTGTAACGTCGATAACTCTCTACTCCAGTGTCCTATCGACGAGTGGTTTGTTGCGTTGGAAACTAGACTCGACGAACTTTATTTTATGCTTTTGAAACACCCAAAAACTCCTAATATGATAGGATATATTTCCTTCCAAACTTGACTAAAAATCTGTCCAAAACAGTCCCGAAAATTTGCCCACTCTCGGCCAAGGGGGGTTTTTTTTTAGGCTAGGGGTGTGAAATCTTGTCTAACTCTTGGTTAATAATCTTCCTAATACATTAAGGAAGAACACTTATAAGTTTAAGAATTTTTGGCCAACATTTGCTCAAGAAAAGGGGGTGTTGGATGAGAGCACTAGGAAAGGGAGAGAAATATTTTCAAGTCTTGAAATGTTATAAGTGTGGAAGATTTTCATCAACTAAAGGGGTTTATATAGCACAACCAAGGGTTAGGATTGAAACATGTGTATGGTATAGATGGTTTGTGTAGGTTCCCTTCTCCACTTGTCCCACAAATGTCATGCAAGACCTTGACCATTTGACTTGCCCACAAACTTGCAAAAACCATCCAAGGTGCCATGCAATACCATGCAAGACTTTTGGCCACTTGTCTTGCCCACTAGCCCACTCAATTTCATCCAACATGGCCCAATCTAGGGGTGACACTTGTCGCCCTCCTATTGGTCCAAAATATTTATCTCTCGGAAAAATTCCATAATCGTAAAAATATTGAAAACGTAAAATTTCCTTCACAAGGTTCGGATTACTTTCTGTCGGAACACAATTCTTTCATTCTTACCCTAATTAGGGTTTACACAATCGTATGTACGTCCTCACATACATACTCCGGAACTACGGGGTATAACATTTAGTCAACTTTGAGGCGGGTTATGACCCGCTACATTGAGAGTTCCTACGTGTTTCAAAGGCCTAGCGCGTAGTTCGTTGAGTCTAGTTTCCAACGCAACCAACCGTTCGTCGATAGTACATTATAGTAGAAAGTTATGGGAGTTACAAGTTTAGTGCGCAGACGGACAGAAATGTGTTTCGGACCAGGCAGCAGAAGCGGCGCCGGAAGCGAGGCAGCGGCGCGGATGTTCCAGTCGCTGAAGTTGCAGCGCCGCGGCGCCGGGAAGCAGGTCTGCGGCTCCGTAAGTCCTGTGAGGTGGCGGAAGTCTCAGCGCCGCGGCGCCGGCTGCAGGGCTGCGGCGCCAAGGCGGGATTCCTGGCGGAAAAACTTAGGAAAATCAGATTTTTTCTTCTAAAAAGGCCATGGGAGGGTGACAAGTGCCCCCCCCCCCCATCTGATTTTTGCATGTCCCTTATATTGACCAAGTCTTGAAGACTTGGTCATCTTTCAAATCCCTCTCTCTCTCTAAGCTAAAAGCTCTCACTTCTCTCTAAAATTCCAAGAGAAATTCAAGTCTAAGGAAAATCTGAAAAGTTAAGGACAAGAAGGAAGCTTGTGGCTAGCTTGTAGGAGTTATTGTGGTGGTGTTCTTGGAAAAGAGGCTAGCAAAGTTGTTGGAATAGTTTTGGCTAAAGCTTTAAGGTAACATTTCTTCTCTTGTGGTTAGTTATTAGTGTTGCATGTGAAGAAGAAGGAACTTGTAGTAGTAAATAATGCACTTAGAGTCTTTGCATGTAAGAAATGTGGTTTGGATATGAAAAGATGGGTTAAGAAGATATTATGAGCATGTTGTAGCCTAGAAACTACCTTAAACTTGTTGAGTTAATTGTTGTACCTTTTGGGGCAGAATTTTACACACCCAAGTTTAGGTGTGTAATCCCCTTTGAAATGATTGGATTGTTGAGCCTTAAATGTGGCGTTTGGATGTTGAATTCGGCCTTGATAAAGGTGGCAAAGTGTGTAGAAACAAAGGAAATGCTGCCCAATTTTCCATAGAATTTAGTGGTTTTGAACTTAGATTATTCTACATTGAAATTAGAGGTTAATAAACGTATCATAGTTATTTTTAGGTTAACATATTACTTGCGGTAGTTTGGACTTAGCAAGTGGATTGACCGAAGAGGTATGTAGAGCTTTCCTATCTCTTGAGCATGAGTAGTTGTATCTATGTAGTACGGTAGACGTACAAGGTTTGGTATTTTCACTTGTTTTAAGTATATAAAGACTTGTTTCGTTTTAAGAAGTATAAGTCTCTTGGTTGGAGGAAAAGTATAATTTTACTAAAGTATAGGGTTAATATAACCACTTTATGGGAAGTTGGTTTATTAGCTTTATAAAAGGTTAATAAGAAAAGATTTACTCTAAGTAAGATAAGTAAGGACAAATGACTTGATTTATGAAAGGCAAATTGATTTTAAGGCATCAATTGCCCAAAGGTTTTATACGAAAAAGAGTCATTTTTCAAGAATATAAGTATGTGGTACTTTGGGTTAAATTCCCGGATTTTCTTTTATTAAGAATGTTAGTGCCTTAAGTAAACTAAAATGAGAGGGTATATGAACAAGACTAATAATAAGTTATAAGTTTTCTTAACTTATTTATGATTATGATATGATGACTGATTGAGCTAGGGTAAGAGTATATCTGAGGGGAAAGCCCCAAGATCGTTATACCACCTTCTCCAGGGTAAGAGTATGAATGAGGGGCAAGCCCCAAGATCGTCATACCACCTTCTTCAGGTAAGAGTATATCGAGGGTACATCCCAAGATCGTTATACCACCTTCTTGGGGTAAGAGTATATCCGAAGTACATCCCAGATCGTTATACCACCTTCGGGGTAAGAGTATATATGAAGTACATCCCAAGATCGTTATACCACCGCCGGGGTAGAGTATATCGAGGGTAAATCCCAAGATCGTTATACCACCGCTCCGTGGATTTGCTACCGCGATCACGAGGAATACCTCATGCGAGTCCTATGGGCTTATGCGGGTGAAATAGTCACATGCGGGCAGGTATAGCCTATGCGAGGAATACCTCATGCGGGTCCACAGGACCTATGCGGGTGAAATAGTCCCAGGAGTAAGATTGCTTATTGATACTACGGGCGAGGTACCCCGTTTTGATCATGAGCCTCCTATTTTTATGCAGTATTATATATATACTTGTTACTCTCATTGTTAGTAAGGCACAGTGTACTGTATTTTGACTGTCTTTCATGACTCCAGTTTACTTTTAGACTTATGATATCATTATTACAGTATTTTCCAGTTTTACATACTTGGTACATATTGTGTACTGACCCCTTCCTCGGGGGCTGCGTTCATGCCGCAGGTAAGGGTAAGCAGGTGGTGGATCCTCGTTCTTAGGATCACTGTTCCGGTGTCAGAAGCTCCATTCCTCCAGAAGCTTGTTTTGTTGGTACAGTTCTTCCCTGATGTTATAGACATTGTGTATATTCGGGGGTATGACGGGGCCCTGTCCACTTGCGATTGTTATCCTGAAGTGCAGTGGTCACGTATGTGTTTTGGTGTAAGAACAAGTTGTCTTGCTATACTTTTGATTAAGTATGTTTTTATGGAAAACGACCTTATCGGTGGCGATGATGTTACCACTTTTATAAGTTATGTGTAATGTATGTTCATTTGTTATTCTCGATGTATACGACGAAGTACCGTGAGATACGATCGCGGCCGAGGTCGGGTCGTGACAAAAGTGGTATCGAGCGATTAGTCTTCGGAAAGTGTCTACGACCGTATCTAGTAAGTCTTGATTATCGGTGTGTATGCGTGCACATCTATAATCGGAAGGCTGCAGGATATTTAGGATTTGTTTCCATTCTTTCACTCTAAGATCGTCTGATAGAGTTGTGTTATAGGTTGAACCTTCTGCGATGTTTTCCACTTATGTATCGCTTATGCCTCGCGCAAGGCAACCGCGGCCCGGAAGGCAAAGCGGTGAGGTTACGCTAGTGGGGCGCGGAGTCACGCAGCCTGAGCCCGATCTTTACGAAGATGATGTTTGGCGGCGAGTTCCACGACGTCGCCCGGCCTCAGCGAGTTCGGCGTGAGCGGCTCACGAGACGCGATGCGAGCCTCCGATCCCACGATCGGTGAGTATAGAGATTACGAGAACATATCCGCTTATTGACCAAAGATAATGGCGGCGGCGCCGAAGCGACGGCCAACCCGAGCCGACGGTTACTGGATTCGGATTTCCTAGGTTGTCATCCACCCGAGTTCTATGGTTCGAGATTCGGAGGATCGCGAGGAGTTTGTCGCGGCGATTCTGACGGACCATGCAGATGCTTAGGGCCTCGGACACCGAGTCCATTATACTAGCTTCTTAGGATTCTGCGATATTGCGTTAAAGCGGTTTTGAGTCATGGGTGTTGTCGAGGGTGAGATGCTCTTCCAGGTATTTGGGAGGAGTTCACGAGGCTTTCTGGATCACTTCTTACCTCACGAGATGAGAGAGCCGCGTAGATAGATTCTTGACTTTGAGGCGGGGCGGGAGGACTATCGAGAGTCTGACACAGAGTTTGACTCATTGGCGGTATGCCACACCATTGTAGGCGCATGGCGAGCGTGGTTCATCGATATGTGATGGGTTAGACCGTCATGATTCTTGCGTGCTTGGGGTGGCTCTTGGCGAGATGGATATTGCCGGGATCGGCGTTTGCGCGAGATTGAGGCAGAGGCGGGATCAGCGAGGTCTCGAGGCGATTTAGGCGGGCGGCCTCGGCGAACTAGTCCACATTTCAGCCCGGCCTGAGTGCTCCTTCCGATTTTACGCCGCGGGAGGTCGATCACCGGGTTATTCGAGGCCGGTCGAGCTCGAGACTTGAGTTTCGAGGAAGCGGCCGTCACCTGTCGAGACCACCCACATCTCGGTCGTTCGATGCGGTAGGTCTCATCTGGCGAAATCTGCGTATGGGTTCGAGAGCTTGTTACTCGTGTGGCGGCGTAGCGTGAGAAGAGATTGTCGTCGCTTAGGCGGCGGGAGTGTTATGGTTCACCAGCGGTCGATTCTTTGGATCTTCGTCTTGGTGGTCGACGCCGGGCGGCGGTACTCGGGCGGCAGCGCGGCGGTCGTGGTAGGTGTCCCCGATTCGGTCCTCGAACCGCATCTATACTATGTCGGCCGTCGGGACCGAGGCGTCACGGATGTCGTCACGTATACATTGTCGATTTCTTCTTTGTGATGTATATGCTTTGATAGATCCGAGTTCTACCTTGTCCTATATATCTCCTCATATCTTGATAGAATAGGGATAGAGCGAGTCCATAAGACCTTTTGAGGTGGCTACGCGATGAGTGATTCGGTGGTAGCCGAGCGGATATATAGAGCTTGCCGGTGGTAGAGCGATCGTCAGACTCTAGCCGACTTAATAGAGTTGGATATGACAGACTTTGATGTGATTATGGGTATGGATTGGCTAGCGTCTTGCTATGCCAATGTGGACTGTAGAGAGAGATTAGTTCGATTCTAGTTTCCTGGTGAGCCAGTTATCGAGTGGAAGAGAATCTTTGTGTCGTAGAGGTAAGTTTATTTCTTACCTCAAGGCTAGGAAGATGGTGCGGAAAGGGTATATCTACCATATGGTTCGAGTATTCGATATTGAGGCTGAGATCTGACCTTGATCGATTTCGGTTGTTAGAGAGTTTCAGACGTATTCCCGGGCGAGCTTCGGTATCCTCACGAGAGGAGGTTGAGTTTTGCATTGATTTGGCGCGGATACTCGGCCGATATCTATTCCGCCATACGAGGATGGCACTGCCGAGTTGAAGGAATTGAAAGACCGGTGAAGGACTTGTTGGAGAAGCGGCTTTATCGGGCCAAGTGTTTCTCCCAGGAGCGCCCGGTGTTATTTGTAAAGAAGAAGGATGGGGCGTTGCGCATGTGTATTGATTCTGACGGTTGAACAAGGTAACTATCAAAGCAGATATCCCTCCCGAGATTGGCGATTTGTTTGACCATTGCGGTGCAAGGTGTTTTTCAAGATAGACCTGCGTGCAGTTATCATCAGTGCGAGTTAGAGAGCGAGATATCCCAAAGATCGCATTCGGGACCGGTATGGGCACTATGAGTTCGAGTGATGTCTTTCGGGTTGACAACGCCCAGCGGTATTCATGGATTTGATGAGCAGGTGTTGAAGCCATTCTTGGATATGTTCGTTATAGTTTTCATTGATGATATCTTGGTGTATTCGCGCCGCAGCGGAAGCATACTGGTCATTTGAGGCGGTATTAGAGTCCTCGAGGCCGTGATTGTATGCCAAGTTTTCGTCACGAGTTAGTTAGCGTCGGTGGCTTTCTTAGGACATGTTATCGGGGCCGATGGTATTCGGGTTGATACAGCAAAGATTGAGGCGACAATACTTGGCCCGGACCACTCTGCAAGCGGAGTCGCGGCTTTTGGGCCTTGCGGGTTATTATCGGAGGTTTGTGGAGAAGTTTGCTTCCATATCGGCGCCTTTGACTAAGTGACTCGTAAGCGGTATGTTCGGTGAAGCGGATACTTGTGAGAAAGTTTCCGTTGCTAAAGGAGAAATTGGCGACCGGATTCTTACTCTTCCGGAGGTTTAGAGGATATGTGGTTTATTGTGGCCAGCGTCGGTGTCGGGCTTGGAGTGCGTCTTGATGCGGCCGCGGCAAGGTTATAAGCTACGCGTCTCGACGGCAGGAAGCATGAAGAACTATCCCACACATGACTTGGAGTTAGCGTGATGATTCATGCCTTCAATATCTAGAGACACTATTTATATGAGTTCATGTGGACATTTACGGACGCAAGAGTCTCGGTATATCTTCACCGGAGGAGTGAACTTGCGGCGAGGCGGTGGTTAGAGGCTGCAAGGATTACGATGTTGATATTCTATACCACCCGGGAAGGCGATGTGGTTGCGGATGCCGCAAGTCGCGGTCGATGGGTAGTGCATGCGATGTTCACCAGAGAAAGAGATATGGTCCGGAGTTACATCGATTCGCGAGCCTTGGGGTTCGTTTGGTTGGTTCTGATAGTGATAGAGTTCGGATTCGAGAGGTTGCCGAGTCTTCCATCGTCGAGGAGGTGAAGAGGCGACAGTATGAGGATCCGATTATGGTACGGTATCGAGATGTCGCTGTTCAGAAAGAGATGAGTCTATTTGAGGTAGCGCCTGATGGGGTGCTAAGATTTGAGGTCCGGTTGTGTGTTCCCGATGTGACAGGACTTCGTCAGCAGATTCTGGGGGAGGCACACAGTGCTCGTTATTCCATTCATCCGGGGTCGACTAAGATGTACCATGACCTCAGATGTGTATATTGGTGGGATGGCCTAAAGAGGAACGTTGCGGAGTTCGTAGCGCGATGCGGTGTCGTGAGTCAAAGTTGAGCACGGAAGTCCGGTGGTCATTGCGGGCTATTGATATTCCGACTTGGAAGTGGGAGGTGGTAAATATGGATTTTATTACAGGGTTACCTTCCACTCAGAGGAAGCATGATTCCATTTGGTTTATCGTCGACAGGCTGACGAAATCAGCCCATTTTCTTCCAATCAAGACGACTTTTTCGGTCGAGGATTATGCTAGACTGTATATCAGGGAGATTGTGAGACTGCACGGAGTGCCTGTATCGATTATTTCAGACAGAGGAGCCCAGTTCACGGCTAACTTCTGGAGGTCTTTCCAGAAGGGATTAGGGACCCAGGTGAGTCTCAGTACGGCGTTTCATCCTCAGACCGATGGACAAGCCGAGCGCACTATCCAGACACTTGAGGATATGTTGCGGGCTTGTGTTATTGATTTTAGGGGTAGCTGGGAGGATCATTTGCCTCTAGTGGAGTTTTCTTATAACAACAGCTACCATTCTAGTATTCAGATGGCGCCTTATGAAGCCTTATACGGAAGGAAGTGCAGGTCACCGATAGGCTGGTTCGAGGTGGGATAAGTTCAGTTAGTCGGGCCAGACTTGGTTCAGCAGACAGTGGATAAGGTGAAGCTTATCCAGGAGCGGTTATTGTCAGCTCAGAGTCGACAGAAGTCGTATGCAGATCATCGGCGTCGACACTTGGAGTTTGAGGTTGATGATTGGGTCTTTCTGAAGGTGTCACCCATGAAGGGCGTGATGAGATTTGGGAATAAAGGGAAACTCAGCCCAAGGTACATTGGGCCGTATCAGATTGTCCGTAGGGTGGGCAAGGTTGCCTATGAGTTAGATCTGTCGTCCGATTTGGAGGCGGTACATCCAGTTTTCCATGTGTCTATGTTGCGGAAATGTATTGGAGACCCATCTAGAGTGCACCCGATTCATGATGTCCAGGTGACAGAGGAGTTATCGTATGAGGAGAGTCCCATAGCGATACTCGATCGTCAGGTTAGGCGACTTCGGACGAAGGACGTGGCTTCCGTCAAAGTCTTATGGCGGAACGAGAACAGGGAGGAGATGACGTGGGAAGCAGAGGATGACATGATGAAGAAGTATCCTCACTTATTTTCTATACCTCCAGGTAACTTACTTTCTTGCTTATTGGTTTGATTTGGCAATTACGCTTAAGTATGTTGTGGCTCGTGGAGCGTCTTTAATTGCAGAAAGAATAGTTAAGAGAGTCTATATCGATATTGTATTTTGAGTAAGCCTAGAAGGAACATTCGGGACGAATGTTTCTAAGGGGGGGATAATGTTATACCCCGTAGTTCTGACCTTACGTGTGAGAGCGTACGAAAGCATGTAAGACTTAAAATTTTCGAAAGATAGGTTGACGGATTGTTCCGGACGAGATTTAGTCAACTTTGAGGCGGGTTATGACCCACTACATTGAGAGTTCCTAAGTGTTTCAAAGGCCTAGCGCGTAGTTCGTTGAGTCTAGTTTCCAACGCAACCAACCGTTCGTCGATAGGACATTGGAGTAGAAAGTTATGGGAGTTACAAGTTCAGTGCGCAGACGGACAGAAATGTGTTACGGACAGGCAGCGAACGCGTGCGCCAGGAAGCGAGGCGCAGCGGATATTCCAGGGTCGCTGAAGTTGCGCGTCGCGCCGGAAGCGAGCGGCGCCGAAGCGGCGCGCGGAAGTCTGTGTGGCGGCCGCGCAGTGGCAGCATGCGCCATGGCGCGGCGCGGATTCCGGAAAAACTTAGGAAAATCATATTTTTTCTTCTAAAAAGGCCATGGGAGGGTGACAAGTGTCCCCATCTGATTTTTGCATGTCCCTTATATTGACCAAGTCTTGAAGACTTGGTCATCTTTCAAATCCCTCTCTCTCTCTAAGCTAAAAGCTCTCACTTCTCTCTAAAATTCCAAGAGAAATTCAAGCCTAAGGAAAATCTGAAAAGTTAAGGACAAGAAGGAAGCTTGTGGCTAGCTTGTAGGAGTTATTGTGGTGGTGTTCTTGGAAAAGAGGCTAGCAAAGTTGTTGGAATAGTTTTGGCTAAAGCTTTAAGGTAACATTTTTTCTCTTGTGGTTAGTTATTAGTGTTGCATATGAAGAAGAAGGAACTTGTAGTAGTAAATAATGCTCTTAGAGTCTTTGCATGTAAGAAATGTGGTTTGGATATGAAAAGATGGGTTAAGAAGATATTATGAGCATGTTGTAGCCTAGAAACTACCTTAAACTTGTTGAGTTAATTGTTGTACCTTTTGGGGCAGAATTTTACACACCTAAGTTTAGGTGTGTAATCCCCTTTGAAATGATTGGATTGTTGAGCCTTAAATGTGGCGTTTGGATGTTGAATTCGGCCTTGAGAAAGGTGGCAAAGTGTGTAGAAACAAAGGAAATGCTGCCCAATTTTCCATAGAATTTAGTGGTTTTGAACTTAGATTATTCTACATTGAAATTAGAGGTTAATAAACGTATCATGGTTATTTTTAGGTTGACATATTACTTGCGGTAGTTTGGACTTAGCAAGTGGATTGACCGAAGAGGTATGTAGAGCTTTCCTATCTCTTGAGCATGAGTAGTTGTATCTATGTAGTACGGTAGACGTACAAAGTATGGTATTTTCACTTGTTTTAAGTATATAAAGACTTGTTTCGTTTTAAGAAGTATAAGTCCCTTGGTTGGAGGAAAAGTATAATTTTACTAAAGTATAGGGTTAATATAACCACTTTATGGGAAGTTGGTTTATTAGCTTTATAAAAGGTTAATAAGAAAAGATTTACTCTAAGTAAGATAAGTAAGGACAAATGACTTGATTTATGAAAGGCAAATTGATTTTAAGGCATCAATTGCCCAAAGGTTTTATACGAAAAAGAGTCATTTTTCAAGAATATAAGTATGTGGTACTTTGGGTTAAATTCCCGGATTTTCTTTTATTAAGAATGTTAGTGCCTTAAGTAAACTAAAATGAGAGGGTATATGAACAAGACTAATAATAAGTTATAAGTTTTCTTAACTTATTTATGATTATGATATGATGACTGATTGAGCTAGGGTAAGAGTATATCTGAGGGGCAAGCCCCAAGATCGTTATACCACCTTCTCCAGGGTAAGAGTATGAATGAGGGGCAAGCCCCAAGATCGTCATACCACCTTCTTCAGGGTAAGAGTATATCTGAGGGGTACATCCCCAAGATCGTTATACCACCTTCTTCAGGGTAAGAGTATATCTGAGGGGTACATGCCCAAGATCGTTATACCACCTTCTTCAGGGTAAGAGTATATCTGAGGGGTACATCCCCAAGATCGTTATACCACCTGATTCAGGGTAAGAGTATATCTGAGGGGTAAATCCCCAATATCGTTATACCACCTGTTCCGTGGATTTGCTACCCACGATGCGAGGAATACCTCATGCGAGTCCTATGGGCTTATGCGGGTGAAATAGTCCCATGCGGGCAGGTATAGCCTATGCGAGGAATACCTCATGCGGGTCCACAGGACCTATGCGGGTGAAATAGTCCCAGGAGTAGGATTGCTTATTGATACTACAGGCGAGGTACCCCGTTTTGATCATGAGCCTCCTATTTTTATGTAGTATTATATATATACTTGTTACTTTCATTGTTAGTAAGGCACAATGTACTGTATTTTGACTGTCTTTCATGACTCCAGTTTACTTTTAGACTTATGATATCATTATTACAGTATTTTCCAGTTTTACATACTTGGTACATATTGTGTACTGACCCCGCCGCTGCGTTAAATCTGCGCGGTAAGGGTAGCGGTGGTGGATCCTCGTTCTTAGGATCACTGTTCCGGTGTTAGAAGCTCCATACCTCCGGAAGCTTGTTTTGTTGGTACGGTTCTTCCCTGATGTTATAGACATTGTGTATATTCAGGGTATGGCGAGACACTGTCATACGATTGTTATTCTTAGAGGTTTGTGGTCACGTATGTGTTTTGAGCTGTAAGAACAAGTTGTACTGCTATACTTTTGATTAAGTATGTTTTTATGGAAGGCAGCCTTATCGGCTGGCCAGTGATGTTTACCCTTTTATAAGTTATGTATAATGTATGTTCCGCTGCTATTCTCTGATGTATACGGCGAAGTACCGGTAGGTACGATCGCGGCCGAGTCGGTCGTGTGATTTCATGTGCATTGTGTGGTGAGTTTTAGAATAAATTCAATTGCATTGCATTGTGATCTAGAACTTGACCCGTGTGTTTGTTGAGGCGAAATCCTGAGTAACACTTGGTGTGGGAAATGATCGTAGGCTTTCTTTGACCCGTTTGAGTCTTTTTCAGCCTACCAAATAACATTATCCGTAGTACACCCCTTTTTTAGCCTAAAGCCTATTCTTTTGACAACCGCATATTACACTTATACCCTTTCTGAGTGCGTACGCACTATACATCCTGACCGAACCGGGCGTGGTCGTGCCTTACCCGGGCACCCTAGTGATACAACATCGAGAGAAAATCAGCGGAAATAAAAACATGAACATGAATTAAGAGACAAGATAAATAAGCAAAGCAAAAGCAGTTGCCATCATATATACATAAATACGACAGATTATCCTTTTACAAACCACCGCCTGATTACTCTGCACTCTAAGATTTTACAACTATGGCGGGACGGGGCCCCGCCATACCACGAATGTATAAGAATCTGACTCGAGAGTAACATACCAAAAGATAAGCCTCAAGAAATGGGGCTTCGACACGACTGACGTGATCCATGGCGAGGATCCACAACCGATGTACTTCCTGCGGCGTGACGCGGCCCGAGGAGGTCGATAACAGTACCAGTATGTGGCGTAAAAAGGCGTAAATGAAATCATAATAGTACATATAAGCGGGAGACATGTATGATAACGGATGAAATCGTGTCGGCCCGTCCGTGGGACTCGGTGAATAATCAGATGGAATACGTGTCTCTGCCCATCTCGTGGGACTCGGTGTATAATCAGATGAAATACGTGTCCCTGCCCATCTCGCGGGACTCGGTGTATAATCAGATGGAATACGTGTCCCTGCCCATCTCGTGGGACTCGGTGTATAATCAAATGAAATACGTGTCCTGCCCGTCGTGGGACTCGGTGTAGAATCGTTCATAACAAATCAACCGGCCCTCCATCGAGAGACGCGGGGGTACAAAAATACAACAAAGGCTATCACAACAAGCATAGGCAAGTTTCACAACAACACGCATAGGCAAGCTTCACAACAACAAGCATAGGCAAGTTATACACAACTCAAAGTACTTTCATTTTATGCCAAAGTCCGAGTTTTAACCCTAAAGTACTACGTACGTTAAATTCCTTTTAAAGATCCATTTCTTTTACAAAGGTCATCCGATACCCGTAGTATAAAAATAGAGTGACTAACATTGTTAAGTAAACCAAAATGCTTTCCTTTGTAAAATCAAGTAACAACCTTATTTTCCAAACGTTCAAGTTTGCCTAATTTCAAATGCTCAAGTTTCTCATTTTAGAAAAGGTTTCGTAGTTCATAGTTTTAATCCTTTAAAACATAATTCTCCTTTAAACGTTTTGAGAAACATATGTCTTATATGTGAGTAGGTTATTCTTGTTTATAATCCATCTTATTAAGCAGCCATGATCTAGGAAAAGTAATATCATTTTGTCTCATCTTAGCTTATGCGGATGGAGGTTTCTCTTGGTTTTAATACCATACTTCATTATTCAATACATTTTCCTTTATTAACGCTGCGATGGTTTGTCGATACTCATTCGATTTCCAAATCGAGAAACATTATTCCTTTTAAAACCAAGTACTCATTACTCACGAATGAGGTTTCACACTTTTAACAAAATTCATATCAATACCATTAAGTCAAGTCTCTTATCTTCTAAAAATCAGTAAACCATTCTTTTTATCACTCTTAAGACGTTATACCTAACTTCTCATAAAGCTAGTACAACTCTTATGTTTTCAAAGCCAAATATTACTCTTCTTTCAAAAAGGTCTTTTTGAAACACTTCAAGTTCTTTGTTACTACACATCAAATCGTTATAAGTCAAATCGGTTACCACTTTGAAACCACAAAGCATTTTCTTACCTACATAAAGTCATATAACCAACTTCCCATAAAGCGTTATAACACTTTATGTTTCAAACCAATCAAATACATTAAACACGTATGCGTCTACCGTACTACATAGTTATACACATATCATGCTAGAACAGATAGGAAGAGGTTCACATACCTCGCGACGATTATCGACTAATAGCAAAATGCTCCAGTACCTCAAACCGCTACTCCTTAGCCAAGTAGATCACGCCATACGTAGTACTTCAACCTATAGAGGCCACAGCGCCTATTAACATCCTAGATCTCAATGTAGAATATTCTACGAAAATTCTAAGCGCTCTCCCCACGCGCAACGGCGTAAATCTCTCTCTCTATCGGTAGCTACCAAGCCAACCAGGGGGGGTTAACACGTCTAACCGGACGTGTACAATTCTACTACACAGTAATGCTACACAAGTCTACTGTAATACAGTCCTATGTAATTACAGTTCAGTTCTCTTCTTTAACTTCAGGCTTAAGTCAAAAGACATTGCCACAATACTATGATCAGTTCTATTCAATAATCAGTCTATATATAGTATACTTCAACTATATATTATTATAACATGTAATTTCCAATTACAGTAGGGGGACAAGTTTATTTACCTCGATAAGCCCAAAATTATCCGAGTTTAATGTCGATCCTGAGCAAGGTTTAGCTCCTACTCCGTGCGCTCCAATTCGCTCCAAGAAACCCTTAGAAGTTCTACGCAACTTCTACTTATCACTTCAACTACGGGTGAAGATTTTTCCTAGGGTTTCATTTTGTGACTGAGGGAAAGTATAATAGTATTTTCGGGCTCTACGTATAGAGGTAACTTTGGAAAGTACTACAAGGTATTTGGGCTAGAGTATTTGGGCATTATAACAATACTTGGAGAGTATTTCTATACCACAAAGGGGGTATTTATACGAGACAATCTAGGTGGGGGTAGTGTTCTCGCCAGGGCTCACAGGGAGTGGGGAGTGGCAGACGAAACTCAAGAGGGAGAGGGAGGGGTCTCAACACTTAGGGAAATATTTGTGGATGAAGAAAGTTCATCACTTAGAGGGGTATTTATAGGTCAAGAAATGGCCAACCAACGATGGCCAAGATTCTTCCAAGTGTATAGCAAGTGTAAGGTCAAGATTTAGCCATGTGCTACCTTATCCATCTACACAAAATATCCTACCTAACCCTTGACCAAAATTTAACACAAAAAGCGTGCAAGCTAGCCCATTTTGCCGTCAACCTCTTCAATGTGAGGTGACACATATCGCCTCCTCCGTTGATCCAAAATGTTACGTCTCTCGGAAAAATCCGCAAAAATTATTATTGACATAGCCGAATTTTCCCTACGAAATTGTGGAAGCGTTTAGGTCGAACGACTCCTTTTGGTAGTTATGTACAATTTGAACCTTGCCTAACTTTAAGGCTCAAATTTCTACGTCGTCCTCACGCATACCACGGAAATACGGGTATAACATTCTCCTCCTCGAGAAACATTCGTCGAATGTTCCTTCTAAGCCTCAAAACAAACATGCGCGAGATAGTCTTCACTACTATATTTACGAGAACAAATCACGCCACACCGCGTAAAACACCGCGCAAATACTTACATCCAAGTCCACGAAACACCTCTAACATCACAAACTTTTGTCACTTTGCGCGAGGTTATAGTGTCACTCCGCGACCCAACAAATGGTATGCGGATCGCATCGATCCACGAGGTCTAAAATATACATCCTTCGCGCCTTCTCCCTTCACAAGAAATGATCATATCTATGCTCGCAATACATGCTCGCCTCTACCCTTACTCGTCATACTCTTCTCGAACACTTGAACTCTTCTAGTATCGTACCATACTTGATTTCCAAAACTTTGGAGTCACTACCTCCAAACTTGGTCATCTTACTAGCCTCGATCTTCCTTAAGGCCATTCCGGCCTTCACGATCGCTCGTCGAACATATCCACGAACTCATACGATGGTCATCTAAACTTGGGCCTAGCACCCTCGTGACCCTACCGTCTGGCGGGACCACCCGGACCCAGCTTAATCAAGACTGCGGGTTGACCCCGCACGTCCTCAACCCGACCAGCAATCGCGCCAAACCCTTGTTCCCGATCTGAACAATTCTTACTAACTCACATCATGAAAGCTACCACTTCCATTTCACACTACCCGTGGACTTATCACACAAATATATCCCGCGCATACTACGCGCTCGATAAAGGTCAAACATAAAATGAATCTTTTACTCGAGACGACCTTATCTGTAAGGTCTCAATCGTGAAATAATCTAAGGTTCACACCTTGCCCCATACTTACCCTTCCACTAACCATGTTTTCTAACTCACAATATAACACAACGCTATCCGTACATAGCACACAACAATAAGATCATCATAACACGCATACGAATCTCTAGAGGGTTAGGGATATAACTGAATCTACCGCTCTACTCTGTCATAGGCACACGCCTGCGGTGTGCATGTAGAAAGCGATGAACACGCCATTGATCCGGTGGTGAGTCATGTTGCTGCATCCTTCCTACTAGGGCGATTCCTCGTCACATGGCCACGGCGGCGCGAGCAAAACAAGCACCGATAAAAACGACATTCCGGGATGGCGCTGCGCATCGTGCACTGTGAGAAAACACGAACTCGGTGGCTAGAACCCGTATATCTGTGAACGGAAGCCACGGAGCTCGACCGGCTCCGAATACCACGAGCGTCACGGCGGCGCGGGGACCACTGCATCTTGGTGGAGGTACATAACTAGGCTGGCTGAGGCGGTCGCCTCGAAAGTTACCAAAGGACCACTGCTGTTACGGCCTCTTCGCGATCTCGGTCGTTCCGTCGACCTCTCCGTGCCTCGCGTCTGGTCGTGAGCTTGCGTGCGGGCAATGTCCGTGCGGTGAAGAGCTACACGTACAAGCCTCGCGAAGTAATCATCCGGCCCGGTGGCGTGGCGGTGTACTCATCCTCATATTAGCTACCACAGGGAACATACCGAGCTAATGAGTCGAACTCACATTGTACTCTCTAACCGTCGCGATCACGCCTCAGCGTCAAAATATATCGGCGAGCCCTCGCCGTTTGTGGGGGCAAGAAATGTGCAAGAAAAGCCGCCGAGAACTTCGTCCATACGGTGGAAGTGCATGCTCTTCCGGGACAACTCGCGAATCAAACCGATCAAGCTGCGGTATCACGCGGTGATGCGAACCAATACCACCGACTACGCCTGCGAGACTCGATCACTCTCGTGATCCGTGTTGTCGGATAAACTCACGAGGTCATCCTCGGCTCTCGATCCATAGAACATGGCGGGCTCTGACTCGGAAAGTCAGTAGCCTCAGCTATGCGCTCGGGGTGAACTACGGGTCTGCTGAAGTGGGCTGCTGCGTCGGCCTATCCTCATATCGGCCACGACCACGGCGATGGCGCCATCTCCTTGTACCCGTCTCATCTGCTCCGGTGTGGGGCCAGGAGGCTCAGTGCGTAGTCTCGGCCAGCTCTGCGACTCTAAGCTTCTGCTGGTCTTTGGCGGCGTCGCGAAACTTCGCCGTCGGAAGCTTGTCTCGAGCGGCCAGGGCTTGTGCCCTCGTACTCCTCTGTATCTCACTACGACTCCTCATTTGCCTTGCCCGTACGGGCACAGGTTGCACTGCAGCGGAGGCATAATCGGTAAAGGAAAGGAATACGTCGGAGGGTCGACTTATCACCGCGGCTCTGAGTGCGATCTCGAATGAGAAGAATGAAACCAATCCTAAATGTCCTATAGCCTCACGATTATAGATGTGGTGCACAACACACCGATAATCAAGACTCTACTAGAACACGGTCTGTAGACACTTTTCAGAGGACTAAGCGCTCGATACCACTTTTGTCACGACCGAACCGGGCGTGGTAGTGCCTTACCGGGCACCTGGTGATACAACATCGGAGAAAATCACGGAAATAAAAACATGAACATGAATTAAGAGACAAGATAAATAAGCAGGCCAACCAAAGCGATTTGCCTTCATCGTATATACATAAATACCCGACGGTTATCCTTTTTACAAACCACCGCCTACATTACTCTGCACTTCTAAGATTTTTACACGGCTATGACGGACGGGGCCCGCCATACCACGAATGTATAAGAATCTCTGGACTCGAGTAACATACCAAAAGATAAGCCTCCAGAAGAAATGGGGCTTCCCGACCGCTGAATTGTGATCCTATGGCGAGGATCCTGACCGATGTACTTCCGCTGCGGCGTGACGCGGCCCGAAGGTCGATGCAATTACCAAGTATGTGAAGCGTAAAAAGGCGTAAATGAAATCATAATAGTCTATATAAAGCGGGAGACATGTATGATAACGGATGAAATACTTGTCGGCCCGTCCGTGGGACTCGGTGAATAATCGGATGGAATACGTGTCCGCCCATCTCGTGGGACTCGGTGTATAATCGGATGAAATCGTGTCCCGCCATCTCGTGGGACTCGGTGTATAATCGGATGGAATACGTGTCCTGCCCGTCTCGTGGGACTCGGTGTATAATCAAATGAAATATGTGTCTGCCCGTCTCGTGGGACTCGGTGTAGAATCGTTCATAACAAATCAACGGTCCTCCATCGAGAGGCGAGTGCAGAATCTGACAAAGGCTATCACAACAAGCATAGGCAAGTTTCACAACAACACGCGTAGGCAAGCTTCACAACAACAAGCATAGGCAAGTTATACACAACTCAAGTACTTTCATTTTATGCCAAAGTCAGGGTTTTAACCACTAAAGTACTACGTACGTTAAATTTCTTTTAAAGATCCATTTCGTTTACAAAGGTCATCCGATACCCGTAGTATAAAAATAGAGTGACTAACATTGTTAAGTAAACCAAAATGCTTTCCTTTGTAAAATCAAGTAACAACCTTATTTTCCAAAGCGTTCAAGTTTGCCTAATTTCAAATGCTCAAGTTTCTCATTTTAGAAAAGGTTTCGTAGTTCATAGTTTTAATCCTTTAAAACATAATTCTCCTTTAAGCGTTTTGAGAAACATATGTCTTATATGTGAGTAGGTTATTCTTGTTTATAATCCATCTTATTAAGCGACCATGATCTAGGAAAAGTAATATCATTTTGTCATCTTAGCACATGCGGATGGAGGTTTCTACCGGTTTTAATACCATACTTCATTATTCAATACATTTTCCTTTATTAACGCTGCGGTGGTTTGTCGATACTCATTCGATTTCAAATCGGTAAAACATTATTCCTTTTAAAACCAAGTACTCATTACTCACGAATGAGGTTTCACACTTTTAACAAAATTCATATCAATACCATTAAGTCAAGTCTCTTATCTTACAAAAATCAAGAAACCATTCTTTTATCACTCTTGGACGTTATACCTAACTTCTCATAAAGCTAGTACAACTCTTATGTTTTCAAAGCCAAGTATTACTCTTCTTTCAAAAGGTCTTTTGAAACACTTCAAGTTCTTTGTTACTACATCAAATCCGTTATAAGTCAAATCGATTACCTTTGAAACCACAAAGCATTTTCTTACTACATAAAGTCATTATAACGACTTCCCATAAAGCGGTTATAACACTTTATGTTTTCAAACCAATCAAATACATTAAACACGTATGCGTCTGCCGTACTACATAGTTATACACATATCATGCTAGAGCAGATAGGAAGAGGTTCACATACCTCGCGACGATTATCGACTAATAGCAAAATGCTCCAGTACCTCAAAGCCAGTCGCTCTTTCGTAGCCAAGTAGATCACGCGCCATCGTAGTACTTGACCTATAGAGGCCCTGGCGCTATTAACATCCTAGATCTCGATGTAGAATATTACGAGAAAATTCGGCGACTCCCACATGGCGGCGTAAATCTCTCCTCTATCGAGGCTGCAAAGCCAACCAGGGGTTAACACGTCTAACGGGCGTGTACAATTCTTACACAAGTAATGCTACAAGTCTCATGTCTGATCTATGTAATTACTGATTGATTCTCTTCTTTAACTTGAGCTTAAGTCAAAAGACATTGCCACAATACTATGATCGATTACTATTGATAATCGGTCTATATAGTATACTTGACTATATATTATTATAACATGTAATTTCCAATTCTGGTAGAAGCAAGTTTATTTACCTCGATAAGCCCAAAATTATCCGAGTTTAATGTCGATCCCGAGCAAGGTTTAGCTCTACTCCATGCGCTCGATTCGCTCAAGAAACCCTTAGAAGTTCTACGACCTACTTATCACTCAACTACGGGTGAAGATTTTTCCTAGGGTTTCATTTTGTGGTGAGGAAAGTATAATAGTATTTTAGACTCTACGTATAGAGGTAACTTTGGAAAGTACTACAAGGTATTTGGGCTAGAGTATTTGGGCATTATAACAATACTGGAGTATTTCTATACCTGAAGGGGTATTTATACGAGACAATCTAAATTTGGGGGGTAGTGTTCTCAGTAGGAGCTTACAAAGGGGAGTGGGTAGTGGCGAATGAAACTTCAGAGGGAGAGGGAGGGTTCTCAACACTTAGGGAAATATTTGTGGATGAAGAAAGTTCATCACTTGAGGGTATTTATAGGTCGAAAATGGCCAACCGATAGCCAAGATTCTTCCAAGTGTATAGCAGTGTAAGGTCAAGATTTAGCCATGTGCTACCTTATCCATCTACACAAAATATCCTACCTAACCCTTGACCAAAATTCAACACAAAAAAGCGTGCAAGCTAGCCCATTTTGCCGTCGACCTCTTCGATGTGAGGTGACACGTATCGCCTCCGTTGATCCCAAAATGTTACGTCTCGGAAAAATCCACAAAAATTATTATTGACATGGCGGAATTTTCCCTACGAAAGTTGTGGAAAGCGTTTCGTCAAACGACTCCTTTTGGTAGTTATGTACAATTTCGAACCTTGCCTAACTTTAAGGCTCAAATTTCTACGTCGTCGCGTCGTACCACGGAAATACGGTATAACACTATCCCTCTCTTGGCGACCTCGTGGCGCTTTGGAAATGTGCGAGTGGTGAATTCTGCGTCGAAGTTTGCAAAGACAAAAGTTGTCAAAGTCCCAAAAGGAAAATAAAACACAAATGACGACTTAAAGAAGAAATCAAAAGCCAGACATTATAAACAAAATGAATGAAATGAGAGAATAACTTTGGAAAAAGTGGGCTCTAAACGAAGATTCAAAAAGAAGTCGATCTGAGAAAAGCGGGACAAAAGAAAGCAGGTCAGCATTAAAGCACACAAATGTCAAGCACGGACGTAGTCCAACGCTCGAGGAAGGATTAGTCACTTTTTATCCAAATGATATCCATCCCTTCCCCCAAACCTACATTACAAGCATGTGACAAGCCCTACATGATCTTATGTTAAGGGTTCTCATATTAGTGGATACTTACATGACGGCCAAGCCTATGGTATCACAATTGCATGCATGGAACATCTTTTTTAGTGTGAGCGTACTTCTCTAAACGTCTCAAAATTCAAAATATTGGAATATATGTGAGAAATTAGACTTTCTTCAGTGAGGGCATTTGAAACGTGAGATTACGTGTAGTTCGAAACTTTGGCTGCAAGCAAGTGAGTCGATACTTAGGTGTCTGAGGTACCACTTGAAACTATAGGAATTACCCAGAAGTCAGTCTTGGTTAGACTGAAAGCAATAAACGAAAATCCTTATGCACAATACTAATTGTTGGTATCAACTTAAATCAGAATGTGATGTTGTCTTTCCACTTTTCAAATATATATATATATATATATATAAAATAATCATTTTTTGCATCATGAACTACAACTTGACTTAATTCCTCGGCGGGATCGTGGCGCCACATTGGCCGGTCATGCTGTTTGAAAACCCATAAAAATATTTTTGCATCATGAACTACGTCTTGACTGATTCCTCGGCGGGATACGTGGCGGCACGTTAGCCGGTCGTTTTTGAAAATTGTACAATCATTTTGCATCACGAACTACGTCTTGACCTAATTCCTCGTGAGGATCGTATGCGACCTAAGTCGGCCGGTCACACCATTAGAAATCTTCTCGTTGGCTCGCGTGCGACAAAATGCATTTGATTATTCCGAAAGAGATATGAGCAATTCCGTCGGGGTTAAGTGCGTGCGAGACTAGCGTGCAACAAGCGTTCGCAGCGTCAACAAGTCGTGCGAGGTACATCAAGTGTCAGCGGCGTTGAAGCGGCATTCGCGGCGTCAACAAAGCGTGCGAGGGCTCATCGAATCGGCGATCAACGGCGTTCGTGGCATTCGCGGCATCCGGCCAAGTCCGTCAGAGACTACATCAGCGTCAAGCGGCGTTAATGACATTCGCAGCGTCCGGAATCCATGCAGACTTATCAACACTCGCGAATCGCGACCGAACCGGGCGTGGATAGTGCCTACCGAGCACCCTAGTGATACAACATCAGTGTCAATCGGAACATAAAAACAAGACATGAAACAATCAGAAATGAAACACATTTATCGAGAGAAAGTCGCTTTTCGGCGTATATATAAATACAAAGTTTGAACAGTTTAATCCTTTTACAAACCACCGCGCTTGTGATTACGGACCTAAGAATGTAACGACAACTATGGCGGGGCGGGCCGCCATACCACTGTATGTACAAGAACCTCTGCACTGGGACATACCAAAAGATAAGCCTCAGGAGAAGCGGGCTTCCTAAAACGTTGATTTGTGATCTGAGCGGGGATCGGCGGCCAGACGTACCTCACCTGCGGCGTGAGCGCGGCCCGAAGGAGTCGATCTGGCCAATTGCAGTATGTGGCCCGAAAATCAGTAGTTAAATCATAACGATCTATGTAAAGCGAGACATATGATAACCAAAATACGACGCAATCATAAACGCAGATTAAGTCGAGGACTCGCGCCGCCAAAGTCATCACTCAAATATAACTATGGGTCTCACGCCCACAACATCAATCATGTTCGCGTCTTGGCCACGTACCGGAATTCTCCATCGGTGCGGACATGTCGAGATCTGCAATAACAACAAGGTGCGGGTAATCAACCTGCGCGTGCGCATGCCGAGTGCGCCGGTGCGAGCGTGTCCATGTAACAATAATACCAATACATGGTGATCAACCTGCGCGTACGCATGCCGGGTCTGCGCCGGTGCGGAGCGTGTCCATGTAACAATAACAATATATCGGGTGATTAACGCGCGTAACGCGTGCCCCGGAGTGCGTCGGTGCGAGCGTGTCCATGTAACAACATCACACTCACAATGGAAGCATACGTGGGCCACCCATGTCGGTATGTCCATCAATCGGTCGGATAATGCCGCCTCGGCGAGAGCGGTATACGTAAATACAACTTGCGCAACAAAGGCTATTACGCAAACATAGGCAAGTTCAACATACTTATAGACTCTTATTTTATTACAACAAATCGGGTTTTAACCCCAAAGTACTACATACATTAATCCTTTCAAAAGACCTCTTTACGTAAAAACAACTCGATACTATTATCCGTAGTGCCGTATACGTTCGGTTTTAAAATCAAGTACTTTACCTTTCTTTAACCAAGTGGCTTACACTTTCTAGAACAACGTCAAGTATGACATTATTTTCCAAAAGTTCAAGTTTGCCTAATTTGGATACTCACGTCTTTTAGTTTGGAAAGATTTCATAGTTTAATCAAATAACGTACTCCTTTTAAAACAATAAGTCTTATGTGTGAGTAGGTTATTCTTTGTTTATAACAATCTTATAAAGCGACCGTGATCTAGGAAATGTAATATCATTTTGTCTCATCTTAGCTTCTATGCAGATGGAAATTTCTACTGGTTTTAATAATACTTCATTATTCAATACATTTTCCTTTATTAGCGCTGCAGTGGTTTGTTCGATACTTATTCTGATTTCCGAAATCAGTAAAACATTATTCCTTTTAAAAACCAAGTACTCATTACTCACGAATGAGGTTTCACACTTTAACAAAATTCATATTAATTCAATTAAGTCAAGTCTCTTATCTTTTAAGATCAAGTCTCTTAACTTCTTAAAATCAATAACCATTCTTTTTATCTCACTTACGTCGTTATACCTAACTTCCCATAAAGCCAGTATAACTTTTAAAACCAAGCATTACTCTTCTTTCAACAAGGTTTCTTATCTCTATGGAAATACTTTAAGATCCTTTATTATTCAGGCTTAAGTCGAAAGACATTGCCGTAATTATTATTCAGGCTTAAGTCAAAAGACATTGCCGTAATTATTATTCAGGCTTAAGTCAAAGACATTGCCGTAAAACTACATTCAGTTAACACACGTACGTCTACCGTACTATATATATATTCTTTTAAAATATCATGCTCAAGAGGATAGGAAGAATCACATACCTCGCGACGATTATCGACTATTAGCAAAGCGCTCGCTTATAACGGCTAGCCTTGTCCACCTTCCAAGTAGTACATGCTACTCGCGAACATTCAACCAATAAAGGTTATAAGTCTACGTAAATACGGTCTATGTAAATGCTGATTTAATCTTCTACTTTAATATTCTTACGATGTGATTTGATTCAAGTCTTTTACGTAATATCCTTACATTACGATTCAATTCTCTTCTATGAATCTTATATTCATTTCTATACAACTACGATGTAATTTCCAATTACAATAGAAGGTCGATGTCTTTCCCTCGATAAGCCCAAAATTATCCAAGTTTAATGTCGATCCTGAGCAACGTTTAGCTCCTACTCCGAGTGCTCCAATCCGCTCCAAACAACCCTTAGAAGTTCTACGCAACTTCTACTTAACACTTCAACCGACTATGAAGGTTTTCCTTAGGGTTTCGTTTAGTAGCTAAAGGAAGTATAATAGTATTTTCGGGCTCTACGTATAGAGGTAACTTTGGAAAGTACTACAAGGTATTTGGGCTAAAGTATTTTGGTATAATAACAATACTTGGAGAGTAGTTCTCTACCAAGGGGGGGTAGGCTCGGCTAGAACCACTAGGCAAGGGGTGCTCGTAGGGCCTTTCTCGAAGGGAGGGGAATGGCTTTGGGCGAGCTCACACAAAGAGGGGAGGATTTTAACACTTAGAAAATGATTTTTGGATGAGGAAGTTCATCAACTAAGGGGGGTATTTATAGGTCAAGCAAGGGCGACCCAATGGCGAATCAATCCAAGTGTTAGGCAAGTGTAAGGTGTAGATTAAGCCATGTGTACCTTATCCATCTACCACACCAACTATCACAAAATATCCTACCTAACCAAGACCTCCCATTTCGTCCAAGCCGCCACAATCACGCTGATGTGAGGTGACACATGTCACCCTCCCGTTGGTCCCAAAATGTTTCGTCTCGGAAAAATCCGCAAAAATTATAAATGACATAGCCGTATTTTCCGCCCGCAATCTTGTAAAGCGTTTAGTCGAACGACTCTTTTGTACTTGTGTACAAATTTGAACCTTGCCAACTTTAAGGCTTAAATTTTTATCGTCGCCTCACGTACATACTCTGGAAATACGGTATAACATTCTCCCCTCGCGAAACATTCGTCGAATGTTCCTTCTCAAGACGGATAACGATAAAGTTCTTCTTAACTTAAACAAGTTGCGATGCCACATATGGCCACAAAAATAACACACGCTCCAAGATTTAACCCAAGTCAACGAGGAATCACCTCTAGCATTACAAAAGCTTCCACCCCTGTCTAACAGATATTCCTTCGCACCTTTCACAAGGGTAACGATCATTTCTATTCTCTCAAAGACGTGTTCACATCTATCCTTACCCGTCGTACTCTTCTCGAACACTTGAACTTCTGCAGTATCGTACCATACTTGATCGTCGCAGTTCCCAAAACTTTGGAGTCACCACCTCCAAACTTGGTCATCTTACTAGCCTCGATCTCCGCAAGGCCATTCCGGCCTTTACGATCCGCTTCGGTCGAACATATCCACGAACTCATCGATGGTCATCTAAACTTGGGCCTAGCACCTCGTGACCCTACCACTGGCGGGACCACCTGAGCGACCCCACCGAAGCAGGCCACGGGTTGGCGCAACATGGCCCCAACCCGACCTACTTAACGCGTGAGCTCTTGTTTCCGATCCGAACAATCTTACTATCTGGTCGAAAGCTACCACTTCCATTTTACACCACCCAAGGAATTTTCCACAATTACTCACGTATACTTACATTCGACAAAGATCACCATGAAATCTTGTACTCAAGACGGCCTTACATCTAAGGTCTCACTGTAATATTCTAAGGTTCATCATCTTCACTTTGAGCTTACCGCTTTTACTAACGAGCTTAAATCACATTTTAGCACAAAGCTGTCCGAACATAGCACTTAACACATTATCATCACATCAATACATACAAGTCTCTAGAGGGTTAAGGATATACCTGAATCTACCGCTTTACTCTAATCACAGTCCTGCCCTGCAGGGCGCATAGCTAGTGAAGGTGATGAACCAGACCACCGATCTGAAGGTGAGTTGTAACATCCGTACCCACAGTCGAGCGATTCGCAAAATGGCCTGCTGTGCAAAATAACAAGCTCCTCGCACTACGACATTCCCGAAATGCGGTCTACCATCGACCACCAGGTAGGGTGATGCGTCGCCAACACCCTATTTCCTGAAAACTGAACCCGTGGAGCTCGACTGCTCCTGAATACCTGAGCATACGAAGGTTGTGGAGGACCACTCTGTACTGGCGAAGGTGCATAACTAGCTCTTCTTTGAGGTTGTCGCCTCGAAAGTCGCCAAAAGACCTGCTTTGCGGCCTCTTCTGCGATCTTGGTCATTCCGTCGACCTCTCCGCTCCTCACACCGAGTCGTAAGCTGCGTGCGGGCAATGTCCATGCCGTGAAGAGCTACACCGAACAAGCCTCTGCCTAGTAGTCATCTAACCGTGCGTGGCGGTGTAATCATCCTCCATATCGGCTACTCTGGCGGGGCATACTGAGCCAATGAGTCGAACTCCACATTGTACTCGGCTATGCGCGGTTACGCCTCAACATCAAAAATCTGTCGGCGAGCCCTCGCCAAATCGTGGCGGCGAAGTGTGCAGAAATGCCACGAGAACTTCGTCCCAAACGGTCGGAAGTGCATACTCTCCCGGGGCGGCTCGCGAATCAAACGATCGGCTGCGGTATCACGCGGCCGTCTGAACCTAGAACAACGGCTCGGTCTTGAAGCCTTGATTACCTCATTATCCGAATGGCGCCGGATGAACTCCTGCGGATCATCCTCGTGCCTCGACGTAGAACTACGGCGGGCTCTGACTCGGGAAGTCCGTAGCCTCAAACTATCCGATCTTGGGTGAACCATGGGTACTGGGCTGTTGCGTCCGGCTATCCTCGTATGCCGCGATCACGGCTATGGCGTGCCGTCTCGCGTAACCCATATCCTGCGCCCAAGTTGTGGGGCGAGGCTCAGTCTTGTTGTCTCATCGACCCATCTGCTGCGGCTCTAAACTCTGTTGGGGCGTGGCGTCGCAAAACTTCGCCGTCAAGCACAAACTTCAGTGCTTGGCGGGCTGCGCCCTCGTACTCCTCGTATCCTACTAGCGACTCCGCCGGCTGTCTTGCCCATCTGGACTCAGGTTGCACTTGCGGAGGCATAAGCGGTAAAAAGCGAGATACGTCGGAGGGTCCAACTTACAACACCTCTAAGGCACGATCTCGGAATGAGAAGAATGGAAACCAATCCTAAATGTCTGCGACCTCACGATTATAGATGTGGTGCACAACACATCGATAATCGAACTCTACTGAACCGATGCGTAGACACTTTCAGAGATTAATCGCTCGATACCACTTTTGTCACGACCGAACCGGGCGTGGTAGTCTTACCGGGCACCTAGTGATACAACATCAGTAATCGGAACATAAAAACAAGACATGAAACAATCGTAAAATGAAACACATTTATCGAGAGAAAGTCGCTTTGGCGTATATATAAATACAAAGTTTGAGCAGTTTAATCCTTTTTACAAACCCTTCCCAACAAGATTACGGACTTAAGAATGTAACGACAACTATGGCGGGACGGGGCCGCCATACCACTGTATGTACAAGAACCTCTGCACTCGAGGCATACAAAAGATAAGCCTCGGGAGAAGCGGGGCTTCCCAGCTGATTTGTGATCCTGAAGCGGGGATCGACGACCGATGTACCTACTGCGGCATGAACGCGGCCCCGAAGGAGGTCGATCTGGCAGTACAAGTATGTGGCCCGAAAATCAGTAGTTAAATCATAACGATCATGTAAGCGGGAGACATATATGATAACCAAAATACAAGATGCAATCATAAACGCGATTAAGTCGAGGACTCACTCCGCCAAAGTCATCACTCAATATAACTATGGGTCTCACGCCACAACATCAATCATGTTCGCGTCTTGGCCCATGCCGGAATTCTCCGGCCGGTGCGAGCGTATCGGGATGCAACAATAACAACAAGGTGCCGGATAATCAACCTGCGCGTAGCGCGTACCGGAGTGCGCGCCGGTGCGGGCGTGTCCATGTAACAATAATACCAATACACTGGTGATCAACCTGCGCGTAGGCCACATGCCGGAGTCTGCGCCGGTGCGGGCGTGTCCATGTAACACAATAACAATATATCGGGTGATTAACGCGCGTACCGAAATTGCGTGGTGCGAGGCGTATCCCGTATAACATCATCACTCCTAATGGAAGCATACGTGGGCCACCCATCGTGTCGGTATGTCCATCAATCGATCGATAATGGCCTCTCGGCGAGACGCGGTAGCGAAATACAACACTTGCACAACAAAGGATATTACCACAAACATAGCAAGTTCAACATACTTATAGACTCTTATTTTATTACAACAAATCAGGGTTTTAACCCCAAAGTACTACATACATTAATCCTTTCAAAAGACCTCTTTTACGTAAAACAACTCGATACTATTATCCGTAGTGCCATATCGTTCGTGTTTTAAAATCAAGTACTTTACACTGTTTTAACCAAGTGGCTTACACTTTCTAGAACAACGTCAAGTAACAACATTATTTTCCAAAAGTTCAAGTTTGCCTAATTTCAGATACTCACGTCTTTTAGTTTGGAAAGATTTCATAGTTTAATCAAATAACGTACTCCCTTTTAAAACAATAAGTCTTATGTGTGAGTAGGTTATTCTTTGTTTATAACAATCTTATTAAAGCAGCCATGATCTAGGAAATGTAATATCATTTTGTCTCATCTTAGCTTCTATGCAGATAGAGGTTTCTACTGGTTTTAATAATACTTCATTATTCAATACATTTCCCTTTATTAGCTACGATGGTTTGTTCGATACTTATTCTGATTTCCGAAATCAGTAAAACATTATTCCTTTTAAAAACCAAGTACTCATTACTCACGAATGAGGTTTCACACTTTAACAAAATTCATATTAATTCAATTAAGTCAAGTCTCTTATCTTTTAAGATCAAGTCTCTTAACTTCTTAAAATCAATAACCATTCTTTTTATCTCACTTACGTCGTTATACCTAACTTCCCATAAAGCCAGTATAACTTTTAAAACCAAGCATTACTCTTCTTTCAACAAGGTTTCTTATCTACTGGAAATACTTCAAGATCCTTTATTATTCAGGCTTAAGTCGAAAGACATTGCCGTAATTATTATTCAGGCTTAAGTCAAAAGACATTGCCGTAATTATTATTCAGGCTTAAGTCAAAGACATTGTCGTAAAACTACATTCAGTTAACACACGTACGTCTACCGTACTATATATATATTCTTTTAAAATATCATGCTCAAGAGGATAGGAAGAATCACATACCTCGCGACGATTATCGACTATTAGCAAAACGCTCACGGCTATAACCTGGCTAGCCTTGTCCACCTTCCAGTAGTACATGCTACTCGCGAACATTCAACCAATAAAGGTTATAAAGTCTCAGTAAATCTGATCCTATGTAAGTCTGATTTAATCTTCTACTTTAATATTCTTCTGGTGTGATTTCAGTTCAAGTCTTTTCTGTAATATCCTTCTATTACAGTTCAATTCTCTTCTATGAATCTTATATTCATTTCTATACAACTACAGTATGTAATTTCCAATTACAATAGAAGGTCAGTAGTCTTTACCTCGATAAGCCCAAAATTATCCAAGTTTAATGTCGATCCTGAGCAACGTTTAGCTCTCTCGAGTGCTCAATCCGCTCCAAACAACCTTAGAAGTTCTCTACTTAACACTTCAACCGACTATGAAGGTTTTCCTTAGGGTTTCGTTTAGTAGCTAAAGGAAGTATAATAGTATTTCCGGGCTCTACGTATAGAGGTAACTTTGGAAAGTACTACAAGGTATTTGGGCTAAAGTATTTTGGTATAATAACAATACTTGGAGAGTAGTTCTCTACCAAGGGGGGGTAGGCTCGGCTAGAACCACTAGGCAAGGGGAGGGTGCTCGTGAGGGCCTCTCAGAGGGAGGGAATGGCTTTGGACGAGCTCACACAAAGAGGGGAGGATTTTAACACTTAGAAAATGATTTTTGGATGAAGAAGTTCATCAACTAAAGGGGTATTTATAGGTCAAGCAAGGGCAACCAATGGCAAGATCAATCAAGTGTTAGGCAAGTGTAAGGTGTAGATTAAGCCATGTGTACCTTATCCATCTACCACACCAACTATCACAAAATATCCTACCTAACAAGACCTCCCATTTCGTCCAAGACGCCCAATCACGCTTGATGTGAGGTGACACATGTCACCCTCCCGCTTGTCCAAAATGTTTCGTCTCGGAAAAATCCGCAAAAATTATAAATGACATAGCCGTATTTTTCCCTTCGCAAGTCTTGTAAAACGTTTTGTCGAAAAACGACTCTTTTCGGTACTTGTGTACAAATTTCGAACCTTGCCAACTTTAAGGCTTAAATTTTTATACGTACGCCCTCACGTACATACTCTGGAAATACGGGGTATAACAGCAACATTCAGCAATCATTCACAACATTCAACACGTCCATGCAAGGACAAAATCTCAGCATTTGCAGCATCACATCAATACAACCGCCATCACGTTTTACAGGATAACATTTCTACTCATATAATTACATTGTTTATAAATTCATGCGTTATCTTTTTTGACTTAACAGTTATGCACTAACCTTTGCTTAAGTCTGAGCATGCAAGCGTCAAGAGCCAAAGCTACAAAGCTGACGCGAATCAACCACTCATTTCTTTGAAGCGGGATTTTCATATCAGCAAAGGCGGAAAGACAACAATAAGCCCATGCGGGTGACAAACGCACAACGTCTATGCAATGACGCTATCTCAACCCAGACGGGTCATAAAGCAGGTACGCCCATAAACCGACGTCATTTCATCTAAGCCTGTGCAACGACTTCATCAATATTTCGTCTATGCAACGACGAGCATCTGCATCGCGTCTATGCAACGACGTCCTTTCATCTAAGCCTATCTGGCGGCCGTGATGTTTCGTCTATCTGGCGGCGAGCATCTGCGTCAGCGTCATCTGGCAGACGCCTTTCATCTAAGTCTGCAACGACTTCATCTATGTTTTCTATGTCATGTGACGTCTGCGCATCAGCGTCTATGCAATGACGCATTTATAAAAATATATGCAGCGGTTTCATATGTTCGATCATCTACGACGAACATCTGCGTCGCGTCTATCTGACGACGTCATCGCGTAAGCTATCTGGCGGCTTCATCTATGTTTCATCTATGCAACGACGGGCATCTGCATCGCGTCTATGCAACGACGCCATATCATGTAAGTCTATGCAACGGCTTCATTCATGTTTCGTCTATGCAACGACGAATATCTGCATCGCGTTTATGCAACGACGTCATTTCACGTAAGCCTATGTAACGACGAACATCTGCATCGCGTCTATGCAACGACGTCATTTCATGTAAGCTTATGCAACGGCTTCATCTATGTTTCGTCTATCTGCGGCGGGCATCTGCGGCGTACATCTGCAACGACGTCATATCGTATAAGCCTATCTGGCGGCCGTCCATGTTTTAAATCATCTGGCAGCGAATATCTGCGTCAGCGTCATCTGACGTCATTTCATGTTAGCCTATGTAACGACTCCATCCGTGTTTTTCTATGCAACGACGAGCATCCGTATCGCGTCAACGCAACGACGTTTCATGTAAGCCTATCTGGCGGCCATCTATGTTTCGTCTATCTGGCGGCGAAGCATCTGCGTCAGCGTCATCTGGCGACGCCATCGTATAGCTTTATCTGACGGTTTCATCTATGTTTCGTTTATGCAACGACGAGCATCTGCATCGCATCTATGCAGCGACGCCATATCTTCTAAGCCTATATAACGGCTTTATCATGTTTCGTCTATGCAACGACGAACATCTGCATCGCGTCTATGCAACGACGTCATTTCATGTAAGCTCATGCAACGGCTTCATCTATGTTTCGTCTATGCAACGAAGATCATCTGCATCGCGTCCATGCAATGACGTCATCAACATCTACAAATACCATGTCTTTTTCAGCACCACATTGTTGACAGTCAATTTTGACTCGTTTTTCGTATATTTATTGCAATTTTATGTGTTTTAGGACACCGCATTTTAATCAGCATTTTTTGCATTTTTTACATAATATTCTATGTTTATTTTTTTCACAAAATGCATTGCATCTTTTTATTTTAAAATTAAGCATTATGTCTTTGTTAATATTATGCTTTTATTATTGTTACACCGTCGTTTTATTTTAATAATATTTGCATCTTTTTAAATAATTAATTGGCATCCCGTTTTTACTTCTAATCAGGCATTAAACATGTCTTAAATATTGCATTTTAGTATTATTACGTCGGCATTTGCATTTTAATAATCTTGCATCTTTTTAAATAATTTTTATTTTAATAATTAATCCATTTTGCATTTTGTCAAACCAGTCCAGTACGAGACCCAATCTGAATCAGTCCAATCCAACACCATTTTTTATATCATCCAAACACCCTCTTTTATTTTCCCCCCTAAAATCAAATACCACTTTTTATTTTCCCCCCAAATCAAACCCAAACCCTAAAAAACTACCCTATATAACAAACATTTCCCCCCCTTTTATTAAAAAGGGAGGGGGGCAACCCTACTTTATCAGCCTTCAGCCTCCCTCTTCTATATTACCCTCACCCCCCTCAAACCCTTTTCCAGCCGCCACCCTCATTACCCCTCTCCCGTCGCCGTCGACCACCCTCTCCCCTGCCACTCAACCACTCAGCCGCACACCCTTCAGACCCCACCCCCATTACCCTCTTTACCTTCTGACACTCTCTCATTTTTTTCCAATCAGACCCATCGATCCCTTCCCCTTTCCCGTCGACCACCACCACAGTTCGAACCCATCCCGTCGCCCTCTCTCATGTCCCCTCAGCTCGTCGACCACCACTGTTCGAACACCCACTTCCCGTCGAACCCACTGTCACCACCACACCACAACCCCATAACCTCTTTATGCAAAGATCGTCTCTACCGACGAGCCGACCACCGCCAGCGGATGTGTTGTTTGGTTCTTCTTTTTGTTTCTATTATACATATTGTGGTTTGGTTGGACTGATTTGGAAATTTTGTATCTCGCCGGAGTTTTAAACTCCGGCGACCCCTGTTGGTTTAATTTTTGGTTTATGTTGTTGGTTGTCGGACTAATTTCTGGAGTTTTGGTATTTGGCCGGAGTTTGCAAAACTCCGGCGATGTTCGTCGGTTCACTTCTGTTTTGTTGGACTGACTTTTTGGGTCTTGGTTCGTCTTTATTTTTGATTTATGCGGACTGGTTACTGAGACTGATTTGTTGATTTTTGCTTTATCTCGCCGGAGTTTTAAAGATTTCGGCGACCATCTTCGGCTTTATTTTTGTATCGTTGGCTGCTTTCAGTTTTGTTGGTTCGAGTTTGTACGATTTTAAAGGGGTCTAGCCGGAGTTTCTTAGAACTCCGACGACACTGAAAACTCCGGCGACCTTTCCGAAATCAGTACGCTACTGTTATTTTTTTCGATTTGCTGTTTCCATGGTTTCACATCCCACTGTGTTTACTGTGTTGCTACTACTACCTCTAATGTCTTGCTATTTTTCAGACCGGGTCGGGTATATTCTGACCCGGGTCGGGTCGACCCAATTATGAAAGATCAGTGGGTTGTTGGGCTTATTTTGTTATTTATTAAACTAATTTGAACAAGATGCTACACTTGTTTGGCCGATGAAAAAGTTATCCGTCGATTTTTTAGGCCTCCACAGTTGCAAAGACGGAAAATAAAATAAATGAAGCTTTCTGGGCAAGGATGATTTCTTCCACTTACACCGGATAACCAACATGCTGTGGCGAATTCTCATGTGCTTGTTTAAATTGTCCCACTTTACATTTTTTATATCTGAGCCCTCCGTGTTTAAAACTATTACTGTTTTGGCGCGGATATGAAGGTTTTACTTATTTTATTGCTTTTAACAATATTGGCCGATGAAGGAATCTTCGTCTGATTTCCAAGGCCTCCTCTGTGCAAAAGACGGATTTATTTATTTTTGGCTTTACTTATTAAATTCTTGTCATTGTATTAAAATTATTTATTCTACTACTAACACTTTTACTAAGTGTTTATGCAGGTACCCGGAGATCATCTTGTGCAGAAGGCCTAAAAAAGGATAAAGGATGTCCCAGAGTTTTTATTTTTATATCGCATTTAATTGTAGTTTTATTATTCTGTACTGCACTTTATTTTAATTATAAATTATGAAAATGCTTAGAATAGGTAGAATAAAAAGGGCAATAAATAATTAACATGGGCTTGAACGAATAACCGCAAGTTAGCTATATAGCCCCTCTTCTAATTCCACGAATAGATTCGATCCATTGGGTTTTTACTCTGTCTTCTTTAGATTGCACTAGTTTGCCGGGCCGTAGTTTGCTTCTCCCCATCAGTTGAAACTCTTTATCCAGTCGATGAAGATCCCGAAACGGAGTCCCTAGACGGATCTTAAAGGATGTCTAATCTCTTCCCTTTAGGATAATAAAGAACCCTGATCCAGAATCTCACTAATTTCGCAGACTATTAAATGGAGGTCAATTGCAGTATTTTTATTGCAATAAATCAAGTGTCCTAATTCACTTAAATGATTAGGTGGCGACTCCTTAAAAACACTATTAATTGCTCTATCCAGAGAACCGCGCCAAAGAGCAACGTTGCGGATACCGTTCAGACCCCCGAGGTCAAAAACGGGCGCAACACACATCACCTGCAACCCAGTGTCAATCATACTTCGATACTGGGACAAATTTTGAATTTGCGTCGGCATTGTCTTTAATTTTGCAGCATCACAGCAGCCCAGTGTCATCATGATTCGACACTGGGACAATTTTGAATCGGCGTCTACCTGCTTTAATTTTCTAGCATCGCAGCAACCCAGTGTCCTCATAATTCGACACTAAGATAAATTTTAAATCTGCATCAGTTTTGTCTTTTATTTTGGCATCACAACGACCCAGTGTCATCATAATTCGACACTGGGACAAAATTTTGAATTTGCATCAGCTTTTGCCCATTTTTTTTCTTGATCTTTGTTTTAATTCTGACGATGAAGATAAAATTGGCTACAAGTCAACGTCTTTGTCCGAAAACTCTTTCATCGTCTTCGGTCAAAGAGGGACAAGCTGTTGACACCCAATTTTGACCCATCGTTTAGTCATTTCTTGTAATTTTAAGTATTTTAGGACACCGCATTTTAATTATCATTTTTTTACATTTTTTACATAATAGTCTATGTTTATTTCTTCGCAAAATGACATTGCATGTTTTTATTTTAAATTAAGCATGATGTCTTTGTTAATATTATGTTTCTATTATTATTACGCCGTCGTTTTATTTTAATAATGTTTGCATCACTTTAAATAAGCAATTGGCACCGGGTTTTTACTTTTAATTAGGCATTAAACATTTCTTAAATATTGCATTTTATTATTATAGCGTCGGCATTTTTATTTTGATAATTTTGTACCTTTAAATAATTTTTCTTTTAAATAATTAATCTGTTTTACATTATGTCAAACCAGTCCAATTCGAGGCTTAATTCGGATCAGTCCAATCCAACACCCTTTTTATTTTTTATTTTTTCCAACACTCTTTTATTATCCCATCTAAAAATTAAATACCACTTTTCATTTCCCCCCCAAAAATACCAAATCCTAAACCTAAATATCTATCATATAAATAAAAACCCTACCCCTAACTAACCTCCCCAACCGTCCAACACACCTCACACTCACGCCCTATATAAAAATCACCCCGCTACTCCTCTTCACCGCCATATCATCAGCCCTACAACATCACAGTCGATGCACCCATCACCCTCTCTCGCCTCTCCTCACTCTATCCTCGCCAATCCGCCGCTCTCTGCCTCTCGTAGACTACAACACCCACCACCACGACACGTCGGCTGCGACGCCTGAGCTCAAGCTCCGTGAATCAACCGATGACCCATCGATCCTACCGCTTCCACTGCTCGCTTCGAACATTCTTTTCCGCGATCGCGGTGAACCCGCGTGCTGGGTGGCGTCGCTCGACATTTAGTTGTATGCCGTGGCCCATCTCCTCTCCCGTTTGTTCGATTTATATCTTGTTTGATATGTTGTTGGTTGTGGACTGATTTCTCCTTTTCGTAATGGCGTAGTAGTCTTTAAACTCGTGACCTCGTTGCTTTGTATTTTATATATAATCGCTGTATATTTTGATTGTTGGGTGATTTAGGTTTTGGTATTTGGCCAGAGTTTGCAAAACTCCGGCGATGTTCGTCGGTTTGCTTTTGTGTTGTTGGACTGATTTGTTTAACTATTTTATGGTTCTTGCCGGAGTTTGAAAACTCCGTGACCTAACTCGCTTTATTTTTGGTGGTTATCTGTTGTTGGGTGGTTTGACTTGTCTTTCGCGTCTGCCGAGTTCTAAAAATTTCGACGACTGCTAAAATCGCGAATTGTTTGCTTCTACTATTTTCGCGACCTGCATACAGTCCGCTACCATTTTGTCAATCTTTAGGCCGATTTTGGGATCATTTGTTGCTATGTTGATGTTGTCTCCATTGGTTTCGCGGACCATTTTTCGCTCATTGCTTTCTTTGTTCTTATTATGTAGGTTTTGACTTATTTTGATCGATTTTGCTCTTTATTGGGTATTAAAGCGGTTGGGCCGGATGTTACTGCGCATTTCGCGATTTTGAGCAGAATCTGCGCGCAGCGATGAAAAGTTATCCGTCGATTTTTAGGCCTTCATTTGCAAAGACGGAAAATAAAATAAATGAAGCTTTACGGGCAATGATGATTTCTTCCACTTACAGGATAACCAACGTGCGGCTGGCGAATTCTGCATGCACTTGTTTAGGTTGTCCCCACTTTATTTTATATATCGAGCCTCTGTGTTTAAAACTATTCTTTCTTGTTTTAGCGCGGATCAGAATGTTTTATTTATTTTATTGTTTCTAGTAATATTGGTAGATGAAGGAATCTCCGTCGATTTCAGGCATTCCTGTACAAAGACGGTTATTTATTTACTTATTAATTCTTGTTATTGCTTTTAAAATTGTTTATTCTATTACTAACATTTTTACTAAGTGTTTATGCAGGTACCCGGAGATCATCTTGTGCAGACGGCTTAAAAAGGGCTAAAAGATGTCCCAGATTTTTATCTTATGTCGCATTTAATTTTAAGTTTTATTATTATGTATTGCATTTTATTTTAATTGCAAATTATGTAAAAATGCTTAGAATAGGTAGAATAAAAACCAATATATAATTAACTTAGGTTTGAACGGATAACCGCAAGTTAGCATATCTTAAAGGATGTCTAACCCCTTCCCTTTAGGATAATAAAGAACTCTGATCCAGAATCTCATTAATTTCGCAGACCATTAAATGGAGATTAATTGCAATATTTTTATTGCAATAAATCAAGTGTCCTAATTCACTTAAATAATTAGGTGGCGACTCCTCAAAATCAGCATTATTGCCCCATCCAGAAAACCGCGCCAAAGAGCAACGTTGCAGATACCGTTCAGACCCCGAGGTCAAAAACGGGCACGACAGTGGTGATGGGTTGGATGGCAGGGATAGAGAGTGGGTGGGTGGGTGGTGGGGTGAAGCACGTAGTTTTGGACAGAGTTGTGGTAATAACTATCCATACAAAAATATATTTTAATAATATTAAGACTTTATTTTAGATTTTAATGATTAAGACATATTTCGATCAAATAGATACTAAAATCATAATTATGTAATCAAATTCACTTAAGGTATCTTAACCATCTTATACTGTGAAAATCTACACAAATCCCATATGAGTGATATATCTATTTTACAAGGATGTTAAGTGGTTAATTAAAAAAAACAGTAAGTTATATCCGTGACTAATTGTACTAACATACAATAACTATATATATATATTATTTTATTACATAGAGGTATAAATATTTTCCTAGAAAATAACTAAACAAGGACAAATGTGAAAATATACCCCATCAATAAAAATAGTTTTAAAGCCACGTGATATGTTTTTAACTAAAAAATAAGATAAATATTTAAAAAAAATATTCCGTTAGCAAAAGGGTATATTTGTACCATTTCTGTAACGGTAGAGGTATATACACACCATTGTTTTAACGAGGGGTATATTTACTCTATATCAGAAAGTTGATGGGTATATACAGAGAAGACGAAGAGTAAATTGGGAAGCCGACGTCAGACGCAAATGATGTTTTTTATAAATTTGGGAATGAACGTAACATATTACTCCCGGACTGCGGTTAATTTTGAATTTCGAGAGTCCAACGAATTTTTCTTTGATCGAATTTTTTTTTTCTGTTTTTTAAATATTTTTTAACTGTCAATTATTATAACTTATTGTATTTTTTACATAATTTTCAAATATATAAAATTTATTTCAAATACATAAAATACATATCTAAATTACAATCAAAATTAAAAAATCAAAATTTAAACAAAATCACATAAGTGAGAACATAGGAGAAAATAATCATATATTTAGATTTATCATAATTTTCTAATCAACTGATATTTATATAGTTGGGATTAAAACGTCTAAATCTGAATGCACATCTAAATGATTAAGATATTGGTTTATATTGAGATGTACATAGTGGAGTTATTTAAATATAATAGATGTAAAATTTAAATAAATATAATAAAATAAACATCAAATTGAGAATAGTATTATTAGTGAGGAGACAAGTAGAGGGAATTGACCTTCCTAGTAAGTCGTGAAACATTTCATTTTAATTTTGTGAGGTGACAATTTCATAGTTACTTCCTCAACCCAATCCTTGCAAGTATAAAAGTCTTTCCTTGAAATTAATTAAGCCATCAAATACCCTAATTTTCATCGATCGAGACAATGAAGAAAACGAATTTCCTGAGAAGTTCAAAAGAGATGCTTACCAAGACCTTCAATTCCACCAAATGGTAATTTGCTTTATCGATTTAATTCAATTTAATTCATATTTATTTGACTGTTTTGATGCAGTAAGATGTCATTAAAGCTAGCGTCTTCAAGGTTGAAATTGTTGAAGAACAAGAAGGACGTGCAAGTTAAGCAGATGAAAAGAGAACTAGCACAGTTGCTCGATTCTGGTCAGGACAGGACAGCCAGAATTCGTGTAAGTCATAATAATTCTATCTCAATTACATGTTTTTATGCTTCCTTCAGGGGAAACGAATTTGTACGTTTATCCAAATCTCAACACACAAAAGTTGCTCTTAAAAGACCAATATATCTCAATTTAAGTTGTGGTATCGCAAGTTCCAATAAAAAATGATCTTTTGTTAATATGAGAAATCACACGAAAAAATGTTGGAAATACAATGGAGGTATCACTAGTGCTTTGAAAGGATAAACTATACAAATTATAATAGTTAACAATTTTGTAGCCAACAAGAGTGGGTGTTGAAGATCTTGATTTTCAGTCTTAAATCCATCTTGGATCTTGAGGTTGGAACTGCAGCAATCCCCTTGATCTTTATAACTGAAATCAAGAGAAACTAAATCTGGTATAGTTATAGTTGCGTTGCTGAGTTCAGTGATATTCACTTGGTCCTTAAAACAATATTGCCTCGTATGAATCCTTTAACGGCTATTGGCAACTTGTCTCCCAAGATAAAACATCAACTAAACAAATGAGCAAAGAAAACTCAAGTGTTTCTCAAGAAGAACCTTTGAGTGTGTGAAAGATATGCTAGAGAGGAAGAGTTTTCAGAAAATCTGAAAATATACAAGTATGGAGTGTCTACAATTGAGCCAAGGGCCTCAATTTATAGTGTGTGTAAGATGTCTTCTCATCTAGCCAACTAATGACAATCAAGACCATGTAATGGCACTAAATGAGAGGTTACAATTCAGCCAAATAATGGCTGAATTCATGAGTCAAATAATGGAGAATTAATGCTCCAAAGTCATCCCAAGAGCCAGTTATTTTTTGTCTCCAACGGTCACACTGCCTCCGAAGCGTCGCGGCGCCTGAGCTCCAGTGACCTAACGCCGCGGCTCCGACGGTGTTGCGCCGTGACTCTTCACTGCTCCGCGGCGATTTCCGACTCGTTTCATCTTTTACACATCGTACATTTCTTCCTTCATTTACTAATGTGGAACACGCGTCATTTGACCAATAACCGTCCATCATTCTATGTCTCAAACGTTTTCACTTACGTACCAATATCTCTTTCACTAATGAAATCTACGATATTTGGCACTACGTGTGCATGTGTGTGGAAACGACGTTTCCGACGTGCGAGACCTCAATTGTTTGAGTCATAAATACAACAACATACCCAGTGAAATCTCACAATGTGGGGTCTGGTCGAGTCATAAATAATGGGTTAAACTTATTATCACATTAGTAAAATTTCCAACAAAAAAAAGTAATGAATGCTAGTAGGTGTTTAGTTTTGTGAACTGAAAAGTAATAAAAGTTACTCCTTCCGTTTCAAAATGTTTGTTTGGTTTTAACTTGGCACGAAGTTTAAGAAAGTAGATATGACTTTTGAATCTTATGGTTGTTAACTAAAATATGTAGAATGTACCAAAATGTTCTTTAATCTATTGGTCTTAAACATGTCATGTGGAAAGTTGAAATTAAAGAGTTGCCAAAAAAAGGAAAGAGGAATTCTTTTTTAAACGGATTAAAAAAGAAAGCATGACATTTTGAAACGAGGGGAGTAACATATAATTGACTTATTATCATTAAGGGACAAAAAGTAAGTGGTTGATAAGAATAAACTATTGACAATGCCTTATATTTTAGTTGGAAAAAGTGGTTGTTGACACGAGAGAATTATAACTTTTAAGTATAGTTGATGCATCAATATCTTGAATGTAGATAGACAAGATGATCATTATTCCTGAAATCAAAAGATTTGATCCATGTGTGTGTTAGTTAAGCCTTATTGGAATCTCATGTTGATGTTCTAGTGATTAACTTTCCTTTTCAGAAGGATTTCGTGATATGATAATGATCCTATCGTGAACATGAATCCCTTTGGAGATGATTCTTCAAATGTCAAGACCATATCTAGCATTTAATTTGTGGACAGAAGTATTCAAATTTTCAGAACATTAGGATGCGCATGTTGGATAATTAGATACCATGCATTCGGTGCACTTTGTGAATATCTGGCCTTAGGATTGGTAGGATTCTGCTTTAGCTATCATAATGCTTGATAATTAGTGGCATATCAAAAATGAGGTGCAGTCTCTTGGCACTAGAATAGCAGCTAAATGAGGCATCTTTTGACTGTGTGTCAAAGCATGGGATATGCATGCTCGTCTGAGAAAATTCAAGCTATATCTACATCCTTAAACCTTTACTTCTGCTTGCTTAAGTTAGATTCTTGAATATAATTGCAATTCCTGTTAAGTTTTACGGCTGTTATTAAGTTAAATGTATGTGTGTATGTGTACCTCAGATTTGGATTTTGAGAAAAATATTTCATCTATCTTATACTTTAATTTTAGGTGGAGCATGTAGTTCGGGAGGAGAAGATGATGGCAGCCTACGATCTTATTGAGATTTACTGTGAACTTATTGTGGCACGCTTGCCTATTATTGAGTCACAAAAGTAAGTTGGTTTTTGCGTATTTGATGTTTCTTTAGCATTATGTTAGTGTCCATCTGCATCAGAATCTGCATGACGCAGCACTGAGTGTAGATGAAATCTCTCATTACAGTTGCAGTTAGATGTAATTTTCTTGTTGTTTGCCTATAACTACTCCCCCTGATGAACCAACCCCAAGAAAAAGAGAAAAAAACGTTGCTCGGACTCATTTTTTTTTTAGGTAGTCCCATGACTTAACATTCCGTATCTAATCCATTGTTAGTTCTCTATAGTAGACTGTTATCTCTCTTTATCCTCGAATACTGCTCTCCGTCTTAATTTTTTTCTCCTCTCCCTGCCAGTTTTGATCTAAACCACAACAGAGAGACGACATTCCACTCTGAAAGACTCCATTGCTAACTACTTCTAAGATATAATGGAGTTTGATATCTTGCATATATTTTAGGCATGTTCCTTGTGCTTTACTTTGGTGGCTTTTCTGGTATTTTGGATCTATGTGGGTTGTAGTGATGATGGTTATGCCAGCTGTAGGATCATAACCTGAAGAGATGTATAGCTGTGCAAATCTTGATCATTTTATAGCTGAAGACATCTCTTTGGTGTGAGATTTTGAGCTGAACCCCCTTTGTCTCATAACAAGGCTGTTAGACGTTGGAAGTTACAGTAAAGTATTATGCTCTTGTACTAACCAAAGTTTGTAAGCTCCACTATTAGTTTGTACAAGAACATTTGTGAAGGGGATTTCACCCCACACACACACCCCAACCCACATTTGCTCATTCTGTTACCTGTTGAAGAATATCTCCTTTTCATCACTGTTTTGATGTACTAAACAATTTGATTTGTTTTCCTGGTTCCCATCTTTTTACTAATCCAAATTGAGGTTAATTTCTGCTATCTTACTTGAAATATTAGCTATAGTAGTGGCAAACACATACCGTTTCCCAGGATTAGCTTGTGGCTAAATGATTGAGTCTGATACGTTTGAAGGGTTTTGATATGTTAGTGTCTCTGATGAACAGAAATTGCCCCATTGACTTGAAGGAAGCAATTACCAGTGTAGTTTTTGCGTCACCAAGGTGCGGAGACATACCAGAACTTGTAGATGTGCGGAAGCATCTTACCGCAAAATATGGAAAAGAATTTATAAGTGCAGCAGTTGAGCTCCGTCCCAATTGTGGAGTTAGCCGCATGGTATGTTTACAGTACCCCCCCCCCCCCCCTTCAACAGTTCACAATTGTCTTTTAATATGAAGACAATGAACTATTTTTATTTCTCAAATTCAGAAACATAGTGCTCTTAATTATTGTCTTTTCCTGTTGTATGTTAGTTGGTTGAGAAGTTATCTGCCAACGCACCTGATGGGCAGACCAAAATGAGAATCTTGGGGGCAATTGCTGAGGAACATGGTGTTAAATGGGATCCTAAATCATTAGAAGAGGCGGAGTCAGTGCCTCCAAATGACTTGCTGGTATGATTATGTTACTTCTAACTTTTTCCATTGATGACTAAGATTGATCAAGTTATTATGCCTTTACTGAGTTCACTGGTTAAATTGTCCAGAATGGATCTGGTAGTTTAGAGAAGGTCGGTAACATCCATGAAGACCCTCCTCATTTCGAAGCTTCAGATGTGAGAACTCTACTCGATCACAGTAAAAGGTCTAATGCATCTTCAAATTTCCCAGAGCAGAATGCAAGATCCTCACCACGGAGCCAAAGCTCTGTCTCTGCTGATGGTGGTGGTAGAGGAGTAGCACCATCTTCTAACTATCATCATGGAGTTACTCCTTCAGGTTAGTATCATTCATATGCTAGAATACAACCTTTACAGTTTAGTTCTCCATCTGCAAAAATAATGTCAATGATGGTTGTTCATGACTCTTTAGGGTCTAGAGATGAAAGGTTGGAAGCTGGCCAATCATTTCCTGGAGATGGTAATTTTTCTGCTGGCAGGCAGAATTGGAATATGGAATTTAAGGATGCTACCTCTGCTGCTCAAGCAGCTGCTGAGTCTGCAGAACGTGCAAGCTTAGCTGCCAGAGCTGCTGCAGAACTTTCAAGGGTTTCAAGGCAATATTCCTCAGAATCTCAGAGGTCTGAAGTACAGTCTTCAGGAGGCGGAGGACCTGGAATGTATGACACAAGTAAGCATGAACAAATTCACAAAGATTCGGCAACCAGCTCTTTACCTGATAGAAATCCAAGGTTTCAGAATGAAAGGACTAATAGTTTGCAACATGAAACTCCGGCTAGAGCGACGAGACAATTTCACAATGATAATCATGGTACTTCAGGAGATGCAGGACCAGGAAAGTATGGTACTTCAAGCATCCATGAACATTTTCCTAAAGATTCAGTTATCAGCTCTTCACCTGATAGAACTTCAAAGTTACAGCATGAAAGAACAGATGGTTCACAACATGATAATCTAGCTAGAACAACAAGACATCATAATGATAGTCATGGTACTTCGGATAGGCCTGGTTCACAAGGCTCTGCAGGTGCCACTGGTTCGATTAATAATGATAATCCATTTGCTAGCCCTGGAGAAGGTGATAAGTATATGAAGAAAAGGTTATCACAAGAGGACAAAATGATAATGAAGAAATCATCTGGGAGAACTGAATCTGAATCCACGAATAGCTTTAAGAATGAGTCAGTTGAGGACTTCAATTATTTTGGAGAAGAAGCTACTACAAAAGATCCCAAAATCAATTCTTCAGATTCTTATTTAAGCAATTCAGGTTTTGGTGAAAATATTCATCATTCTAGCCACCAAAGTTTTGGATATGATGCGAGTAATGATCCATTTAATGGTGTTTACCAAGGTCACATTCCTAGTGAAACCGTTAATAAGAATTCTCATGATTCTACCTCTGTTGCTTTTGATGATTCTGGCTCAGAAGATGATGTACATATTAAGTTCGACTCAGATCCTATATATGATGACCAGCAGGCCAAACTGTATTTTCCTTCACCAGAAAGGAAATCATCTACTTACAACTCTGCAATTAAAAACTCGTGGAGCTTTGACTCTGACAAATCACTGGAGAAGTCTCCTTTGTCATCAGATATCTTTGTGGAAAGGCACTCACCTCAATTATATGAAAGCTCGGCCGCCTCTGGTGACAAATCACGACCTGAAAATGTTGTGCCAACCTTTGACGATTCTGATGGTATGAATTCCGAAAGTGACATCGAGATGGTCCGACCCCCAATTGGGAAATCAAAAGATATTCAGAATGTTTCTTATGAACATGCACAGTCTCATGACTCACCAAGATCCTCCTATATGGAAAATGTTTCAGGAACTGATGGGAAGAAATGGTCACTCTCCTTATCTGACAAAACGGTGTCCGATGATGTGCAAAGACATGGTAAAACTGATAAAAGTGACTCAATTAGTTTCAGTTCAGAAGATGAGGCTAAGCATACAAAACCCCAAGATGGAAAGGACGATGCCAGTGCACCAGCTTTGCCCGGGACACAAACGGATGATCGTAGTTTAGTTTCTTCAGATTCTGGGTTCGAAAAGGAATTCAAATTTGGGAAGTTAACTGGTGGCCTTAAGCATAAAGGTCATATTCCTCCGCCTTACTTAAGGCAGTTAAATAATGTTTCATCTTCAGTCGAGAGAGCTAAGGAAAGTCCTGCATCGAGGTCACAAGCTGTAGCTTCCCCTAAGAGTTCAGCTGGTTTAGAAATGAGGATGAAAAGAGACGATAAGTCAGGCTCAAGATTGGATGACACCCATTCTGCTTCAGATACCGACAGTTCTGATGAGGAATTTTCACAAGATGCTTCAAGTAGCAGTCAAAGAACTTATGCACAAAAAACAGGCAGTGAAATTAATACAAAATATGCGGGCTTACGAGGTTCAACTACATATTTTGATTCTGATAGCAGTGATTCCGAGGCTGGTCATAAGAAACAATCTCTTGCTGGTAGAAGACAATTGGGTGGTGGATTCTCCCGTAGGACTACTTCCTCCAGCTTAGATACAAAGTCTTCCTCTAAGTTTAAAATCAGCTCCAAGGCAGCTGTTGATACCGACTCTGGTGTAGACAGAAAACCCACCAGGCGCTATTTCGGTGCTAAAACTCAAGAACTTCCAAAACCCGTCATGAATTCTTATGCTGGTGATGCACAAGAACCACAGAGACTGGCCAGGAACCTTTACAGCAGTGAGTCACATGAAGCTCCATCAGATAAAAGGATGAGTTCAGAGCAGCCCAGTGCTAGACCTGCAGTGTCAAGGCCTATTGCACAGCCCAAGATCACATCAGATGAAGGAAGACGGAAGTCAGCAAGGGTGGAACAACCATCGAGCTCTGCCCAAATGTCAGCAGCATCAGACAGCAGTAATGCCCCAAAGGCACCAGCCTCGAGTGGTGACAAATTTTCCAGAGAGGATAGTATGAAGAAAGCTAGCCATGTACATCCAAAGCTGCCTGATTATGATGATATTGCTTCCAAACTTGCATCACTTCGAATGAATTCCAAGTGAAAGATAATGTCTTTTTAGCTGTGCAAGTACATGGAGACAGGTTTATTACAGAATGTCTCATACCTTGAGATTCCAATATTTGTATGTAATGTGCACATAATGCATTCATTCATTTGATATAAGAATAAGTTTTGTTTATATGGAAACTCGAAGTGAATGCTGTATAGATGACTCAAATTCTCTTTGTAACGTGATCGATATTCATCTGAGAATGACTTGTATTGTTCTCCAAACAGAGGTAAATTTTTCTGTCATATAGTTATTCGTTGTTTACCACTCTTATCCAAATTAAAAGCCGGGGTACAAGTCCAGATTTCTCATTTATGATAAAGATAAACAGAGTGCTTTTGTGTTGCTACTAATTTTTCATAAATCCAAGGGCGAATACCCTAAAGTGGCTTGTAATCGTACAATACCTGCGTTTATCATATCTTGTTCTGATAGTTAATTTGCAATCATAATATTCTCTTGAAATTATAAGAAAATGATGACCTAGTAATTGCACTTAGCTTATGATTATTGGGATTGTCATAGTTTTGTTGAATGCTTACCAAGAAAACATATTCAAGGTGAAGTTATCAGAGGTTACCAGTGAAGAAACTGCATTGCAGGTTACAGTAATTAGAATTTCATGTGTTCATCAGCTTGTATATCAATGGAATGGGTAAATGATTATGACATATCTTAAGTGGTTGTGTGAATCGATCTTTAAAGCTTCTATTTTTATCTTACTACTAACTATTAATTAAAGTTAGTGAATTGTTGATATCACTTCGAGAAGTGAATCATTTCTTGTTTGGTCACAATGATAAGTTTTCTAGGTATTTAAAATCAGTGACTGCGAGTAGGGTTACGATTGATAATGACACAATCAAAATAGGATATGGATCCAGACATGTGTTGGATTTTCTGTTACATTATTATTGTCTAAGTATTAGTTTTCGTTACATTGGGCCCGTTTGGCCACGAAAATTATTCATTTTTTCAGATTATTTTTTTCAAAAATTAGTGTTTGGTCATGAAAATTTCAAATACAATTCGACTGTTACTTCTCCATTTTCAGTTTTTGACTGTTACTTTTGTCTTCATTTTTCAAATTTTACCCTAAAGTTTTTATTTTTGTAAAAAGGACACCATTTAAGAGGAATATTACACATGATTGATGGGCAGTGTTTATGCACCGGTTATGTTTATTAATTATTTTTTGCTAGTTTTAAAAAATTGAGGGGTATACACATTTCATATTTTTAAGAAAAAGTACATTCCAACAACAAAATATTATTTGCAAAAATTATGATCAAATACAACTCCAACTCCAACTTTAAAAAATCTAAAAAAATGATTTTTATTTTATTTCTATGGCCAAACGCCTTTTAATAAAAACGCAATATTTGTCCCGCACAGTGATTTATTAGTCTAACATTCGTCACTGATGGTGGTTAACATATCCATTAATATTGTGCTGTGTGCAGCAGATAAAGCTTAGAAATAAGGCAAACCATAATTTTGAATCAATTAACAAATAGAAAATTAAAGAAGGCGATTTACTCCCATAAAAATTGTTGGGTCCCGGGGGTAATACTATGAAATAATTAAAAACAAATCGAAAGTAAAATAGTTTGTATGCTGAAACAGTTTGCAAATGTCGTTAACAATGTCGTCCGACACAAGTGACGACACTTAGATAAAAACAGAAAAATCTTTGAAGAGTAAAATGCAGTGGAAATAATAAAGAACATAAATGTTTATATTTACATAGGTTATATATTAATATAACATATGACGGTCAATGACCGAAAGTATTGAATATATATATATATATATATATATACAATTGAATATATTCCTTCTTTTACAATATTACAAGATAATACAAAATGAATAAAAAAGGTTAAGTCGCAGATGACTTATGCCTGAAAAATCTACCTAAATAGACATAGACAACATTTCATTACAATTGCTTCAATAAAGAACAAATCTATAATCTAAGCAACAATTATAATGTTGGGCAGAATGTTGTCGACACGCTCAGGCAATACTTGTGATCCAGTATTAAGATCGTTATATCGGAGAGCTCTCTTGATATTTTCTTTTGGATTTTTTTGGATATCGATTCACTGATGCAGCCTCTTTATTTATAGTAGAGGGTCTTCCTTGAAATGCTCATTGAATCGTTGTAGAAGTTGAGAGAAAGATAGGCAGCAAATAGGATTCGTTGGAGAAGATTGTGGAGCAAAATCTCTAACCTCTTGGACTTGTTCCTTAAGTTTAGCAACGACTTGGACTTGGTCTTCCCACATTTTTAATTAGCTCCAAAACTCATTGCCAAGTCAAATTACCCTCGTGGTAAAAATCCCTCGAGTTTAGCTTCAATCTGTGAAGTAAGACAAAATTGTTATCAGAATGTTGGTCTGAATATCATGACATTTGTTCCAACATTTTTTGATTTTAACTTAGTAACTGAAAATGATATGTTGGGCAAAATGTCATAACACCAAACCCAACATTAACATTCTCCCCATTTTTTTCTTTCTTCACAAAATGAATTTTTTCAGTGTGAGTGACTTAATGGCAATTATATAGATACGTCTATGACTACACTAATGCTCCCCCCTCAGCCTGTAATGGTATACAAACAAACACATGTATTGTCACGACACGACCCCGGGTCCGCGACTGGTACCCTACCTGGGCACCCCTTTCAGGTATACATCAGAGAATAGCAGCGGAACATATAAAATTCATAAATGCTAAAACAGTAAGTATCGACAGGTTAGCCGATAAGGCCACCTTCCGTAAAATATACATGAACCAAAATAAAATAAACTAGTACAATTCTGTTCTTAAAAACCCAATCCACGATGTGACTCTGCACTTAAAAGAACGATCAGGACGACAGGGCCCCGCCATACCCCTGAATATACAACAACCGACCATACCAGGGATCTGAACCAGGGATAAGCCTCCGGAGTAAAGGAGTTTCCCAACAGCTGAACAGTGATCCTAAGAGTGAGGATCAGCAACCTGTATACTCTACCTGCGGCATGAACGCAGCCCCCCGAAGGAGGTCAGTACAACATGTACCAAATATGTGAAACTGAAAGTACTGTAGTGAAATCATAAGTCTAAAATAAAGCTGGAGACATGTATGATAACTCAAATAACAGTACAATGTGCCTTACTAGCAATGAGAGTAAACAAGAGTATAATTTACTGCATAAAAATAGGAGGCTCATGATCAAAGTAGGGCCACCCGCCCGTAGTATCATTAAGCAATTCTACTCCTGAGACTATTTCACCCGCAAGGGTCGTATGGACCCGCATGAGGTAACTTCCTCGCATAGACTATATCCGCCCGCATAGGTCGTATAGACCCGCATGAGGTATTCCTCGCATACGACTGGTCCGCCCCGCAAGGACTATTTCACCCGCATAAGCTCTTACGGACCCGCATGAGGTATTCCTCGCATCATGGGTAGCAAACCCACGGAATATGCAAATGCCACAAATCCGGGGAATGACCCTGTAATGCACAATATATCACTAGAACAACCGGCTATCATACATAACATAAGCACTACCGGCATATCATACATAACATAAGCACTACCGGCATATCATACATAACATAAGCACTACCGACATATCATACATAACATAAGCACTACCGGCTTATCATACATAACATAAGCAAGTTAAGAAATCCCCTAACTTCTTATTAGCTTTGTTCATATACACTCTCATTTTAGTTTACTTAAGGCACTAACATGTCATTATAAAAATCCGGAAATTTAACCCAAAGTACTACGTACTTCTACTCTTTTAAAATGACTCTTTTTCATATAAAACTTCCAAGATACTAATAACCGTAGTATCAAGTCACATCTATTTTTCAAGACAAGTCACAATACCTTTTTGAAATACATTTATAGGTTTCTAAATCAAGTGACTTCTTTCTTTTAAAACCTTAAGCAATTGATGCCTTTAAATCAATTTGCCTTACAATATTTCAAGTCATTTATCATACTTAAAATACTTAGAGTAAATCACCCTTTTTAACTTTCCATAAAGCTATTATAACCAACTTCCCATAAAGCCGTTATACTAGCTTTATACTTTAGAAACTTACATTCTTCTTTATAACCAAGAGACTTAAACTTTCCAAACGAAACAAGCATCATATACTTTCGAAATACTTAAAGTCTCTTAACTTTTAAAAACCAAGATATCCTTAATATTTTTAAACAAGTGAGTTAATTCCCTAACTCAACCAACTTGAACATTCTTAAGGTAAACCAAGGATATCAAATGGACTAGATTCGTCAAAATCTCGTACGTCTACCGTACTATACATTTACAACTTATTCATTCTCAAGAGATAAGAAAGTTCTACATACCTCTTCGGTTCAATCCACTTGCCAAGTCCAATATTCCGTACATAGTATGTCAACCTATAATGACCATAATACGTTTATTAACCTCTAGCTTCAACGTAGAATATTCTAAGTGCAAAGTCACTAAATTCTACGAAAAATCGGACAGCAACTTCCTTTGTTTCTACATACTTTTCCACCTTTTTCAAGGCCCGAATTCAATAACCAAACACACCACATTTAAGTCTCAACAATGACGTTAACAATAGGGGATTACACGCCTACAAGACGTGTAAAATTCCGCCCCACAATTTATATCAAACTAGTCCAAACTACAATGTCAAATCGGCAATTTGAGGGACAACAACACAAAGTCTTCTTTCCAAATCCTTTTCAATCCAAGTTGTTTAGCACAACATGTTATAAAGCCGCAATCGATTATAGCAACTATAATCTTTAAGTAGATAACATGCGACGATTCTAGTTAACGACCAAATTGTAATTCAATTTCAAATGACTCAACATGTCATTTTCGGATTTGAGCTTCTAAACTTCCATAACACTTATCAATCTTCATAACACATATCACATGATCATTTCTAAGTTATCATAACATGGAATCTTCAATTAAAAAAGTAAGACGAAAATTATTACCTCATTTAGCCCAAATATGATTCAAGATTACAAGTCGATCCTTATCAACTTTAGCTCCTCTTTTCGACGTTCCAATCCACTCCAAGCAACCCTTAGAAGCTTATGAAGAACTCCTCTTCAAGTTCCAACTTCAAAGTTGAAGAACTACTTAGGTTTTCGCCTTGCGACTAATACGAAAACGCCATCTTTTCGGGATCTTTCTATTGAGATACCCTTACAATACTCTTAGGAACCTTGGTTTAAAGTATGGGGATTATTGGACAACAAACTAAAAAAAATCTCTTGAAAAAGGGCTCAATGTCATGTTGCAAAGGGAGCAAGAACAAGATTTAAATTTTCTCTAAGTGTTGAGAATGACAAAGTCTTGCACTACTAGTGTACATATAAACTACATTCAAGGGTCTAGATTAGAACATATGGATGGCTTAGATGCATTTCACTAGGATCAAGCCCAAGTGGCCCTTGGACTTTAGTCAACAATGTCAAGCTTAAGTTTTTGCAAGACTTGATCATCCTAACATTGGTCAAAAGACCATTCTACCCATGTATATTTCGTCCAAGACCAAGTAAGGGGGTGACACGTGTCACCCTCCCGTTCTTCGCAATATTTCGTTTTTCCGACATTTCCATAATTTCGATAAATTTTTACTCGTCTAAAATTTTAACATTTTTGAGTTCTTACGTACGTTCTTATAAACATATCCTGCAATTTCCGGGGTGTAACATATATACCACAATATAGAATTAAAGACAATGTTAGCACAAACATAGATATACACACATCATATATGATTAGGAATACTACTTAAAAACATTAGTCATTCACAACATCATCCAAGAACAGAACTATCATCCAAGAACAGAATTGTTAGATAAATCCCAAAAAATTAAAAACAGTAACTAGATATTTAAATTGTCATATACAACCCAAATCAGTAACCAAGGTAACACAACAATCATTATCAGTAGTCAGCAATAACCACCAATCAGTAGTTTTGTCATCAACAGCAACCCAGCATCTGCAACTCAGCAAGTCAAACAAGAGTAGTAGCTTCCAACCACTCTCTACTTTTGCTCAACTTCAACACTGAATCACCGCAGTTAGTCTCCTCTATCTTCCCCTGCATCTGTGTCAGCTCCACGAGCAGCAGCAACTTTGCTAGTCTCAGCCTCATCCCCCTGCACTGAATCATCTCCCTTTTTTTATGAAGAAAGCATCAATAAGAGTTGGTCTCGTACTTGAATCAGTGTTTGTCTCATTGTATCAACCTCAGATATATGTTGGTTGATCTTTGTGATTTGACTCACAAGCCATTCAATAGACACTGGAGATTGGCCTGTCTCAGTGTTGTCAGGAATGTTGGAGACATTCATTACAACATTTATACTTCTTCCTTCTAATTTTCAGGGTAAGTCAATTACTATATCTTTGCTTTTCAACACTGCTTTTTTGACAATGTACAACTCTGGATTTTTCCCTAACATGTCTTTTTTCTTAGGTCGAAAAACTTGATTAGTCAGTACTTTGTATATCAAAGAGGGGAAAGGTAGGATTGATGAGGATACTTTCTGTGCCAAGTTGACAACATGTTGGAAAATTATCCTGCCTAGGTAAACTCTCAATCCTTTACCAATTTTGTATATCTGGATTACTTGCTCTGAAGTTACGATTGACTCGTTCATAGAAGGAAGTCAATTATGTATAACAATTTTGTGCAAAATTGCAAAGAGGGCTGTTAGTTTTAAAGCTGGACATCTAGAAACCTATTTATGCATAATACCTCCAGTCATGTATTTAATCACATCATCTCTATCATCAACTACAGAGTCTGTATCTATATTATTTTGGTCATCACTCAGTCCCAAACATTGGTTTATAATTGCTGATGTGAAGGTATACATTTTGTTACAGAGATATACTTTTCCAAATCTCTTTGAATTAGTATCTTCCATAACAAATTCTAGATTAGCACAAATTAACTTCACAATTTCATCAATATATGGTCCTTTGTTGGTAATAGACCCCAGTAGTTGTCTTTCCTTAAACAATTCTATCAATCCGTATTCTGTGTAGGAGGCAATATCTATTATTTTTTCTGGCCTAAGAATTCTATTTTTGTACCAATTCCAACTTTTAGAGTTAGCCTTTGAATAGAAATTTTCAGAGAAAGCAGGTACCTCTTTATCAGAATCGGTTACAGTCTTGTTGGAGGAAGTAGGTGAGTGTTTTTCTTCAGAAGTCGACTGACATGTTGCCTGAAATGTTGTGACATTTGGGGCAACATCTGGGTCAGCACTTTATCTTGTGGATCTGGAAACTCCTTTTGGACATAACTTCTTCAATGGGGTGTCGTCAGGAATTTCCTCTTCATCGGACGCATATTGAGGAACATAGATGGGGGATTCTGGTTGAGGAACTGAAACTTGTGGTTCTCTTCGATGATCAGCAGGGTTTTTTCATGAGTTGCCTCCGAAGATATGTCGAAGTCTGTATCATCGGAATCACTGCTTGAGCAAGCAGGAGCTGTGAAATCAAACCTGGATTTCTTGGCAACAAACTCTGGTTCGAATGTTCTTTCAAACACTCGGTTAGACCTTCTGGTTGAAAAGGTGGAAGAACAGATCCTTTTATCCAGAACTGAAGCATCAGGGGTGTTGTCTACGTCAATGGGGTTTTTGTTATCACCAGGATAACTTATTTCCAAGGGTTCCTGAAAAGCACTAAGCACAATGTCTGTGCAAATAGGAGGGTTGGTACTCATGGAAGTGTTTTCAGAAATGTTGGTTGACATTGGACTTGTATCCACTGGAGAGTAAGGTGAAGAAGGTTGTAAGGGTTTAGAGTTTTTGGGGGTTTTGGAAGATGAATGGATTAAGGGTTCCATCGGTGTATAAAACTGAGATGATGTGATCTTCCTTTTAAAAAAAAAATCGGAAAAAGACAAATGACTTAAAAAGAAAGAACAAAGTGAAGAAGATTTTATACACTTGGCAAACAAAAAATATCCTTAGATTTAGGTGTTTGAATTGTAGTCAAATGCTTGCACCTAAAATTATGAAAAAATAGACATCAAGATTTGGAATTTATCTAATCATTTAAAAATTTGAATTCCAAAAATCGGGCATAAAAGCAGGGAAGCTAAAAACAGATTTTCCAAAAATCAGTTATGTACAGTATCACAACAAATATCATTATCTGAAAATGTCGACAGTAATGTTTACAGCATCTTGGATAACACAAGTATTATGATCCCTGAAGAACTCTTTTATTTTTTGCAACAAATCAAGACACGTTTTATATGTGTTTTTATGAGTTTAACCACCAGACCAATGTAATATTTTCTCATTGTGTCATTGATCTAATCATAAACCACATACAAAATTTATTTTTGTTTAAAAAATAAGAATACTTATTTAGTATCATCATAATTTCATGTTTTAGCACTTGATACTCCTATAGTATAGGAACGGTATCATTTTTAAGGGTTTTGCCCATCTGCACAGTTGCCAAAAAATTAGTAAACTTTGCCTTCTTTTGATACTCTTTTTTTATGATATCTAATATCATCGCAGAGAACGGTATCACTTTTGAATCATGTTCTTATTTTAGGATCATACTTGAGTGAATACAAAATTTATGCCAATAAACAGTAACAAAAATCAGATTATGATATTACATAGGTAAATGTCACTCAAAATGTTAAAGACATTTCAGCCGACATTCACCAAACAATGCCATTTCAGAGATTACAGAGACCAAGAGAATTTTTCAGACTAGAAAATCTCTCATGATCCAAAGCTTTTGTAAAAATATCAGCTAGTTGATGAAGAGTGTCAACATGTTCAATTTGAACTAGTTGTTTTTCAACCAAATCTCTTAAAATGATGTCTTATATCAATGTGTTTTGTACGAGAGTGCTAAATTAGATTTTTTGAAATATTTATAGCACTCAGATTATCATAATACAAAACTAAGATATTACTCGATAAAACCATAGTCGTCTAACATGTGTCTTAACTAAATTAATTGAGACAACAACTTCCAGCTACTACATATTCAGATTCATCAGTTGAAAGTGAGACACAATTTTGTTTACGACTCTACCAAGAAATAAGATTATTGCCAAGATAAAAATATCATTCACTTGTACTATTTATGTCATCCACATCACCAGCTCAATCAGAGTCACTATATCCTATTAAATTAGGATTAGTGTCTTTGGAATACCAAATTTCCAACTCACATGTGTCGGCAACATATCTAATGACACGCTTTACGGCATTTAAGTGGGAGACTTTAGGGCAAGCTTGGAATCGAGCACATACACAAATACTAAACATTAGATCAAGACGACTAGCAGTGAGATACAAGAGACTACTATCATAGATCGATATAATGTTGGGTCAACATTTTCGCCAACATCGTCTTTGCATATCTTCTGTGTTGATCCCATTGGAGTTCTCATTTGTTTAGCATCTTCCAATCCAAACTTCTTAACTAAATTCTTGGCATACTTACTCTGGGAGATGAAGATTTCATCTTCATTTTCTTTATTTGCAAGCCTAAGAAAAAAGTTAGTTCTCCTATCATGCTCATCTCAAATGTTAACGATATAGCTTCGACAAATATCTCAAGGTAGGATTGTGAAGTCGAACCAAAAACTATGTCATCTACATAGATTTGAGCAATGACTATATCTACTCCGTGATCTTTTATAAATAAAGTACAATCAGTTTCACCACGTTTAAAACCAAATTCAAGAAAAAACTGAGTTAAACGATCATACTATGCACGAGGAGCTTGTTTTAGTCCATACAAAGCTCTTTTGAGCTTGTATACAAACTGTGGATGGTGAGGATCTTCAAATATTTTAGGTGTTCAACATACACTTCTTTATCAAGATATCTATTCAAGAAAGCACATTTAAGCACCTTTGACTGCAAGCTTTATGAAGAAGCTTGCAGTCAAGCCGACGGCCTAAAGTAGCTTGCAAGTAGTTTTTAGGCTTGCAATCAAGTAGACATGAGTAGCTCAAGGCTTACGAGCAGCTTCTGAAAAGTTTTGCACCAGCTTCATAAAAAGTCTCGCAACAATTTGTTTTCTTCTATAAATAGGAAGTTAAATCATTTCATTTGTATATCAGTATCAAGAGAAATAAAAAATCCCCCGAGCTTTTTTGAATACATCTGTTGTTATCTTATATTTTTATTACTATTATTTAATAGTACGTTATTAGTATGAGACTCTTTCATCTTGAGCATTTACTTTGATGAATTGTGTTTGAGAGACAAGATTACTCTCTATTATAGTAGTTATCTGGGTGGTTATTTTCTTCTCGGTAAAAAGTAAAATTTCTAATATGTGATTTTCATTTAAACTTGAAAGTGCTAAGGGTATTCCACTATGACTTACAACGACTTTTTCCAAGTCGAAAGAGAGTCATGTGAGTATATCATTACTCCACGTGTTTTAAATCTAGCAATGCTAATGATTATCAATGTTGGTCCTATTTTATGTCGTGTTATGGCTAAATTCATGTATGCCGGTAAATATCAGAAGTGGTAATTTTTGTATACGCTTGTTCTGACTATAATTAAAAATACGTTAAAAATAATTTATCTACATTAATATACATGCCTTTATTTTCTTCCGAAATAGCAATATTTTAAAAAGGATTCTAAGCTATCACAATTTAATGTGATTAAAATGCATTCAAATAATTATATTTCATTCTTGAAGAATGATAATTTTTTAGAAATGTTACAATAATAGATCAATTTTCCGAAGTTAATGTGATAATATTTAGTAAAATTTATAAATACGAACGTGCTCTTGGTCGTGAAGATATCACGACTTACCGACAATTGATAAAAAATATTCCGAATAATTTAATGCTCTATTCCTGAAGTAGTAAAATCTTGAAATTTATTCTCGAACTAAATCTTTTAACTTTTATTACTAGAACAGTAAAACTTTAAAATTCACTCCCCAAATAGTAGAACGTTAAACATTACTTTTGAAGTAGTAAAATTTTTAAATTTTCTCCTAAAGTATTTAAGACTTTAAAAATTACTACTGAAGTACGTACTAAGACTGACATTTACTTCCGAAGTAGTAAGACTGAAATTTACTCCCGAAGTAGTAATACTGTATAATTTATCACCGTAGTAGTAAGATTCTGAAATTTACTCCTAAAGTGGTAGAACTTTGAGATTTACTCTTGAAGTTGTAAAACTTTAAAATCTACTCCTGGAATAGTAAGATTCTGTAATTTAAATCAAAGTTAAAAACATGTTTCTAAGCTTTATATCCATATAGATGACCTTTTATACGGAAAGAAATCATATTGTGATTAGTTGTCCGGTGTAATGTTACAGATCCAAATATACCCCTGAACTATACAATTTAGAGCAAATATTTTTAAGAAGTGACTCATTTATATCATTGTCGTTACGCAAATGGCGCAGATGTACCATTTTCATCTCGTTTTGAGTAAAAGGTAAAGTTTAAAGTTAAATTATTATCAAATAAAAAAATATTTCATTCTTTTTAAGACAGACTAAAAGGGAAAGTGAGTCATTCTCTTTGGGACGGACTAAAAAAAGAGAATCATCCTTTTTGGAACAGAGGGAGTACATATATAAGCCAAACCTAGATAGGTGTTCTCCTCTAAAGTTATGACGACGCGAGCGTGCTGATGGCATCATACTCATGCGCGTCGTAATGCTCTGATCTAATGAGGCTGATGTAACAGGAGTTGTTGGGAATAAAAGACAGTTGTGAAATACCTCATAACCGTTTGAATCTCCGGACTCACTAATCTACCCGAAGACGTTCTCACCCATAATAGTATTATCATATTATTGTCTACTAACGTTATTTTCTCGAATTTTATTTATCTTAAAAAAAACGGGTGGGGTCATTGGGTTTGAATTTAAATGGGTGGATTTACTTTTAAATTACGTAATAATATATGTGACCAATCATAATAAGTCATGTGACTTTTTAAAATTTGGAAAGACCATCAAATTTAGGGTGTTAGTTTGAAGAGTATTCTTCAGCTGGGATGTCAATGGGGCGGGGCGGGGGAAGGGGAAGGGTACCCCATACTCGTACCCGTCACCTAAAAATCACCCCCACTCCACCACCCATCGCGGGTAGTAATTTCTCCACATGCCACCGCCCCACTTACTCAGACGGATATCCACTTACCCGGCGGATACCCATCACGTGTAGTAAAAAAAAAGTTATATAAGAAAAAAAGGAGGTCCAAGAAAATGGAAAAATGAACTTTTGTTACTATGGTATATTGAATATCAAAGTCTGAAACTTTACCAAAATATTAGGAATATTAAAAGGTTAAAATAAAGCGTGAAATTTATATAGAAGAAGACAAGAAATTTTCTAGTCCTTTCAAATGATCACAATTGTAAAAAAAAAAAAAAGGAAAAAAAAACTCTAATGTCATTATCAAAGTTGTCCATACGCACAGGTAGAGTTATTGCATTGCATACATTTAACACAAAAACATTAAAAAAATTGGAAGATATCGTACACTTTATTTTAAATAATAATAATAATAATAATAATAATAATAATAATAATAATAAGTTGATGACTTGACAAAAATCAGGGAGTCTTAACAAGAATCAGGTAATTTGACAAGAACAAGGGATTTCAAGTCCCTTGTCTAGTTAAAAATATCAAAAAATCAACATAATTAAAGAATCCAACACAAACATGTATGGGGTGGATAGCGAGGCGGGTACGGCGGATCTTATATGAAATTCACCCCCGCCCCACTATCCATGGCGGGTAGCACTTTTAATAATCATACCCGCCCCATCACCCACCAAACCATCCCTGATATCCGTCCCAACTGAAGCGGATGCAGGGCAGTACCCGCCCCCACTGACATTCCTATTCTTGAGCCAAAATAATAGGTAGGGGATATTTTTAGGCCATTAGGTGAATGAAGAATATTTATAAAAAGAATTCATACGCCAGGGGTATTTTTGGACCTTCTCGCCTTTTTTTTCTATTTGTAAAGAAAACTTGCAAAATATTATTACAGTTAAACGGAAGAAAATAGGCAAGATATGTTCTGGGTCCGAGCAAATCCAGATTATGCAGTTTGTTTCATCGTTACAAAGGAAAAAAGGATCCTAATGGTGTTTTGGATTCCACTGATTAGTATGTCCAAAAAAGAATGTCACATTTCTATTTAGAAATAATTTAATTTTATCAAGATGATTTACATCCACACATTTAAATATGACTTATTTTGGACCACATTTCAAAAATCTTCTTTTTCTTTCTAAACTTCGTGTCAAGTCAAATAACGCCACAAAAATTTAAACGGTGGGAGTAATACTTAACGGAAACATGAAAAAAAAATTAAAAGAAATTATGCAGAGCGGGGGTTGAAAATAGCAAGTTATGCTATGCAGCGGGGCAGGCGGGTTGATGTCTTCGCAGGTTTGTCCCACAACTGCACAGTTCCGCTTGCCCTTCCTGCATTTAATGATAAAACTTTGAGTCGTCATTACTTATCTGGCTTGAACCTGTTTCGCAGTGTGGTACTCTCTTGTTTCTACGGCTGTTTGGTATAGAAGGGACCTGATCCTTTCAAGTCCAAACAGAACACATCAGGATTTCGCATGCCAAATAAGTATGCAAACATCCAAATGGCAACATGCCGCAAATCCAGTATATACAACATCAATACATCATGCTCTACAGTCTCCGGTTACTTACCACTTACCCTTTACTAGCATACAACAACCAGTTTCAAGCATGGCTCCTACATGCAAATATCAATAGTCCATGCTAAATCCGTACCAGCTATTACAGATACTGTTTTACACTCATATATGGTGTACTCTAGTGCCTACTACTATATTTCTTCCACGAGCACCATTCCGCTAAAATAACTCCGCTTTGGACTTTGGAACACACTTGCTCACATGGTCCTTGAACTGTTGCATCTCAGCCAAAACTTCCTCCTCCGGCCGGTACAACATATCAGTCATGCGCCATATCTGTAGGATCCGATCTAACAATTAGAGCCAAATTAAATCATACTGAAAATGGAAGCAACAGAAATGATTATGAACCTGTAGTGTGCCGCCTCCACCATTGGTCTCCAAGTCATCAGATACACTAACAATAGTCCATGGATCCGATGCATTCCAGTGGAAGTCCACAATTTTATCCCTGGGTCAAACCAAAAAAATTCAGGTTCCAATATATAGTAGTATGCAGTTGGTACTTATTGCTTCATTTGTCCCCACTATCTACCATATATATGGTATCATCATTAAGACCATGACCCAAACCTAAGTACCATCAAACTGAGAAAATCTAACATTATCCACCTCCTTAGAAGAAAGAAAATAAATTAGAGTATAAAACAAAATTCATAGTTGATTTCTAGTCTGTGTGCTTTGTTTTAGTCCAATAGGGAGAAAGCAACAAAGCCTCAGCAACCCAGTGTAAAGGTTCTAACCTGTGGCCAGCATGCTGAAAAAATAAGCCTGGAGGAGAATCATCTTCTTCAGATTTAGCTTCAGTATCGTTTCTTACACCAACCTGTCAAGAAAATTAACTATAAGAATTACTTGGTTATAAATACATGAATCTAGAACATCTCCATTCGTTATTGGGCTGCTTTATTTGAATGTGCACCTTTAACGGAATACTTTCCTATGGTTACATCCACTCAAAAGTTTAAAAATTACTATTTTACACATCCAGCTTCCCACTACTAATAAATAAATAAGTAATCCATAGTAAACACCTAACACCTTAGACTATATAGAATCATTGCCTTTATACGATAAAGCATCAAAGGCCCGAGAAAATATTAAATTTGATAAGTGATGATCCCCGTTTAAATATATTTATAGCATTTCATGAGCAGCTTCCATTTTACTTCTTTTTCAGTGAATGAAGGTATTAGTCCGAAATAGAGAAGCCATCTAACATTTTAAAATGTCTCCACTCTCCATCCCTTTTGCATTTGCAGAATCTAACATCAATTCACAAATTACAGTTATGTATTTTTTTGGCAGTCAAACCCTTAGCTATCGGACGACTAGCATTGTTACAGAAGATGACAATCACACAGCAGCATTTACAAATAAAAAATCTTCTTTAAGAAGCTGGACTCCAGAAGAGTTGCAATACTTGGATTGAGAGGAATCACACAAGAAAGAAGATATAAAGGGAGGGAAGAAGCCAAGTCTGAGGAAGTGCCAAGGACATAAGTGTCTCTACCTTCTCATAGTCCCAAATATTTAAGAGACCATCCTCTGCAGAGCTCCCAAACACAGAAGACCTATCCGGACACCACTGTAAAGGCAACTTCATCAGTTAACAGCGATCTAACACGGAGATATCCAGTAGACACAATGTCACTGATGAACAAAATACGGCAAATGAAACACCTGAACACAGAGAACTGCGGCTGTGTGATGTTCAAACGTGTGTGCCGGTGATCCAATCCCATCCGAAGTTAAATTTCGCCGGTCAAACAAGCGTACCGAATTATCAGCGGACCTGGGATACACCACACTAAGTATGAAATCTGCCACTAGATAAACTACATTAAAGAAAAGTTTCCAAGCAGCCATGGGCACCATAATAGGCATTATCTTGATTCACGTTGAGTGATATAATACGAATTTATGATAAAACATACCATTAATGGAAAGATTGTCGTTCACAAGAAGAAAAAAAAGCACACTTGCAACAGCACACCCCATAACAGGCACTTACATGACTACTCTCCTTTTTCTTTTTTGGGTAAGCAGACTTCTCATAATTTATATAATATGAATACTATATAACATCATACCCGGTTATGATAAGATTGTCATTGTGAGGATTCCAGTCAACGCAATGAAGATCAGCATCATGTGCTTTCTCAACCTGTAGAAGCAGCAAAACACCAGTATCCTCTATTAGGTTTTATATATTACTTGTGAAGAATTATCGACTGAAATATGACAATCAAAAATATCTCAAAACATTTTAATAGAAACGGCTATATGATAGCAATAACACAGGCAAATCTAGGAAAAGCTGAATGTGGTCATGCTCAAACGGTATATATTTTGGTATGAAGATAATTGACCTATGTTTTAATATATGTTCAAAGAATCATCATTTGACCATTAGAATTGCATTTAGGATAAGCTAACACATGAATGTCTATGAAGAGCTGAATATGGTCATGCTCAAAAGGTATTTATTCTGGTATGAAGATAAATGGCCTATGTTTTAACATATGTTCAAGGAATCATCATTTGACCATTAGAATTGCATTCAACATATATCTTCAGAAACCTGAGATGAGTTGCACATTGGCAGTTTTGACATATGATATACTACCTATTTCTATATTATTGACAATCTCATTCAAAGAAGACATTTGCCATTAAACAATCAAGTAATCACCAGACCTTTATAACAGGATTGTTACCAACACGAGCATCCCATAGTATGAGGCATGAATCATCACCAACACTACAAAATTCCTGTGAACTTCATGAAGGTCAAACTAAAATGTCAGTTTCAGAAGTACCCTGATCAGACAACTTCTAATCATGTTAATTTCGCACTTATTCGCCCTTTCTTATTAGGATGTCACAGAAGATTTATCAAGAACAAAATGTTGAAGTACATTAATTGCAGAATCTTAGCTTGTCTTTGTTCTTTGCCAGTGACTCCAGAATGTTCCACGAAAACATCAGAGAGAGAAATTTAAATATCAAAGCACAATTGATCAATGCGAACTTAATTATTTCACTTTCTTAAACTATATAAAATCCAAAGGGGACCAAGGAGGATGTAGAAAGAACATGATAACGGAGCAAAGGGAAAGCAACTGGTGGAGCTCAGGGCATCGGGATAACTTCTTTATATTTCTCTCCCTGGATGATAACTCAGTAGAAGTGAATGATTACTAAAGAGGAACAAAAGGAAATAAGAACAATTTACCAACAAAAACTCTGTTAACATGAAAGCCTAATTTATAAACCTCACTCCACCACCCATGCGATCCCGCAAAGAAATTAAGGCATTCAAGTCGACATTACCTTGAAGGGCAAAACTGAACATCTTCAACAGTATCATCATGGCCCTGGAAGATACCACGTGGTCCAATAGAAGGATTATCAGCAGACTTAATTATAGAGCCAGCTGATCCTGCAGACTTGGGTGCATCTGCTGCTGCCAATGTTGAAATGTGGTCTTGAATGCTCCACAAGACCACAGTTTTGTCCTTTCCTGACAGAAAATTACCTCTAATGAGGAGATACCAGAAGTGGCTAACTCACTTTCCAACCACTGAATTATGATATTAGGTTCCAGACAGCATCATATGGAATGCAACATTAGACCCAAAGAATCAAAGTTCATAATATGAGTCTCAATACTTGGACTACTAGCACAAGTAGTTTTTATAAACCTTACATATCCCAAACTGAATCTGATCAGATAAGTTTAATTTCGTATGCAAGACGGGAAACGCAAGTACCTGATTCTAAAATATAAATTGATGAAAAAATATTGAGAACTAGACATCTAAAAAAGAGAGAACTTCAAACCTCCAGAGAGGACAAAGGGTTCCATGGGGCTCAGAGCCAAAGCAAATTCTGCATTGTCCTGATGTCCACTCAATACCTGAAAGGGCATTTCATGTTTACTTAGAAAGACTGATCGATAGCTTAAGATACCAAATCATATTGCTGGTGCCAGTTGACTGGAGATGGAATCAAATATTAAGCACATTCCACAAGCAAAAAAGTTGTGAAATCCACCAAAAGAGGTAAGATGAGTGCTGAACATAATGAAAATGACCCAAAATATAACTCAAATAAAAAATTCATAGATAATAAGTACACAGACCAGATCCGGACGTGAAGCAGCAGCGCCATAGACAGCATGCTTGTTAGGCTGAGCTTCGATGTCCCAAATGAGAACCTAGATGGATGAATAACAAACTTGTACCAATTAAAAAATATTGATATGCCTAAAATAGAAACATGCCACAGTAACTTCTCAAAGACTTCCACTGAACACCTTACAAAAGAGGCTACTTACTTCAGGACCATCAGTATGGGTTGCCACTATATTTTTGTTCTGCGGAAGTTCTCTGATTCTGTTAACCTGGAGAAGGGTACCAAAAGAGAAGTTAAAACAGAATTCCTCAATGAAGAACCAAACTGCACAATTTTTATGCAAGAGAGTAAACCTCAAATAAGTTATGAAGTGTTTTTCTTCATTAGAATGTCACAAGTAACAATGTAGATTCTAGGAAAAAATATAGCATGATATACATCTCTTTTAAGCTTTCTTGAATTCAAACTTTGGTTCATTCAAGTACTCCTCTAAATAAAGCACAAAACTATGATACACAGAAAGACATAGCATTAAAGTGAACTAAAACCTTAACATCCAAAAGAGCTAATTCCCTCAATGCGGATACAATCAAGAAACGGAAATCCAGTAGGAAATTAGCAATGCAAAAAACAAGTAGAAAAGGAATGAAAACTGTTTTACTTTTATTCTGAATAGCATCAAATATACAGATAATATTGCAAGAGAAGCATAAGAAACAATAAGCACATAACTAGAACAATTCAATACTCTCAAGCATCAACTATTATTTATTTCTGTTTTCATTTTAATTCTGAGGTATAGACTATTTATCTTGTATTCACTGCATTTGAGTTCCTTGTCAAAAATGATTTAAAAAATATGAAAAATTTGGCTTCTAAAAGATAATTCTAGAATAATGGAGCATACTTTTAGGGGCAGCAGCGAAATCATTAATATATTATGCAAAATTGCCCTGTTCTCCCTTATAGAGGCTATGTGGAAGAACACCTTGTTATTGGATTTGGGTGTAATTGAGTGTAACCGCATACTCTTGGATTGTTTGTCTGGCCAAGTAATTACTTGGTCAGCATGAAATTGGATGTAATTGAGAGGGACCAATTACAGTCTACTTCTCAAGGGGTTTGGTAATTACGTCGTGCAATTACCAGATGATTTTTCAAATTCTCTTATATTTCTATTTTCCAAATATATCATGTCTTCCATTTCAAATATGTGGAATACATATTTAAAACAATTTCAAATTTACTAGCTTTTTTCTATTTATTAATACAAATATTTATTACAGAAAAACATTTTCTAAACTCATATATAATCATTTGTTATTTAAAAAATTGGCAAACTCACGAATCTCATTATATTCACATGAGTGGTAATATACCAATTACGATATTATCAATTTATAATTATTAAACATAATCTTTTAAAATATATATTTTAAACACCTACTAATAAACAAAACTTAATGTTTCTTATATGCATATATACTTGTCACTCATTCAAGTATATTTACTTGTTCATCTAAAAAAGTTTATTTAATTTTTTTGTTAACTTTATAACTCTTACATGAAACATCGAATTACATCGTAATTACGTTATGGCAAACAAACATGTCTATGTAGTTACTATTTTGTGTAATTACTGTACTAGTAACTACACCAGACCCAATTACAAGGTGTCCTTGCAAACAGGCTCTTAGAGAACATGTAGGGAATTGAATTATTCCTATTCCTCACTATGCACAAGATAGAGAAAAAGATGAAACAGCAAGGATACGAAGTGCACTTTATATAAAAAATCTATGGGTAAGAGCACTATCAATTTAGCAGGCAACACCAAAAAACCTAATACAACAGTGTATCAAGAGCCACCGATCCAATAGTTAACTTAGTTTGTCTGTGAACATACGTTCAAGTTCAGAATTATTTTTTTCAGTGTTCATGCAGTTTTTACCTCTCCCGGATGTATTATGGTTTTGTACTTCTTCACAAATGGCGAGCGTGCTTCTTCATTGAACTAGAACCAAGCCATTAAAAAACAAGTCATTATGATTGATTTGCAGTATAACTAAGACAGTCGTATTAAAATGTGAAACATACTTACATTTGCAATGTGATTTTCTGCTGCAACCCTGGGCTTAACCACATCACAATTGGCGATGATCAAAGTATTAGGCACTGACTTATCCGTCTGGAAATACAAGATTTTATAGATAAAATTAGAAGAAAAAAGATCAGAGCCTACTTATAGAATCCAAAAACTTAACTCATTTACTGTACATCCAATGAAACAATAAATTATAATATTTGTTAACAGTTGCCTGTCAGAAAGCATCCTATCAAAATGACATTATTTGATAATAGTAACATCAACAACAATGAGAATAACAATGGTAGGAACTCTAGCCATGTGTGGTAGGAGGGCCTGGTCAGCCCACGAAACCGCCCAAGCCTGGCTCACTAAAAGAGGCCCCTAAATGGCCCCAGCCCCTACTGTAGCGAACAGGAGCTGGCTCGGCTCCTAGGGGAACTTGCACCAGTTCCTCACATCCCAAACTCCTAAGTCCTAACAGCTCAGGACTGGTCTGGAACTGACCAGCAGCGCGCTGGAGCCCACCTCGGCACCTCCTAACCCCTCAAGTCAAAAGTAATTTTCAGGATGCTAGTTTCAAATTTGAACCCTTTTATTTTATATTTCTAAATTTGAGGTCATAAGCAGCAATACAGAAATAGCTGCTTGTTGGAAAAAAGACACTTTAATACGAACTTAATTAGTACTAAAATATATAATTTTTTACAAATAACCTGTTCACAAATCAAGCAATTAACATCAAATTCAATAATCAATATTGATATTTTTATAAGAAATAAGAATGAATTTCGGTCCATATATGCTTTTACCTTACTGCTTTTTCGGAATAAAAGTATTCATTTGTTTTGCAAAATTAGTGAAAATGTAAAGTGAGGGAAATAGAGCCTTTAAAAACTGAGCAGTCAAACCACCATAGCAAAGAACTAGATCTCGAAAATGTACTCAAATTCAAAACAAAAATCAGCAGAACTGTGGCATGATTACAAAGTAAAGTTGGCTTGAAGTATCAATCTTGATTTACCTAATTAATTTCTTATTCTCTCATTTGCAATTAGTTTTTTCCTTATGCTATAAACACAATCAATATGTTATGGCGTGTTAAGTCAGTATAACTAATATAGGATAAAATGGAAGAAACTCAAAAAATGGATCAACTAGAAGACTGACCCAAAGCAGGCCATTGTAGTTAAGGGTCGTGCGCTAGGACCAATCCCATCCCCTTGTAAAAAATTAATGACTCCAGACTTTCCCCTTAAGAATGTATCCCGCCTTGAACTGGACCATGGCTCACGAGCCAGAGAAAAAGTGAAGATCCGGTAATCAAGTATGGGTCTAACCAGTACCGCTTACTTGCAATGGAAGCCATTTGAGTCAATCAAGGTCGTAGTGACTTTGATACCATGTGAAAGCAGAAAAGCTTCTCAATGAACCTTCTAATTTTTCCAGGGTAATCAGACCACCCAGCATTTTCTCCCATCTCTGGAATGATAATCATCGACTTGTTTCCTTTTACTGTCACTACTCTGATATACCTTCCCATACCATTAAAATTCTGATAAAGTGATAAGAGTAAATTTGACTCTGATATTTCCAGCTTCTACAGATTCTACTCTTTTCCTTCAAAGCATCATCCATGCGCTTGCACAAGCTTAAAAGATTAATTTTATCAAAAGACATTCTGCTTACAAAATTCTTCCGTCTCTCAACCACTTCATACCAATAATCACCAACCTCCGCAACCTCGAAAGACTTAAACCCAGCAGTAAAGAAAGTATTTCTCCTCATATTTCCTATCAGCCTTATCACATTCACCTTTCTCGTGGCCGTAAAGTAGGCTTAAGTTACTCGGTGAATACAGCACTACTGATAAGAAAGCAGGTATCCTCAAGCCCAAAAAAAGGGGAAAATAAAATAGACATAGATCACCTACCCAAAGATTACCTTTTTTACATTAAGAAAAAGAGTACTTCTACAAAATCTTGGTGATATGGTAAATCTTCTGGGATATCAATGTAAAATACACAGGAATGCTAAAAAATATCAACCAAAAACAATATTCATGTGAAATGCAAACTTGCCTGTTCAGAAAGGTAGAGTCGCTGGCGGTTTTTCAAAGAACCCTGCTCAATTATTGGACCCCACCTGTTTTCAGAGACATAACCACTAATATGACTGATAAATTCATAGACCAAACAACTTGATAAGACCAAGATCACAATGAGACAACTCGATACCAATTTTCAAATGTTAATGAAAAAACAGGATAGGTATCCACTTCATTAAACACATAAATTCAAGGCCGAATAATTCTGTGGATAACTATCACATAGGAATAATAGGCCACATCTCTCTCGCTCACACACACACAAAAAATCACATACCTATATACTCCCTCCGTTTCAAAATGTTTGTCTGGTTTTGACTTGGCACAGAGTTTAAGTAAAGTGGATTTTTGAATCATGTGGTTGTTAATTAAAGATATGTAGAATGTACCAAAATGCCCTTTAACCTTGTGGTCTTAAACATGTCATGTGGAAAGTTAAAATTAAAGAGTAGCCAAAAAGGAAAGAGGCATTCTTTTTGAAACGGAGGGAGTACAAAACAACCTCAGTTACTTAATTTAAGATCAGAACTTAAACAACATGACCAGAAAATAATAGACAATGAAACCAACTAGCTCACAAGTAGAAAGGATACCCCCTATATATTGTTTAACCATGTGCAAGATGCATATATTCTATCATATACATAGTATTTGACCACCACGTGCAAGTATTGATATAATATATTCATAAATACATAAGCATGTGTCCTACTTAACATTCAGATAATACCTCCTTAGCAAAGCAATCACAGTTAAGTAATCACCCAGATGGTTATTATTCAGATCTCTTTTTTCTTTTCTTTAGGGAATTCAGATCTTGGTTTAAAGGATACATTATTTTTTTCATATCAACTCTGCACACATCTCGAATATTCCACCGGGTACCTACTACCTCGAATTCAGATATTGATTAAAGGGTTACAAAATTCTCCCAAAGAGATTTTCATTTTAAGGAGAAGGGAACAATCAAAAGGTGTGTCACAAAATCATATACCAACTAAGTATCTATCTACTAAGTTTTAAAGATTAGTTTTCCATTTCTAAACTACAAAACTTACTTATAAAGCTCTATTACAATAATTGCTAAGTTTTAACATTAGGCATATACTCAGATTTAACTTTCGTCATTAAGATCTGTGATTTCTAATTGTTCACCTTCAACTAGACATACAAATAACATAAACAAATACAGTTTCACGAGATCAACTACATGCCTAAGAAAGCAAAAATATAAAACAAACTTTCATCTTCATCAATACAACTTGGTTCCGCATAATAAAACTATACTATATTGCCAACGAAGAAAGAAATTCATAATACTGACAAGAAAGAGAAGGCCATTTACAGCTGTGATTAGTGAACTTGCAACTCTTCTCCCCATCTTCACGGGTAAATACCATGTTGGTTCGTAGATGGATCAAATCTTTACAGTAAACAGAAGCAAGAGCCAAGAAAAGTTTTAATGCCTTAAAGTGGATACATATTCCCTTAGAATCTTATTAAGTTAAAATGACCAAAAATGATAGTATAGAAGCTGTAATTATTTCATGTTCTTGGGTCCTTGTGGAACGCACTGACTTCCTAGTATGATGTGAGGAAATATTAGCGAAAGTATGGTCTAGATCTATGTAGCACGGACACGCGAGAGGTGTCCGATAGGACACGGACACGGACACGCGGAAACGGCAATTTTGAAAAATAGGGGACACGACACGGCAGGGACACGGCTCTGTAAAAATAAATTAAAAAATATTTATATATATATATATTTATATATATATATATATATATATATATATATATAATATATAAAATACTAAAATTAATATTATTAAAGCTTCACATTCATAAATAAATTATAAATTTAATTCAAATTTGTTATATACCAAATAACCAAAATACCAAATTAAATATGTACCAAATTAAAAAGAAACATTCATAACAAATTGACAATCAATCAAATATTCAATACATAATTTATAAGACCATAGTCCATAAACTAATACATAAGTATGTCCCAAGACCCAAATTCAAATAAATATAAATTTACTTAAAATAAATCAAATAAAATTAAAACTAAACTTTTTCTATAAAAAAAAAATGTCCCTGCCGTGTCCCCCTGCCGTGTCCCCCGCGTGTCCCTGCCGTGTCCGATTTTTTTTTTTTTTTTTTGCTCGGAAACGTCCCGGACACGTGTCCGAGGTGTGTCCGGGGCGTTTTGTGTCCGATGAGGTGTCCGACACGGACACCTCACCCTAAATGAAGTGTCCGTGCTTCATAGGTCTAGATACATAAGAGAGACGAAGAAGAAATTCTAAATCCTTCATACAAAATACTTTGCACGAGACTAAAGTATTCTTTGATTTAATAACACGTTAGCGACCTCCAATCATCCTGAATTGACTATTTACGCCGAATGATTCAAACAATTTTTGTTCTTTCCAGAAGGAAGTATTTATTAGCTTTTTTTCTTGTTTACATTAATTACAGACTAGAAACGACATAAAAATACTACTAAGCACCATTTTCAGAATTGAAACATAATACAAACTTATAAAAAAAGTCAAATGAACTTCATTTGACTCTGTAAATTCTAACTGGTCAGATAAAAACGACCAGAGGAATGTAATTGGAACCCCCCCCCCTATGTGGAAATGTTTGACTAGGCTCCGTGCTATGACATTTATGTGGCTAAAAAAGCTTACCATTAAGGGTAAGTTAGAAAGATTAAAGTTAAATTATAAAGTAATTGTTTCAAATATAGAAAGGTGTCATTCCAAGAAGAACAGACTAATAATGAAAGAGTGCCACATATAATGGAACAGTTGGAGTACTATTAAATATTACACAAAGGTGCTACAGGGACGCACAAGCGCAATTTTTAGAAAATGTTAGGGATTTTTTCCTGCTACTTTGAAGTGACAAAAAAAGGTGATGCCTCTAAAGTCTAAAGTAAAGGAAAAGAGGGGGGGATAAAAAAAAAGTGAAGCCTCAAATACCCGTAAAATGAATTTTCTTGCAAGATACACCAAAACAGAGCATTATTGGAAAATGATATGAATTTGAAAGATCAATGGTCAAAATAAACCAGGCGAGCTTATTAGGTAAAACCATAAACACATCCAAATGAAGCTATTAATTGTAATCTACTGATAGAAGGAAAGATGGACTTCTTTAGAAAGATTTGACAAAAACATTTAGTGAAAACAGCCATTGAGCCCAAAAACAACCAACCAATGAAAAAATAAAAATAAAAATAAAATCCAATATAGTAATTACATATAACAATTGGTTTATCAAAGAAAAAGGAACTAAGATCGGAAGATGAAGATAAAGCTGGTATCGTTACATACCAAGGAAAGAAAAAAATCATTATGTATCAAGGGTTTATATCTCATAACCTTCAAAATTGTAGTGGGAGATACACAACATAGAGAAAAACACGGACGTCGGCTTAGATGAAGAAAATGCCATTAGCAAATAAAGAATGAAAAGAGAAAATGTACATCTATAGATAGATAACATGAAAGAGTGATTAGGTGAGAAAGATTATCAAAATCAAGCACAACGAAGAACCTGAAATTACTTTCAAGTGCACAATGATGGGAGAGGCGCCGCAGATGGAAGAGGACAAAAGAAGAAGAGATATAGAAATAAGGGTTTCACCGTGGATCATTAGTGGACGATTTTACCCCTATATGTGGAGTCATTATAATAATGAACTGCGAAAACTTCCAAAAAGTGAGCAGTTCAACTAAAATTTAATTAAATTAACTCCAGATTTAAAATAAGACAAGTACCACGCTTCATTAAACCTCTAGTAAACAGCAGTTTGCATTTCCACATTTCTGTAAGCACTACTTCAGAAATTATGAAAGCAATAAATAGCAATATACACTATTACCCTATTTTACAATTTTGTAGCAATTGTTGCCTCAAAATCCGTCTCAATTTAAGAAACCCGATACCAATAACCTTGACCAGTAATTTCATTATGTTAAGCCCTTACCTCATGAAAAATTGTAGCTTTCTAGATAGACATAGAGGTAAATTAAAGCCAAGTCAGTGAAATCATCAGACCAAAACTCAAAGGAAATCCGAAACAGCACAACAATCTACTTAATAAGCTGACATATCTCCTAGACCAAAGCATTAGCAATGCAAGCAAAATCATAGCTTAAGGCGATGAAGCTATACACTACAGATGACAGTTCAATAACCGCCTAGGCAGTGATATTGAGGGCTTTCGCTTCGTAGCTTAAGGCGATGAAGCAATGTGATGTGACAGTTTAAGGCTTCATAGACAATATCATGTGTTTTTGAGAAGTCTGTTTCAAACAATGAGACACAAAATGATCCAAATCTGACCGCCGTCAATCTCTCCGATCCGGCGACCAAGTAAGGGCTGTCTCTCTCTCCTCCTCTCTCCCCTCCCTCTCTCCTTCTCCCTCTCTTTTTCCCTTTCCCTCTGTTTTCTCTTTCCCTTTCTCCCCTTTTCCTTCTTTCCCTTCTTTCTTTCCGGCGGTTACCTTCTCAGGTGAACACGCCGTCGACTGGAACCCTAGCAGCGACTGAAACCCTTTTGCTGCGATTTCTCTGTTGCACCGGCCGGATTCAACATTGCAAAAGGAGAATCCCACTCGCATCTAGCGGCATCATCTCGGCCCGACCAGTCTCTGCAGATACTTGAGTTTTCGGGCAACTTTCGGTGGCGAGCAGTAAATTTCAGTAGTGAACAGTCAGTGACTTTCAACGGCGAGTTCAACTGGAGTTGGTACCTCCGGTTGTTCGTATCTATTCTCTGTCTTAAATTTTGACACTTCACTGTATTGCTTCCTATCTTTACGTTCTTGCATTTACTCTTCTTGTAAACCTTTGATTAGTCTATTAGTTTATATCCGCTTTAGTGGCTTTGGTGACTGATGATAGACTAGGGTCATGTTCTCGCCCCCGGGCGAGGGTTAGGGTAGGGGGTAAGTGGGGTAAGGGAGATGCTAGGCTGATAATAGGGTCTTCGAATATTGGGACTTTAACGGGAAAGTCCATAAAGCTAGTTAAGATTCTTAAGAAGATGATTAATATAGTCTGTGTCCAGGAGACCAAATGGGTAGCACCTAAGGCTAAGGATGTGGACGGGTATAAGTTATGGTTCTCGGGTAGGTCGAGGTATAGGAATGGGATAGGCATTTTGGTAGATAGGCGAGCTAATGGATCAAGTGGTAGAGGTTAGGAGGGTCAATGACAAGATGATTGCGATTAAGTCGGTAGTTGGAGGGTTCACTATAAACATTATTAGTGTTTAGGCGCTGCAGGCGAGCTTAGACATGGAGGAGAAGAAGCGTTTTTGGGAGGATTTGAACGAGGTGGTGGGAGGTATACCACCCACTAAGAAGTTATTTGCAGGAGAAGATTTCAATGGACATATCGGGTCAATTCCGGGGGTTATGACGACGTGCATGGTGGCTTTGTCCTCGGGAACAGGAACGAGAGAGGCGTCTCACTTTTGGAGTTCGCTAAAGCTTTTGGGACAGTGATAGCCAATTCGAGGTTCATGAAGGAGTAGCACTTGATGACTTTTCTTAGTTCGGTGGCTAAGACTCATATAGACTTTTTGCTCCTTAGGAAGGTTGACAACGGTCTGTGTAGAGACTGCAAGGTTATTCCGACTGAATATCTTACAACCCGACATAAGTTTTTTGTGATGAATTTGGAGATCAAAATGGAGAAGAAGGGGAGGGTTGTGGATGACATGCTAAGAATCAAATGGGGCAATTTGACTATGGCTAGTGCCAATGTTCTAAAAAACGGTCTGGGCGGCCGCCTAGGCGCTAGGCGCCCCCAGACCGTCCCGATTTGTCCTAGGCGGCCGAGTCACTTAATGGATTTTACCCCCAAATTTTTTGCCCTATATTCCAGCAAACAGAGGCGCGAAAATAGAGAAAAAATCAAAGAGAAGCAGCGATTTCAGAGAGGAAAAATTACAATACTTCAAGATTCAAGAATACAAGTGTTGGGGCATAGGGTAGGTGACGGATTGGTGGGATGGTAGGTCACGTAGGGGGTAGGGGGTGAGTTTGGATGGGGTGAAGAGGTATGGGGCGGATTGAGAAGATAAGTGTAGGGTTTTTGTGTGTTTGTTAGGGTTGTAGAATAAGGAGTTAAATGATTTGGGCTTGGGTGTTGGACGAATGGGCCTCAGATGAGGTTGTGGGTTTTGGGCTAAAACCAGTTGGGCCAGGGGATTGGGGTGTTAAGGTTGGGCTAAAAAAGGGGGGGTTTGTTTTGGGTTTAAAGAAATAAAATTAGGTTTAAAATATAAAAAGAATTTGTTAAAAATGCTTTGAACAAAAAATGAAAACGATAATAATAAAACATAATATTTAAGAAAATGTCAAGTGCTTAATAAAAATGTGATGCCTATTTTTTGCAAAAATAAAATAACATAGGATATTTGGGTAAAACTATGATGATTATATAAAAAAAGTGCGGATAATAATAATAATGGTAATAAATACTAACTTTCTTTTTAGCAATGTGATAATAATAATATAATATTTAAGAAAAATGCTAAATGCTTAATTTAAATAAAAATGTGCTGCCTATTTTTTGCAAAAAATAAAGTAACATAATATTATGTTAAAACTATGATTAAATAATAATTAAATGATAGTAAAACTGAGGATAATAGTAATAAATACTAATTTTTAAAATAATGAAAAAAGAAAAAAATATTTTAAAATAAAAACAATTATAAAAATAAAAAATTGATTTATATATTTTATGAATGTATTGATTTTATGATTTATATATTTTATGCATATATGATATATATATATATATATATATATACAATTGATGTAAAATATTAAAAAAATTAAAAAAAATACATCCGACTAGGCCCCCGCCTAGGAATCCGCCTAGGCGCCCACCTAGCCGCCTAGGCGCTAGGCGGCCACTCCCCGCCCTGGTCACGCCTAGCGTTTTTTAGAACATTGGCTAGTGCAAAGAAAATAGAGAGGATGGCCAGAAGGGCTTGGGGGAGTAATGGGGATGCGATCGGTATGTGGGACAGGAGGTCATTTGCATTCGGGAGGTAGCTAGAAAAGTGTTAGGAGTTTCACGGGGAGCCGTGGTGGGCATCGAGGGGACTGATGGTGGAATGGTAAAGTTCAAGAGAATGTGGAAGCAAAGAAAGTGACGTATGTGAAATTGGTAGAAAACAAGTATGAGGTAGAAAAATGGACGAATAGGAAATTATATAGATGGTGGGGAAGGAGGCAAAGCTAGCAGTTACGGCGGCAAAAACAGCGACTTTTGAACGCATATATGTAGAATTAGAGAAAAAATGAGGGAATAAAAAGTTGTACAGACTAGTCAAGGCAAGGGAGAGGAGGACCCGTGACTTGGATCACGTGAGGTGCATCAAGGACAAGGACGACAAAGTACTAGTGGAGGACGCGTGTATTAGACAGATGTGGCAGTATTACTTCCATAAACTCTTGAACGAATGAGATAAAGACATTATGCTGAAAAATCTGGAGCAATCCGAAAGGTACTGGAATTTTGGATATCGTGGAAATATTAAAGTTGAGGAAGTTAAAAGTGTTGTTCACAGGATGCGCAGGGATGAGCGATCGGGTCTGATGAGATCCCTATTGAATTTTGGAAGAGCGCAGCAGGGCAAGTATGGAGTGGCTGACTGAGTTGTTTAATGTCATTTTTAATACGGCAAGAATGTCCGAAGAATGGAGGTGAAGTACAATGACTCCTTTGTACAAGATCAAAGGTAAAGTCCGGAGTTGCAACAACTATAGGGGTATCAAGCTGCTAAGTCACACTATGAATGTTTGAGAAAGGATCGTGGAGATGAGGGTGAGAAGAGGTGTGTCTATTTTTTAGAATCAATTTGGATTAATGTCGGGTACTACGGAAGCCATTGATCTTATTAGGAGGTTGGTGGAGCAGTATAGGGATGCGACAAAGTCCCTAAGGAGATTCTATGGAGATGTTTAGAGATTAGAGGTGTACTTGTGGCATACACCATGACGATCAAGAATATGTATGATGGAGCCAAGACCCGAGTAAGGACAAGAGGAGGAGACTCGGAGCACTTTCCAGTGATGATGGGGTTGCACCAGAAATCAACTTTTAGCCCATTCTTATTTGTCTTGGTGATGGATGGACTGACGCAATAAATTCAAGGGGAGGTGCCATGATGTATATTATTCGCAGATGACATAGTCCTGATTGATGAGACTCGTAGTGGAGTGAACGTTAAGCTGGAGGTTTGGATACAGACTCTGGAGTCTAAAGGGTTCAGGCTGAGTAAGACCAAGATAGAATACTTGGAGTACACGTTCAGTAACGGAAGTGACCATGAGACAAGCATGGATGTGAGGCTTGGTACTCATGTCATTCTAAAGAAATGATGCTTCAAGTATCGCGAGCCTATTATCCAAGGGAATGAGAGATTGATGATAATGTCACACATCGTATTGGTGCAGGGTAAATGAAATGAAGGCTCGCATCTGGAGTCTTGTGAGATAAAAAGGTGACACCGAAACTTAAAGACAAGTTCTATAGGGCGGTGATTAGACCGACTATGTTGTATAGGGCGGAGTGTTGGCTAGTAAACTTCGCACATCCAAAAGATGAAAGTTGCAGAAATGAGAATGGTGAAATAGATGTGTGGACATATAAGGAGGGATAGGATTAGGAATGATGATATCCAGGACAGGGTAAGACTTAAGAGTGGTCTCGATGGAGGATAAGATGCGGGAAGCAAGGTTGAGATGGTTCGGACATGTGCAAAGGAGAGGCACAAATGCCCCAATATTTTATCATGGCTTATTCGCTTTTGTTACCATCATTTTCATACAGCTTTAAATTTCTCGTCCGGATCTGACTTTTTCTCTTGTTTTGCTTGTGTCTATGCTTTGTCTTGAGCCGAGGGTCTTTCGAAAACATTCTCTCTACTTACCAAATTATATCCTCTCCAGACCCCGCGTTGTGAGACTTCACTGGGTATGTTGTTATTTGTTGTAAAGAAAAATGGAAAAAAGAATAGCACAAACATTACAACAAAAACAGCAAGGCAATGTGCGAGCTTCTTCATAAATAACCCACATACGCGTTGAACGCCATAGGTCAAGATAAACCAAAGAGCAAAGGTTGTTAAATCCCAGAACTAAAGTAATCAAATATCATTACAAACCCTAGCAAAACAGAGGACTCGAAAAGTACACAAAAGACTTAAGTGAAGAAGGGTAGTCATATGCGTCATCCAGACGTGCAACACTGCCCCTCCGTGATTTCTCAATTATAAAAAATACTTGAAATTAGTTATTCTAATTGAAATTTAATCATCATAGCACCAAAATCGTATATGTTTTCTATCTTTTAATGCGTGATTCACTTCAAAGAAATGTTTACTTCATTTCTCGCTTAGTCCCGTGAACTTTTACTTTTTTACTTTTCGAAACATTTCCTTCTAATAAAAATGGGCCCACCCACTCTTAAGACCAGATTCCAAATTAATTATATCTTCACAATCAAAAAAATGTAAAAAGAGCAGCACAAACAATTACAACTCAAACAAACAAGGCAATATGCGAGCTTCTTCACAAATACTGCCCTTCCGTGATTTCTCGATAATGAAAATACTTGAAATGTGTACATTTCTTGCTTCTGGCTTCTCGATTAGTCCCATGAACTTTCGGTTTTTTATTTTTCAGATTTTTGTTTAATAACACTGGGCACTCTTAAGACCAGATTCCAAATTAATTATATCTTCACAAACCAAAAAATGGAAAAAAGAGGACTCCAAAAGCACCAAAATGGGCATAAACATTACAACACAAACAACAAGGCAAATGTGCGAGCTTCTTCACAAATAACCCATGGGCCAAGATGAGCCAAAGAGCGAAGGTTGTTAAATCATAGACCTAAAGTAATCAAATATCATAGCAAACCCTAGAAAAACAACACCGAAGACACATAGCTAAGACTACAAACGGAAAAGCAGAGATTATAGAAATATGCGTTTACCTGCAAGAGAGGGAAGGCCAAACGAGGTTGTGATTAGCGAACCAGTCATAGAGAACGGGGACGAGTGATTTCCACTGAACATATTTCTCGTCGACGGAAGCAGCTCTCTTCTTGTCGATACTACCTCTCCTCCTGTTTGGTTCCTTTTCTCTTTCGTCTTTGGATTTGGTGGAAGAACCCTTTGGTCTGCCACGCCTTTTGGGCTGGGAAGAAGGAGTTGTTTCCATGGTGGGGGGAAGTTAAACCCTTAATAGAAAACCCTCCTACCTACTCACTGTACTGAATAATATTGAAAGGGTTTTGTAGAAATATATATAGAGAGAGATACTCTCTTGGATCTATATTTATGGAAATGGATTTGATTTTCGAAATCATATAAGTGATCACAATTAATGAGCAGTTAATTATCAATCAATCGAAATAATATTAAATAGATCTTAATCTGCTGAAGAAAAAATCAATAACTATGCATTAACTATATGAAAGAGTTTCAAGAAGATTCAATTGAAAAACTCTACTAAAGTAATTAGCTCATAAACATTGTCATGTCAAGAACTAATTCAATATCCAACATGAACTGAATTGAAAATAAAGAAACGAAAAGAAAATACTTAGAATTAGGTCTCCAATCTTGTAGCCTCCAAGAGTTGTGTTGTAATGTGAAATCCCCCATATAAAATATGTCCTAATGGTTTAAATATGCTGCAAAAACCGTGTGCCCTAGACCCTTCTGCCCCTGGCCAATTTCGCATCGGATCTGAATTTTTCCGCCGCGGCTCCGGAAGTCCTGAGTAAAAATCACACTCGTAGGATCTTTAGCGGCGCCTGTGACGTCTTCAGCCAGTATTTCCGAAATTTTCTCATTTTCTCGTCCGGACTTCGTCAGATTTTTTCTATGTTCCCGGGACTTCTTAGGCTTCATTTCTTGGTCTTTTCTTGTGCAATTACACCTCAATTAAACTCATTTCATATTCTTTTTGTCATTTCTCCATTTAGGACCGTTGTGACTCAAACGAAAGAAAAACAGACATAATAATATACTAAACACAAACGAAATGAGTAAAATACTAACTAAAATGACTCAAAAAGTGTATACAAAATATGTCTAACAAATACCCTCAAACTTAATCTTTACTCGCCCTCGAGTAAAGATCAAAACAAAAACACAACAAAAACAAGGATTCTATGAAATGGATCAAGTAGTTATAGCAATGCTTCTTCAAAATCATGGATGAAAGTTGATATAATATGTTAGAACATACATAGCATGAATATTTCGCAATCTAGAATTATAAGTTAGATATTTCGCAAATTCAATTGTATTATAATCAATGAAAACATAAACATCTAACATATGCATGTCAATTTCATTTCATCTTTTCCAAAATGCTATAGATCTATTTATTTGTTATTCTCCACTAATCATAGACATACACATAGATATCATCAGGACTTTCAAGGGTTGTAATGCAGGCTTAAGCATGGGTAGATAAAAGTAGGCATTTAGGCTCAAATTACGTACCATAATCATTTTTTCATTCAACTCCTTTTTTCTTCTTGTGATTTTCTTTTCAGTCTCATACCTATTTTATCCTCTCTTTTCTTTTGAGAGAATAAGACACATTATAAATAACAAGCACCCCTAAACTTAGGCTTTTGCATAATTTTCATTGGGGTGCATCAATTTTTACTCTATTTTTATTATTTTCTTCAACATTTTTCATCCCAAGAATTTTCAACTTTTGACTTATGGCACAACTTAGAAAATCATAGGGTGTCAAACAAAGATATTATTTTAGGCTCAAATGGGTTGACTAGTGATACAATTTATGTCAGGGTAGGTGAATGGTATGAATGACTATCAAAAAAATGTCTGACTCTCCCTATACATGTACATCTCAACTATTTCGCCTCAAATAACAAGCAAACAATTTTTCTAGACATTGTTTCAACCTTTCTTTCCATAACTGACATACATAGGTAAGCACAAATATCTCAAATAATTAGATGTCATGAAATTTGGCATATCTATCTTAAGCACACAGATTTTTGCTTTTTGTTCCATTACATTATCCCACTTAATCCATTAGATATCTTCAGCAACTACAACATGCTTTATCCAAAAAAAAAAATACGACTCAAAAACACATAAACAAACAACCAAAAAGACAACGAAAAGACTCAAAACAAAAGACAAAGTAAGATCCCCCAAACTTGATTGACACATTGTCCCTAATGTGTAAAGACTGAAAATCAAATGGACAACTTACAGACACAAAACAACGATCACAACGGAGGTCTGGGGAAGAATTTTTGAAATTGCATAGCTTGGGACCCTCTGAACTTTTGGCGTCGCGGCTCCACTTGTTACCACCGCGACGCTGATGATGAGAATTATTCTCTGAAGTTTTGGAGCCGCGGCCCTACATTTCGGCATCGCGGCGCTGTGCCAGTTGTTTTCCGTTTTGCATTTTTCTCAATCTCTGCTTTTATCTGTCATCCACAAACACTAAACATACCAGATCATGAGATTGTTCAAGTCAAAATAAAACAAACTAAAATAAAAATTGAAATAACATAATTAAAACATTGGGTTGTCTCCTAGGTAGCGCTGTCTTTAACGTCTTTTAGCCGAACGCATTTCATTTACTAAATCAGGGGGGTAGAGTGTCCCCTCCGCATATCCATCTCAGGATCATTCTCTTTCTCCTCCTCCTCTTCTTTTTCACAGAATTAATTTCAGGAGGGTTCATTCTCTTTTCAACATTCGTTGTTTTCTTGGTCTTACTCTCCGGCTCCACACTTTTCTTTAATGGTACCCCACGAGCATCAATACTTGTGAGGCTGTTCTGCAACCCGACCTTTTCAACTACCCTGATAGCATAACATCTATCAATGACTTGAGGTTCAGGGGGTGGCTTGAGCACTTTGAAGGTCATCTCTTCACCTTGAACTTTGAGTTTTAGCTCTCATTTTTCAACATCAATCAATGCCCTCCCTATGGCTAGGAATGGTCTCCCAAGGATCATTGGTATCATATCATCTTTCTCCATATCAAGAATGAGGAAGTCAACATACAAGTTGGATTTGCCCACCTTTACCAACACATCTTCAATTATTCATCTAGGATGCGCAATAGAGCGATCAGCTAGCTGCAAGTGGACTGTTGTTGGCTTTGCTTCCCCCAAACCAAGCCTTTTAAACACAAAAAAAGGCATTAGGTTGACACTTGCCCCCAAGTCACACAGGGCTTGCTTGCATGTCACAGTCCCTATGGTGCAAGGTAAGGTGAAACTCCCTGGATCTTTCAATTTAGGGGGAAGTTTCTTCTGCAAGATAGCACTGCACTCCTCTGTCAGCGCTATTGTCTCATAGTCTGCCAGCTTTCTCTTCTTAAACAGGATGTATTTCATGAACTTTACATAAGCTGACATTTGCTCCAAAGCTTCAATGAACGGGAGATTGATATGAAGTTTTTTGAAGATCTCTAAAAACTTGGAAAACTCCTTGTCTAAGGACTTCTTCTGCAGTCTTTGAGGGTAAGAAATTCTGTCTACATATTCCCTCATGACTGCCAGTGGAGCCTTCTCTAAAATAGGACGGTCATCAGTAACCCCCTCATTCTCTACCTCGGTTGTCTTCTACGCCTCATTCCCCTTTTCCCTAACTGGTGGAGATCCAACCTGCTCTAACTATTTCCCACTTCTCAAACTGATTGTCTGGCATTGCTCTCTTAGATTCATCAGATGTATGGCCGGGAGAGCCACGAGTCTGTCGTTCAACTTTCTCGCCAATCGCCTCCTGAGTTTTCAAGTTCCTAATAGAGGATCTTGTTTTACATGAATCTGCTTGGTCTCTGTCATAAATTGTATCAGGTATTGGCCAGGTGAAATTAAGGACACAGTTTCATGCCATGAATTGAGTCTGAGAGTTGGTTAAGGTCAACAGTGTTGCTTTTATGTCATATGGCTTCTCTTGTGGGGCTGATGGGCTGAATTGCTGTGAAGATGAGGCCTGAAACTGTGGTTGCTGTCCTTGGTCATTCTTCCATGAAATATTTGGGTGATTTCTCCACCCCTTATTATATGTGTTGAAGAATGCATTGTTAGAGGGCCTCTGAAAATTTCCCATAGCCTGACATTAAGCCTGCTCCATTGGGATGTTGTTGGGATCAGTTGTTGGACATCTATCGAAGGTGTGTGGACCCCCACAAATCTCACAAACTACTTGCATCTGGACCGCCTTTACGGACATGGTATTCTGCTGGAGCTGCTTAGTCAAGAGAGCAACTTGTGCATTCAGTGCATTGATGGCATCTTGCTCATGAACCCCAACTGCTCTTCTGCTACATGTTCCTCTATCATCTGCCAAGTGATTGTTCGTGGCCATGTCTTCCAACAAGTCATGAGCTTCATGTGTTGTTCTCTTCATGAAGGTGCCACGTGTATCAATAATTGTCCTAGTAGTCCCACTTAGACCATTGTAGATGTCACGACCCGACCCCGGACCCGTGACTGGTGCCTTACCCCGGGCACCCTAGTGATACAACATCAGAGAAAATCAGCGGAAAATAAAAACTTACACATGAAACAAGATATACAATAATGAAATGAGAAAACAGGCTAACCAAGCGGTTACCTTTACGTATATATAAATAAAACTTGAACTGAGCGATTCATCCCTTTTACAAACTCGCCACAATGTGATTACTGCACCTAAGAGTTTTATAACAACAACGACGGACGGGGCCGCCATACTCCGAATGTAAGTACTCTGGCGACGAGGACTATACCAATAAGCCTCGGAGAAACGGAGCTTCCTAAAACGCCGAATCGTGATCCTATGAGCGAGGATCAACAATCGTGTACCTACTGCGGCATGACGCAGCCCAGAAGAAGTCGATCACAACAGTACCAAGTATGTGAAATCGTAAAAATCTTGAAATAAAATCATAACATTTTAAAACCAATTACAAATACGTACGAACAACCAATTTAACTGCACATAGTGCCACAGCATAAACAAGAGCAAAATAGATATAACATAACTAGTCTTTTCTAGGCCGCTAATGATCGAAGCAAGGTCATTCGCCCATAGTATCATTATGCGTGCCTAATCCTGGAACTCCCGCAGTCCGCGATAGCGCATAGGCCCGCATGAGGTATTCTCGCGACGGGGTAGCTAACCCGCGACATCATCCGACCCCGATTCGCGTAGTCACATGGACCGCATGAGGTATCCCTCGCATCGGCGTAACACACCCGGAGTGATCAATCCTGGAACTCTCGCAGCTCCGCATAGGTCGCATGGACCCGCATGAGGTATTCCTCGCATCGAGGGTGGCAAGTCCTCGGTATCATAACAAGTCATGGGGGTATGTGATATAGTACCAGTACAACGGGTTTATCGTCTAACAACGTAAGCACAACAAGAATAACCCCCTTACACAAACATCACAAGACACTAACACACGTAGCATCATAACATGTTTACTTATCAAACCATCTTACTACACTTTCCAGAAATCAATACAAGACTTTCATAAACAAATAAGTAAACCGTTCCTTTTATCTTTTTTAAGTCGTTATACCTTACTTCTCATAAAGCTAGTATAACACTTAAGCTTTTAAAATCAAGTATTTCTTTTCTTTCAAAAAGGATTCATAACTCTTTTGAAATACTTCAAGATTCTTATTATTTAAAACTCAAGTCAAAAGACATCAAAGTAAAACCAGATTTAGTTAACACACGTACGTCTACCGTACTATATATATTTTCACAAATATCATGCTTAAGAGTATAGGAAGGATCACATACCTCGCGACGATTATCGACAATAAGCAAAATGCTCCGAAGTACTCTAACCTTGCTCGCCTTTTCCACCCTTCAAGTAGAATACGCTACTCGTAGTACTTCAACCTATAGGGGTCATAAAACGTCTATTAACTTCTAGATCTCTTCGTAGAACATTTCTAAGAACAGGTTCCATATTCTACGGAAAATTCGAAGACCTCCCCGCAACCACATAAATCTCCTCCTCTATCAAGGCCCGCTACTAAGCCAACAACTCTGGGGTTACACGTCTAACTGACGTGTAACATCGCCCCACAATAATACTACAAGTCAAATACAGAAACAATGTAAATACAGTTCAATTCTTTTTAATAATCCTTCCAATATATCTTCTACTCAATTATTAACTACTACAACATGTAATTTCCAATTACAATAGGGGGATAAAGATCATTACCTCGATAAGCCCAAAATTATCCAAGATATAAGTCGATCATGAGCAACGTTTAGCTCCAATTCCTTACGCTCCAACCCGCTCCAAGCAACCCTTAGAAGTTTCTAAACAACTTCTCTTAACACTTCATCTAAGCTATGAAGATTTTTCTAGGGCTTCATTTTGCGACTATTTGGAATAAAGTAGTATTTTTCCCGGGCTCTTAGTATAAAGATAACTTGAAATACTACAAGGGATTTTTTGGCTAAGGTATATGGGATTATAACAACACTTGAAGAATTTTACTCAAGGTGGGGGGGGGGGGAGGGGTGTTGGACGAGAACTCACTAAGGGGGAGGGAGAATTTTTGCCTTGGAAACTCTTAAGTGGATGAAGAATAAGTCTTGCACACAAGGGGTATTTATAGAGAAATCAATGGCTAGGATTTAAGCAAATGTATGGGGAGGATTGGGTCCAAGTGTGTGTGGATTTTACCAACCAAGTGTCCACCACAAAAATGGGACAAGTGGCTTGCCACTTGCCCTCCTTAACCAGATCGAGCCATGTGTCCATCAACAATTCGGCCACATGGGGGTGACACGTGTCTCCCCCCTACTCGTCCAAAATATTTCATCTTCCGAAAATATCTGCAATGCCAAAAATCCGAAAATAAAGTGGGCCCCACAAAACCGTAAATTTTCCCCGTGGGCCCCACGTGACCAATTCCGGAAATAAAATTCCATAATTCTCAAATATTCCAAAAAGCCCGAATCAATCAGGAATCCAATTCCCATAAACGAACCTTTTTCCTTCACAAAATCCGGAAACTTTTCCGTCGAAAAAATCACATCTTTCTTCCTTTTAATTTAAATGTCGTAATCTCGTACGTACGTCCTCAAATACATACCTTGGAACTACGGGGTGTAACAGTAGAAAATGTGCACCAAGTTCCACAGCTCAAGACCATGATATAGACACTTCCTTTGCAAATCTTTAAACCGGTCACAAGCATCATACAACGACTTTCCATCCATTTGATAGAAATTGTTCAATTCTCCCCTAAGTCTTGCTGTCTTAGCTGGGTGAAAGAACTTAGCAAGAAATTTCTGAGCTAAGTCTTGCCATGTAGTGATGTAGTTCACATGTAATGAGTTCAGCCAACACTTTGCTCTATCCCTGTCACGCCCCGACTTTTCCTAAGTCTTTACTTAGGGCGTGATGACACCTGGACAATTATTTTCCACCAGGAGCACCATTTAATTCTCTTTATTTAGAAATTTAAACTTATATTCAAATACGGAGCGATTAATAAAAATAACAATAAATAAATCTGTTTATGACTTTATAAGAAAAAACATAACGCGAGCTCATGCTCGTGCAAATATTGTTTTTACATAGACATACTGACAAAGATTATTCTAAGTTGGAAGGGAGACCATTCCACACGGGCATTTTCCGAGACATTGGAACTGACATTCTGAACCTGACGAGTACCAAGCCCGGAACAATGGACTTGGTATGACAAGAGGCTGCGGGACGATCGCTAGCCTTGGCGTGGAGCCTTTCCTCTATCACGATTTCCTGAAACATGTTAAATAAAGAGTCAGCCCTACCATCTGGGGCTGAGTGAGAACCCTACCTTGCAATTCAAAGTAACACCACAATATTCCAAGCGCAATCACATTATAACGTAATAAGCATATTGCAAAAACATATCAGGTTACAACATTTTTAAATATGCAACAACTCCTCATAGGAAATTCTCGGTTTAACTAACACTTCATTTTATCCCGTATTGTACGTTAAGACATTCCCCTGCATTTCCACATGTTTATTACATTTATATATTTGTGAACGCGTATTCACTTTTCATATTTATATATAGGTGAACATGTATTCATCTTTCATATTTGTTGCGGCGTGCAACCCGATCCATTATATTTACGTATTTGTGAACACGTATTCACTTTACGTTTTGTTGCGGCGTGCAACCCGATCCATTATATTTACGTATTTGTGAACGCGTATTCACTTTACGTTTTGTTGCGGCGTGCAACCCGATCCATTATATTTACGTATTTGTGAACGCGTATTCACTTTACGTTTTGTTGCGGCGTGCAACCCGATCCATTATATTTACGTATTTGTGAACACGTATTCACTTTACGTTTTGTTGCGGTGTGCAACCGATCCATTATGTTTATATTTATATATTTATGTGAACACGTATTCACTTTTCATATTTTTCAAAAGATCGAATAAATAATATTCTCTTTCCCAACGTTCTGTCATTTATACTTGTAACGATTATAACTTTTTAACCATAACTCTAACTAAGGTGTTTCTCAAGCGTAAACTAAGGTAAGACGGGTATCTTTCACTGTACCAAATTTCATTTAAAACTACTTTGGGTAACTAACACAAATTTATCCTCAAAACAACCCCATAAAATTTGTTTCGGCAGAATTTTTATTAAACAACACTTAATCTTAGAATAGTCATAACTCCTAATCTGTAAACCCGTTCAAGCCCCATAAAATCTCAAAACAACGAGAACAGAGAGCTACACGTCCCCATGTGAACCATACTTTCATATTTTGTACCATTTGATACAGTTTTACACTTTTATTCGCTGCCCTTCCTGGATCTCGATAGATTCGAGGCAAAAACTTTAAACAACGATAACTCTCAATCCGTAAGTCGGATAGACCCTCGTAAGGTCTCAAAATGTCCCCAAAAAAGATATCTAGAACTTTTATTTAGCAACAATTTTCATATTCCCCACATATTAGTACAGATTTACGTTACAACGTCCTGCCCTTCTGGATTCCGATGAATCCGAGGCAGCAACTTCAAACTACAATAACTCTCAACTCGTAAGTCCGTTTTAATAAATCTTTATCTATATCTGTCCGTAACAGAGATAGTTACAACCATGTAAATTTTCATATAATTCTAATAATTAAAACTCAATAAAAACAGTACGTAATTATGCCTTTCCGAATTTCGGCCAAATCTAAGGCAGAAACTTTGAACTATGATAACTTTCAAACCGTATGTTTATTTTTCCTCATTTTTGGTTCTATATGATCATAATAGAGAGGTGTACCACTATTCCGAATTTCATCAAATTCTAACAACTATAACTCAGTGAGAACAGTTCGTAAAGTTCATGACGCAACTAGTTGTCTAAACAATCAAAAGTTCAATATTTCTTTTCAACACTCAATTCTTATTCTAACATGTATTGAACTTAAAATAAAGGACGTTACCAAGAATTTTTGAGTGAGAAAACTCACCTTGTAAGTGTGAAGATTATTGTTGTGTGGTTGCTAAAATTATCCTTACTCTCTAGTATTTTGCTTCTTGTTCTTCTTGCCCTCTTGGTATTTTTTTCCTCTTCTTTTCCCTTGTTTTTTCTGATTTTCTAACCTTTATGTTATGTACTTTATTTGTGTGTAAATACAATGTATAAGTGGAGAGTTTTCTATAACCTATGGGAGGTGGAATGACAAGAGTTGGAGGGGAAATGAAAATGGGGGAAGGGGGAAAGCTAGGGACGTGCAGCAATGCTGCATGTTTCTTTTTTTTTTTTTTTTTTTTTGTTTTCTTATTTTCATTTTATCTATCTATTTATCCAACTTTAACACTAACTCTATCTCATGCAATTTATTCATTGTTTTCTTATATATATATATTTTATTAACTCAACCACAACTATATATTATTTTATTTTTTTTCGGATTTTACATTCTCTCCTCCTTAAGCAACATTTGTCCTCGAATGTGAATAAGGTCGTAACATAATCACATAGACACAATAATGTTTATTGTTATTGTAACAAATTTGGGGCTTCACATTCTCCCTTCCTTAAGAAGCATCCGTCCTCGAATGAGAATAAGGTTGTAACACATGCATATAGACACGCAAATGAAACACATATGAAGTACTATGTAACACTTTTTTTTATTACCTTAGTAAAATAGGAATGGATATTTGACTTTCATCGCGTCCTCGGCTTCCCAGGTGGCTTCCTCGGTGGAGTGGTTCCTCCATAGGACCTTCGCGGAAGCAATATCTTTATTCCTAAGGCGCTTAACCTTCCTATCAAGTATTTCCACCGGAACTTCTTCAAATTGAAGCTCCTTATTAAGAATTATCTCCTGGGAAAGGATGACGTGACTTGGATCGTGCAAGTATTTTCGTAACATTGACACATGAAATACCGAATGCACTGCTTCCAGCTCTTGTGGAAGTGCTAATTCGTAAGCCACATTCCCAACTCTTCGCAAGATCTCATATGTCCCAATAAACCTTGGGCTCAATTTCCCTTTCTTACCAAAGCGCATCACTCCCTTCATTGGGGACACTTTTAAAAATACTTTCTCCCCCTCTTGGAATTCAAGATCTCTTTTCCGATGATCCGCATAGGACTTATGACGGCTATGAGCTGTTTTGATCCGCTCGAATCATCATGCCTTATCATTTGTTTCTTGAATGACTTGTGTCCGAACGATTCGCGTCTCACCTCGAACCATCAGTGGAGACCTACATTTTCGTCCATATAATGCTTCAAACGGCCATTTGTATGTTAGAGTGAAAACTATTATTGTGGCGAACACAATTAGACATAGATGGTCCACCGAACTTTCCCGAAAATCTAACACACAAGATCGCAACATGTCGCCGAGTGTTTGGATTGTTATTTCGGCTTGCCCATCTGTTTGTGGGTGGAAAGCGTGTTTAACTTAACTTTTGTCCGAGACCTGCTGAAACTTTGCCAAAAGTGTGAGGTGAACTGGGAACCCTATCTGAAATAATTTGTAAGGAATCGTGTAACCGCACAATCTCCTTCAAATAAATCTGTGTGTCTTGTGGTGCGCGATCGTAGTCTTGATCGGTAGAAATGGGGTGACTTTGTAAGTCGATCAACAATCACCCAAATAGAATCATACCCTCGCTTGAGTTTTCAGAGACCGGTTACAAAATCCATATGAATCGCCTCCCATTTCCACGGGGACCCCAATGTCCTGAAGTAATCCGTCGTTTTTGATGTTCACTTTCACCGCGACATATAAGACACCTCTCGACAAACTCCGCAACGCCCTTCTTCATCCCGTCCCACCAAGAATTTGCCTTGAGGTCTGATACATTTTGTTGACCACCTGGATGAATGAAATATCTTGTGTTGTGACCTCATCTAAGATCTTCTCTTTAGATCCTTTACCTTAGAACACATAACCTACCCTTATACCGGCGGTTCCGTCATTATTTCCCAATGTAAAGCGTGAAGGTTTTCCTGTTGGATCCTCTCCAAATCCAACAAACTCCATATCCTCAAACCGACTTTCTTTTATTTCTGGCTAAAGCATCGCGAGGTATCATGTACCACCACCCTACCTTCACCGATCTCAGTTAAGCTAACCCCGAGGTTTCCCAATCTTTGTACCTCCCGAACAATACCCCTCTTTTGTATTGTCAAATGGGCCAAGCTGCCCATTGATCTCCTACTGAGTGCGTCAGCCACCACGTTGGCTTTCCCAGGATGGTAAATAATACTAAGGTCATAATCCTTAAGCAACTCTAACTATCTTCTTTGTCGGAGATTCAAATCCTTCTGTGTGGTTATGTACTACAAACTCTTATGATCTGTAAATATGTCCACATGCACACCATACAAATAATGTCTCCATATTCGTAAGGCAAACACCACCGCAGCTAATTCCAAGTCATGAGTTGGGTAATTCTTCTCATGTATCTTCAATTGTCTAGATGCATACGCAATAACCTTTCCAAATCGCGTCAAGACACATCCTAACCCAACTCTGTAGGCATCGCAATGATCGTGAACCCTTCTTGTCACGATGGTAAGGTTAGGGACTGCATTAGTCAACAATTCCTTTAGTTTCGAAAACTTGCTTCACATGCTTCGACCATTGGTACTTAACCGCTTTTGAGTCAACCGGTCAAAGAGCAAGAAACTAGAAAAACCTTTTACGAATCTTTCTATAATACCCAACCAAACCCAAGAAACTTCTAACCTCTGCCGAGTGGTCGATTTTGGCGATTCTTCATCGCTTCTATCTTCCGAGGGTCTACCATAATTCCATCCTCGACACAACATTTACCCAAAAGGCTACATTTTCCAACCAAAATTCACACTTTGAAAATTTAGCATATAGTTTCTCATGTTTCAAGACTTGAAGAACTACCCTCAGATGTTCTTCATGTTCTTCAACACTCTTACTGTAGATTAGGATATCATCTATGAACACGATCACGAACAAATCTAGGAATGGTTTGAAGATTCTGTTCATTAAATCCATAAAAGCTGATGGGGTATTGGTTAACCCAAAAGACATGACCAAGAACTCATAATGGCCGTATCGGGTTCTAAAGGCTGTTTTGGATATATCACCTGGATTTATTTTCAGCTGGTGATATCCCGAACGGAGATCAATCTTGGAAAAATAGCTAGCTCCCTGAAGTTGGTCAAAAGGATCATCGATTTTTGGTAATGGGTACCGGTTCTTGATCGTGACCTTATTGAGCTGCCGATAGTCGATGCACATTCGGAGCGATCCGTCTTTCTTTTTCACAAACAGATCGTGCACCTGAGGAAACACTAGGCCTTATAAAGCCTTTATCCGTAAGATCCTTCAATTGTTCTTTTAACTCCTCAATTCACCTTGGGCCATTCGATATGGAGGAATAGAAATGGGTCTTGTGCTAATTAACTCTATGACAAACTCCACTTCTCTATCCTAGGAAGGCTGGAAGATCTTCAGAAAAACCTCCTAACATTTCAACAATAGGAACATCATTCACCACTGGGATTCTTTTTGGGTATCCACTATATTAGCCGGATATGCATACTCCACTCGTGACTTCTCAATAACTTTTGAGCCCCAGGTAGGAAATAAACCGACTGAGGATATTCCAACCCTACCCCTTATAACAACTTCCGGTTCTCCTGAAAAGTTAATCTCACTATCTTTCGTCGACAATCTAACATGGCATAACATGCCGACAACCAATCCATACCCAAAATGACGTCGAAGTCTACCATATCAAGTAGTACTAGGTTCACCATTGTTCCCTTGCTATTCACTTCTAATGAGAAATTATTTACCACCCGAGAGGCCCAAATTGAGGCCCCTACTGGTGTCATAACCTCAACAGGTTCACTTAAATAAGAAGGTTCTACATGTAAATTCTTAGCAAAGCCCATTGACACATATGCAAATGTAGAGCCGGGATCGTATAATACAAATGCAGGAATACTCGAGACTAGCAAAATACATGTGACCACCGCATTAGATGCTTCTGCCTCATTCCTCTGGGGCAAAGCGTAGAGCCGATTAGAATTGTTGGGTTGTTGACCTCCCTGACTCTGGCGGGGTTGGTTTCCCTGATTTCCCATGTATGCAGCTGTGGTTGCTTCTGACCTCCCCTGAATAGATTGAGTTTGGGTCCTCTTCTTGCAATCTCTGGCATAGTGGCCTGACTCTCCACATTTATAACATGTCTTCGTTAAGATTCGACATTCTCCAGTGTGTTTTCTTTGACAAATCTTACAAATCGGTTTGTCACCTCCTGTGTTAGGGTTGGTGGCCTTGTCCTTGCTACCTTGGTAATTAGACTAACTGTGCCCATTAGGTTTGAAATACGACTGGCCCACAGATTGGTTCGGTCCTGAAGATCCCTTACTAAACTCCTGCTTCTGATTTTGACTCTGGTTAAATGATCATGATGTCCGAAATCTCTTCTGCGAATATTCTCTTTTTGCTTTAGCGAAACCTTCTACCCTCAAAGCCATATCGACAATCTTGAGATAAGTTCGATCGTTGGCTAACGCCACCACATTCTCTGCTATGTTCGGGTTTAAACCCTCTACAAATCGCTTGACTCTATCCATTTCTGTAGGGACGACATGCGTGTTGTATGCCGATAACCTCACGAACTATGTATTATATTCTTGTACACTGCGGTCACCTTGCTTCAATTGTTCAAACTCCAGTCTGAGCGCATCCTTGCGCGTATTAGGCATAAATTTCTCAATGAATGCGCTCAACCCTCCCTGTCATTGGTGGTGACATCGGGGGACGATTTTTCCTAAAATTCCTCCACCACACCCCTGCATCATCCACTAGTCGTGCGCCTACCAAGTTGACGCCCTGCGTCTCCACGCATCCCAATGTGAACATTAAGTCTTCAACTTCATCGAGGAATACCATCGGGTCGGCCTTGGGGTCCTTCCCTGAGTACAATGGTTCCCTTCTCCCATAAAATTTGCCCATAGCCTATCAGGTACTGCTTGAGATTCTACACTCTCGGTCCGTGGCGCAATCGCAATCGGTCCCCTGCCGTTCTCGTTCGGGGCTATGACAGACACTAGGTGCGGGCGGAACCATGTGTGGAACTGCAGCTGTCATTAACTCTATGAGTCTATCTAGTTTTTGTCCCACCGTTTCTTGGGCCATTTGACTCTCGTTCTCTCCAACATTTTCTCCGACATTTTCTCCGCTCCTTCGCATACCACTACGTCAATCGAGGTACATGAGCCGTGATGAACCTCCTCTTGAGCCCCTGGATTTGTGAATTCACCATTTTCTGTGAAGACAAACACACTCATATTTTAGAAGACGGAATGTCTACTCTAGCTCTTAAAATTTTCTTATAGTTCATAAGCATGCAACACCACAATATGCCAACACGAAAAATAATTTAATAAAACATATCCTTTCTTTCTTGTATTCATAGCACTTCATTCATCATATTTTAAAATAACAATGTCATGACTACAATACATCACATCATCAGTCAATCGCCACTGCAACCCGCTATAGCCGCATTTTTGGAACAGACACCTACTATCACGCGTTCTAAAGGGCTTAACCGCATGATTCGTCTATTCTGCAGGTTGGCATTCAACTCCATGTGAACCTTCCTTTTTGCTTCTCTTTCCATATAGTTCATTCTATACCTTACTACGAGTACCTGATGCAGAAATTGGTGCAATGAATTTTCTGTAATATCTTCTCTTAGCATCCTTGCCTTTCTGAATGCGGAATGAAACTTTTCTGGGACGGAATTGACTATTATATGTAGTATGATTCCAATTAGAAAATTGAAGAAGGTCGGGTCGTATGAACGCTTTTTCCTTCTAGTCCTAAGCAAATATGTACATAGTACGATTGTGTCATCAATGTAATCATCAAAATCACCTTCTGAGTCCATCTTATGACGCATGAACTTCATCTGAGCTCTCATTCCCTTTGCCTGTTCCATGAGTACTTCCCTCTTTGTTGGAACTCGCCTTATAATCGCCATCTACACAAATCATATTAGTCAGTATTACGTTGTACAATCCCCTTTTCTAACCCGTGTGAAGGAGGTAGTACGAGAAATCAAGTCTTTGAAAAGACTCAAGGTAGGCACGAGAAGAGTACGAAAGAAGGGAAACTTTAGGATGTTATTCCGTTCACTTATTACTAAGGTGACGCGCACACCGTCGCAATAAGTAACCGTTCAAACACCCAACTCGAAGAAAACTTCCTAGAATCTCTTAACCTGGTTTAGCTTTGATACCAACTTGTCACGCCCCGACTTTTCCTAAGTCTTTACTTAGGGCGTGATGACACATGGACAATTATTTTCCACCAGGAGCACCATTTAATTCTCTTTATTTAGAAATTTAAACTTATATTCAAATACGGAGCGATTAATAAAAATAACAATAAATAAATCTGTTTATGACTTTATAAGAAAAAACATAACGCGAGCCCATGCTCGTGCAAATATTGTTTCTACATAGACATACTGACAAAGATTATTCTAAGTTGGAAGGGAGACCATTCCACACGGGCATTTCCCGAGACATTGAACCGACATTACGAACTCGACAGTACCAAGCCCGAACAATGGACTTGGTATGACAAGAGGCGGACGATCGCTAGCCTTGGCGTGGAGCCTTTCCTCTATCACGCTTTCTCAAACATGTTAAATAAAAGAGTCACCCTACCATCCAATGAGTGAGAACCTTACCCTGCAATTCAAAGTAACACCACAATATTCCAAGCGCAATCACATTATAACGTAATAAACATATTGCAAAAACATATCAGGTTACAACATTTTTAAATATGCAACAACTCCTCATAGGAAATTCTCGGTTTAACTAACACTTCATTTTATCCCGTATTGTACGTTAAGACATTTCCCTACATTTCCACATGTTTATTACATTTATATATTTGTGAACGCGTATTCACTTTTCATATTTATATATAGGTGAACATGTATTCATCTTTCATATTTGTTGCGGCGTGCAACCCGATCCATTATATTTACGTATTTGTGAACACGTATTCACTTTACGTTTTGTTGCGGCGTGCAACCCGATCCATTATATTTACGTATTTGTGAACGCGTATTCACTTTACGTTTTGTTGCGGCGTGCAACACGATCCATTATATTTACGTATTTGTGAACGCGTATTCACTTTACGTTTTGTTGCGGCGTGCAACCCGATCCATTATATTTACGTATTTGTGAACACATATTCACTTTACGTTTTATTGCGGCGTGCAACCCGATCCATTATATTTATATTTGTATATTTATGTGAACACGTATTCACTTTTCATATTTTTCAGAAGATCGAATAAATAATATTCTCTTTCCCAACGTTCTGCCATTCATACTTGTAACGATTATAACTTTTTAACCATAACTCCAACTAAGGTGTTTCTCAAGCGGAAACTAATGTAAGACGTGTATCTTTCACTGTACCAAATTTCATTTAAAACTACTTTGGGTAACTAACACAAATTTATCCTCAAAACAGCCCCATAAAATTTGTTTCGGCAGATTTTTTATTAAACAACACCCAATCTTAGAATAGTCATAACTCCTAATCTGTAAACCCGTTCAAGCCCCATAAAATCTCAAAACGATGAGAACAGAGAGCTACACGTCCCCATGTGAACCATCCTTTCATATTCTGTACCATTTGGTACAGTTTTACACTTTTATTCGCTGCCCTTCCTGGATCTCGATAGATCCGAGGCAGAAACTTTAAACAGCGATAACTCTCAATCTGTAAGTCGGATAGACCCCCGTAAGGTCTCAAAATTTCCCCAACAAATATATCTAGAACTTTCATTTAGCAACAATTTTCATATTCACCACAAATTAGTACAGTTTTACGTTACAACGTCCTGCCCTTCTGGATTCCGATGAATCCGAGGCAGCAACTTCAAACTACAATAACTCTCAACTCGTAAGTCCGTTTTAATAAATCTTTATCTATATCTGTCCGTAACAGAGAGATTTATAACCATGTAAATTTTCATATAATTCTAATAAGTAAAACTCAATAAAAACAGTCAGTAATTATGCCTTTCTGAATTTCGGCCAAATCTAAGGCAGAAACTTTGAACTATGATAACTTTCAAACCGTATGTCCATTTTTCCTCATTTTTGGTTCTATATTATCATAATAGAGAGGTGTACCACTCTTCCGAATTTCATCAAATTGTAACAACTATAACTCAGTGAGAACAGTTCGTAAAGTTCATGACGCAACTAGTTGTCTAAACAATTAAAAGTTCAATATTTCTTTTCAACTCTCAATTCTTATTCTAACATGTATTGAACTTAAAATAAAGGATGTTACCAAGAATTTCTGAGTGAGAAAACTCACCTTGTAAGTGTGAAGATTATTGTTGTGTGGTTGCTAAAATTATCCTTACTCTCTAGTATTTTGCTTCTTGTTCTTCTTGCTCTCTTGGTATTTTTTTGCTCTTCTTTTCCCTTGTTTTTTCTGATTTTCTAACCTTTATGTTATGTACTTTGTTTGTGTGTAAATACAATGTATAAGTGGAGAGTTTTCTATAACCTATGGGAGGTGGAATGACAAGAGTTGGAGGGGAAATGAAAAGGGGGGAAGGGGGAAAGCTAGGGACGTGCAGCAATGCTGCATGTTTTTTTTTTGTTTTTGTTTTTGTTTTTGTTTTTGTTTTCTTATTTTCATTTTATCTATCTATTTATCCAATTTTAACACTAACTCTATCTCATGCAATTTATTCATTGTTTTCTTATATATATATATTTTATTAACTCAACCACAACTATATATTATTATTATTTTTCCGGATTTTACAATCCCTGAGTGAGAATGGGAAGAGTCTCAAATGAATGACGTCATCAGTAACACCATTGTATTTGAAGGTTGCACACAACTCCAGGAAATTTGCTAGATGCAAATGATGATCTTCAGACGGTAATCCCCCAAACTGAACTGAGCTTTGAACCATGTGCAATATGACTGGTTTGATTTCAAAGTTATTGACTTCAACAGCTGGAAGCCTGATGCAAGTCTGCACCCATGTAATAGTTGACATCACATAATCCCCAAGCTCCTTTCTGCAGGGACTTGTCTTAAGACATGCGGTAACTCATCATCCACCAAATTGTTGTTTCGCTGATCTCCTATTGCACAAAGGATCAGCAATTACCTTGTTCTTCCTGCAAGTGGTAAAAAACAAGCAAACAGATCACAACAAAATGTTATAAAATAAAGAAGTAAAATAAAGATAAAAACCAAAGTAGAATTAAGAATAGATAGTTCGATATTGAACTACGTCAGTCCCCTGCAACGGCGCCAAAAAATTGTTAGCCGATTTTCCAAATGCTTAACGCAATTGTACGTATCGTTACAAGTAATATAGTCTGTAAGATCGAATATCGTCCACAGAGACTGATTATCAATTACCGAACATCTACTCTATGTTATCTATTTGGCTAACATTAATTTGTTTGGATTTTTCTCTAATAACTAAACTAAAGTAATTTGCATAAAATAAACTAAGATGATGATAATTAGGGTTTAAAACAGTTATGATGGAAATATGACTTCCAATCTCCTCAACTATCTACTATTTCACGTGTTAATGCAATGCTAATGATTTTTCTTCTTATTAAGATAGCAGGTTAACTAATATGTCATCATATTCTGGTTAGGACATACGAGAGCTCAACATTGTGCAGAAACCTTCTATATTTCTATGATAGATTTTATTACACATGAGGATTAAGAACAATAAACCTTAAATACTACACAAGTATCAGAGTACTTTCGTCCACGATTTTAACATATGTCTAGACAACTACAACATATTCAAATCTCCCCTCTTGTATCTCGATTCGAAATCATATAAGTGATGACAATTAATGACCAATTAATTATCAAGCAATCAAAACAATATTGAATAGATCTTAATATGTTCAAGAAGAAATCAATAACTATAACTATACATTAACTATATGAAAGAGTTTCAAGAAGATTCAATAGGAAAACCCTACTAAAGTAATTAGCTCATAAACATTGTCATGACAAGAACTAATTCAATATCCAACATGAATTGAATTGAAAATTAAGAAACGAAAAGAAAATACTTAGAACTAGGTCTCCAATCTTGTAGCCTCCAAGAGTTGTGTTGTAATGTGAGATCCCCATATAAAATATGTCCCAAGGGTTTAAATATGCTGCAAAAATCGTGTGCCATAGACCCTTCTGCCCTTGGCCAATTTCTCCTCGGATCTGGTTTTTTCCGCCGCGACTCCGGAAGTCCTGAGCAAAAATCACCCTCGCAGTATCTTTAGCGCCGCGGCGCCTGTGACGTCTTCGGCCAGTTTATTCAAAATTTTGTCTTTTTCTCGTCCTGACTTCGTCAGATTTCTTCTATGCTTTCCGGGACTTCTTAGGCTTCATTTCTTGGTCTTTTCTTGTGCAATTACACCTCAATTAAACTCATTTCATCTTCTTTTTGTCATTTCTCCATTTAGGACCGTTGTGACTCAAAAGAAAGAAAAACAGACCTAATTCTATACTAAACACAAACGAAATGAGTAAAATACTAACTAAAAATGACTCAAAAAGTGTATACAAAATATGCCTAACACCCATAATCGTACCCGTCACCTAAAACCAACCCCACCCCAACCCCATCATCCATCACGGATAGTAATTCATCCACTTATCCCGGCGGGTACCCACTTATCCCAGCGGTACCCACTTACCCAGCGGGTACCCATCACGGGTAGTATAAAAAAAGTTATATAAGAAAAAAAAAGTCAAAGAAAATGGAAAAAATGTTTTTTTTCACTATGGTGTATCGAATATCAAAGTCTGAAACCTTACCAAAATATTAGGAATATTAAAAGGTTAAAATAAAGCGTAAAATTTATATAGAAGAAGACAAAAAAATTCTAGTTCTTTCAAATGATCACAATTGTAAAAAAAAATGAAAAGATAAACTCCAATATCATTACCAAAGTTATTACAGGTAGAGTTGTTGCATTGTACCATACATTTTTACACAAAAATATTACAAAATATGAAAGATAATGTACACTTTATTTTAAATGATAATAATAATAATAATATTAATAGATTGATGACTTGACAAGAATCGAATATTGACAAGAATAAAAAATTTCAAGTCCTTATTTAGTTAAGAATACTAGAAATCATCATAATTAAAGAATCATACACAAACATGTACGGGGGCGGGTAGCGGGGCCGGGGCGATTACGGTGAGGCTATTATATGAAATTCACCCCTGCCCCACTATCCATGACAGATAACACTTTTGATATACATATTCGCCCCACCACCTACCAAACCATCTCCATATCCGTCCCAATTAAGGCGAGTACGGGCTGTACCGCATTTATCCATCCCACCGACATCCATAGTAAGAGGGAGTAGTCTTTGCATCCCGGACGGCCGTATCCACTTCACGAACCTGGTTCGATAAGCTTACCGGCTGGACGGTCTCGGATCGATAAGGTTTCTGGCCCCGAACGATCCGATCCGGCCGCAGAGGAATTTTTCGTGTCGGACCGTTTTTAAAAAAAAATTGAATTTCCAATACTGAAATTGACATTCTCGGACACATTACCACGAAATTTTTACGTTGAAATATATTGTATAGCGCAAGATATTTAGATTTGAAAATGGACAATTGGTAACAATTTGGGGTAAAAGTGAAATTGATTGGCAATACGGATGTTTTTTGAGAAATTGGCTGCTCCAAACTGCTTTAGCTGTTTGTCTGGCCCTATCTCAAAAAAATACGCGAAATCAAAAAAATATTAGGTCAAACAGACATCCGAGCGCAAAGTTATGACCATTTAAAGTTTCATTAATTTATAACTAATTAGAGCGGACATGAGGGGGACTGACTTGGGGGCTTGCTGGCTGGGGGGCTGACTGGAGGGGGACTGAAAGCAACTCGAACGAATGTGAGAGGCGCGGAGCCACTTTTCTTTATGTAGCAGAGAAAAAAGCTGAAAGCCACTTGACTGTTAAGGAGAAAAGTGTTGACCACTCGACTTTATTGTAAGGAGAGACGTGAAAAACCATTTTACATGATTATAAGGAATAGAGAGGCTCATACCCCCTTTTTCTTTTATTACGATTTGGGTTCCTTTGGTAAACCCTAGCCTCAACATGCATCATCTTTCTTGTGCCAAGAATGGTAAAATGGCAGTGTATGTGGTCCTCTCTGTGTTGCTTCGATAGAAGAGGAAAGGGCGTCTCTTTCACCTCGCACGCCACGAGACCCAACCCCTCAAAACCAAAGTGAGGTTTCCCCTCTTGTTGCTTTTGCTGCAAGCATTTATTGTCTCTTATCTGATTCGATTTCAAAATTCTGATTTTCTATTGGTTGAAGAATGAATTGGAGGAAATCCCCCCAGTTTGGTTCTCTCTTATCGGATCCTTGTCTTGCTAGGGTCCGAAAACTTGATTCCGGGTTTTTTCGTTTGTCACGAGTTGAATTGAGTTTATATTTCGATTAATTAAGCTTAAGTTGGGATCCATCCCTTTGGCGAAAACCATATCTAGTGTAATTAGTTTTTCACTACTAAAACCCTCTTATTTTTTTCGTGTGTTTGTGAGCTCTCGAGGTCTCGGAGTGAAGATGAGCTCCACTTGTAACCCTGAGATTGCCTTCACACAAGGCAAACCTATGTCCTTTTGAATTTCTCGTTTAAATACTTATGTGAATTGTTATGATTAATATTTTTTTTGTTAGTTATAATCATTGTGCGTGTTCATTATGATAATGATTAGAATGTTTAGTTACTATTTATGTTATTTGTTGTGAGTGTTGGTGTGATTAGCCAGATAAGATATTTATTGTGTTGGCTTAGGGCTAGTTTGAGTTATGTGTAGGTTGCTTTAAATAAAAATAAGGCTAAGCATTTTAGTTATTTAATCATATGAAGACTGTTTAATTAACTTGATTGGTTTTAAGAGTTGTTTGATTACATATGAGCTAGTTGGATGGTCTTAAGCTGATTAATATGATAATTTTAAGTTTGTTCTAGTTAAATATAGATAGTTTAAGATAGTATGATGTCCAAAGAATATTATATTAACTTGTACCATCTCATAAACTGAGTTTATGAGTTTAATGTGTGAATATAAGACCTATTTTGGCCATATATAAACATCTAGTCAACATAATGTTCAATAGGTTGGTTTGGACCCTGTTTAGCCAAACAAACCAATTTAAGGTGCTTGTTGAGTGGATATGAAGCATAATTAGCTAGGTAATGTGATTTAAATTGGTTAATGTGGTTGTTTGGAAATGTAATCATATTTTTGTTGAAATAACATCCAATGTGTTGGTATGAACTGGTCTAAAACATATATTGAGTAGGAACTTATGAGTTGTGGGGGTAACTGAATAGGCTATTAAACCTAAATATGCTAGCTGATGTTGTTTTAAGAGATCACATAGAGATTGTTTAAGTTAGACTTAGGTCTGAAAAGATTGAAATGATGTGTTTTGATATAATGATTAGGAGAAGGTGTTCAAATCTGTCAATCTCGGCCCATATGATTATATTCAACTTCCTTTTTATTTTAAAACATGACCTCTCCTGTTAGGTTCCTAGTTAAAGGCATGCTGTAAGAAAAGAAGAATGTGAATGTTGTTTAATGCATAATGTGCCCTGCCCAATATGAGTTGTTTTCTGTTTCTTCTATGGGTCTGTCAAGGGATACATGTTTAGTGCTTGATAGCATGCTATTTTAAATGTTAGTTTCTTGTGGTAACCATGTCTAGAACAATTATTTCTAAGTCTCAGCATGACCATACCCTGTCTCTGTATACATGTTTAGATATTTCCATTTTATTTTAGGCCTCAAATATACCTTACTGCATCTAGGTCTGATGTCAAAGGAATGTCATGTCCCCATGTATTTTAGATCCATCAAACTTGGCTAAATATTCAAACCAGAGTTGATTGCATCTAGTTACTTGTTGTCATTGCCTATCTCTTAGTTCATCCATTCAGCCTAATGCCTGCCTAATAATAGCTTGTATATGTCCAAGTGTGACCATGTCTTGGTTATGTGTTCTGTCTTTTGAGTCATATCATCTGTACTTGCCTCTAAGGTTGTGTGCCTTATGTCCATTTACATCTCTATCCTATGCTAAATGAACCTTAAATTTTTGCTTGTATTTTAAACTGATCAAGTTGTCATAACATCTTGTGAAATTGGTGTGTATCTCTCTCATGCACACTACGTTGATATTGTCCACATATAAACCAATTCACCTAGCTCTAAAGCATGTTTATGTGAGGAACAAAGATTTAAGGAACTGTATTGCTACTCTTTGTGCTAGGCATTACCATATTATATGTTCTCATATGGGTCTTTTTTTTTTTACTTAGGACTGCTTGTATGTTTTAAATTCACGATTAATTATATGGTGAGTTCAAAATACTTTTTAACTTGGGCTTTTGTTTGTCCCTCATTTCTCTCATGTTGCATCATGTCGAGGTGGGCCCTTACTAGGCTCATCATTCCCTTCAGCCGAGGTCAAATGTCCATGAACGTTACATATTTAGCCGATTGGGCCTCAGCCCAATCAAACATATTTTGATCGAGTCCAAATGAAAGGGAGGCTAATATTTGCGTGAAACATATTTTGATGGAGTCCAAATGAAAGGGAAGCTAATATTTGCGTGAAGGCCTAGTTATGGATACAAATAGTCAACTGGTAGGCTTCTGTAGGCCCACCCGCCTGAAATCCCTCATTTTCATTTCATGTTATATTGTATGTATATATATATAATAAAAATACTTTGAGATATATTGGAACCTTTATTACGATTACGGATCTAGGGCATGCAAACGATACGTAGATCGATTAGTTTGGATCGCGAGAAAATGATTTTCAAACTTGTTTTAAATCTGAAAACTGAGTGAAAAGAGACTGTTTTGGATATCAAAATTGGTAGCAAACGAACTGATTTTTCAACTGAAATTTGAGATAAACTTGGACTTCAAATTCACGACTTTGATCTTTTAAATTGAGTTTGGGACTTGATTTTTAAATTGGGCGGACTGTTAAAGGATCCAGAATTGGGCCCTAGTGACTGGACTCATATAAACGGACTGTTGAGAATATTTTGGAGCTCAAGTCTTGGGCCTAAAATCGATATTTCTAAATTTACGGGCTAAGCCTAATCAATTGATTTTGGACTCTTAAAATCTATATTGGACTTTGAATTGAGGTTAGGGATTTTGCATCGTGGAATATGACTCGACTTTGGGAAAAATATTATTTATTATTATGAATGTCTATCTCTACAAGAAAAGTTAGGGTTAGATCAAGGTACTTAGATCCTATAAATAGAGATGTTTCCCCTCATTGTATTTCATCCCTCAAGAGAAATAACACGTTATCAGCACGAGTGTCTAATATTTTATTTAGTCGATGTTAATTGTATGTTTTGAGGAAGTGGGAAAGAAAAATAAATCCTCTTGTGGAGAAGATCGGTTCATTGCACGAATTGGGTATGTTTACAACCATTCATGAAATTTGCTACTTTAAGTTATTAATATGTGGCAAACAATTGAGGTGTCCAACACAGGTATTACTAAAGTCGTATATACAAATCTTTTGCTAGTTCTTGATTTAATATTTTTATTGTTACTTGTTAGTAACGTAATTGGTTTTGTTCATTCAATTTGAGGAACCTAATTGGTTCACTCGTTCCTCAAGAATAATATTATGAAAAGAAATGTATGATCGATCACCAGAAGTGACTATATTTTTTTAAGTCTCGTTACACTAAATTTGTTTATTCTTATAACCACCTGAAGTGGTGATATTCCCATACTTTTGTTGTGGTAATAATTAAAGACGTTTAGAGAAAAAATTCTCAACATCATATGTAAGCCTCGATTTGCTCATGAAGTAGCAAGATCTTAAAGAAGTTTTAAGTTATCATTATTTGATATGTTTAAGACACATTGAGATATGTTCCATTCCCGAAGAATGAGAAATTTTGATAAATGTTATAAGTACAGATTCATTCCCTGAAGTGAATGTGACAATATGTATTCAAGCTTATATATACGAACGTGCATTTGGTTGTGAAGTTATCACGACTCACCTCCAGAAGAGGTATAACAATTGAAAAAAAATATTCTAAATATTTTATGCTTTACTCCCGAAGTAGTAAACTCAGAATTCTGCTCCCGAAGTAGCAAACTCAGAAATTTGCTCCTGAAGTAGCACATTTTAAATTATACTCCTTAAGTAATAAATCTTTAAACTCTACTCCGGAAGTAGTAGAACTTTGAAAGTAGTAAAATTTTGAATTTACCCCTGAAGTGGTAAATCTTTGAACTTCACTTCCGAAATAGTATAACATTAAACTCTACTCTCGAAGTAGTAGAAACTTTAATTTTTACTCTTAAAGTAGTAAATCTGAAATTTACTCATGAAGTACTAAATTCAAAATTTATTTCCGAAGCAGCTCTGAAATTTACTCTCGAAGTAGTAGAACTCTTAAATTTACTCGCATTAGTAAAATTTCAATCATTTCATTTTGATTAATGTTATAATATTGGTGTTGATTTGCTTGTTTACTAAGTAATTATTACGTTTTCTGGAGCATAAAATTACCATATGAACATTAGATGGTGTCCTTCGCATATTCCTTTTTTATGGAAAGAATTTTTAATTACTCAATTTCTACTACTTGTCATACATGAAAACGAAAGAATACAGAAATGGTAACAAATATATGAACAAAGTAGATCTAAGTATATAATTTTTTTTATTTAAGATAGTGAAAACATAGGAAGATTAATAAGAATGTCAAGTTGGTAATAGAATAAAAAAGGAAGATTGCTGATTTTCCATATCTAAAGACCTATTACATGTATGTATATGTGCATGTTAATTATGGTTATCGTTGTTATTTACTCCTTGTACATTATTGATTTGGATTATTATATTGAAGCATTATATTGGGGTAAAGTTTCATTTGTGTATGCAATTTTATTGATCTTTGTTTATTTTTACCAGAAGTACTAATATTTGATAGAATATTTATTTTATCTTGTGTATATCGCTCTATTTGAAGATATGGATAATTCTCAAAGCAAGTTTGAATTAAAATTCAATTACGGAGACATTTGTTTGATTGATTCTGCTACCACATTGATATATTATGGTTACTGTAGCATCTTTGATGATAAATATTCGAATGTTAATGGTATTCTCCCCTGAATGAGATGTATGAAATACTAAAGTTTAGAACTTACTTTTCATTATTTATAAATTGTATTGTCTTTAACTGTCCATTTGATTACTATTTAGTTCATGACACCAGTAGTGTCTAACTATAACTTCTTTTATAATACCAGCAGTATCTAAGCAATATTTGATTGTACAAAATTAATAATCAAGTGCTCCAGAAGAGCTAACTATTTATCTAGAAGATCATGACACTATTTATCTAAAAGATCATGATACTATTTATCTAGAAGATCATGACACTATTTATCTAAAAGATCATGATACTATTTATCTAGAAGATCATGGCATCAATAGTGTCCAAACAATATATGTGATTAAGGAGAATAAAATACAGACTCCTGAAGAGCCTATATATTATATCATTCGTTCTTAGATTGTAATATACAAAGTTGTTATATTCGAAGCACAAGTTATAGTAAACTCGAAGTTTACTAAAGTAAATGACTATCATATTGAAGTTATTAATGATTGAATGACTAAATCATAGTGGGTAAGGAATATGTATTTGAAATGTTACCCTCTTTATTTTCCAAATTGTATTGCACAAATATGAGCATGATGAAATCACATGTCATGATAAACCAGAAGTTTATTGTACGAAATAGAATTCATGTAATAGTAAATCAGAAGTTTACTAAAACAAATAGCACATGACATGGTAAACTTGAAGTTTACTAGTACACATAATTTTATCAATTGACGTGATAATTTTGGCAGTCCTGATTTAAATTTAATGTGCTAAGTTTGTATTCGAAATATATTGAAGAACTAGAAGATTCTTCAAGAATTAATTTGCTTGTTCTCATGATAAGTTGATTACACCAGCTAACGTTGGGGTTGAATTTTCTAAATTCTGAAAAATATAAAAGGTGAATAAGGGCCCGTTCACCTGTTATGTGATGTCTTAAATAGATGCATCGATAAGACGGTCACATGTGCGTTTATTGTCAACCTGCAGTTTGACATTTACAAAGTTGCTTGCTCAAAATAATTGAGCTGAGATTATAATTTTCAGATTATGTAATCAAGATAATTCATCTTGTTAATGCTGATTTATATTCAAGCTGGTTTAGTGTTGAATGCCTCTGATAAATAGCTAAACCATTGCGAATAAAAACAAAGCTTCATGTGTTGATATGAAATATGATATATTGCATACAACGATGTTAGTATGCTTCAAACTAATAAATTATGATAAATTCTCCCCTCATAATTGGTTCAAGGTCAGGAACCAAATATTTTTATCTAATAGTTTTATTGTGCGGTATATGATTAATGAATCTACCACGATGCACACAGATGGATTTCCCAAAGAAGGTGAAAATTATGTTAGTTTTTCTAACATAAGGGTAGAGAGAATAGAAATCTAAGAAATATATTGTGAATTATCACCGATATGATCCTCGTTCAAACGATAATTCAAGTCAAATGCTAGAAGCATTTGCAGACTCAACTATTTCATATTTCAGCTGCAAGATGCTCCTAAATGTCCATGAAGGACATGATTTACAACATGCGTGAAGCATGGTAGACAATTCGATTTTAAACGCAATAATTCTTGAAAAGGGAGAGGAGCATATGATCAAAATGATCATAATAAGGAGGCAATGTGCTCTTGAAGAGCCTACAACATAACATTTCATAAAATCTCGTACGAGATTCAGGTACCTGAAAAATAATAAAGTGATAAAATCTTAATATGTTATGTCTAATTGCAAACCGATACAAAATGATATCTCGTCGACGATATATTTGATACAATATAGTGCGCAATATTGTATAATATTATGAGGATATGAATTGTACGTCTTTTAAAGCTTATTGATGTAGAAATAATTATCAAGTAGATGTATATTGGTAAGAGTAAATTTACTCGACATGCAGTCCTGACATTAGAAGATGTCGTGTAAATGAAAATTATCTCAGCCTATATGACTTACGTGACAAAATTTATATGATTTTTTTGAAGGATTCAAAATGGCTGAAGCATATACAAGTTATTGAAAAACTTGTTTGTAATCATTAAACGGATTAAATGAACTAATGTTGATGTACTGAAATCACCTTAATAAATATTTATTGATGAAGGGTACAAATATGACTATGTTTAACATCTCCCCTTTATGATATTAAAAATCTTTCATAAGGTTGTGCAAGTTGCTGACTTGAATATGATTGGAGATTTTGAAGATTTTTCGAAAAGCAGTAGACTACCTGCTAAAAGAAGTTATGAGAAAATTAGATTGACCCTGAAGTACAATATATTTGTTCAATTGATGCATTTATTTATCTTGCTATAACTATGAACATGATTTCTTCCTTACACGGAGATACTGAAATAAGATAAATTGCATATTATCAATTTAATGAGAGATTTCCCCCCAAAATTAGGGGGACAGAATAATGAAATTAAAAGAGAAATTTTGTGAATAAATCCATTATCGTCTCATCTTGATCTACGTGCTTCTATTAGTGATCAAGAGGTCCAAAAGATTATTCACTTGCAGAAAATAGCAAATCAAATGCCAGACGCATTTACAGATTTGAAAATGATTACTGAATCACATATCCCTGCAGAGAATGCCCCAATTCGGATTGGTGTCCTTGTAGAATCATCTACTAGTGTCATAGCAAATGAATTCAAAAGCACGCCTGAAGTGTGATAGACCACTGTGTTCTAAGGATCGTAATCCTAGAAAAAGAAAAATAAATGATCAACATGACACTAAGAATGAATCTCATAAAGAAATACAAGATTTGATCAATCCTGATATTCTTGAAGAAATCAATGAGCCGCAAACTCAAGAAAATGAAAAAATATCAATAAATTCAATTGATGTTATGACTATTTGAATCGCTTGGAAATAAATGTGATTTGAAATACCCACAACCTTAAAGGAAGATAATACAACATGCATTGCTCAATTGAAGGGAGAATTCCGAAAAGGAGATAGGACAAAAACACATTTCACCAAATTTGTTCTTCACACACGAGCTCCAAAAAAATGGTGATGTCAACGTGCAACAGAATCATTCAAGAGATAATATGACTGATTTGTTCACTAAGTCTCTACCAACTACAACTTTCGAGAAGATGGTGTACAAGATTGAAATACAAAGACTCAAACATTTGAACTGAAGTTCTCATCAGGGGGAGTTAATACATGTTGTACTCTTTTTTTCATATAAGGTTTTGTCCCACTGGATTTTCCTTATAAGGTTTTTAATGAGGCAACCAAAATGTGTATTATTAGAAATATGTATTCTTTTTTCTTCACTAGAATTTTTCCCACTGGATTTTTTCTAGTAAGGTTTTAATGAGGCATATTATCTACCAAATAGACATTCAATGGGGAGTGTTATAAATATTATTTATTATTATGAATGTATGTACAAGAAAAGTTAGAGTTATACTAAGGTACTTAGACCCTATAAATAGAGATGTTTCCCCTCGTTGTAGTTCATCCCTCAAGAGAAATAAATAATTCTCCTCTCTTTCTCCCTAATATTCTTGTTCTAGTTTTGTTCTAGTTTCATTATTTCATAACAAAAATAAATCATTTTCATACTATATTTTTTCCGCAACAAACTTGTCATTTTAAAGTAATTTTACTCATTTCATAACCTTGAATATTTTTTCCAAAAAGATGCAAGTGTGAATTAGACGATATTGTTTAGACTAAATGTGGAGTTCTACTCAAATTCATATTTGGGTGTTCTTAGTCTGAAAACAAATTGACTAAACTACCCTGTATATACTATTTTGGCGGAAGCTTAACTCGTTTTTTTTAACAAAACTTTGATTTTAGAATAATTGAATGACAGGGATTTTTACGGATATTTAAACACTAAAGACAATTTCTATCATTGTAAGTATGTTATAGGTCAACCGTATTCTACAGATTCTTAATACATCACCGGGATCACTAAAACCCTTACCTATTTTTCAATTAATTTGAATAAACTCTTTTACACTGATTTTCCTAATTTACCTATAAATTAGGTGACGACTCTAAAAACAATTATTTAACTTAGAGCGCCATCCAAATTCTTAATAACTTTTATGCATTTACCCGTGTAAAAGTAAACCGTAACACATGCCAATATCCCCCCTTGCATAATGGAAATTTTGCAAATTTGATCTAACCAACGATAAAGTCATGAACTGCAACTCCTATTTATCTGCCCATTTACATACAGAAAATGCTCCATAACCTGAGATGAAGAAAAAAACATGTTTTGCCTAACCTTTAATACCAAGATTTGAAGATAAAGAACTATGATTCCTTTTATGAACAATTAGCATGTTACAATAAATACAATCTTCTTACATAAGATGAATCCCTATTCAGATATCTCCTCAGCGCACAGTTCTTCCCAGCTTTTAATGGAGGGCTTATCATACTCGTGATTATGCGACAGCATTCAGAACAATTTAAGTATATGCCGGTGCTTGCTTCTTCATTCTATGTCTTGGTCAAGAAGGCCAAAGAAGGTGCTGTACAATTCCATCCTCAATCTAGTATGTCCGGCATGGATGGTGAAAACTGACATTTTGCAGCAAAATTTATCAAAACCAAAGATGGAACTTCAACCATGATTAGTGGGATCCAGGCCGTAAACCAAACATCATGCCATGCTCGCTCACACTACCTCCAGATAATCTTCTCATTTTATGCCATAGCCTCCTGTTTTTTCCTTTTCTGAGAGGACCTGAGCTATAGTACCTCCTAAATGAACCAGACTCTTGCTTCCCATATCTTGCTAATGGACTCGGTAAATCTGACATTGAAAATCCCCTCTCAACATCGAGCTCACTGTCTGAGTTAGAGCCCGGGGATTTAGGGTTCAATACTTGGCTTGAAGCTGTACTAATCCTAGCATCCATGTCAATAGACAGATCATCTCGGCTACAACTTCGAGACTCGATGCCTTTTGTCTGTTCACATTCGTTACATACCAGCTTCAAGGCCTGGACAACTTCACCCATGAAAGGCCTGTGCGATACCTCTGGTTGAACACACATTGACGCAATAGCAGCTACTTTAACAATGTCATCAAAAGGGAAATCAGGCCCCAAAGTATGGTCCACAGTCAACTCCAGACCTTCTTCACTCGTTAGGAGTGGGCGTGCCCAAGCCACTAAATTCTCTTGACCTGGTGGCTGGGACATATCCACTGGCTTTCTTCCAGTTAGCAGCTCAAGCAGGACAACTCCATAGCTGTAAACATCACTCTTTACAAGGAGATGCCCTGTCATAGCATATTCTGGAGCTACGTACCTGGTATAATAACAAAGTCAGAACTGTGCGCGAGGAGATATCTGAAGAATAAAATGTTAAGACCACGATAGCGGTTTTCTTATATGTAGTGAATTTCAATTGATCATGGATGAGTCGTCTACTATGTATTAACCCCTATCCAGTAAATATAACAACTAAGGCATTCAAAAGGAAAAAAATAATACTCCAGGCAAGCAGACTAGCTCACGTTGTGGGATTTCACTGGGTATGATGATGAGGCAAGCAGACCAGCTCAATGGTTTGGGCCTTTGTCAAGCATAGGAAAACGGGATGAGGGCTGTCCTAATGAAAATAAGAACTTTAAGTCAAAGATGAATATTTTACCCAAAAGTTCCCATGACTCGAGTGGATATGTGTCTGCTTCCTTCCTCTAATGCAGCTCTAGCCAAACCAAAATCAGACACTTTTGGGGTGAAATCATGTTCCAGTAAGATGTTACTAGACTTAAAATCCCTGTGTATGACACGGGGACTGGAATCTTCATGCAAATAGGCCAGGCCTCGGGCAGCACCAAGTGCTATTTTCATTCGGGCATTCCAATCAAGTGGAGAAATTTCCTTGTCAATACCTGAAAGATAAGACAGTTTGTAGCCACTCTAGAATCTAAATACAACATGTCTTCAACCCAAAAAGTTAGGAGGGATCCAAATTGAATATTACCGTGAAGGTGAGATTCCACGCTGCCATTTGGGATGAGCTCATAAAGTAAACAGCGACTGCGCTCCTCAAGACATATGCCTATCAACTTGACCAAGTTCCTATGATGGAGGCGGCTAAGCATCTCTACTTCAGCCAAAAATTCACGACCACCTTGTTGGTCATCTCTCTTGAGGACTTTCACTGCCACTTTCATCCCATCATCAAGCACACCACTATAAACAACACCAAATCCCCCTTCACCTAGTACTCTCGATTCATTGAAGTTGTCAGTTGCTCTCTCAATTTCATTTGAACTGAATGTTCTAGCCGAACCAGTATAAGCAGCAAAGCTAGAACTAAAGGATAACGAAGGAGAGTCCGGCCTACTCCCAATCATCGAGGCTGCAATCCCTACAGCATGCATAAAGATCAGGAAATAATTCGGTAGGTCTTTATTACACGACTTATGCGAATACCATATTTGTCCACATTTTAGATGCATATTAATACTCACGTAATATGCTTGGTTCAGATCATAAATTTGTGAAGTTTAAAGATTCCTGAATGCACCCATTAAGAAGTTGATACTGCAACATTTCCAGTCAAAAGATATTGGATGATTCACTATATTATCATTAGGCAACTAACCAGTTAACTTTCCTATTTTCCATTTCATAATTTTGGACATTTCATTCCATTCACGCTTAGGATAACAAGTAAAAGAAACTGAGTCGAGAAACATATAGCATATTTCAAACTCCAACATGATTTTAGTTTCTCCTAACATAGTATTTTCCTGGCATGCTACAAAGGCATGATGAAGGAAAGGCCACGCTTCTGAAATTTACTGTTTGAATTTCTTTTTCGGCACAAATGAAGAAAACTTATACAGAGAATACGAACAATAGGCAAACCAGAATGCAGTAGATTGTTTACATTTAAAGAGAAGGATTTCACCTGATGACTTTGCAAGGGATGGTAATGTAGTTAATGGAGTTGGTTCTGACTGACATCCACGATCTTTATGTCTGAAAAGCAAAACCCATGCAACGGCACAGCCTAAAATAACTGCGACAGAGGCTGACAATACAATTACTGCTATGACACTCCGATTTTGCCCTTTTTTGTGCTGTTTCCCGCTCACATCAACTCCAAGGGGCTGTATGGTCCTTCCGTTATTATCACCAGGATATGGTTGGCTACCTATGGTATCAATGTCTGAAGCTGCTGAAGGTGGAGAGGGAGGAAGACCTGTACATATAATGATATAACAATTCGATTTAGTTACTCTGGACATAGCATGTGGCATCAAGATGACAGGATGGAATTAGGGATGATTCCTATACCTGGATATTGCACATACAACACATCATAATAACCAAAAAGTGAAGCTTTTATAACTACTTGTTTGTGCCAGAATCTTTGCGATGTCAGAAATGCTGTAGTGTTATCAAATTTTTCTCCAAGGGGTACCAAATCAATAAGGACAATGGTCTTTTCTGGATACTGGCTGGCTGAATTTGCTCCCATAATACGAACTTGACTTGGATCCATAAATACCCCAACAGCAACTTCTGTAGCCAGCTCTGAAACCAAAGGGAAGAAGGTGTAGAGTGCTACACTAAGGCGTAGTCCAATTCGCATGGGCAAGACACAAACACAAGGTGCTTTTGGTGGACCATTTGTGAAAGGCTCCACACAAGCCAATGATGCGCAATCTGCAACATCAACATCATGGTTTAGAATAGTCAGCGGGGCAAAACCTCACAACTTGTGCATAAAAAATCGATATCATATAGAGGAGAAACCAGAAACAGATAACAGATACCTTGATTAGGAGGTGGAGGTGGTAGTGCTTGAAATGGACGCGGTATCTTTGGATGTCTTGGTGGAGACACAGAGGGAGACATCTTAGGGGAAACAAATGGCTCTTGCAATGGCAAAGATGATATAGAGATAAGCATCAACTATGCATAGGATGAAAAATATAATATAAGGTTAATGCCTTGATTATGGGTTTGCATGAAAAGGAAACATATAACATACTCTCACTTTTAGTTGGTCTAGATGAAGCAGTTGGAGACGGTGATATTGCAGGAGAATCATGGCTTTCTGGAGAAGTTAAAGGCGCAAGCAGCGGTGGTACCAATCCTGTAAAGTAGGAGTTATCAGAATCATGTCTTTCTTTTTGCTATTCATTTTTCTTTGAGAGGTGAACAGGTAGTTAACTGAGGATGACTAGAATGATTACAATTTACAAACCTGCAGTTAACGGTGAATGAGAGTGGTGCCTAAGGTTAGTCTTTGGATATGATTTTGAGAGAAATGGAGGAGATGGAGGGATCAGTAGACCTTCATTAATTATTGACTGAATTTTGGTCAGTGTAATATATCAAAATGAGTATATCAACTGACATATTTCTCAGGTAAGATACAGAACCTTGTTCAGTTGAAACAGGAGGATAAACTTCATAGGATTGCGGAGTGATTGCTGTCATATTATCTTTTAGGTGGTGATCCCTCTGAAATGAGGTTGAAGGCGCAGATAAGGGAGGATATGATCCTTCCTCAGGGGGAGAATTAGGGAATTTATGAGGGGGAGCATTAGCAGAGCGCCCCATGACTGTGTTCAGTAGGAGCTACAAGAGGAGAAGAAATCCTTCAGTGACATAATTTGCCATTCCTCGTCACTGGATAAGAAATGATAGCAGAAAAATATTAACATACCTTTTTCTGGATGCCGATTGGTTCCATCGGGAGGTGCAACAGTTGGAGCACTTGCTCCTTTCCGGTTGATGATTGGCAATGGAGTTGATACAGGGGATATATCATGATTAACTACATTAATAACACTGATTCAATTAACTATGCTGACAATGCCACTTTGAGAACAAGTAGCTATTTGACAGAAAAAGGGAAACGGAATAAAACACATTCTTATAATTTTCTGCAGGCAAGGACAATCCAAAAAGAGGAGTACTGACGATTTCAACTACGAACACATTCAGTAAGAATCAGTTCATTTTTCTTAGCTAGTTTTATATTGGCACTCATTAGCAATTTGGAAGCAGGCAAAACTCTAGTTAAGATTCTCATATTCATCTGGTTTTTTACTTGAGGTTACTACTTGAGGTACAGTTGCCAACAATATGTGTAGATTGCATCAAACCACAAACTATTTGGTTGGAATATGAAGAGTACACGTGCATGAGCAACACTAAAAAGCACTGCATACATACTTCAAATGTTACCTGGTGAAACGGATGGAGGTTTTAGAGGAAATCTTGGATGGCTGGGTGGTGAATTGTTAGGCAACATCCTCGGAGGTGGTGCACCTGTTGCTGCAAATTCATGGCATGGATGATCGTATCTTGTTTACAAACAATTTATTTACAGAAATACCACACACTAAATATATGCGGGAAGTATACCCGGTGGAATAGAAGGCGAGACTACCGGATTGGTTGGGCGCGCGGGCAGTGGATTTTGTGGCTTTCCTCTTGGAGAAGGCGCATTAAGGACTGAATGCAATGAGAGAAAGCTATATAATGTAAAAACTCATGCATTCATGATCACATTTAATTTACTCTTTATTTTTTCTTACGAAATATCACATACTTCTTTTGTTCCGTTTTATATGACACTCTTTCTTTCTAGTCTGTTATAAAAAGAATGACACCTTAACTCTTTACCTTTATCATTCCCATTTTACCCTTCATGAAATGCTCCTATAGCCATAGAAATGTCATTACATGTTCAAAACCATAAGTTCTAAGGCTACTTTTAGCATGCGTCAAAGGTCTTTCTTACTGCTTAAACTTCGTGCCCAATTAAACACCACTACATAAAATGAAATGGAGAGAGAACTAGATAAATATAGCGAGAATACCTGGTGGAATAGATGGTGAGACTTCTGGAATGGTCAGGCGGGTGGGTAATGGATTTTCTGGCTTTCCCCTTGGAGCAGGTGCTTTCAGGACTGAGTTAAATACAGAAATAAAATAGTGTACAAAAATTAATGACATCCATGATCAAATCTAATTTACTGAACTTTATTCTAACAGGAATGTCACAATTTCTTTTAGAAAAAAGGCAAGGATACCTGGTGGAAGTGATGGTGAAATATCTGGATTTCTTGGAAGGGTGGGCAGTGAATTTTGCGGCTTTCCCCTTGGAGCAAGCGCATTCATGACTGAGTTAAATAACAGCATATAAAAAAAGAAGGTAATTATCGTTTTCTATTGTAAGATACTGTGTCAATACCAAAATTCTCGTCAGCCAATAATTACCCGGGGAAATTGAGGAGAGAGGACTCTCTGATGGCCTGCTCTCACTGGGTGGCGTAGATCCAGGTAGCTGTGGAGCTTTAGTTGGTGCATCGTCAGGAGATTTCCTTCCAGGTGATGAGACTGGTGCTGCCCTCCAGAACAAAATTATCAATTCAAACCGAAATCAAGTCATATCAACATTATGAGCAGTCAGCCGCATACCTGGAGCTTCTGGCAAAACAACAGGCTGCTCAGTTTGTCGATGATCTGTCTTAGGAGCACTTGGAGGCAGAACTGGAGCAGGACTATTCCACGTAATCATAGGAGGAGGAGGAGCTGGTAGAGAGGCGATATGTGGCGGGGTTGAAGTGATTGCGGGTGGGGCCGAACTGGGTGGTGGCAATAATGTAGGAAAACTTGGTTGCAGAGATGGTGTAAGAACTTCTTTCGGTTGAGGAATAGGTCCAGACTCCGGTGGTGGAACATTTGCTGGAGGAGATGTTCCTGAGTTATAAGACAAACATAAGATGCATAACATAAAACATAAAATTTGGTTAAAAGATTTGGAAGCCAAGAATCACGGTCAGACCATTTAGCTCAAATGCAGGAGCAGGTGAATTACTTTTGAATGTGTTCCCATGAGAGACGGACGAGGATATTCCTTCTTCAATAGGAGGAATTGCAGAGGATGCTGATGGAGAGGGGGATGAACTGAAACCTAAAATGAGCTCCAAAAATATTTTAGGTAAGAAAAAGAAGAAAATTACTAAACCTAAGGAGTTATCCTGGATCATGGAAATTGAAAAGATTCTCTATTTTCACAAATCGAACGGAAATGAGAACTCCACGACAGATAAAAAGACAGCAACAGAATTATTTCCCTACTTTTCAACAGACAGAGAGATTAACTACAATCATAAAACATTAGAATGTATAAGGCGGATGATGAGGAACTATGAAGCATGTCCGATAGGACACGGACACGGACACGTGAGAGATGTCCGATAGGACACGGACACGCGGAAACGGCAATTTTGAAAAATAGGGAACATGGACTGTTCATCAGTTTTTGCAGTGGCCTACATGTTTGATTAGGGTATTCACAAATAAATCTAGAAGACGATACATTCCAACAAGATCACACACCATTCTCTGCCATTGAAATAAAACAAGGGTAGTTCCCGTGGGGGATTAGGGAAAGAATATAGTCATTGCATCTTCAATTTGCAACAAGCTCCAAGCTTTAATTACAACAAAATAATTAGGGCCCTCAAAGCCCAAATGGAATCAGTGATCAATGGAACAGTTAAAAGCAACTTAGCTCAATCACTTGTATGCCAAAAAACAGGCTTGAGAACCTAAAGGCTATAAATTTCAGCTTGGCACTGTTAGATTAAAGGGAAAACTGCAGGCATAAAAACAAGACTAAGCAAAATTAATGTAAAAGTCTCAATTCCCTCACACCACACAAGTATCTGATTTGAAAGCTAAAAAATTATCCTATCTGGGTATTGTCCAACCAAAATTTAGAAATCTATGTTACCAACAGTGAACATTCAAATCAGACAAATTATTTCCTGAACACACAACTCATAAATCCACTACAAATCAAGAATTGGGTACTTAAATGAATGTAACTCAAAATCAAGAACTACAGAAAGAAAGAAATTACCTGGAGATCCCTGAGAGAAAGCAAAGGCACAAAATTCCAGCACCACCAAACAAAGAAGTTGCAGCTTCACCCCACCCATCCCATATACTAACCAATATCAAGAAAACCCCTCAACTCAAATCATAAAGCAAGAAAAATATGATACAAAAAAGAAAGAAAAAAACAAACTTTTAGATAACTTGACGCAATAACAACAAGAGGGACGTTAGAATTAAATTAAAGAAGGAGACAATATTGAGAAACAAGCAATGAAGAGGCAATTAAACATGCTATACACAGACGTTTCTACTGGCATGACATGTGAGCAATTAAACTATTATTACAGTACTCCATTAAATACCGACCAGCTAAGGTTTAACACAACAAACAGTCTTTGCTGTAACAACTAACAGACACCTTAACATACGCCCAATACAAACACAAAGAGAACTCTGATGCTTAGTATTATATTCTGCTTCCTTCTCTCTCTCTCTCTTTTTAATTAAACACTATAAAAAACATACTTTGTTGTTTTCGAAAATTACACTTACCTAGAAGAATTTAAGAGAGAGATTGCCCGTATAGGTTTATTATTACTTTTTAAATTAGAATATTTGGTCTGAAATTCTAGGGATTTGTTGAATTGAATCCTGATTTTAGGTAATTGATTTTTTTTTTGGTTACATGGTAATTGATATTGGGCATGGGAGAAGTAGGATATGTGAATTGAGATGTGTGGGCATGTGTCAACTGCCATTTAACACCTCACCTTGTTGTACTAGTGGGTGTACATTCTGTCAATGTTTTATTTTCCACCTAAAATTTTCTCTTCAAATTAAAATTTGTGAATTATAAGCCTTTAATAATCAAAGACGACACTGTTACCACTCAATACACTCTAACCTTAGTGATCAAATGTCTTCGTTTCGAAAGTGTTATACTAATTCAACAAAAAAATTACTCGTAGTAAAATTGTTCTAAACTTTCTTGATACTCCATTCTAGTTTCATTAAATGCTTTTGAAGGTTAAAATTCACCAGTTAACTAAAAACACTAAGTACCTGTATAATATGAATGCCTATATAAAATTTATGGCACTCTAGGTGAACATTAAATTCAAAAGTTTATATATATATTAGGAACAATATTTCCATTGCCACAAAGTGGTGCATTATCCATATAAGGAGCTAAATAAAGCATGGCCAAGTAATTAGTCAACGAATTAATGTGATTTTAGTTTGTCTTGCACTTGGTAACTCATATTTTGTGACCCGTTGAAGATTCAGAATGCGTCATCGGGACACTTGGGAGGCCAATTTTGCGTAATTATAAGAGGATAAAGAGACATCAATAGCGTTTGATTCCATAAATTTGAGCTTTCTAACGAGGTCATTTTTCTCTTCTTACAATGTCATATACAAGTTGGTTTAAACTCATCCCCATAATTAGGAAATCGTTATGTACAACATTCATTTCTTCAATTTATTTCTTAGGAAAGTGTGGAAACAAATAATTTTTTAATTATTGTTATTAATAAATGATTATATATACAATTTACAATTTTCATAATATGAAAAATTATATTCCTACTCTACTTCCAAAAAATCTTATTCTACTTATACAATAATTATTGAATTATGGTAAGTGTACAACAATTCCCAAAAAATAACTCAAGGGCCCCAAGTTTTTCATTGCAAACTCAGAACTGAGTAGTGTCATGATAGACCGGCGTAAATCATCAGACAAAGCAATTAATATAATATCATCAACATATAATAGAATATATGATAGGAAAGCCCTACGACGATATATGAACAGAGAATTATCAGACGGGTTGTGAAAAACCCCAATAGTAGATACATAGTTTGCATATCATTTATACAAAGCCTGTGAGATCTGCTTAAGCCCATATAAGAACTTCTTCAACAAACAGACATGATGAAGATAATTGGGGTCTCTAAAGCCCAAAAGTTGATGAATTTAGACTGTCTCCTTAAGATCATCATGCAAGAAAGCAATTTTCACATCTAACTGATGAATGTACCATGATTTGGAGAGAGCTAAACTGAGAGCAGTGCGAATAGTAGCCGGTTTAACAACCAGGCATGTCAGTAATCATATAATGGTCTAGCCCCATCACATAGCGGTGAACTCTGTCCGCCATGTCAGCCACAATAGTGATCACAGATCTGGCCAACGAGTCAAACTCCAGGTTGTATTCTATGATAGTCCTCTCATTCTGTCTCAATGTCAAGAACCTATCCACGCGGGCTCTCCTCATCTCAGGAGGCAAAAAGTGATCAAGGAAGGCCTCTGTGAACTCATCCCAAACAGCTGGAAGAGCACCCATACCTCTAGACAACTCCCATGACTCAAACCCGTAACCGATAAGAAGCTAGCACAACTGACTCTGTCTCTGAGGCCCTAAGCACCTGCATAGTCCACTGTACCTGCCGAATGAACTCCTGAGGATCATCCTCAGATCTCGAACCATAGAACTCGGGTGGATTACAACCCAAAAAATCCCGAATCCTCAAACTGTCGGCTTTAGGGTTAGCTACACGCTCTGTCGTGCCACCGCGCTATCTTAGTCAATAACACGATCTTCTCTCCATAATCCCTATACTCGCCTTGCAGGCTGCGGAGGCTCGGTGTCGGAATCTCTGGAGCTACGATCGCTCGCTCTGTCTTTGGCGTGGCCGAACTCGGCCAGGCTCACAACCTCGGGCATAGTGCGGGCACGAGTCCTAGTAACCCTCTGTACCACTAGCGTCTCTGCTTACGCCTTGCCATTCGGGCCTGGTCGCCCGCGTGGGCATAATCGATACATAAGAATAGGTCGAGAGGATTCAACCTAATAAGGCAATCTCTGAGCGATCTCGAAGAGAGAAGAATGTAAACCAATCCTAAATGTCTGCACCTCACGATTATAGATGTGGTGCACAACACACCGATAATCAAGACTACTAGACACGATGCGTAGACACTTTACGAGGACTAAGCGCTCGATACCATTTTTGTCACGACCGGGCGCGGCGGTGCCTACACAGGTATCCCTTACAGGTATACATCAGAGAATAGCAGCGAAACATACATAAATTCATAAAATACTAGATAATAAATATCAACAGGCTAGCCGATAAGGCCACCTTCCGTGAAATATACATAACCCAAAAAAAAAATAGTTACATCTTTGTTCTTACAACCCAATCCACAAGATATGACTACAAACCTCTAAGAATTTACATGACAAATGTGACGGGACAGGGCCCCGCCATACCCCTGAATGTACATAAATCTATATCATCAGGGAAACTGTACCAAATGACAAGCCTCCGGAGAAATGGAGCTCACGACAATCGATCGGTGATCCTAGAGTGAGGATCCACAACCCGCTTACCCTACCTACGACATAACGCAATTCCAGGAAAGGGTCGATATATATGTCGCGCCCGATTCCGGCCGCGACATTTTTTTAAAGCGAGCCCTGCTTAAATAAATTGTTAGAAAAATAAAATAAAGAATGCTAAATAGTTTTAAATGCTTAAAGGTTTTAAAAATGCTAAAAGGATGCTAAAATTGCAAAAGATGCTAGAAAGGTAAAAATGCTAAAAGTGCTAAAGTTTAAAAATGCTAAAGGGTTCGCGGAGTCGCCACCTAATTAATTTGGGTGAATTAGGACACCTAAATGTTTAACTAGTTTAAAGTAAAACATTAACTCCATTTTAATGGTCTGCTAAACTTAGTGAGATTCTGGGTAAGAGTTCTTTATTAATCTAGAGGGAAGGGGTTAGGCACCCTCTAAGATCCGCTAACTTGCGGTTGTCCTGCCAAACCTAGGGTAATTATTATGTTTAAAAAATAAAAGCTCCTTCTGCTTAATAAAATGCTAAAATGTTAAAATGTTTAAAAGGTGCTTAAATCTAAAAAGGGCAAAAGGTGCTATATGCGAAAGAATGCTAAGAGGTGCTAAAATATTAAGGGTTAAAGACGCTTAACAAAAGTGCTAGCAATTTTAAAAGTGCTAAGTGTAAACAAAGTAGTGCTAGGGTGCTTAAATATTAAGAGGGTACTAAGGGATTAATTTTAAAAGTAAAGGGTGCTAAAAGTAAAGGGTGCTAAAAGTGCAAAATGCTAAAAGAGGTGCTAAAAATGCTAAAGGGTGCTAAATGCTAAAATGCCAAAGGTATTAAACGCCAAGGGGTGATTTAAAGTACTAAAGGGGCTAGAAATGCTAAAGAATGCTAAGAGGGTGCTTTATGGACTAATTATGTGTTTTAATAAGAAACCAAAATGTTGGTTTTATGATGCAAGTTAAATCATTAAATCATTTTTTGCGGAATTTAGACATGCTCAACAGTCCTAAAAGGCAAGTAAGTTAAGCGATGATCTCTAAATTACCTCCCCACTTAATGTTTAAAGACTAATTATTCTAGATATCCTATTAATTACAAAGTTAAAGAATTAGGCAACAGTTTAAGCAAATAATATAAATAGTGGATATGATCATGGCTCTCAAGACGTGTGGCGACATCATCTTGTCCTATTTTGTCTTAGGAATCTCTGAAGCGGGTATGCGAATGAATATGGGTGCGAGTCTTCATTTGGAATAGCTCATGGTGAGTCTCGCTATGAGACTCTCCATTTTTGCTCCAATGTGTTCCATGTAAAAGAAGAAAAAAAAGAAAAGGATTAGTATACACCCAAATTATATTAAAAGTGTAAAGAGTAAGCACATAATTTGCAACTAAGCACATCGATATTATTGAGGCAGCCAGTAAAAACGACGGAGAGCAGATTCTAATTGTATTCAGGGTATACATTATATGGGCTTTAATCCCAACAATAATAAGGATAAGATAGGCGTAGAAAGTGGCTTTATAATCCTGCCTCAAGCTATTTCTTCCAAGAATAAAAAGCAAGAAGTGAACAAAGAAACAAAGAGTAGGATGGGCTTAACCAATAAATGATTATTTAGCAAGCATGATTCATATCAAGCTCGCAGGGATTATGCTTTAACGTAACTGAGTAACCAAGATTAGTACATAGTCGACATAGCAAGAAACAAGCAAGATGAGTTTAAATGTAATTCATGGGCCTAAACAAACAATGCCGTTTCATTTAACTTCAATATTCTAATCAATCATAACAAGACACAAGAAAGAAAAATCCCAATACGGTCATCAGCTGCATGCATAACGCAGAGGCAAAAGAGCAAACTGAAATGAATTTTCAGATTTTAAAGGGAAGGAATCAGGAGGCAGGCAGTGGCTCAGGGGGATAGTAAACAGTAAGGCAAAACAGGGAAATAGGCAGATTTGACAATATTCCCTATTCTTTCTTAGACATGCATTTAATCTAGGTGTGTTAGGCTTGTACATCTCATGGAGAATATAGAATGCAGTCAAGAAGATTAACACTTTGAGTAACCTTTAAAGCATGGATGTGAATAAATGACCTCATGCGAACAACATTCGAAAGGTGCAGAAATATTCATATAAGGCTAAGTAGGCAAATTTTGACCAGGCTGACAAAATACCGAACAAATACACAACTTCATATACTGGCCTTTATCAGTTTAGCAGATACGACTTTAGCCTGACATTATCCAAAATAAGCTTTACCAACAAGTAATAGGCATCTTGAGTTTTGGTTAAATCCAAACTGATCTTAAAGCTAGGTGTGACATGATTTGAGGACCTAAACAACTCTTATTTCTTAGGATCAAACCAATAACAGTTTCAAATCACACTTTGGCAGATTACAGACGTGCTTAATGCCCGGCATTCTAACTTTATGTTATTCATATTACATTATCATTGCACCAAAACAACCTATTCATAATAGCAATTAATTAACTGGACCTTAGAACAATATCACCCATCACAGGGTATTTCCCAATAAAATCTGCCAACATTCACGCGACCAAGCAGCAAATACTTATTACTAAAGCAGAACTCCACTACTGAGGGAGATAACCTTGCATCTATCTGATCCAAACAGAACTAAACACACTTAGTCAAACACACTTAATCAAATAAACAGACAGAGAATCATTTAATACAAATCGAATGAGAACATGCGAAAGGAGGCGAGTTTACCTTTCTTCTCGGACAAATGGCAGCGTATCAAGTGTTGGTCCAATCGACGGGTTTTGGGTTTTGCGATGCGAATAAAAGGGAGAAGGTTTACTCACTGATATTGACTGGAATTAAGAGAAGGGTCCGACTGATGCCAAGGGGGTGTTCGACAGTGAGGGCGTGCTACCTCACCGAGCTCTGTCCTCCTCATCTTGCTCGCCTCATTCTGTCTATGTCGATGCTATTTCCTAATCGCGAAGGTGTAAAATGATTGCTATCTCCTCTTCATCGATGCCCTAAATTGCTATGTAGTTTGCCCGACTCCTCCGAATTGCTTGTCCCCTCGATGCTGTGCATGTCGTTTAAATAGCCTAACTCTAGGTTCTACAATTGGTAAGTAAATAAAGGCTGAGATTGGGCTAATATTTCGTAAGAGATTTGTGTTGATTTGGTTCGATTCGAACGGGTTCTGATTTGAGGGGATTTGTGGAAGATTCGTTTGGTTATGGAAGGAAGAGCTGGCTAGGGTGCGTGGGTAAGGAAAGAGAGCCGGATTTTCAGGCGAGAAATTCGGGCTAGGGTAAAGGGGTGAGGTGCTGGCGGCGATTGTTGTGCGTGTGAGTCTGCTAGGGCTTCTTAGTATAGGGGTGTGTGGAAGACGACGGGGAAGGGAAGTGAAGTGGGTCCGCCAACCGATTAAGGAAAAGCGTGGGCGACGGGTATTGGGCTGGGCGAAAAATAAAAGATGGGCTGGGTAGTTAAATTAGGGTATTAGTTTAATGTGCTATTGATTAGTGATAAATTAATTATTTAAATTGTGATTAAATTATTTCGGTGTTTTATTAGTCTAAGCTTGAGTTTTAAAATTACTATAATAATAAATGCGGGTGTGCTATTTAATTAGTGCTTAATATTTTAGAATGCGGCGTTATTATTTAAAATCTTATTATTGTGCATTATTATTTAAAATAAGTTATGAAATTGCTTTGCGTATTAATAAATGCGACTATGCTACTTGACACGACGTCATTGCTAAATTATTTATTTTGTGTATTTATTATTAATTAAGAATCATGACAGGGCTTAAAATTAATTAATGCGGGCGCGAGACTCTAAGTGCTTAATACTCTACGTAAAATGCGGTGCCGTTATTAAATTACTTATTTATGTCTGTATTAATGTTTTATTGCTGCATTTTATTATAAAAATCATAAAAAATTATTTTACGAAATTAGTCTAATTTTATAGCTAATGACTGGACAGGAGGGTCAAAATTGGGTGTCAACAGATGTCCCTCTTTGTATGGAGATGATGGAAGAATCTTCGGACAAAGACGTTGACTCATAGCCAATTTTGTCTCGATCTTCAGATTTGCAAAAATGTTGGGCAGGTAGACAAGGCTGACGCAAAAAATCAAAACTGTCCCAGTGTCGAGTTATGACGACACTGGGTTACCATGGTCTAAACACTGGCGCGGCTAACGCGACTAAAAGTCCCGATGTCGAGTTATGGCGACAACGGGCTACCATGGTCAAAACACTGCGCGGGCTAGCGGACTCAAAAGCCCCGGTCGAGTTATGACGACATCGACTACCATGGTCAAAACACCAAGGCGGGCTAGCGCGGACTCAAAGCTGTCCCAGTGTCGAGTTATGGTGACACTGGGCTATGGTGCAAAAGTAAAAGAAAATAACTGGCTTGAACCTGGGGTGTACCGCTATGGCTTATGGTGCTGGGTTCTATGGTGATGTGGAGCGAGTGGACCGACGCTTGAGGCCGCTTCTGCCATTCATTGGGAAGGTTGGCCCCCCAACAAATTGCCGTCATTGTAAGAGAAAATCGACGCGTTGCTCGCTCGCATGCTAAGACTTGAACAAACGGTTAGTGCATAACTGTTAAGGCAAAAATGATGATGCATAATTTTAAAAACAATGTAACTGTGAGTAGAAAAGGTTATCCTGCAAAAATGTGATGCCTGCTGTGTTGATGCGATGTTGCGAATGCTGTGATTTTCGTCCTTGTACAGACGTGTTGCGATTGTGAACGCGGATATGTTGTCCTTGCTGCAACTGCCCCTGTAGACTAAAGCTCCAGAAAGAGTTAGTGCATAACTGCTAAGACAGAATAATAAAGCATAAATGAGAAAAATGCAACTTTGAGAACAGAGAAATCGTCCCTGCGTAGATGTGATATGCTGATGATGGCGTCGTTTTCGGACTTGGTGTCGTTTTCGGACTTGGCGTCGTTTGGCGTCGTTTTCGGACTTGTCGTCGTTTTCGGACTTGTCGTCGTTTTCGGACTTGGCGTCGTTTTCGGACTCGGCGTCGTTTTCGGACTCGGCGTCGTTTTCGAACTTGGCGTCGTTTTCGGACTTGGCGTCGTTTTCGGATTTGGCGTCGTTTTCGGACTTGACGTCGTTTTCGGACTTGGCGTCGTTTTCGGACTTGGCGTCGTTTTCGGACTTGGCGTCGCTTGACTTGTCGTCGCTTCGGACTTGTCGTCGCTTCCGGACTTGACGTCATTTTCTGACTTACGTCGCTTTGGACTTGCCGCTTGACTTTCGCTCGCTCGTAGACTAAATCTCAAGAAAGAGTTAGTGCATAACTGCTGAGCCAGAATAATAAAGCGTGAATGAGAAAAATGCAATTTTGAGAACAGAGAAAATCTTCCTCGTAGATGTGATATGTCACGATGGCGCTGTTTTGGACTTGTGCCGATAACGCCGCGTTCGACGTGTTGCTTCTTGGCGCTATCACAGACATAATGCTGATCGCGTCGTTGTCCGGACGCGTTGCTGCTGCTCCTGTAGAATAAATGCTCCTGCAAGCTTCTTGAGAAAACGTTAGTGTATACCTGTTTAAACAAAATGATAAATATATATGAGAAGTGCAATTTTATGGGTAGAGATGTCGTCCCTGATACGCCTGATGAATACTGAGATGTTGTCCTTGCACGAACATGGTAAGTGCTGCAGTTGACGAATTGCCATGATGCCTTCGTTGTGTGCGATGCGTGGGTTGCAAATTTGACTTTATGCCCACACTGATGCGCTGGGCTTTGTTGCGGAACCTTGAATTTTGACTGTTGATTGTCGATGTCTTTTCTGCTTTTGCTGCTTCTTTCTGCTTTTGCTGTATTTTTGCTTCTGCTAATATGAAGAACTTTTGTTGTATCCTCCGCTAATATGAAGGACCTGCGCTCAAAGAAAGTTTTGTGAGTTTTGGGGGGCGGTTGATTCGCGTTGACCTTAGACTCTTGATGCTCGGATGTCTGTCTTGTTTGGACTCATAACCCCTGCCTGGTTTCCTACCTTGTCCCAGTTTTGAATATGCAAAGGGCGTTTGGCCTTATGGAGTTGCTTGTATACTATGTGTATTCTTGTTATTTTCGTAACGGCGGAAAGTTTCCTAATGGTGACTGGGCCGATTTAGGCGCCACGTATCCCCACGAGGAATCAGTCATGACGTAGTTCATTACAAGCGAAATTGGGTAAAAATTAAAATTTCTAGATGTGGGACCGAAGCCGAGACGGCCGCCTACGTATCCACTAAGGGAATCAGGTCAAACGTAGTTCCAATTATTACATATAAAGGGCAAAATGCATTAAACTAACTATCTCAGGACTCGGCGGGCCGAGGCAGGGGCGCGAGTCCACTTCTTCTTGCTCTGTGTCTTCGATGGTTGAGTCTTCAGCAGGATCATCTCTGGCAGCACACAACAAGACGAATGACTTATTCAATAGTTAAACAATCTCCGGCAAGGAGCACCTTCCTTTCTCTGGCGGTTGGTTGATGATTCAACTTTCTTCCCTTTACGGGCTGGCGTAATAGTCCCTTCCAGACTGTCTTCTTCATTTTCAGCTATCATGCTCACATGGGCATCTTCATAACCCGGAAGAAAGTTATTGTTTGCCTTGAGAGGACCATCTTTCAGCCGAATGACTCCCTCCTCGATTAACTCCTCTATTCTCGTCTCGAGGTATAACAATTGTCGATGTCGTGTCCCTTCTCGCACCGGAGTGGTATGCACAATGTTTAGCTTTATCGTGCTCGGAAGTAGGTCCAGGAGTATTTCCGGGAATTGGATGAAGTATTCTCGCGCTTTCAACTTCTACACTTGGGCTATGGGTTCGGCTAAAGGTGTATAGGTTTTGTTGGTTTTCTTTCGCATCTACGCGGGCTGGGTCCGTTCGGGGTGCGAGTTCGTGATTGTGGTGAGTATTTTGGATATGCTGGTTGGGTATGGTAAACAGGATATGGGGTGGCGCAGTGCTGATAATATGACTGTGGATTTTGAGTGTTTTGGTAAGAAGGCGGTGGGCTTTGATATACTGGATGTTGTTTCGCCTATGCCCCGAATGACCACGATAGAGGTGACGATCTCTTCTCCTCTCGAGGTACCTCAGATGGAATTTGACCGCACCGCTCGCTAGTGCTGTAGAATGTCGAGTTTGTAATCCCGCTGTCTTAATGCCTTCTTCCACGAAGTCGCCCATTCTTACGACTTCTGCAAAACTTCGCCCAATTACACTGATCATCCTTTCATAATATGTCGCGTCTTTTAACGACTGCACGAACAAGGTGGTCATTTCGCTCTCTGCCATCGGAGGTTGGACCTTTGCTGCTTCTGACCGCCACCTCAGGGCGTATTCTCTGAAAGTTTCTGTGGATTTCTTTTCAAGTTTCATAAGATAAAATCTGTCCAGGACAGTGTCAGTGTTGAACCTGAATCTATCCATGAAATCTTGTGCCATGGCATTCCAACCGTCCCATTTTCGAGGGTCTTGGCATGTGTACCAGTCCAGCGCCTCGCCGGTTAGACTCCTGATGAATAGCTTCATGATGATTGCTTGATTTTTACCAACTCCAATCAATTTATCGCAATATGACCTTAGATGAGCTCGAGGATTCCCTTTTCCATCGAACATGTCAAATTTGGGCACCTTGTACCCCACAGGTAATTCAACGTCGGGGTGCATGCATAAGTTTTCATATTCTAAACCTTCCTCCCCTTTGTTCGTTTGAATGCTTTTGAATGCCTCTTTCAAGCTACGGATTTCTTTTGCCATATTTTCATCAGCTCTGGCTCGAGTCTGCCGCTCCACTTCCCTGTACTGATTTGTCTCTTGAGAGGATGCATGCATAATAAATGGTTGGCTTTCGGTTGGATGTGCTAATCCCTCATATTGTTTGTGTGTCATCTGCTCGTATTGGGTGGCTTGGCAATTTGGGTTGAGTGGGGAGATATAAGTAGGTGGAGGTTGAGATGTGTATGTAGTAAACGGATCATTTTGGAAGTCGGTTTGCAAATTGACCGGGCGAGTGACATTTTGGTGTGAGCTGGTATGTTGCGGCCTCTGCGGGGAGCTTTGGGGAAGTGGAGGCTCAAGGGCTTGTGACACGACGACATTTGTCCCTAGTTCTGGGAGTGGTGCATTCAAGCTAATAGACATGTTTGTGATATCTCGGAGCCTTTCTATTTCGGCTTGCATAATTTCCATTTGCTGCAATAGTTTGGCGAGGTGTTGATCATTGGTGTTTCTCCTTTCTAACGCCTCTGCATCCTCTACAGGAACGGGGATGAGTCCTAAGTTGTTTTGTTCCGGTGCCTCTGTATTAGTCATTTATTGGATGATTGTGCTTTTACCAGTCAACGCGAATCAACCTTTTGGGGATAAGCTAGACAAAAATAACCCTTTAACAAATGAAGCAAACCAAGTTAGTATAATATGCAAAAGTTGCAGGCAATATATAATAATAAGCAAATTGCAAATCAAGTGCGTGTTCTAACATGTTTGGGACCTCTTTATGCCAGAGGTAGGCCTAAACGTCAGATATGCGAGGTTATGATGGATTTGTCCAAGCCGTCCAACTATAATGCTTTCGTTGGAAATGGCGACCAAATGACGGTGCACTTTTCCCAATTTTGGCATGTCATGATTAGGTTTGGATTTGTCTATCATTGTCACGCTACACATAGTATGCTGGTTGGTCGTTGGGTTGAGAAACTCGTCGACAAGTTTGGTGTCTTCCTAATTGTGGTGTCGATGCCAAGGACCGACCCACCTAAGGTAAATGCATGCATGCCCTAAAATAAAGGGTGGTATAGCTCTATCTTAAGTTTCTAAGATTTGGCTTTTTTAGATGAAAGGTTCCCGAGCGGACAACTCGAGTGAGAAGGCTACGCGACCACCGGTTGGACCGGATTCTCCGCGCAAAATACCAACTCTCTTAAATGTAGGTGTTTGAAAGAAATTTGCAGGTGCGCAAAGCACACCCGCGTGTGAGTGTGTGATTGTGTGAATTTTCCAGAGCGGAAGAAATATGAGCGGAATGCCAGTTTAGGGAAAGCAGTAAAACAGGTAGCAATTAAAATAAACAAAATATAGCACACAAAATTAAATGCAAAAAATAATGCCAAATAATAACCCTAGGTCTGCTATGGTTAAGAACCTTAAATCCCCAGCGGAGTCGCCATTTCTGTCGCGCCCGATTCCGGCCGCGGCATTTTTTAAAGCGAGCCCTGCTTAAATAAAGTGTTAGAAAAATAAAATAAAGAATGCTAAATAGTTTTAAAGGCTTAAAGGTTTTAAAAATGCTAAAAGGATGCTAAAATTGCAAAAGATGCTAGAAAGGTAAAAATGCTAAAAGTGCTAAAGTTTAAAAATGCTAAAGGGTTCGCGGAGTCGCCACCTAATTAATTTGGGTGAATTAGGACACCTAAATGTTTAACTAGTTTAAAGTAAAACATTAACTCCATTTTAATGGTCTGCTAAACTTAGTGAGATTCTGGGTAAGGGTTCTTTATTAATCTAGAGGGAAGGGGTTAGGCACCCTCTAAGATCCGCTAACTTGCGGTTGTCCTGCCAAACCTAGGGTAATTATTATGTTTAAAAAATAAAAGCTCCTTCTGCTTAATAAAATGCTAAAATGTTAAAATGTTTAAAAGGTGCTTAAATCTAAAAAGGACAAAAGGTGCTATATGCGAAAGAATGCTAAGAGGTGCTAAAATATTAAGGGTTAAAGACGCTTAACAAAAGTGCTAGCAATTTTAAAAGTGCTAAGTGTAAACAAAGTAGTGCTAGGGTGCTTAAATATTAAGAGGGTACTAAGGGATTAATTTTAAAAGAAAGGGTGCTAAAAGTAAAGGGTGTTAAAAGTGCAAAATGCTAAAAGATGTGCTAAAAATGCTAAAGGCTGCTAAATGCTAAAATGCCAAAGGTATTAAACGCCAAGGGGTGATTTAAAGTACTAAAGGGGCTAGAAATGCTAAAGAATGCTAAGAGGGTGCTTTATGGACTAATTATGTGTTTTAATAAGAAACCAAAATGTTGGTTTTATGATGCAAGTTAAATCATTTAAATCATTTTTTGCGGAATTTAGACATGCTCAACAGTCCTAAAAGGCAAGTAAGTTAAGCGATGATCTTTAAATTACCTCCCCACTTAATGTTTAAAGGCTAATTATTCTAGATATCCTATTAATTACAAAGTTAAAGAATTAGGCAACAGTTTAAGCAAATAATATAAATAGTGGATATGATCATGACTCTCAAGACGTGTGGCGACATCATCTTGTCCTATTTTGTCTTAGGAATCTCTGAAGCGGGTATGCGAATGAACATGGGTGCGGGTCTTCATTTGGAATAGCTCATGGTGAGTCTCGCTATGAGACTCTCCATTTTTGCTCCAATGTGTTCCATGTAAAAGAAGAAAAAAAAGAAAAGGATTAGTATACACCCAAATTATATTAAAAGTGTAAAGAGTAAGCACATAATTTGCAACTAAGCACATCGATATTATTGAGGCAACAAAAAAACGATTTGAGAGCGATTCTAATTGTATTCAGGGTATACATTATACGGGCTTTAATCCCAACAATAATAATAAGGATAGAAGCGAGATAGGAAAGTATGTGGCTTTATAATCCTGCCTCAAGCTATTTCTTCCAAGAATAAAGTGGCGATGTTGAACAAAGAAACAAAGGTATGATGGGCTTAACCAATAAATGGTTATTTAGCAAACATGATTCATATCAAGCTCGCAGGGATTATGCTTTAACGTAACTGAGTAACCAAGATTAGTACATAGTCGACATAGCAAGAAACAAGCAAGATGAGTTTAAACAGAATTCATGGGCCTAAACAAATAATGTCGGGTTTCATTTAACTTGAATATTCTAATCAATCATAACAGTACACAACAGAAAGAAAACAGTCCCAATACGGTCATTGGGCGGATGCATAACGCAGAGGGCAAAAGAGCAAACTGAAATGAATTTTCAGATTTTAAAGGGAAGGAATCAGGAGGCAGGCAGTGGCTCAGGGGGATAGTAAACAGTAAGGCAAAACAGGGAAATAGGCAGATTTGACAATATTCCCTATTCTTTCTTAGACATGCATTTAATCTAGGTGTGTTAGGCTTGTACATCTCATGGAGAATATAGAATGCAGTCAAGAAGATTAACACTTTGAGTAACCTTTAAAGCATGGATGTGAATAAATGACCTCATGCGAACAACATTCGAAAGGTGCAGAAATATTCATATAAGGCTAAGTAGGCAAATTTTGACCAGGCTGACAAAATACCGAACAAATACACAACTTCATATACTGGCCTTTATCAGTTTAGCAGATACGACTTTAGCCTGACATTATCCAAAATAAGCTTTACCAACAAGTAATAGGCATCTTGAGTTTTGGTTAAATCCAAACTGATCTTAAAGCTAGGTGTGACATGATTTGAGGACCTAAACAACTCTTATTTCTTAGGATCAAACCAATAACAGTTTCAAATCACACTTTGGCAGATTACAGACGTGCTTAATGCCCGACATTCTAACTTTATGTTATTCATATTACATTATCATTGCACCAAAACAACCTATTCATAATAGCAATTAATTAACTGGACCTTAGAACAATATCACCCATCACAGGGTATTTCCCAATAAAATCTGCCAACATTCACGCGACCAAGCAGCAAATACTTATTACTAAAGCAGAACTCCACTACTGAGGGAGATAACCTTGCATCTATCTGATCCAAACAGAACTAAACACACTTAATCAAACACACTTAATCAAATAAATGAGAGAAGCATATAATACAAATCGAATGAGAAAATGCGAAGCGAGGCGAGTTTACCTTCTCCGACAATGAGCGGCGTATCAAGTGTTGGTCCAATCGACGGGTTTTGGGTTTTGCGATGCGAATAAAAGGGAGAAGGTTTACTCACTGATATTGGCTGGAATTAAGAGAAGGGTTCGACTGATGCCAAGGGTGTTCGATGAAGGAAGCGTGCTACCTCACCGAGCTCTGCCGCCCTCTTCATCGTGCTCACGCTGGCTTTGTCTATGTCGATGCTATCGGTTCCTAACTGCTGCGAAGGTGTAAAATGATTGCTATCTCCATCTCCTTCATCGATGCCCTAAATTGCTATGTAGTTGCCCCGACTCTCTCTGAATTGCTTGTCCCCCTCGATGCCTATTGCATGTCGTTTAAATAGCCTAACTCTAGGTTCTACAATTGGTAAGTAAATAAAGGCTGAGATTGGGCTAATATTTCGTAAGAGATTTGTGCTGATTTGGTTCGATTCGAACGGGTTCTGATTTGAGGGGATTTGTGGAAGATTCGTTTGGTTATGGAAGGAAGAGCTGGCTAGGGTGCGTGGGTAAGGAAAGGGAGCCGGATTTTCAGGCGAGAAATTCGGGCTAGGGTAAAGGGTGAGAGTCTTTGGCGATTCATGCGTGTGAGTCTGCTAGGGCTTTAGTATAGGGGTGTGTGGAAGGCACGGGAAGGGAAGTGAAGAGGGGTGCAGGCCAACCGATTAAGGAAAAGAAGCGTGGTAGGGCGACGTATTGGGTAGGCGAAAAATAAAAGATAAATTTGGGTAGTTAAATTAGGGTATTAGTTTAATGTGCTATTGATTAGTGATAAATTAATTATTTAAATTGTGATTAAATTATTTCGGTGTTTTATTAGTCTAAGCTTGAGTTTTAAAATTACTATAATAATAAATGCGGGTGTGCTATTTAATTAGTGCTTAATATTTTAGAATGCGGCGTTTGTCACGCCCTTTTTCGGCCGCGGCATTATTTTCTAGCGAATCTCCTTCTTAAAATGCAATGTTAGAAAATAAATAATAAAATGCTAAATAGTTTAAAAGAATGCTAAAAGGTTTTAAAAATCAAAGGATACTAAAATTGCAAAAGAGGCTAAAATGTTAAAGTTTAAAAGTGAAGGCTAAAAAAGTGCTAATATGCTAAAAGAGAAAGTGCAAAAATGCTAAAGAGGCTAAAAATGCTAAAGGTGCTTAAGAGTGCTAAAGGGGTTCATGAGTCGCCACCAATTAGTTGTTTGTGAATTAGGACACCTAAATGTTTAACTAGTAATCTAGAGGAAAGGGGTTAGCAAGATCCGCTTAACTTGCGTTGTCCATAATATACCAAGTCGATTTTTTGCATAGATTTATTTATCAATTAATTAAAGAAGGAGGCGTTAGTCAGCAAAGGATTAGATATGAGTGACAAGCCTAAAATAGATAATTAGAAGTGCTTTGCGATTTTAAAACAATAATTGTTCTATGTCTCTTATTATTACAAAATAAATAGAGTTGCGATAAACAAAAAAAATAATAATGAGGCAATTATTTTAGAGAGAGAGAAGAGGAGAGACGACGAACGGGATCTGGCTCTTGTCTTGTTTATTTTTTTTCGATTGAGACGCGCGGAACGACGATGGATGGATTTGCGGGTTGCCGTTTAGTGTTGAGTCTGCTGCACAGACTCTTATTTCTTTCTCTTCTTTCGTGCTTCTTCAGAAAAAAAGAAAAAGAAAAAGAAATAAAAAACATTTAATTAAACAAAAACATTAACAAAAACAAAAGTTAAGCCACTGGGTTTGTATTATATAAAACAAAATATAATATAAGGACAAAAGCAAAAAGATCGGACGAAGAAAGTATAGTATATAGCCTCCCCGCCCAGCTTAAGCAAAAGAAGTAGAAAAAAGAGCAAAGGGAAAAGTAGCAGAGAGAACGAAAAAGCATAAGCGGAAAGCACAATGCAAATGCAATAGCCGAAGCAGAAACAATAAAAGTGCAGCATGCAGAGCGGCGAGACAAAACGAGGATGAACCAAAGATACTAGATAAAAACAACAATGATGCAAAGCGTTGAAGACAAACGAAAACAATCCAACAAGAGCCCCAGCACGAACAACAGGAGCAGAAGCAAAGCGTGCGGCACACGTGAAAAATGATGAAACCCAAGCTGGGAAGCATCAAATTTTGACATTCAGTAAACATTTTAAAAAAGGCGAAAAGAAAAGAGGGCGCAACGGATCAAGCGAAGGCAAGCGATGCAAAGGGGGGTTTAAAGCAAAGAAGGGGTTTAAAAAAGGCAGCAAATGAATGAGGAGATGATGCAAATGAACGCTAGAGCTAACAATGCGCAAAGAGTTTTGACCGTAGATCATCATATGCATAATTATATTAGGATTGATATCAAGGTTTACCGATGCAAAATTTGGGAAGGAAAGCAACTACACAGACGGGGCATAACATGATTTGCAGCATAACATTATTGCCTCGTATTATTAAGTATTACACAGATATTCACAGTAATAAAAAACAATTCTTTGCATTTCTTCTTTTCAAATGTCAAAAAAAAATGACATGTCTGACTTACGAATTTTTACTTATTCGAATGAATATATGATTGATCGACCTTAGGAAACCCAGACTAACAACTAACTAACTAAGATTCATATTAATTAACATCATAGACAAAAACAAAACTCATTTCATTAATTTCTTCTTTTATGATTTTATTAATATTTATATCAGAACCCGCCCAAATAGATGTCCAGCTCAATACAAAAAAGAAAACAAAGCTATAACAAATACTAATACAAAAAAAATAACCAATAAAAAAAAGAAAAAATTCAAATAATAAAAAAAATTCAAAGTTGAAAAAAGTCACCAACAAGTATATTGTATATTAATATATCAAGCACACATAAGGCATATTAACACATCCTTACTTAAGTTAAAAACACTTAAAGATTAGCAAATCACTTTAGCTAAAAATAAATCTTAGCAAAAATGTGTGAATAACATGAACTATGAAGAATAATATGCACTACTTTGACTAACATATTCAATTTTTCAATAAAAATAATTTAGATTGAAAATGCAAGTGAAGTTGCATCAACAACACAGATAACAAACACACACAAACACACGCATACCTCTTTAACAAGTTGAATTCAGCTTCAAGAAAAACATTTTCAAATCCAGTGGACTCAAATGACACATTGACACAAAAACCGGCGGACATTACGTGCTGCATTGCCAATTCGCAAAGGCGGCGATATTGAAGCAAAAGGCAAACATCCAAAAGAGCTGAAATCGCTTCCAACATCCAATAAATTATATAATCGACTAGAAAGAAAATAAGATATTCTGATTTTGACACATTTAAATATATTGTCCCAGATGACATTTATATTACATTTATGAACATTGCTTACAACATTAGCAGTAGCACACAACGCATAGATCATGAAAACAACAAACAGTATCGTTATTATTTAAAATCTTATTATTGTGCATTATTATTTAAAATAAGTTATGAAATTGCTTTGCGTATTAATAAATGCGACTATGCTACTTGACACGACGTCATTGCTAAATTATTTATTTTGTGTATTTATTATTAATTAAGAATCATGACAGGGCTTAAAATTAATTAATGCGGGCGCGAGACTCTAAGTGCTTAATACTCTACGTAAAATGCGGTGCCGTTATTAAATTACTTATTTATGTCGGTATTAATGTTTTATTGCTGCATTTTATTATAAAAATCATAAAAAATTATTTTACGAAATTAGTCTAATTTTATAGCTAATGACTGGACAAGAGGGTCAAAATTGGGTGTCAACAATATGTACCAAGTATGTAAAACTGAAAATACTGTAATTTACATCATAAGTCTAAAATAAAGCTGGAGACATGTATGATAATCAAATTAACAGTATATTGTGCCTTACTAACAATGAGAGTAACAAAATATACATTTCCGATTCTTAAAATAGGAAGCCTGTGATTAACCTAGGACCATCCGCCCGTAGTATTATCACGCAGTCCTACTCCTGGGACTATTTCACCCGCATAGGCCGTATGGACCCGCATGAGGTAATTTCCTCGCATAGGACTGGTCCGCCCCGCATAGGACTATTTCACCCGCATGAGCCCTACGGACTCGCATGAGGTATTCCTCGCATCGTGGGGAGCAAATCCACGGAATATGCAAATGCCACAAGCCCAGGGAATGACCCCGTAATGAACAATATATCACAATCACAACCGACTACTATAAATAACATAAGCAAGTTAAGAAACCCCTTAACTTCTCATTAGACTTAATTAACATGCACTCTCATTTCTTTTAACTTAAGGCACTATCGTATCATGAAAGATCAGGGAATTTAACCCAAAGTACTACGTACTTCTATTCTTTTAAAATGACTCTTTTTCATATAAAACCCCAAGATACTAATAACCGTAGTATCAAGTCATATCTACTTTTCAAGACAAGTCACAATACCTTCTAGAAATACATTTATAGGTTTCTAAACCGAGTGACATTTACTGTAAAACTTTAAGCTATTGATGCCTTTAAATCAATATTTGTCATTCTTTATTTCAAGTCATTTATCTTGTTTACATTACTAGAATAAACCATTCTTTTAACTTCCCATAAAGTTGTTATAACCAACTTCTCATAAAGCCGTTATACTAACTTTATGTTTTAGAAACTAAGACCTCTTTTACCTTTAAAACAAGTGAGTTAATTCTCTAACTCAACCAACTTGGACATTCTCAAAACAAGTCAAGGATATCAAATGAAACTAAATTCATTTAAAACTCGTACGTCTACCGTACTTATACATTGATAACTATTCATGCTCAAGAGATAAGAAAAGTTCTACATACCTCTTCGATTCAATTCACTTGCTAAGTCCAATATGCCGTACGTAGTATGTCAACCTATAATGACCATAATACGTCTATCAACTTCTAGTTTCAAACGTAGAATATTCTAAGTGTAAAGTCACTTATTCTACAGAAAATCGGACAACACTTCCTTTGTTTCTACGTACTTTTTCACCTTTTTCAAGGCCCAAATTCAATAACCAAACATGCCACATTTAAGGCTCGACACATCAACCAATCAAAGGGGATTACACGCCTTACAGGACGTGTAAAATTCTGCCCCACAATTAATACCAAGTAATTCAATACCCAATGCCATTCTTGGCCATAATATACAACAATGCAAAGTCTTATCCAATTCCTTTTCAATCCAAGTTGTTTAGTCCAACATGTTATATAGCCGCAATCGATTATAACAACTACAATCTTCTATTAGATAACATGCGACGATTAAAACTATCGACCAAATTGTATTTCAATTTCAATGGCTAACAAGGTCATTTTTCGGATTTAGGCTTCCAATATCCATAACACTTATAAATCTCCAATACATATATCTCATGCTTGTTAAAATGTATAACTACAACAACATGAAATCTTATAACACTAAGAGGACAAGATTGTTATCTTGACAAGCCTTAATCCAACTCCAAGATTCAAAGTCGCTCCTTAGCAACTTAAATCATTTCATTCACGCTCCAATCCGCTATTTGAAACCTTTAGAAGTTCACAAACAACTTTCCTTCAATTTCCACACAAAACTATGAAAACGACATAGGTTTTCACCTTGCGACTAATGTAAAAACGAAGCTTTTTCGGAATCTTTCTATTGAGATATCCTTACAATACCCTTAGGAACCTTGGTTTAAAGTATTGAGATTATTGAACCACAAACGAAATTTTTTGTCTTTCAAAGAAGGGCAAACCCGAGAGCTCAAGAACAAGAACAAGATTTTTCTTGAATTTTTTTCTAAGTGTTGAGCTAGTCTTGCTACTTAGGATGATTATATAATGCATGGAAGGTCTAGATTAGAACAATTGTATGGCTTGGATGCATTTCATTTAAAAAGATCTAGTCAAGTGGCTCATTGACTTAGTCAATTATGTCAAGCTCTAGCTTGCAAGACTTGATCATCTAAGCTTTGGTCATTTGACCACTTTGCCATTGGTCCATTCGACCAAGACCATACTAGGGGGTGACACGTGTCACCCTCCCATTCGTCGTAATATTTCGTTTCCCGACATTTCCGTAATTCCGATAAATTCTACAAGTCTCAAATCTTAACGTCCTGATTTCATACGTACGTTCTTATATACATGTCCTGGGATTACGAGGTGTAACACCTTTGGTAGGAAGTATGTTAAGGATTTAAGTAGTTATTTGTAGAGCATGATGCCAAAAAGAAGAAGGTACGGAAGTATGAGCCAATAAAGTTCAGACAATATTAGTAATAGTACAAATTTTTCGTTCGGCTTTCCCATTTTGTGAGGACGTGTGAGGACAAGATAAACGAAAAACTATGCCATTAGCATTACAAAATTCCTGAAACAATTCATTATTATATTTTTTGCCATTATCACATTGAATATTTTTTATTTTCCGTTTGAATTGGGTCTGGATGAATGCTCTAAATTTTAAGAACGTGGAAAAAACTTGAGATTTTTTCTCTAACGGAAACGTCCATAAAAAATAGAACATAATAAAGACGGCTCAAAGAACTGAGAACGGAAGACGTCCATAAATCGTTATGAATAATGTCAAAAAGCATCAAAGTGCGAGAAGTATATGCTACAAATGATAATCTAACATGTTTCCCTAACGGACATGAATGACAAATTAGAGTACTACACATATCCTTACAAGAAATAAAATTATTTTTATGCAAGGAAGAAATAATTGACGACCCAGGATGACCCAAACATGCATACCACAACGAAAGAGCTAGAGCAACAAATGTCGACGACATGGCTTGACTCGAGGAAATGGTGGTGTTTGTGATTGAATAAAGATCGCCCCTCCTGTTGCATCTCATGAGAGGTATCCCCGTTTTGAAATCCTTCACAGAAAATCCAAATGGAACAAAATTAACAGAAATTCAATTATCAGTGGTGAATTTGTGAACATACACCAAATTTTTAATTAAGTTAGGGCATGAAGGATATTTTTTAAGATAAGAGATGGATGAGAGGGAGATAAAGTTGTACTACCGTAACCACGAATTGGAATTGAGTTGCCATTACCAATAATAATGCCACAAGTTTTGCTCAAATTAAAATAAGAAGAGAGTACCTTGATCGGACGTCATGTGAGAAGTGGCGCCGGTGTCCATGTACCAATTCGCATATGGAGGATTTAATCCAAGTGTATGCATGGTGACCTCAATATCGGTGGGTGTCGAGATCGAATTCGGGCCCACAACAGTGAAGGCCTGCGGGGGCCAAGGCCCAAGAAAACCGGCTTGCGTACCCGACCCAGATCGCTGCAAGGTGTAACCGTAAGAGCCTAAAACATTGGGCAGTTGATTGGGCTGGATCAGGGCCTAATTTCTCAGGAAGTAATTGGGCGGGCAGTAGGGTAGACTGGGCCACTGACCATTGGTGGCCCACTTCCAAAGGGCCCAAGGCTGAGACCAGGCGGGCTGGGCCCAGTACCATGAGGCCCACTACCGGCGGTGCTACTGTTCCGTCTGTCGCCGCAATTTTTTCCATTATTCTTACGGTTTTGACCCTTCTTTCCACCACCGTTGTTGTGGTTTTGGCCAGAATTGTCAACAAAACCATGAGAGTTATCGAACATAGTCATCATCGCCACAGAACTTGCACCAGTAGCCGCTTTTTTGGCCAAGCCGATTTATTTTAATGTGAGTATCGAACGAGTTTGATAAAAAAAAGAAAGTGGATTACTTTGACAAAGAAGAGTTACAACGCCATTATAGGCCTCAGATAGGCCTGCAATCATTTGTAGAACAAGATGATTATTGGTAACAGGAGCTCCAACATTGCAGAGTTGGTTTGCCAATTTCTTGAGCCGTTTACAATAAGTCGAAACATTCGGGAAATCTTCCCCGGTGACTTGTGAAAGCTTTTGCTAAAGAGTGACATTTCGGGAATGTTTGTTATTCTGTAATATATCACGCAATCTGTTCCAGATAGACATAGCCGTAGTGTCTAGTTCAATGATCGTCTGTAAAATATCGATAGAAATAGTGGAGTAAATCTGCTAAAGGATGGTAGCATCAAGGGTTATCCATAACTGAGGATTCTCCTCGGGGGTAGGTACATTAGCGGTGCCAGGTGCCGGAGGAAGTATGTGATGGAGGACTGGATGTGAGAGTGCGTGAATTTTGAACCATTCTTCCCACGTCATATATTGAACGTTTTCCATCTAAAAAACAATAGGGATATGGTTCTTGAGGTTGGAAATAACAAGGGCAGTATGAAACATGTTCTTTGATGTAGACATAACAAAAGAACAATAGGTGAATTAGGGATTGGAAAGAAAATTTAGGAAGAGAGGAAGAAGAAGTGTACAGATTCCGAGAGGCAGAAGAGAGTTGGAAGAAGTGGTTGAAACCTAGACTTCTGATACCATGAATGAAATAATTCCTTGATTATTTTCATTAATGAATGAGTATATATACAATTTACAATCTCCATAATATGGAAAATCCTAGTCCTACTCTACTCTCAAAATCTTATTCTACTTGTACAATAATTATTCAATTATGGTTAAATACAACTCCTAAACTCCTAAAACCATGTACAACATAAGTCTCCTATTTTTCTTGTGTTTCTGTGATATACACGGTATACACAGGCAGTGTATATATCGTGTATATCACGAGTATATTTATCAGGTGTGATAAGTGATAACTAATACACTGGCAAAAACAAGTACTAGTAACTTGGCAGGCTTTGCTAAATTAAAAAAAGAAAAAAGAAAAAAAGATTTATGTAAATTATTTCACTTGAATGAATCTCTGATAACAAGACTAAGGTCCCATGAATGAATCACAACAAGCTTTAATAATCACACAAGTTTTGTTGTAACTTCATTGCGACAAATTAAAATTTGGCTCTGATGATTACACTTTTTACACTTCAAATGAACATGATAACTACAAAAAGTAATCAAGAAAATTAGTACCTAATGTCTCTTACCAACTCGAGGCTCATATTAGGATTTTTTTTTGTTTTTTATCCTGTGACGATATTCGCATTGGAATCCTACTATATTCAAATTCGCGTCAGGTAGAGCCCATTTATGAAGGAAACACTTTCTACCAAGAATTTTTGTGAGGCTCAAACTAGAGAACTTTTTGATTAACGTATGAGCAACTTCACTATATCCTTGGGTGGTGAGGCTCATATTACAACGTACTAGTTTAATTGTTTGTTTGCTTTAAAACCACTTTATTTTTACTTAGTATGTGGTCCACGATAAATCGTGTAGAACGAGGTCCCACTAGTGCAAGATAATTAGATTTAAACAAAAGTGTTAAAAGTCAATTGTTTCATCTTTAGCGCATTCTTTATAGCGTCTTATGGTAAATCAACTTTAAAATGTGTATTATTATTATTTGACTAGGAGCCTCTAAAGGTGTGATTGACGACAAGATTATGTGGGTCTTAAGAATTAGTACCTTTAAAAGTTGCATAAACATTTTCCATCTTTCTATATATGTAAATGTAACTTGTAATCACGAAAAACTTATTTTTGGGGAGTTAATGAATATTACTTCCTCCGTCTCAATTATTTTATCATGATTTCTAAAATAGTTATCTCAAATTATTTATCATTTTAAAAGTACAAGATTTTTTTTTTCAATTTATCTTAAAGTGATTGATTTTTTTTTGACGAAGGAACCCGCAACCGCTACTCTTTCTAGTGCGCTCTGTATAAACTCGGGATGACGCAATAGCCTGCAAACCACGTCAGCCGTTTAACCACACTTGACAAACCATGTGTGACAGACTCAGCCAAGAAGGTTTATGCAGGGGATCGAACTCGTGACCTTGCGGTCCCGCGCTCTACTGCTACACCAACTTGGCTACCCTTGCGAGTAAGTGATTGATTTTTAAGACTACAAATACGTCAACTATAACACAAAAACAGAGTATATATTTAATAAAGAGAGATTATATCTTAAGACATAAATAAGGGTAAAATAATTTTTAAAAATCTCATAACTAATATTTTCTTAAGAGGTGTATAGAAAAAGAATACGACAAATTAAATAATTTGAGAGGGAGGGATCCTAGGTTATTTGGTTATATATTCGTTAGCACAGTTTAGCTCAGCCAATGTTTTTTTAAAATAAAATTTAAACCTATTTCTGAGCTTCCAAACCAAGTAATTAGGTACTTAGTCTGATGTTGACCCTGGCATCTCCCACAATAAGGTTGACATACTATATCAGTTTGAATTCAAACCTAATCGTTTGCTTAGTCTAGTTTTTTTATTTGGTTTAATGAGGGAGTGAACCAAAAGTTTAGTATTCCAAATAAGTTAGTTTTGCCAACCTTCACACTTGTGTAAATAGGAAGACCCAGCCATATAATGAACTTAGAATATAAGAAAAAGACCAATATCACAAATTTAAAGAAAATGTTAATAAAAATATAAGAATTGGCAAAACTACACCATTTTTTTTTTGTTGACGAAGGAACCCGCAGCCGCTACTCTTTCGAGTGCGCACAGGGTAAACCGGATCGACGCAGAGCACGCAAACCACGCCACCATGTAAACCACACTTGGCAAGCCATGTGTGACAGGCTCAACCAAGAAGGTTTATGCAGGGGATCGAACTCGTGACCTTGCGGTCCCGCGCTCTACTGCTACACCAACTTGGCTACCCTTGCGGGTAAAACTACACCATTTGTAAAGAAGAATAGGTGCATGATAGACATCGTTATATTTCAGTGCATTTCTTCATCTGAATCGGAATAAATATGTTTTTTTCTTTAAAATTTAAAGTGCATATTCTTGCGCGAATCTCAACAATTATAATGTGTAAGATGATATTCATCTCTCTTTGAGGAGTCTTCTCATTAATATCAAAGTATATATAGAATACAATATTCATCTCTTATACAATAGGAATCCTAAACCTATACAAAAGAGGAATCATAGTCTTACCATAATTATATTTATACAATATATGAAATATATTCTAATTATGGGGTAGGGATGAAATAATGTCTATATACACGTTTACACACGCCCTCAGTCGGAGCGGGAGGAGGACGGTCGCTGAGACTGAATCTGAAGTCAAGAAATAACTGTATGAGAAGTCCTTTGGTAAATATGTCTGCATACTGATAGAATGACGGAACATGTAACACTCTGACATGGCCTAGCGCAACTTTCTCACGAACGAAGCATAGATCTATCTCAATGTGCTTGGTTCGCTGATGTTGAACCGGATTATGAGAAAGATAGATGACAAAGATGTTATAACAGTACACAATAGATGCCTGACGCAAACGACACTGAAGTTCTAACAGTAAATTTCTGAGCTAACAAATCTCGCCACCGATTTGCATCGCTCTGACTCATTTCTGTGATCGAACGAGATAGGGTAGTCTGTCGCATGGCAGACCAAGAAATCAGATTATCCTCTAAAAATACACAAAAACCGGAGGTGGATCGTCGCGTGTCAGGACACCTTGCCCAATCTGCATACGTATAAGAGAGCAACCTTTTTGGTGCAGAGGGGTATAGGTGCAAACCATAATCAAGTGTGCCCTTAATGTATCAGATGATATGCTTAAGAGTAGTGAAATGAGTCTCTCTGGGGCATGCATGAATAGACATACCTGCTGAACATCATAAGCGATGTCCGGCCTTGTAAATGTGAAATACTGAAGTGCACCTGCAAGGCTCCTATACAGAGTAGGGTCGGAGACTAGAGCACCATCCATAGCACTGAGCTTAGATTTCGAATCAACTGGAGTAGGTGAAACTTTGCCATTCGCCATCTTAGCCCTGTACACGATCTCCTCTGTATGCTTACGCTGACACAAGAACATGTGGTTGGCAGACCTGGTCACTGATATCCCCAAAAAATAACTCAGCTTCCCCAAATCAGTCATTGCAAATTCGGACTTAAGCAAGACAATAATCTCATTTGTCAACCCGTCGGAGAAGGCAATAAGAACAATATCATCCATGTAAAGTAATAAGTAAGCAGTTCTACTACCTCGATGAAAAATGAAAAGTGATGTATCACTCTTGCTGCATACAAATCCAATCTGCAAGATATACCTGACAAATCGATCATACCACGCACGGGGGGCCTGTTTTAGGCCATATAGTGACTTACGGAGACGACACACATAGTGAGGAACTACTGGATGAGTGAACCCTGGTGGCTGATGCATGTAGACTGTCTCTCTCAGATCCCCATGTAAGAATGCATTCTTCACATCAATCTGATTGATCGGCCAGTGTTTGCTCATGGCAATGCTCAAAACTGTGCGAATGGTAGCCGATTTGACAACCGGGCTGAAGGTCTCACCACAATCAATGCCCTCATGCCGATTTGTGCCATTGACCACAAGTCGTGCCTTATACCTATCAAGTTCTCCACTGTCTCTGAATTTGTGACGAAATAGCCACAGACAACGAATCACATTCACCCCCTCAGATCTAGGTACTAGATCCCATGTGTGTTGTTTAGTTAAAACATTGAATTCCTCAGACATAGCCGCATTCTAATTAGGGTCTTATTTGGTCAATATAAGGTTCTTGGGAATTGAAGAAATGGTTTGGGCAGACAAGTTAAATTGGACTTTATGTTTGAAGATTTCATGCTTGGCACGAGTTTCCATTAGGTGAGTGGGGACATTTATGGGCTGCGTAGTCTAAGTGGTGGTATCTGAAACATAAGGCATTGTCGGGTAAGGAGAAGGAGGGGGCGAAGCTGTCGGCGGCGTCGCGGCATTGGATTGACAATCTTCTCTGGAAATTTGGCGCCGCGACGCTGACGATGGGATAAAGGTGAGTTGTTGAAGAATAATGGGAGAGATGACAGACCCATTAAGAAAAGAGTAATCCAGTTTTTCAAAAAAGGGAAGTCTCGTCGAATGTGACGTGACGAGATATGTGAATTTGATGAGTGGACAAGTCATAACATAGATAGCCCCTATGGTTCGGTGGGAAGCCTAGGTAGACACACAGAGTGGACCGAGGAGCTAGTTTGTGAGGGATAGTAGAGGCAAGGTTAGGATAGTAGAGACAACCGAATATCCGGAGATGATCATAAGATGAGACTCTATGATAGAGGATTTCGGTAGGGGTCATATTGTGAAGAGTGCTGGTTGGAAGAATATTGAGAACGTATATTTTAGCAGCATAAACCCAGAAGGACGGAGGTAGGGAGATATGAATCAATAGAGTGTGAATCATATTGTTAATAGTGCAGATGATTCTTCCAGCTATACCGTTTTGAGGTTAGGTGTGGGGGCAGGAGTAACGAAAAACTATGCCATTATTAATACAAAAATGGTGAAACATAGAGTTGTTGAATTCACGACCATTATCGCACTGAATTTTTTTTATACATTTTTCAAACTGTTTGAATGAATGTTCGAAACTCAAGAAATTTGGCAAACACTTCCGATTTAAATTTGAGAGGATACAACCAAACAAAGTGAGAAACATCATCTATTAGGGTAAGATAATATTTATGACCGAGAGAACTAGTAACAGGTGATGTCAATAAATCGGCATGTATAATATCAAAGGGTGCAAAAGTAACACTAGTAGATGAGTTAAACGGAAGACGAGTATGTTTGCCTAAAGAACAAGAAACAAAGTTTTGGGTAAGCTTCCCATTACAAGTAATGAAATTATTGCCTCTAAGAAAATTAAAAACTGGGGCTCCTGGATAACCAAGCCTATTATGTCATGTTGAAGAAGAAATTGCCGCTAGAGAGACGGGAGAACTAGATCTGACAGCGGAGGTGGGAGTGAATGGATAAACATCCCCCGTGCTATTGCATCTCGTAAGAGTTGTCCCCGTATGAAGATCCTTCACAGTGAAACCAAAAGGGTCAAAATCAACAGAGACAGAATTATTACGAGTGAATTTGCGGATAGAGATTGGATTCTTAATCATATGTGGGGCATATAGGGTATTTTGAAGGGGGAATGGATTAGGAGGTGGTGTGTAGGATGTACCATAACCCTTTACTGGAATGCGGTGACCACTACCAACTGTCACAAATTGAGGATGCTTTAAACCTAACAGTTTGAGAATATTACCTGCAGACCGGGTGAGGTGAGAAGTGGCTTCGGAGTCCATGTACCAGTAGTTGTCAGACTGTTGCATGTTGAGACTGCTGAAGGCCTGACTTAACTCAGTGGGTGTCATACTGGATGATGGCTGCTAGAACAGGCCGTGCATGAAGTGGGCTTGCTGCGGATATTGGACTTGCCGAGGAGCTAGAGCAGGCCCCAACAAATCGTGGTGGGAGAACTGGTTATAGGGTTGCTGGTGCTGGAACTGCGGCGGCGCCGCGGCGCTGTACGAGTACTGTTAGGGCGCCGCGACGCTGAACTAATTTTGCGGGCCCTGTTATTGCTGTTGGTTCTGCTGTTCGCGACCCTTTCCACGACCATGGCCTCCTCTGCCGCGACCTTTTCCACCTTTTCCACCGCGTCTCTGCTGCGGTTGAGAGTTTTTTGGTGGCGCTGGTATCTTGAGGGCGCGTTTCGATAGCTAACGCCTTCTGATTATGCTCATCCTGCTTAGCACGTCGAGTCTCTTCGAGCAAAAACTACGAGCGAGCTTTGTTAAATCTGGGTAACGAATCTGCCTGTTGAATCATGGTGGCCAATGTATCATATTCGCCTTTAGAGAAGCCAACAATCAACTGTAACACCAGTCTGGTGTCAGTAACAGGCGAGTCGACAACATCAAGTTGATCCGTCAGTAGCTTTAACTGTTTGCAGTACTCAGTCACATTGGAAAAGTTTTCAAGACGTGTATTGTTAAATTGCTCATCTAAATACACAGCACGGGTGTGCTTATTGTCCTGAAAAATTTCCTCCAAACGATTCCACAAGTCACGGGCTGTGGAGTCAGATTTCATGATAGTAAGAAGTAGATCCTGAGAAATACTACCATATATCCATTGTTTGACGCCGACGTCGAGACGACGCCAAGTAGAATCATCAACCTCCGGAGGGCGCGGAATGGTGTCATCAATATGATATAACACGTTGTAGAGACATGCATGATTGCGAAACAGTTCAACCCAATGAGAATACTGACTGTTTTCCTGATCAAGAAGGATGAGAATATGGTTGATGATTGTAACAGTTAGGGCGGGATGAAAAGAGGGTGACGACTTGGTGGTGGGATTTGTGATAGTAGAAGCGTCAGAATTATTGGAAGAATCCTGAGTATCCATTTAGAGAAGAGAGGAAGGATGAAGAAAAACCAAGAATTTTGGGAGGGAAGGAGCGCCGCGACGAGATTCCCGAGGGGGGGGGGGGGAGGGGTGGCCGGCGGCAGTTGTGGAGAAGAAAAAAAATCTAGGGTTTTTGTTTAGGCTCTTGATACCATGTAAAATGATATTAATCTCCCCTTGAGGAGTCTTCTCATTAATATCAAAGTATATATAGAGTACAATATTCATCCTTTATACAATAGGAATCCTAAATCTATACAAAAGAGGAATCCTAATCTTACCATAATTATATTTATACAATATATGAAATATATTCTAATTATGGGGTAGAGATGAAATAATGTCTATATACACGTTTACATAATGAAAAAAGTTCAAACAAATTGAGAAAATTATAACCAAAATTACTTTTGATAATGCGAGATTAATTTGTCAAACGTTTTTTCTCCCTAGATCTATTACTAGTTGAGTTATTCTAGAAGCACAACAAGATGATAAGATGTCTTTGTTTTTGACCTTGTAGAATTAGAATGCAGAATTGAGCTAAGTGTAGAGTCCCTATCCAACACTTTTGGAGGTTGGCATTAGAATTTTCTAAGCTCCTTTCTTTTTCTCTTTTCCAAGAAACTATCAACATCTTTTTAAGAGTTCAATTGATGGCAATTCACCTAATGTCCACGTGTGCTCCTCCATGGACCAAATCACAGAGATATATATACCTTTTTCTTTTTCTTTGTGATTCCCTAAACCATGTGAGTTAATTATACAATTAATTGTTGGTAAATATGTGTTGTCAATTCTATAATTTCCTGTAGTGTGAGAAAAAAGTGTGATGTAGCAGCCTAAATAGCTTAGCAATAATAAATATATTATTACTAAAAATATAAATAATAATAAATTTTTAATATATTATTGCTAAACAATATAAACAACAACAACTTATTAAACTTGTTGTTACAAAAACATTTCACATCCATTACAAGAAAATATAAAATTGGTAATAAAACTTTAGCACAATAAATATATTCTTGCTAAAAGACGTAAATGACAACACAAATTTAATATATTATTGCTAAAAACGTAAATGGTAACAAATTTAATATATTATTGCTAAAAACGTAAATGGTAACAAATTTAATATGTTGTTGTTGCGAAAACCTTTCGCATAAGAGGTTATTGAAGCGGTATGCAATAATTTTTATTATTGCGAAAAGTAATTTTGGAAACGACATCCTACATATGATAACAAAAAATGTTGTTGAAAAATGTCTTTTTTCTTGTAGTGATCGGAGGTGAGGTTATTGCAACGGGATGTGACAACTTTATGTTGTTGCGAAAAATACTTTTGACAACAACATACAACATATGACAATAAGAAATGTTGTTGGTAAACGCCTTTCTTCTTGTAGTGTTGTTTTTTGCGCGGTATCTGTTGTTTATGTAAGATGATATTAATCTCCCTTGGGGAGTTTTTTCATTAATATCAAATATATATAGGTGTACAATGTTCATCCCAATTACAATAGGAATCCTAGTCCCATATACAAGAATAATCCTAGTCTTACCATACTTATATTTACACAAATATTCTAATTATGGGTGGAGATCTTATTTTACACCTATACATGTTTACACACACCCCTCAGTCGAAGCGGGAGGAGGCCAGACGCTGAGACTGGATCTAAAGTAAAAAATAAATGTCTGAAAAGTCCTTTGGTAAATATATCTGCATACTGATAGTATGATGAAACATGTAACACTCTGACATGGTCTAGCGCAACTTTCTCACGAAAAAAATGTAGGTCTATCTCAATGTGCTTGGTTCGCTGATGTTGAACCGAATTATGAGAAAGATAGATGACATAGATGTTATCACAATACACAATAGATGCCTGACGCAAAGGACACTGAAGTTCTAACAGTAAATTTCTGTGCCACGTTGAAGAAGAAATAGCCGCTAGAGAGACGGGAGAGCAAGATCTGGCAGCGGAGGTAGGAGTGAATGAATAGAGATCCCCCGTATTATTGCATCTCGTAAGATGTGTCCACGTATGAAGATCCTTTATAGTGAAACCAAAAGGGTCAAAATCATCAGAGACATAATTATTACGAGTAAATTTGCGGATATAGATTAGGTTCTTAGCTATATAGAGTATTCTTAAGGGGAAATGGATGAGGAGGTGGTGTGTAGGATGTACCATAACTCTTTACTGAAATGCGGTGACCACTACCAACTGTAACAAATTGAGGATGCTTTAAACTGAACAATTTGGGAATATTACCTGCAGACTGAGTGAGGTGATATGTGCCTCCGGAGTCCATGTACCAATTGTCGGTATTCGAGGTTGCCGAAAGCCCGACTTCGATTGGGGCCATACCGGATGTGCCGCTAGAACCGCCTCGTACGGCTGGGTCCATTGCGGGGTACTGGGCTTGTCGTGTTGCTGGAGTTGGGCCTAACAACCCGTGTTGAGAATACGGCCGGGCGGTTGCCGGCATCGAAAGGGGCCGCACCGCACCAGACGGTCTGCCGCGACGCCAGATCGACATCTGCGGAGGCGCCGCGACCCAATTGTTCTACGGAACCTGCTGTTGGTTCTGCTGACAGCGACCCTTGCCACGACCACTAGCTCCTCTGCCGCTGCGGCCCTTGCCGCCATGGCCCTGCCGTGGTTGAGAGTTTTCTGGTGGCGTCTGGTCTTGGGGTTGCTGACTGTGCTCATCCTGCTTAGCACGACGGGTCTCTTCAACTAACAACTGCGAGCGAGCTTTGTTGAAACTGGGTAACAGATCTGCCTGTTGAATCATGGTGGCTAACGTATCATAGTCGTCTTTGGGAAGGCCTGCAATCAATTGCAACACCATTTTAGTGTCCGAGACAGGCGTGTCTACGTTGGAGAGTTGATCCGCCAGTAGTTTCAACTGTCTGCAGTACTCAGTCATGTTGGAGAAATTTTCAAGGCGTGTATTGTTAAATTGTTCCTCCAAATACACCACACGAGTGTGCTTGTTATCTTGAAAGATTTCCTCCAAGAGGTTCCATAAATCAAGGGCTGTGGCGCCAGATTTCATGATAGTAAGAAAAATATCCTGAGAAATACTATCATAAATCCACTGTTTGACACTGGCGTCTAGACGACACCAAGTAGAATCATCAACCTCCGGAAGGCGCGAAATAGTGTCATCGATATGGTCAAACACGTTATAGAGACATGCATGATTACGAAATAGTTCAACCCAAGGAGAATACTGACTGTTTTCTTGATCAAGAAGAATGATAATATAATTCTTGATGTTGATAACAGTTAGAGCGGGATGAAAAGGGGATGACAATGTGGTGATGGAATTTGTGGAGGTGGAAACGTCAGAAGTATTGGAAGAATCCTAAGTATCCATTTAGAGAAAAGAGGAATGAAGAAGAAAAACCAAGAATTTTGGGAGAAGAGGGGGAAGCGCCGCAGCTGAGATGCCGGGGGGGGGGGGGAGAGGCTGCTAAAAAAATTCTAGGGTTTTTGGTTTAGGCTCTTGATACCATGTAAGATAATATTAATCTCCCTTGGGGAGTCTTCTCATTAATATCAAATATATATAGGTGTACACTATTCATCCCAATCACAATAGAAATTCTAGTCCTATATACAAGAGGAATTCTAGTCTTATCATAATTATATTTACACAAATATTCTAATTATGGATGAAAATCATATTTTAAACCTATACACGTTTATAGTTTACTTTAGGTTTGATATTTCAAATGGGTATGAAAAGTGTCATCGTAAAAGTAAAACACTCTTTATATGAGATAGTAATTTTTCAAAAAATTAAATTCGAGATTTTTGATTCAAAATAAAATATAGTACTTCCCCCGAATCGAAAAGAGTGTTCACTTAGCAAATCAAGAATTAAGTACTATTTGATCAAATCTCAATACATACTCAATTAGGGATAGTTTAATTAAATTAATTTTTTTTATCTAAGAATTTGTATTTTCTTAAGGAGTGTACAAATGACTAAGTGGGTATTTTCCCCCTTCGTCCTTAACATATCTGTTGGAAATTCAGAATATATATGTTAGGTCGAAAAGAAACAAAAATTGTTTCTGCTACTCACCGCCATATACTTATTACGTACTCATGTGATACTTATTCCTCTACTTAATTACCCTGTCATGTTCATCATGACCTATTACAGTCAAGTTTGGATGTCACACTGAAAAGTTAATAAAAGAGAAAAGGGTGAGTGTCCATATTATGAGGATGTAAAGACCATCATTATGGTATGCCGTAGGCCTTTAATTATCAACCAGCCATGTGAGGGCATGCATTCACACTTCATGTTAGGAAAAAAGGACAACTTTAAAATGTAAGTTGTTTTTTCCTGCTTTCTTAAGGCTGCAAATAGATCAAACATTATATTATTCTCTTGTTCAATATTATTCTTGCAAAACCTCATCGTCAAGGAACCTTTTGTCAGAGGTATCATTTTTGTACAACATGCACCATGTAGTCATTCACCGTAGAGTGTTGGGATCAAAAGATGCAACCTTCTGCTCCAAGCAATCTATGTAGTCTCTTTCATATATATATATATATATATATATATATATATATATATATATATATATATATATATATATATATATATATATATTTCGTGAAATACATTACTTTTTTCTTCCCTTAATGGAAAAATAGCGTCAATAATTTATGCTTTTCACGATCTTCATACTTTCTCTATCCCAATTTATGTGACATTTTATTTTTATTTTTTAGTTAGTTCCTAAAGAATGACTTTTTTCTATATTTGGCAAAATAAATTTTTTTAAACATAAAATTTGAGGAAGAATTACGATAAAATACCATACGGCTATCTAGTTTACAAATATGTACTATAGAGTATAGTTCATACTAAATCTACATATAGTATACATACATATACAATCGAAGTGTAGGTTATGTATACTTCGACCATTTTTGATAAACTAGATGTCTGAAAGGGTATATTTATGTAAGTCACTCAAAATTTTATGACTTATTTTAGATCACAATTTATATATATATATATATATTAAACTCTATTTTCAGTCAAGCACATTTAGTAAATTGGGGCGGAGGGATTATATATGATGATTCTAGTCTATAATATAAATACTTGGGAAATCATGATCATCGGCAGTTAATACCCTGTAGTATGTACATTTCACTTTCTGATTTTGGAAGTAACAAGATAACAATAACCTAGAAGAACAAGAAGTTCAATTTTAATTACAAACAATTTATAGATTAGTCTTCTTTCCGTTTAGCCAAATTTCTGAAATCTACTTATTTAAGAAGCGCTTTTGTCTAAATGAATTTTTGAAGTAGTAATTTTGTCTGGCAAATCAATTATGTTACAATAAGAGAAGCATTTCATGTCTGGTTAATATTTTCAAAACGTTCTTTATAGTGTCAAATCATAAAAAAGATATATAGTGATTCACATTACAAAATTAAACATCTACGGAGCATATCAAAGAATCTTAACTTCCGCTCTCGTCACCTCACTCAATCCTACAGCGGAAACTCGAGTCGAGTCGAGTCGAGGCTGTTAAAATTTCTGGATCGATACATTAATATGCAGCCATGAATGAACAGTGAAGAAAGCAAAAGAGAAAATCAGTGAAGAAGACAGACGAGAGAGTAGAAGAGAGGGAAGAGAGAAGATATTTTTGGGGCTCAAAATGAACTTCTTGGATATATTTTTTGATTATTTGCTTAGTCTAAGAATTACATTGGTAGTCTATATTTATAGGCTAAGTGTTAACTCTTCTAATGGAAAAGCCCTTCTAATTAAAGCTAAGTCTAAGTAAAACATATATATATAAAATCAACTAACCATACATATATATATATATATATATGTGTGTGTGGTATACCTATACTTCAACACCCCCTCAAGCTAGGCACTAAAAACAAAGGTTTCAGTCCTAGCTTGGAGACAATAGCAAAACATTCAACTAACAATCTTTGAAGAGTTTCCGAGGTCCTTGATGATGTCAAAATATTGGGTGATATTAAAAGATCCATCACTGCCTGCCTCTTCCTGGCAACCCCAATAGTCTTTGCTCTTTCAGCTAGAACTTGTGAGAACAAACCATTTGTTTTGTTCCCAATTGTCTGCATCAAATCTTTCAAACTTTTCAATCTTATTCTCAGTTCAATGACAAATTCATCAACTCCACCCTTAGCAACTGCTGATCTCAAACTAGTTGTTACTTCATTTATATCTTTCACCTCTTTTGAAACACCACACTTTTCTGCAATTTTCTTAGCTAATACAGAATCCCAGCCTCTGATCAAAGAATCATCATATAATCCAGTTGAGTTCCTCAATTCCATATAGGATTTTACACTACTGCATAATCCAGATAACAAAACCCCGAAAATCTTTCATATTCCAAGCAATCTATGTAGTCTCTTTCATATATATATATATATATTTCGGTGAAATACGTACTTTTTTTTTCTTCCCTTAATGGAAAAATAGAGTCAATAATTTATGCTTTTCACGATCTTCATACTTTCTCTATCCCAATTTATGTGACATTTTATTTTTATTTTTTAGTTAGTTCCTAAAGAATGACTTTTTTCTATATTTGGCAAAATAAATTTTTTTAAACATAAAATTTGAGGAAGAATTACGATAAAATACCATACGGCTATCTAGTTTACAAATATGTACTATAGAGTGTATAGTTCATACTAAATCTACATATAGTATACATACATATACAACCGAAGTGTAGGTTATGTATACTTCGACCATTTTTGATAAACTAGATGTCTGAAAGGGTATATTTATGTAAGTCACTCAAAATTTTATGACTTATTTTAGATCACAATTTATATATATATATATATATTAAACTCTATTTTCAATACACATTTAGTAAATTGGGGCGGAGGGATTATATATGATGATTCTAGTCTATAATATAAATACTTGGGAAATCATGATCATCGGCAGTTAATACCCTGTAGTATGTACATTTCACTTTCTGATTTTGGAAGTAACAAGATAACAATAAGCTAGAAGAACAAGAAGTTCAATTTTAATTACAAACAATTTATAGATTAGTCTTCTTTCCGTTTAGCCAAATTTCTGAAATCTACTTATTTAAGAAGCGCTTTTGTCTAAATGAATTTTTGAAGTAGTAATTTTGTCTGGCAAATCAATTATGTTACAATAAGAGAAGCATTTCATGTCTGCTTAATATTTTCAAAACGTTCTTTATAGTGTCAAATCATAAAAAAGATATATAGTGATTCACATTACAAAATTAAACATCTACGGAGCATATCAAAGAATCTTAACTTCCGCTCTCGTCACCTCACTCAATCCTACAGCGGAAACTCGAGTCGAGTCGAGTCGAGGCTGTTAAAATTTCTGGATCGATACATTAATATGCAGCCATGAATGAACAGTGAAGAAAGCAAAAGAGAAAATCAGTAAAGAAGACAGACGAGAGAGTAGAAGAGAGGGAAGAGAGAAGATATTTTTGGGGCTCAAAATGAACTTCTTGGATATATTTTTTGATTATTTGCTTAGTCTAAGAATTACATTGGTAGTCTATATTTATAGGCTAAGTGTTAACTCTTTTAATGGAAAAGCCCTTCTAATTAAAGCTAAGTCTAAGTAAAACATATATATATAAAATCAACTAACCACACATATATATATATATATATATATGTGTGTGTGTGTGTGTGTGTGTGGTATACCTATACTTCAACACCCCCTCAAGCTAGGCACTGAAAACAAAGGTTTCAGTCCTAGCTTGGAGACAATAGCAAAACATTCAACTAACAATCTTTGAAGAGTTTCCGAGGTCCTTGATGATGTCAAAATATTGGGTGATATTAAAAGATCCATCACTGCATGCCTCTTCCTGGCAACCCCAATAGTCTTTGCTCTTTCAGCTAGAACTTGTGAGAACAAACCATTTGTTTTGTTCCCAATTGTCTGCATCAAATCTTTCAAACTTTTCAATCTTATTCTCAGTTCAATGACAAATTCATCAACTCCACCCTTAGCAACTGCTGATCTCAAACTAGTTGTTACTTCATTTATATCTTTCACCTCTTTTGAAACACCACACTTTTCTGCAATTTTCTTAGCTAATACAGAATCCCAGCCTCTGATCAAAGAATCATCATATAATCCAGTTGAGTTCCTCAATTCCATATAGGATTTTACACTACTGCATAATCCAGATAACAAAACCCCGAAAATCCACAAAGAAATGCTCCTCAGAATACACAAAGATCGATGGATGATCAAATCTTTTCCACAATAAGAACTTTCTTCATTCTCTATTATCTTCCCTTCAACTTGAAGTCGCCAAGATCACAAGGCCGAATCTCTTTCAAATGTTCTAAAGCCAAGGAATCAGACTTCTTTTCGATAAGGCTCAATCCATGAGAGATGCAAAGCCTAGCATGACTCAAATGAGAAACACCAGAAGTCACAGAATTCAACAGCTCCAGCAAATTCAAACTGTAATTCAAGTACTCCTCAACTTGTGATTTACCCCATCTGTTTATTGGATGGTCTATTTCAGCCACAAGCTTTGCAAAAGCTCTATGAATCAAATGAATTACATCAATACATTTTTGAATCAGGCCAGCCAAGGAATTCCAGAAATTGAGCCCTGACAACAGTCACACCAGAAGCTTCCAAATCACCCATAACCTCAGCAACTTTTTCTTTACCACATAGTCTTTTCATAGACGTCTCAACTTCAGAAATTCTCCCTTGCTGATAGAAAAAAAAACATTCAAATCAGCAATGACAACAACTGCTCCAGAGCAGGATATCCTGCCATTGCCCCAACAAAAAATAGTAGCAGCTTCAGTACTGCTACACTAGCTCAACTTCAGTAATTCAATATCTGAGATATAAACCAACAACAATAGTAGCAGCTTCAGTACTGCTACACAACAGCAACTTCAATACTGCTACACTTGCAGCATCAACGAAGAACCCCTCGTTCTCTAGTCACACTCGGACTAGAGAATCCCTCTATTCTCCCTATGCAATAACAACGGCAAGAACCCCTTGTTCTCCAGTCTCATTCGGACTAGAGAATCCCTCGATTCTCACTACACAATTTCTTATAATAAGCTCGAATATGCCGTGGAGTCTCCCTCAATTCCTAGTCCAATTTCGGCTATAAATTCCTCGATTCTCCTATCCTGAGCTAAATAAATGAAAACATGCAATCTAATATTTGATCGACCTGTGAATAACTCTTTGAATTGAGCTTCAACTCAATCCATATTGTCTTCGACGAAGTAACCCTCAGTTCTCAGTCAATTTGCAGCTGAAAACTCCTCGATCCTTCCATCGATCTATTATTTATGCAACTCAGATATGCAATCCAATAAGAGGAGAAATATCACCTTCAATACTAACACGATTTGACCAGCAACATCCACTACAACATCAGAGACAAGTGCACTATATGCAACACCATCAGAAGCACCAACAACAACACCCTGTGCAGTAGCAAGCCCATCCGGTGTTGCAATTTCTATTTCTGCAATTACATCAACAATTTCAGATGTTGTGAGAACATGTCTAACAACATTAACCTTCACACCAGCCTCAATATCAACAACAAATCCAAAACCAGTTGTCTCTCTATATTCATCCTTCAAATGAATAATTGCTAGTATTTCAGTCCGAAAATCATAAAAAAAATATACTCTCATCGATATCATCCAACTCAACAAGAAAGAGTATGATCAGTAGAGACTGAAACTCCGGTGAACTTCGCCGCCGCAACGACAGCCAAAGACGGAGTGTATCCGCAGGAAACAATAGCATGTTAATGCATAGATTTTTGTAACAGATTAGGTCTGTTACTCAGTTTTTTTTCATTAAACAATTTCAAAGGAGTAAAACTTTGCTCAACAGAAAACACGAAACTCGTCGTCATCGATGATCATATGAATCGATTGAAAAATATGAACTAAAATTTCACCCTGAGTTCCCATTTTGCTGTAATCTATAGTTTTATATAAGTATCAGCTCTTACCACAAGAGAAATTGTACAATTTCTCAATCAATACAGAGATAATTTCTCTGTACCTTTAGCTTTCCAATTTCTTTCAGGCCTCGATCGCTATGATAAGTTCCTTTGAATCTTCCACTGCATGTGCATCAATCGTGGGTATAATCCTACAATTAGATAGATTCTCCTTGCCTGATGTATTTCAATTTCTGATTCTCGAGATCTAGATGTCCGAGACTTTGCTGTATGTATCAATTATTATTCCGATCGATTGCGCTGACTCTAATATCATGTTAAAGTTTCTGGATCGATACATTAATATGCAACCATGAATGAACAGTGAAGAAAGCAAATGAGAAAATCAGTGAAGAAGACAGACGAGAGAGTAGAAGAGAGAAGATATTTTTAGGGCTCAAAATGAGCTTCTTGGATATATTTTCTGATTATTTGCTTAGTCTAAGAATTACATTGGTAGTCTATATTTATAGGCTAAGTGTTAACTGTTCTAATGGAAAAACCCTTCTAATTAAAGCTAAGTCTTAAGTAAAACATATATATATAAATTCAACTAACCACATACATATATTGTATATATATGTAGTATACCTATACTTCAACAGAGGCGCTTCAAGCAATACTTCATTAAGTATTATAGTTAAATACCAATGAGTAAATGGGACATCTGATAAACTTTTCTGTAAATGAATTATATTTGAAATTTGGCACCGCATAATAACTTGGCCCACTTGATGGCGTAAAACAGTTCAAGTTAATAAAATTGTCACCTGGTATTCATATTACAAAATTATATTTGAAATTCAAAAGATTTTTTCGAGATTTTTCAGATGCAACAATAGGTGAATTTCTCAGCGATTTTTCTTGAAATCTGAATTAACAACAGAAAGGAGGCATGAATTGAAGAAGGTTGTCAAATCTTTATTTTTTCACGTGGATAATGACTATAAATGTGATTAAGTGATATTGGGTATATTGGAAACATCTTAAAGATCTTGAATATTAATTTTGGAGGTGTTCGGAGATAATTTGAAGTGGATTTGAGCTGAAGTTTGGATTGAAAACTCGAGGTTGATGACTTTTCATTTATCCCCACTATATATATATCCCATGTATATCAGTGTATTATTTCATTATATATTAGTTTGTCTTGTATATAATGTATATATGTGTATATTCATGAACATCTGTGTGAAATATACATTGATATACACATGTCATAAATCTGTGTGTGATATACACTGATATACATTGTAAGATGATTTTAATCTCCCTTGGGGAGTCTTCTCATTAATATCAAAGTATATATAGTGTACAATGTTCATCCCAATTACAATAGGAATCATAGTCCCATATACAAGAGGAATCGTAGTCTTACCATAATTATATTTACACAAATATTCTAATTATGGGTAGGGATATTATGTACCACTAAATACACGTTTACACACCCTCGATGGGCGGGAGGCGGGCCAGACTGGATCTGAAGTCAAGAAACAACTGTCTGGAAAGTCCTTTGGTAAATATGTCCGCATACTGATAGAATGATGGAACATGTAACAGTCTGACATGACCTAGCGCAACTTTCTCACAAACGAAGTGTAGGTCTATCTTAATGTGCTTGTTTCACTGATGTTGAACCGGATTATGAGAAAGATAGATGGTAGAGAGGTTATCACAGTACATAATAGATGTCTGAAGCAAAGGACACTGAAGTTCTAACAGTAAATTTCTGAGCCAACAAATCTCAGCTACCACATTTGCAACGCCTCTAAACTCAGTCTCGACACTGGAATGAGATAGGGTAGCATGTCGCTTGGCAGACCAAGAAATCAGATTATCCCCTAAAAATACACAAAAGCCGGAGGTGGAGCGTCGCGTGTCCGGACATCCTGCCCAATCTGCATCCGTATAAGAGATCAACCTGTTTGGTGCAGAGGGGTATATGTGCAAACCATAATCAAGTGTGCCCTTAATGTATCAGATGATACGCTTAAGAGCAGTGAAATGAGACTCTCTGAGGGCATGCATGAATAGACATACCTGCTGAACAGCAAAAGCAATGTATGACCTTGTAAATGTGAGATACTGAAGTGCACCTGCAAGGCTCCTATACAGAGTAGAGTCGGATACTGGAGCACCACTATAGCATTGAGCTTAGATTTCGAATCAACTGGAGTAAGTGAAACTTTGCAATTCGCCATCTTAGCCCTGTACACGATCTCCTCTGCATACTTACGCTGACACAAGAACATGTGGTTGACAGACCTGGTCACTGATATCCCCAAAAAATAACTCAGCTTCCCCAAATCAGTCATTGCAAATTCAGACTTAAGTAAGGCAGTAATCTCATTTTTCAACCCATCGGAGGAGACAATAAGAACAATATTATCCACGTAAAGTAATAATTAAGTTGTGCTACTACCTCGATGAAAAATGAAGAGTGATGTATCACTCTTGCTGCATACAAACACAATCTGCAAGATATACCTAGCAAAACGATCATATCACGCACGGGGGGCATGTTTCAAGCCATATAGTGACTTACGGAGACGACACATGGCGAAATCTGGATGGGTGAACCACGGAGGCGTATGATCGCTCTCTCAGATCTCCATGTAAGAATGTATTCTTCACATCAAGATGATGAATCGGCCAGTGTTTGCCCATGACAATGCTCAAAACTGTGCGAATGATAGCCGGTTTGACAATCGAGCTGAAGGTCTCACCACAATCAATGCCCTCCTGCTGATTTGTGCCATTGGCCACAAGTCGTGCCTTATACCTCTCAAGATCTCCACTATCTCTGAATTTGTGACAAAATAGCTACAGACAACGAATCACATTCACCCCCTTAGGTCTAGGTACTAGATCCCATGTGTGCTGTTTGGTTACAACATTGAATTCCTCAGACATAGCCGTATTCCAATTATGGTCTTGTTTGACCAATATAGGGTTCTTGGGAATTGGAGAAATTGTTTGGTCAGACAAGTTAAATTGGACTTTGGGTTTGAAGATTCCATGCTTGGCATGAGTTTCCATTGGGTGAGTGGAGACAGTGCGAGACTCCAAGACTGGGGGATTGGTTGAATATGGAGAAGGAGGTGCTGCCATCAGCGGCGCCGTGATCAAGGGCCGTGGCGCTAGGGGATGCCGTTGGAGGCGCCGCAACGCTATGATCGAGGGCCGCAGCGCTGATGACGGTGAATCGATTCGCCGCAGAGTTTGGCGCCAGCCGCCACCCCTCGCGCCGGCATCAAGACGGAAGACTGGGCAGAGAAGATGATTCAATAGTAGTGCTATGATCTAGTTGACTGATAATAATGGGAGAGATGGCAGACTCGTCAAGAAAAGAGTAATTCGATTTTTGGAACTTTTTAAGATTCTAAAACGAGAATGTGGTCTCGTCGAATGTGACGTGACAAGAAATGTGGATCTGACGAGTGGATAAGTCATAACATAGATAGCCCCTATGGTTTGGCGGGAAGCCTAGGTAGACACATGGAGTGGACCGAGAAGTTAGTTTGTGAAGGGCAGTAGAGGCAAGGTTAGGATAACATAGACAACCGAATATCCGAAGATGCTCATAAGAGGGAACTCTATGATATAGGATTTCGGTAGGGGTCATATTGTGAAGGGTGCTAGTAGGGAAAATATTGAGAACATATTCTGACATTTTAGCAGCATAGACCCAGAAGGAGGAAGGTAGGGAGACATGAATCAATAGAGTGCAAATCATATTGTTAATGGTGCATATGATTCTTTTAGCTTTACCGTTTTGAGGGGAGGTGTGGGTGCAGGAGAAGCGAAAAACCATGTCATTATTAGTACAAAAACGGTGAAAAATAGAGTTGTTGAATTCACGACCATTATCGCACTGAAAATATTTTACACATTTTTCAAATTGTGTTTGAATGATGTTCGAAACTCAAGAAATTTGGCAAACACTTTCGATTTAAATTTGAGAGGATACATCCAAACAAAGTGAGAAAAATCATCTAGTAGGATAAGATAGTATTTATGACCGAGAGAACTAGCAACAAGTGATGTCCATAAATCGGCATGTATAATATCAAAGGGTGCAAAAGTAACACTAGTAGATGATTTAAACGGAAGACGAGTATGTTTGTCTAAAGAACAAGAAACACAGTTTTGGGCAAGCTTCCCATTACAAGTAATGAAATTACTGCCTCTAAAAAAAGTAAAAACTGGGGCTCCTGGATGACCAAGCCTTTTATGCCATGTTGAAGAAGAAATGACCGCTAGAGAGACGGGAGAGCTAGATCTGGCAGCGGTGGTGAGAGTGAATGGATAGAGATCCCCCATGTTATTGCATCTCGTAAGAGGTGTCCCTGTTGTTGCTGTTGTTGGTTCTGCTGTCCGTGACCCTTGCCACGACCACGACCTCCTCTTCTGCGGCCCTTGCCACCCTTTCCACCGCGTCTCTGCTGCGGTTGAGAGTTTTCTGGCGGCGTTGGATCTTGAGGGCGCATTTCGACAGCTAACACCTTCTGATTGTGCTCATCCTGCTTAGCGTCGAGTCTCTTCGAGCAACAACTGCGAGCGAGCTTTGTTAAAGATGGGTAACGGTTCTGCCTGTTGAATCATGGTGGCAAATGTATCATATTCGCCTTTATGGAGGCCACCAATCAACTGTAACACCAATTTGGTGTCAGTAACAGGCGAGTCGACAACAACAAGTTGATCCGTCAATAGCTTTAATCGCTTGCGATTTCGATCACATTGGAAAAGTTTTCAAGACGTGTATTGTTAAATTGCTCCTCTAAATACACAGCACGGGTGTGCTTATTGTCCTGAAAAATTTCCTCCAAACGATTCCACAAGTCACGGGTTGTGGAGTCAGATTTCATGATAGTAAGAAGTAGATCCTGAGAAATACTACCATGTATCCATTGTTTGACGCCGGCGTCGAGACGACGCCAAGTAGAATCATCAACCTCCGGAGGGCGCGGAATAGTGCCATCAATATGATAAAGCACGTTGTAGAAACATGCATGATTGCTAAACAATTCAACCCAATGAGAATACTGACTGTTTTCTTGATCAAGAAGGATGGGGATATGGTTCTTGATGTTGGAAACAATTAGGGCGGGATGAAAAGAGGGTGACGACTTGGTGGTGGGATTTTTGGAGGTAGAAGCGTAAAAAACAGTGAGAGAATCCTGAGTATCCATTTAGAGAAGAGAAGAATGAAGAAAAGAAACCAAGAATTTTTGGGAGAAAGGGGTGTAGGGCTGCGGTTGGACACCCGAGGGGGGGGGTCGGCGGCGGTACACAAGAAAAATTTTAGGGTTGTGTTTTAGGCTCTTGATACCATGTAAGATGTTATTAATCTCCCTTAGAGAGTCTTCTCATTAATATCAAAATATATATAGTGTACAATGTTCATCCCAATTACAATAGGAATCCTAGTCCGCTATACAAGAAGAATCCTAGTCTTACCATAATTATATTTACACAAATATTCTAATTATGGATAGGAATATTATGTACAACTAAATACGCGTTTACATACATGATGTACACTATGATATACATAAGCCGCAGTGACATTTTTTACGTTCATTTTTTTAGTCCAAACCACTTTTAATATTTTTAAAATTTTGCATATAACGTCGCCCCAGATATTTCCAACCAATTTCAATCATATCCATTGACACCAATTCAATCTATCAACAAAAAGAAAGAGAAGAAAAAGAAACTTTGATATATATGTTGCTATTTTTCCAAGAAGAATTTTTAATAATTGTTGATTTCGTAATCTGACTTCTATGAAAATCTGTGTGATATAACAATATGATATACATGCATCACAGTTGTATTTTTATCTAAACCATCCAAATCACCTTTAATCTTTCTGAAAATTTTCATATAACATCGCTCATATATTTTCAACCAATTTCTACCATATCCACTTACGCAAATTCAATCTAATAACAGAAAAAAAGAAGAAAAAAAAAGAAACTTTGATGTGTTACTATTTTGTGATTTTTCATCGGCGAAACTTTTATTTTATTGTGTTGTGGAATATTTACAAGATGGAATGGAATGGTGGGTGAAGAATGGAATGGGTGATGGATTGTGGAATGAAGGATGAATGTAGAATGGGATGTATAATGAATTCTTCTAATGATGTAGAGACTATTTATAGACCAAGAATCATTTAGGTAAAGGGTTAGGGATTATGTAGGTAGGAAAGGTTATGGAATCCTTTTAGGTAAAGGTTTTAGGAAAAGTTATGGAAAAGGGTTAAGGAATATGTAGGTAGGAAAAGTTATGGAATCCTTTTAGGTAAAGGGTTTAGGAAAATTTACTGAAAAGGGTTAAGGAATATGTAGGTAGGAAAAGTTATCCCTTTTGGATTCTGAAAATGTGTCAAATTCGGCCCAGAACATCAGAAATCCCGCGTCGGCGCCGCGGCGCCTGAAAATCAGAGGCTTTCGGACGTCTTCAGTGGTCGGCGCCTGTGACGGCATTCTTCCGGATTTTTCGTTTCTTCGTCCTTTGCTCGTCCGGTCTTCGTCTGATTTCTTCTATATTTCCCGGAACTTCTTAGGCTTCATTTCTTGGCCCTTTTAGTGTGCAATTCCATCTCATTTATGCTCATTTCATCTCCTTTTCGTCATTTCTCCATTTCTGACCGTTGTGACACAAAAGAAAGGACAACAACCCTAATACTATACTAAACATAAATGAAATGAGTAAAATACTAACTAAAAATGACTCAAAAGGTGTATATAAAATACACCGATCACTAACTCGTTGGCCAACGCAATAGACATATCTATGATATGGTCTTGTTGTCAGTTAATATAGATGAAATATAATAATCAAGTCATTTGGATAGACACTTGACAGATCCTAAGCTTGATCGAGCGTGTCGTGAATGAAATGATTTTATCTTCTTTATTTATTCTCCCATCTATACTTTTCTTCCCACATAGAGGTTCAGTTTACAAGATTCCTGTAACTATACTTCACATATTGAGTTCGTCTTCCGACGATGTCTAGGAGTTCCGTGTAGTCCCTAATGTAAATAGTGTTGATATGTGAAGACATGTAGGGTAACACTAAGTCAATTATTCCGTCGATTCAAGGATGTAATAAAAGAGAATATAAATGTTTGATTTATGATCGAGACATTAGAATAAATAATGATTATTTAATTAAATCGAGATAGGATTTCGAATTTAATTAAAATTGAAACGAGGAAAAAATGGGCGCAGGGCCGCAGGGCCAGTGGGTCTAACTGACCCAGTTCACCTCGGTTTCTAGGCCTGGCCCACTTGGGAACCCTAACTGCTTTTTGCAGCTATAAATAAAGGGTTACATCATTATTTTATTACAATGAATTCATAAATTATTCTCTGCTGAAACTCTGCCAGATTTTCTAGCTTTCCGAAAGAGTAATTACATCGCAGTTCTTGGAACTCGCAATCAAAGGAATAGTTGTGTGCTCACCCTCGGATTACACTCGAAGATTCCAGATTGCAAAACCGTAAGTATTCTATCGATGTATTACGGTTAACAACGTGTTTGTTTGTTTTATCATTACATAATCATCCTGCAGTTCGGCCGTTTGTAGGATTTGAAACACATATTTTCAAATTTCGCTGCGTACATGAACTCGACAAAACCCTACAGAAACAACAACAACAACACGGTGAAGATAGTGATGACCTAATTTGTAAAATTAACCAACCCCCTCTCAAATAGCTGATTTTGGCCCTCACTCGTTTTAAATTCAGCCAGGTCCAGTCGAAAAAGGACCAGACCTGGCCCATTTCGTAATTTAAAGGGACAATTGCCCTTATCCCCTTTCGCTTTACGAACATCACTTACCCTCACCCATGTACTCTCTCCTCTCCCTCTTAATGAGCTTCGTCTCACTACCATCATACCGCCACCCCAACGAGGTAAACCCCTCTACTGGAGAACCCTTAATGGGATTCGTCCCATTACAAATCAAAAGCATAATTTCTCATTGGTCAATCCCTTTTTGTTTACAAAAACCCTTGAAATTCTTCCTATCCATTTTATTTATGGCATTAATTTGTAATTTTAAGCATGCTTAGTCTCATTTTTGAATTGTGTGTTAAATATGTTCTATTTTGGAATTATATTTGGTTTTCTTTAAATTATTTAGGGAGTATTAGTGTGTTTATGTCCAGAATGGTTTATTACAAGGATTTGTTATGTTGAAATGTTATTTAAGGCTGCTTGACCTGAGGATACCTTCATTTAGAATATAGTATGAGCTCCATAGGATTAAGATATGTCATCTTTGATTTGAATCTTGTTGTAATGCTCATTTATGATATGCCTTTGTGAGTAAGATACTGTTTTGGTGGTTTAGTCATGATCATTATATCATGTTAAGGTTCAGATTCAATCCTATGTAATGTGTGCTTGTTTAACTTAGAATATTTAGGATGTTACCTCCAGTCTGTCATTCTTGTGATATTCATGCCCATCATAACTTGGTTAATAGGCCTGTTCCCATCAATTTGACATTAGCTTGACCCTGATACACTTGTTGGCTCTAATTTATGGTGTATTTACTTGTCTGAATGTCATTATATTTAGTATGGGTTTGACCAAACTTTTACGAGTGTTTCTCAAGTTGAGAAACACTTTTTGGGTTAAACACATACTTATCAAGAAGTAGAAATATTTTTTTTAAAAATCAAAAAGTGTTTTTACATGGAAGAGTTGGAGAAATAAAGTGTTTCTTCAAGTGCTTTTTGAGAAGTTCTTTTTGTCCATTAAATAATTTTTTTTTGGATCCATTTACCCTTTTCTTTTCACAAAATTTCTTTTAATCTCATATAATATCCCCAGATAAAATAGAAATTTGAGAATGGGTAGGGCGGGGGAGGGTTAGGGGTATGTAGAGGTAAGAAAAAATATCATATTTAATAAAAAAAATATGAAATAGAAATTTGAGGATAGTATGGGGTGGGGGTGGAGGGGGGGGGGTTAATAAAAAATCATATATTTTAGAATGGGTGGGGGGTTAAGAAAAAAATTCATATATTTTATAAATTGTTTATAAAAGTAAAAAAAAATAGAAAATAGAAATTTGAGAATGGGGTAGGGAGAGGTAAGAAAAAATATCATATTTTTAATATTTTTTTTATAAAAGTAACAAAAAATATGAAGTAGAAATTTGATGATGGGGTGTGGGTAGGGCGGGGGGAGGGGAAGAAAAAATTCATATTTTTTATAAACTGTTTATAAAAGTAAAAAAAATAATAAAATATAAATTTGAGAATGGGGTAGGCGGGCAGGAGGAGGGTAGGGGAGATAAGAAAAAAATTCATATTTAAAATATTTTTTTATAAAAGTAACAAAAAAATATGAAATTGAAATTTGGTCATCACTGAACAATTCTTTACATGTTGATATTTAATTCAATGACAGACATCACTACAATCTGGTAAGTACTTCTATACTTAAATGACAAATAATGTAAGTATTTCTATACTTAAATGATATAGACCATTAACCATGTTAATTGTTACATTATTTCAAGCATTACTAATTATTTTTTTGTGGTTTATAGTTACGACAAACACATGTACTCACAAGAGGAACTTGATGATATTCGTGTCTAGTGGGGATTGCATTTTTCGAAGATACAAATAAAAGTTGGTAAACTAAATGATGATGAGTGAACATTTTAGATTGATAAGAAACTCGATCAACAATGTTTTAGTATTTAATTAAACACTTTAATAGCACTTTGAATGCTGATGAGTGAACATTTTAGATTGATAAGATACTTGATTAACAATGTTTTAGTCTTTATTAAACACTTTAATAGCACTTTGAATGATTATTCATTTTGGGAAGACTTTATACAATGTATTTTAGCTATTCAATGTATATTTTTTGTGTTATTTAAATTTTTAGTCTATTTCATCGGTGCACTCAATTTGTAATATTGAAATTAAATTGTCAAAAAAAAAAAACTCGCCATATAAAAATAAATTATTAATTTAATAAAAATTTAAAAAAAAATCGAATCAAAATTTAAATTTACATTTTGAATTTTAAATTTAGATATTTGACGCCAATGTATTTTTCAATGTAGGTGGAAACTTTCAAAATTTGAAAAAATCAAAGGCGTGAAGTTAAAATTTATGTGACTTTTGTGTGACGAGTTTGAACTGCCACATATTGTGTGACAGATACAGAACTGTTATCCATTTGTGATAGTGACAAATATGACATTTGCCGAAACCAAAAACCAGTTAGCCTAGGGTATTTGTGTAGTAGCAGCGCCTAAGGTCTGTAAACCTCTCTTTCCCTGATCTATTTAGTTCCCCTTTATCTACTGCTGCTGCTACTACTACTACTACTCATTTCCCCGACAACTACGGCCACAGTCCCTCTTTGCTTCAATGTGTCTCCTCCATCAACTTCTCTTTCTCCCCCTCGCTCCGCCGAAAAGCCCAGCCCATTTCCCTCATTGGACCACTACACCAGCCCAACAGTTGATCAACCACCTCACAACGACCTCATTGACTGACTAATCTAGTATCCTATAAAAAAAGATGAACTTGCGTTACTCATGAAGTAGAAGAAGATTCGCAACGTCACGTGTCAAGAAGCAAATCTGCCACGTGCGTGGAAACTACAGAGCGGATGTTGGCAGCGGTGGAGGAGGAGGTGGTGGTTCGGAGGCGGCCGACAACGATGAGGGAGAAAAAGCTGGGGCATCGTGGGACGAAGGATGACGAAGCAGTTGATAGGAAAACAAGTTTAGCGTAAGTTTAAGATGCAGAGAGTTAGATTCTATTTTACGGTACAAGGAAATGTTGAACAGATGAGTCTCCATTTAGGACAACTATGTAGTACAGTAGTAGTACTAAATAAAAAATCCTTCGTTAATTTTCTCCGTAGAATTCTCTTGCACAGTTCAAGACAATTTTGTACTCCAACTTCACTATTTTGAATATGTTGTCAAGTAAAGAAAAAATAACGACAAAAATGAGTGCTAGGGTAGAAAAGATTAGTTTGTCACATTTTATTTAGTTGAGTCAGACTAAGTGATTCTTCACAAGGACGATAAAGTATTGGTGGAGGACGCATATATTAGATGGAGGTGACAGTCTTACTTCTATAAACTCTTGAACAAAACAGAAGATAGAGACATTGTGTTGGGAGATTTGGGGCAATCTGATAGGTGCCGAGATTTTTGATATTGTAGAAGCATTAAGATTGATGAGGTTAAGGGTGTTGTTCGGAGGATGCACAGGGAACGACCGACCGGGCCTGATGAGATCCCAGTTGAATTTTAGAAGAGCGCATGCAGGGCATGTTTGGAGTGGTTGACTGAGTTGTTTGACGTCATTTTAAGACGGCGAGAATGTCTGAAGAATGGAGGTGGAGTACAATGGAATAAGCTTGTGCCTTTGTCTGGTAGCGAGAGAATCTAAGGAAGTTTGGTGGTTCGATGTATATGTTTTTTTGTTGTTTTCTGTGTCTCAAAGTATATAATTTCTCCGTCCCAAAATATTTATTATAATTTTTTTAAAGTTAAGTTCATTAAATTTTAAAATTAAATTAAATTAGATTAATTTATATTTTAAAATTAAAATTTAGATATTCAAAAATTATATGAAATTTATTATAAGTTTGTAATTTTTTCATATTAATATTAGTAAAAATTTATATAGTTTAATTTTAGAAAAACGTAATGATAAGTATTTTGATGGTTGGAGAATATTTTAAAACAAAAATGATGCTTTGTATAAAGCTGCCAAACATTGTTGTATTCGCAAAGCACGTGTTGAGGGCAGACGATTAGAAGGACGAGCCAGATGTGTGCCTTGAAGGAGAGAGGAGACAAGAAAGCAAAGACTACTCCATCGGTGGGTGCACACGTATTTTAACCATATTCTATGTTGTCCGTTAATGATCATGATTATGGATAGGGAAGGTATATGAATCGGGTTGGTTCAGGTTTTATAAATATTAAATTATATTATTTGTGTTTAATTTTAAATTTATAAATTAAATCAAATTAATAAAATTCGGGTTTTAATCTTGAATTTTCTCGAATTTTTTTGGGTTTTTATATGATTCTATTAGAATAGGTTAGGTCTATTTATGGTAATATAGAATTTGATAATTATAATAATATAGAATTTGTAGTTCTATTAGAATAAGTTACCTTTTACCCTATTAGACTAGGAAAATGAGGATTTTACCTCTATATAAAGAGATCATGATGAATGAAAAGTAGAAATAATTCTCTCATTATTCTTGTCTCTCTAAATTCTCGTCTTTGTTTTGATTTTAACATGGTATCAGAGTCACATTAGAAAGAACACCAGAACCTTAGAATAATGGCAGGTGACGGTAAAGAAATCGACGATAACGACAAAGAAATCACCGGTACAGAAAATAAAACTCAAAAAAAAAAATCTCTCCCTACGACATTACGTCGAATGATAATACTGAATTTTGGTGACATAATTGAATAGCGAAAATTATGGAGAATAGACTAGATCCATGAGGGCAACCCTAAGAGCAAGAAAGAAATTTGTCTCCGTCGACGGTACAATAAAAAAATCAGACGAATAGTCACTGAACTTGGAAGATTGATGGACTATAAACTCAGTCTTGGTGTCGTGGATTCGCAACACCATAGAATCGACACTTCGCTCAACGATTACACATAAAGAGAAAGTGGAAGAATTATGAACGAGCATCCGAGAGCAGTTCACCGTTTATAACGACCTTCGGATGCAACAACTAAAGGTTGAACTAGTGGTGTGCAAGCAAAAAGGAAGGACCATAGTGGATTACTATGAAAAACTCACTAAGTGTGGGAGGAATTGACGAATTATGAACAAATCCCAACTAGTACGTGCGAAAAATGCACGTGCAATCTAGGATTGGTCCTAGAAGTCAAAAGAGAAGAAGAAAAAGTGAATATTTTCCTCATGTGATTGGATGAGGGAACGTATGAAACATCGAGGTTAAACATATTGGCCCAGGAATCGCTGTCATCATTGAACAAGGTCTACTCGAAGTTGGTACAAGAAGAGCGTGTGAGAGGAATCACATGAAAAATAGAGAACCGGAAAAATCATGGTTTTTTCCATTCAAGGGAGAAATCCTTACTGTGATCGAGGTGAAGGAAAAAATGATGGTGCATTTTGCACATATTGCAAGAGATTCGTACACATTATGGACGAATATTTTTGACTCATTGGTTATCTAGAATGGTGGCCGGAAAAAAAACAAAAAACAGAGGAATAGGACGACCACAACAACACCAGATGAGTGGACCAGGATCTAGTCATGGTAGAGGCAACTATCGATCTAACGCCGTAATTTCAAAAGAAGGAACTCAGACGGAGATAGAAACGGTGAACACAGGCGACACACAACTTCACAATTTGAGAGATGAGATCCGGAAGACTGTGATTCACATGTTGAATTCCCAGAGAATAAATCTGAATGGGAAGATGGATAGTAAAACCGAAAATTCATCTTGGATTATAGACTTCAGAGCTACCAACCATGTGAGAGGTAATCCGGAAGAACTGAGCAATAGACGAGACATTCCTAAGTGTCTAATTGATCATCCGGACGGAAGTAGCTCGATGGCTACAACAGAAGGAACAACTAGGCTGAATGAGAGGATGTGATTGAAGAATGTCCTTTATGTTCCGGATTTGACATGCAATTTGATTTTTGTATCACAACTAGTTGATTATTTAGATTGTGATGTGACGTTTAATAAAGTTATGTGTGCTATACTGGACTCCCCCACGAGAAAACTAATTGAAAAGGGTGAGCATCGATGTTGACTTTACTATTTTCGGAATGTGCCGCTGATATAGGCTATGAAGGCAGAGGCGGTTGATTGGTTTGATCGTTGGCATAGATGATTGAGTCATCCTTCAGCACAAGTAACGAAGTCTATTGCGACATTAGGCTGAAAAGAGAGTGGTGAAAGATCAGATAGATAATATGATGTATGCCAATGGGCAAAGCAAACTAGAATTGTTTTTCCTTTAAGTGATAATATTGCTTCAGATACTTTTGAGATGATTCATTGCGATTTGTGGGGACCATATAGAACCCATTCCTCTTGTGGTGCTTCATATTTTTTTAATTATTGTGGATGATGGTTCACGACCTGTGTGGATCTTTCTCTTAATTGATAAGAAAGAAGTGTCTCAAACTTTAAAGAATTTCATCGCCTTGGTGGATAGACAATTTGGTAAGAAAGTAAATATTGTTAGAAGTGATAACGGAACTAAGTTCACATGTATGAAAACTTACTTCTTTGAACATAAAATTCTTTTCCAAAAATCTTGTATAGGGACACCATAACAGAATGAAAGAGACGAAAGAAAACACAATCACATACTTAATGTGGCGCGAGCATTGAGATTTCAAGGTCATATTTCGATCAAATTCTGGGTAGAATGTATTTTGACTGCGGGATAATCAATAGAACACCATCTTCTGTTTTGAATGGGTAAAACCCTCTGAAATTTAAATGAAAAATGTCTCGGTATGATCATTTAAGGGTAATAGGGTCATTATGCTATGAACACACAAAAGGAAGAACGAGGGACAAATTTGAGAGTCGGAGTTATAGGTGCATTGTATGACTTAGAGATTGTATGACTTAGAGAACGATGAATATATAGTCTTAAAAATTGTTGTCTTCTACGAGACTAAGTTTCCCTTTGTTGTAATATCGGGTAGCTTGAGCGACAATATAGAAGTGATCTCGAACGAAACAGAGGAAAAAAGAAATCAACACGACTTCGAAGAAGACACGACCGACAATATAGGTACGAATGAAATTTGGATGAATGAAGTATGAACACCGAATACCAAACCTACGAATCAGCCTGCACTAGACCAGACATATGCCGGTATAGATAGAGAAAGCATGAAGGAAGTTCAAATTGAAGGTAGCCAGACTAGCGAAATGCCCCCGGAAGCACAATCGGGTCAGGGTAAACGTCAGAAGCATGAATCGACTCGATTGCACTACTACGTCACAGAAACATTTCTGGAAAAAAGTCCATCAACGATTCCTCCCAATCCTCAACAACCCTCAGGTGCACCTTATCCTTTATATAACTATATATCATGTGATAATTTTTCCTTGCAACATTAAAAGTTCCTTGCAACAATTACCACAAGAATTGAACTAAAAACATCTTCGGAGCAATGAAAAAATAATATTGAAAAATAGCCATGAAACAAGAGATCAAAGTGTTTGAGGATAATGGAACATGGACACTAGAAACTTTTCCACCAGATAAGAAAGCACTCGTATGTGGAAGTGTGTACAAAATCAAGTACAACTATGACGACAATCAGGCGATATAAAGCTTATTTGGTTATCTTTGGAAATAAACATGAGGAAATATTTTACTACAACAAAACTTTTGCTCTTATTTTTACGGTAGTAACTGTTCGGACCCTCCTAGTTGTTGATGATGCGCGAAATTGGGAGTTGCATCAGATGGATGTGCATAATGCTTTCTTACACGACGAGCTTACGGAAGAAGTTTATATGAAATCGCCATCGGGATTTAGTGTTCCTAATCCAGGACAAGTATGTTGACTCCAAAAATTTTTGTATGGTTTGAAGCAAGCTCCAAGGTGTTGGTTTGCGAAATTATCAAGTGCTTTGATGAAATATGAGTTCAAACAGTCGTATTCTGATTATTCTCTATTTACTATGAACCAGGGAGGTATGCAACTTAATGTCTTAGTCTTTGTGGATGACTTGATTATCTACAAAAATGATCAAAGTGCCTTGAATAATTCAAATACTATCTCCGCACCTGTTATCACATGAAGGATTTGGGACTTCTAAAGTACTTTCTGGGAGTTGAAGTTGCACGTGGACCAATTGCGTTATTTCTATGCCAATGAAAATATGCCTTGGATATAATCTTTGAGTCTGATTTACTGGGAGCTAAACCAATCATTACTCCTATGCAACAGAATCACGATTTGGCATTGGTCAAATGAGTTATATTAGGAGATCTGAAACCATATCGGTGTTTCATCAATAGACGAATATACCTCAGTTTCACGAGTCCCGAGTTATTGTATTGTGTGCATGTTCTATCCTAATTCATGCAACAATCAAAAGAAGCACACTAGAACGCGACTCTCCGTGTGGTGCGGTACTTGAAGAATAACCCAAGACAAAGCATTGTGATGAAAAAAGATTGTGATCTCCTGTTGTACATATGGTGTGATTTGGACTAGGTCGGATCTCAATTGACTCAAAAATCACTTACCAGTTGATTTATATCCCTCTGGAATTCACCCATATCATGGAAACCCAAAAAGCGGAATATTGTCTCTCGCTTATCAGTAGAGGCAGAATATCAGTCAATGGCAATGACAGTTTGTGAGTTGAAATGATTAAAGAGAATTTTACATAGTTTAGGTGTTGAACATAAATCTCCGGTAAAAATGTATTGTGATAGTCAAGCGGCATTGTATAATGCGCGAAAACTGATGTTTTATGAACAGACTAAACAAATTGAAGTCGACTTTCATTATGTCCGGGACGTGCTCTAGTCTGGAATAATACTTTCAGTCATGTGTCAACGAGTGAACAATTGTCCGATGTGTTTACAAAGGCTTTGGGGATATCGCAACATGAATATTTACTTGACAAGTTTGGCATTTGAGACCTTCATGCTCCAACTTTAGGGGGGATATTAGAATGAGTTAGGTCTATTTATGATAATATAGGATTTGATAATTAATTAATTATGGTAATATATGATTTGTAGACCTATTAGAATAAGGTTACCCTTTACCCTATTAGACTAGGAAAATGAGGATTTTACCTCTATATAAGAAGGTAATTATGATGAATGAAAAGTAGAAAGAATTCTTTCATTATTCTTGTCTCTCTAAATTCTCGTCCTTGTCTCGATTTTAATAAATTCGATGAAAATCATCTTACAATGACATTTGCTTTGTTGTTCATAGATACATAACTTGTCACGTTCCGAACCCCGGGTCCACGACTGGTGTCGTATCTGGGCACTCTTCTACCTAAATGACACAAGTAATCTGCGGAACTAAATAACACTTTTTTTTTATAAAACCAACAAACATGCAAAGACAAAACTAATAAGGCTGCCATATATATAATCCAAAAGAATTACACTGTACACGAGTCCAATCCCACATATGAATACAGACCTCTAAGAGTTTTACTGAACTATGACGGGACAAGGCCCCATGCACCCATAATGCATAAAAGTCTCAGAATGAAGGATATATACCAAAATGATAAGCTCCGGAATAAATGGAGCTGTCCAAAAACTCTGAGCAAGGGTCCTACACTTGCAGATCACCAAACTGTGTACCTAAACCTGCGACATGAACGCAGCCCCCCAGAGAAAGGGGGTCAGTACGAAGAATGTACCAAGTATATGAAACAATAAGTACTGTAAAGGAGATCACACAGTCCAAATATAACAGGAAGCAAGTATGATAACTCAAAATAACAGTACACTGAGCCTTGCAAATATGAGAGTAATGCAATCATCTTTACCTTTTAAGTTATGCTTTTAACAATGAGACTAACTGTTCCACTTTAAGTCATGAATACATTGCACCCTTTCATTAATGAAATCACTACCGTTTCAAAACATGAAAGTCATGCCAATGTCAGGGTCATCCGCCCTCAGAATTACTATGCAATCCTACCATAGGACTATTTCACCCGCAAATGACTATTTCACCCGCAGAGGTCATGTGGACCCGCAATGAGCATCGGTACACGATACTCGCATCACGGAGAGCTAGTCCATGGATTATGTCCCGGGATTTGAACACGCACGAGTCCTTCAGACCCGCAGTGAGTATGTACCGACTCACGTCATGGGAGCTACTCCATGATATATATGTACCATGTTGCCGGCCCTTTATGGAGGGACGCAGAGATGTGAAAATACGAAACTTGCACGAATGACTATATGAGCAACCCATATGCCAGCAAATCATCCTTGACCCTTATTTATAATTAGATGTATGTCGCAATCATGGACGTTCTCACTTGATCCAACTATACAACTTTCACAATAAGGCTTAGGTTGTGATCATGGACATTCTCATATGATCCAACTACACAATTTTTAAATCATCATCGACTCTCATTAACACAAATAGAATGAGCTATCATTTGAGCAGGCCAAAGTACTATCAATGCACAATTAGAATAACTATCATTTATCAAGTCAAAGTACTATCAAGGCACAAAATAGAATAATTATCATTTAAGCAAGTCAAAGTACTACGTACGTCTGCCGCACGTCCTTTCCTTTTTATAAAATCCCAAGGCACTAGCCTTGCAACATCAAGTTACTTATTCTTCAAATTAAGTGACCTACACTCTTTATACTCTAGTCACTTCTTTCATGTACTACAATGAAACCAAATTCATTTATGAACCCCAAGACACTAACACTCGTAGTATCAAGTCACTTCTACTTTTCAAATCAAGTTACACCTTTAGAAATTCAATTCAATGTTTTGAAATCAAGTAACTTCTACTTTCAAATCCTAAGTAACTCACACCTTTAAAACAAGTTACTTCTCTTTAAATCATGTCATTTATCCTCTTTTAAATCAATCAAGTAAACTACTCTTTTGACTCCCCTAAAGCCGTTATAACTAACTTTCCATAAAGCCATTATAGCAAACTTTAGGTTTTGGAAACTAAGGCACTATCTAAGAGATTAGGAACCACTTCCTTTTTAAGACTCTAAGTACTTTAAGTAAAATAACTTTCACTTTTGGAAATCCAAATATTATCAAGGGAATGGATTATAACAACTTCCATTTAAACATCCAAAGTACAATCAAGGAAGTATATAGAACAACTTCTATATTAGGAAATCCAAGTACAATCAAGGAATAGATCATTTAAGGAGTAGGATTTACTCACTTTACAATAAGGAATAATGCTAGAAGAAGAGGAGATAGTTCACATACCTTTTCGGCTTAATCCACACGCTAAGTTGAATACGCCGCACTTAGAATGTCAACCTATAATGACCATAATACGTTATCAACTTCTAGTTTCTAACGTAGAATGATACTAAGTATAAGGTCTCTTATTCTACGGAAAATTGGGCAGCACTTCCTTTGTTTCTATGTACTTTTCCACCTTTTCCAATGCCCGAAATCAATAACCAATATGCCACATTTAAGGCACAACCAACAGCTAACCAAAGGGGATTACACGCCTAACTGGACGTGTAAAATTCTGCCCCACAATTCATATAAAACAGTCCAATATTTTAAGGGTATTCTCGGCCACAACAACTATAAATCCTAAGTCTTTTTCCTTAATTCCTTTTAATCTAATTCTCATTCCAACATGTTATATAAGTTATACTAACTATCAACAACCATATTTCCTTCATTATATAACATGTAACAAGTGATAATACCAATAAGAATAATCAACAACTTCAATGGCTAACATGCCATGTCTCGGCTTCAACCCTCCAATATGGTCCAACCCTTTTTAAATCTTCATTCTTTATATCACAAGCTTATTTATATACTACTACAACATGAAATCTTCAATTACCTTAAGAAGACAATGATCCTTACCTCAATATGCCCAAAATAATCCAAGTTTAAAAGTCGATCCATAGCATATTCCTTGCTCCCATTCTTTACGTTCCAATCCACTATATGCAACCCTTAGAAGCTCATAACCAACTTCTCTTCAAGTTTCAACACCAAAATTGAAGAACACCTTAGGTTTTCATGGTGCGACTCACGGATCAACGTAGTATTTCCGAAGTTTAAGGGGTTGTTCATGCTTAGTATACCACTAGGGATCTTTGATTTGAATATGGGGATTTATCAACAAGGATTGAAGAATTTTTGGTCTTGGAAGTGGGCCTTGGCCGAGAGCAACCTTAGGAGTGGAGTATATTTTGCTTAGTGAAATTTTTCTAAGTGTTGATGAAGTCTTGCACCTCTATGTGTATATATAATGTAGACAAGGAAAGGATCATGACAAGTGTAGGGACAAGATTGGGGACAAAGTGTGTGTGGGGCCCACTTGTCCACTTGGCCAACAAATATCTTGCACACACTTGGCCACTTGGCCACCAAGGTTCTCGCCCAACATGGGGCCATGTGGAGGTGACATGTGTCACCCTCCTATTGGTCCAAAATATTTCATCCCCCAAATATTCATAATTAGTCAAAATATTGAAAACTTTGTGGGTCCCACAAAATCATAAAATTTCCTGGGTGGTTCCCACATGACCAAATCCGAAAATAAAATTCCATAATTCCAATATATTCTATAAGTCTCACATACCAATTTTGAGAACCCAATTCCAATTAATAAACATTTTTCCTTCACGAGGTTCGGATAATTTTCCTTAGGAAAAAGAAATCTTTCTTTCGTTCCACATTTAAAGTCTTGTTTTCTCACGTACGCTCTCATATACATGTCTTGAAACTACGGGGTGTAACATAACTTCTTCTTTAATTCAAGTCAAACATAAAGATACACTTATAACACCATCAAAATGCAAATGTTACACTTAGTGCCCGTTTGGTTGGGCTTATGGGAAGATCATAAGTGCTTATCAAATGTTACACTTAGTGCCCGTTTGGTTGGGCTTATGGGAAGATTATAAGTGCTTATTTTTAAAAATAAGCACTTATGGAAAGTTTTAGAGGTGTTTGGTTGAAAAAGGTAAAAGAGCTTATGAGTGTCATAAACACTTATTTCATAAGCCGGAAATTTGAGCTTATGGAGTAGAGCTTCTTTTGGCCTACAACTTTTTTATTTTTTATACAAAAGCATTTTTTTTATTGGCAACCAAACACCTAACAACTTTTTGATAAAAGTTCTACTTGAAAAAACTCTACTCATATAAGCTCTTTTTAATAAGTTGTACCAAACGGGCACTTAAACTTTCCAAATTGTCAATCCACCTCTGAAAATTAATATTTTTGTAATATGCATTGACTGGCCACTGAGTCTATTATCAGTATGTAGAACTATGTTGAAGTCTATCACAATGACCAAAGATCCAGTAACAAAATTATCTATGCTTCTGAGTTGTTCGCATATTCTCTTCTGCGCGCTATGGTATTAAACCCATATACAAAGGTAATATTGCAACTAAAAGGTGAATTCTTATCGTTAATCAAACAATGAATCACCTGAGCATTAGTGTGAATCATAGTAACGCCAACAGAAGCCTCTTATTATAAAAATATTTATAAATCATATATGTATAAAATAATTATAAATTGTATACATATAATCGGATTGGTTTGGTCTTGGTTTGACTGTTTTAGTTAAAACCAAACCAAACCTATTATGATCGGGTTTTTTAATACCAAATCAAATCAAACCAAACCACTAATCAGTCTCAAGGCATGTTATTGACACTCAATTTTGATCCTCCATAATTTTTATTCAATTAATTGGACTTCTTGAACACAAACGTGAAATATATGTTTTTTAAAGTCAAAAGAATTTTATGATCACTTTGGTGACATTTTGTCATTTCATTTAATAAAATATCATACATTATATCATTGTAATCTTAAAGGCAAAACTGTGAAAATCAATTACTTACTTAATTATTTAAACTGATCAGTGATTAATTGATAAATATTTTACTCTGTTAAGTCAAGAAGTTATATTAATTAAGTAAATAATTAATTATATCTCAATTTCTATGTTAATTTGGCTTCGATTTCAATTACTTTTCAAAATTGCTTCAATTGAAAGGATTAATTGATTTTTCAATTGAAAGGATTAATTATATCAGTTTCGAGATGAAACCTTGGGTTTTGTGGTTCTATATAAAGAACCTACTCCTTTCATTCCCATTGTTCGAACAAGTGTTAGGGTATGTTTGGATTAGCGGTGAGCATAATTGATTCTGGCAGAATTGATTCTGGCAGAAGTGATTTATGTTTGGATGCAACAATGTAAAAGTGATTCTTATAATTGATTTATGTTTGGATAGTTTTGATCAAAATTGATTTTGAATGTAGAATTACCAAAATGGACATACATATAAATAAAAATTACTATACATATAAATAGATGGAAGTATGTAAATAAAAATTACAAATAGATAATAGAATTTAAAGTGCAATATAGTACTTAAATATTAGTAGAATATTATTACAATACTAATTTAAAGTGCAAATAATATTTAAATATTATTACAATACTAATTTAAAGTGCAAATAATATTTAAATATTATTACAATACTAATTTTGCATGTACTCTATAATTTGATTGCAGACTAAGTCTCGAACGTGATTCATCTCTGATGAAGAAGCTACATTAAAAACATGTGATTGATCCAAATTAAATGATCTATGATAATCATCATGGTGAATGATTGTGCTTTCATCTTCATAAAGATCAAAATCAATATCTGTTTCTGCATATGAAAGTTGTATATTTGATTTTTTTTAGTAATTATTTCTAGATATTTAAAGAGGGTAGTGAAAGTTGTATATTTGATTTTTTTTAGTAATTATTTCTAGATATTTAAAGAGGGCAATGAAAGTTGTATATTTGTTTTTTTTTTAGTAATTATTTCTAGATATTTAAAGAGAATAATGAAAGTGGATAGAGTTGTTGATGAAAATTAAAGAGGGTAATAAAGGAAAGAGTAAAATTCAAATTGAAATAAATGGCAAAATTGATTCTGCCAAAATCAATTCTGGCCAGCCAAACATCTTTAATTTCTGATTTTCACGAAAGTAGGTACCCAGAATCGATTCTGGGTACTTAAAAGTCAATCCAAACATGCACTTAATTTTGGAAGCAAAAACCTAATTTTCAATTTATTAGGGATTTGGCCTTTGTCGAAGCCCTTGCTTAATTGAATCGAGTTTTGATACGTAAAAAATAAAAACCGCTCTCAAACAATAAACCATAGAAACCTAAAACCCTATGCTACATTAACTGCCGATAACCAATCCGGCTGGTGGATAGCCTCCTCCGAGACTGTTTCATATACATGCATTACAAACTCCATACTATCACCATCAACCCTCACAACTATATCGGAACCAAGTAACGACCCTACAATCTTACCTAACTCCATGAACTATGCAAATACTTTGAAATATGTCCAGTCACAAGTGAGCAAGTGATGAATCACACGTAACATGGAAGTCATCCGAAGTTAAGCAATTAATCATACCTATAGTATGCAATATATGGTAAGTTTTCTTATGATATCATGGACATACAAGCATTAAGGAACGAAATACCGAAACCGTGAGATTAAAGTAACATGTACAATTGGTCTACCTGAAAGCATATATATTTTAACTAGACTATCCCTATTGGAAGACCATGTCAAGATGCTATCCACGCCTGCATATTATCTGAAAATTCATGCTAGAAAAGTCACCATTGCTGCTGGTTATGAGTTGACTTGATTATGAGTTCTACACGTTTAGATAGTTTGTGTCGAATTTGATAAGCATGTTGAGATTGTCTATACTTCACGTGGCGATCGACCACGTTGTGTATGGACAACACGGTTGTTCCCACCCCTAGTTGGACCAGTGTGTTCCCAGAGTATTGAGGATAGTGGATGAGTTTAGTTGTGGCCATTACTTGGAATTTCATATCACAGATCATGATTCCGATTTGAAATTATATCCTGCTATTGAGGTGAATGTTTCTGTATCATTTATATATGTGAATTTGTGAATGCTATGACACTTTATTCTAAATGTTGGGTTGGATCTATGTATAATATCTCTGTATGGTAATGTTGTACAATTTTATGCATTATTTGATTTATTTTTTATTTATTTCACCCAAATTGAAAGTCGTGAAGGCATTAACTCCCCCGAATGTAACGACCCCTTTGGTCATTTAGGCATTTTACTCTTTTACTCATGTTGACCCTTTCCTTAGACTCGTAGAGTGTATTCGACTTGCGGGGATGGGTGGAGCAATTTTTTGAAATTTTCGAAGGAGTTTTGGATAAGGAATGATATTTTAGAAATTCTTAAGTTAAGAAATGAAGAAGTTTGATCAAAGTCAACATCGAGGGCGAATGCATCTTTTTCGAAGTTTTATCAATTTCATTAGCCCCAGAACATGATTTATGACTTAGTTGAGTCATTGATTCGATTCCTGAGAGGTTCAGATGTGATTAAGGTGGTTGGTTGAGAAACTAGCTTTTGAGATGATTTAGAGTTGACCACGGCCAACATCGGGTCAATACGGATCTGTTGGGTGTTTTGAGAGTTCGAGCAGCTTTGTATGATCAATCTGTTACTTGTAGGAACTTTCATAATTGCATTTGAACTTTGTTTGGTCGAGTTTAGGTGTTTGAGTCGTTGGCATAAGTCGGTCGCCTTCGACGCTTCAATATATCATTATATTCATTTGATGTTAGAATTGAGTTTTGATTGTTGGAATAGATGCGTATCAAAATTTGTGATCTGTAGCAACGTAAATCATCGAATTTTGACACCGTCTGAGAGAGTTATGTCCATTTTAGTTTCGTAAACAATTGCTGGTTTCTGGTGTCAACCGGGCCGGATTTTCGGGCGCTGTCTGTCGGGGCGGAAATTGGTACGCTGGAGCGGAAATGACTGTGTATTAAAAATCAGATTCCATCCATTTAGTATTTTACACATAACTTGAGTTCTACAGCTCTGATTGAAGTGGTTTTTATGGCGTTGTTCTCATTTCAACTAGGGAGTAAGTATCCAACCTTTATTTTGATGTTTCTTTAAGATTATTTCCATTGGATATCAATTTATCTGTGTTTGATTGGGTAAATTGGGATTTTTAAACCCTAAGTTGAAATTTGAGATTTCTTCAATTAATTATGGTTGAATTTGAGTAAATTCTAGGATTTTGGATTGTTTAAACCTTAGGTAAACTATTTCTAACATAAATTTCGATTTTAATATGGATTTTGCAAATAGTCGATTTATGGATTTTGGCACAAAGAGGATTTTGACAAAGTAATAAAATTGGAGGCTCAATTGGGGTTAGAATTTTATAAAATTTTGGATTATGACTATTTAGATTACGGGTAACGTATTTCTAACTTAAAAGTTTTATTTTGCCCTTGTGGGCCTGGAGTCACTTTTTGGGTTTCATACTAAAGTATAACAATTGGGTGTTGTTAGATTCCTATGAACATGTAGAACACTATTTTGATAATATTGAACTCATTTTCTAAATAAAATTATCATTTTGACTCTTTGGGTATGGGACGAAGTTTTAGATTTACTTTTGATCCCGAATTTCTTACAAGACATGTTTGGTATCATTAGAATTATGTGTAATGTAGAATTGACATGTATGTGGTAACATAAAAACTTTATGCACTTGTTTGAACTACGAACGCCTGATATTCGCTTGGGGGAACTTGTGGATTAGGAGTTCATGACTCCTACTCGACTTTGTGGTATGCTACAATTTAGTTTTTTGAGACTCTGATAGAAGTACGTAGTAGTTATAAATATTAATGGATATTGGGCGTGTTTGGGAGTCCTACCCAAATGATCGTGATGAGTGGATACCAGTGTTGAATTGTGATGATGAGGTTTGAGAAATCAGCCCTATACTAGTTTCGACTGTTGCTTATTTGGGCTTGTCGCCATATGTGGGTTTGTCGTCATGTTTGTCATTGTTTGTTTACTCATCACACATGCTTTCGATATGATATCCTGATGTTGACTTGGATTTTGTTTATGAGTTATTGAATTCTTAAAAACATGTGACATTTCATCTCTTTACTTGGTTGCATCTCATTATATAATGATATCTTGCCTTATATTGTCATTTGCGTTCATACACTCATGGTTATGTGATATTGATATGAGAGTGGTATGGATATCTTGTGGGCATAAGAGTGATGAAAGGTAAAAACACTTATGAGACTGACAATATTGAAATGATGATGATACAGATGGCTCGGGTTGCACGCCATAATGGATATTGATACGCGGAGAATGGAGTTGCACACCTACAACATGATATTACTCAGACAAATAAGTATTAGGTTCTAGACAAATTCGTGTGTGGAATTTCGACTGGCTAGAAGTGGTATATGGACTTCGCGGATCCCCTATGAGTGTATGGTTCATAATAAAACATTGGGACTTCAAGTGGTATCGCCTTTATAGTCACTCTCCTAGAGACCACATGGACTATTCCCACTACGTGCTAACTAGAAAGATCATAAGAGAATGTGCCATCGAATCAGCTCTGTATTGTATATTAGGTTGAGAAATATACCTTGCATATGAATTGCATTCATATCATACATACATACATTGATTAATTATGGTTTGGTAATGTGATATGGTTGGTTATTGGATCTTGGGTGAAATCTTGATTTACTTGGATTGAATTGATTGTATTCGATCGGAATGGTCGGTATGATTAAGCTTGTCTCTATGAATACTTAGAAATAATAATTAGGTTGGTCTCTATAAGTACTTGTATAAATGGTTGAGGTTATTGAATTGATTTGATTGTCGTGTGTGGCTTTCTTCCTCGTGTATGGATTTTTGCGTTTAATGATTGTAAGTCTAAGTGTTTGATGTCTTCTGCTACAGTGGTCAGAAATGTATGTTATGCCATGACTATTGTCTAGGTCCAGGAAATTATGTGCATTTGTGCGTTGTCTGGTAATTGATCGTGTTATTGAGTAACGAGCCTAGTAAGGAACCTGTGAAAGGTAGATGTTAAATGATCTATGTGTGTCAGACCGTAACTGTATAGAGACTTAACTAAGTGTAAAAGCTAAGGTTAATAAAGGAGTTAACATCATCATGTTTAGCTTAGGTGTAACACTCTTGGAAATCATTCTAAAATGGTTGTTGTGATGTAAGTGTTGACTTGTTTATTTGTGTTAAGTTGGGTTAAGCTTGAATATGACTTGGACAAGAGAGTACTAGTCGGTGGGTACTACGATAGTAATGTCTCTGTACATGTGAGTGGATTGATTGTACTTGACAGTGATTGGAACCTTATGTGAATAATGTGACTTGATGAATCAGTGATTTGATATGTGTACAGTTATTAAATTGTCTAGTATAGGCTTATCTGTGTCAATTTGATATTTATCTCTATTACGTATCTTCCGTCATTGTCGGCCTATGATGTCTACGGGGGTACGTTGTGTACTCGTGCTACACTGGTTGCATTCTTCTTGGATGCAGATACAATATTTTATACCAGTTCAGGACTTCGAGTTGAGTTTGAGTTGGGGGACTTCTAGTGTTCAGGGTGAGGATGCTTCCATTCTTCATACCTTGGATACTTCTGTTTACATTTTTGTCTTTTACCCAGATAGACATGTTCAAATATTCATATTATGTTATTCAGTTTTGGTCTATGTCACCTTCATTCAGACTCGTACTCCGCATTGTTGCTATTATATTATTGACCAGATCACTTAGGGGTTTCATTTGACTTTCAGACTTATGTTTCACATTTTATAGTATGATAGACAAGGTTTTAAAGTACTTGATTATTTTCGCATTCTTTACTTATTATTATTGTTTTATGGGAAATGGTTCACCTACAGGTGGGAGAGTGTAGGTGCCACCACGATCCTTAAAAAGGATTGTGACACCAAGTAAGTAAGCTAAACACAACCCAAGATAAACAATTCAAGTAAAGAAATCAAAATGCGAAAATAACATACAAGTCAATTACAAGTTTTTAAAGAGTTATACTCATAAAATATAAAATACAACAAAAGAAGTACCATCTCCCAAAATTTGTGTCACTAGTACAAAAACTTGCTAAGATAAGTAATACAAAGTCCGGGTAAAACACCCGAATACTATCTAGAAATGAGAAAAACAGAAAAATAAAGCATAATGGGAATCCAGTGCTGCGGATTATCTGGTAGCTCACCCCGGGTCCTCCAGATCAACTTCACATCAGGCTGGATAATCATGAGGTGTACTGGAACTAGGAAATGAACCTACACATAAAAAGTTATAGCAAGTGTTGCGTGAGGATGAGAAATACGTGTACTCAACAACATCGTCGACTGACCCTATCTAAAATGGAGTCAAGGACTGGCATTCCAATTACTACTTCCACACTAACCACCATTAGTTTACCATAACAAGAATAATTATATGATCACTTAAATCAAGAGTCCAAGCCTAGGTTATAACATCTAGTCCCTCGAGTCTGATTAGGTATTCACACAACCAATTTAATAGAGCCTAATCAAACAATTAAGATATAAATGGAATGATATGAGATGTAAATGAAATGCAATGCAAGACCTTTCTTTCTCATCACCGGACACACACGTTCAAATTATATGAATCAAGTTTCATGGGGGACTCGTGAGGTCCATATACCACCCAAAATCATTTTCCTTCGGATTCCTTATCCACATGTAGGCTCATATACCTATGTCTAGCCAATACTATGCTCACAATATATTGTATCACTCTGTCGAAAAACATTTACCCTCGAACTACATATGTATCATCAAATGTGCATACATGATATACCATATGAAACATGAATATGACATGCACAATAATAAGAAGCCAAGATATGCAATAAAGATTCAATATTTAATCAATATAGGCCATGAAGATTCGAACTTTAACCAAATTATAATATAGACTCGATCTTTAGCTTTTTCCACTTTTAAATAAGCATGTAGGAGTGATGAAATACACAACCACAGATAAGACATACAAATAATCATGAGGCAGAATGTACGGGCTTCATACCCCAATCACAGATCCATAGGATCATACCATTCTATCAGCTAGTGCCCAAAGCATGACATTTACTATTCAATTTAAAAGGCGCAAGTACCCATAACATGTCACTGATACCCGATACAAGTGTTTGTCACCTCACAAGTATCGGGACCCCCTTATTATCTTCATTACACCCTTTTATTTAGTTTATTAGACCAACCATAACACTTTAGATAAGGTACAAGATCTCGACGTGCATGGGAAAGGTCTGATAGTCATAATAGAGTCTTACTTTCTCGTAATGCCTCATAATAATCTCAATCTATTCATATACGAAAAGTACGTCAACACACGATTCTAAAGACACCCATATTGCTATATGAAAGTTTCGAACTCTAAAAGTCACCCAAAAATAGAATTCCGAGCCATAAAGGACAAAACAGAAAATGTATTCCAAAATGCATTTACCCATCATCTACGGAATCTAGATATCAAATATGGACCAAATCCAACATCAATTTCATGCTCAAATAAAAAAAATCCAATTTCTAGCTTAGGGTTCATAATCCTGTAAGCTCTCATCCCCAAATCATAGTTTCTACCATGAAATAATCATAAAAGGAAGGTTAGAAGCTTACCCCTTGATAAATCTTGAAAATCCTCTCAAATATCACCTTAGATCGAGCTTCCAAACTCCAAATATGTGAAATAAAAGACCAAGTTCGAAATGGAAATTAATAGGTCTGTTACAATGATTCTCGCATTTGCGGTCCAATTTCGGCATCCGCGAGATCGCACCTGCTATCATTTTCTTGCATCTCTGAGGTCCCTAAAAAATATCTGAGGCTTGCAGGTGCAACCAACACTTCGTAGATGCGGCCTCGCACCTGCGAGCTCCTTCTTGCGGATGCAGGCCTAGCCCAGGTCTATTTCCTTCCGCATCTGCGGCCCATATCTCACATGTGCGGCCTCGCAGGTGCGAGCCCCATCTCGCAAATGTGAAACACCCAGACACCAAAACCTCTAAACAGTTCTAAACTTCAATCAACCCTCGAAACTCATTCGAGACCTTCCGGACACAAACCAAATGTGCAAACCACTCTCAAAACATGTAATGAACTTGCTCGCGCACTCAAAACACTCATACGAGGTCGTCTTGACCCGATTTTGCCTATGACCAACTCCAATTCTCTTAAAAGCAAAATATTTTACAAAGAGTCCAAAATATATTTGAGTCCCTCGGGAATCGAACCAATGACTCGACTAAGTAATAAATGATATTTCTGACCTAATGAAATTGATGAAACTTCGAAAAAGGCTCAATTTCCCTCGATGTTGACTTTAGTCAACTAAAATTCATATTTTACCTTAATGACCCTCCAAAATCCGCAAACATACCTGAATCGCACTTGAATCACTCGGAACTCGGTCAAACCACCCCTATAAGTTAAAAATTACATTTTGGATCTAACCGAACCATCGAAATTCAATTTCTAACGCATTATCCCTCAAGTCAATTCCTAGTCAAACTCTCCATACTTAAAACTTCCAATTTCCAAAACTTAGGATTTCTTATGTTATTCTTATTCGACAGCCTCAAAAATTGTGCCACCCATCCCCACAAGTTAAATATATAAAAATAAAGTTAAGGGACGGTTCAGTTACGGGAAAACATGCAAAATAATCAAAATGACCTAATGAGTCGTTACAATTATTCTGTTATGTTGAGGTTGTATAACTAAATAGGTGGCAATGTAAGTAAAGTATTTCTAAGACCAATGGTCGGCACTATCTTGTTGGAGTCGATCAATGATATTTACTGGTTACACATTATTTGTACTCATTCTAAACTTGCTACACTCTTATGTGCATATTTGAACGTGAGTACAAGAGGAACATACAAAGATGTCTATGTGGTTTTGAAGTTTCTGGGTGAGTTGTTGGCTGACTCGCAACACCAGACTCTGATTCTACTTTCTTTATTGTATTTTGTCTTTCTATTCCTAGACAACATACTATTTCAGATTTGTATTTATTACTCTTTGTCGCTCTTGTACTCGTGTCACCAGATTCTGGGTTATACTTGTGATTTTCACACTTATGACTATTTAGGTTCCTTTATGACTTATACCATTTCATATGCTTACGTTATGGGTCTAATTAATCAAACTGAAATTGATTCGCCTACGTGAGTGGTGTGTAAATGTCATCACAACTTAGGAAATTTATGTCAAGATACTCGCTTATAAAAAGTATGTATCGTGAAATTATTAAAATTTGACTCGATTTTGGATGAAATATGAGCCTTTTAGGAAAGGAAAGGGAGTAAAACACAAATGGAAATTCATAGTGTACTGTGAAATATGAATGTAAAACTAAATGAGGTGTTGATGTTGTTTCTTGAAGAAGAAGGCTTTGCATTAGTATTAGAGGTGTCCTATGGAATTCCGAAAAGTTAAACTTATTAATGGTGATAATTTGAAGAAGGGAGGCATGAAAAAATTGAAGAAGAAAGAGATAAAAAATTACTTCTTATTTTGAGCTTTTTTGTTCTTGATTTAGAAACAAACTCTCACAAAGATAAAAAAAAATGAAGTTGATTTTCAAATGCAAGTGTTAACACTCAAAAATAATTTAAGTGTTTAGCCGAATTCACTAACAGTCGAACTATTCAGGAGCCGAATTTACTCCTAGCCCTCGACGACAAAGAACTTCATCGGCTATTAAGGTATCTCAGCCGAAGTCGTTGGTTAGAGGTACGATCGAGACCCACTCAGATGCATGCGCCTCAACGACCAAGTCAAAAGGATTTCCAGACCCCCAAAAGTGGTAACGACCAACAACAACTAAATAAAGGGCCATTATCCGAGCAAGAGGAGTAGAGGGCGAGAAAATCGGTACCACTTCCCCCATGGTCGGCCATTGGACTTATTGGGTTAATTATGGCTGGTATGGAGGGGCACGTTTTCTACAGTTTCTTCTTCTTTTTTGTACTATAAATACTTATTCATTGTATATATTACAGGACACACCCAATCAAACAAACCAAAATTTATGTATCTTTATCTTTTATCCGTACTTTATCCCTTTATATTTACTGTACTCAGTTGTATTCATGTTTTCTTACCTCTTAGGTCACTAGTAACATCATCCTAACGCTTTCTGAAGTAGTTGGAGAACCCACTGACGAAAATTAGAGTTTCGTTTCCAGCCCGAATCGCTTGAGTTAAGGAATCAATTTGTCTCCCGATTCAATCAGCCGATACAACAGCAAAAGGTAGAATTCGGAGCGAGAACAAATTCGGCACGTCCAGTGGGACCATAGGTGAATTAATAGCGAAGTTTGATTCTCCAAGTCATGATCATTCTTGGCGTATGCGCCTAAGATCCGGTAAGAAAATGAACCTCGAGTCCAGTCCACATCCTAAACAAAATCCTCGAGAAGGAACAATGAACGAACATCCTCCTCGGGTATGCCTACATCAATTGATACCCTTCCACTTCCTCCATCAACTCAAGCGGTGGAAGACTCTGGTCAATCTGAAGGTCAAACCATAATGACCACGTCTTTCATTAGACAACAAATTGACTTAGGGATCCACGACATTATGTACCAAGTTTCTGAACAATTGGCTGACATTGTGAAGCCAATGGTACATAATGAGGTTCAGCAAGCAAGGGAGATGGAAACTAACCAAATACACCCTGGAGAATATTCAGTTAGTTCTGTCATCCCTCTGACGAGCGGTGTTGTTCATCATGAGACTCAGTCTCATGGTGTTGTTCCTCAGCCGCATGTGCATCATCCAATGCCTACTTAGGTGCAGTCGATAGCACACCTAGGAACACATGCCCAATCACATGGCAACCAACATATTGTATGGTCGCTGCCGACCAATCGAGTTTGCAGTATGGGTAGATCAATACGGCCCGAAGACCAGTTCAGCCTCACTTCGGATTGTCGCCCGTTATGTCGTACGTTTCTACGAATGGGCCTACGATGCAGGCAAACAATATTGGCTAGCCAAATTAGCAGTCGATGGCCCCTGGATAGGACTTAGCTCGGCTATCTGGTGACGCTTATATAGTGGGTTACCATTCCAGTAGTCATTGCCGATACCCAATCCATACCTTTCAGGAAGCGTAAACTTTCTAAGAACGACCGACGCCCGAGTAGAACAACCATGAAACACTCTTCCACCTTATCCTCAGGCTCCGTCAGTTATTCCAGGAGCTCAGGTTGCGGGCTTTGGTGGCCATTCCCAACAGCAGCAATGGGGCATCACCCCACCTATTGGTAATGGACATTAGACCACCTACAACCTTCAAAACCTTGTCCAATAAGGTACATAATGGAGGCCGCCAATGTAAAACGCCTACCAGCCGAATCCAGTTGAGAATCGGCAGGGGACGTCGCAACTGATGAACCCGGAGATTATTGCTAATACAATGCGGAGGTACTTCAGCATCCAACTGAAACCTTTGGACAAGCCTGTTTATAAGAAGCCTTACCCTAATTGGGTAGATCGGATAGCACATTTGCCAAGAGGCTTCAAAATACCAGAGTTTTCCATCTTCTCTGGCGCCGACGGAAAATCCACTATCGAACACATCGGTAGATTCACTGCCCAATGTGGCGAGGTTGGCCAGAATGAGTATCATAAGTTGCAACTATTCCCTCTCTATCTAATGGGAACATCCTTTGCATGGTACTCCTCTGGCTCCTGATTCTGTGAAGAGTTGGGCTGACATGGAGGGTTGCTTCCATGATAGGTTCTATTAGCCCTAACCTCAGGTTACCATAACTGATCTAACGAATCTCAAGCAGTAGGTCGATGAATCGGCTGCTGATTTTATCGAGAGGTTGAGAGAGAAGGTTGGGAAATGCACCGTACACTTTCCCGAATTTGAGTGTGCCCACATAATAATCAACAACATGCACCCTCAGTTAAAGGAGAAGTTGGTGGGACAATTTTGTTCTAACCTGAGCCAGTTAGCCGAAAAGGCTAGCCAAATAGACCAGTATGTCCAGGAGAAGGAGCGTAGAAGAGTCAGCGGAAGGCCCCCACTTGGTATCCATCATTGAAGCAGATGAGTCCGACTCAGAGTCAACCGATTGTACAACAGACGCAACGTTGGCCGAGATTGTTAGAGTTAAGGTCTACTCTTTCCCAGCCTTGAAAGCTGTCAAAGGCAAGAAAACAAGTTCAGTCGATGACAAGATCGGTTACTTGTTTGATATCACAAAGGCAGATTAGATTTTTGATCATCTGCTCAGAGATAGGCAGATTCAGCTGCTCGATGGCCACAGGATCCCGCCTACCGAGGAACTCAAAGACAAGAAGTACTGCAAGTGGCATAATTCATAGTCACTCTACTTCTAACTGTGTGATCTTCAGGAAGGCGATCCAAAATAGCATAAGGGAGGGGAGGTTCAAGCTAGCCAACAAGGGCTTGGCTGAAATGTTTATTGATACCGACCCCTTTCCCGCAATACCAATATCTATGGTGTCTTTTGCTAAACACGATGAGTCTGTGGACATCAAAGGAAATAGTCGATGAAATGAGTATGGGTCCCTAAGAAACCTACCGAAGGAGAAAAAGTCACAAGGACTTCCGTATTCAACCGGTTAGAAAGCCTATCAGATATTTACGAGAACAGGCGGCTGGCTAGGATCAATTTTCATGACCGCCCTAGAAACGTGAGGGACTTCGAGCGAGAACTTCAGGAGCAAACTATGAGGTTCAGAAGGGTCCCTATTGATGCCAGGCATAGGCCTGGGGGGAAGTACGGATGCCAACCAACTGGCAGTCGAGCATGTCTCGAATAAATGAAGAACCACTCCCTAAAACCAAACAGAAGGTGGTCGATTTTAACGTAAACGAGGGGGTCTCATCTTTACGTATCATAGCAAGAAATGAGGATTAGACGAGATCCCGAAGAATGGTTAAGATAGCCACCAACACTGAGGAAGGAAAGTAGTCCATTAATCAGACTCCCAAAAAGAAAGAGACACCACCAAAAGTCGCATCCAGAACCCAGAAAAGAAGGATGCAACGTGCCAAGGCCTTGCGTAAGATGCAACAGAAATTGCATCTAATTTCCAACACCAAGGCAGCCAAAAATTAGGATAAACCTGAGTCTGCCGTAGTTGAGACTATCGAGTGGGAATTCGGCTCAGTTGCTTCAGGGGCAATTACACCTAAAGGAGAGACGTCTGGTCAATCAAAAATGGATGAACAACCTTCCGAGAACTCGACGAAGGAACCCCAGCAAGAGAATGAGGCCTCGTATGGACTTCTAACCGAGGCAATCCCATAAATCGGGCAGAGGACTCAGTTAGAGGATCCCCGACCAATATCTACGTGTCTCGATGAGATAGAAGGTATCGACTTCTCTTCAACCAAATACAACGAGGTGGGAGATTCTATCCTTGATTTATTTAGCCAAAACTTGGTTGAAGAGATGTGGGCAGACATTGAAAAGTCAGCCTAACCTCATGTGAGTTCTGGGCCAGCCGCTCCGCGTTGGATGGCCTAGAGGGTGATGTTTGCATGGAAGACGCAGAATAGGCAACAATGGTCGATACCCTGACTAGGGATACTTTAAGCGCTGTATTTGGGACGCAATAAGAAGATATGGTTAAATACCTCAAGCCCATCTATGTGAAGGCTTACATCAACGACAAAATCATTAGTCGAGTGTTCGTCGACAATGAGGTTGTGCTGAATGTGATGTCGCTGCTTACTTTAAAGGATCTCAACAAAACAAAGGAGGATTTCATCCCAACTAACATGAAAATGGCTAGCTTTATGGGAGAGGCCTCTAAAGCATTGGGGATTCTAGTAGCAGAAATCATTGTGGGTCCCAAAACGGTCAGGTCTGCCTTTTTGTAATAGATGGCAAGCCATTCTACACCATTCTGTTGGGAAGGGACTGGATTCACACCAGCCGATGCCTTCCTTCCACCATGCATCAGAAGCTCATCTTTTGGGAAGGAGATAAGATTGAAATCGTCCCAGCGGATGATAACCCGTTCCGACCAGGGGTTCAAAATGTAGAGGATATTCTATATTCACCCTATGTGGCTCCCATAGCTATCACAGAGCAGTACGAAGAAGGGTCTTGGGAATCCTGTAAACTTACCTCTCGAGGGTTTAAAATAAAACAATTAATTGAACCACGACTTACCTTGGAGGATTTAAATTGTTGAGGAAACCCAAATCATACGTGATATGTGGAATCGACTGACCACTTTAAGCCCTGAGGCAAGGATAACCAAGGTGTCGCGGATGGAAAATCACAACAACAAACCAACTCTAGCAGCCGATGAAGTCGAGCCGCCAGTAGATTTGAATTACCCATAAGAAGGGTCATGCCCAGTTTCAAGTCTCATGATCCTTTGGAGGATATCAACCTGGGAACCAAAAAAGTCCATCTGCTAACACATATTAGTGGCTCGCTGAAGGAAGAAGACAAACAATGCATGACAGCCCTTCTACTGCAGTATAAAAACTACTTCGCATGAGACTATCATGAGATGCTCGGGCTGACACATACCTTGGTAGAGTATCGACTATCAATTAATGAGGGTTTCAAACCCCACAAGCAGCCATCCAGAAGGTATCACCCTCAACTGATGCCTCAAATCAAAGCTGAGATCGAGCGACTACTAAATCCAGATTTATCAGAATGGCTAAATATGTGGAATGGTTGGCAAACATCGTACCGGTCAAGAAAAAGAATGGCAAGGTGTGGGTATGTATTGATTACAAGAACCTAAACTTAGCCACTCATAAAGTTGAGTATGTCATGCTGATAGCCGATATGCTAGTCGACTCAGCAGCCGACAACTTCCTTGGCTTTTTGGTACACAAGAAAGACATCGAGATAGATCATAACAAAGCCACGACAGTAATGGGATCCACACCACCCAAGACAAAGAAGGAATTACAAAGCTTATTAGGAAATATCAATTTTCTAAGGAGATTCATATCTAACTCGGCTGGCAAGATGAAGGCTTTCTCGCCTTCACTTAGACTTAAATAATCAAAAGAGCTAGTATGGGGTTCGGAACATCAAGAGGCCTTTGATCAAATTAAAAAGGCCTTAGCTATTGCCCCCGTATTGGTGCCTCCTATGCTGGGGAAGCCGTTGAGATGGTATATTTTAGCTGCAGAATTATCTATCGGCTGCTTACTAGCACAGAAGGCCGATGATGGAACTGAAAGAGCGGTTTATTATCTTAGCCGATTGCTCAACGATGCGAAAACCAGATATACTCTTTTGGAGAAGCTTTGCTTGTCTTTGTTCTATGCTTGCACAAAACTCGAATACTACCTGATGCCTCACGTTGTATAAGTTTGTGAAAAATTGATATCGTCCAGTACTTATTAATTAGACATGTCTTTCAAGGACGATTAATGAAATGGGCCATCAAGCTCACCGCGTTCTCTCTCGAGTATAAGCCACTCAGGGTCATCAAAGGACAAACTGTAGCCAATTTTTTGGTTGAACACCCTAGTATGGATGTAGAGGATATATACGCCCCTACTGATGCATGTATGGACGTCGTGTCATGGGTATTAACCTTTGACAGATCTAGAACCCAAAAAGGGATTGGAGCCGGAGTCACGATAACCAATCTGAGAGATAAAACGTGGAGGTACTCCTATCAGCTAGATCCTGAATTGACAAACAACCAAGCCGAATACGATGCCCTCATCATGGGACTCAAACTCCTAGTTTTCATTAAGGCAAGGTGCATCGCGATCTGAGGAGACTCTCAGCTGGCTAGGGAATATGATTACAAGGACTTAAATTTGTTGGCCCGTTACGAAACGGCTAGCAGTTTATTTAAAGAGTTCACATTAATCATATTATTAGAGGCATGAATATTGAGGCTAACGACTTAGCACAATAAGCTTCTGGCTTTAGGAAATCTCTACTTACTTTAGAGTATGACGAACTGTCAGCCGAAGTGTTAGCCGTTAATCGAATCGACTCATGGAGGCAGTTACTGATTGACTATTTGAAAGATCCCTCCAGTTGCAAGGATCCCAAGACTAAAAGAAGATCCTTGAAATAAGTGCTCACGACGACCTTTATAAAAGGAATGTGAATGGAGTACTTCTCAAGTGAATTGACCAAGCAGAGGCCTTGAGGGTTATGGGAGAGGTCCATGAAGGGATATGTGGATTACACAGAGCGGGGCCAGCAATGAAGTGGCTGATTTATCGCCACGACTATTATTGGCCTACTATTACAGTTGATTGTTTCAAATATGCAAAAGGATGTGGAGAATGCTAGAAATATGGACCAATCCAACGGGTACCAGTCGTGGTGCTGCACCCAGTCATAAAACCTTGGCCCTTAAGAGGATGGGCTATGGACCTCATCGGTAGATTCACCCGCAATCGGCTCATGGACCAATCCAACGGGTACGATCGTGTCGCGCGATCATAAAACCTTGGCCCTTAAGAGGATGGGCTATGGACCTCATCGGTAGATTCACCCGCAATCGGCTCATGGACCAATCCAACGGGTACCAGCCGAGATGCTGCACTCAGTCATAAAACCTTGGTCCTTAAGAGGATGGGCTATAGACCTCATCGGCAAGATTCACCCGCAATCAGCTAAAGGCCACAATTTCATTATCGTGGCTACCGATTATTTCACTAAATGGATGGAGGCTCAGCCGATGAAGAGGGTCCATCAGACACATGTCATTCAGTTTATCCAACACTAGATCATATATAGATATGGTATCCCTGAGATAATTACAACTGATCAAGGAACGATATTCACTGGTTCTAAAGTTGTAGCCTTCGCTGAGAAATTTAGGATCAAAATGATCATATCCTCGCCTTATTACGCACATGTGAATGGGCAAACCGAGGCAGCTAACAAACTTATTGTGGACATAATCAGTAAAAACGTGGAGGATAAACCAGGAATGTGGCATCTCACTCTGGATGAAGCCGTTTAGGCGATCCGGAATTCTAAATCTACAGCTACCGGGGCGACACCTTATCAGCTAACCTACAGCCAAGATGTAGTGTTGCCATTATAAATTAATGTCAAATCCTTACAGGTGGCCAAAACAGAACTCTCTAAATTTAGAGGAGTATCAACAAGTCATGCTAATGGAATTGGACCAGCATGACGAAGATCGACTGATGGCCCAAGAGAAAATTAAAGCCAGTAAACGGAAAATGGCTAAGGCATACAACAAACATGTTAAGCCTAAAAGATTTGCCGAAGGAGACTTCGTTTGGAAAACCATTTTGCCGATTGGAATGAAAGATCGTAAATTCGGCAAATGGTAATAACACGAAAACACCACTGCCTATGAGTCGTCGGCTCATTCTTCAACAGGCACGCGGGAAGGACCTTTTGTAGTAAGCCAACGGATCACCGTCAACGTGTATCGACTGATAAACATGCATGATGAGGAAATTGACAGAAATGTAAATGGCAAGTATTTAAAAAAGTACTACCCTTCGATTTGGGATATGCATGAATAAATGACAGCTACAAACTGGCTGTCTGGTCGCACAAAATAAGCTAATTCCCTCCGGTGGGAGATGTATAGCTAAATGACAACCACATACCAGCTGCCTGGTCACAAAATATAGGGGAAATCGTTTCTCTCACACACATGTGTCGTAAGGTTGGTCGCACGACTCAGGCAAAGAAACGCCATCCCAAGTTGTCAGAAATAATGGCCCATCAAACCTGCGAGCCGAGGTTTGTTTCAAATTTGCTCAGGGATACCGAGAGCAATACTGAAGTTAAAGGGTGGGATATGAATTTTCACATCCAAGCAAACCAAGAGCATCATTGCACGCACTGGATATTAGACGATTGAAGTGACATGCGCGGCTGTCAGACCGAAGCGACGACTACTTTTGAATACATTTACTCAACAGTCACACTTGAGTTAATGTAGGAGAAATTTTTAACACTAAAAAATAATTCAAGTGTTTAGCTGAATTCACTGACAGCTGAACTATTCAGGAGACGAATTTACTCATATCCCTCGATGACAAAGAACTTCATCAGCTACTAAGGCTTCTCAGCCAAAGTCGTTGGTTAGAGGTACGACCGGGACTCACTCAGATGCAGGAACCTCAACGACCAAGTCAAAAGGCTTTCCAGACCCACAAAGTCGGTAACGACCAACAACAGCTAAATAGAAGAGCCATTATCCAAGCAAGAGGAGTAGAGGGTGAGAAAATCGGCACCACCTCCCCCATGGTCGGCCATTGGACTTAGTGGGTTAATTATGGCTGACATGAGGGGGGCACGTTTTGTACAGTTTCTTCTTCTTTTTTGTACTATAAATACTCATTCTTTATACATATTACATGACACACTCAATCAAACAAACCAAAATTTATCTATCTTTATCTTTTATCCTTACTTTATCCCTTTATTTTTATTGTACTCAGCTGTATTCATATTTTCTTACCTCTTAGTTCACTAGTAACACCATTCTAACGCTTTTTGTATATTGGGGAACCCATTGCTGAAAATTAGAGTTCTGTTTCCAGCCCGAATCGCTTGAGAGGAATCAATTTGTCTCCCGATTCAATCAGTCGATACAACAACAAAAAGTAGAATTCGGGGAAGAAGTCAAATTCTTTTGTTTTCATTTATTTTTATTTTTATATCATGAATTGTAAGCGTATTTTGTTCTTAATTACATGCTTCAAGGACATACAATCATTGATCTGCATTTAATTGAGGGATAAACAAAAGACAAATCAAAATTTTCAAACATAGGTTAGCAAAATCATTAGATCTCACTTCCATAATTCATATTCATACTTAAGTAGATTCACATAATTAGAAGGAAGCAATTTAACAACACGCTAAATTAATAGGAGATATAAATTGTTGGCCTAAAAGCACACATTTTTCACAAAGCATTTAGTACTTTTGTTGTCTGACTCTTTATTTTTCCTCTACTTTTTATCACTTAGAGATATATGGTATCAATAAATTTACGAGAAATCATTTTCACGTCAAGAAAGAAGTTACGGTGAACTACAAAAACTACAATCTGCACTGTAAATTTGTTATTTTCTGTTTACCTGTAATAAGAATAGCTTCTGTTTCACAGTCCTTGAATTGATCGTCCCTACGATTTGAAAAATATAAATATACACAAGTTAGTTATTATAGAAACAAAATTAATAGTGTAAATTTTCAACGGATTACTCTAATTTACAGGATTCAAAAAAAAATAACAATGTAAAAGTTAATGAACATAGATATTGGATTTTCTTCGAACAATAAATTTTTAAAATTTTCTGAAAAGTATTTTGATAAAAATCAAGATACATGGATGATCATTCGTTAATTTCTATAAATGGAAAGATTTTAAGGCACTAGCTCTGATAACTCCATGACAGGAGCTTTAGAAGTAACAGAATTAAATAATAATGGAGGAAGAGATGGAGAGAGAGAGAGAAAGATAACATAAAATGATAATTGATCACATTGAGAGAAGATTAGAAAATATCTAATTATGGAAAAATGCTTATTACACAGTATACTTCTGATATTTATACTAATACACTTATACATGTGTGTATACATTTACTCATCTCTAATTACTTAACTATAACTGAATCATCTATTAACTCAACCATGGTAGTTTGTCATCACTATCAGTGTTCAACACTCCTCCTTAAGCTCATGATTGAAACAGATTTATGACTCCTAGCTTGCTGATCAAACACTGATGTTGTACTTTTTCTAACCCCTTTGTAAGCAAGTCTACAAGTTGTTCCTTTATGTTCACATACTTTATCTTTAGAAGGCCTTGACCAATTCTTTCTCTAACAAAATGACAATCAATATCTATATGCTTGGTTCTTTCATGGAAGATTGAATTGGCTGCAATCTGAATTGCAGCTTTACTATCACTCGTCATCTTCACATGCAAGCTCACATGAACACCAAGTTCTTTAAGCAAGCCAACCAGCTAAGTGACTTCTGCAGCACAGGTTGCCATGCTTCTGAATTCAGTTTCTGCTGAATAATGTCTCCTGCTTCTTAGATTTCCATGTAACAAGTGCCCCAACAAGCTTGACTAGCTACCCTGTAACTGACCTTCTAGTTTCTAAAGATGCCCCCTAGTCTGAGTCACAATATGTTGACAGTTGTGTATTATCTTCAGCTGGCATGAACAAATCAAGACCAAGTGCTTCTTTAACATATCTGACCTTTCTGAGAGTAGAGCATCCATACGAGAAGTTTTTAGAGAGTGCATAAACTGACTCAATACTTTTATTGAGAAAGCCAAATCAGTTCTTGTCATTGTAAGATACAAACAACCTGCCCACCAGTCTCTGATATTTAGAAGGGTCACTGAGAATTTGATCACTCTCATTCACACCATCACTCTTCTCAATAGACACATCATATTTCACATAAGTTAGTTTCTGATTCAGCTCTAATGGGGTGCCAACAAGCTTTGCTCGTTAATGAAGAGTTGTTGTGTGAAACAAGAAAGAACCTTCAGAAGTAGTTTAAAATAAAAGACCCGGGAGACCTTAAGTTCTTCTTGAGAATTGAGTGTGCAAGGTCTAGCAACAGTATTATCATATCCCAGACGCCCGGGTCTTTTATTTTAAACTACTTTTGAAGGTTCCTTCTTGTTTCACACAACAACTCTTCATTGTTACCAGTTACCAAAAGGTCATCCACATACACCAGCACTATCACAACATCTTCCCCATTATTTTTAGTGAACAAAGAGTAATCATAATGACTGCGCTAAAAACCCAGATACACTAAAGATTTAGTCAACTTCAAATCCTATTGTCTAAGTACCTGTTTAAGTCCATATAAAGACTTGTGAAGTTTGTAGACCTAGACATTCTCCCCTTATCTAGCAAACCTTTCAAGGACATTCATATACACCTCCTCTAGTAGGTCACCATTAAGGAATGCATTGTGTACATCCATATGGTAAATACATCAATTCTTAGCAGCAGCCAAAACAACAAATATTCTGACAGTAACCATATTAGAAACAGGGCTAAATGTTTCACCATAGTCTAGGCCCTCTTTTTTACTATAACCCTTGGTTACAAGTCTAGTCTTATACCTTTCTACCTCTCTAGATGATGTAGACTTATCCTTTTAAACCAACCTACAATTAATAGGTTTTTTGGCGGGGGTAAGTCAACTAAACTCCAGGTATTATTTTATTCTAAAGCTGCAATCTCTAATTGCATATCTTTCATCCACTGAGGATTCGTGGAGGCATCTTTGAAAGAGGAGGGTTCAGCTATGATAGAGTAAGCAAAAATAGGTTGTTGATAGGAAGGGATAGATGAGCATAAGATAACTGAGAGGACATAGGGTAGAGACATGTATTCCCTTTGGTATGAACAATATAATCCTGCATCCACACAGGTTGTTTACAAGGTCTAGAAGATTTTCTGGTGAGAATTTCAGGAATTGGATTTTGTGGACTTAACTCGGTAGTGGGAACACAAGTATCATGAGTAGGTGAGGTAGAAGTGACATAGAAAGGATCAGGATCATATGTGGAGGGTTCAGGTGCAGGATCAAATGAAGGACTAGAATCAGGAGTTACAGAAGAGCTAGTAACCTCTGAAGAATACAAGTGTAGAACTACGAAGAGAGGATAGGAAAAGGACTGTAGATGTTTAAAAGGGAAGATATACTCTTTAAACACTACATTTGTATTGACTAGGAATGACTTAGAATGAAGATCATACAACACATAGCTTTTTGAGTAGAGGAGTAATCCAAAAAGACATTAGGAATTGCTGTTAAGGAAAATTTATCTGAAACTCTAGGACATGCAGCATAATATTAACATCCAAACACTCTAATATAGGACCGGAAGGTGAATGAGAATACAGTAACTCAATGAGAGATTTTAACTTAAGAAGATTTGAAGGTAACCTATTTATGAGATAAACTATCGTTAGTACACATTCACCCCAGAATTGAAGAGGAATAACAACCTAAAATATTAAGGCTCTTACCATTTCAAGGATAGTTCTGTATTTTCTCTCAGTAAATACCATTTGTATACACAGATGTACTCTGATGAATAATGCCAAGATCATTGAGAAGATTTTGGAATGCAGAACTAAAAAACTCACTACCATTATCCGTTCTAAGAGTTTTAACAGCAGTTGAAAATACATTTTTACTTGAGTAAAGAACTGTTTCATTATCACAATCACATCTTCTTTTGAAACAAGTAAAAACACCAAAGTGTACCTAATATGATCATCTAAAATGGTTACAAAGTACCTTTTTCTATCATGAGTAGGTACCCTGTAAGGACCCCAAATGTCACAGTGAATCAATTCAAACATAGCTTTGGAAGTATGAGTCCTTAAAGAAAAATGAAGTTTAGTATGTTTTGCTAAAGGACACACTGTGCAATGTGACTTATCTAAATCCTTAAGACTTCTAAGATACTCATTCTTCTTTATTATATCTACAGATGCATGACCTAACCTCCTATGCCATAAAGAGATGGTCTCAGATGCACCAACAGAATTAACACTCTTCTTGTCTGGTTGAGTTGGAGCATGTGGTGAACAATCTTCATTAAGAATATATAGATTATGCTCTATCTTACAAATCCCTTGACCTGGACATTGTAGAGATCCTGGAAAATGCAGAAGTCAGAAAGCTGTCAAACAATTTAATTCTTTTGCTAATTGAGAAATAGACAAAAGATTGTACTAAAAATCAGGAACAAAGAGAATATTGGTTATTGTTTCATCCTTAAATTATATTTGCACTTCCAACATGTGACACTAACACTTGATTCCCAGTAGGTAAATGCACTTTGCTCTTATCACATTGAGGCACACACTTACACCTATCTAACATATCAACGTTTGATGTCATATGAGTAGTGACACAAGTATCAACTATTCACTCCTTAGGCACATATTTTGACACCAAAGTAGATAAAATACTACCTGCTGCAGCTGTTTTCATGTATGACTCTATGTTATTTTCACCACATTCGATAGCAAGTGTAAAATCTAATGATACTACTCCTTAGCGAAGAAGGTTGTAGGTGCCTATGTAACCATAGATGGTTGTGTCTGACTTATCATACCCTGAGCATTTGAGCATGCATCAACTAGATTAGCAGATGCTACACTTTTCTACTTAGACTTCCATTCAACTGGATACCCAACCACTTTGAAACAATTCTCACTGATATGCCCTTTGTAACCACAAACTTCACAAATGAGAAACTGTTTCTGAGTTTTATCTTGAGCACCAACATGTGCACCATAGTGACCATCTAGACCACCTCCTGGGTTGTTATGTCTACCTCCACTTCCTCTGTGACTAAAAGTAGGTCTATTGTCTCCTCCTCCACCACATTTCTAACTAAATAGAGTAGTATCTCAATCAACCCAGCCCCTACACTAACATGAGCTGAGCTAGCTAGATTTCTCTAACTCTCCTGATCAATCATGAGTGAATATGCTTTGTTCAGACTTAGAGTTGGAGACATCATAAGGATTTGACCTCTTGGTTGTGAGTATGACTCATTTAGTCTATTCAGGAATTGAAGCAACCTTTTATATTCGAAGTGTTCAAAGAACTTCTTTAATTCATGACATGGACATCCAGGACAAGGCATAATTGCATCAAACTCATTCCACATATTTCTCAATTTTGAGAAATAGTCTTCAATTGACATATTGCCTTGTGTACATGAATGTATTCTTATGCAATTGAAATGCATGCGATCCATTGATTTTATCAAACCTCTTTTTCAGTTCAAGATAAACTCTATGAGCATCACATGCATACACTATACTGCTCAATAAACCAGCAATCATGATCTGTGAGAGGACCATTGCATTACACTTCTCCCACAAATCATGTAATTGAGGTTCAAAACTATTCTTAGGGTATCAACCAACTACAAACCCTAATTTGCTCTTACCTAACAATCTAATTTGCATAGATCTACTCCAAAATGCATAATTCTTTGAACCAATAAGTTGAATAGAGACTAAAGAGCTATCTAGAGTATCAGTCGATTGAAGGAATAAAGGATAATGTTGATCGATGATCGAAAATTAACTATTCATCATTGAACTACTTGTGTCATGACCCAATCATGGGCGTCATGGTGGCACCTACACAATCTCTCGGGTAGGCGAACTAATCCCAAAATAACTATACAAGAAGGTCAAAAAATGTAGAAGTGTAGAAATACAATATAAAATAAAAATCTTTCCATTTTAAAACTCATGTATAACAAATCCTTACAATACAACCATCTTTCCCCCAAAATCTAATTTGACTTATACAAGGACTTCTAGATACAACAGATGAATGAAAAATAGAACAACACTGCCCCCAATGAATAGGAACAGTCAATATGAGATGGATATAAAGGCCACCAGAATAAGTGGTCTGCCACAACTTCCCGTGCTCCAAATTGCAATCTGAAATAGACCGAGTACCTACATCTACGTAAGGATACACCAAGCATAGCATGAGTACACAACGTACCCCTGTAGACATCATAGGCCAAATAGGCCAACAATGACAGAAGATACGTGATTAGAGATAAATATCAAGTTGACACAAAATAATTCTACCCTGCACAATTCAATAATCAAGTAAGTCACATGGTTCACATAATAGCTCTATGAACTCTATGTTCCTCTAAAGATTCATGAAATCACTCAAATCACACAAGGCTTATCAGTCATATGAACTACCTCAATCATATAAATTTCATTAATCACATAACCACCTAATCCACAGTAATAGTTCGTAAAATCCACATAATCCACATAGGAGTTCATCAATCACAGAAATCACCTAAACTAGACTATCATTCACATAATCATGTTTGACCTCTCACATAAAACTAGACTATCATTCACATAATCATGTTTGACCTCTCACATACGATCAATCACACATTCATTAAGTCTACACTTAATTCCTTAATCCATTACTGATAACGTGTTTCCCAATTATAACTCTAAAGTTGAGATACTTCGTTACTGTCGTGTTATTCGCAGTCCCCCACCCCCAAGTATGACTAGATACAATTACATGCAAGACACCCATTAGTTTATTAGACACTCTTTATACACCCTATGTATTTACCATTTCCTTACCCTTTTACTCAAGAAAAAAGTCCACACACATAAGACATACAATCAATACATACATGATACCACTCATCAACTATGCCAGACAATCCCTCGTTAGAATCGTTATCAAATGAATCATTTAATCCTAAGGACACATCCACATATTTAGTACTCTAAATTACATTTAACATCACAGTGTACAGACCACAATTTAACATCAATTTTATGGACTCTCAATTGTAATCACAGGACCAAGCACACAACAGACTAAGCCAAGCAAGGCAACCAACCCAGTTCAATGAGATCAATTCAACAATTCTTTCCATCACAACACTTAACCAAATCATTAAATACCAGTTCAACACTTGCTAAAAGCTAATTAATGGAATGATGTATATATGATATAAATGCAATGTAATGCTTATACCAGGTATCTTTCATCTTTAGTATATAGGCGTTTAAATTCTATGAACAACATACTCATGGGGTACCCACAAAGTCCATAGACTCCTCTAAAATTTCTCAACGGAGCCCAGCTCTTGGCGGAATAATTGTTGTAGGCGTGTAACTCAGTTCCCCGCATATCATCATCATCATCTCAATGTTGTCATAATCTCATAAAGCTCTTACCTCTCCGATCTCTTAGATCCACAACAATTTCATAACACTCTCATATCAATATCATCAGAATCATGAGTGTATGAATGTAAATGACAACAGAAGATAAGAAATCATAATATAATGAGATACAACCAAGTATAGATATGAATATCATATGCTTTCACGAATTCAATAACATATAATCCAAGTACAATCAGGATATCATATCAAAGCATGTGTGATGAATAAGCACAATAATAGCACGTACGACGATAATCCCACATAATGGAGACAAGCCCAAATAATCAGCAGCTAGAATCAGCTCGAAGCTGATTCTCCAAACCAATCATCAGTCATCACAGTTCAACATTGGTACCTATTCAAACGTTCATCACAACCATTTGAATGGGACCCCAAAACACGCCCAATACACTTCAATATTTATAACTAATCACATACTTCTATCGGAGTCTAGTAAAAATAAATCGTAGCCTACCTCAAAGCCGAGCCAGAGCCACGAACAGTCGATCCACGACATACACCTTAACTCTTTGGGACGCCTCATAGTAAATGTAGTCCAACACGCATGTACTAGACATTAATATCAAACTAACGTATATACAAGGACTTAGTCCTTACTATACAAAAGACACCTAAAATCTATCCCGGACCCAATTGTAAAAATCTAAACTTTAATACTCAATTAGCATAATCACACACTAGGTAATCATAATCCACTTGTTCCACAAATTCCACGAATTCCACTTGTTCCATTGTTCATTATTTCTGTATATGGTTGTGTGTTGTTCGTCTGTTGTGCTCCACAAATTCCACTTTTACGAAAACCTAGCTTCAATGCTTACTCGCGATTCAATTGAGCTTTGAATCTAAGCAATTGCTCGTTGAAACTCGAACAATCAACACTCGACTAACTTCCTAGGATTGATTGAGGCTCTGATACCATGATAACTCTATGACAGGAGCTTTAGAAGTAACATACATGAAGACTAATGGAGGAAGAGATGGAGAGAGAGACGGATAAGTTATTGATCACATTGAGAGAAGATTAGAAAATATCTAAAAATGGAAAAGTGCTTATTACATTGTACATTTCTGATACTTATAACACACTTATACACGTGTGTATACATTTACTCATCCCTAATTACTTAACTACAACTAAATCATCTATTAACTCAACCATGGTAGCTTGTCATCACTACCAGTGCTCAACAAGCTCATTTATCACTTCACCTAGTGCTTTGTAGTTCTATAAAAGTAGGAAGATTTGCTCATAAATTTTGTATGTAGTACCCATCACCAAATTTGCATCTTACATGGCAATACATTTAATGTTCGTAGTTTCTTCCAATGTTGAGTCATACTTGTACCCGTGAAAGCTACGTCTATCACTCAAAAATATTTCTTAAAATTTTCCTTTTTAGATAATCATTCATGTATTAATCACTTATCCAAAAGATAATATTTTTTATAAGTGAATTATCTGATTTTTATCGTGAGCAAATGTATAAAATAAACAAATTTTGTGTTTGTGTGGGAATGTTGTGTTTGTGTTGATTATTTCATTATGTTTTAGACTTAAAAATGTGATGGCCTTAGCTGAAATGGTGATGACATGTATGAGATGATGTTTGATTAGACATAAATTATAATAGTGATTTTTGTACTGTGAACAGCTACTTGGATAACCATAAAAGAAACTAAGAAGAAGTAAATACCTGGTCATCAAATGGAGAAAATGTATGGAGCTGCTCTTCTTCCAACTGTTGTTTTTCCATTTGCAATGTGGCCATTTTCTTACAAAAAGAAATATGATTTTGTATCATTCCAAGCTCCTTCTCATATGCTTCAATTTCTGCCCTCAGTTTTCTTTCAATAGCAAGGCAGCCATGTACCGGATTTTCCTTTCTAATCTTAGCCTCTAAAATTAGGGTTTCAACAGTTTTTTCCTTTTGATGATCAGCAACAGAATTAAGTAACGTTATTGTGTTGTTTACTCCGAAAAGTCGATAAACATTGTGAAAATCTTCACTCTATTGGAAGGAAAATATGGAGCTAACTCACAATTTGCTTCACATTTTTTCTGTTGGTGCTTACACGCTGCACCTGCAGCAACAAACATGAGCATATCAGCATTCATCTCTGTTAAGAGTCGCACATCGGATATGAAATGAGAACATGGACTCCTTATATGAACTTGTACAATACTCACCCTACAAGCTAGCTTTTGTGTTGATTTAGGCCCACGGTCCATTCTTTACATGGTATCGGAGCCAGACCCATTCCAATTTTTTGTTCCCCGATGTTGGATCCCAAATTATACCACGCTCCAATTAACAATGTCTGGGCGTGCAGAGAGTGTTAAGAGTCCCACATCGGATATGGAATGGAAATATGGACTTGGACAATCATCACTCCACAAGCTAGCTTTTGGGTTTGAATTAGACCCACGATCCATTTTTTACAATCTCTCTTCCACTTGAGAATTAATCTTAAATATTTGATTGAAAAAGAATAAGTAGACGTTTATTTTTCTTACTTTTCTCTTGTGAATATGAAAATGGAGAAGAATCACAAATCAACCAAAATTTAATATGTAAAATATATAGGAATATATCAATTTGCCACTTTTATTACAGAATCAGGTAGCACTGGAGATAACGGGATTTGAATATATAAATTAAATAGGACTAGATTTCATTCATAGAAAAAGAGATATGTTTAGTAGGCAAATCCTTCATGTTACTAAATATGTTCATATTGGTTAATAACTTGAGGTTCATGGAACATTATTATAGCTCAAGCTAAGTTCAATGTACTTTCATAAAAACTTAATAAATTTTCTCGCATGATGACACTAGAGTTAACATACATAATTAGAGTTTGTAATTGAGAAAAGAAGAATGAAATAACTAATATTTAGTAAAATAAATTAAATTACTTACTTTTTGGCCCGATAAATTAAAAAAGTTCAAATTATTAAAAAAAAAATTGTAAAGGTTTAAGATTCTCTTGACAAATATGCTAAAATTTCATCCAACTTCAGTTAATATATAAACACAATAATTACACCTCAATATTAATTAGTTGAGGTAAACTATATGAATAATCATTATTGTAAAAATTATTTTGTTTGGATTCACAATTTCTAATATCATACATCAAGATTGTTTAATGTTAAAGATTTAATTTTCTAATATACTTTAATGATTATTTTTATCTAATGTACTAAGTAATTCTATGTGTTTATAATGTACCGTCAACAAAGGGTGTTCAAACAAAATCAAAGATCGAACCAAATCGATAACAAAGTCAAATCGGCCAAAAAGGAACCGGCTTAGATATGTTTCAATTTGGTTTAAAATAAATTTTAAAAATACGAGAATGTTTTATTTGGTTTGGTATTTGTGACAATCCAACTCCTAGTTTTGAGATGTAACACTTTTCATATTTGAGATTTTCGTAGGTTCACTTGGTGATTTATGAATTGCGCGTATAGTTGACAAGGATCGCGAGGGGTTCGAGAGCGTTTTGGAACACTTGAACTCGAACAAAATGCCTTAAGTGCATAGAGTTGACCAAAGTCAACAACATGCGTAAATGAGCTTAGAATGATGGTTGATAGTTGATGATTGAAATAGGTTCAAACAATTATTTGACTTATATGTATGTATGAATTAGGACCTCGGGGGCTCGGGTGCCATTTAAAACTATTGCGTGAATGTTGAAAACATGAGGAATTTTAAGAGTTCAAAAGTTTGAGTTGGACATTGATTTTGAGCTCTGATATTTTTGTACGTGTTTTGAGCCTTTGGGAAAGTCCATATAAGGTATTTGTACTTGTTGGGATGGTTTGGAATGAGATCCGAGATGCCCGGGTGAGTTTTGATGCATTGCAGATCAATTTTGAATTGCTGAGTTTTCTGGTGCAGAGTTTTCTTTGCGATAGCGAAGAATTCAACGGAAAATTGCCGTATGCATTTGCAAAGAAGAAAAATAGGGGTTGGCCAATGAACACTAAATTTATTCTATTCGATTGCGAAAAGGGGAAAGTTGGACATTAGTTACTCTTCACGACATAGAAAGTATTTTCGCAATAGCAATGATGGAAGATCTTTGAGGCATAATCTTTATCTCAGTTAGAAAAGACCTAGAAGATATGATTTTCCTATAGTACAGAACACAAGAAGATGAATCAGAGAAACTAGCAAGAACAGAGGCGAAATACTTACATTCTTTAGCTGAACCAACAAGATGCAACGGTGAGTTACAAAATGAAGCTCCACTTTGCCCCATTTCTGGATCCGGCACAAGGAGACGGCAACAAGAGCGAGAGAGGAGGGCAAGTAAGATAGGGTTTCCAAAAAGAATCTACTATATATGCTTTCCTTTTTTATTTTTTGCTTTATTATCTTTTTGGACCCAAGTTGGGCTTTTCGGTCCCGGGTTGGGCTTGGACTTTGTTTTGCTTATGGCATTTTGATTTCATATGTATAAAGTTACCTTATGGGAAAAATTAAATTAAAAAAATCTTGACAGTGTATTAAAGGCCGAATTTTGAGAATTTCAATTATTTTCCACCATTTTGGGACTTAGGAGCTCAGATTTGGAAAGATTTTGAACACAATTTTCACTTACAAGCTTTGAATGAGTGATTCTAGCCTGAATATATGATTATTTCATGAACCTAATGTTAGATTTGTCATTTGAATATGAAATAAAGATTGAATTGGGATTTCTAGACATAGATCTAGAATTACCTAAATTGGATTTTGAGTATCCAAATGGACTCCAAATATAAATCTAAACATAGATTTGAAATCGTGTGGTTATGGTAACATACATCTATAATGTATATAGGATTTTGAGCATGAGGGTCGGGTTTAACATTTTGGTTGACTTTTGGTCTAATTTCATGTCATATTACAATATTGTTATCGTTAGTGTAATGATCGTCTGGTCATTTTGAATACCAAGACCGTTTTTACTAAATGACATATCTCATAGGTTTATGCAGCAGAGAGTTGACCAGTCCCAAATATACATATTCAAAAGATGAAGGTAGCGGAGATGAGGATAATCAGGTGGATGTGCAAAAATACTAAGAGAAATATGATTAGGAATGAAGTTATGTACGATAGGGTGGAAGTTGCCTCCATGGCTGTTACACCCCGTATTTCATGTATTATCATCATCGTAATACTAGCTGACATAAGCTCAAAGATGGTAAGATCCATCGAAGGGACTAATAAAGGTTTACGGAAGTGTTGAGTAAGTTTCGACAAGGTTTGAAACTAATTGGATCAACGAAAGTAAGTTTCGATGAAAGTTTGACAAAATGCCAAGGTCTGAAGGACTCTACAAATCGCAGAGCATAACCTGAAACTCCCAGGAAGTGTCTGCGAGACATAGAGGGGCTGCAGAGCTTCATAGAGATTTTGAGAAGTTTGGGGCATGGCATGCGACATGGCCTATGAGTCGCAGGTTGTACCGTAGGATGAGTCAGTGCAAATTTTCTAACTTTCTATATAAAGACCCACTTCGATCCTATTGTCATTTTATTTAATTTATCAACCCTAGACAGCTCCTAAACACCCTCTAAAAGGTCTCATGATCCTAGACCAAAAACAAAGGTTAACTGAGTGAATCAACTTAAGGAATTCCGTGGTTATCGTTAGATTGTTCCTCTCCCCATTGTGTTGAATTTGGAGGATCCTTTGAAGTGACGTAATATCTAAATTAGAATGATTCTTGTAATTGGAGGTAAGTTTCATTTTCATCTCCATGTTCTTATATTTATACAAATGATTAGAGGGATGATTGTTGCAAGATCTTGTAAAATAAGTTCTTGAAACCCTGAGCCTATTGTTGGATGTTGTTGGATTGTAAAATATGAACTAAGAGTGTAGTATAAAGTTGTTGGGTTATTGATTTTGTTTTGGAGATGGAGAAGAGTAAGTGAAGAAGGTTGTTGTGTTGATATATGTAGAGGTTGATCTATAGAAGATTATATAAATGCTATGCATGTTAAGTGTTGAACAAAATGTCTAAAAAAGTTTTCTTATGAGTTATGAATCCACAGTTGATACAAATTGTTTGTTTGTTGTTGATAGTCATACGTAAAGTATACGAAGACTCATGGGATCTGTATAGCTAAGGCGATAAGGTATGTAAGGCTCATTCCTTCTTTTAGGCATGATCTTGCTAATGAACAAAAACGTAACAAAACATCTCTTAAACGACTCTACTCGTAATAGCTTGAATTATCACATCTTTCTGATCCATTAAAGTAGTTTAAGACTCTTTTTTGTCCTTTGTCAAGATTACTTTCCGCGCTCTATTTATATCTCTTGTTGATTAATGAAAGTTGACGTACGTAGTTACATAACGTTAGTCGGAGTCATCGACCTTCAGTCCCCCCGGTCTTATGATATTCCTTGAAGTCGTTTGTGCATTCTACATCTACATATGTAGCTATTTTCTACCAAGCCCCGCTATAGTTGGCCCAGTATAGCACTTATATGTGCATACCACTGCAGTTAGGTACATTATGATGATTTGCCGCATAGAGATGCTTGATATGATATTATATGACACTATAGAGTGGCCTTATTTTTACTATTATGCATATGATCATGAGTCGGTATGTTGTACGCCCTCAGAGGCAGTTCAGAGTTGCAGGTTGTTGTTTGTACCCTTCACTTGTATTACATGCTTATATACATTTTTACATGTCTTACATATTTAGTACATTCTTTCGTACTGAAATCCATTTTGCTGGGGCGCTGTGTTTCATATTTTCGCAATAGCAATGATGGAAGATCTTTGAGGCATAATCTTTATCTCAGTTAGAAAAGACCTAGAATATATGATTTTTCTATAGTATAGAACACAAGAAGATGAATCAGAGAAACTAGCAAGAACACAGGCGAAATACATACATTCTTCAGCTGAAGCAACAAGATGCAACAGTGAGTTAAAAACGAAGCTCCACTTTGCCCCATTTCTGGATCCAGCACAAGGAGACGGCAACAAGAGCGAGAGAGGAGGGCAAGGAAGACAGGGTTTCCAAAAAGAATCTGCTATCTATGCTTTCCTTTTTTTATTTTTTGCTTTATTTTCTTTTTGGACCCAAGTTGGGCTTTTCGAACCCGGGTTGGGCTTGGACTTTGTTTTGCTTATGGCATTTTGATTTCATATTTATAAAGTTACCTTATGGGAAAATTAAATTAAAAAAATCTTGATAGTGTATTAAAGGACGAATTTTGAGAATTTCAATTATTTTCCACCATATTTGGACTTAGGAGCTCAGATTTTCTCTTCCATTTCATTGAATCTTTCTCATCATTTAGTCTAAATTGTTTTTCATTAATTTCATATGTGGGTTCTCCACTATATCACACCATCTTCACGTTCAATATTGTACGATAATAATTTATAGATATTTGCAGTAACTATGTTTGGAGGCCCTCACTTTCTCATTTTTTTTTTAAAAGTGCAGTAAATGTTTTTCCATCCGATAGAATAATTATATTAAAGGATTGTATTTATTATAATTATTTAGTAATTAGTGTGATTGTATAGTAATAGTGTGATTGATAGTAAGAATCAATTGTATATGGTAGGTAGATTAGATAGTTTAAGTCTAGCCTTAATTATGGTTGTAATAGGGGTATATTACCCACTCTTTTGGAAGAGAATAATTGAGAAAAATAAACTAATTATTCTTACATGATATCAGAATATTAGGGAAAGATCCTACCCTAAATATTCTCTCTCCAAATTTTTGGCCATCCTCCATAGGGATGTCAGTGGGACGGGTAAATACGGGTACCGCCCCGCATTCGCTCCAGTTGGGGAGGGTATGGGGATGGTTTGGTGGGTGGTGGGGCGGGTATGGGTATCAAAAGTGCTACCCGCCATGGGTAGTGGGGCGGGGGTGGATTTCATATAAGACGCCCGCCGCACTTCCGCATTACCACTGCACCGCCCATATCCGTATTGTCTATTAGTTTAATTAGACTATTTATGAATTTATTTGGCCCTTTGATTTAAAATATGACTTGAGTCAACCCGCACCGTGTCCTTAAAATCATGAAAGTACCTCTTTCCATTTTTTTTTACATAAACAGTAGTGTACTGATCCTGAATGTACCTCGTCCCTTTGTTTATAAAATGGCTTTGTACTAATCATGAAAGTACCTCTTCCATTTACTTCTTTGTTTAGTTTCCTTTGTCCATGGAAGTTTCATGCTCCAAATTATGGAAATCCTGAAAATAATATTAGTAGGCTAATCTACTTTTATTGTCCATTTGCATCTCTGGTATATGAAAATAGTAAGTTTAATAGGATGTATGCTTAGGTTAGGCTTGCATGTGTGGATGAAACAGCTCTAACCTTGGAATGCCCATCATTTGTGTTTTAATGTTTGCCAACTTTTCAGCGATCATTTATGCTAAGTTAAAACCTTGATCTTGCCATGGAAAGATGGTTAACTGAGAGATTCAAAGTCAACCTGGAGAGCTCTGTGTATAGTTGGGTTCGTCTTTTTGACAAGGCAAATCCTGAAAACTAGTTAATCATTTTTGAGGTATCGAGAAAAAATGAATGAGATTAATGGGTACCCGCCGGGTAAGTGGGTACCCGCGCGGAGTAAGTGGGGCGGGGACGGGTGGAGGAATTACTATCCGTGATGGGTGGTGGGGCGGGGGTGGGGGTGTGTTTTAGGTGGTGGAGTGCAGTGCACGGTACCCTTCCCGCCCCGCCCCATTGACATCCCTAATCCTCCACCTTCCACCACCGGCCGACCACCATTTTTTTGCACTATTTTTATTTCTTCCATTATTGATCTTTATTTTTTGGCCCACAATGTCTGAAATCCACTTTTCATCCAGCCCTTACCGTTTCTAACATTAAAACACATAATTCCATCATTCTTGAGATGGAGAATGTTCACTATGCAACTTGGGCAGATCTTTTTAAAATATATTGTCGTTCCCACCGGGTTATTCATCACATAATCTCGTCGGCGACTAGCAAAACACAGGAGTTAAAAACTGATGCGGACAAAGAACTTTGGGAAACTCTTGATGCCACAGTTCTTTCATGGATTTATCTAACTATCTCTAGTGATTTGTTGCATACAATAATGGAACCCGATTATATAGCAATGGAGGCTTGTAATCGTTTGCGGGATATTTTTCAAGACAACAAAAATTCCTAAGCGGTCACGTTGGAGCATGTTTTCTACACCACTGATATGGTGGATTTTTCGAATGCATCGGCGTATTGTCAATGCCTCAAAGTCTTGTCGGATCAACTCAAAAATGTTGGTTCGCTGATTACCAACAATCGATTGGTTCTCCAATTGGTTATCGGTCTTACCGACACGTATAGTCGTGTCGGAACGCTTATCCAACAAAGCAATCTTCTACTACTGTTTTATCAAGTCGGGTCAATGCTTATTCTTAAAGAGAAAGGTTTCGCCAAAAAGGCTACAATTGTTTCAAATTCCACCATGATAGCCAATGACACTACCACCAACTTTGAGCCTGCACAATAAAATCAGGGATAAAAAAGATGCAACGGTGGTAAAAATCGAGTTGGAAATAACTGAAATGGCAAAAATAGCGGCAACCAGAATTTCGGTGGTAGAGGTGGCGGCAGAAATGGCGTTAGAAACAACGACAAACTGTGGTAGCCCAAGCCACAGTGGGGCGACAACCCAAACCAGTGAGCCTGGTAGTGGCCTTGGGATGTGCCATTTTGTCATTACCCATCAGGTAACTGGGACATGCCCAGTTCAAGGCCTACTAGCCATGGGACGGGTTACGAGCATCAACAACAACCCAGTTTTAGGCCACCCAACTTTGGGCCCAGAAATAGTCCAGCTGGAAATTCCAGCAACTTTGGGCCACTGACAAACCAGTGACAGGAGGACCATTCAGTCGTGACAAGCCAACAGATATTGAGTCTGCCATGCACACCCTATGACTAAATGCGCCCGATGCAAATTGGTATATGGACACCGGAGCTACGTCACATATGACATCTTTCCAAGGTAATCTCTCGTCCTATTTTAATTTGAGCAAAAATAATGATATAATTGTCGGAAATGGCCATTTTATTCCAATTCGAGGTTATGATTCTACTAAATTGTCACCACCAAACTCACCCTTAATTTTACAGAATGTTCTTCATGCTCCACAATTAATCAAAACCTTGGTGTCTTTGGAAAATTTAATATTGATAATTGGGTGTTTGTAGTTTTTTACCCATTTGGATTTTCCGTGAAGGATTTTCAGACGGGGACACTTCTCATGAGATGTGATAGTCAAGGGGAGCTCTATCCAATTACATCACCAAATCAGCGAACCAAGTTACCTTCCACTTTTGTTATTTTTGCACCCTAATTATGGCATAAATATGGGGTCATCCAGGGGCACCCGTTTTAGCCTCTCTCAAACGAAATAATTTTATTCATGTACTCAAACACGTAGTTCTAATATGTGTCGTTCATGTCCATTTGGAAAACATGTTCAATTGACATTTGTTTCATATACTTCGTGCACACTTATGTCATTTGATATAATTCATTGTGATATTTGGACATCACCCATTTTGAGCTCTTCGGGTCATATATATTATTTGTTATTGCTTGATGACAACTCTATTTTTTGGACATTTCCCTTGTCGAAAAAATCACAAGTGTTTTCAACATTTCTTATTTTTAGAGCATTCATCCAGAAACAGTTTAAACGAGATGTTAAAAATATTCAATGTGATAATGGTAGGGAGTTTGATCATAGGCAATTTTGGGATTTTTGCAACTCAAATGGTTTAAATTTTCGTATTTCATGCCCACACACAGTCTCACAAAATGAGAAGGCAGAACGAAAAATACGAACCATTAATAATATTATTCGAACATCCTTTGCCCATGCCACACTACCTCCATCATTTTGACATTATGCACTACAAATGGCTACGTATTTATTAAAAATACTACCCCACAAAAAATTGTCATATCAAGCCCTAGTAAAAATCCTATACTTGCGGGACCCTTCTTATTCCCACTTATGGGTATTTGGATGTTTGTGCTATCCTTTTTTTCCATCCACCGCCATCCACAAACTACAACCCGGTCTACTCTTTGCATTTTTTTGGGTTATCCTTCCCATCATCGAGGTTACAAATATTACGACCTCTCTTCCAATAAAATCATTGTGAGTCGTCACGTCCTTTTTGATGAAACTACTTTCCCATTTACAAAATTACATGTGTCCGGACCTCCTACATATGATTTTCTAGCTGACAGCCTATCCCCGTATATGACTCATTCTTTATCGAGCCCCACTGCCACTGTTTTGACCGACCTAATTTCCCAAAAATATTTGGGCTCCAAAACAGTGGCTCCTTCTCGGATAGTTACTGCCCAACGAATTGGGCCAGTTTTACCACCATTGGGCCCATTTGATATTGGCAGTTCTGGCCCAACTCCCATTGCTCCGATTCTGGCCTAATTTCCAGCCCATCGGCTCGTCACCCGTAGTCAACACGACATTATCAAACCCAACACGAAATATAGCCTACACAACCAAGTCTCAAAATCATCATTACATCATAATCCCGTGGCATCCCTTAATGACCCAAATTGGAAATTGGCTATGGATGATGAATTTAATGCTCTTATTAAAAATAGAATGTGAGATTTGGTACCACGTCTCCCTAATCCTAATATATTTCGGTCTACGTGGTTTTTCAGTCACAAAGAAAAATTTAATGGTGTTTTTGAGAAGCATAAAGCCTGTCTTATATGTGATGAGAAAACAAAATATGTTGACCCATCTTTTAGTCATTTCTTGCAATTTTAAGCATTTTAGGACACCGCATTTTAATCATCATTCTTTGCATTTTTTACATAATATTCTATGTTTATTTCTTCGCAAAATGGCATTGCATCTTTTTATTTTAAATTAAGCATGATGTCTTTGTTAATATTATATTTCTATTATTATTACACCGTCGTTTTATTTTAATAATGTTTGCATCTCTTTGAATAATTAATTGGTACCGCATTTTTACTTTTAATTAGGCATTAAACATTTCTTAAATATTGCATTTTATTATTATAGAGTCGACATTTTTATTTTGATAATTTTGTATCTTTTTAAATAAATTTTCTTTTAAATAATTAACCCGTTTTGCATTTTGTCAAACCAGTTCAGTCCGAGACACAATCCGGATCAGTCAAGTCCGCCAAAAACCGAAGCCCAAACCAAGACCCAAAAAATAAAAAACTCCCAATGCACTTTCATCTTGTTTCCCCCCAAAACTCAAACCCTAAACCTAAATACCCCTATAAATAAAAAATCTACCCTTCCCCCCCCTCCTTAACAGCAGCAGCCGCCCAACACAACCTCTCAGCCGCAACTCTCCATATATCTCACCCCTCATTTGTTATCATCTTCATCAACTCAAGCCCACACCCATGCCCAGACCACCCCCACTCCGGCGAACCCCATCACCACTGTCGAACCACTCACGAACCCAACCCCCGTCGCCTCTACACTGCGAGCTCAAAGCTCGTGAAAAACCATCTCCGACTCGCATTTCTCCCGTCGAACCTCACCTCCACGCCACTGTCCTGTACAAAATGTCATGGCGGCATCGCTCCGGTGTACCTCGCCGTGAAAGCGACGCCCCTCCCCCTTTTGGATTCTTGTGCTGTCGAAATGGCCGGAGTTGAACTCCGGCGACACTGTTTGGTTCTCCTTTCTTTTATATTATGTATGTTGTGTTAACAAACTGATTTTCTTTTATGATTTTGGCATATCACCGGAGCTCCGAACACCGGCGACCCCTTTTGAATTATTTTTGGGATGTTTGGTTGGCTTGTGACTGTTGTTTGATTTTGCAGTCTGGTCAGAGTTTAAAACTCTGGTGGCATACATTGGCTACTTGTTGGTGCGTTGTTACTATTTTTCTTGTCGGGTTTGTTATCCCTGTTTGCTCTATGAGCTGCTGCTCGTTAATATTTTCATACCCACCTATCATGACTGCTCTTTTGAATATTGTTGCGATCTGAACTGAGCTTTGTCTCATTTTTTTAGCTATATTTTTTGCCTTAATATTAAGTTGAGTTGCTGATGCAGAACCTTGGAAACTTTCCGATAAACCGCCACTATTTTTATTGTTTTCAGTTGACGTCGGACTGATTTTGGCGTTTTTGCCCCTTTATTTCATTTATTAAGCTGGTTTTGAACCAGTTGCTACACTAGATAAAGCCCACTGATTTTGAACAAGATACTACACTTGACTGGCCAATGAAAAAGTTATCCGTCGATTTTTAAGGCCTCCACAGTTGCAAAGACGGAAAATAAAATAAAATGAAGCTTTCTGGGCAATGATGATTTCTTCCACTTACACCGGATAACCAACACGCGCTGGCAGGGAGAATTCTCGCAGCCGCACTTGTTTAGGATGTCCCACTTATATTTTTTATATATCTGAGCCCTCCGTGTTTAAAACTATTACTGTTTTGGCGCGGATCTGAAGGTTTTATTTATTTTATTGTTTCTAACAATATTGGCCGATGAAGGAATCTCCGTCTGATTTCCAAGGCCTTCCTGTACAAAAGACGGATTTATTTTTTGGCTTTACTTATTAATTCTTGCTATTACTTTAAAATTATTTATTTATTACTAACACTTTTACTAAGTGTTTATGCAGGTACCCGGAGATCATTTTGTGCAGAAGGCCTAAAAAGGGCTAAAAGATGTCCCGGAGTTTTTATTCGATTTTAGCTTTATTATTTTGTATTGCATTCCATTGTAATTGTAAATTATGAAAGCTGCTTAGAATATGTAGAAATAAAAGGGCAACAAATAATTAACCTAGGTTTGAACGGATAACCGCAAGTTAGCGGATCTTAAAGGATGTCTAACCCCTTCCCTTTAGGATAATAAAGAACCCTGATCCAGAATCTCATTAATTTCGTAGACCATTAAATGAAGATTAATTGCAGTATTTTTATTGCAATAAATCAAGTGTCCTAATTCACTTAAATAATTAGGTGACGACTCCTTAAAATCAGCATTATTGCTCCATCTAGGGAACCGCGCCAAAGAGCAACGTTGCGGATACCGTTCAGACCCCGAGGTAAAAACGGGCGCGACATGACTCATTCTTTATCGAGCCCCGCTGCCACTGTTTTGACCGACCTAATTTCCCAAAAATATTTGGGCTCCAAAACAGTGGCTCCTTCTCGGACAGTTACTGCCCAACGAATTGGGCCAGTTTTACCACCATTGGGCCCATTTGATATTGGCAGTTCTGGCCCAACTCCCATTGCTCCGATTCTGGCCCAACTCCCATTGCTCCGATTCTGGCCCAATTTCCAGCCCATCGGCTCGTCACCCGTAGTCAACATGACATTATCAAACCCAACACGAAATATAGCCTACACACCCAAGTCTCAAAATCATCATTACATCATAATCTCGTGGCATCCCTTAATGACCCAAATTGGAAATTGGCTATGGTTGATGAATTTAATGCTCTTATTAAAAATAGAATGTGAGATTTGGTACCACGTCTCCCTAATGCTAATATATTTCGGTCTATGTGGTTTTTCAGTCACAAAGAAAAATTTAATGGTGCTTTTGAGAAGCATAAAACATGTCTTATATGTGATGAGAAAACAAAATATGTTGGTGTGGATTGCGGTAAAACATTCAGTCCGGTGGTTAAACCAGCAACTATCAGAACATTTCTTAGTCTAGCTCTGTCAAAGGCGTCAACCACTTCATCAGTTAGATGTCAAAAATGCCTTTCTTCATGGACAACTCAATGAAACTGTTTACATGTACCAGCATTTGGGTTATATGGACACTAAATATCCCAATCATGTGTGCTTGCTCAAGAAATTATTATATGGGCTCAAGCAAGCCCCCATGACATGGTACAAGAGATTTGCCGATTTTGTCTCTCATATTGGTTTTTCCAACAGTCGTTCCGATCATTCTCTGTTTATCTACCGTCATATCATAATATTGCTTATCTTATTTTATATGTGGATGATATTATACTAACCGCCTTATCAGATGCTCTTCGAAAGTCCATCATGTCACAACTTGGTTCTAAATTTGCAATGAAAGATCTAGGACCACTACACTACTTTTTAGGTATAGCCATGACATAAGGAAGTATGCATCTGAGATTGTTGAACGTGCTGACATATCCTCATGTGAACCTTCAACAACTCTAGTGGACACTAAATCCAAATTGGGTGCATCATCTGGCAAATCATTTACAGATCCGACACTCTTTCACAGCTTGGCAGGGGCCCTGCAATATTTGACATTCACCAGACCAAATATTTCTTATGTTGTGCAACAGATGTGCCTTTTCATGCATAATCCAATGGATGATCATATACATGCACTCAAACGCTTTGTGCGATACATTCAGGGCACTATCGAGTATGGACTTCATCTATATCCATCATCGACATCCTCACTTGTAGCTTATACAGATGTCGACTGGGGAGGGTGTCCGGACACTAGACGCTCCACGTCTGGTTATGATGTATTTCTTGATGATAACTTGGTCTATTGGTCCTCGAAAAGGTAAACAACCTTATCTAGATCCAGTGCTGAAACATAATACCGAGATGTTGCCAATGTTGTGTCTGAATCATGTTGGCTTTGGAATCTTCTTCTCGAACTCCACTGTCCCATTCCGAAGTCCACATTAGTATACTATGATAATGTTAGTGTCATCTACCTCTCTGAAATCCGGTCAATCACGAACTCACAAAACATATTGAGTTGGATATCCACTTTGTTCATGAAAAGGTCTCTAGCGGACAAGTGTGTGTGTTACATGTCCCGTCCCGTTATCAGATTGCAACTATCTTCACCAAAGATCTTCCGCTGAATTTATTTGAAGATTTTTGGGACAGTCTCAGCATACGTCTACCTCACGCTTCAACTGCGGGGGAGTGATAAAATAATTATATTAAATGATTGTATTTATTATAATTATTTAGTAATTAGTATGATTGTATAGTAATTAGTGTGATTGATAGTGATAATCAATTGTATATGATAGGTAGATTATATAGCATAAGTATAGCCTTAATTATTGATGTAATAGGGGTATATTACCCACTCTTTTGGAAGAGAATAATTGAGGAAAATAAACTAATTATTCTTGCACCATCTTTTCAAAATCAAGTATTGTTATTTCCTTCATCAATTTCATGATTAAAATATTAGTTTCCTTCGAATCCGATTAAGTCAAATTACTCTGTATTGAAGTAAGGTGTCAGAAAGCTTTCAAGAAAGTCGAATCGAGGTATGTAAGATTTACCTTTTTTCTCTTTTGACGTGATCTTAAAAGAAACGACATATACCAAAACATCCCTAAAAATAACTCAACTCTTAAATAGTGAAGCTATGATTATTCCTTGTTCTTAGACACGTTTCTTGGATCTTGTTTGTCCCTTGTCGAGAGTACTTTTCCGCATTTTATGATATCTCTGTTTATGTGTTATTCTGTTCTCTTAATTGGTTTCACGACAATTGTTGTACGTAGTCACATAACGATAGTCGGAAGGTGACGACCTTATGTCACTCCGACTATATTTATGATGTTCTTCCAAGGCCATTCATGCATTATATATATATGTATTTATTTTACCACATTGAGCATCGCTATAGTCGATCGGGTACAACACTTATATGTGCACACCACTGTAGTTGGGTAAGATAACACTGAGTCCTATTATGGTCGGATACAATAACACTGAGTTCTATTATGGCTGGGTACGATAACACCGAATCCTATTATGATCGGGTACGATATGATGATATTATTGCCCCAATGTGAGGCCTATATATATATATATCCTCAACGGCATTCATAGTTACATGTTATCTCTTCCTTGTCCTTATTTACATTACTGTATCTATTTATATTTTCTTGCCTTACATATTCATGACATTGTTCGTACTGACATCCCTTGCTGGGGCGCTGTGTTTCATGCCCGCAGGTCAGATAGATGGAGTGACGCGCACATTAAGTAGGATGTCAGCTCACGGTGTCAGAGATCTCCACTTGTGCATGAGGTGCTAGTCTGAGTCGGTATTGCATTATATATATTTATGAGTATGGCAGACTCTATCCCGACTTGATGATGTTTGTGATCCCGGTTAGATAGTTGCATTCTTCCTCTCTCTCTATTTTGGCTTGGGGCACTGTTAGGCTCATCTATCCGAGTTTGAGCAGTTGAACTCTTCCCAGGCGAATCAATAATGATTGTGGTTGGTGGTGGATATAACACCATTTATCTTCATTATTTAGCCCTATTGGACCGCAAATTCGATAAATGAAATTATACTGACCCTAATCTGAGATCAATCTTGGTAACTTCTTAGAGACTTGTAGACAATTGTCATGTATGGCCTTGCCGACCTTCCTATTATCTGTTGATGTTATTGTGGCCTTATCGACCTTGTATATACATATATTGTTGGATTGTCGTCCTTTACATGTTATTTATTCAAATTGTTTTATAGTAACTATTTGCTTCATGGCTAAAACAATATGTGATTTTCACACATAAATATGTCACCAATTCCAAGTTGTTACATGTATCTATGATATCACAACTTTTTCTTCAACATATTATTACCATTACTCATTAATTATCATTATTTTAGATTATTACTAATTTCATGGTGACAACATATTGTGTAGTTACAAGTATAAGTTTGATAATTTAAAATTAGTTCATTTTTTAAAAATAATTGTTGCAAAAGCAAGTGTTACGTTATAGATTCTAATGTTACGTAGTTCATCTCTAATAACTCATAGTATGCAAGTGTAGTGACATATCTCTTTGAGAACTTCATTCTCCTATCCCAAAGCACCTCATTAATTAGTTTCAACTACTATCAATCCTCAATTCTTGAGAAGGCCCAAAGGTATTGCTAGGATTTGATGGTAATGGCCTATTCGTGATAAAGATATGAGGTAGAGTAAGCGGTACAAGACATTCATGAAGGTATAATCAACAATGAACATATTTTTGTTGTTGGTCTATGCATAATCGTTGTCTCGTCTATAGTAAAAGTTATAAATCTGAAATGTTTATCTTCAACCTCAAGCTCATATCTAAAATATTCATCTTGCAAGAAGGCCAAAAGGTATTGTTCGGATTCGTGGTAATGGCCCCTTCATGGTAAAGATATGAGGTAAACTAAGTCGTACAAGACATTCATAAAGGCATAAGCATCATTGAATGTATTTCTGTTGTTGGTCTATGCATAATCATTGTCTCGTGTATAATAAAAGTTATAAATCTAAAATGTCCATCTTGTACTTCGAGCTCAAATATGAAATGTTACGCAAAATCACCTTAAATCTTCTCCAAACTCCTTTAAATTTGAGATTTAGACTATTCACTAACAAAACCCAATACCTACTTGAAATAAATCATTCATTCATAAAATCCAGTTTTCAAGTTTGAAGCGCATCCTTTAATAATGGCTATACTCAAGCTCAAATGCAAAATTTAATCCAAAATCACCTTAAATCTTCACAAAATTCTCTAAAATTTGAGATTTAAACTCATCAAAAGATCCCTAATAAAATTCAATTACAGTCACTTAAAATGAATTACTCTTTCGAAAATCCATTTTTTCAAGCTTTAAGCTCAAGCTCCAACAATTGCTGTCAATGGGGAGCATATTTCAATTGTAGCAATAAAAACGTGAGAATGAATTGTAAGAGGAAAATACCATTTTATATTTTTTTATAAGATAAAAGAAATATTTTTAGATTTTTATTTTGGTTTATTTTATTATTTCTTACTTTGGGTCAAAATATATTTATAAAAACTTGAGGGCTGGTTTGGAAGCTTGGAATAATTATAATTTTATTTTAAAAAAATCATTGAACGAAAATATATTTTTTAGACTTGAGAATTCATTTTGACGCCCCAATAACTTATCTTCACTTAATTAACATTAATTCTGAAAAGGCTAATAATTAAAATTTGAGGTTCAGTTTTTTAATAAAAACTAGCAATGGGCCCTGCCATCACACTTCTCCTGTTAGAAAAATTGAGGAGAAAGTCCGAAGGCGAAATTACCCAACTATATAGAGACTTCTTAGCCAGGTGAGATGTAAAGTGATATGCGCGAGTGACAGCTCTGCAAGGAAGAGGACCAAACGAATTCAGCGACCACCCTTGCAATATTTCAGCAAAGTATTGTCACCGTACGGGTTCGAACCCGCGACTTCGACATATTACCTTAGACACTTAACAACTCGACAGTGCGCCTGGAGGCTTAAGAAAAGCATTACTGATTGTATTCTTTTCCTTTTGCTCAGAATTCCATTTCTTCCCATAATTTACTTCACAGAACCGGACGAAGGACGCGCCAAACGGCGTCGTTTGCATAGGTCTAGCCAAGCGTCGAGCTGTAATGGCGGAGAAACCGCAGCCAGTTGAGGTACTATACTGTGGAGTCTGCGGGTTACCAGCGGAGTACTGTGAGTTCGGACCCGAATTTGAGACATGCAAACCCTGGCTCATTCAAAACGCACCCGATATCTACCCGGATCTCCTCAAAGGTTATATTAACCCTAGTTATAATATATAAATAAATAGAGTCTATTTTCCTTTTCCTTGATTTGTTTGTATTTGCAGAATCAAACGGAAAAGAAGCAGATAAAGTCTCTGATAAGCTTCAGTCGACTTCAATCTCTCAAGGTGAAAACCAATTTGCTATTTCGTTTCAACAGTTTAAGGGTGAATGTTGATTATAGACTAGTCATATACTATGTGTAATATGGATATGAACTGACAATGTTATATAATAGTGGACATTGGGATGTGACTGTAGAGATGCTGATGCTAAAGATGGATGTACAATCATATTAGATTAAAAATGTTCACAGTTGCCATAAAGTGCAAGTATCACGTAATGATGGTAAAATGTGAGAAGGTTGTTTGTGATGGTTTGGACATGTCTTGCGTTGACCTAGAGATGGACCAATTTGTAGGTGTGGAACTTGTTGGAAATTTATTAACGTGAAATAAAGTTAATCCTATTATTTATGACTCGAACAATTGGGGCCCCGCACGTCGGAAACGTCGTTTTCACACACGTGCACACGTTGTACCAAATATCGTAAATTTTCTTAGTGAAAGAGATATTGATATGTAAACGAAATGTTTGAGACATGAAATGATAGACGGTTATTGACCAAATGACGAGTGTTTCACGTTGGTAAATGAAGGAAGAAGTGTACGATGTGTAAAAGATGCAACGAGTAGGAAATCGCCGCAGAGCGGCAAGTCGAACGCGCGGCAGTGGTGGTTAGTTCTTGGAATTCAGTGCCACGACGCCTCCAGCGAGGGGCGCGGCGATGTGATAGCGATGGTCGATCAAGACGGAAATTTTCTGACTTTTGGGCTGGTTTTGGAGCATTGATCCTCCATTACTTGACACTTGAATTTAGCTATTATTTGGCTGAATTATAACCTCTCAATAAGTGCCATTACATGGCCTTGATTGTCATTAGTTGGCTAGATGAGAGGTCATCTTACACACTATAAATTGAGGCTTTAGACTCAATTGAAGGACACACTTACAATCAGATTTTCTGAATACTTCTTTATCTCTTGCTTTCTTTCATACACTAAAAAATATTCTTCTTTTTTGTAAACATTTGAGTTTCCTTTGATCAATTGTTTGTTGCTGTTTTATCTTGGGAGACAAGTTGTCGATCACCGTAAAAGAATACATACGAGTTAATATTGTCTTAAGGGCAGGGTGCTAATACCCGACTCAACAATTTTTTTGTAGTAGTTCACTTCCGTTCTTGATCCAGATTGTAATCCTTATTGTTATTACTTACTTCCCATTTCCTTCCTTATTGTTATTACTTACTTCCCATTTCCTTGTAACCCTCATTGTAACTCATAATCTTAAGACAATATTTGTTGTAAGTAACAAACAAGATGACTGGAGGCGAACAATTCGTTGCTGGATTTTCCACTGCTGCTCAAGGTACACCTAGTACCTTTCCCCACTGATGCCACTGCTCAAGGGAACGCTACAGTTTCTCCTCCCGCCGGTTTTCACCATGAACGAACGCCCTGAGAAGTTCATGAGTACAAACTTCAAGAGATGGCAGCAGAAGATGTTGTTCTTTTTGACTGTTATGGGAATGACACGTTTCCTAACAGAAGATCCTTCACAAGCTAGAGATGAAACGAACCCTCAGCCAAATGAAACGACTGAAGGGGGCCAAGGTATCCACATCGTTAATGACATGAAGATGGTTCTTGATGCATGGAGTCATAGTGATTTCATATGTAAGAACTATATTTTGAACTGTTTGTCTGATCCTCTATACACGGTGTATTGCACCGTTGGAATTGCCAAAGAGTTGTGGGATAAACTACAGAAAAAGTACAACGTACAAGATGCGGGTACTAAGAAGTTCATCGTTGGGAAATTTCTGAAATTTCAAATGGTGGACAACAAAACTGTGATGTCCCAAGTCCAGGAATTTCAAATGATTTTACATCACCTGGATTTGGAAGGAATGAAGTCTAATGAACAATTTTTGGTTGCGTCGTTAATTGAGAAGTTACCTCCCTCGTGGAATGAGTTTATGAGTTACTTAATACTCAAGACGAAAAGATGACCTTTGAGGAACTTATTATCAAACTCCAAACTCCAGATTCAGGAGGATAATAAGAAGGTCATGCCAAAGAGGAAGCAACCCGCTAAGGCTAAGGTAAACCTGGCGGAAGCCAAAGGGAACTCAAGCAAGAAACGAAAGTTTCAGAAGGATGGTAAGAGCCCAACAACTGAGAAGTTTACAGGGAATTGCCATCACTGTGGTAAATCTGGTCACATGGTCAAGGATTCTCGCAAACTCAAGAATGCGAATAAACAGAAGGCCAAGGGCAAGACTAAGGCTAACATCGTCGAAGACACACTTCTTGACGATATGATTGAGGAGTTCTCATCGGTGGTACTTGAAGCAAACCTCGTTGAGAATTCTATGCAGTGGTGGATCGACACGGGTGCGACCCGACACATCTGTTCCAACAAAGACGCCTTCTCCACATATACACCAGACACATAAGAATCTGTTCATGGGAAACAACGCTACCTCTGGGGTGCTGGGGGTAGGAAAGGTAATCCTGAAGATGATTTCCGGAAATGAGCTTACTCTGAAGGAGGTAATGCATGTCCCGGAAATTAGAAGAAATTTAATTTCTGGACCTTTATCGGTGAATGCTACTTTTAGGCTAGTGTTTGAGTCCAATAAATTTGTAATCACTAAGAATGGAACATTTGTAGGAAGGGGCTTTGTCTGTGAAGGCCTCTTTAAAGTTAATGCTTTGTCTGTAATGCCTTAGTCTATTAATAATAAAATCGAGTCTTCTTCTTATTTGCTTGAGTCGTCTAATTTATGGCATCATAGATTAGGACATGTAAACTATCAATCTATCCAAAAGTTGGTAAAGTTGGAGTTGTTGTCGTCTATCGACGTAAACCCTCAACGTAAGTGTGAGGTGTGCGTAGAGACAAAACTTTCAAAGTGTCCCTTTAGATCCGTCGAAAGGGAAACCGCTCCTCTAGAACTCATTCACTCAGATATGTGACTTGAAGTTCACACAAACTAGAGAGAAAACAAGTACTTTGTGACTTTCATAGACGACAACACACGGTATTGTTACCTTTACTTATTAAAAAGTAAGGATGGAGCCTTTGAAACATTCAAACGCTACAAAGAAGAAGTTGAGAACCAACTAAGCGGACGAATTAAATCAATCCGTAGCGATATAGGGGAGAATACGTAGCGCCTTTTGAGGAATATTGTGCCCAATCGGACATTATTCATCAAACGACGACTCCATACTCACCTCAATCAAACGATGTCGCTGAACGCAAGAACCGTACCTTGAAGGAAATGATGAATACCTTGCTCATCAATTCCGACCTTCCCCAAAACATGTGGGGAGAAGCTGCCCTTACCGCGAATAAGATTCTTAATAGAGTCCCACATAAGGGTAAGGACAAGACTCCATACGAGCTATGGAAAGGAAAGAAACCCACCTACAAATACTTGAAGGTGTGGGATTGTCTGACAAAGGTTGAAGTACCTAAGCCAAAACAGGTCAAGATTGAGCCTAAGACTGTAGATTGCATATTCATCGGATATGCAAACAACAGTAGTGCTTATCACTTCTTAGTACATAAGTCAGATGTACCAGCCATCCATGTTGGTATAATCATGGAATCAAGGAATGCCAGTTTATTTGAAGACTCGTTTTCTAGAAAGGAAAGAGACAACCTCTCGCAAACGAAGTTATGAACAAAACTCTCAAGATCCAAGAGTCGTTGACTGCCCGGATCTAGGCGGTTCAGATCTAGTGAACTCCGAAGTGGCTGATTATCCGGAATCGAGTGTTCTAGATTCTCAAGACTTAAGAGGTTCTAGAGATGGAACCAAGACGAAGCAAAAGGGCTAGGACGGGTAAGTCCTTCGGTCCGGACTTTGTAGCTTATATGGTTCATGACGAACCACGGACAATTGCTGAGGCATGGTCAACTCCAGAAACACCGCTTTGGAAAGAAGCTATAGAGCTCCATTCTGCACAACCATACTTAGGAGTTGGTTGATCTTCCTCCGGAAAACAAATCGTTGGGTTGTAAATGGATACTCAAACGGAAGTTGAAAGCAGATGGATCTATAGACAAGTACAAGGCCATATTGGTAGTCAAGGGCTATCGACAAAAAGGAGGGCCTTGATTACTTTGACACCTACTCTCAGGTGTCTAGAATGACGTCCATACGAGTATTCATAGCTATCGCCGCGTTGCGGGATCTTGAAATACATCAAATGGATGTCAAGACAGCCTTCCTAAATGGTGATTTGGAAGAAGAAATCTATATGGACCAACCCGAGTGGTATGTGGTTTCAGGATAAGATAAGAAAGTCTGTCGGCTTGTCAAATCTCTGTATGGGCTGAAACAGGTCCCAATGTAATGTCACGAGAAATTTGATAGTATTTTACTATCGAAAGGATTCGCCATCAATGAGTGACAAATGTGTCTACACGAAAGGAAATGTCGATTCGTTCGTCATGATATGCCTTTACGTAAACGACATGTTGATCACATGGAGCAGTCTTAGGTTAATCCTAGAGACTAAGAACATGTTAAAACAATCTTTTGATATGAAGAATATTGGTATCGCAGATGTCATCTTAGGGATCAAGATCTCTAAGACATCTAACAGACTAGTCTTATCTCAATCTCACTACATTGAGGATGTGTTGAAGAAGTTTGAGATGTTCAATAGTTCGCCGATCACGACACCATTGGATATAAATCAAAAGATTGATAAAAATTGTGGTGCGCCCGCACGCCATGAGCGATATGCACAGGTGATTGGTAGTTTGATGTACATCACAAACTGCACTCGACCTGATATCGCTTATGCAGTCAACAAGTTGGCTAGGTTCACCCATAATCCAAGTGATGATCACTGGAAAGCGTTGACTCGGGTACTACGATATCTGAAATACACGCTAGCTTACGGGTTGCATTATTCGAGATATCCAAATGTACTAGAGGGGTACAGTGATGCAAACTGGATATCTGATATAGAGAACACCAACTCCACCAGTGGGTATATATTTACAAGTGGTGGCGGGGCTGTGTCTTGGAAATCCTCTAAGCAAACTTGCATTGTCCGATCCACGATGGAATAGAAAACCATCTCGTCCTTACTCTTGAATTCTCTTTTATATGTTCCGTCTTTTAATCTCTTGTCTGTGAGCTCCTAGCGGCTGGTGAATCCTACCCAATATCGGAATTGGATTGGATATTTCCTCGGTTTCCGAGAAGGGTTTTAATGGCGACCGGACTCCTCAGAGTTTATCGCTTTAGACAAAGCAGGAGAAGAAGCTGAGTGACTTCATAACTTCTTAGAGGATGTCCCGTGTTGGAACAAACCCGTATCTTCTGTAATGATCTACTGCGACAGTCAGTCGGCTATAGGAAGGACACGAAGTTCTACGTACAATGACAAATCTCATCATATTCGACGGAGACATAAGACCATCTGGCAGCTGATTACCACATGTATTATATTATGTAAAATCAAAGGAGAACATAACAGACCCTTTGACAAAGGGCATACCCAGAGATACCTGTCTAGGGGAAAAAGCCTAAAACCCAAACAATAAGAACTGATACGGTGGATACAGGATACCTAACCTTACTGACCAGAGATCTCAGAAATTAGGTTCAATGGGAAAACTAAGTCGTAAAGGTTTGAGCGCTTCGGTGGAAGTAAGATCACTTCAGATAATGATTTCTGCATAGAAACATGAATCCAAGTCCGTTCCCGTGATAAACATTAAGTGCTATATGCAGTGTGGGTAAATGTTAAGTTTCCAAAACCTTTAATGATCCTCGACGGTTGAGGTTAGGTTTGAGAATTTTTTTAATGGTTCCTAACACTCATGAAGTGGGGTATAGCATAATACCTTGTAGGAGACCACCTATTTAAGTGCGAGGACTGACTGCCTCAAATGAACGCACTTAAGAATCTAAGACGTGTCCAGTCCACGACCACAACGGACAAAACCTTAAAGAAGAACAAAGTAAGGAAATGTGTTGTGTTGGAACCGTTGTCTTGACTTACACTAAACACTGACGGTAAAAGTCATCATGTTCACCGCGCAATAAGTAAGTCCGATGGTATTCTACTATGAAAGGTTCAAAGCCACGACTACCTATCCAGATGCAACATCAATCCGCCGAAAGATTGCTAGTAAGATACCATGTGAGTGCGCCAAAATGTATTTCAAGAGGGGATTGTTGGAATTTATTAACGTGAAATAAAGTTAATCCTATTATTTATGACTCGAACAATTGAGCCCCACACGTCGAAAACGTCGTTTCCACATACGTGCACACGTTGTACCAAAGATCGTAAATTTTCTTAGTGAAAGAGATATTGGTATGTAAACGAAATGTTTGAGACATGAAATGATAGACGGTTATTGGCCAAATGACGAGTGTTTCACGTTGGTAAATGAAGGAAGAAGTGTACGATGTGTAAAAGATGAAACGCGGAGCCGTGAAGGGCCGCGATGCTGGGTGGCTGGTTGGTTATTGGAATTCAGGCGTCGCGGCGCCTCCCAGGTAGGGCCGCGACGCTTCGATGGCAGTGAGGTCGACTGAAGACGGAAAGTTTCTGACTTTTGGGCTGGTGTTGGAGCATTGATCCTCCACTACTTGACACTTGAATTCAACCATTATTTGGCTGAATTATAACCTCTTAATAAGTGCCATTACATGGCTTTGATTGCCATTAGTTGGCTAGATGAGAGGTCATCTTACACACACTATAAATTGAGGCATTAGGCTCAATTGAAGGACCCATTTGCAATTCTTCCTCGATTGCTTTCTTTCACACACTAAAAAAGGTTCTTCTTTTTAGTAAACATTTGAGTTTCTTTGCTCAATTGTTGTTGTTTTATCTTGGGAGACAAGTTGCCGATCACCGTAAAAGAATACATACGGGGCAATATTGCCTTAAGGACAGGGTGCTAACACCCGACTCAGCAATTTTTTTGTAGTAGTTCACTTTCGTTCTTGATCCAGATTGTAATCCTTGTGTTGTTACTTACTTCCCATTTCCTTATAACCCTCATTGTAATTCACAGAACTATGGTAAGTGAATGTGTTAAAAATGGGACAGGGTACACTTAAAATTAAATGGAGGGAAGTTGTCTCGAAAGACGTACAAGTTCTTGGTATCAATGCAGGTTTAACTAAACATAGGGCACAATGGAAAGAAAAGATCCATATCGGTGATATCTACTAGTTGAGAATAGATTTAGACAAGTTAGAAAACCTTTATGATTATTATTGTTAGTTATAGTTATATTTAATTTGTTGTTCACTTTCATTTTGTTTTATATTTAGTATGATGATGATATGAATGAGCTTAAATCAAGAAGTGAGTATTCATATAGCAAGCCCCATCTTATTTGGGGGGACTGAGGCATAGTTATTAACTTATTAGAGTCTAGGTCTTACAATTGGTTAGCTATGCCAATGAGTCGTTACTAGTTGTGTTCCCTTAGTTTGGAAGTTCTTCTCATATCTCTTTTCTGATGCCCCTGTTTTTATAAATCTAATTGGTTCTTTCCTTTTCAGAAGTTGAATCTTTTATTTTTATAATTGTCCTTTGTGGTGATCCATATATTCTTCTCATGTTATTGGGTACTCCCATATCATTTTGGCGGAAGGCCTTGTTTTTTCTTCATTAGTCATCTTATAGCCAAAAGAGGCCTGGTTAACAAGAAGTATACGTGGAAATATGATAAAAGAGTTTGTTTGTGTGATCCTTGTCCAAAAAAAAAAGAGTTTCTTTGTGTGATCTCCACGAATGAAAGCAGCATAGTCCTATGTTATTATATGATTGATTTCTCTTTGCCTTCGTTGGAGTAGCGCTCCGCCATATTGTCCACATAACTTCTTGTGGAGTGATATTCCAAGCTATGTTAGTGGTGCAAGGCCTTCTTTATTTAGTTTGGTCACAAAGATGGACATGTTTTCTGTGTATCTCTTGTTTGGAAAGTTCCATTCGAGGTCAAAACCTCCACTTGATTACAATTGTTAAGTAACTAACATGAAGGTCTTTCCAGAGTTGCTTAATGTGTAACTAGCACAGTGACCAAAGATGACAACTGCTTCTACATCCTTCTGCAGGGGGGCATTTGGGTGTGGAGGGGAATTAGTTTGAATTCTGTGAATAGGATTTGATTTCAAAGTTAGTGCTTCAAATAATGTTTTGGGGATTAAGCTAAAAAGGGAAGTGATTGTTACATGTATTGTTTACTTGGCACAGATTTGCTTTGTCTTCGTGAAATCCAAGAATCCACATACTAGAAGCTGGTTTCTAGCACTGTAAAGTACCTAGAGCTTGTGGGTTGGTTGACTTTTCTGTTGCCTATTATAGAACGTTCTATTTTAACCTTTTTCTCCATCTATCCCGATAAGTTGTTTTTGCTGTCTCAGAAGTAAGATATATATATATATATTGGGATGTAGTTTCCAAGGAATCTTTTTGTTTAAAAAAGTTTCCAAGGGCATGATACTGTTCTGAAGTCTCTAAGCTCTACTTAATTTAGAAAATGCTTTTGCATATGAATATTCGTGATATTGAAGATCATAGTTCTTAAGCTATGTAACTGAAAACAGACGCATGTTTTTCTTTGAAATAGAAAAAGAAGAAGATCTGAAGTTAAAATCTAAGTACTTTTCTGAGACAGATTTGAAGGGAAAACTGGCAAAATAAAAAATCTACGTAATTATTACAGAAGGGATCATCTTCTACTGAATACTATGCAGAATTTCACCTTATTAGAAAAACAATTAGCAGAGTGTATGACAAATGTGCACAAAGTATGAACTTTAAACAGTGGGTTAGTAGTACTTTTGCCAGGTTTTACATCCCATACATAATGTGAATGCTCAGTTCACCTGCTTAAAAACATTGTTACCAAGTTGAAGTGCTTTTCTGGAGAAACATAAAAGGGGTCTAACCCTCCCATAACCATTACAATTTTTTGATTGAAGACGAATTATGGTCATTGCTACCAAGTTGAAGTGGTTTGCTGGAGAAGACAAAACTTCAGCCGATGGAGTTGTAGTTGGGAATCAGTGTTGCCCCAAAATTAAGGTGCATGTGAGAGCGGACTAAATAGAGAGTGATTGAAGATGAAGATGATGGTAGGAGGAGATCAAAGGATTTTGTTTTTCCTTTCTTCTTTAGGACATGTAAACTTAGTTATTTAAACCCCAATAGCTTGAGGGAATAATCAACCCGAGTTCTCTCTCAAATTCTCTTCCTTCTCACAGTGATAAAATAAATTGTTGGCTGATATTTTTCCAAGCTGTGAACTCAGTAATGAATAGTCAATCATGTGTTCTAGGTTTCCTTCAAAATAGGGACAACATGTTGGGACCCTTTTCTAAGCTGACGCCGTAGTTATATGAGTTTTTCCCCAGAACCTCCTTTTAGTCGCCAATTACGCCTTTCCTCTTTGTTCCTTTTCTCCAACAATTGAGACAAAAATAGAACAATTTCTCAACCGAGCACTACCCAAGTCTTTTAAGAGCTTCAAATATGAGAAGCTTTTTTAAAGTAGGCTGGAAGCTTCTTTAAAGCACTGAAGCTCACAGACCGTATTCCCTAGATTATGAGTGATAAAGGGAGAGGAATTGATATTCATTAGGGGAAAAAAGAATTGATGCGTAGTAATATGAAGAGAGGTTGATTTCCTTTTTTCACATTAAATTTTCATTCTACAACTCTGAGTTGAAAATTTTGTGTTCTCGTTATTGAGCAATGCCTGCTGGTTTATAAATTACCATATTCCCTTTGCCCTGTCTTTTCTTTTCCCTTTCTAATCTCTTTTTATATGGTGATACGATAATCTTTTGATGTATTAGTGTTATCTTTTCCGACGGCCTTTTACTTCTTGTGTTTTAATATTCTGTTATCATGTCAAGTTTATGGTGGATTAGTTTTTGTAGTCAATGTAGCTTGGACGCTTTAAAAATGTCATCGGGTGTGTAAGATATTCCAAAAATAGTGATATTGTTTGAGGATATGACACGGGTACGGTAGCATTTTTGAAGAGTATGAGCAACATAGTTTGTAGCGAGGTCAATAGTTGTAAATGACTCATTTCAATAGAGAATTCTAGGATTAAGAGGGTGTTTGACTAAGCGTATAAATTGATCAAATTGACTTATAAACACGTTTGGTAAACACTAAAGTGCTTATAAGCCAAAAGCCATATGTTGGTCATCCCCAACTTATAGCTTTTCAGCTTACAAGCACTTTTGGTTTGACCAAATATTTTACTATTTTATCCTCAAAAGGTTTTTCTAATTCTCAAAATATCTTTCGTAAAACAAAATTTCTAATTTCCTCTTCACTTCGTATTCATCGTTCCTCCTTTAATTTATAATGTTTTGCAAAAGTTTTAAGGGCATTTTAGTCATTCTAACGAAAGAACAACTTATCAGTGCTTTTATACCAAACACATCAATTGCTTATTAGCATTTTTAGCACTTCTATCCGAACACATAACTACTTATATATAAAATCAGTTCACCACTTGAGCCCGTTTGGATTAGCGGATTGTAAATAGCTGATAAGATTTTTTAATTGTTGAAACTGATTTTATAAATAAGCAGTTACTTGTTTGGATTAAGTGCTAATTAGCAATTGATGTGTTTGATAAAGTGTTGATAAGTTGTTTTTTGTTAGAATGACTAAAGTAGCAAAAAAATTATAAGTTTAAAAGTATCCTTGTAAAAATGAGAGGAACAGTGAATATTGAGTGAGGAGAAAGTTTGGAATTTTGTTTTGGGAAAGATATTTTGAGAATTAGAAAAATCGTTAAAGATATAACAGTAATATACTTGGTCAAACTAAAAGTGCTTAAAAATCATAAGTTGGGATAGTCAGCTTTTGGCTTATAAGCACTTTGGAGTTTGTTGTTTACCAAATACGTAAATAAGCTAAAAGTGCTTATAAGCCAGTTTGACTAGCTTATAAGCTTAGCCAAACACCCTCTTAAAAACTAAGTTGCTCGGACTCGGGTGCGGATGTTCGATACGGGTGTAGATCTAGAGATCGGATCCTTCATGATCTAAATTTTAAAATTCGGAGCTACGGATCCAGACATGGATACGGGTACAGGGATTCAGCTAAAAATAATTCAAATATCTAAAAATAGAGTTATAGAACCTAAATTATGAGATATTATGTGTAAAACTTGGGGAGAAAATATTGATCAAGAGGAGAATCCCTGAAGGCGATAAAGGAAAAGGAGTGACATAGAAATTTTTATATACAAGGTATTCCATTTTCTTCAATTTTACCTTAGCTTTTGTTTTAATTAAAGAAGTCATTGAATCTATCCGGAATTTCTCGTTCGATTTTGGTCAAAGTACCCAAAATCGGTTGACCAAATCCGGTACGGATCCCACACCCACGTGGTGTCGACACGGGTGCGGCACCGAAAGTGAAGAGTCCGAGCAACATAACTTAAAAATGCTTTTCAGCACTTATCAACTATTTACTATCAGCTAATTCAATTGGGCTGTAATTTTGGTATTCTGTTTAATCTGCCTTCTGAATTTGCATATTCAAATTGAATTTTGTTCTTATCATCCTCTTTCCTCCTTTTGCTGGATCAGGTTCTTCAGCATCTAAACCAGAAGAAGTCAAACGTCTTCCTGGTGGAAAGATAAAAAAGAAAGTAAGAACTGTCAAATACTTTTCTTGTTACCTGAGGCATGGAAATTTCTCTTTTAAGATTTCTATGGCTCCATCCCCTCCCAATGATAATACAAGCCATGGTACAATTTTTTTGTGGTGACTTTCTTGGAATTCCTCCTGTTAATTCCCTTACATCAGTGTCAGCTTCTTTCCTCAGTTATGTTAATTAGTTTCCTTCTTATGGTTATACTTTGACCAACATATTGTGAATGTGGACAATGCTAATGAAAAAGTTAGATTTTACCATCATGAAAAAGTAAGTTGCTATGATGCGTTTGTTCTTCATTATGTCATTTTCCTTGATGCTATTTTGCCTGGTTGAACATACTTGAAGGCTGGAGCTATTGTGTTTTATAAAGGTTTGTTTCCTTGTCAATGCAAAAAAGGAAAGCTTGCTCAGGAGGTTAGGGTCATGATCGACCTTTCTTATCAGAAGGCAGTGTATAAGGACCAATTAAAGTACTACACTAACAGAAAGTAATATTGCTTCACTTTTACCCACAAAAATCCCTGTTAACTAGTATTCAGCCACTGCCAGAGACACTCTTTGCATAATTAGTTTGCTGTTATAGGTTTAGGCTAGTGTTTCATTGCATGGATGAAAATTATTAGTACCAGATATGTGAGTTAAAATTGTTACTTAATGTACATGACTGCAAAGCTTTTGGCATGATGTAGTTTGCCATATAAATATGTAGAACAGCGAGTGACATATCCACAAGTTGTCCACAAGTGATCCACCATGTTCCAACCTCCTACAATCAGCTTTTAAATGTGCATAGGACTAGAGCTCCTGAACTAATCTACAATTGATGATAAGTTGTTGATTTATTTTGTAGGACAAGCAAGAAATTATTATTGAAAAGGTGACACGGAACAAGCGGAAAAGTATCACAACCATCAAAGGCCTCGAACTCTTTGGTGAGCAGATACCTATAATTTAATGTGTATTATGTTGCATAATCTGTGTTCTTCTTTCTTTAGATCCTTTTCGACTTCCAAATTGCTGCAATTCTTAGCTTTGCTAATTTTTTGACATTAAAGGTGTTAAACTAAGCGATGCTTCCAAAAAGCTTGGTAAAAAGTTTGCTACTGGAGCTTCTTTGGTGAAGGTGCGTTGAGTTATGGTTTCTGATTTCTCTGGCACAATTTGTTATATTCCTGACCTGCAGTCACCCTTAGGGCCCAACTGAGAAGGAGCAGATTGACGTTCAAGGAGACATAGCTTACGACATTGTGGACTTTATTACAAAAACCTGGCCCGATGTAATGTTAATTTCTCTCTTATCTTCAGATTTTTGTCTTTAAATGTGTTTTTAGCTGGTTATTTACTAGTATTGCAGAAAATTATGGTTGATTGTATTGTTATGATCATCAGAGTGGGTCTGTCATGAAAAAAAAGGTAATCAGAAAATCATCAGAAAGAGTCAAATTTCTTCCTCTTTGTCTACGAGGACATGACCTTAGATAGGGGGTCGTGGAGGACACGGATTAGGGTAGTAGGTAGTTGAGCGTAGTCCTACTTACGCTTACATATGGGTAGTTGTGGTGTTATTATTGTAGCCCTGCTTAGCCTATCATACTAGTAGGCGCAATATTATTTTATAGTCCTCTGTCATTTGATTTCTGCTGTATGTTCTTTCGTGTACTTTGTTTATCTTATTTACCTTTCCTTAGTTACTGCTTCTTTTTCTTTATCATAGCTTGTTCTCTTTTATTACCATTATTTTCATACTGCTTTAAATTTCTTGTCCGGATCTGATCATTTCTCTTGCTTTGCTTGTGTTTATGCTTTGTCTTGAGCCAATGGTCTTTCGAAAACAGTCTCTCTACTTATCAAGGTAGAGGTAAGTTCTGCGTGCACTCTTCCCCAGATCCCACGTTGTGGGACTTCACTGTGTATGTTGTTGTTGTCTATGAAAGAAACTGCAATTGACAGATTACATCTCTCTTGCTTAATAAGTGTCAATGCATTAATTCAATCTACTTGAGTCGAAATATGCACCTCTGAAATTCTAATTATGCTTTAACATTTGTCCTTCTCATCTATGACAGTTTGTAAAATTTCAAAGACAATAGTGAGTTATAATTTGAAATTAATTTTACATTTCTTTGTGTTCCCTCCAGAGTAGAATAAGAGCTTAATCAGATGGCATTTACGCTATAATTGAGATTTTGGTCCATGTCTATGCCAACATTACTTTAGTACCCTCAAAACTTAACATGCTTCGTAACTTGCTCTCGGTGTTCCCTCAAGTGTTAGATAAGAAAACCAGATTGAGAGGCTAACCGTAACTTCCTCTTTCCTGCTATTTCTATTTTCTGAGCCTGTGGTTACTTCTTTCTAGAGTACTTTCTTTCATTAAAATTTTACGTAAAATGGACATGGAATTGTGTGAGGGAAGTTCATATTATTTACTAGATTAGTTAGGTATTTTATTTCTTTGAGAAAAAAAAAAGATTATATTAGTAGATACACTTGTCTTACCCAATTTCTTAAGATGTTTGCTGAAGCTATTTTTCTGTGGTTCTCAGGTTCCAGAATCTGCAATATTCTTTATAGAAGATGGAAAAAAGGTTCCTGCGGCATAAACTTAGGATACCTTTATTCTTGTTAGCAAGATGTTTTGTTGATGCGATGCTCATATCAATATGATTAAATTTTGGGATGAGAATTTGTATTGGAGTTATTGCTGTTCCTATCCCGTCCAACCTTTTTCCCTACATCAACTAAGGGAACCCAAAAACAGAATGGGTTTTTGCAGTTTAGATATGGTTTGGTTTGCAGCATATCTGCTTGTACAGTTGCTGCAATACTAATTTTGTTTCTGAAATTTGGTATTATATTGTATTTAGTGATAGTTTCTCCTTTATTATTGCATGGCGATGGTATTTATTCTTATATTAATGTGAAATTCTTAAGTTGGTTATCAGTGAGATGAATAACTCTTATAGTAATTGGATAGAGGAACACTGTACGAACTATGTAACTTTTGTTTGTGTGAGACAATTTATTATCTATCTTAGCACCAAAAAATCTGGATAGAGGAAATGTATCCACCAAAGCTGTAATATAAATCAGCTCTTTCTATTATCAATTTGACCCTACTCAAAGTGCATTTATCTGTACTGTCAAAGACTCCTTAACTTTGGTTACTCACAGACAAGAGTCTCTTCTGCCCACGGGGAGGAGTAGAATATCTGTGTTTTTAAGTTAATCATATGCTTATCCTTGTGGGTGTTGCGGGATAATCATGAGGAGGAAAAAGAAATAGAAACGTTTTCATTTGATTGATGAGTCCAAAATCCAAATACGTATCCCCAGTGCTGTAGTTATTGTCTTGCTACTCTCAATAGATGACACTACACTGTTGATCACTACGAATCCTGCGTAGTACTTCAAACCTCTGGCAGACCCATCAGTGTCACATTAGTCGCTTAGTTAACAGGGAAATGAAACAAAATAAAAGAAAGAAAAAGGGAGCACATTTGTATTTTGGGAGGTTGGTGGAGCAGTATTGGGAGAGGAAGATCGACCTCGAGAAGGCATACGATAAAGTTCCGAGGAACGTTATATAGAGATGTTTGGAGGTTAGAGGTGTATCAGTGGCGTACACTGGGGTGATCAAAGATATATATGATGGAGCCAAGCCCAGGGTACGGATAGTAGGAGACTCGAAGCACTTTCCAGTGATGATGAGACTGCACCAGGGATCAACTCTTAGCCATTCTTATTTGCCCTGGTGATGGATGGACTGACGCGATAAATTCAAGGGGAGGTACCATGGTGTATGTTATTCGCAGACGCCATAGTCCTGATTGATGAGACTCGCAGCGGAATGAACGCTAAGCTTGAGGTTTGGAGACAGACTCTGGAGTCTAAAGGGTTCAGGTTGAGTAGGACCAAGACAAAATACGTGGAGTGCAAGTTCAGTAACATAAGCGACCTTGAGACATGCGTGGAAGTGAGGCTTGGTACTCGGGTCATTCCAAAGAAAGGAAGCTTCAAGTACCTCGGGTCTATTATCCAAGGGGATAGAGAGATTGATGACGATGGCACACATCGTATTGTGGCATGGTGTATGAAATTGAGGTTCGCATATGAAGTCTTAAGTGACAAAAAAATATCACCAAAATTTAAAGACAAGTTTTATAGAGCGGTGGTTAGATCGACTATGTTGTATGGGGTGGAGTGTTGACTAGTCAGGACTCCGCACATCCAAAGGATGATAGTTGCGGAGATGGGGATGGTGAGATGGATGTGTGGGCATACAAGGAGGGATACGATTAGAAATGATGATATCCGGGACAGAGTGGGATGACGGATAAGATGCGGGAAGCGAAGTTGACATAGTTTGGGCATGTGCAGAAAAGAGACACAAATGCCCAGTGCGGATGTGCAAAAGGTTAGTTATAGACGGGTTCAGAAGGGGTAGAGGTAGGCCGTAGAAGTATTGGGGAGAGGTGATTAGACGGGATATGACACAAGTGCAACTTACTGAGGACATGACCTTAGATAGACGGTTGTGGAGGACACAGAGTATGGTAGTAGGTAGTCGAGCGTAGTCCTACTTACGCTTGCAAACTAGTAGTTGTAGTATTTTTTAGTGTAGGCCGCTTAGGTGCAATATTGTTGTATAGTTCCAGTAGTTTAATTTATGTTGATATGTGTTCTTTAGTGTACTATGTATATCTTATTTACATGCGTTATTTATTGTTCTTTTTTCTAGAATGCGCTATCATGACTTTTTCACTTTTGATACCAACATTTTCATATTGCTTTAAATTTTTTGCTCAAATGTTTTGTCACGACCCGACCTCGGATCCGTGACTGGTGCCTTACCCCGGGCACCCTTGTGATACAACATCAGAGAAAACCAGCGGAAATAAACTCACAAACAAGAACCATATAAGATAAAATAGGCTAACCCAAAAATGGCTACCTTCCCGTAACATAAATAAAACAGAACTGAACAGTTACATCCTTAATAACCCAATTTATAACCGGACTACAGGCCTCTAAGAGTTTGTAACAACCATGACGGGACAGGGCCCCGTCATACCCCTGAATGTACACAAAACCTACCACGTCAGGGAGAACCGTACTAAAAATCAAGTCAAGCCTCCGGAGTAATGGAGCTTCTGACACCTGAGCAAAGATCCTAAGAATGAGGATCCACCACCTGCTTACCCTTACCTGCGGCATGAGCGGCCCAGGAAATTCGATACCTGACGTACCAAGTATGTAAAGCGGAAAATCTTTGTAATAATATCATAAGTCCAAAATACACCGTGATATAGATAAAAATCAAATTATGTTGCACTGTGCCTTATTAACAATGGGAGTAACAAGTATAAGTATAACACTGCATGAAAATAGGAGGCTCATGATCAAGACATGGTCTCTCGCCCGTAGTATCATTAAGAAATCCTACTCTCGCGGAATTTGTTTCACCGCGTGGATCCTGTGGATCCGCGTAAGGCCATCCGCGCCGCGTGGGACTATTTCACCGCGTGAGACTATTTCACCCGCGTGGATCCCGTGGACCCGCGTGAGTACCATCGCCGCGCTCGCGTGAGACTATTTCACCCGCATGGATTACGTGGACCGGATCCGCGTAGTACAAGCGCCGCGCTCGCATCATGGGTAGCAAATCCATGGCATAAGTAGTAAACCATCCTAATGGGCGCGTACGTGGACCATCCATCGTGTCGGTATGTCGAAGGAAATAACAAGAATCCGCGTACGTGGGCGCCAACGTGTCGGTATGCCAACGAGAATTAACAAGAATAAGTAGTGAACCATCCTAATGAGCGCATACGTGGACCGTCCATCGTGTCGGTATGTCAAGGAAATAACAAGAATAACGGTCTGCCCGTAGAACATATCACCTAGCACAACCGGCTATCATACATAACATAAGCGCTACCTATCATATCATAACATAAGCGACTGTAGCTTGTAACATAAGCAAGTTAAGAAATCCCTAACTTCTTATTAACATTATTAACATATCCTCTCATTTTAGTATACCTAAGGCACCAACATGTCTTTTAATAGAAAAATCAGAATTCAACCCAAGTACCATACTTCTAACTTTTAAGAAAAACTCTTTTTATACAAAGATTCCAAGATACTATTCACCATAGTATCAAGTTACGATTTCTTTTCAAGACAAGTTACATTTCCTTTTAGAAATATAATAGGCTTCTAAATCAAGTGACTTCATTTCCTTTAAAACCTTAGGCAACCAATGCCTAAAAATCAATTCACCTTTCTTAGTTTCAAATCCTTTACCCGTACTTGTTTTAATTAGAGTAAACCTTTCTTTGTGAACCTTTCAAGAAAACTAATATAACCAACTTCCCATAAAGTCATTATATTAGCGTTATCCCTTTGTCAAATACATTTTTCCCTCAATCCAAGAGACCTATACTTTTGAAATGAAACAAGTATCATATACTTTAAAACAAGTGTAGATTATCAAATCTTGTACGTATACCGTACTACATAGATATAACTATTCATGCTCAAGAGATAGGAAAGCTCTACATACCTCTTCGGTCAATCCACTTGCTAAGTCCAACTACCGCAAGTAATATGTCAACCTATAATAACCATAATATGTTTATTAACTCCTAATTTCAATGTAGAAATTCCAAATTCAAGTTACCAATTCCTAAGGAAAATTTGGGCAGCATTTCCTTTGTTTCTACTCACTTTGCCACCTTTTCAAAGGCCGATTTTCAACACTCAAACGCCACATTAAGGCCCAACATCCAAACCAAAACAAAGGGGATTACACACCTAATCTTGGGTGTGTAAAATTCTGCCCCATAAGTTATAATAATACACTTAACAATTCTAAAGTAGTTTTTAGGCTACAACATGCTCATAATATCTTTTCTTAACCAATCCTTCATATCCAAACCACATTTCTTACATGCAAGGACTCTAAGTGCATTATTCACTACCACAAGTTCTTTCTTCTTAACATGCAACATTAGAAACTAATTCTAAAGGAAGAAATGTTACCTTAAAGGTTTAGCCAAATTTATCCCAAATGTTTTGCTAGCTTTCTTGCCAAGAATACCACCACAACAACACCAACAAGCTAGCCACAAACTTCCTTCTTGTTCTTAACTTTTCAGATTTTTCTTAAGGCTAGAATTTCTCTTGGGATTTTAGAGAGAAGGAGGAGCTTGAACTTTTAAGAGAGAAGGAAGAGCTTGAACTTTTAAGAGAGAAGGAAGAGCTTAAGCTTTAGAGAGAGAGAGAAATTGGAAGATGACCAAGTCTTCAAGACTTGGTCAATATATTGCATGCAAGAAATCAGATGGGGGGGACACTTGTCACCCTCCCAAGGTCTTTTAAAAGAAAAATCGACTTTTAAGTTTTTCGCGAATCCAGCGTCGGCGCGCACCTTCCCGCGTGGTGGCGCTGAAACCTCCGCAGCCTTCTGCGAACTTCGCGCGCCATGCTCGGCGCGGCCCTGACTTCAGCGGCTCGGCATCTCGGCGCCGCGTCGCGCGCGCCGCGCCGCTTTGTCCGAAACACATTTCTGTCCGACTGCGCACTGAACTTGTAACTCTCATAGCTTTCTACTCCGACGTCCTATCGACGAACGGTTGGTTGCGTTGGAAGCTAGACTCAACGAACTACGCCCCAGACCTTTGAAACACTTAGGAACTCTCAATGTACCGGGTCATAACCCGCCTCAAAGTTGACTAAAACCCGTCCGGAACAATCCATCAACCTATCCTTTGGAAATTTTAAGTCTTACATGCTTTCGTACACTCTCATACGTAGGGTCAGAACTACGGGGTATAACATGTTTCTCTTGCTTTCCTTGTTTTCTTTGCTTGTGCTTATGCTTTGTCTTGAGCCGATGGTCTCTCAGAAATAACCGTTCTACCTACCAATGTAGAGGTAAGGTGTGCGTACACTCTACCCCTTCCAGACCCCACATTGTGGGATTTCACTGGGTATGTTGTTGTATTTGTATTTTGGGATGGACGCAAGAGTGGTCAGTATCCACAACAAGTGTTGACATCCAATTTTGACCAATCTTTTAGTCATTTCTTGCAATTTTAAGCATTTTAGGACACCGCATTTTAATCAACATTTTTTGCATTTTTGTATATTTTTTACCTAACATTCTATGTTGTTTTATTTTTTGTAAATTGGCATCATGTTTTTACTTTAATTAGGTATTAAACATTTTCAAATATTATGTTATTATTGTTGCACGATCATTTTATTTTACTAATTTTTTGCATCTCTTTAAATAATTAACTGACATCCCGTCTTTACTTTTAATTAGACATTAAATATTTGCTATATTGTATTTTATTATTATCGCATCGGCATTTGCATTTTAATAATTTTGCATCTTTTTAAATAATTTTTCTTTTAAATAATTAACCCGTTTTGCATTTTTGTCAAATCAGTCCACTCCGAAGCACAATCTGGATCAGTCCAATCCGCCAAAAACCTAACTCCCCCTCAGCCGCCCAACACAGGGCAGCCGCAACACTCTCTCTTTTATCAGCCGCACACCCCCTTTTCTACCCTCACCTCCACTACCATATTTTACCCTCACCGCCTACCCCAACCGGCCGTCTACCTGCTCTCTCGCATCACTCTCCTCCTCTCACAAGCACCAAGACAAACAACACTAACGGCACTGCGACATCACCGCTCACCCTGACCCTCTCATTTTTTCAAAACCACCTCTCGCGTGAACTCCTATTCCCCAGTCCCCCTTCACACCACTGTTACCCTCGTCCCATTACCTGTAACAACCACGACACCACCCTCTCTGGCGAGCCCTACCGTATGCCCGCTGCCGCCATTCTGCGCTCAAACCATCTGGGCGTCGCTCGGCGATAGCCGCTGGTAACGCCGCCACTGTTTTCGTTTGTCTTTGTTGAAACACACGGAGTTTGAACTCCGGCGACGCTTTGTTGCTATTATTGTTGTTGGTTGTTGGCGGATTAATTTCTTTTTTTGGTAACTGATCGAAATTCTAAACTCCGGCGAACTTTATTCGACTTTGTCTTTGATATATGTTGTCTATTTTTGGTTGTGAGACGGAGTTGATTTTCTGATTTTTGTTATGGTATTTGACCGAAGTTTTAAAATTCCGGCGACCCTTGTTGTGGCTTTCCGTTGGGATTTCCTGGTCGCTTTGTTTATTGGGATGATTTGGCACAATTTTTTGGTATATGGCCGGAGTTTTCAAAACTCCGGCGACCTTGGCTGCTGCTTTATTTTCTTTAGCTATTGTCGGTTGTTGGACTGTTTTCTTTCGATTTTGATTTTTGGCCGGAGTTTCGACTCCGGCGGGTCTCTGATTTTCTGATGATCGATTGTTGAATACTACTTCTATCATTTTTGGTTGTTCATCGGATCATGGACTGATTTTTTTTTATATTTTGTCCCCTTTATTTTTATTAAATTTATTGAAACATATTGCTACAAATTATGGTATTTACTGATTTGAACAGATACTGCGCTTTGGCCAATGAAAAAGTTATCCGTCGATTTTTGAGGCCTCAACTGTTGCAAAGACGGAAAATAAAATAAATGAAGCTTTCAGGGCAATGATGATTTCTTCCACTTACACCGGATAACCAACATGCGCTGGCAGGGCGAATTCATGTGCTTGTTTAGGTATCCGCTTTATTTTTTATATATCTGAGCCCTCTGTGTTTAAAACTATTACTGTTTTGGCGCGGATCCGAGGGTTTTATTTATTTTATTGTTTCTAGCAATATTGGCCGATGAAGGAATCTCCGTCTGATTTCCAAGGCCTCCCCTGTACAAAAGACAGATTTATTTTTTTGGCTTATTTATTAATTCTTTCTATTGCTTTTAAATTATTTATTCTATTACTAACACTTTTACTAAGTGTTTATGCAGGTATCCGGAGATGCATTTCAAAAAGAATGTCCCGGAGTTTTATTTTATATCGCATTTAATTTTAGTTTTATTATTTTGTATTGCATTTCATTGTAATTGTAAATTACGAAACTGCTTAGAATATGTAGAATAAAAAGGCAATAAACAATTAACCTAGGTTTGAACGGATAACCGCAAGTTAACGGATCTTAAAGGATGCCTAACCCCTTCCCTTTAGGATAATAAAGAACCCTTACTCAGAATTTCATTAATTTTGCAGACCATTAAATTGAGATTAATTGCAATATTTTTATTGCAATAAATCAAGTGTCCTAATTCACTTAATTAATTAGGTGGCGACTCCTCAAAATTAGCATTATTGCTCCATCCAGGGAACCGCGCCAAAGAGCAACGTTGCGGATACCGTTCAGACCCCGAGGTCAAAAACGGGCGCGACAGCATGGCGACTCCGCTGGGGATAATCAGGTTCTTGACCATAGCAAACCTAGGTTTATTATTGCTTGCCTTTATTTGCTTTTATTTATTTTAAATGCCTTAAAATTGCTTGCTTTAGTTTTGTATGCTTAACTGTTTTAATTGCTATTTGCTTTTACTGCTTTCCTTAAACTGGCATTCCGCTCATATTTCCTCCAATCTGGAAAATTCACATTGTCACACACTACACGCGTTGTGCTTCGCGCACCCGCGACTTTCTTTCAAAATACCCAAATTTTAGAAGAGTTGGCGCTTGCGCGGAGTTAGATCGGTTCGTCTGGTCAGCCACGTAGCCTTCTCACTCGAGTTGTCCGCTCGGGAACCTTGCGTCTAGTAAGCCAAATCTTAGAAAGCTTAAGATAGAGCTATACCACCTTTTTTATTAAGTCATACATGCATAAACCTTAGGTGGGTTAATCCTTGGTATTAACGCCACAATTAGAAATCCACCAAACTTGTCGACGGGTTTCACAACCCAACGACCCATTAGCATACTATGTGTAGCGTGATGATGATAGACGGATCCAAGCCTGGTCATGACACATCGAAATTGGGAAAAGTGCACCGTCATTTGGTCGCCATTTCCAACAAAACATTGCAGTTTAACGGCTTGGACATATTTATCATAATCTCGCATATTTGGCGTTTAGGTCGACCTCTGGCATAAGAGAGGTCCCATGCATATTAGGCGCGCGCTTGATTTGCATGCTTTTGTTTATTATTGTTGTCGCTAGCAATTCGGTACATATTATTTAATGCAATAATTACCCTTTTAACCCCTGTACATATCATGCTTATAATTCCGGCCACGAACATTTGCATTTTTGCACTTTTTGTTGTCACATTGCAATCAGGACTTCTACTGCGTAAATCGCTCTTGAACAACGCGATTTGGACTTTGTGAAACATCAATCACCAGTCCGGTCGAACCAATCAGGGGAGTCTTTGACTATATTGCCACGCCCTTACATTTTATTATTTTTGTGGCTTGCCTACTCTCACCCATTTGTCATATTTTTTGCAGGAAGATCGTCCTCGCAAATAGTCGAGGGCAGACAACAACAACAAAAAAAGGGGGAAGAAAAGAAAAAAAAATCATCACAAGAATGAGCTGGAGTTATGTTGACGGAAATAATTCAGCTTATACCAGATTCAACGAAGCATCACTCGGGATCCTATATTTTGTATCTTTATACGTATTTGCAAATTCAATTGATATGTCTAGTATTGATTACATAATTCTTTATCATGCATTTTACAACATAATCATCCCGAACTACGCGTGTCTGATTCTCACCATACGGTGTGATACGTAGGCAACTCATCTTGGGTTCGACACCACCACCAAAAAAAAAAAGAAAAAAAGAGGGGGACATATTTGGTTCACCCATTCATTGCATTCATCCAATCACGGACATTCATTATTGCATACATTCATTTTTTCATTACATTCCTTTTACTTTGCATTAGTCTTATATTGAACAATCATTTGTTTTGCACAGCTTTTACTTTTGCATTTCTTTCATGAATGAATTCTTTTTAAAGCATACGTTTTATAACATATCTGAACGAACTACGCACACCTGATTCTCGTCAAAGATGAGATACGTAGGCAGCCCTACTCGGGTTCGGTACCATTTATCCAAAAACAATACAAAAATATTTTATTCAAAAAGCAAAAAAAAAAAAAAGCTCTTTTAAGTGTCATTGTTTGATTTGGTTGATACCAATACAGTTAGGAGTGTGCATAGAAAGACCGAGTAATAATTAGTATGGGTTGACTTCGTGGTAAACCATAGATTCTTTTGGTACCTCTCACGCACACCTGTAATGACATTCTTGCATGCTTTTAAGATAAGAACGAAATCAACCTCATTGTTTCATGTGCATTGTGTGGTGAGTTTTAGAATAAGTTCAATTACATTATATTGTGATCTAGAACTTGACCCGAGTGCTTGTTGAGGCGAAATCCTGAGTAACACTTAGTGTGGGAAATGATCGTAGGCTTTCTTTGACCCGTTTGAGCCTTTTTCAGCCTACCAAATAACATTATCCGTAGTACACCCCTTTTGAGCCTAAAGCCTATTCTTTTGACAACCGCATATTACACCTATACCCTTTCTGAGTGCGTACGCACTATCCCTCTCTTGGCCCGACCTCCTTGAGCGCTTTGGAAATGTGCAAGTGGCTGACAAAATTCCGCGTCGAAGTTTGCAAAGACAAAAATTGTCAAAGTCCCAAAAGGGAAAAGAAAACACAAATGACGACTTCACAAAAGAAGAAATCAAAAGCCCCGACATTATATAAAAAAAAGGAATGAAATGAGAGAATAACTTTGGAAAAAGCGGGCTCCAAACGAAAAATTCAAAAGGAGGTCAGTACAGAAAACTGAGCAAAAAAAAAGAAAAAAAAAGAAAAAAAGAAAAAAAAAGAGAAAGCAGATCAGCATTAAAGCACACAAATATCAAGCACGGACGTAGTCCAACGCTCGAGGAAGGATTAGTCACTTTTTATCCAAATGATATCCATCCCTTTCCCCAAGCCTACATTACAAGCCCGTGACAAGCCCTACATGATCTTATACTGAGGGTTCTCACATTAGTGGATACTTACATGACGACCAAACATATGGTATCACAATTGCATGCATTGAACATCCTTTTGAGTGTGAGCGTACTTCCCTAAACGCCCCAAAATTCAAAATACTGGAATATGTGAGAAATGAGACTTTCTTCAGTGAGGGCATTTGAAACGTGAGATTACGTGTAGTTCGAAACCTTGACTGCAAGCAAGTGTGTCGATACTTAGGTGTCTGAGGTACCATTTGAAACTATAGGAATTACCCAAAAGTCAGTCTCGGTTAGACTGGAAGTAAATAACGGAATTCCTACGCACAATACTAATTGTTGGTATCAACTAAAGTCAGAACGTGATGCTGTCTTTCCACTTTTCAAAAAAAAAAAATATACATATGTAAAAAATCATATTCTTTGCATCATGAACTACGTCTTGACCTGATTCCCCCGACGGGATACGTAGACAGCCACATTGGCTTCGGTCCACATTATTTGAAAACCCATAAAAATCCTTATTCTTTGCATCACGAACTACGTCTTGACCTGATTCCCTCAGCGGGATACGTAGGCGGCCACATTAACCGGTCATTTTGAAAATTGTACAATCATTTTTTGCATCACGAACTACGTCTTGACCTGATTCCCTCGGCGGGATCGTGGCGATCCGCTTAACCGGTCATTTTTGAAAATCGCATAATCATTTTTGCATCACGAACTACGTCTTGACTGATTCCTCGTGAGGATCGTGGCGGCCTAAGTCCGCCGGTCGCGCATTAGAAATCTTCCCATTGGCTCGCGTGCGACATAATGCGTTTGATTATTCCGAAAAGAGATATGAGCAATTTCCGTCAGGGTTAAGTCGTCTGCGAGACTAGCGTCGACAAACATTCACAACATCCGGCAAGTCCGCGCAGATCGATCAACACTCGCGGCGTTCGGCAAGCACCTGACATTCAACACGTCGTGCGAGGGCGAAATCTCGGCATTTGCGGCGTCACATCAATACAACCGCCATCACGTTTCTGGGATAACGTTTACTCATACAATTACATTGCTTATAAATTCAGGCGTTATCATTTTTGCCTTAACAGTTATGCACTAACCTTTTGCTTAAGTCTGAGCATGCAAGCGTCAAGAGCCAAAGCTACAAAGTCTACGCGAATCAACCACTCCTTTCCTAAAACTCACAAGTTTTCTTTGAGTGTAGGATCTTCATATCAGCAAAGACAGGAGGACAACAATAAGCCCATGCGGGTTACGAACACACAACGACTATGCAATGACGGGCGAGTCACAAAGCATGTCACGACCCATTCCGGGGCGTGGTAGTGCCTGCCGGCACCAGTAGTCATACATCGTAGTAATCGCGGAAATATAAAACAAGACATGAAACGATTTATAAAATAAGACACGATTTATGTGAACAAGCGTCGCCTTTGCATATATATATATAAACCGAGTTTAGCGATTCATCCGACCTTTGTACAACATTCTGACTCTGAGGATTTATACAACTATGGCGGGACGGGGCCCGCCATACCTGGATACAAACTATCTACAATACAGGAGATCATACCAAAAGTAGAGCCTCGGAGAAGATGGAGCTCACACCAATGCAAAGAGATCCTAGGATGCGGATCTAGCACTGCTTGCCGCCTGCGGCGTGACGCGGCCCGAAGGAGTCGATTACAAGTACTAAGTATGCGAAATCGTAAAGTACTTAAATGAAAACATATCATTTCTAAAACCGGTTTACAAATATGTGTGAAACAACGAGAAACCGCACGTAGTGCTACATCACAAACAAGAGCAACAATAGGTAATCGTAATAGGTCTTGTCTGAGTGCGAATGATCGAAAGCGGGGCCACTCGCCCATATCATCATTCCGCAAGCCTAATCTGAACTCCGAGTCGCGTAGGCCACTCACGTGGGCGCGTGAGGTATAACCCGCATCGAGGGTAGCTACTCCTCGGCGTCGTCTGGACTCGTTGTCGCATGGCCACATAGACGCGTGAGGCATAACCCCGCATACTAACACGGAACTCTCGTAGCTCGCGTAGGCCCCTGGACCCGCGTAGGTATTCTCGAATCATGGTCCCCGGACGCTGAGTCTACCCGCGTCGGAGGCGACAACCTCCGGTATCGCTCGAGGTGAGTGATAGTACACTAACATAACGACATCTTTAAACAACATAATCACAAGAATACTCTTTTTCACAAACGTTACAAGACACTAACACACATAGCATCATATCATGTCTACTTATCAAACCATCTTATTATTCTTTTCACAATTCAATATAAGTCTGTTATAAACACATAGGCAAACTGTTTCTTTTATCAATCTTAAGTGGTTATTCTTAACTTCCCATAAGGCTAGTATAACTTTTAAGCTTCTGTTTAAAAACCAATTAGTTCTCTTCTGTAAAAAAAATGATTCAGTATTCTTTTTTTTTAAAAATGCTTTCAGATCTTTATTATTAAGCTTAAGCGTGAGGCATTCTTAGTAAGTGTTATTCGTGCTTAAGCGTGAGGCATTCTGTAAGTATTATTCAGCTTAAGTCGAGGACATTGCCGTAGTTATATTTTAGTTAACACGTATGCGTCTCCGTACTATATATATTGTAAAATATCATGCTTTAGGAAGAATCACATACCTTCCAATGAAAACCACCGCCAAGTTGAATATGTCGCAGAGAGTCACCTATAATAGTCACGGACATCTATCAAAGTCTAGACTACTCGAAGGTCATTCTAAGCAGAGGGTTCACAATTCTACGGAAAGTCGGGCGTAAGACCTACCCGGTGAGTTATATGAGTCTCTGTGTAAAGAGTCCTATGTGATGCAGTTCAATTATTCTTCTTTTAAACCGCCTACTTGTGATAGCAGTTCAATTCTATACGTAATATTCGTCTAAGTATTTATACTTATTCTTATACTTCTACGATATATATTCTCTAATATAAAAGAAGGGTAAGTTTATTTACCTCGGTAAGCCCAATAATATCCAAGATAAAAGTCGCGCCGAGCAAGGTTTAGCTCACAAGTTGAGCGCTCCGATAGTTCCAAGGAAACCTTAGAAGTTCTTCACAACTTCTACTAAGGACTAAGGGATTTGGGCTAGGTATTTTGGGCATTATAACAATACTAGAAGGCAACTTTTCTACCAAGGGAGGGTAGTTTTTGGCTAGGCTAGGGGAAGCCTCGGCGAGGGTCACTTAGGCTAGAGGGAAGAGGGCTTGGACGAAAATGGCTAACAAGGGAGAAGGGAGGATTTTCAAGACTTGGAAAGTAATTTGTGGATGAAGAACTCTTCATCTTAAGGGGGGTATTTATAGGTCAAGGGATGGCCAACCAATGGCCAAGATTTAGCCAAGTGCTAGGCAAGTGTAAGGTCAAGATTAGGGCAAGTGTACCTAGCCAACTTGCACACAAAATATCTTACCAACAACTTGACCAAGTTGGCAACTCCAATCGGCCCTATGAACGCCTCACATCCATCAATTGGAGGGTGACAAGTGTTGCCCTCCCGTTGGTCCAAAATGTTTCGTCTCTCGGAAAAATCCGCAAAAATTAGAAATGGCATAGCCGGAATTTACCCTACGAAAGCTGTGGAAACGTTTCGTCGGAAAACTATTCGCTTTGTGAGTTGTGCCCAAAAAAACGTCCAAGGCCTAACTTTAAGACCAAACTTTTTTTTGTACGTATTCCTTTACGTACATACTCTGGAAATACGGGGTATAACAAGGTACGTCCGTAAAATGACACCATTTCATTATAAGCCTATGCAACGACTTCATCTATGTTTCGTCTATACAATGACAAGCACCTGCATCGCGTCTATGCAACGACGACATCTCATGTAAGCCTATGCAACGACTTCATCCATGTTTCGTCCATACAAGACGACAACGCCCATACGAGGCGTCATTTGCATTTCATACAAGATGACAACGCCCACACAAGGCGTCATTTGCATTTCGTCCATACAAGACGACAACGCCCACACAAGGCGTCATTTGCATTTCGTCCATACAAGACGATAACGCCCATACAAGACGTCATTTGCACTTCGTCCATACAAGGCGATAACGCCAGCGCGCGTCGTGTGCATTTCATCCATGTTTCGTCTATCGCGGCGAGCATCTGCATCACGTCTATCTGGCGGCGACATTTCATCTAAGCCTATCTGGCGACTTCGTCTATGTTTCGTCTGTCTGCAGCGAATATCTGCATTCGTCTATGCAACGCGCCGTATCTTCTAAGCCTATCACGGCAAATACGTGTTTCGTCTACGTCGACGAAGCATCTGCGTCGCGTCTGCAACTATTTATTTCATAGCCTATCGGCGACTTCATGCTTCGTTTATCTGACGACGAACATCTGCGTCAGTCTATCTGGCGACGCCATTTCATGTAAGCCTATCTGGCAACATCGTCGTTTATGTTTCGTCTGCAACGACGGCGATGCGTCTGCGTCAGCGTCATGCAGCACGCAATTTCATGTAAGCCTATGCAACAACTTCATCTATGTTTTGTCTATGCAACGACGAACATCTGCATCGCGTCTATGCAACGACGTATTTCATAAAAGCCCATGCAATGACTTTATTCATATTTCTTCTATGCAACGACGAACATCTGCATCGCGTCTATGCAACGACGCCATTTCATAAAAGCCTATGCAACGGCTTCATCCATGTTTCGTCTATGCAACGACGAACATATGCATTGCGTCTATGCAACGACGTCATTTCATCTAAGCCTATGCAACGACTTTATTCATGTTTCGTCTATGCAACGACGAACATCTGCATCGCGTCTATGCAACGACGCCCTTTCATCTAAGCCTATGCAACGACTTCATCTATGTTTCGTCTATGCAACGACGAGCATCTGCATCGCGTCTATGCAACGACGCCATTTCATGTAAGTCCATGCAACAACTTCATCTGTGTTTCGTCTATGCAACGACGAACATCTGCATCGCGTCTATGCAACAACGCCATTTCATGTAAGCCCATGCAATGACTTCATCTATGCTTTAATTTTGAATCGGCGTCTGCCTGCTTTAATTTTTCTAGCATCGTAGCAACCCAGTGTCTTCATAATTCGACACTGGGACAAATTTTAAATCTGCATCAATTTTGTCTTTTATTTTCTAGCATCGCAGCAACCCAGTGTCATCATAATTCGACACTGGGACAAAATTTTGAATCTGCATCAGCTTTTGTCCATTCTTTTTCTTGATCTTTGTTTTAATTCTGACGATGAGAACAAAATTGGCTACAAGTCAACGTATTTGTCCGAAAACTCTTTCATCGTCTTCGGTCAAAGAGAGACAAGCTGTTGACATCCAATTTTGACCCATCTTTTAGTCATTTCTTGCAATTTTAAGTATTTTAGGACACCGCATTTTAATCAACATTTTTTGGCATTTTTATATATTTTTTACCTAACATTCTATGTTGTTTTATTTTTTGTAAATTGACATCATGTTTTTACTTTAATTAGGTATTAAACATTTTCAAATATTATGTTATTATTGTTGCGCGATCATTTTATTTTACTAATTTTGCATCTCTTTAAATAATTAACTGACATCCCGTCTTTACTTTTAATCAGGCATTAAATATTTGCTATATATTATATTTTATTATTATTGCATCGACATTTGCATTTTAATAATTTTGCATCTTTTTAAATAATTAACCCATTTTGCATTTTTGTCAAATCAGTCCACTCCGAAGCACAATCTGGATCAGTCCAATCCGCCAAAAACCTAACTCCTCACTACCAACACAGGCGTATGCAACACTCTCTTTTATCAGCCACACACCCCCTTTTCTACCCTCACCTCCACTACCATTTTACCGCCTCGTCCCTACCCGATGCACCACTGCTCTCTCACTCTCCTCTCCTCTCACTCACACTCGTGCGCAAACAACACTGCGACCGCGCATCACCGCTGACCTCTCATTTTTCAGAAAACCACCCTCTCAACGGCGAACTCCTATTCCCAGGTCCTTCACGCCATGTTACCTCGTCCATTACCGTAACAACCACGACACCACCGTCTCTCGCGAGCCCTACCATCATGCCCCGTCGCCCGCATTACTGCGCTCGAACCACGGAGACGTCGCTCGGCGATAGCGTTGAAGTGATGCCGCCACATTTCGTTTGTCTTTGTTGAAACTCGTCGGACGCTTTGTTGCTATTATTGTTGTTGGTTGTTGGCGGACTAATTTCCTTTTTTGGTAACTGACCGAAATTCTAAACTCCGACGAACTTTATTCGGCTTTGTCTTTGATATCTGTTGTCTATTTTTGGTTGTGAGACAGAGTTGATTTTCTGATTTTTGTTATGGTATTTGACCGAAGTTTTAAAATTACGGCGACCCTTGTTGTGGCTTTCATTGGGATTTCTGGTCGCTTTGTTTATTGGGATGATTTGGCACAATTTTTGGTATCTAGGAGTTTTCAAAACTCCGCGACCTTATTCTTTGCTTTATTTTCTTTGGCTATTGTCGGTTGTTGGACTGTTTTCTTTCGATTTTGATTTTTGGCCGGAGTTCCGACTCCGGAGGGTCTCTGATTTTCTGATGATCGATTGTTGAATACTGCTTCTATCATTTTTGGTTGTTCATCGGATCCTGGACTGATTTTTTTATATTTTGTCCCCTTTATTTTTATTAAATTTATTGGAACATATTGCTACAAATTCTGAGATTTACTGATTTGAATAGATACTGCGCTTTGGCCAATGAAAAAGTTATCCGTCGATTTTTGAGGCCTCCACAGTTGCAAAGACGGAAAATAAAATAAATGAAGCTTTCAGGACAATGATGATTTCTTCCACTTACACCGGATAACCAACATGCGCTGACAGGGCGAATTCTCATGATCGCACTTGTTTAAGGTATCCTTTATTTTTTATATATCTGAGCCCTCTGTGTTTAAAACTATTACTGTTTTGGCGCGGATCCGAAGGTTTTATTTATTTTATGATTTCTAGCAATATTGGCCGATGAAGGAATCTCCGTCTGATTTCCAAGGCCTCCCCTGTACAAAAGACGGATTTATTTTTTTGGCTTTATTTATTAATTCTTGCTATTGCTTTTAAATTATTTATTCTATTACTAACACTTTTACTAAGTGTTTATGCAGGTATCCGGAGATGCATTTCAAAAAGAATGTCCCGGAGTTTTATTTTATGCCGCATTTAATTTTAGCTTTATTATTCTGTATTGCATTTTATTGTAATTGTAAATTACGAAAACTGCTTAGAATATGTAGAATAAAAAGGCAATAAACAATTAACCTAGGTTTGAACGGATAACCGCAAGTTAGCGGATCTTAAAGGATGCCTAACCCCTTCCCTTTAGGATAATAAAGAACCCTTACTCAGAATCTCATTAATTTTGCAAACCATTAAATGGAGATTAATTGCAATATTTTTATTGCAATAAATCAAGTGTCCTAATTCACTTAATTAATTAGGTGGCGACTCCTCAAAATCAGCATTATTGCTCCATCCAGGGAACCGCGCCAAATAACAACGTTGCGGATACCGTTCAGACCCCGAGGTCAAAAACGGGCGCGACAGCGAGACAACATACTTCCGGTGGCTACTCCGCACCCACACTAAAAAGGAAAGAATAATGAATGGAGCTGTCTTTCAAATCTATAATACTATGTATGTACTATTCATTAAAATCATCATTTTGATTGAACCCCTTACGGACAAAGTTACGTGATGTGAAAAGCTCTGCATATATTTCTTAATTTCGTCATTCACCCAAAATTTGTTTCTTCCTCTACTATGTTTCAACATGCCTATTTTTGTACTACACTATTTGTTAAGAGTCTCACATCGAAAATGGAAAAGGAACATGAACTCCTTATATGGACTTGGACAATCCTCACCCTACAAGCTAGTTTTTAGGGTTGAGTTAGACCCAAGATCCATTCTTAACATGATATCAGAGTTAGACCCATTCTAATTCTTTGCTCGTCGATGTTGGACCCCCAAATTATATTGTCCATGTTTCAGTTAACGAGGTTTGGGCGTGCGGGGGAGTGTTAAGAGTCTCACATCGGAAATGAAATGGAAACATGGACTCCTTATATGGACTTGTACAATCCTCGCCCTACAAGCTAGCTTTTGGGGTTGATTTTCCATATCCGATGTGGAACTCTTAACACTCCCCGCACTCCCAGTGAGCGTGAATAATATAATTTGGGGGCCCAACTTCGGTGAACAAAAAATTGGAATGAGCATGACTCTGATACTATGTAAAGAATTGATATTAGGCCTAACTCAACCACAAAAGCTAGGATGCAGATTTTCCAAGTCCATATATGGAGTCCATGTTCCCATTCCATTTCCGATGTGGGACTCTTAACACTATTCACGGGACTAGTCTTAATCGTATCTTGTTCATCACATAATCAATAAAATTGACAAATGGGGGGGGGGGGATATAAAAGGCAAAATATCTATTTGGTTATTTAGCTTTCGTATCCATATTAACGAGGCGGCCTGCTACTAGTTGATTAACCTTCTCAAACACATGTGTGATGCTTGGCCCGACCCCCATTTGTATATTTAGAGTCATTAAGAAGATGTGTTTTAGAGTGATGACATTTATGTGTATGAGTCAAAATGCAGATGTGGCAATTGGACTAATCAAAACTCAAAAGACGACAAGTAGCAAGCGCGGTCCAACCAAATCCAGCTTAGCAGAGATAATACCGGATACAGAATCAAATCGTTTCTGGTAAGGTCATTCTTATCGTGGAAGGTACGACGTAACGTCGCAGGCCCGTCTAGCTTCAAAGCAGTAGGACCCAAAACTCGATGACGTTCGGTCAAGATAAACTTCACCAATAACCATTCCTGAAGAATCCGAGATCCTCTTCGGTAGTTTCAGTATTATGCACGTAATTGCTACAACGTACATATAATGGAGAGGTGTGATACACGAAAAATATTACTTTAGGGCTAGCCTATAGATTTGTCATGCCCCAAACCTAGGGAGGTGAGACCAGCACCCGATGCCTTACTTGACCGAGCGAACCAACCTGCATTATGAAAAATTCCAACCCAAATAGAACCAACAGAGGCTGGCAATGCCAATATATGATACTCTGAAAGTAAGGAAGATACAACATTCGAAAGATAGGCAACCAAAATATATATAAACACGGGCTTACAAAGCTACCATGAGTATCAATAGATCAACCATAAGGCTAACAAGGACACAACACCAACTATACATAGGGCATACGTCTACAAGCCTCTAAGAGTACAATATCTTACATATAGTCGGGACATGGCATCGACTTACCCATATAGTACATATATAATCATATCAATTAGACTCGGCTGACACCAGGAAGAAGTGGAGCTCACCGACAACCATTGAACTCCAGGGAATCCTAATGTGAAGGACCGTCAAGCTGTCTATCTAGACCTACAAGATGAATTATAGCGCCCCCGACAAAGGGATGTCAGTACGAAAGAATGTACCAAGTATGCAAGGTAAATAATAAACATATGAAGAGACATCATTATAAAAAAGAGTAGGAGATAACATGGGAATCTGAAAGCCACTTATGTCTATATATATATAATATACCGAGCCATAATAGTGTCTCGTATATATAATAACGTACCAAGCCATTGTGGGGTCTCGTAAGCATAATAATGTACACATCTGATTAGAGGTATAATCCATAACACAATAGGTATCGTACTAAACCAATTATAGCTCAGTGGTAAATAGTGATACCATATACATATATTTACATGATGATCATTTGATAACATTATGAGTTGCTCAGAGTGAAGTAAGGCCGTTATTCTCTGAATGAGATTATGTATGCTATTCTCGTAAAACACTTCACGGTATGGAATCAAGAACTATGACACGATATGATTCAGACAACCAATTTACTTTGGGTGGAAAACATACGAAACTCTTAGAATAGTTATGGCAGGACGTTTGTTTAAATTTTTGTGCAAGCAGATTCATGTTAAAAGAAGGAAGGGAATAGCCTTAACATACCTTTAATGTCGAACCTCTATTAATGTTGTCGGAATCATCCTCCTCTATACCTTAATCAATAAGAGACGATAATAATACTAACGTCAAGCTCTAGGGAAACACAACATTAACATATCAAGCGACAAGCTCATTATACGACTAACTAAACAACATATCTTTCCGCCCCTCATCTCCTCAAGCTTACAACAAAAATAAGAACACATTTAAATTATCAAATCTACACCTCCAGCATCTTAACATAACAAAATAGTCCCAACAACACCCAACAACTAGTTTATGACTTTCGATTACCGTTTCATAAGTTCTTAACAATCAACCACATATAGGGCTTAAACAAACTCATACACATGAAGAAGAATGCGAATCTTACCTTACATATATAGAACAAGTCCTTGTAGACCTTGCTTCAACTTGAAGAATCCTTCAAACCAACTACAAAGCGGAGGAAATGAGTTCTACTAGGACTACGATCTTTCAAAATGGAGATTTATGTTATAATCTTGTTGATTTATGATTGAATGATATAGGAACCTTTAGAGAGTTGTTGGGGAGCATTTATGGTCTGCTGAGATGAGAAAATGAGCAAGAAAAGGGTTCTCAAAGATTTATAACACTTTAGAAGCTTTCCATATCCATAATTTCATGATGGGTTTCACGTCCCGTGAAGATATTTCATGGACCATGAAGCTTGAGCGCGATTCATGCCAAGTTTTTCCAAGGTTATGTTTTGAATCATGTTGGAGGAGCCTCAATTTTACTGACCATGATTATGTTTTATGGTTTTTGATTCTACCGTAATCCATTCTAACACGTTGAAGTTCAGAGAAACTTATTCTCTTCGATTCGTTTGACCTCTAACCCTTACTACACTTCCTTAACACTTGTTTAAACCCATCATTATACTTATACAAGACCTTAACCTATGTGATTTCATATTGGTTTTCTTACAACATATCATAATATAAAATTACGGGGTGTAACATCCTCCCCCCCATTAAGAACATTCGTCCTCGAATGTATAGGTAGTACGTCAAGAGAATTAAGTGTCAAGAGTTTTTCAGGAATTTCGATAGAGTCTCCTTTATAAATGGGACAATCAAAGACATGAACAACCAGAAAATACAATACATGTCTCATATCGCCATATCGTACAACATATAATAACATCGGGCATCATATGACCATCTTACATCAAATATACATATAACAAATCGTTTCTTACCTCTCACAGCACTAGCTTGGAGATACCATAACGTCTCAATCGTGATCATCACCCAATTGTAAAATAAGGATAATTCCACCTTCACATATTATAATTAAATGTCACACCCCAACTTTGGGGATGTGGCCGGTACTCGGTGCCCGAAGGCCCGAGCATACCAGTCGTGATATATGTAGCATAATTGACAAGACTTAGGCTAATAAGGCCTTATAATGATAACTATACGGCAAGACGACACATCAACCTTCAAGCAGAAAAGACCCAACATACAATGCATACAGAGACCGACAAGGCCATCACAAACGTAACAGACCACATGAAGGGTCGGCAAGGTCACACACGATTGTTATACACATGACAATTATCTGCACGCCTTTAAGAGTACATACATATCATAAGGTCGAGACAAGGCCCCACCATACCCATAATATATACACAAGACCGTACCGACTCAGACTGACACCTCTGAAATTAGTGGAGAGCTCGACTCATGCATTGAGTTGAGAACCTCATCGAATGATCGTCACCCATTATCTCGAACCTATGGGCATGAGCAGCGCCCCGATAAAAGGCGTCGATCTGAACAATGTACTGAATATGTAAGGCAAGAAAAACATAAGAGATGAAGTAAAGTAAAAAGAGATAAAGAAGACAACCTATAACTATGAATGCTACTAAGGGCGTATGATATGCATGCTTTCCTTTTAAAAACATATAGGTCACACTATGGGGAAATATCATCATCATATCGTATCCGATCATAATAGGACTCAGTGTTATCGTACCCGACCATGATATGACTCAGTGTTATCATACCCGACCTTAATAAGACTCGATGTTATCATAACCGGTCATTATATAATTCGGCGTTATCATAACCATTCTTAATAAGACTCAGTGTTATAATACCCAACTGCAGTGGTGTGCACATATACGTGTCATACCCGGCTGACTATAGCGCGACTCAGTGTCATAAAATAGATAGATACATATATATACAATGCATGAATGACCTCAGGAATACATCATGAACAATCAGAGTGACATAGGTCGCTACCCTCCGACTATTGTTATGTAGCTACGCATGTTAGCTGTCGTAAAACCAATAAGGAGTATATAACATCACATAACGGAAGATAATACAAAGTGCGAAAAAATATTCCCGGCAAGGGATTAACAAGAGCCATGAAATCTTTTCAAGAGTATAGAACAATCGTAACTTCAATAGTTAAGAGTAGAGTTCTCCTTTGTGGACTTTTTGTCATATGTCGTTATTTCAGGGATCATGTCAAAAGAAAGGATACCTTTACTTCCGATCCTTTATTGACAATGATGAAATCATTTTTCCTTTAAACAACACACCGCTCTGCACGAATTACACAACCTTCTCGATTTCTATACCATAAGTTACAACACCTTCAACACCTTATACAATTACTGTAATACCCATTTTCTTTTAAACGTTTTTGAGCTCTCGTACTGGTATAATGAGAAGACAAAAAAGGAATAAGAACTGCACGATTATGTTTCAGTGACATTATCCCATACTTCATTTTTTATATTATTAAAGAAAAATGATCACTAAAACATAAAACAATACATTGTACTTCTCCTCCAAACGTGATTAGTAAGGAATTAAAAGATAAGGTCCATATGGCAACTTGTAAATCCAAAGCTTGTTTCATTATTGATAAGCAAACATTATTGTCCATGTAATATTTGTCCAATAATTCAATAATATTAATTAAATTAAATATTGTACAAAATATATTTTATCAAATTATAATTTTCCAACCAAATATCAAGTGTACAAATTTTTGTATTATAAATTTTCAAAACGGGAAAAGATATTTTTTGTATGAGAAAATGGCTCTTATTCGATTAATAAATAAAATATTATTTATAAATTCTCTTATATCATGTATATAGTTTAAAGCATATTCAATAAAATAGTAGTGAAAACAAATATATAAAATTATATATATTTTTTTTTACTAAAAGGTTTCACTTAAAAGAAAATGTGTGTGTATATATATATATACATATATATATATAGGCATTATATAACTATTTCAAAATATGTCAAATTTATGGGGTCTTACACGTTCAACCTCTAATCCTTAAGCAACTCTTAAAACTATGTTGAACCATATATAACCTAATCCCCCCATGTTTACATGGATTTTACTACAACACGTCCTAACGCTAAGGTATGTGCTGTTACATTAAAAAAAACATACAATAAAAGACAAGCACCCTCTGTTTGGAACAAGTGAGGTATGTGGTGTTACATTCGTTCTTGAAGCTTCCCTACATTCAGAACACACAATCGACTTCGATATCTAAGAACTCTGTATTCCTGAAGCTCTATACCGACTTCTTTTATTGCAGATTTTCCTCTCTCAACTTCACTAACTTAGGATCCTCATATTGTACTCCTTCACTTCCACTATTAAAGTCAATTCTGTTGTATTCTGAACAATAACGCCTCCATCATCAGAATCCAGTAATAGGACCCCAAGTTGGCCAACCGATATAGATCTCTGACAATCTCATTCTTATCTGATTCTATATACTTTAGACTACCCATAAACTTGCGGTTGAGGGCATCGGTCACCATATTAGTCTTATTGAGATAATAGAGAATGTCAACATCATAATCTTTTAGTAACTCGAGCTATCTCTTTTGCCTTAAGTTCAACAATTTCTGCTTGAATATATACTGGAGACTCTTATGATCAATGAATATGTCAACATGAACCCATACAAGTTGTGATGCCATATCTTTAAAATGAGTACATCTGATGCTAATTCAAGATCATGTGTCGGGTAATTCTACTCGTGCTTCCTCAAATGCTTCGAAGAATATGACCTTACCGTGCTGCATCAAAACACAGCCCTAACCAATACATGAAGCGTAGGAATATAGAACATACCTATCCGTACCTTCTGGAAATGTCAAGACAAGTGCTGATGTGAGCCTATTCCTTAACTCCTGAAAACTCTACTCATATACATTAGACCATTGGAACCTAGTTGCCTTGTGAGTTAACTTCATCAATGGTGCTGAAATAGAGGAGAAGCCTTCTATGAACCTTCGGTAATAGCCTGCTAAGCCCAAAAATTTCAAACCTCCGAAGAAGTCATGGGCCTCCGCCAATTCTTCACAGCCTCAATCTTATGACTATCAACTTTGATACCCCTATCATATACTATATGTCCCATGAATGCCACCGAGTCAGCCAAAATTCATACTTGGAGAACTTAGCATACACCTTATGATCTTGGAGCTTCTGTAACACAACTCATAGATGATTCAGATTTTCCTCTTCTGACTGTGAATATACAATAAATGCATATCCAAGAATAACTTGAAGACTCGATTCTTTAAGTCCATGAAGGCCGCTGGTGCATTAGTAAACCTGAACGACATCACGAGAAACTCGACATGACCATACTTGATTCTAAAGGCCATCTTCGGAATAGCCTTCTTCTTAACTCTCAACTGGAGGTATCCTGACCTTAAATTGATCTTCGAAAATCACTTAGCACCCTGTAATTAATCAAATATATCATCAATCCTTGGAATCGGGTACTTATTCTTGGTAGTAACCATGTTCAGATGTCGGTAATCAATGCACATTCTCAACAAATCATCTTTCTTATGTACGAACTACACTAGTGTGCCCCACAGTGAGGTACTAGACCAGATGAATCCTTTTTCCAGTAAATCTTTTAATTGTTCCTTCAATTCCTTCATCTCAACATGAGCCATTCTTTAAGGAGGAATAAATATCGGCTGAGTGTCGGGAAGCACATCGATAGCGAAATCAATTTCCCTCTTTGGAGAAATACTTGGGAGCTCATCTAGGAACACATCTGGATACTCATTAAACAATGGAACAGACTGAAGAGTTAATGATTATGCATCGACATTCCTGACTCAAACTAGAAGATAGATGTACCTCTTAGATATCATTTTCCTCGCCTTAAGGTAGGAAATAAACATACCCTTAGGTGTCGCATTCATTGCCCTTCCATTCTATTATTGGCTTGCCTGAAATTGAAATCTAACAATCTTCGTTCAACAATCAACATTGGCATAAGATGATGCTAACCAATCCATAATAATATCGAAATCGACCATTTCTAATTCAACTAGGTCGGTTGAGGTATGACATCTACAAATTACCACCATATAACCCTGATAGACCCATCTAGCAATAACTGAATCACCAACTAGTGTAGATACCACAAACGACTTACTCAAAGACTCAAGTTATATGCCAAACTTATCAACAATGGTGACATAAAATAAAGTAGAGCATGAATCTATCAATACATAAACCTCATGCAAGAAATGGATAATATACCTGTGATAAGATGACTCCAGGTATTGTTAGCCTGGTAAGGAATAGATGCGGTTCTAGTTACCACCTGAACTAGATGTTCCTCCTCTTCTCATACCTCTACATGTCGATGTCTGTGGGATACGCTCTGAATGACGTACTGTCGATGAAAAAGTTGCTACTAACTCACTCGGTGACCAGACTGCCCCTGCCTCTCATCGGATAATCTCACATAATATGACTGATAAACCCACACAAGTAGCACGTATTCGAGTCTTGACGACACTACCAGAAATATATCTTACCACAGTGATCACAATGCGGTGGAGGTGGCCTTATTTGGCCTGAATCTTGCTGATACTGAGAACATGATGCTCGCAAACTTTGACTCAGCCCAGAATAAGAAAATCGTTCATACCTCAGCCTTTGTAACTGAGGTGGTGCGCTAGCGGTGGAGTAATCTCGGTATCTAGAGAATTGTAGCTTGGAGCTACCCCAAGACTCTCCATAGTACCCAGTAGATCTAACTCTCTTATTATGCACCCTCTCTACATCTTAATTAGCCCAAAATTGGCGCTTACAGTCCTCTAAGTTCCGTGCAAATTCCTGAATCTGAGAGATATCCATATCCTGGTGCATACATGCTACTGTATAATCTCCAATCAAATGCAACTCAACACCTGCCACAAATTAATGTACTATATCCCGTATCATATCCACTATAGTTGGAATATATCTAGCTAAATAATCAAACTCGAGGCTATACTCTCGAACGCTCATATTGCCCTTCATGAGGGCTGAGAACTGATCAATTTTGACCTCTCGAACCTCTAAAGAAAGATAGATATCTAGAAAGACCTCTGAGAAATCCTCTTATTCTGGTGGAGGGGCATCCGATCCCCTAGATAGCTTCCAAACCTCGTACCATAGAATATCTACATCTCGTAGGCTTAAAGATGCCAACTACACAACTTCAGTTTTTGAAACATGCATAGCCCAAAATATCCTAGTTAGTCAATGAAGTTTTGGGGATCCTCATCTGGGCCAGAACCTATAAACACTGATGGACTCAAGCTAATAAACTCATGAGCTCTAAAACCCCGTGATCCATCAGAAGGTCCGGCACACTCAAATTCTCTCATCTGACGCTGAGTTTATGAAGCTACCAATTATGTCAGCAACTGCACCACACTCTTGATATCCTGGTCATATAAACTAGGTAGAGAAACTGAGGGTACTGGGGCTCTCTAATCTCTTCAGGTGCCGGTGGGTAGGGGACACCTGAGATGGTGACTTATTTTGGGCCTCAGACTGGACCGCATTACCAAGTGGTGCGCTACTATTACATTCTCCCGTATTGAATGGCGGTAGTTTTCCTAGTCATGGGCATCACAGTAAATATATACTAAGTCACGAGTTAGACTCAAAATCTTATGACTCAGCTCTATCACACGATCTAGAATATGAAAGAACGATAACCATCCCTAAATACCCAATAACCTCCTAATTATAATTGTGTTGCACAACACACCATAAACAAGACTATACTAGACACGACTTGTAGACTCTCTAAGATACAGACCTGCTCTAATACCAAGTTTGTCATGCCCAAAACATGGGAAGACGACACCGACACCCGGTGCCTTGTCCGAGTGAACCCACCTCCATTGCAAAACATTCCAACCCAAACATAACCAACAGAGGCTGGCAAGGCCAATATATGATAATCTGAAAGTAAGGAAGATATGTCACTTTAAAATATAGGCAACCCAAAAGATATACAAACACGGGCCTACAAGGCCAAAATGAGTATTAATACATCAACCATAAGGCCGATAAGACCATAACACCAACTATACACAGGGCATACATCTACAAGCCTCTAAGAGTACAACATCTGACCTATAGTCAGGACAGGTCCTTAACCTACTCATATAGTATATAAATAATCATATAAACTAGACTCAACTGACCCTAGGAATAAATGGAGCTCACCGAACAACCAATGAAATATGAAAATAACATGTTGTAGAGGATCATCAACCCGTCTACCTAAACATGTATCATAAAATGCAGCACCTCCGATAAAGCGACGTTAGTACGAAAGAATGTTACGAGTATGTAAGGAAAATAAGAAACATATGAAGTGACATCAATATAAAAAAGGGTAGGAGACAACCTAGTAATCTGAATGCCACTAAGGGAGCTTAAGATATACTTACACATACATATATATATATATATATATATATACATATAAGTTATCGAGCCACAATAGGGTTTCGTATATATAATAACATACCGAGCCACTATAACGTCTCGTAAGCATAATAATATACCCATCTGATCAGAGGTATAATATACATATAACGCACAATAAGTGTCGTATCTAACTGATTATAACGCTTTGGTTGCTGCTTCCAGAGAAACTTTCCTTATTCATGATTTCTTTTCAAACTTGACTTTTGTTGTCAATATTGTATGTTCCTCTAGTAAGCGTCATGACGAGCTACAAGCTGTCAAATTAGAGGAGATATCACTTTTGTTGGAGATTGGTGAACTTGATAGTGGTAAAGGACAAAATCAGATAGACACTTTGAAACGAGCCGGAGATACTCGTTGGAGCTCACATTTTTCTTCTATTTGTAGTATGATAAATATGCATGATGCAACATGTGTGGTTCTTCAAAATATAAGAAAAAATGGATCAACTTACTCTCAACGAGGGGATGCTAATGCTGCTTATAAGATTATGAATTCATCTGAGTTCATATTGATTTTGCATATGATGAAAGAGATTATGAGAATTATAGATTGTCTTTGTCAATATTTACAACAGAAATCCCAAGATATACTTAATGTTATACATTTAGTCAGCACTACAAAAATATTAATTCAGAAGTTGAGAGATGAAGGATGAGATCAATTATTGAAAAATGTGACATTATTTTGTGAACAACATGATATTGATTCTCTTGATTGTAATGATGTTTATATAGAGCGTCAATGACATTCTCGTCATTAGAAGGATAACATCACAATGGGTCAACATTTTAGAATAGATCTCTTTTGTGTTATTATTGATCAACAATTGCAGGAATTGAATCACATGTTTAATATTCAAACAATGGAGCTTTTGAGCCTAAGCAATAGTTTGATTCCTAAAGATAATTACGAAGCATTTAATATGGATGATATATGTGCTCTTGTAGAAACATTCTATCCTGTGGATTTTAGTGAGCAAGAGAAAACAAATTTGAGATTTCAACTTCAACACATTATTCTTGAGGCTGTTAGTCATCCAAAATTGAATAACTTGTCAACTATGTTTGAATTGTGTGAAGCTTTGGAAAAAACAGGGAAGACGAATACATATTACTTGATTGACCGGATAATCCGCATTATCTTAACTCTTCCAGTTTCTACGACTAGTACAAAAGGATCATTTTCAGCAATGAATAATCAAGACAAGGTTGTGTAATAAGATGGAGGATGAATTTATTGCTGATAATATGGTGGTTTATATTGAAAAAGAGATAGCTGAAAGCTTTAGCTCTGATTCAATTATTAATGATTTCAAGTCTTTAAAAGAAAGAAGGGCAACACTTTAATTATAGGTACGTCTTTCCTTTTATATATTATATTTTTGTTGTGTTGATGTTATTTTGAATCTTTGATAAAATTAAATTTTATTCTTATAAATTTTAATTATAATAATTTTGTTAGTAATTACCGCCCCTTAATATTTTGGGCAAGATTCGCCACTGGTGATGATATTTGTGTGACTAAAACTTCCACTAGAATAAAATGAAAAATTTACATATAATTAGATGTTTTCAAATATAAAAATATGTAATCCTTGAACAGATTAATAAAAATTATTACATAAATAAAGTGTATAATATTAAAAAGAGTTTGAGACAATAACAGTAAAGAAAAATATTTTGATTTCACAAATAGTGCTATACAAATGGGACAAAGAGAGTAATATTCTTTTGTTTTAGAAATAATATTCTTAACAGTAATATTCTTTTGTTTTAGAATTTTCTCTTCCTTTTTACATTACTTTTTTTGTTAATTTCCTTGGAAGGTAGCGTATATAATATTTAATGTGGAGATCTTTACTTCCAAAACCTAGTTTTTTTTGAAGGTTAATAAATTTTATATAACTAGAAATCAGGGAAGTACAATCAATCATTGAGGGTTCTCAAACTTCAACGTAAAGCAATGCAATACAAGAAGATAAATTCAACATGAAGGGAGGGGGATAGAGAGTGTGTGGCTGCCCTATCCAGACGTCCACAAAGACCCCGGACATTCGAAGATAGTATCGTCATTTAGAAATCGAGGAGGATTCAAATGCTCCTCAGCGCCTCATACTTGTTGCCTTACCATTGTTTTTAGGGATATTAATTCTTGAAGTAACCTCTTTCCATCCATCATCATCCGCGGTGTTAGCAACCAAAGTGCTCGAGTCACCAATGCTATGTGCTCCATGAACCATGTACGCACAATGTAGTGCACGCATGTCCACACCCGGAGAACTCCTAACACCCGCAACACCTCTAAAAGACCCCGGGACGAAAGGAATGTTAGACTCCCCTCGTGTTGCCGCGGCTAAAACCCTTACTTGATTCAAAGGACCTCTACCCACCCCCGTTGCGTTAGGCACATGTGCATCCCGTATACGAGGCTCTTCGAATTGCCTTATAACCGAAGCTCCACCAAGGTTCAATGCTTCATCGACACTACCGGGTATAAGAGGCATAATTTGCACACCTTTATTTGCTCTCACCAAAGTGCCATCACTCACGGGTGCGGGGATTAAAATGGGATTGGATTGAAAGTGATGGGTTGTTCTCGCAACTCTATTATTACCCGTCTCCCACCATTCTTAGGCAAAACGTTCGAATGTTGAGGCCGGGAGATCTCCATAGGCGTAACCTCTTTCGCCAACTTCTTACACTTCAAGTGATTATGTCCAAATGTTGCACAATGAAAACAAAAATCAGGATAGTTCTCATACTCTACATTTTGGACATATCTTTTATTTTCGGGCGGGGCAATTTAACTCCAAATTCCATGGTCGGTTCTTTGCTAACATCCACTTCAATCAACACTCTTGCATAATTCATTTTTGACATCACTTTAGTGAATTGATCCGTGTATAAAGGGTTCCCCACACATGATGCAATCTTACTCAAGTCGGATGCACTCCAGACCGATAAAGGCACATCGCGGAAAACCACCCAAACAGGAATACTCATGAAAAGATCATTCGAAAGTATAACTCCCTTATCAACCAATTTTAACATCAATGTCTTTCCAAAAGTCATATAGGGACCACCATGAAACACTTTAATGCGATCATCTTCCGTCATGAAACGAAAGACAGTCCATCCACGACCATAAGGAATAATTCGGCACTTCACACCCCATCTCTTAACAATATAATCAAGTGCTACTCGGTCCGGAAAATGTCATGTGAAACAACCAATAAGGCAATAGCCCCAAGTTTCGGCAAACGACACTTCATCACTTGCATCAAGTTCAACATCGTCACCTTCTTGTTTCACATATTGCAATTTCAGTCCTTTTTCTTCTAAACGAGAACCCGCAAAAATTCCCGCATAAGTCTTCTTGAATGAATTAGGATCATTGTGTTGTTGCGGCTCCCGAGGGTCATTAACACTCTCAACTCGAGTTCCATTGGGAATAGTTGCATTAAATATTTCATGTCCCATGAGATTTAATGCTCCCTCGTTTGTTACATCATTAGAGTTCCTAGGATTCTTGGACTTGTCAAAACCGGTTACAATGGGAATGAAAGGCTCTTCAGTTCCCACCCCCATCAAGTTTCGATGTCCCATTGAATGAGATGGCTCTTCGGTTCCCGCAGCAATTAAATTCTCCAAGTTACTAAGCCTCTTTTGAATAGAAGACCCTTCGGTTCCCGCATCTTTTGAGTTTCCAAGGACCATGGGAATTGAAGTGTCGTTGGACTCCACAACCTTTGACCGGTGACCCTTGGATTGCATCCACGACCCGTGACCACCATCATGACCCTCCTGCAACCCATGACCACCCCTGACCCGCTTTTGACCCGGGACCTCCCGCATGACCCGTCTTCTCCCCGACGTCCATGGTGACTACCGAAAAACCACTAGAAGCCACCACCACCGGATTTATAATCGGATAACTCACTGCACCATTAATATTCTCCACACCATTAGAATTTTCACCATTAACAATCACCTCACCATTAACATTCCCACTATAAACATTCACACCATTAACGCCATTGACAGTCACAACACCATTAACAATCGCATCCGCCATGGCTACTGTCGAGACATAGCTTGGAGCAAATATCACCGGAGCAACAACCGGTAACATGGAAGAGTTATCACCACCATTAACAACCGGATAAGTACTAACCTTTTTCTTCTTCATGGACTTGGCCTTCACAAAACTTCTGGCATCGCTGTTGGCCTTCGTCTTTGGCTTCCCCATGGCATGAAATGAGATGAAACACACTAAAACCAACTCTCTTGAATTCTACGTGAAGCGGAATCAAGGAATTAACTAATTAAACAACACCAAAATCGTGAACAAAGTCTTGAACACTTGAATGATAAGTATGAAGATCGGAGGATATGAAGAGTCACACTTAACCAAATCGTACAAAATGAGCAACAAAGAACACACAATCACTCACGTAAGATGAGAAAGATAAGATACAAGCTCGTAACAAAGATTCAAGTGAAAATCGGAGATGAAATCAGAAGAAGGAGGCGGATTGCGAGGGAGCAACTAGGTAAAAAATTGAGAGCATTTTCGCCTAGTGAGAGAAACTTCTCTATATCTCCTTCTAGCAAGCCTTCTAAAACCTAGTTAAGGTTATTAGCATATTTGCGGGCCCACCGTGTAAGGGTCTTTTAAAGAAAATTAAAGTAAATCAAAGTCCATATCAGTTTTGTCTTTTCCTTGTAAAAGATATGTTTTTTCTTCCCCCAAATTTGTAGTATCTGATTAGTTAAGCTGCTCATCACTATTTTATTTTTAGTCTGTTTTAAAAAAACCTTTTTATATTTATAAATAATTTATTTTTATAAGATGATTTATAGTCATAAAAATCTCTAAAATTTATTTTGGATCACAAATTTGATTTTTTAAATTTCATGTCTAGTCAACTGATGTCACATAAATTAAAATGGAGGGAGTATAAAATACTAAAGTAGTACTTAATTTGCATACTTATACCAGCTGTAAAAAAATACTTTTTCGGTCCGAATTTATGTGACACCGTTTTCTTTTTAGTTTATCCTAAAAAAGAATGTCATATTTCCTTATTTAAAAACTATTTAACGGGAACATCTCTATTTTATCCTTGTTGGGTCCCACTTAATTTTGAAGATATATATTTATTGTAAAGAAAAGTCAACAAAGTTAGGTACTAAAGTAAGATCAATTTAGTTAACATAACAAAGTCTTCATTTATTTTTCAAATTATGTGTCTGATCAAATTGTATCACATAAATTAAGATGAAGAGAGTAAATCAATTGTATATTGCATGCATTTATGGAATGTTCAATATCTTATTTTTTTTGTGTTTATTTCAGGTAAAGGGGAATTTATGACTTGCTCCAAGCCCACGAATTCAGAGTTGTTTTTTGCAGTTTTAGGAGGTCTAGGCCAGTTTGGAATCATAACTAGAGCAAGAGTTGTCTTAGCTAGATTCCTTTTTTTTTTTGCTTGCAGGTGAAATGGGTAAGACTTAAGAGTGTTGTATGCTGATTTTTCAAAATTCACAAGTGATCAAGAACAACTCATCTCCATTGATGGAATGGACTATGTGGAAGGCTCTCTTATGATGAATCAAAGTCCTCCAAATAATTGGAGATCTTCCTTTTTCACACACTCCAACCAATCTAAAATACTTTCCATGATATCTAAATATGGCATTATCTACTGTTTGGAAATGGTCAAGTACTATGATGATCAGCGTGCTAATACATTTGATGAGGTACGCACCATTTTTTTTTACCACTTATCACTAGATCTTTAACTTCATAATGAAAAAAATGCAAAAAATAAAATTCCTATTATATAAGATAGTAGTGATTTAAGATTTTATTTACTTAATTATGTGTTCCATGCTTCCGTGTGGACTTGACTTCTTTACCATGGCGAAGCATGTGCAAATCATCTTTGATAATGGGATCGTAATAATTCTGTCTATGTTGATTTTGACCCTTTTTGTTTCACTGTGAAAAATATTCATACGGGGACACCTTTTACGAGTTATAATAGCACGGGAGATCTATATCCATTCACTCCCACATCCGCTGCCAGATCTAGCTCTCCCGTCTCTCTAGCGGTCATTTCTTCTTCAACATGACATAATAGACTTGGTCATCCAGGAGCTCCAGTTTTTAGTTTTCTTAGAGACAATAATTTCATTACTTGTAATGGGAAGCTTGCCCAAAAATGCGTTTCTTGTTCTTTAGGCAAACATACTCGTCTTCCATTTAAATCATCTACTAGTGTTACTTTTGCACCTTTTGATATTATACATGCCGATTTATGGACATCACCTGTTGCTAGTTCTCTCGGTCATAAATACTATCTTATCTTACTAGATGATTTTTCTCACTTTGTTTGGTTGTATCCTCTCAAATTTAAATCGGAAGTGTTTGCCAAATTTCTTGAGTTTCGTAAATTCATTCAAACACAGTTTGAAAAAGGCATAAATTTTTTTCAGTGCGATACTGGTCGTGAATTCAATAACTCTATGTTTCACCGATTTTGTACCAATAATGACATGGTCTTTCGCTTCTCCTGCCCCCACACCTCCTCACAAAACGGTAAAGCTGAAAGAATCATCCGTACCATTAACAATATGATTCACACTCTTTTGATTCATGCCTCCCTACCTCCATCTTTTTGGGTCTATTGTTAGGCGGATATTTCCACGTGCTCACGCAAGTGTACGTATCGTTACAAGTAATTTAGTCTTGTAAGACCGAGTTTATCATCCACAGAGACTGATTTCTAATTACCGAACATCTATTCTAGGTTATCTATTTGGCAAACGATAATTGATTTGAATTTTTATCTAACTACTAGAATAATTGCAAGAAGTAAACTAAATTGTTGAGGTTTAATCAGTTATGAAGGAATTAGGGCTTCCAATATCCTCGACTATCCACTATTTTCAATCCTTAATACAACCAGAATGACTTCTTTTTCTACGTTAAGATAGCGGTTAACTAGATTGTCTTATATTCCGGTTAGAATATATAATTGCTCAACCCCATTGCAGAACCCTTTTATATTTCTATGGTAGGATTTACCACATAGGAGAATTAAAAACAATAACCTATAATGCTACACAAGTATCATGATACTTTTGTCCGCGATTTAACCTATGACTATTCAATTACAGCATATCCAAATCTCTCATCTCGGTTCTTGATTCGAAATCATATAAATTATGATAATTAATGGCCAGTTAACTATCAAACATTCATACCAAATGTTGAATAAATCTTAATCAAGTGAAGAAGAAATCAAACTAATGCATTAATTCATGAAATAAAGGTTCAAGCGATTTAATAGAAAAGCCCTAATAAAGTAATTAGCTCCTAAACATTGTCATGTCAAGAACTAATACAAACCAACATAAACTGAAATAAAAACAAAGAAAAGAAAAGAAACTTGAACCAAAGTTGTCTCCAATCTTGTGTTATAGCCACTTTTTCCTCTCCAAAGTATGGTATGAGATGTAAGATCTCAGATGAATAATAAGTTTAGGGTTTAGAGATTTTATAATTGAGAAATATTACGTTTCAGACCCTTTTGCCCTTCGAAAAATTGGAAAAATTGACTTTTTCTCGCGCAGACCCGCCTCGGCACCGCGGTGCCGAAAGTACTGCGGCTTCTCAGTAATTATGGCACAGCGGTCCTGCAGTCCGACACCGTGGTCTTTCTTTGCCTTCGTGTTACGGCCCGAACCCCGGGCCCGTGACTGGTGCCCTACCTGGACACCTTTCTAATCATACATCATAAGTAAAACGCGGAAGATAAATATCACTCTTTTTTTTCTAACAAAGGGAAAACCGATAAGGCTGCCACCATACATACATACATAACAAAAGGACTTACATCTTTTCAAAGTACAACCCACATCCATGACTACAGACCTCTAAGAGTTTGAACATAACAACTTAGAAGGGACAGAGCCCCGTCATACCCCTGAATGTACATAAATCTACAACAACAGGGACCCATACCAAAAGACAAGCCTCCAGAGTAAATGGAGCTTCTTCCCAAAAACTGAGCAGAGATCCTAAGAGCAAGGATCACCAACCTGTGTACCTAACACCTGCGGGCATGAGCGGCCCGAAGAAGTCGATAACAAAAGTGCAGTATGGAACGAAAATAAGGTACAGTAACCAAATCATAACTGTATAAAGAATGACAGGGGCAAGTATAAAAATGAAATACCAGATCCTACCGTGCCATTTCAAATCATGAACTTAATCGTTCATTATTATCTTTTCCCATTTTCAATAAGAATTAACATCATATTCTTACATACATACTTAAGAATTTGATCAAAATTTTCCACATAACTTACATAACATAATCCGGCCCTTTATGAAGGGACACAGTGTAACTCTCCTTACATAACATAACCCGACCCGTTTGCAGGACACGGTGTACTGATGAATCATGTGACATAACCCGGTCCACCTGCGGGGCTCGGTGTACTGTGGAATCATGTAGCATAACCCGGCCCGCCTGTGGGGCTCGGTGTACTGTGGAATCATGTAGCATAACCCGACCTGCCTGTGGGGCTCGGTGTACTGTGGAATCATGTAGCATAACCCGGTCCTCCTGTGTGGCTCGGTGTACTGTGGAATCATGTAGCATAACCCGGCCCGCCTGTGGGGCTAAGTGTACTGTGGAATCATGTAGCATAACCCGGCCCGCCTGTGGGGCTCGGTGTACTGTAGAATCATGTAGCATAACCCGCCCGCCTGGGGGCTCGGTGTACCGTGGAATCATGTAGCATAACCCGGCCCGCCTGTGGGGCTCGGTGTAAGATGACGTAACCCGGCCTATGTGTAGGCTCGATGCATATGGCGTAACCCGACCTATGTGTAGGCTCGGTGTATCTCATAACATAACCCGGCCTATTTGTAGGCTTGGTGTGTCTCATAACATAACCCGACCTATTTGTAGGCTCGGTGTGATTTTCCTTACATAACATTTTTAAACCACCTTTTCACTTCTTCTTAAGTCGTTATAACAACTTCCCATAAAGCTATTATAATAACCTTTCATTTTAGAGAACTTAAGGCACTTTTATTTCTTATCACATTGGGGAAACTAAACCCAAAAGTACTACGTACATACATACTTAAAAAGAATCATAAAACTCCTTTCTTTTTTAAAACTCAAGTTACATACTCATTTGAAATCAATCTTCTTAACTTTTGAAATAAATTAAGATACCATGCTTTTTAAATCAAGTCATTTCCACTTATAAAATCAAGGCTTATAGTCTTAAAACCTCGTAGCATATACTCTTTAAAATCATGTCGCTTATACATATAAAATCATGTTATCTATACTTTAGAAATCAAGTCTCATAACTTTAAAAGTAAAGTTTCATACACTTCCAAAACCAAGTAACTTATTCTCTTTAAAATCATATAACTTCCACTTATAAAATCAATCCCCTTTTCACATATAAATTCAAGTCATTTTCAAATATAAAATCAACTTACTTACTTCAAATAAATCAAGGCACATAGCTTTAAATCAAACCTCATAACTTCCTAACCATTCTTACCAACATCTCCCATAAGACTTGGTAAAGACTTAGGATAATTTAAACATACTTTTAACTTAGAATCAACAACGTGGATACTTCTTAACTTCTAAGAGTAGAAGGAATCATGAAATAATATCACATGGCTATTTCATACGTAGGATCATGCCAAAAGAAAGAAGATGTTCACATACCTCGCGACGACTAGCGACAAGTTGCAAAATGCTCCAAGGTACTTCAACCTTGTTAGCTATTCCACCCTTCCACCCTTCCAGTAGAATACGCTATACATAGAACTTTAACCCATAATAACCATAATACGTCTATCAATTCCTAACCTTTTTTAAGGTAGAATAATACTAAGTGTAAGGTCTCTTATACTACGGAAAATTGGGCAGCATTTCCTTTGTTTCTACGTACTTTTCCACCTTTTCAAGACCCGAAATTAACAACCAATTTCCTGCATACATACAAGTCTAAAACAGCCCGTAAAACTGCCACAAAACTGCACCAAAATATTCCAAATTCTAGCCCATTCTCGGCTTCTAACAACAACAACAACATAAGCCTTCCTTAAATCCATTATACTTCAAGTCATACATCCACACTTATACATAATTCATACCAACATTTAATGACATGATTTCCTTCAACATATGACATGAAATTAATGAAGGTAACAACAACATTAATCAACGAAAGCTTAAGGCGATAAAACTGTCCAAAATTGTCACAACAACTTCCACCTTCCAAAGATCCTTTTTCCTTAATTCTTTATGATTCAAATTACATTTCGACACTTACATGTACTCCATAACACATATTACTAACATGATTACTTTATTTTGACATGCGACAATAATAACTAACAACTAAATTGATTTACAAACTTAATGGCTAATCATGCCCATCTCGGATTTGAGCTTCCTAATTTCATAACATTTATCAATATTCATTCTAAATATCACATGCTCATACATCAACTACTACAACATGAAATCTTGAATTACAATAGCAAGAAGAAAATTATTACCTCTTTAAGCCCAAATACAATCCAAAACCTAAAGTCGATCCTAGAAACTTTAACTCCTCTTTTCGACGTTCCAATCCGTTATTTGCAACCCTTAGAAGCTTTTGAAGAACTCTTCTTCAAGTTCCAACTCCAACTATGAAACCCCCCTTAGGTTTTCATGTTGCGACTAACGTGAAAACGTAGTTTTTCCGAGATTTTTGTGTTGAGATATCCTTAGAATACCCTTAGGGATCTTGGGTTTGAATATTGGGATTTATGAACAACAAATGAAGAATTTTCTTGTTTTCTTGAAGAGCTTGGCCGAGAGCTCCATATAGAGCACTATAAGTTCTTGAAAAATTTACTAAGTGTAGAAACTAGTCTTGCACTAGTGTGTAGTTAAATAATGAAGCCAAGGGTTTGGATTAAAACACTTGTGTGGTCAAGATTAATGTGAATCAAATATCTTCTGCCAAGTTGGCTATTTGAGTTAGTCAAATATCTCAAGCTTTGGCTTACAAGACTTGACCAATTCCTCTAGGTCAATTCGATCAAGCCATGTGGAGGGTGACACGTGTCACCCTCCTATTGGTCTAAAATATTCCATTTCCCAAAATTTTCATAATTCGTCAAAATATCGAAAACCTCGTGGGCCCCACAAAAACGTAAATTTTCCCGAGTGGGCCCTACATGTCCAAATCTGAAAATAATACTCCAACAATATCAAATAATAATTCTGAGAACCCAATTCTCATTAACAAACACTTCTCTTTCCCGTGGTTCGGAAGAATTTCCTTAAGAATAACAACTCTTTCTTTCGTTCAAAATTTTAAGTCCTGATTCCTTACGTACATTCTCTTTAACATGCCCTGGACTTATGGGGTGTAACACTTCGTCTGAATCTCCAATTTTCAACCTTTTTGTCTCTGGACCCTCTTTTTATGCCCACTTTTCGCTCCTTTTCGCCATTTTATCTTTTTGAACCGATGTGACTCAAAAGAGAAAAAAATAACCCTAATACTATACTAAACACAGACGAAATGAGTAAAATACTAACTAAAAATGACTCAAAAAAAGTATATAAAATATGCCTAACAAATACCCCAAACTTAACCTTTGCTCGCCCTCGAGCAAAAATCAAAACAAAAACAAACATAAAAACAAAGACTCTATGAAATGGATCAAATAGTTATAGCAATGCTTCTTCAAAATCATGGATGGAAGTTGGGATAGTATGTTAGAACATACATAACATGAATATCTAGCAATCTAGAATTTCAAGTTAGATATTTCGCAAATTCACTTAGATCATGATCAATTGGAAATACAAATACCTAACTGATGCGCGAAAAGATGCACACACTTTAACGCAAGTGCACGTTATCGTGACAAGTAATATAGTCCTGGTAAGACCGAATATCGTCCACAAGGATTAGGGTTCAAGTACCAACTATCTATCTTTTGGTATCTATTTGGTAAATTGATATTTGATTTGTTGTTTATAACTAAGAATTATAAAGACTAATTTATCTAATGAGTTTACTTCAGTTGTGATGGGAATAGGGTTTCCACGTCTCCTCACTATCCGCTTATGTTACTTATTAATGCAATAACTTATGGTCTTCTTCTTTTGGAGAAAGCAGGTTCACTAAATCGTTTTATACTCCCGTTAGGGTTATATAAACACTCAACCCCAAGATTGTTCTTTCTACCTTTCGGTGATAAGGATGACTCTATAGGAGGATTAAGACTAAGAACCTAGTTAACCGTCACGCACAATGCGTAAAATTAGGGTTGTTAAGCCTCTCGTTAACGCTACATAAATAATTGAGGTATTTTCATCCTCAATCCAAGAATGTCTACCCAACTTACAGCATATTCACAATCCCCCCATTTCGGAGTCTGATTAGAAATCATATAGTGATAATTAGTTGTCAATTAACTACCAAGCATTCAATTCAATTATTGGATAGATCTCAACAAGAAGAAGAATAACCATAAGCATGCATTAAATCATAACATAAGTTTCTAGAGATTCAACATGGAAAGCCCTATAGAGGAATTAGTTCCTAGCCATTGACATGACAAGAACTAATTTCATGTTCTTCATAAAACTGAAATAAAAACAAGAAAAGGAAAGGAAATTTACTAAACTATGGTCTCCAATCTCCAAGCAAGAAAGCCTTGTGTTGTGCAAGAAGGGGAACCCTTAAAACTACCTAGGGTTCTCCTTTTATAGTCTCCTAACCGCCTCAACTTTTCCCTGCAGGCCTGGCCCAAAATCCGTCTGAAAATCTTATTTTTCCGCGTCGGCGCTGCGGCGCCGAAAATTCTACAATCCTTCGGGTGATTTGGCGCCGCGCCGATCTCGCTGTCGTGGCGCGCGCCACTGCAACTCAGAGTTTCGGATGTTTAGGCGCCGCGCTCGCACTGCCGACATGAGGCGCCGCGACGCTGGTCTTCGCAGCCTTCGGATAGTGGGCGCCGCCTCGCTTCGATTGCAGGAGATGCCGCGCTGGTGCTGGTTTCACTCGTCGCTACTTTCTCTGTTTTTAGCTCTGGATTCACCTCTTTTGCCCTCTTTTAGCTCCTTTTCCGCCATTTGGCCATTTTAACCACTTTGACTCAAAAGAAAGGAAAATCCCTAATACGACACTTATATGTGTAAAAGGGACAAAGATTAACTAAAACTGACTCAAAAAGTGTATATAAAATACACCGATCAAATACCCCCAAACTTAACCTTTGCTCGCCCTCGAGCAAAGATAGAAAGAAAGAAATAAAAGACTCAAGAAACGAAAATAAAAGACTCACTGACATTGATCACTTTTGCTGCATTAGTGTTAACTAAAAAACAAAAACATGAAGGTTATCAGAATAATATGCAGGAACATATAGCATGAAATTTTTGCATACTAAACACTTTAAGCTAGATATTTCGCAAACTCATATTTATCATGCTTAATGGAAGTCAATATACTAAATCATGCATGAAAATTCAATAAAATCCTATGGCATGCTTACTTGCTATTCTCCACTAATTCTGGATATGCATAAAAGAGATCTTCAGGTCTTTAAGGGTTGTAATGTAGGCTTAGGTATAGGTAGGTAAAAATAGACATTTTAGGCTCATTCTTTGTACCATAAGCTCTTTAGCTTTTCCATTTTTCCCTTTTCTTTTGGTTCTTTTCTTCACTTCAATTATATATTTTCCCTCTTTTGTTTTGGGAGAGTGAATAGTATAATAATAACAAGCACCCCCAAACTTAGGCTTTTGCCTCTTTCTTATTACTTTTTTATTGGGGTGCAACAAGCTCATTCACTCTTTTTGTCTCTTTTTTAACACAATTGATTCCACTACTTCACATTTTTACTTATGGCACAATCTGTGGGAATATAGGGTGTCAAAGAAGAAGTTTCAATTTTTAGGCTCAATGGGGCTAACTAGGGATATTTTTAAAGTTCGGGATGGAAAAGAGTGGTAAGAATTGACTATCAAAGAAATGCCTGAGTCATCTCCCTAACATGCACATCCTAACTATTTCGCCTCAAATAGCAAGCAATCATAACACATAAATATTTATCATTTAACATGCATAATTCAATCAAGAAACTCCAAATAGACAGATTTTGTGAGTTTTTGGCATATATAACCTAAGTGTTTAGAGAGTTGCTTCAATTCCGTTACATTATTCCACCTTAATTCACTAGGTGTTTCTAGCAACTACAACATACATGATCTTTGACAGGCAATTATGACTCAAAAAAAAAAAAAAAATTGTGACTCGAAATAAACACAAAACAGTCAAAAAGACTTAAATAAAACATAACAAAACACAAATAAAACACCCCCCAAACTTAAATCACACATTGTCCCCAATGTGTGTAGACTCAAAGACAATAAAAGAAATAAGACACTTACAGACTTGGCTAAAATGGTGGTGGTGGCGGTGGTAGGATAGTCGTGGACCGTTGGTCGAACAAGGAACTCATCTCGTTGATTTGTTGCCTCGCTTTTGCCCTTGTATCATCGTGTCCAAACTCGCATCATCCTCATCCGATTCTCAAGCAATTGCTCCATTATGGCACCGAGGGTTCTCGAATGGTAGGTCAGTGGCTAGGTCCTGCCGCATATTGAGCCTCTATTTCAGGCTCATCTTCGTCCATGACGGCCTCTGCTGGTGGTGGTGGTGGTGGTTGTACTCTTCTTCTTGCTGCTGGGGGGCTTGGGTCTGGGAAAGAGTGCACTATCCCATATGTCACCGGCAGTTGGTTCCTCTCATTAGTATCAGTGGGTAGGATTTGGACCGCATTCATGTTGCACAAATTAGAGATAAGTGAGCCATGTCCTAATCCACCTGTTGTCACCAACCTGCTGGTTTCTTCAATACTTTGCACTATGTATTTCCCCACATCAATCGTCAACCCCCTCATAATTCCATATATCAACTTAATTCTATCTTCTGGCACTCTGGTGAAGTGCGTGGATGGAATCATGCGGGCACTGACGAAATATAGCCAACTCTTGGCTGCTTTGTTGAATTGGCACCTGCTCTTGACCCATTTCTCGCAATATCAAAACAGCCCTGTGGTAGCTTCATCGTATGCGTGACGGTATTCCAGTTGATGTTGTCGGTGCTCCTAGACCATGTTCTAAAATGGCTCCGATCACCAATTCCTCCTTCAACATCAATCGCTTTTTAGAGTCATATTTATCGCTTCGCCACAGGCATATATCTTCCCCTCACAAAGCACTTGTTGTCTACCCTCTCCGGAAAGTTAGCATAGAATTCCCGTACCATTGCTGTGTTCATTGGTGCTAACTTCTCCTGGTTTACAAATCTTTTCCACCCCCTCATCTCAATCATTGCCCGGATGGGCTCATAGACATCCTCTTCCCCCAACGAATCCCTCTGGTAGTCCATTCCCCTTTCAGGGATTAAGGGTCTATTACTAAGCTTTATGTATCTTTTATAGGCTTCGTGGCTAACGAACCTAGTGATGCGCGGTAAGATGCACACACTTTAAACGCAAGTGCACGTTATCGTGACAAGTAGTATAGTCTTGATAAGACCGAATATCGTCCTCTAGGATTAGGGTTCAAGTACCAACTATCTATTTTCTAGTATCTATTTGGCGAATTGATAAATGATTGGTTGTTTATAACTAAGAATTATGAAAGCTATTTAAATATAAAGATTTACTTCAGATGTGATGAGAATAGGGCTTCCATGTATCCTTACTATCCGCTTATGCTACTTACTAATGCATTAATTTATGGTATTCTTCTTTAGGAGAAAGCAAGTTTACGAAATCGTTTTATACTCCCGTTAGGGTTATATAAACACTCAACCCCAGTATCGCACCTTACCTACCTTTCGGTGATAAGGATAACTTTATAGGAGGATTAAGAACAAAAACCTAGTTGACCGTCACACACAATGCGCAAAATTAGGGTTGTTAAGCCTCTCATCAACGCTACATAAATAATTGAGGTATTTTCATCCCCAATCCAAGAATGTCTACCCAACTTACAGCATATTCACAATCCCCCATTTTCAGAATCTGATTAGAAATCATATAGTGATAATTAGTTGTCAATTAATTACCAAGAATTCAACTCAATTATTGGATAGATCTCACAATAAGAAAAATAACCATAAGCATGCATTAATTCATAACAAAGGTTTCTAGCAATTCAACATGGAAAGCCCTATAAGAGAATTAGTTCCTAGCCATAGACATGACAAGAACTAATTCAAAGTTCATCATACAAAACTGAAATAAAGAACAAGAAAGGGAAAAGAAATTACTAAACTAATGGTATCCAATCTCCAAGCAAAAGTCTTGTGTTGTGCAAGAAGGGGGACTCTCAAAAACTGCCTAGGGTTCTCCTTTTATAGGCTGCAAACCGCCTCCCTCTTTTCCTTCAGGCCTGGCCCAGAATTTCGTCAAAAGACCTAATTTTTCCGCCGCGCCCCGATATTCGCTGTTCGAGGCGCCTCGCCAGTCTTCTGTAGCTCTCCGGATGTTTAGCGCCGCGCCCAGATCTGCTGCTCGAGAGCCGCGCGCCGAAGTCTTCTGCACCTCTCTGAATAGTGGCGCCGCGCTCGCTATTGCTGCAGGAGGCCGCATGTGCTGGTCTGGATTTTACCCTCGTTCGCCACTTTCTCTGTTTCCAGCTCTGGCATATCCTCTTTTGCCCTCTTTTTGCTCCTTTTCCGCCATTTGGCCATTTTACCCACTTTGACTCAAAAGAAAGAAAAACTATCCTAATACGACACTTATATGTGCAAAATGGGATAAAAGACTAACTAAAACTGACTCAAAAGGTGTATATAAAATACACCGATCAAATACCCCCAAACTTAACCTTTGCTCGCCCTCGAGCAAAGATAGAAAGAAATAAAATAAAAGACTCAAAGAACGAGAAAAATAAAAGACTCACTGCCATTGATCACTTTTGCTGCATAAGTGTTAACTAGAAAAACATGAAGGTTAGCAGAATAATATGCAGGAACATATAGCATGAAATTTCAGCACATTAAGCTAGATATTTCGCAAACTCATACTTATCATGCTTTAATGGAAGTCACTATACTAAATTATGCATGTAAATTCAAGAATTCCTATGGCATGCTTACTTGCTATTCTCCACTAATTCTGGATATACATAACAGAGATCTTCAGGACTTTAAGGGTTGTAATGTAGGCTTAGGTATAGATAGGTAAAAATGGCAATTTAGGCTCATTTCGTGTACCATAAGCTCTTTAGTTTTTCAATATTTCCCTTTTTCTTTTTGTTCTTTCCTTCACTTCGATTCTATCTTTTCCTCTTTGTTTTGGGAGAGTGAAATATATAATAATGACAAGCACCCCAAACTTAGGCTTTTGCCTATTTCTTATTACTTTTGTATCAGTGCAACAGACTTATTCACTCTTTTTGTCTCCTTTTTAACACAATGTATTCCACTATTTCATATTTTCACTTATGGCACAATTTGTGGGAATATAGGGTGTCAAAGAAGAAGTTTCAATTTTTAGGCTCAATGGGGCTGACTAGGGATATTTTTAAAGTACGGGATAGAAAAAGAATGGTAAGAATTGGCTATCAAAGAAATGCCTGAGTCATCTCCCTAACATGCATATCCTAACTATTTCGCCTCAAATAGCAAGCAATCATAACACATAAGTATTTATCATTTAGCATGCATAACTCAAGCAAGAGACTCCAAATAGACAGATTCTGTGAGTTTTTGGCATATCTAACTTAGGTGTTTAGATAGTTGCTTCAATTCCGTTACATTATTCCACCTTACTTCACTAGGTGTTTCTAGCAACTACAACATACATGATCTTTGACAGGCAATTATGACTCAAAAAGAAAAAAATTTGGTGACTCAAAATAAACATAAAACAATCAAAAAGACTAAAATAAAACATAACATGACACACAAATAAAACACAAGTAAACACCCCCAAACTTAAATCACACATTGTCCCCAATATGTGTAGACTCAAAGACAGTAAAAGAAATAAGACACTTACAAACTTTGGCTAAAATGGTGGTGGTGGCGGTGGTTAATGCATCGACCATTGGTTGAACAAGGAACTCAACTCGTTGATTTGTTGCCTTGTTTCTGCCGCCTTGTACTCTCAGTGTCCAAGGTCCGCATCATCCTCATCCGATTTTGATACAATTGCTCCATTGTAGGCGTTGGAGGTTCTGCTCCGTGGTTGGTGGCTGGGTCCCGCCTCATATTGAGCCCTATTTCGTGCTCATCTTCGCCCATGGCGCCTCTGCTGCTGCCACTGCCGGGTGGTTGTACTCCGTCTGCCGCCGGGGCTTGGTCTGGGAAAGAGTGCACTATCCCATGGGACACGGGCGTTGGTTTCTTTCATGAGTGTCCGGGTAGGATTGGGACCACACTCATGTGACATAGCTTGGTGATAATCGAGCATGTCCCAATCGCTGTTGTTACCAACTCGCTGATTTCAATGCTCGCACTATTTCTTTCCCACATCAATCGCCAACCTCATAATTCCATATATCGCTTTAATCCTATCCTCCGCACTCTGGTGAAGTGCGTGGATGGAATCATGCGCCACGAAATATAGCCAACCTTTGGCTACTTTGTTGAATTGGCACTGCTCAAAGCTCTTGACCCATTTCTTCAAAAGCAATTTCTGTGGTAGCTCAATGTGTTTGCGACGGCATTCCAGTAGATGTGGTCAATGCTTCTAGACCATGTTCTAAAGTGATTCCAATCACTTCTTTCTTCAACATCAACTGTTTTCAATTGTGCATTTACATTCTCTCATCACGCATACATAGTGTCCCCTTACAAAGCATCCCCTTTCCACCTTCTCCGGAAAGTTGGCATAAAATTCACGCACCGTTGTTGTGTTGGATCGTGCTATCTTCTCCGGATTCACAAATCTCCTCCACTCCCTTAACTCAATCATCGCCCGAATGGGCTCGTAAACATCTTCTTCCCCATATGACTCCCTCTGGTAGTCCATTCCCCTTTATGGTATTATGGGTCTGGTATCAAGTTTTTTGTATCTTTGGTAGGCTTGGTAGCTCACAAACCTATTTTCATCGTATTGTGGTCAGTGGATGTGGAGCCTCTTCTTTTCCTGGTGGCCATGGTTAAAACAGTTTCTGGGGTTTACAATTTAGTGGCACAAATGTTTTCCTACACAATTAACAACTAGCAGCGAACACAACACCCCCAAACTTCAACCTTTCTACTCAATACCCACAACCTCCTTTTCTACTCTTTTCTCCAACTTCACAATCACTTTTCGGCACCCAAAATATTCCAACTACAATACTCCTCCAAACTACTACCTCCTATAACTTCAGTAAAAGGATTCAAGAACAAAGAAAGGGATTACCTTTTTATGAGAGCTTCAAGCTGTTCTTGTTTCAATTGGTAGGTTGAGGGTATGGAATGGAGCTTCGTTATTTGAGATAGTTGGGGGTTTTGAGGAATTTAAGAGTGTAGGTTGTGGTTGGGTTGGATTTGTGGAGGTTTTGTGGGCAAATTTCTGGAATTTCGTGGGTTTTTGGAGAGGGAAAGTTAGGTTTTTGAAGTTGGAATTGGGGAAAATCTGATTTTTGGGCGTTTTTAAGTTTCTGGATTCCCGCTTTGGCGCCGCGCCGCTTTTAGCCATGCGCCAAACTCGCAAGGCCTTCGACTTTCGCGCATGACATTCTGGAAGCGCGCGCTAAACTTGGCAAATTTTTCGATTTTGGCGCGCTACCGCCTCGGAGCCGCGGCGCTTAAACTGCGCTGCTCGATTCTTTTCGCGCTGCCTCGCTTCTGGGCGCCGCGGTGCTTACCCGCTTTTCTGGAAATCCTTGCTTTTCTTCAGTTTATTTCACTGTACCTGTCAATCACAGCACAAACACAAGACCCCAAGACCGTGAGACTGTTCTTAGACAAAATAAAATAAACTAAAGACAGAAATTAAAATAACATAATTGAAAACGTTGGGTTGCCTCCCAAGTAGCGCTGTCTTTAACGTCTTTTAGCCGGACGCAAGTTCCTTAGCCTTAATAACCCTGGGGTGGATTAAGCCCCCAACCTATCCATTTGCTCCACATTTGGCGTTTTATTTTTCTTCTTTTCTTCTTGGCATTATCAGTAAGAGGGAGTTCAGGAAGACTTACCTCCTTTAATGGCATTTCAGCAAACCATGCCTGCTTTCTTGGGCTCATCGCTCTTTGATTGACTTGTATCGGCTCACATGGGGGTTTGATGGTGCTGATTGCAAAGCACCCACTCATTGTTGGTGGCTCAATGACGTGTTTAAAAACTTTAAACACCATTTCTTCAGACTCCACCCTTAGTGTTAATTCTCCTTTTTCAACATCAATCAAAGCTCTCCCCGTTGCTAAGAATGGCCTCCCCAATATGATAGGGATTTCCGCGTCTTCTTCCATATCAAGAATGAGAAATCTGCGGGAAAGAAGAATTTTCCTACTTTCACAATCACGCCTTCAATCTTGCCTCGATGAACCATCGCCCCGCTTCGGCCACCGTAGGCTTACTGTGGTTGGTTTGGCCTCACCCAACTCTAATCTTTTAAAAACTGATAAGGGCATCAGATTTATACTTGCCCCTAAATCACACAAGGCTCTGTTGCAAGTCACCCTGCCCACTGTGCAAGGTAGTGTAAAGCTTCCAGGATCCTTTAACTTTGGTGGCAACTTTTTCGCAAGATAGCACTACACTCTTCTCATAGTGCTACTATTTCATATTCTCGCGCCTTTTCTTCTTCCCTAATCTCCTTCATAAACTTGAAATAGGAGGCATCTCGCTCTAATGCTTCTATGAAAGGTATGTTGATATGCAATTTTCCGAATGTCTCCAAAAATTTGGAGAATTGTTTATCAACCGCCTTTCTCTGTAGTCTCTGGGGAAAAGGGATATTCTATGTATACTCCTTCTCTGGAGTTTTCTACTCTGTGGCCGGGCTCAATCACCTTCTTTTCTAACTCGCCTTCTTCTCAACCATCGGGCCGCGGATCGCCGCTCCAACTGCTTGCCGCTTCACCGTGACCGCTCGCACGCTTCCTCGATTTACCTCGTGTTACTTGGCAATGCCTCGTGGTTCCGATGTTTGCTCGCTTGCTAGCCGACCCACTTGAGTTTCCAAGTTCTGAATGAGGATCTAGCTTCATGAATCGGTCCGCATTGGCGTTGCCGCTACCGCTTACTGCTCGATTTTCTTCAACCGGCAGACGAATCGTTGACGCCGGGGCTTGAATGAAGGTCGCTGATTCGGTCTGCTGCTCGCATCGCCTCGTATTGGTTCTCACGCTCGATATTGGTTCTGTTGCCCATCAGACCGATTCTCGCCGCTCGTATCGATTCTCGCTCGCATCGATTCTGCGCTTCGGTCTCCTTTCCATGAGAAATTTGGGTGATTCTCCATCATGGATTATAAGTGTTAGAGTAGGGGTTGCTGCCTCCGATAATTACTATGGCCCGACACTCCGCCGCTCCATGGGTATATTGTTGGGATCCGAAGGACACCTATCAAATGTATGTGGGCCACCACATATCTCATGACTTTTAGGCATCTGCATCGCATTCATCGACATCGTATGTTGCTGCAATCGTTTAGCTAGGAGGGCCACTGGGCATTCAAGGCGAGAATATCATCTATTTCATGGACTCCCATCGTTTCTTCTCCCATTCGTCGACCTCTCTTCCGTGATATGGTTGTTAGTGGCCATGTCTTCTAATAACTCATGAGCGCCGTGGGCTTTTCTCATGAATGCTCCACCACAGTATCTATGATAGTTCGGTTGTATCGCTCACCGTTGTAGAGGATGTGGACCAAGTTCCACAACTCAACGCAATGGTGTGGCACTTTCTCTGTAGATCTTTGAACCTTTCCCAAGCTTCATATAAGGACTCTCCATCCGCTTGGTAGAAGTTGTTCAACTCCTCTTAGTTTCTTTGCTTTACACGAGGAAAGAACTTGGCTAAGAATTTACTGGCTACCGTGCCATGTGAAAATCGAATCACCACAGGAATTCAACCATACTTTTGCTCTATCCCCGAGTGAGAAGGAAAAAGCCTCAACTGACGCAAGATCATCGAACGCCGTTATATCTAAAAGTTGCACATAGCTCCAAGAAATTAGCTATGTGCATATGTGATCCTCCGCGGATCCTCCGAATTGCACCGTGTCTGTACCATGCTCGAATCACTGGTTTTATCTCGAAGTTGTTGGCTCTGTGCAGGAGCCTAATGCGCCGTGCTCCATTCACTCGTAGCACATAGTCTCCCAAACTTCGTTCGGCCGGACTTGGACTCTCTCTTCCACGCCTATTGGCACTTGCCTAGGTATTCCCGGATGGGGTTGATTCTCTCCTAACCCTTCTCCCATCCCGTTATTGTTACAACGCCGCTCATCTCTAACAAGGTTGCAATCCACGATTCTTTCGCTCGCTTGCGTGTTTTCTCAATTTCTGATTGAAGGAACAAGAGTGTTCGCCTCCGCTTCTCCTTCGCATAAATTGACTTCAAATAGATCAAAACAGACAACAAATCACTGACTCGAATTTTCAAAAGAAAAACGTAAAAATTAAAAATAAAAATAAAACCAAATTAGAAATTAAAAATAGACAAATTTGATATTGAACTATTGCCTAATCAAGAACGGCGCCAAAAACTTGATGCGCTAAAAGATGCACACATTTTAAACGCAAGTGCACGTTATCGTGACAAGTAGTATAGTCTTTATAAGACCGAATATCGTACTCTAGGATTAGGTTCAAGTACCAACTATCTATTTTCTAGTATCTATTTGGCGAATTGATAAATGATTGGTTGTTTATAACTAAGAATTATGAAAGCTATTTAAATATAAAGATTTACTTGGATGTGATGAGAATAGGCTTCCATGTATCCTTACTATCCGCTTATGCTACTTACTAATGCATTAACTTATGGTATTCTTCTTTAGGAGAAAGCAAGTTTACTTAAATCGCTTTATACTCCGTTAGGTTATATAAACACTCAACCCAAAGATCACACCTTACCTACCTTCTGATAAGGATAACTTTATAGGAGGATTAAGAACAAAAACCTAGTTGACCGTCACGCACAATGCGCAAAATTAGGGTTGTTAAGCCTCTCATCAACGCTACATAAATAATTGAGGTATTTTCATCCCCAATCCAAGAATGTCTACCTAACTTACAGCATATTCACAATCCCCCCTTTTCAGAATCTGATTAGAAATCATATAGTGATAATTAGTTGTCAATTAATTACCAAGAATTCAACTCAATTATTGGATAGATCTCACAATAAGAAAAATAATCATAAGCATGCATTAATTCATAACAAAAGTTTCTAGAGATTCAACATGGAAAGCCCTATAGAGGAATTAGTTCCTAGCCATAGACATGACAAGAACTAATTCAAAGTTCATCATACAAAACTGAAATAAAGAACAAGAAAGGGAAAAGAAATTACTAAACTAATGGTATCCAATCTCCAAGCAAAAGTCTTGTGTTGTGCAAGAAGGGGGACTCTAAAAAACTGCCTAGGGTTCTCCTTTTATAGGCTGCAAACCGCCTCCTCTTTCCTTCAGTTCGCCTGCATTTCGTCAAAAGACCTAATTTTTCGCCGTCGCCGCGCCCGATATCTGGCTCGAGGCGCGCGACGCTGAGTCTTCTGTAGCTCCTCGGATGTTTAGGCGCCGCGCCTCGTGACTGGCTGCTCGAGGGCGCCGCGCGCCGAAGTCTTCGCAGCCTCTTCAATAGTGGGCGCCGCGCCTCGCTGTTCTGCGAGGCCGCGCGCTGGTCTGGATTTTACCCTCGTTCGCCACTTTCTCTGTTTCCAGGCATCTCCTCTTTTGCTCTCTTTTTGCTCCTTTTCCGCCATTTGGCCATTTTACCCACTTTGACTCAAAAGAAAGAAAAACTATCCTAATACGACACTTATATGTGCAAAATGGGATAAAAGACTAACTAAAACTGACTCAAAGGGTGTATATAAAATACACCGATCACCTAGTCTCATCGTATTGTGGGGCTGAGGTGGATGTGGAGGCTCTTCTTTTTCTGGCAGACATGGTTAACTTACTTTGTACAGCTTACAAGTGCTTCCCAACACAATCAACAATCTAGCAGCTAACACACAAACACCCCCAAACTTCAATTCTACTACTCAATACCCACACCCTCCTTTTCTACTCTTTCTCCCAACTTCACAATCAATTTTTCAGCATCCAAACTACTTCACAACTACAATACTCCTTCAAACTACTACCTCCTGTGACTTCAGTAAGGATCTCAAGAACAGAAAAAGATTACCTTTTTATGAGAAGATTCAAGCTGTTCTTGTTTCTAATGGTGGTTTGAGGCTATGGAATGGAGCTTTGTTGGTTGAGATAGCTAAGGGTTTTTAGGAATTTAGGAGTTTTGGTTGTGGTTGGGTTGGATTTGTGGAGGATTTGTGGGAAAATTTTCGGATTTTTCGTTGGTTTTGTGAGAAGGCGGTTAGGTTTTGAAATTGGAATTGGGAAAACTGATTGGGCGTTTTAAGTTCCGGATTTCCGCCACATGTTCGCTAGCCATGCGCCAATCTTCCACTCTTCGACTTTCGCGCCATGACTGCACGGCGCCGCGACGCCTAAACTTGGCATTTTTTTCTAGATTTTTGGCGCCGCAGCCCTGCTCCTGGGCGCCGCGGTGCTTACCCGCTTTTCTGGAAATCCTGGCGTTTCTTCAGTTTTTCGCCCTTCAGTTTATTTGCCTATCCCTGTCAATCACAACACAAACGCTACAACTCAAGACCTTGAGACTGTTCTAGATAAAATAAAATAAACCAAAGACAGGAATTAAAATCACATAATTGAAAACGTTGGGTTGCCTCCCACTTAGCGCTGTCTTTAACGTCTTTTAGCCGGAAGCAAGTTCCTTAGTTTAATAAATGTGAGGTGTATTAACCCCACAACAAATCCATTTTTTCCACATTGTTCGTTTTCTTTTTCTTCTTCTTCTTCTTCTCTTCTTAGCATTATCATTAAGCGAAGTTTCAGGAACACATACCTCCTTTAGTGGAATTTCGGCAAACCATGCCTGCTTTCTTGGGCTCATCTCCCTTTGGTTGACTTGTATTGACTCGCAGGGGGGTTTGATGGTGCTGATTGCAAAGCACCCACTCATGGTTGGCGGCTCAATGACGTGTTTAAAAACTTTAAACACCATTTCTTCATTCTCCACCCTTAATGTTAACTCTCCTCTTTCAACATCAATCAAAGCTCTTCCTGTTGCTAGGAATGGTCTCCCCAATATGATAGGGATTTCCGCATCTTCTTCCATATCAAGAATGAGGAAGTCTGCAGGAAAGAAGAATTTTCCTACTTTCACAATCACGTCCTCAATCTTGCCTCTTGGATGAACCATCGCCTTGTCGTCCAGCCAGAAGCTTATCGTGGGTGGTTTGGCCTCACCCAACTCCAAGCTTTTAAATACTGATAAGGGCATCAGAGTTATACTTGCCCCTACATCACACCGAGCTCTGTTGCATGTCACCCCGCCCATCAGGTAAGGTAGTGTAAAGCTCCTGGATCTTTTAGCTTTGGTGATAACTTTTCTCGCAAGATAGTACTACACTCTTCCGCTGCTACTATTTTGTATTCTCGCCGCTTCTTCTTCTTCCCAAGATCTCCTTCATGAACTTGAAATAGGAAGGCATCCGCTCCAAAGCCTCTATAAAGGTATGTTGATATGCATTTTCTGAATGTCTCCAAAATTTGGAGAATTGTTTATCAACCGCCTTCCAGTAATCTCCGGGAAAAGGGATCTTCTCTGATGCTCCTTCTCTGGAGTTTTCTACTACCTGGCTAGGCTCAATCACCTTCTTTTTCTATCTCTCGCTTTCTTCTCACTTACATCGCCGAGGTGATCGCCGCTTCCAATCGTCTTTCCACTTCTCAATCGCATCGCTCGACATCGCTTCCTGATTTACCTCTGTATTGCTTGGCAATGTACCTGGCTCGCTGTTTGCTGCTTTGCTAGCCGACCCACTTGTGTTTCAAGTTCTGAACGAGGATCTAGCTTCGCTATGAATCGCGTTCAGCGTTGCGTGCGTTGCCACCGCCACTGCTCGCTTTTCTTTGAACCGGCATCAATCGCTGATGCCGGGGCTTGAATGAAGGATCACGATTCTGCTCTGCTGGTTCGCATCGCCTCGTATTGATTCTCGCTGCCCTGGTATTGATTCACGCCGCCCCTTTCCATGAGAAATTTGGGTGATTCCTTAACCTCGATTATAAGTGTTGGAGTAGGGTTGTTCTGCCTCGATAATTACCTCGCTCGACACTCGCCGCTCCATTGGTATATTGTTGGGATCAGCTGAAGGACACCTATCGAATGTATGTGGGCCACCACATATCTCACAACTTTTAGGCATCTGCACCGCATTCACTGACACTGTATGTTGCTGCAACTGTTTCGCCAAAAGGGCCACTTGGGCATTCAAGGCAGCAATAGCATCTATTTCGTGGACTCCCACTGTTCTCCTCCCGCTTGTCGACCTCTCTTCTGTGATATGGTTGTTAGTGGCCATATCTTCTAATAACTCATGAGCGTCGTGGGCTATTTTCCTCATGAATGCTCCACCTGCTGCTGCATCTATAATGGTTCGGTCGTCAGACCGCCACTGTAGAAGATGTGGACCAAGTTCCACAACTCAATGCAATGGTGGGCACTTTCTCTGTAGATCTTTGAACCTTTCCCAAGCTTCATATAAGGACTCTCCATCCGCTAGAAGTTGTTCAACTCCCTCTCGGTTCTTTGCTTTACACGGGAAAAACTTGGCTAGGAATTTCGTGCGCCTCTTGCCATGTAAAAATTGAATCGGCTACAGGAATTCAACCATACTTTTGCTCTATCCCCGAGTGAGAAGGGAAAGAACCTCAACTGACGGCATCATCGTGAACGCCGTTATATCTGAAAGTTGCACATAGCTCCAAGAAATTAGCTATGTGCATATGTGGATCCTCCGATGGCAGTCCTCCGAATTGCACTGTGTGCTGTACCATGCTCAGAATCGCCGGTTTTATCTCGAAGTTGTTGGCTCCTATTGCAGGGAGCCTAATGCATGTCTGTGCTCCATTCACTCTTGGCAGCACATAGTCTCCCAAACTTCTTTCTGGCTGGATTTGGACTCTCTCCTCCACGTCTATTGGCACTTGCCGAGGCATTCCTGGGTTAGGTTGATTTTCACCTAACCCTTCTCTCATCATGTTATTGTTTTGAGCACCATCCATATCTATCAAAGTTGCAATCCGTTGATTCTTTCTGTTCTGATTACATGTTTTCTCAATTTCTGGATTGAAGGGAACAAGAGTGTCTGCTCCGCTTCTCCTTCGCATAAACTGACTTCCTGAAATAGATCAAAAACAGACAACAAATCACGGCACCTCGAATTTTCAAAAGAAAAACGTAAAAATAAAAAATTAAAATAAAAACCAAATTAGAAATTAAAAATAGACAAATTTGATATTGAACTATTGCCTAATCCCCGGCAACGGCGCCAAAAACTTGATGCGCGAAAAGATGCACACACTTTAACGCAAGTGCACGTTATCGTGACAAGTAATATAGTCCTGGTAAGACCGAATATCGCCCACAAGGATTAGGATTCAAGTACCAACTATCTATCTTTTGGTATCTATTTGGTAAATTGATATTTGATTTGTTGTTTATAACTAAGAATTATAAAGACTAATTTATCTAATGAGTTTACTTCAGTTGTGATGGGAATATGGCTTCCACGTCTCCTCACTATCCGCTTATGTTACTTATTAATGCAATAACTTATGGTCTTCTTCTTTTGGAGAAAGCAGGTTCACTAAATCGTTTTATACTCCCGTTAGGGTTATATAAACACTCAACCCCAGTATTGCTCCTTTCTACCTTTCGGTGATAAGGATGACTCTATAGGAGGATTAAGACTAAGAACCTAGTTAACCGTCACGCACAATGCGTAAAATTAGGGTTGTTAAGCCTCTCGTTAACGCTACATAAATAATTGAGGTATTTTCATCCCCAATCCAAGAATGTCTACCCAACTTACATCATATTCACAATCCCCTCCTTTCGGAGTCTGATTAGAAATCATATAGTGATAATTAGTTGTCAATTAACTACCAAGCATTCAATTCAATTATTGGATAGATCTCAACAAGAAGAAGAATAACCATAAGCATGCATTAAATCATAACATAAGTTTCTAGAGATTCAACATGGAAAGTTTATAGAGGAATTAGTTCCTAGCCATTGACATGACAAGAACTAATTCCATGTTCTTCATAAAACTGAAATAAAAACAAGAAAAGGAAAGGAAATTTACTAAACTATGGTCTCCAATCTCCAAGCAAGAAAGCCTTGTGTTGTGCAAGAAGGGGAACCCTTAAAAACTGCCTAGGGTTCTCCTTTTATAGTCTCCTAACCGCCTCAACTTTTCCCTGCACGCCTGGCCCAAAATCCGTCTGAAAACCTTATTTTTCCGCGTCGGCGCCGCGGCTCTGCAGACAGGCGCCGCGACGCCGAATATTCTGTAATCCTTTGGGTGATTTGGCGCCGCGCCGATCTCGCATGCGTGGCGGCGCGCCGCAACTTCGTAGCCTTCCGGATGTTTAGCGCCGCGCCCTGCACTGGCGACATGAGGCGCCGCGCGCTGGTCTTCGCAGCCTCTGCGATAGTGGCGCCGCGTCTGCTTTCGATCGGCAGGAGGCCGCGCGCTGGTCCGGTTTCACTGCTCGCCACTTTTTCTGTTTTTAGCTCTGGAATCTCCTCTTTTGCCCTCTTTTAGATCCTTTTCCGCCATTTGACCATTTTAACCACTTTGACTCAAAAGAAAGGAAAACTGTCCTAATACGACACTTATATGTGTAAAAAGGGACAAAAGATTAACTAAAACTGACTCAAAAAGTGTATATAAAATACACCGATCACTAACATATGCATGTCAATTTCATTCTATCTTTTCCAAAATGCTATAGACATGTTTACTTGTTATTCTCCACTAATCATAGACATACACATTAGAGATCATCAGGACTTTCAAGGGTTGTAATGTAGGCTTATGCAGGGGTAGGTAAAAGTAGGCGTTTAGGCTCAATTACGTACCATACGCATTTTTTTCATTCAACTCATTTCCTTCTTTTTTCTTTTCTTTTTAATCTCATACCTATTTTTTCATTCTTTTCTTTTGAGAGAATGAGATACATTATAGATAACAGGCACCCCCAAACTTATATTTTTGCATATTTTTCATTGGAGTGCATCAATTTCACTCTCTTCTTGTTTCATTTTCAACACTTTTCATTCAAAGAGTTTTCAATTATAACTTATGACACAAACAGAGAATAATAGGGCGTCAAAGAAATATCTTATTTTTAGGCTCAAAGGGGCTGACTAGTGATACAATTTATGTCAGGATAGGTAATAAATGGTTAGAAGGGCTAACAAAGAAATGCATGAATCATCTCCCTAAACATGTACATCTTAACTATTTCGCCTCAAATAACAAACAAACATATTTTCTAGACATTTTTCAACCGTTCTTTCCATAACTGACACACATACGCTAAGCACAAATATCCCAAAGAATTAGATGTCATGAATTTTTGGCATATCTAACTTAAGCACACAGATTGTTGCTTTCAATTCCATTACATTACATTCCATTACATTACATTTTTGGCATCTTAACTATTTCGCCTCATTCCATTACATTTTTCTGTCTTTTGAGTCACAGCGGTCCTAAAGGAGGAAATACAGAATGAAGGATGAAATGAGCTTGATTGAGGATGAAATTGCACAAGCACATCCCAAGAAATGAAGCCTAAGAGGTCCCGAGAAGAATAGAAGAAATCAGGCGAATTCCGGACGAAACAGAGTCAAGTTCTGCGGCGCATGGCATGGAAGGGCCGCGACTCTAGTTGAGCCAAAGCTGAAAGGATTAGGGCCGGGGAGTAAAAATTACAGAGAATTCGAAAATAAATCATTGTCGTGAGGGCCGCGGCATAAGATTTCCAGAGAGTCAGTGATTTTGTGAGCCATTTAGGGCCGCGGCGTTTGGCAGCAGCGCCGCGGTGCCGACGCGCGTATTTCCGAGAAAAGATAGATTTTGACAAGGGTAAGGGTCCGAAGCGAGTTTTTTCTCAGATATAAACCCTGAAACCCTGTAATTATTCAGATGATACTTTGGAGAGGCAAGAAAGGAGGAAAGCTACAATTGGAGACTTCGAATTGTTCAAGTTCTTTTCTTTCCTTTATTTTAATTTCAGTTTATGTTGGATTTTGTATTAGTTCTTATCATGACAAAGTCTATGAGCTAATCTCTTTATTAGAGTTTTCCGTCGAATCGCTTGAAACTCTTTCATACAGTTAATGCATAGTTATTGATTTTTTCTTCAGCTATATTAAGATATATTCAATATTGTGTTGATTGTTTGAAAATTGACTGACCATTAAATGTCATAACTTATATGATTTCGAATCAAAATTTGAAAGGTGAGATTTGAATATGCTGTAGTTGTTTAGACATAGGTTAAAATCGTGGACGAAAGTACCCCGATACTTGTGTAGTGTTTAAGGTTATTGTTCTTAATCCTCTGATCGGTGTATTTTATATACACCTTTTGAGTCATTTTTAGTTAGTCTTTTGCCCATTTTTGTACAAATACGTGTCGTCTTAGGATATATTTTCTTTCTTTTGAGTCATATTGGTTTAAAGTGGCTTATTGGCGGAAAAGGAGCAAAAAGAGGGCAGAAACAGAGGTTCCAGAGCTCAAAAAGCGAGAAAGTTGGCGAACCGGGCACGAAACAGGGCGGCGCCGCGGCGCCTCCAGCCAGCAGAGTCAGAGCGCCACGGCGCCCAATTTACAGAGACGTGCAGGAGTTTCGGCGCCGCGGCGCCAGTTGCAGGGCCGCGGCGGGAAAACTGGCAAATTCGAATGGGAATGGGCCAAGGCCTGAAGGAAAACCTGGAAAACGAATTGGAGGCTATAAAAAGCAGCCTTTAGGTCAGAATTAAAGGTTCCAAACCCTTGCCAATTCACACAACCTTGGAGATCAAGATTGGAGACCACTTCTTAGTAATTTCTTGTTTCTTGTTTTATTTCTTTATAGTTTATGTTGGATATTAGTTTAGTTCTTGTCATGTCTATGGCTAGGAACTAACTTAATCTAGGGCTTTCCATGTCAAATCACTTGAAACTTATTCTTATGAATTAATGCATGTTTTGGTTCTTCTTATCATTGTTGAGATTTATTCAATAATTGTCTTGAATGTTTGGTAATTAATTGATCACTAATTATCATAATCTATATGATTTCTAATCGAAAGCCGAAAGGGGAGATTGTGAATATGCTATAGTTGAATAAACATAGGTTAAATCGTGGACGAAAGTACCCCGATACTTGTGTAGTATTAATAGGTTATTGCTCTTAATCCTCCTTTATTGTCAATCTTATCACCGAAAGGTAGAAGGGTTCTATATTGGGGTTGAGTGTTTATATTACCTTAACAGGAATATAAAACGGCTTAGTTAACCTGCTATCTCAAAATAGAAGAAGAATCATAATTTATTACATTAACGAGTAAGATGAGCGAATAGTTGAGGAGATTTGGAAGCCCTATTTCCTACCATATCTGAAGTAAAACAAAGTAATTTAGTTAGCATTCATAATTATAGTTATAAATAATTCATCAATCATCGGTTACCAAATAGATACCATAGAATAGAGTTTGAGAATTGAACACTAATCCCTGAGGACGATAACTCGGTCTTCTAGACTATATTACTTGTCACGACACGTGCACTTGCGTTAGTGTGTGCATAAATCGCGCATCAAGTTTTTGGCTCCGTTGCCGGGGATTGGCGTAGTTCAATAGCAATTTTATCTATTCTTAATTTCTAATTTTGTTTTATTTTTTATTTATTACTATATTTTTTTTTATTCGTGAAAACCAGTGTGACGTGATCCGTTTGTTGATTTTGATCTGTTGCAGGCATCTAGTTTATGCGAAGAAGAAGAGGAGCAGATACACTTGTTCCCTTCAACCCGGAAATTGAAAAGACTTGCAAACAGAACAGGAGAAACAAACGAGTTTTGGCCTTAATAGCGACGGGGGGCTTACAAAATAACAATGAGATGAACGAAGGGTTAGGTGATCATCAACCTAACCAAAGAATGCCCCGAAGATTGTCAATGGATGTAGAAGAGAGGGTCCAGGTCCAAGCTGAGAGAAGTTTGGGAGATTATGTGCTGCCAAGAGTGAATGGAGCACAAACTTGCATCAGACTCCCAGTAATAGGAGCAAATAATTTTGAAATCAAGCCTGCGATCCTGAGTATGGTGCAGAATACTGTTCAGTTCGGAGGGTTGCCATCGGAAGATCCTCACATGCACATAGCGAACTTCTTGGAGTTGTGTGCAACTTTCAAGTACAATGGCGTTACTGACGCCGCCATCCGAATGAGGCTCTTTCCCTTCTCACTCAGGGATAAAGCAAAAGTTTGGTTGAATTCCTTGCCCACAGATTCGATATTCACATGGCAGGAGCTGGCACAGAAGTTTTTAGTAAAGTTCTTTCCACCGTCCAAAGCCGCTAAGCTGAGAGGGGAGTTGAACAATTTTTATCAAGCTGATGGAGAGTCACTCTATGAGGCTTGGGAGAGATTTAAAGATTTGCAAAGGAAGTGTCCACATCATAGCATTGAGTTGTGGAATTTGGTCCATATTTTCTACAATGGGCTAAGTGGGACTACCAGAACTATCATTGACGTAGCCGCATGTGGAACTTTCATGAGAAAGGCAGCACACAAAGCTCATGATTTATTGGAAGACATGACCACCAATAATCATGTAACAGAGGACAGAGGGGTGAGTGGTAGAAGAGCAATATGAGTCCATGAGATTGATGCCATCACAACATTAAATGCACAAGTTGCTCTCCTGACCAAGCAACTGCAACAAAACACAAATGTCGATGAATGCAGTCCAAATGCCATTGAGTTGCGAGATGTGTGGAGGTCCACATACCTTTGATAGGTGCCCATCAGCTGATCCTAACAACATCTCGATCGAGCAAGCAGAGTGCCAAGCAGTAGGGAATTATCAAAGGCCCCAGAACAACCCCTATTCAAATACCTACAATCCAGGGTGGAGGAATCACCCTAACTTTTCATGGAGGGGTGATCAAGGGCAGCAGAACCAATTTCGAGGCCATGCAAACTCAACAACCATTCACTCAGGCCTCATCTTCACAACAATTCAGTGCACCTGCTCAACAAGAGAAGCCAGATGAGTTGAGAGCAGCCCTGTTGACACTCACCAACTCACAGACCCAGTTCATGGCAGAGACCAGATCCTCTATCAGGAATTTGGAGACGCAGGTGGGACAACTAGCGAAGATGGCAAACAACAGGCCACAGGGCACGTTGCCTAGCAATACAGAGATGAACCCCAGAGAACAAGCAAGCAAAATTGAGGAATGGAAAACAGAATAAATTACACCCTCACTGTGGTTGAACAGAGAGTAGATGTAGAGAGGGAGAGGGCTACTGAAGACCGCCCGATATTAGAGAAAGCTCCAACAGTCCCAGTGAAGGAGTACACTGAGAGGATTCCTTTCCCGCAGAGGTTGCAAAAGAAAGTGGTTGATAAGCAATTCTCCAAGTTCTTGGAGATATTCAGAAAGCTACACATTAACATTCCATTCATTGAGGCATTGGAGCAAATGCCCACTTATTTTAAATTCATGAAGGAAATTCTGGGGAAGAAGAAGAAGTTGGCGGAGTATGAGATGGTGGCACTGACAGAGGAATGCAGTGCCATCTTGCAGAAGAAATTTCCCCCTAAACTCAAGGATCCAGGGAGCTTCACACTGCCTTGCACAGTTGGCAGGGTAACATGTAATAGGGCCCTTTGTGATTTGGGGGCTAGCATAAATCTTATGCCCTTGTCTGTTTTTAAGAGGTTGGGGTTAGGTGAAGCCAAACCAACCACTGTGAGCTTGCAGTTAGCAGATATGACAGTGGTGCACCCCAGGGGAAATATTGAAGATGTCTTAGTTAAGGTGGGAAAATTCTTCTTTCCTGCGGACTTCCTCATCCTTGATATGGAGGAAGATGATGAGATCCCCATAATATTGGGAAGACCGTTCTTGGCAACCGGGAGAGCCCTGATTGATGTGGAGAAGGGTGAGCTGACACTTAGAGTGGAAAGTGAAGAGATGATGTTCAAAGTGTTCAAACACATCATTGAACCCGCAGTCATGAGCAAGTGCTTTGCAGTTAGCATTGTCAGCACATCGGTTGAGCCAGCACAAACAATAGCAAGGGAAATAAGCCCGCCAAAACAGGTAAGTAATGTTAAACCTCCTCTTGAAAAAAAAAGAAAAAGAAAAACAGAAGGAGGAAGCGAAAAATGTTGATGAAATGGATAGGCCGTGGGGTTAATCTACCCCATGCCTCTTGAGTAAAGAACTTGCGTCCGACTAAAAGACGTTAAAGACAACGCTACTTGGGAGGCAACCCAAGGTTATTTTATTTTATTCAATTTGATGCAATTTAGTTTTTTTTAACTTAGAACAGTCTCACGGAGGGTATTGTTTATATGTTGTGATGACAGGTACAGGGCCAAGAATTTGGAGGACGAAAACTGAGAAATCAAAAGAGAAAAAAAGAAAAATCGGCTCAGCGCCGCGACGCCAGTTGCAGGGCCGCGGCGCCAAAAGTCCAGAAAAGCGCAGAAGTTTGGGCGCCGCGACGCCAAATTAGAGCGCCACGTCGCTGGAAGTTCAGAGGGTCGCAGAAGTTTGGGCGCCGCGACGGAAATTCTGAATTTTAAAGAGCCCTAAATCCGATTTCCCTCACTCCAAATCAAAACCCAAACCTTCCCTCTCTCCAAAACCCACGAAATTAACCCTTTTCCTAAAAATCTTCCACAAACTAAACCTAATCATAACCAAAGTATTTAATTTCCTTAAACCCTTAACATTCTTAAACAACAACCCTCATTCCATTGCCTCAATACATCATTAGGAACAAGAAAATCTTGAAGAACACCGTCCAAGGTAACCTTTATCACATCTCTTGAAATCTTCAATACAATCAGGGGAGGTAATAGGTGAGGAGGTGCTTTAGTGGTGGAAGGTGTGTGGTGTGTTGAAGTTGGGTGTGAGATTTCGCGAAAGATTATACGAAGTGAGCGTGGGGTGTTGTGCCGGAGCTTTTGAGTGAAGTGTGAGGGTTGAAGAGTGTTGTAGCTACTGATTATTGATTGATAGTGTTGGGTAATATCGTTGAAACAAAGGAAAAGCTGCCAAGTTTATCTAAAAATGTCTGCCAAGAAGAGGAGAGCTTCCACATCCACTTCCGTCCCTCAATATGACACTACTAGGTTTGTCAGCCAAAAAGCTGAGGATAGATATCAAAAACTTAGTACTAGACCCTTGATCCCTGAAAGAGGAATGGAGTACCAAATGGAGTCATTTGAGGAGGGAGATGCCTATGAGCCTATTCGGGCGATGATAGAGGTCATGGGGTGGAAGAGATTTGTTAACCCAGAAAGAATAGCACCGAAGAACACAGTAATGGTGAGAGAATTTTATGCTAAATTTCCAGAGAGGGTGGATTATAAATGCTTTGTGAGGGGACGGTATGTGCCTATGACGGCAGAAGTGGTAAATGTGTTATTAAAAACAGCCGATGTTGAAGAAAGAGGTGACGATCGGAGCTATTTCAGAACTTGGTCTAGTGATACCAACAACATTGACTGGGATATCGTCGCAAGCACAGTAAGCTACCCTGGGTCTGAGTATGATATTGCAAGAAATGGATCAAGAGGACTGAGCAGATGTCAGTTCAACAAAATAGCCAAGGGTTGGTTATATTTCGTCAGTGCCCGCTTAATTCCATCGATGCACTTCACCAGAGTGCCAGCAGATAGAATAAAAATTATATATGGAATCATGTCAGGGAGGACGATAGACGTTGGGAAGGAAATATTGCAAAACATTGGAGAAACCAGCAGGTTAGTAACGACAGGTGGGTTGGGACATGACTCACTTATTAGCATCTTATGCTCCAGACATGGGGTCCCAACCCTACCCACTGATACATATGAGAAAGACCAACCTCCTGTGTCATATGGGATAATGCATTCCTTCCCAGACCCACTCCCTCCAGCAGCAGCACGAAGGAGACCAGCACCAGCAGCAGAGGCTGCCATGGATGAAGATGAGCCTGAGACAGAGGCTCAGCATGAAGCCCAAAGAAGAACCCCTGCACTTGAACCTCCAAGGTTTATAATGGAGCAGTTGCTCATGAACCAAAGGAGGATGATGCAGAACTTTGACATAATGATACAAGGTCAACAGGACCTGAGGCAAGGACAACAAGAATTAAGGCAAGAGCAACAACAGTTGCACCAGAGATTTGATGAGATGAGTTCCTTGTTCAACCAGTGGTCCTTGCATTATCCACCGCCACCGCCACCACTTTAAACCAAGTTTGTAAGTTGTCCTATTTTTTTTTTGAGCCTTGCACACATTGGGGACAATGTGTGATTTAAGTTTGGGGGGGGGGGGTGTCTTATTTGTCTTATTGTTTTTGAGTCTTTTTGATTTGTTTTAAGTATTTTTGAGTCATATTTTTTTCTTTAAAGATCATGCATGCTGCAGTTACCTGAATCGCCTAGTGAAGTAATGTTGAATAATGTAATGAAATTAGAAGCAACCATCTAAACACTTAGGTTAGATATGTCAAAAATTCATGAAATCAGATTATTTGGGGTATCTTGCTTGACTTGTGCATTGTTTATGCTTAAACCTATGTGTATGCTTGCTTGCTATTTGAGGCGAAATAGTTAGGATATGCATGTTAGGGAGATGACTCATGCAATTCTTTGTTAGCCCTTTCTTACCGCTTTTTGCCTATCCCTGACATTCAAAATATCCCTAGTCAGCCCCTTTGAGCCTAGCAATTCGACTTTTTTTCTTTGACACCCTATAATTCCACACTTGTGCCATAAGTGAAATTTTTGGTGATTAGAATAGAAAGTGTTAAAAAAGAGACAAAAAAAGTGAACAATTTTGATGCACCCAATGAAAAAGTAATAATAAATAGGCAAAAGCCTAAGTTTGGGGGTGCCTGTTATTCATAATACACTTCATTCTCTCAAAACAAAAGAAAGGAAAGATAGGTATGAAGTGAAGAAAGAAAATCAAAAGAAAAGGGAAGAATTGAAAAACAAAAGAGCTTATGGTACATAAAAAGAGCCTAAATGCCTATTTTTACCTACCCATGCCTAAGCCTACATTACAACCCTGAAAAGCCCTGAAGATCTCTTATATGTGTATCTATGATTAGTGGAGAATAACAAGTAAACATGCCATAGGATTTTGAAATTGACATGCATAGTTAGGTATTCTTACTTCCATTGAACATGATTAAATTGAATTTGCGAAATATCTAACTTAATGTGTTTAGAATGCTAAAAAATCATGCTATATGTTCCTGCATATTATTCTGCTAACCTTCATGCTTTTCTTAGTAACAATGATGCAGCAAAGTGATCAGTGTCTTTGAGTCAGTATATTTCCTTTTTCCTCTTGTCTTTAATTCTTTCTTTTGATCTTTGCTCGAGGGCGAGCAAAGGTTAAGTTTGGGGGTGTTTGATCGATGTATTTTATATACACCTTTTGAGTCATTTTTAGTTAGTCTTTTGCCAATTTTTGTACAAATACGTGTCGTCTTAGGATATATTTTCTTTCTTTTGAGTCATATTGGTTTAAAGTGGCTTATTGGCGGAAAGGGAGCAAAAAGAGGGCAGAAATAGAGGTTCCAGAGCTCAAAAACGAGAAAGTTAGCGAAGCAGACGCAGCATAAATGGCCAGCGCGCGCCCCAGCCAGCCAGTCGCCACGGCGCAGGCGCGGGAAATTGGCAAATTCGAATGGAAATGGGCCAAGGCCTGAAGGAAAACTCGAAAACGACCGAGGCTATAAAGCGGCCTTTAGGTCGAATTAAAGGTTCCAAACCTTGCAATTCACACAACCTCGAGATCAAGATCGAGACCACTTCTTAGTAATTTCTTGTTTCTTGTTTTATTTCTTTATAGTTTATGTTGGATATTAGTTTAGTTCTTGTCATATCTATGGCTAGGAACTAACTTAATCTAGGGCTTTTCATGTCAAATCACTTGAAACTTATTCTTATGAATTAATGCATGTTTTTGGTTCTTCTTATCATTGTTGAGATTTATTCAATAATTGTCTTGAATGTTTGGTAATTAATTGGTCACTAATTATCATAATCTATATGATTTCTAATCGAAATCCGAAAGGGGAGATTGTGAATATGCTATAGTTGAATAAACATAGGTTAAATCATGGACGAAAGTACCCCGATATTTGTGTAGTATTAATAGGTTATTGCTCTTAATCCTCCTTTATAGTCAATCTTATCACCGAAAGGTAGAAGGGTTCTATATTGGGGTTGAGTGTTTATATTACCTTAACAGGAGTATAAAACGGCTTAGTTAACCTGCTATCTCAAAATAGAAGAAGAACCATAATTAATTGCATTAACAAGTAAGATGAGCGGATAGTTGAGGAGATTTGGAAGCCCTATTTCCACCATAACTGAAGTAAAACAAAGTAGTCTAGTTAGCATTCTTAATTATAGTTATAAACAATTTATCAATAATCGGTTACCAAATAGATACCATAGAATAGAATTTGAGAATTGAACACTAATCCTTGAGGACGATAACTCGGTCTTCTAGACTATATTACTTGTCACGACACGTGCACTTGCATTAGTATGTGCATAAATCACGCATCATCCTCATGTGTGGTAAAATCTATTATAGAAATATAGAAGGTTTCTGCACAAGGTTGAGTTTCTATATGTCTTAACCGGAATATAGAACATATTAGTTAACCTGCTATCTTAATAAGAAGAAGAATAATTAGCATTGCATAACACGTGAAATAGTGGATAGTTGAGGAGATTGGAAGCCCTATTTCCTTCATAACTGTTTTAAAACCCGAAGTATTATCATTCTTAGTTTATTTTCTGCATTTTACTTAGTTTTAATTCATAGTCTAAAATCTCAAACAAAATTACGGTTATCAAATATATACCATAGATTAAATATTCGGTACTTGACAAACAAGTCTCTAATGACGATAACTCGGTCTTACAGATCTTTATTACTTGAACGATACGTACATTTGCATTAGCGTACAGAATTATCGCAACAAGTTTTTGGCGCCGTTGTCGGGGACTGGCGTACTATCAATATCGAATTATCTAGTCTTATTTCTAATTTGGTTTTTATTTTTTTATTTTTTTAGAACATTTTTGCTTTGATCTGTTTGCTTGTTTTTGATCAATTTCAGGAAGTTTAGTTTATGCGAAGAAGAAGGGGAGCAGAAACACTTGTCCCTCTTAACCCGAAGATCGATTTTTTTTGCAAATAAAACAGGAAAAACAAAAGGATCTTTGATTCTTTAGCGATGGAAAATCAACAGAATCAGAACGGGCTGTATGATGGAGCAGAGATGAGAGAACGAGTCCAGCTTGCTGCTGAGAGGAGCTTGAGAGACTACATTCTACCTACAATCACTGGTGTGCAGACTTGCATCAGGTTTTCAGCTGTGGAAGCCAATAATTTTGAGATAAAACTACCATTCTGCATACGGTACAGAGTACACCCGCCGTGGGGGTTCTTTGTCTGAAGACCCACTCATGCATATTGCTAATTTTCTAGAGTTGTGTGCTATATTCAAGTACAATGGTGTTACTAATGATGCCATTCGATTGAGGCTATTCCCATTATCACTCGGGGATAGAGCCAAGTGTTGGTTTAATTCTTTGCCAACAAACTCCATCATTACATGACAAGACTTAGCCCAGAAGTTCATTGCCAAATTCTTCCCTCCATCCAAAGCAGCAAAGCTCAGTGGAGAGCTTAATAATTACTATCAGATGGATGGAGAGTCACTCTATGATGCGTGGTAGTGGTTCAAAGATTTGTAGAGAAAGTGTCCACATCATGAGATTAAGAAGTGGATGTTGGTCCATATATTCTACAATGGGTTATGTGGTACTACTCAGACCATAATTGATGCTGTTGTAGGAGGAACGGTCATGAAGAAGAGTGTCAATGAGACACATTATTTGCTAGAAGACATGGCCACAAATAACCATCCGGGGCCGATGAGAGAGCTACAAACAACAGGAAAATGGCTAAGATTCATGAGTTAGATGCTATCACTGGATTGACTGCGTAGGTTGCCACTTTGACAAAGCAGTTGCAGCAGAGTACAATGTCCATTAATATTGTCCAGACACCAGTGAGTTGTGAGATTTGTGGGGGTCCCCATACTTTTGATAGTTGCACATCAGTGGATCCAAACAATGTGCCTATGGAGCAAGTTCAAGCAGTTGGGAATTTTTAGAGGCCCTACAACAATGCATTCTCCAACACATATAATCAGGGGTGGAGAAATCACCCTAAATTTTCATGGAGGAATGACCAAGGACAGCAACCTCAATTTCAGGAGCAATATCAATAACCTCAGGGATAGATCCAGTAGCAGCCCAGGCCACCAGCCCCACAAGAGAAACCAAATGAAATAAGAGAAATAAAAGCAGCACTGGTGACTCTGGCCAACTCTCAGACACAAATGACCAATTCTCAGACCCAGTTCACGACAGAGACTAGGTCATCTATCAGAAATTTGGAGACACAGGTGGGACAACTGGCGAACATGCTGAACAATAGAGAGCAAGGAAATCTTTCCAACAATACTGTGGTAAATCCAAGAGAACATTGCCAGGAAATAAGCTTAAGGAGTGGTAAGCAGTTAGAGCAGGTTGCAGTCCAACCACAGGTGGAGAAGAAAATGAGCTGACAAAGACTTCTGAGGTAGAGAAAGAGGGGGTTACAGATGACCGTCTTATTCTAGGAAAGGCTCCACCAATAGTCATGAAGGACTGTATAGACAAAGTTCCATACCCCCAAAGACTTGTGAAGAAATCTCTAGACATAATTTTCCAAGTTCTTGGAGGTCTTCAAAAAGTTGCACATTAATATCCCTTTCATTGAAGCCTTGGAGCAAATGCCAGCATATGTCAAATTCATAAAGGAGATCCTCTTTAAAAAGAGGAAGCTGGCAGACTATGAAACAGTGGTGCTGACAGAGGAGTACAGTGCTATCTTGCAGAAGAAACTTCCCCCGAAGTTGAAATATCCAGGGAGTTTCACCTTACCTTGCACTATAGGGAATGTGACATGCAAGCAGGCTCTGTGTGATTTGGGGGCAAGTGTCAACCTGATGCCCTCTCTGTGTTTAAAAGACTTGGTTTGGGGGAAGCAAATCCAACCAATGTTAACCTGCAGCTAGCTGATCGCTCTATCGTAGATCCCCGTGGTATAATTAAAGACGTATTGGTGAAAGGAAAATTCATTTTGCCTGCTGACTTCCTCATTCTTGATATAGAGGAAGATGAGAATATGCCAATGATCCTTGGGAGACCATTCCTAGCTATAGGGAGGGCACTGATTGATGTTGAGAAGGGAGAGCTCAAGCTCCGAGTTCAAGATGAGGAGATGCCCTTCACTGTTTTCAAGCCTCCAACTAATCCACAAGTCAATGATAGATGTTTTGCGGTTGGTGTCATTGAAAGAGCTGTCTCTAAGAAAAGCCTCACAAGTAATGATGCTCGTGGGGGTAACATTGAAGCAAGGTACAGAACAAGAGAGTAAGAATTCTGAACCAGTGAATGATGTTGTGAATACTGACCAAGGGGTGAACCTTTTTGAACTTAGCCCTGTGAAAAAGAAGAGAAGGAAGAGAAAGAGAATGGTACTGAAATGGATATGCAGGGGTACTCTACCCCATTGATTGAGTAAGAAAACAACGTCCGGCTAAAAAACGTTAAAAATATCGCTACTTGGGAGGCAACCCAATATTTTAATTATGTTATTTCAATTTTTGTTTTAGTTATTTTATTGTCTTGAACAGTCTCACGGTCTTGTATGTTTGGTTTTCTTTTGATGGCAGGTGGAATGAAAACTAACCCTGAGGAAAAAAATGGCGAAAAAATGCTGAAAACTGGGAAAAATTGAATTTTCAATGAATTAGCGCCGCGACGCCTGTTAAGAGAGCCGCGGCGCAAGAGAGGCAGTAGCTCCAGTGATTCTGACGGGCAATTAGGGCCGCGTTTCATCGAGCAAAAGCCGCGGCGCCTCCTTCGATTTTGTGCATAGTAATTTTTTCGAAAGTTCAGAGTTGTGCCACCTATGCAATTTCAAAGAACCTTCTCCCAGACCTCTGTTATGATCGCGTTTTTGTGTCTGTAAGTTGTTCCTTTATTTTTAGTCTCTACACATTGGGGACAATGTGTCGATTAAGTTTGGGGGGATCTTATTTTGTTTTGTTGTTTGTTTTGAGTTTTTTTTTGTTGTCTTTCTGTTTGTTTTATGTGTCTGTGAGTCATAATTTGTTTTATGGATAATGTATTTTGTAGTTGCTAAAGATAATGAGTGGATTAAGTGAGATAATACAATGAAATTAAAAGCAAAAATTTATGTGCTTTAGTTAGATATGCCAAATTCATGACATCTGATTATTTGAGTTATTTGTGCTTAGCCTATGTCTTGTCAATTATGGAAAGAAAGGTTGAAAATATCTAGAAAACTTGTTTGCTTGTTATTTGAGGTGAAATACTTAAGATATGCATGTTTAGGGAAATGATTCAGGTATTTTTTGATAGCCCTTCTGACCATTCATTACCTACCATGACATAAAATGTATCACTAGTCAGCCCCTTTGATCCTAAATAATATCTTTGTTCGAAACTCTATGATTCTTTTGTGTGTCATAAGTGATAATTGAAATTATTGGGATGAAAAGTGTTGAAAAAGCAATAAAAAGAGAGTGAAAATTTGATGCATCCCAATGAAAAATATGCAAAAGACTAAGTTTGGGGGTGCCTGTTGTTTATAATGTGTCTCATTCTCTCAAAAGAAAAGGGGGGAGAAAATATGTATGAAACTAAAAAGAAAGTAAAAAAGGAGTTGAATGAAAAATGCTTATGGTACGTAATTGAGCCTAAATGCCTACTTTTACCTACCCATGTCTAAGCCTACATTACAACCCTTGAAAGTCCTGATGATCTCTAATGTGTATGTCTATGATTAGTGGAGAATAGCAAGTAAACCGGTCTATAGAAATTTGGGAAATATGGAATGCAATTGACATGCATATATTAGGTGTTTGTATTCCCAGTGATTATGATCTAAGTAAATTTACGAAATATCTAACTTGAAATTTGTTGCGATATTTCTAGATGCTTACGCAAGTGTACGTATCGTTCAAGTAATAAAGATCTGTAAGACCGAGTTTATCATCCACAGAGACTGGTTTATTAAGTACCGGTTGTCTATCCTATGGTATCTATTTGATTGACGTTCTTTAGTTTGAGAATTATACTAAGAATTATGACTAAGTGCAGAAAATAAACTAAAGATTATAATACTTTGAGTTTATAACAATTATGAAGGAAATATGACATTCCAATCTCCTCAATTATCCACTCTTTCACGTGTTAATGCAATGCTAATTACTCTTTTTCTTATTAAGATAGCAGGTTAAATAATCTATCATCATATTCCGGTTAGGATATACGAGAGCTCAACCTTGTGCAGAAACCTTCTATATTTCTATGATAGATTTTACCACATAGGAGGATTAAGAACAGTAACCTTAATTACTACACAAGTATCGGGGTACTTTCGTCCATAATTTTAACCTATGACTATACAACTACATCATATTCAAATATCCCCTTTTGGATCTCGATTCGAAATCATACAAGTTATGACAACTAATAGCTAGTTAATCATCAAACAATCAAAGCAATATTTAATAGATCTTAATATGTTGAAGAAGAACTAAAAAATTATGTATTAACTATATGAAAGAGCTTCAAGAAGATTCGATGGAAACCCTACTAAAGTATTTTTTAGCTCCTAAACATTGTCATGTCAAGAACTAAATTACAATCCAACATAAACTGAAATAAAACAAGGAAAAGAAAATAAGTTGATTAAGAAGATGTCTCTAATCTTGCTTCTAGCCGTCGTTCTCCTCTCCAAAGTATATTAAAAAGTGATGAAGAGATGCTCAGGGTTTAGGGATTCATAGCTGGAAAAAATTGCATTGTGGACCCTGAAAACCGTGGTCGTACCCGCCCGATTCGAAAACCGCCGCGCGCCGTAAGTCTCGAGACCAAATCAAGTTACCGCAAGAGTTTAGGCGCCACGACGCCGCTGACGTCTTTTCTCGGATTTTCTAATTTTTTGTCATTTCTCGTCTGGACTTTGTCTGATTTCTTCTTGTCCTTTTCTTGTGAAAGTTCATCCTCAAAAGTAATATTCCCTCCTTTATAACCGTTGTGACACAAAAGAAAGAAAAACACACCTAACACTATACTAAATACGAAATAAAAAGTAAAATACTAACTAAAATGACTCAAAAGTGTATACAAAATACACTTAACAAACACCCCCGCACTTACAATTTACTCGCCCTCGAGTAAAGCACTAAACAATAAACAAAAACAAAAACTCTATGAAATTGATCAAGTAGCTATAGTAATGCTTCTTCAAAATAATGGATGAAAGTTGAGATAATATGTTAGAACATACATAACATGAATATTTAGCAATCTAGAATTTCAAGTTAGATATTTCACAAATTCACTTAGATCACAATCATTGGGAATACAAACATCTAACCTATGCATGTCAGTTTCATTCCATCTTTCCCAAAACACTATAGACCTGTTTACTTGCTATTCTCCACTAATCATAGATATACATATTAAAGATCATCAGGACTTTCAAGGGTTGTAGCGTAGCTAAACCCTTGTCAGCTATCCCAATGAAAAATCATCTATCATTTAATTGAGGTTCAGTAGGTGGTCTGCAAACTTTGAATACCATTTCCTCACCTTGGACTCTGAGCTTTAACTCCCCCTTTTCAACACCAATAAGGGCTCTCCTTGTGGCTAGGAATGGTCTCCCAAGGATCATGGACATATTTTCATCTTCATCCATATCTAAGATGAGAAAATCAGCAGGAAGGATAAATTTACCCACTTGTACCAACACATCTTCAATTATTCCTTGGGGATGCACAATCAACCGATCAACTAGCTGCAGAGTGACTGTGGTTGATCTTGCCTCCCCCAAACCAAGTCTTCTAAACACAGAGAGGGGCATCAGGTTGACACTTGCCCCCAAATCACATAAAGTCTTTTTACATGTAACCTTCCCTATGGTGCAAGGTAAGGTGAAACTCCCTGGATCATTCAACTTAGGGGGGAGTTTCTTCTGCAAGATAGCACTGCACTCCTCTGTCAGCGCTATTGTCTCATAGTCAGCCAACTTCCTCTTTTTAAATAGGATGTCTTTCATGAACTTCACATAAGCTGGCATCTGCTCCAAAACATCAATGAATGGAAGATTGATATGTAATTTTGAATACCTCCAATAAATTTGAAAACTGCTTATCCAAAGTCTTCTTCTGAAGTCTTTGAGGGTAAGAAATTTTGTCTACATATTCTCTCATGACTGCTGGTGAAGCTTTCTCTATAATAGCGCGGTCCTCAGTAACCCCCTATTTCTCTGCCTCAACTGCTTTCTCCAACTCATTCTCCTGTTCAACCACAGTCGGTGCAACTCGCTTCTAACCGCTTCCATTCTCAAACTAATTGCTGCATCGTTTTCGGTTCACTACGCATTGCCGGAAGATTCCCTCGCTTCTCGTTGTTCATCATGTTAGCTAGTTGTCCCACACGCGTCTCCAAATTCCTGATGGATGATCTGGTTTTTCTCATGAACTGAGCCTGAGAATTTGTCAGGGTCAACAAAGCTACTTGCAACTCACTCTGCTTCTCTTGTGGGTGTGGTGGGTTGAACTGCTGTGAAGATGATGCCTAAAATTGTGGTTACTGCCCTTGTTCATTCTTTCATGAAAAATTTGGGTGATTTCTCCACCCCAGATTGTATGTGTTGGAGAATGGATTGTTGTAGGGCCTCTGAAAATTCCCCATTGTCTGAACCTGCTCCATGGGCACATTATTCGGGTCCACTGCTGCAGACCTATCAAAAGTATGGGAACCCCCACAGATTTCACATCTCACTGGTGTCTGAACCGCTTTAACTGCCATGGTGCTCACAGACTGCTTTGTCAAAGTGGCAACTGGCGCCAATGCGTTGATATCATATAACTCATGAATCCCAAACCACTTTACGCCGTTTCATCGCTTCTCTCGTCGGCCCCTTGATGGTTGTTTGTGGCCATGTCGTCTAACAGATCATGTGCTTCATTGACACTCTTTCTCATGAATGTTTCCCCTACTGCAACATCAATAATGATACGAGTTGTACCACACATCCCATTGTAAAATATATGGACTAGCATTCACTTCTCAATCCCATGATGTGGGCACTTTCTCTGCAAATCTCTAAGCCGCTTCCATGCATCATATAGTGATTCTCCTTCCAGCTGATAAAAGTTATTAAGCTCACCTCTAAGTCTTGCTGCTTTGGCTGGAGGGAAGAATTCGGCAAGAAACTTTTGAGCCAAGTCTTGCCATGTGGTAATGGAGTTCGCCTGTAATGAATTCAACCAGCTCTATGCTCTATCCCTGAGTGAGAATGAGAAGAGTATCAATCGAATGACATTGTCAGTAACACCATTGTATTTAAACGTTGCACACAACTCCAGAAAATTTGCTAGATGCAAATGGGGATCTTCATACGGTAACCCCCCAAATTGAACTGAGCCTTGAACCATGTGCAAGATTGCTGGTTTGATCTCAAAATTATTAGCTTCCATGGCTGAAAGCCTGATACAAGTCTGCACCCCTGTAATAGTCGGCATCACATAGTCCCCCAAGCTCCTTTCTATAGGGACTTGTCTTAAGACAAACGGTAACTCATCATTCACCAAATTATTGTTTTGTTGATCTCCCATCGCTAATAAATCAATAATTCTCTTTTCTTTCCTGTTATGTCTGCACAATCTCTTAATCTCAGGGTTCAGAGGGATAAGCATGTCAGCTCTTCTCCTACTTCGCATATACTAGGTTTCCTGAAATTGATCAAAAATAACAAACAGATCACGGCAAAACGTTCTAAAATAAAATAAAAACAGAAAATAAAACCAAATTAGAAATAAGAATAGATAATTCGATATTAACAGTACGACAGTCCCCGACAACGACGCCAAAAACTTGTTGCGATATTTCTAGATGCTTACGCAAGTGTACGTATTGTTCAAGTAATAAAGATCTGTAAGACCGAATTTATCATACACAGAGACTGGTTTATTAAGTACTGGTTATCTATCCTATGGTATCTATTTGGTTGACGTTCTTTAGTTTGAGAATTATACTAAGAAGTATGATTAAGTGCAAAAAATAAACTAAAGATTATAATACTTTGAGTTTATAACAGTTATGAAGGAAATATGACATTCCAATCTCCTCAACTATCCACTCTTTCACGTGTTAATGCAATGCTAATGACTCTTCTTCTTATTAAGATAACATGTTAACTAATGTATCATTATATTCCGGTTAGGACATACGAGAGCTCAACCTTGTGCAAAAACATTCTATATTTCTATGATAGATTTTACCACATAGGAGGATTAAGAATAATAATCTTAATTACTACACAAGTATCGGGGTACTTTCGTCCACAATTTTAATCTATGTCCAAATAACTACAACATATTCAAATCTTCCCTTTCGGATCTCGATTCGAAATCATACAAGTTATGACAACTAATAGCTAGTTAATTATCAAACAATCAAAACAATATTGAATAGATCTTAATATGCTGAAGAAGAACTCAAAAATTATGCATTAACTATATGAAAGAACTTCAAAAAGATTCGATGGAAACCCTACTAAAGTATTTAGCTCCTAAACGTTGTCATGTCAAGAACTAAATTACAATCCAACATAAACTGAAATAAAACAAGGGAAAGAAAATAAGTTGAATAAGAAGATATTTCTAATCTTGCTTCTAGTCGTCGTTCTCCTCTCCAAAGTATATTAAAACGTGATGAAGAGATACTCAGGGTGTAGGGATTTATAGCTGGGAAAAATTGCATTGTGGACCCTGAAAACCGTGTCAAAATTTGGCCCAGATTCGAAAACCGCTTCTGGCGACGGCATCGAGACCAAATCGTGAGCCGCAGAGTTTAGGTGCCACGACGCTGGTCGGTGCCGCATACGGTGGCGCTCTTTTCTGATTTTCTCGATTTTTGTCATTTTCTCGTACGGACTTTGTCTGATTTCTTCTTGGCCTTTTATTGTGCAATTTCATCCTCAAAAGTAATATTCTCTCCTTTATAACCGCTGTGACATAAAAGAAAGAAAAACACACCTAACACTATACTAAACGCGAATAAAAGAGTAAAATACTAACTAAAAAAGACTAAAAAATGTATACAAAATACACTTAACAAAATTCTAGATTGCTAATTATTCATGCTATGTATGTTCTAGCATATTATCCAGTTTTCATTCATGATTTTGAGGTAGCACTGCTATAACTACTTGATCCATGTCATAGAGTCTTTTATTTGATTTTGTTTTTGTTTTTGTTTAGTGCTTTACTCGAGGGCGAGTAAAGTGTAAGTTTGGGGGTGTTTGTTGAGTGTATTTTATACACTCTTTTGAGTCCTTTTTAGTTAAATATTTTCTTCTTTTCGTTTGCGTTTAGTAGTAGTAGGGTTGTTTTTCTGTTTTTTGAGTCACATCGATCCTAAAGAAGGAAATACAAAATGAAGGATGAAATGAGCTTGCTTGAGGATGAAATTGCATAAGCACAACCCAAGAAATAAAGCCTAAGAGGTCCCGAGAAGAATAGAAGAAATCAGACGAATTCTGGACGAAACAGAGTCAAGGGCCACGACGCATGGCATGGAAGGGCCACGACTCTCGTTGAGCCGAAGCTAAAAGGATTAGGGCCGGGGCGTAAAAATTCCAGAGAGTTCGAAAATAAATCACCGTCGTGAGGGCCGCGGCGCAAGATTTCCAGAGAGTCAGCGATTTCGTGAGCCATTTAGGGTCGCGACGCTTGGCAGCAGCGCCGACGCTCGTATTTCCGAGAAAAGGTCAATTTTTTACAAGGGTAAAAGGGTCCGAAGCGATGTTTTTCTCAGATATAAACCCTGAAACCCTGTCATTATTCAAATAATACTTTGGAGAGGCAAGAAAGGAGGAAAGTTACAATTGGAGAGTTCGAATTGTTCAAGTTCTTTTCTTCCTTTATTTTAATTTCAGTTTATGTTGGATTTTGTATTAGTTCTTATCATGACAATGTCTAGGAGCTAATCTCTTTATTAGGATTTTCCGTCGAATCGCTTGAAACTCTTTCATACAGTTAATGCATAGTTATTGATTTCTTCTTCAGCTATATTAAGATATATTCAATATTGTATTGATTGTTTGATAATTGACTGGTCATTTAATGTCATAACTTATATGATTTCGAATCAAAATCTGAAAGGTGAGATTTGAATATGCTGTAGTTGTTTAGACATAGGTTAAAATCGTGGACGAAAGTACCCCGATACTTGTGTAGTGTTTAAGGTTATTGTTCTTAATCCTCATGTGTGGTAAAATCTATCATAGAAATATAGAAGGTTTCTGCACAAGGTTGAGTTTCTATATGTCTTAACCGGAATATAAAACATATTAGTTAACCTGCTATCTTAATAAGAAGAAGAATTATTAGCATTGCATTAACACGTGAAAGAGTGGATAGTTGAGGAGATTGGAAGCCCTATTTCCTTCATAACTGTTTTAAAACCCAAAGTATTATCATTCTTAGTTTATTTTCTGCATTTTACTTAGTTTTAATTCATAGTCTAAAATCTCAAACAAAATTACGGTTATCAAATAGATACCATAGATTAGATATTCGGTACTTGACAAACCAGTCTCTGAGGACGATAACTCGGTCTTACAGATCTTTATTACTTGAACGATACGTACACTTGCGTTAGCGCACATAATTATCGCAACACCAAACAAGGCACTTACTTTTAAGGGTATTATTGTAATAACTAGTCTAGTCTTTTTTAGCTTGTTATTATAAATATCATACTTGGTCATTTCATTACTTAGTTTTGATGATATTGAGATGAATACTCTTAAAGAGTGATAGTTAGTATGGTAGTTTAGTGTAGTGTTATTTTAGTGATTAGTGTTAGTGATAGTTTTCTTTTTTGATGACGGGGGAACCCGCATCCGCTACTTTTTTTACAGGTGCGCACTAGGTAAACCCTTGGACTGACGCAATAGCCTGCAAACCACGCCAGCCAGGTAAACCACACTTAGCAAGCCATGTGTGACAGACTCAACCAAGAAGGTGTTGGCAGGAGGAATCGAACTCGTGACATTTCGGTCCCGCGCCTACTCCACCAACTTGGCTACCCTTGCGGGTTAGTGATAGTTAATTATGGTGGATTCCATTGTTGGCTATTGAAACTCTTTCCATTGATTTTCATATAGAGTTGTTCATTTGTGGATTCATTTGGATTACTCTTTGTTGAAGATCAAATAGTATATGTTCTTAGGGTTGATTCCAATTGAAAGGATTTAGGTTTCATATACGTAAGTTTGCTCATAGAATCATTACTCTTTGAGTCTTGCTTCTATCCCTCTATTCTCATCCCCAATTTTCTTGTTATTTTAGTTTTCGCATTTTTGTTGTTTGAATCTGTATCTTCCACAAGTCGGATCATATCAGAAAATATGGGAGAAAATATTATTATTGAATTATTGTATCTTCATGATTACACTGTGCTCTATTTATAGACATTTCATTACAATCATTTTCCTATTAGGATACTATATATGAAATCATATTCGTATTCTACATTACAATCTTTTTCCTAGTAAGATACTATATAAAAGGGTAGTTCGGTGCACTAAGCTCCCGCCATATAATAGGAAATCATATTTCTATTCTAACATACAACAACAGATAGCTGATATCATTCTTTTATAATGACAACTAACTGATATATCTAAAAGGAACAAGGGACTTTGGCACAGTTTAGCACCTTGAGATGCTTCTTCTCCTCTTTCTTCTTGAACTTTGATTTTGCAGTTACACCTTAATAGGGTTCCATGAAGGTAGAGGTGGAGTTAGGATTATTTGCTAATGGGTTCTAGACCACAATTCTTTTTTGCTTATTGGATTCTAGATAGATTATTTGTGCATATTAAATGAACTTATTTAACACAAATATAATGTTTGAATCAAAGTTAGTGGGTTGTGCTGAACCTGTAAGCCGTAACTACCACTATGGCTCTGCCCTGCATGAAGAGCCATCATGTGATTATGTGGGAGAAGAAAGATGCATGTGTGATATCAAAAGGTAATATTATCGCATCCAGAAATCACCAAAAAATAAAACCTAACGCACAATAGTTTAATGTGTAAAACCTCTTTCTACACCATACTGCACAAAATACTGTCGATATACTATACAACTCTTGGCAGAAGTTGACACAGATTAACTATGTCCAAGCACTGCTGTTACTTTTCGGTTTGCTCCATTGAAATATCAACCACAGAATGCAAGTCATCCGCCTCTCCACGGTAGTTACCATACTCAAATGAACATTCACTTTCACTGAAAAGCAATTGATGATGTACAACCAAGAATTGTGAAAGAACTAATGTTAGTCACTGCAAACGGAAATTTGGGACAACAAATTTCTGAAAGCTAAGAAGATGAGAGAGAAAGTTAACCAACGAGAATCATGCAATAGAAATGATGTAAATTCTTGCTCCTTGCATTGACATCTAGTTAGGTATGTAACTCTGTATTGCACCATACTTTACTACCTCTACAAGAAATCAATAAAGAGAAGCATTGGAATGCAGACACTTCAGAGTTTCGACCAACCCTGCTCACATAGTCACATCGTTGGAATAATGATTTATTCCCATAGGGAAAAGATCGGCACACAGCTATTCTTTATTTGGAAGTTAAAAGCCTCTATAGTTTCAGGAAGTTGCAGTAAATACTATGACCAATGGCGAGGGAGAAATCCAGTTCTCTCTCAATACGTTCCTCAAGAAATCTGATTGGGGTGGATAAAATAGAAGCCATAGATTAGGGACAGACTGAATAGTAGTTCCTACAACCAGATATAATTGCACATTTTGCTCATAAAAAAGAAAATGAATTATAAGAAGATACCATTCACACCAATAACAGTCGTCTGCCTAAAGAGCATTCAGAAAAATAAATGAAAAAGCTATCTCTTTATTTAGACATTGCCCGAATGATATAGATGGTCCTTTTAATACCAAGGTCCAAGAGCTTACCCATTTCCAGGAAAATCAAAGCATGAATGCACTGATTCCTTCTTTCTCCACAGCAGCAGCAAGGTTCATCATAATGTTGAAGTCCTATCAATAGAAATACTGAAAACTTAGATGCTTCATCAACAACTCTCCCCCCATCAAACAGACTACATATATACTGATAAGTTAAGTTGCTCGGACTCGGGTGCGGGTGTCCGATATGGATGCAGAGCTAGAGGTTGAAAATTTTAAGATTTGGGGATATGGATCCACATACGGATACGGGTGCGGGGATTCGATTAAAAATAATTCAAATATCTAAAAATAGTGTTAAAAAACCTACAACAACAACAAAAACAACAACCCAGTTTAATACTTTAATACCACAAGTAGGGTATGAGAAGAGTAGAGTGTACGCAGACTTTACCCCTATCTCGTGGAGTTAGAGAGGTTTTTCCGGAACCCTCGGCTCAAGTGCACCAAATCAAAATTGTTATACAAAAAATAGCAGAGTTATAAAACCTAAATTATGAGATATTATGTGAAAAACATGAGGAGGAAATATTCATCAAGAGGAGAATCCGAAAGGGGATAAAAGGAAAAGGACTGACATAGAAAAGTCTACCTACAAGGTATTCCATGTTCTTCAATTTCACCTTAGCTTTTGTTTTCATTAGAAAAATCATTGAATCAGTTCGGAATTTCTCGATCGATTTTTGGTCAAAGTATCCAAAATCGGTTGACCAGATCGGGTTACAGACCCTACACCCCTGTCGTGTCGACACAGGTGTGGCACCGAAAGTGAAGAGTCCGAGCAACTTAGGTTATAAGAAGCATGGGAAAAGATCATCTGCTGTGGAACTTAACCAAAACTTGTATCTTGTCAAATTATGCAAGAAAGCCAGTGAGCCAGTAATTGCTTCAATCGTGAACTTAAGGATACTTTCCTCCATACATGTCCATTTATAATAGCTCTATACTGATCTTATATAACAATTGACTTCAATTTGGTTCAGTCCCGAAAAGTCAAATAAGATAATTGCTCAATGTAATTGTTCAGAGTTCAACTTTAAATGCAGCCAAATCAAAGTTATAACTTTACTATAGTTATCTAGAGCATCACTTGATAATATAGTCATTACAATTTGCTCTTGACAGAGTGGAAGGTGAATCTGGAAGCACTTGTATTGTATTGACACAAATAATCTCAAACTACCACTCATATCTGTACTTGTATGGCTAGATGTTGTGCAAGTCAAACGTAATCACCAGTCAAAAAAAATCAACGGGAACTTTCTTAACAGAGATGCGAAACAGCAAGGGATGCTGAAAACAATACAGACAAAATCTTATCAAGAGAATCTTAGTGAAGCCTACTACTTCAGAATCTTACATCATTCTGCATCAAAATGCAGATAAGCAAATAAAGTTGCTTTAGTTTGATTCCTCAACCTATCTACCATATATATTCATTCTTCAATTAATAACTGTCATCTTCTCTTTTTATTGGGGTATGGGCGATTAGATAGGACATGACATAATTTCAGCTCACCGAAGACATGATCTTAGATAGTAGGTTATGGAGGACACGGATCAGAGTAGTAGAAGGCTAGTAGATAGTTGAGCGTTGTCACGCTTAGTGTTACTCTTGTAGTTTTTTGTCCTTTGATTTCAATTATTATTTGTCGTTTCTTGTACTTCAATTGATCATATGATTTTGTGGTAGCTACGTTATTGTTCCTTTTTGCTGCTTTTCCATGATTTATATCGTACTTTGTCATGGTTTCTTTACTGTTATTTCTTTTTTCAGACTTTTTTCAGACTGCTTTAGTTTGCTTTTTTTTTTAGTCGAGGGTCTATCGGAAACAACCTCTCTACCTTCCATGGTAGGGATAAGGTCTGCGTACACTCTACCCTCCCTAGACCCACTTATGAAATTATACTGGGTATGTTGTTATCTTCTCTTTTTATTCATTTATTTTGCACTATAGCAGCTCAAGGGCAATGGTGGAGTAAACAGATATGTAACAGCGGTGGCACTCTACAGAACTACATACTGCATAATCTAAAAGAGCCGAGACGGCTCACTTTCTGAAACTTATGTCAGCGCCACTAGATTAGATGACTTTAGTAGAAAATTCAAGGAAGCAATAGAACAGCTAATGAAGCACAAAAATCATAGTAAAACAGGAATAGTTCAAACCTTTGAGGATCTGAATCCATGACACAAGACCACGATCTCCATAGATCCAGTATCATGCAACACACCAACTAGTTTATCACTGTGTTGGTTCAGCACTGTAATTTTCTTCTGCGCAGTTGCTGCACATCAGGACACGTGCATCAGTAAGTATACAGAATAATGTCAGAGAATATGTTATTAGTTGTCAAGGAATCAGCATTGCCTCTTTCTCCAGTATAAGCATATTGTAGCGCTTTTAATTGGTATTATGCTTCCATATTGAAAATGAAGAAGAGTACTAAAGATTTCACCAAAAATTGTTCAAAAAGCCCAGATTATGTTTAGTGACTCTCTTGTTATTCATGTCAAGCGTTATTTTTGGAGTAATACAGTGTAGATCCCGGAATGACTCCTGGAAGCAAAAAGTGTGCTAAAATTAACAAAGCTGCTGCATTTAATTTGGCACTAGCTACACAACTGTTAGGCACTAAGATAAGAAATGAGTTTACTAGCCAGGGCCCAGGGAGTGCAACTAGTTACACGACTGAAGCACTATGAATTCTTAAATAATATAGATTACAAACATGTCTATATGGCCAAAATGATGTCTGTAGGCCAGCTGAGCTGCGAGTCCTCATCCATTCTGAAAACAAAACAGAATTGACCTCTTCTCTTTCATTCGGGAGTAAAATAGCATTCCATTTAGACTGAAAAAACAATGACTTACCTCAAATTATTCTTCAAAAAGGTTATCCAGCCAACCAACCACTAGAGCAGCAGCAGATGTGCATCCATTCTAAATATCAAGGAATCCAGATGCATTTCTAGCAGTGACATAGCTGGCTTTTAAGATTTTTTTTTTATAATGAAGTTGGCTTTTAAGATTATAAGGGATTACATTGTATTATATTTTCATCATAGCTTTTTCACACATGTATTTTTCAAACATGTTTTTGAAAACACTTTTCTTGAGCCGAGGTCTATTAGAAACAGCTTCTCTAACCCACAAAGGTAGGTAATATCTGTGTACACTTACCTTCCTCAGACCCCACTTGTGAGTAAAAGTATATTTATGTCCTAGAAATAATTTGTATTAGGACAAATGTACTTTATATACATTCATATTTATATTAATGGAGATTAATATTATGACATTTGCAGTTATTGAATTATTGGTTGATTGTCTATATTATTCTATAAATGCATCTCTAGAGGTTACATGGTTATTAATAATGTGAGAGATTAATATTATAACGTAACTCTTAAACTGCATCGACTAATGATCATCGAGAATGAGATATCGATGATATATGATACGTCGACATGTGGTCTGCATCATATCCTTTGGAGATGTAGTATGTCTCACCTGCTACGAGTTATGACAACTCGTGATGGACACATGAATATTTTTGGAAGTATTGGTATACCCTGCTGATGTACTGTTTGTTACAGATGTCTAAAGTATCATCAGCGTGTGGGAGATAGAAGTCCTTAGACTTGAGGTCGATACGCGCCGTGTTTACAGAGTAATGTACTTTGATCCTGTCCTAAGCTCAAATGCCTTATAGGTTGATACGCGGCTTGTATTGGGTACATTACGATGTAGATTAAAGGTGGTAGTTGAGTCAAGATTAGGATTCATTCATCGAATGTATCTTCGAGAGAACACTCAGATTCTCATATGATATTAGGTTGACAAAGTCGTTGGCCAACGCAGTAGACATATATGTGATATGGTCTTGTTGTCAACTAATATAGATTAGACAATGTTCTAAAAGACGTTAGGAGGAGGCTTGGCGGAGCCTGGCCGCCTAGCGCCTAAACGGCTAGGCGGGTGCTTAGATGGATTCCTAGGCGGATGTATTTTTTTAAAAATTGATAGTTGAAACTCGGAGTTATGTGTATATTGTAGATGATGATGAGACGAACTCGGTGATGTTACCCACTGCCTTCGTCGATGCTTCAGTTGATCGGAAATGACCAAAACCAGATCGGAAAATTCGAATTGGTCGTCCGAAGGTTTGGTGCAGAATTGAAGGTGATGAATTGGTGTAGAATGTCTGCAAGAGGACGACGAATCTACTAGTACCAACAACCACCTTAGATTGTAGCTCAGTTCGCCGGAAATCGCCCGACGGCAGCTAGGGTTTGTGGGTTTTCAATTTGGGTGTTTTGACGATTTAGTATGAATCGAGCAACAGGGTGGGTATAGAAATGATAGGGTTGAGAAGTCAGTCACAATGGTGTATCACACTCCCGTTGATTGTACCTGAGTCGACCGAAAAATCCAATTCTCCGACTGCCAGTTTTACGTGTAAAATCGACGGTGTAAGAGATAAAATCGATGTGCAAGGGTGGTATAGAATTGAAGAGGATGATGAGACGAGTGTTTTGGTATATCACACATCCTCGTTAGACGCCGGTGGTGGCCGAAAATTGGGTTCCGCCGCCTAGGGGAAAATCGGGATGGTCTGGGGGAGCCTAGCGCCTAGGCGGCCGTCCCAGCCATTTTTTAGAACACTGAGATGAGATATAATGTTCAAGCCTTTTTGATAGATACTTGGCAGATCCTAAACTTGATCGAGTGTGTCGTGAATGAAAAGATTTTATCTTCCCACATAGAAGTTCAGTTCACAGGTTTCGTGTAACTATATTTCACATAGTGAGTTCGTTTTCCGGCACCATCTAGGAGTTCCTTGTAGAACCAAATGATATTAGTGTCGATATGTGAAGGCCTGTAGGGTAACACTAAGTCAATTGTTCCGTCGATTCAAGGATGTAATCAGAGATAATATAAATGTTCGGTTTATAATCGAGATATTATAATAAATAATGATTATTTAATTAAATCGAGATGGTATTCAAATTTAATTAAAATAGAAACGAGGTAAAATTGGACTAGGGCCGTGGCTCAAAGGACCAATGGGTTCCACCCATCGAGCGTCGCGGCGCCACGTGTCCAGTGGGTCCGAGTGACCCACTCTGCCTCGGTTTCTGGGTCTGGCCCACTTGGGAACCCTAGCTAGTTTTTACAGCTATAAATAGAGGGTTAAATCATTATTTTAATACACCTAATTCACTTGAATTATTCTCTGTTGAAACTCTGCCTGATTTTCTAGCTTTCCGAAAGAGTAATTACATTGGAGTCTTGACTTGCAAATCGAGGAACGATTGTGTGTTCACCCTCGGTATACACTTGAAGAAAGAAGATTTCATATTTGCAAATTGTAAGTGTTTTATCAACGCATTACAATTTATATGTGTTTTCATTATATAATCATCCATCAGTTTGGCCGCCCGTCGGGTTTGAAATATAAATTTTCAAATTTTGCTGCGTGTACGAACTCGACAAAACCGTACAGTAGTATCAGAGTCTGGGTTGTTTTGTGTGATTATATAGTGTTTATTAATGATTATATGGGTTAGGATTTGTCTAAATCTATTTTTTGTCGTTAAGAAGCTTTAAAACCTTTAATCTCATGAATGCATTAATCCTTGCTCCTGAAACTATTGAACAATGATGTAATAGAGAAAGTCATTCCGATCTAACTCTTCTAAGTTTATGTGTGTTACCGGTTTGTTTCGAATATGATGCACTGAGATAAAGAACGATAATGGATTGAATGATGGTCGATGAACGTGTTGTTTAATGGTGAAGGGGTACGAGGTTGAATCTGCAAATCTGACCCTGCTAGGGTTTTGACGGCGGCGCCGCGGCGCTGAAGCATAAAATAAAATTTTCCAGTCACTGCCCATCGGGCGCCGACGGTGATTTTTCAAAAAAAAATCGAAATTAGAAACTGAAGTTTTAAATATTCTGATTCTGATTCTAAAGTTTAAAATATTCAGAATCAGAAAATTAAAACTTTTAATTATACAAATTTAGTCCTTTCGGGCAATTATGTAATTAAACAAAGTTTCTGAAAATCATTTTTTTTAATTCTGGAAATTACAGGTCACTAAAACCTGAATATATTTTCTGAAAATCAAAATTAGATTTTTTTAATTTAAAGCATAAAATAAAATTTTCCAGTCACTGCCCATCGGGCGCCGACGGTGATTTTTCAAAAAAAAATCGAAATTAGAAACTGAAGTTTTAAATATTCTGATTCTGATTCTAAAGTTTAAAATATTCAGAATCAGAAAATTAAAACTTTTAATTATACAAATTTAGTCCTTTCGGGCAATTATGTAATTAAACAAAGTTTCTGAAAATCATTTTTTTAATTCTGGAAATTACAGGTCACTAAAACCTGAATATATTTTCTGAAAATCAAAATTAGATTTTTTTAATTTAATAGGGTTCAAAATGGAAATTTTAAATTTCTGAGGGACTAAAATGTAAATTTTGAAAGTTTACATAATTTCCTGAAAATCAGAAATTTTTAAAATCAGAAAATATTTAGCGACTCTTTGGCACAGACATAGATTTAGAGTTTAGATAAATAAACTCATGATTATCATTAATTGTATATTATTGAATAATATACGTATCTGCTAAGTGTTTTAAATGCAAACATTTAATTATTAGCATAGTGTCCGCTATTATTGTTTGGTTAGGCGACGCCCAGTACTTGATTTACATAAATGACCTCTGTAACTGTCTGGATAGGCGGCGCCCAGTAGTTTATTAAAACCATCTTTTATCATGCATATTGGGTTGATGGTTTTCCATCTAAATGTGTTTTAGAAATTGCATGATAGGATGTCGTATGAAATATGACATGTATGTTGATCTTGGTTAAAATCCCCGAAAACTGAAAATGTTCCCCAAACATTGAATACAAGTCTAAAATTAAAATGTGTCGTCCATTATAATTGTTCGAGTGCAAAATTCTTTTCGGCGATACAAGTATTTATGCCAAAATATTTGCTCTAAGTCTACGAGAACTCAGACTCTTTCATAGACGTGTTAAACGTAAAAGTAGATGATAAACTTTTGTGGGTATTTACACCAAAGTGTTTGCTCGCAAAGTGTTAATTGTATTTTGTATACACTTTTGAGTCCTTTTTATTTAATATTTTACTCTTTTATTTCGCGTTTAGTATAGTGTTAGGTGTCCTTTTCTTTTATTTTGTCTCACACCGGTTATAAAGGAGAAGATACCACTTTTAAGATGGAATTTCATATTAAAAGGCCAAGAAATGAAGCCTAAGAAGTTCCGGAAAGCATAGAAGAAATCAGACGAAGTCCGGACAGAAAAATGATGAAAAATTGGCCAAAGTGACGCCGCCGACGCTAAATATCCTGCAAGGTCTGATTTTGGCGCAGGAGTTTCGGCACCATGGCACCAGCCTGCAGGACCACGGCGCCGAGGCGGAAAATTTGATTTTTGGGCCGAATTTTAGAGGGTTAAAAGGGTCCGAAGAGCAAGTTTTCTCAAATATAAAACCCTAAAACCATGCTCATTATGTCATACCTTATACCATATTACAAATCATACTTTTTGGAGGCAAGAAGGAGGCTACAATTGGAGACTCTTGTTCAAGTTCTTTTTCTTTTCCTTATTTTATTTCAGTTTATGTTGGATTGTAATTTAGTTCTTGACATGACAATGTTTAGGAGCTAATTCCTTTAGTAGAGTTTTCCGTCGAATCTTCTTGAAACTCTTTCATATAGTTAATGCATAGTTATTGATTTCTTCTTCAGCATATTAAGATCTATTCAATATTGTTATGATTGCTTGATAATTAACTGAACATTAATTGTCATAACTTATATTATTTCGAATCAAAAGTCTGAAAGGTGAGATTTGAATATGTTGTAGTTGTTTAGACATAGGTTAAAATCGTGGACGAAAGTACCCCGATACTTGTGTAGTATTTAAGGTTGTTGTTCTTAATCCTCTTGTGTGGTAAAATCTATCATAGAAATATTGAAGGTTTCTGCACAAGGTTGAGCTCTTATATGTCTTAACCAGAATATAACGACAGATTAGTTAACCTGCTATCTTAATAAGAAAAATAATCATTAGCATTGCATTAACACGTGAAAGAGTGGATAGTTGAGGAGATTGGGAGCCCTATTTCCTTCATAACTGTTTAAACCCAAAGTATTGTCAATCTTAGTTTATTTTCTAGACTTTACTTAGTTATAATTTTTAGTCATAAATCCAAAGTAAAGAACGTCAACCAAATAGATATCATAGAATAGATAGTCGGTACTTGACAAACCAGTCTATGTGGACGATATACTCGGTCTTACAGACTTTATTACTTGAACGATACGTATATTTGCATAAGCATCTAGAAATATCGCAACAAGTTTTTTGGCGCAGTTGTCGGGGACTGGCGTACTGTTAATATCGAATTATCTATTCTTATTTCTAATTTGGTTTTTATTTTCTGTATTTTTATTATTTTCATTTTAGAACATTCTGTCGTGATCTTCTTGTTGTTTTTTATTAGTCTCAGGTACTTAGTTTATGCGAAGTAGGAGAGGAGCAGACACTTCTATTCCTCTGAACCCTGAGATCGAGAGATTGTGCAGACAGAACAGGAAAGAAAAGAGAGCAGCTGATTTGTTAGCAATGAGAGATCAGCGAAATAATAATGTGGAGAATGATGAGTTACCGCCTGTTTTAAGACAAGTCCCTGCAGAAAGGAGCTTGGGGGACTATGTGACGCCTATAATTACAAGGGTGCAGACTTGCATCAGGCTTCCAGCTGTTGAAGCTAATAATTTTGAAATCAAACCAGCCATATTGCACATGGTTCAAAGCTCAGTTCAGTTTGGGGGACTACCGTCTGAAGATCCCCATTTGCATCTAGCAAATTTTCTGAAGCTGTGTGCAACTTTTAAGTACAATGGTGTTACTGATGATGTCATTCAGTTGAGACTCTTCCCATTCCCACTCAGGGATAGATCAAAGTGTTGTCTAAACTCATTACAGGCGAACTCCATCACTACATGACAAGACTTAACTCAAAAGTTTCTTGTCAAGTTCTTTCCTCCAGCCAAAACATCAAGACTTAGAGGTGAGCTTAATAACTTCTATCAGCTGGAGGGAGAACCATTATATGATGCATGGGAGAGGTTTAAAGATTTGCAGAGGAAGTGCCCACATCATGGGATTGAGAAGTGGATGCTTGTCCGCATATGTTACAATGGGATGTGTGGTACTACTCGTACCATTATTGATGCTGCAGCAGGGAAAACATTCATGAAAAAAAGTGTCAATGAGACACATGATCTGTTAGAATACATGGCCACAAACAACCATCAGGGGGCCGATGAGAGAGCAGTGAACAACATGAAAGTGGATGGGATTCATGAGTTGGATTCTATCACTGCATTGACTGCGCATGTTGCCACTTTGACAAAACAGATGCAGTAGAGCACCATGGCAGTTAAAGCGGTTCAGACACCAGTGAGATGTGAAATCTATAGGGGTTCCCATACTTTTGATAGGTGTACATCAGTGGACCCGAATAATGTGCCCATGGAGCAGGTTCAGGCAGTGGAGAATTTTCAGAGGCCCTACAATAATCCATTCTCCAACACATATAATTCGGGGTGGAGAAATCACCCAAATTTTTCATGGAAGAATGAACAAGGGCAACAACCATAATTTCAGACATCATCCTCACAGCAGTTCAGCCCACCAGACCCACAAGAGAAGCAGAGTAAGTTGCAAATAGCTTTGTTTACCCTGACAAATTCCTAGACTCAGTTCATGACAGAAATCAAATCATCCATCAGGAATTTGGAGACGCATGTGGGACAACTAGCTAACATACTGAACAACATGGAGCAAGGGAATCTTCCCAGCAATACTGTGGTGAACCCAAGAGAACAGTGCCAAGCAATTAGCTTGAGGAGTGGGAAGCAGTTAGAGCAGGTTGCACCCCAGCCTGTGGTTGAACAGGAGAATGAGTTGGAGAAAGCAGTTGAGGCAGAGAAAGAGGGGGTTACTGAGGACCGCCCTATTGTAGAGAAAGCTCCACCAGCAGTCATGAGAGAATATATAGACAAAATTCATTTCCCCCAAAGACTGCAGAAGAAGTCCTTAGACAAAGAGTTTTCCAAGTTTTTAGAGGTCTTCAAAAAGTTTCATATCAATCTCTCATTCATTGAAGCTTTGGAGCAGATGTCAGCTTATGTGAATTTCATGAAAGACATCCTGTTTAAGAAGAGGAAGCTGCCAGATTATGAGACAATAGCGCTGACAGAGGAGTGCAGTGCTATCTTGCAGAAGAAACTCCCCCTAAGTTGAAAGATCCAGGGAGTTTCACCCTACCTTGCACCATAGAGAATGTTACATGTAAAAGAGCTTTATGTGATTTGGGGGCAAGTGTCAACCTGATGCCCCTCTCTGTGTTTAGAAGACTTGGTTTGGGGGAGGCGAGACCAACCACAATCACTCTGCAGCTAGCTGATCGCTCGATTGTGCATCCCCAAGGAATAATTGAAGATGTGTTGGTACACGTGGGTAAATTCATCCTTCCTGCTGATTTCCTCATTTTAGACATGGATGAAGATGAAAATATACCCATGATCCTTGTGAGACCATTCCTAGCCACAGGGAGAGCCCTCATTGATGTTGAAGGGGGGGGGGGGGGGAGGGGGGAAGTTAAAGCTTAGAGTCCAAGGTGAAGAAATGGTATTCAAAGTTTGCATTCCACCCACTGAATCTCAAGTAAATGATAGATGATTTGCCATCGATACCGATAAGGGTGTAGGCGAGAACGCCTCACAAGATCGATGCTTGTGGGAGACCATTAAAACAGTGTAAGAATTTTGCATCCGTGAATGATGTTGTGGATGAGAACAAGGGAATGAACCCTCATGCAATGAGCCCTGTGAAAAAAGAAAAGGAGAAGGAGGAGGAAAATGGTGCTGAAATGGATATGCAGAGGGGATACACTACCCCCTTGATTTAGTAAGTAACCTGCGTCCGGCTAAAAGACGTTAAAGACAACGCTACTTGGGAGGCAACCCAATGTTTTTGATCAAAAATGCTGGAAAAGAACAATGATCGAGCACAGAGCCATGGCGCCAAAATGCAGGGCCGCGACGCTGAAACTTCAGAGAGCCCAGATGTCGTGCAATTTCTAGAATTTTCCTCCCAGACCTACGTTATGACCGATGTGTTGTGTCAGTAAGTTGTCCATTTATTTTTAGTCTTCACACATTAGGGACAATGTGTCGATTACGTTTGGGGGGGGGGGGGGTGTCTTATTTTGTTTTATTATTTTGTTTTTGAGTCTTTTTTATTGTCTTTGTGTTGTTTTGTGTGTTTTGGGTCGTAGTTTTTTTATGGATCATGCATGTTGTAGTTGCTAAAGATATTGAGTGAATAAAGTGGGATAATATAATAGAATTAAAAGCGACAATCTGTGTGCTTAAGTTAGATATGCCAAAAATTCATGATATCTAATTATTTGTGATATTTGTGCTTAGCCTATGTGTGTCAGATATGGAAAGAAAGGTTGAAAAATATCTATAAAATCTGGTTTCTTGTTATTTAAGGCGAAATAGTTAAGATGTACATGTTTAGGGAGATGATTCAGGCATTTTTTTGATAGCCCTTCTGACCATTCCTTTGTTGTGCCATAAGGGATAATTGAAAACTCTTGGAATGAAAAGTGTTGAAAAAGAAATAAAAAGAGAGTGAAAAGTTGATGCACCCCAATGAAGAATATGTGAAAATCTAAGTTTGAGGGTGCTTGTTATTTATAATGTATTTCATTCTCTCAAAAGAAAAGAGGGGGAAAATAGGTATGGGATTAAAAAGAAAATCAAAAAGAAGAAAAAAGAGTTGAATGAAAAATGCTTATGGTACGTAATTTGAGCCTAAATGCCTACTTTTACCTACCCCTGCCTAAGCCTACATTACAACCCTTGAAAGTCTTGATGATCTTTAATATGTATATCTATGATTAGTGGAGAATAACAAGTAAACAAGTCTATATCATTTTGGAAAAGATGGAATGAAAGTGACATGCATAGGTTAGATGTTTGTATTCTCAATGATTGTGATCCAAGTGAATTTGCAAAATATCTAACTTGAAATTCTAGATTGCTAAATATTCATGCTATGTATGCTCTAACACATTATCCCAACTTTCATCCATGATGTTGAAGAATCATTGCTATAACTACGTGATCCATTTCATAGAGTCTTTGTTATTATTTTTGTTTATTGTTTAGTTCTTTACTCGAGGGCGAGTAAAGTGTAAGTTTGGGGGTGTTTGTTAAGTGTATTTTGTATACACTTTTGAGTCATTTTTAGTTAGTATTTTACTATTTTATTTCGCGTTTAGTATAGTGTTAGGTGTCTTTTTCTTTCATTTTGTGTCACATCGGTTATAAAGTAGAAGATACCACTTTTGAGATGGAATTGCATATTAAAAGGCCAAGAAATGAAGCCTAAGAAGTCTCAGGAAGCATAGAAGAAATCGATTTAAGTCCAAGAAAAATGCCGAAAAACAAAAATCGCCAAAGTGACGCTGGCCAGCCAAGCGCTAAATATCCTGCAAGGTCTGATTTTGGCGCAGGAGTTTCGGCGCCGTGGCGCCAACCTGCAGGGCCACGACACCGAGGCGGAAAATCTGATTTTTGGGCCGAATTTTAGAGGGTTAAAAGGGTCTGAAGCGCAAGTTTTCTCAAATATAAAACCCTAAAACCCTGCTCATTATGTCATACCTTATACCATATTACAAATCATACTTTTGGGAGGCAAGAAGGAGGCTACAATTGGAGACTCTTGTTCAACTTCTTTTTCTTTCCCTTATTTTATTTCAGTTTATGTTGGATTGTAATTTAGCTCTTGACATGACAATGTTTAGGAGCTAATTACTTTAGTAGGGTTTTCCGTCGAATCTTCTTGAAACTCTTTCATATAGTTAATGCATAGTTATTGATTTCTTCTTCAGCATATTAAGATCTATTTAATATTGTTATGATTGCTTGATAATTAACTGGCCACTAATTGTCATAACTTATATGATTTCGAATCAAAAGTTTGAAAGGTGAGATTTGAATATGCTGTAGTTGTTTAGACATAGGTTAAAATTGTGGACGAAAGTACCCCGATACATGTGTAGTATTTAAGGTTATTGTTATTAATCCTCCTGTGTGTTAAATTCTATAATAGAAATATAGAAGGTTTTTGCACAAGGTTGAGCTCTTATATGTCTTAACCAGAATATAACGACAGATTAATTAACCTGCTATATTAATAAGAAGAAGAATCATTAGCATTGCATTAACACATGAAAGAGTGGATAGTTGAGGAGATTGGGAGCCCTATTTCCTTCATAACTAGTTCAACCCAAAGTATTGTCAATCTTAGTTTATTTTCTAGACTTTACTTAGTTATAATTCTTAGTCATAAATCCAAAGTAAAGAACATCAACCAAATAGATACCATAGAATAGATAGTCGGTACTTGACAAACCAGTCTCTGTGGACGATAAACTCGGTCTTACATACTTTATTACTTGAACGATACGTACACTTGCGTAAGCAACTAGAAATATCGCAATACAAAGGCCAAGTTTACTTAGATACATAAACGCAGTCGTGTAATGAGGTTGAATTGCTTAGACAAATCTTGGCGCCAAAGTGTCAGACTAATCTAAGGACGCATGATTAAAAAATGAATTATTTAATCAACCAAGAGTTGCAAATAAGCTTTGCAATTGGTTTAATACCTACCAAAATGTGCTATTGAAGTTATCAGCCAAAGTAAACGCCGATATAGCATAGGTTTGGATCTTGGACCATTATGACCTTAAAATGATTTTAGGTCTTTATTCTACCTTGGGTCGTAGAAGTATGCTAAAATAGTGGGAGCTAATTAAACAAAAGGTCATGTTAAATTAGCCTAAAATGAATGTGTATAATAGGAAAATAAATTTTGATTGTAGTTTCCCGTCTATCTAAATTTTTCAAAACTTCAAAATGTCGAGCCTATCATTGAAATGAACAAACTCACCGGACCAAACTATCTAGACTGGACTAAGAAATCTAAGAATTTTCCCAAGGCAAGAAAAGAGAGAATATGTATTGGACAAATTATTCCACACAGTCCTTGCCGGGGATTCTGCAGAATATGTCACATTTGATAAGGTAGTCTACCATAAGAACCTAGATGACGCCACTTCAGCACAATGTGTCATGCTGTCTTCCATGTCAGTGGAACTACAGAGACAACATGAGAACATGGTCCCTAACGAAATGCTCGAACACTTGAAGAGACTATATGACTCTCAGTCCGAAACTTTGGAATATGAGTTGTTGATAGAAACTCTTCAAGTGTAAGCTAAGTGAAGGGAGCCAAGTGTCTCAGCATGTGTTGAAGATGATAGGGCGGATAGAAAGGCTGGCCTCGATTGGTATAAGGCTGCAGAATAACGTCGCTTCCACCCTTATCCTGAACTCTCTCCCTCGTTCGTTTGAGAATTTTATTGTATACTACAATATGAACGGAACAAAGGTGAGTCTGCTGGAACTGCATAACATGCTAAAGACCTTTGAATATTTAACTTCCAAGACCAAAGTTGTGCTTATGGTGACCTCCTCTAGCCGGCCCAAGCCGAAAGGTAAGTAATGGCAGAAAAAGAAGGGCAAGACAGTCGTTGCGCCCTCAACTATGAAGCCTAAGGGAGGTGTGAAGAAGAAAAGATGATTCCGGACAAGGATATATGCCTCAACTGTAATAGGAAGAGGTATTGGAAGAAGGAATGCACTGCTCCAGGAGGACGAAGAGCATAAGGTGCCTCTACCTCTAGTGGACAAGGTATGTACGTCATTGAAATATCGAGAAATTTTCAATGTACAAAACAAATAAACTAAAATAAGTAAAAGAAATTCTACCTACATGTGACATTGTAGACTTGGTCATATCAATCAAACAAGAATATAAATGTTAAGGAAACTTGACTACCTCGAACCATTTGACTAAGAATCTTATGGTAACTGTGAATCCTGTTTGAAAGGTAAGATGACCAATAAGCTTTTTTCTGGAAAGGGGGTACGAGCTAATGAGGTGCTTGAGTTGGTACATACTGACGTATGTGGAGCATTTTCGACTCAAGCTAGAGGAGGTTTCCTGACTTGACAAGGTATGGATATGTGTATCTTATGAAACACAAATCCGAGGATTTCGAAAAGTTCAAGGAGTATAAGTGTGAAGTGGAGAAACAACTCACAAAGAGTATCAAGACTCTTCGATCTGATCGAGGGGGGGTGAATACTTAAGTAAAGAATTTCTAGATTACTTGAATCTACATGAAGTTCATTTAGAATGGCCACCTCCTGGAACACCACGAATGAATGGTGTTGCCGAGAGGAGACACTGAACCCTGTTTGATATGGTTCGATCCATGATGAGCTTTTCAGCTTTACCAACATACCTTTGGGGATATGCTATACAAACCTCGATATATGTTCTAAATAGGGTTCCTTCCAAATCAGTTGAAAAGACGTCGTATGAGATATGGTATGGCAAGAAGTCAACTTTTAGACATATGAGGCCCTGGGGGTACCATGCATATGTCACGAAGATGCTCACTGATAAGTTAGAATCCAAGAGTGAGAAATATTACTTCGTGGGGTATCCAAAGGAAACTAAGGGATAATATTGCTATCTTCCTAGAGAACATAAGATTATTGTTTCTAGGAACGCAATCTTCCTTGAAGAAGAATATGTTTATAAGGAAGAGTGTTGCACATAGATAGAACTTGAAGAAATTCAAGGACAACGAAGTAACATAGAGGTTGAATCTTTGCCGAATGATAAAGGCAAAGATTCAGTGGGAGCATTTGGCGAAGATTGGGTACTTACAGTATGCCCTTCAGCTAGTGGGAGTGTTGCGAGGAATGATGCAGAAATGCAAGATCCTCCTACACAGACCTTGGAAGCAAGTGCAATGATTGCACCTCCTTCCATTCAGGAAAGACATGAAAATTATATTCCTGAAAACTCTCGAGTTGGTGGATCAACCAACACACAAGAACCTTCTCACATTCAGAACATACCTAGAACTGAACTACAAAACAATCAACTCCGTAGGTCTACAAGAACTCATCGTCCTCCAGAAAGACTAAATCTACTTGTGGAAACACATAGTGAGATATATATTCCCGACGATGATGAGCTTGCAACCTACATCGAAACAATGGTGGACATTGATACGAAGAGATGGAAATAAGCCATGAAATCTGTAATGGAATCCATTTACATCAATCAAGTGTGGAACTTGGTTGATTTTCTAAGTGGGGTTAAACCCATAGGATGCAAATGGGTCTTCAAGAAGAAGATTGATGCATTTGGCAAGGTACTTACTTATAAAGCTAGACTAGTGGCTAAAGGTTATAATCAACGACCTGGTGTCGATTATAATGAAACCTTTTCACATGTTTCTAAGATTAAGTCCATTCGGATTTTGCTTGCGATAGCTGCACACTATGACTATGACATTTGGCAGATGGACGTCAAAACTACATTCCTTAATGGTAATCTAATTGAGGAAGTGTATATGAAACAACCTGAGGGTTTTTCATCCGAGTCCAAACCAAATGATGTGTGCAAGCTAAAGAAGTCCATTTATGGACTTAAGCAAGTCTCGAAGAGTTGGAACATTTGTTTTGATAAGTCTATCAAGTTATTTGATTTCGTCAGAAGCAATGAAGATCCTTGTGTTTATAGCAAACGCAAGGATGAGGGTATTGTCTTCATTGTTATATATGTTGATGACATATTGATAATGAGAGACAATAAGACTCTCATGCAGTCAGTTAAGGAGTGGTTGTCCAATACCTTCAAGATGAAGGACTTAGGTGAAGTCTGCTACATTCTGGGAATTAGAATCTATAGAGATAGACTTAATAGATTATTGGGGCTGCCACAGTCGGTCTACATAGACAAAGTTCTTAGACATTTTTCTATGGAAAATTCCAAGAAAGTCGGTCTTCCAATGAGTCAAGGCATCAAGTTATCTAAGAAACATTGCTTTTCTAGTGCTGCATAACTTGAGCGCATGAAGAGGGTCCCATATGCTTCGGCTATAGGATCAATCATGTATGCCATGACTTGTACTAGGCCAGATATGACCTTTGTACTTAGTATGACTTGCAAGTTCTAGCAGAATCCGAATGATGAACACTGGAAGGCAGAAAAAAGTATTCTTAAGTATCTCAGACGTACTAAAGATTACTTCTTAGTCTATGGTGGATATAAAAAGCTAGTTGCTACTGGATACACTGATGCTAGCTTCCAGACATATGTTGATGACATCAAATCTCAGTCTGGTTATACGTTCATTTTCAATGGTGGAGCAGTGAGTTGGAAGAGTTCCAAATAAGCTACAATTGTTGATTCGACAACTGAAGCAGAGTACATTGCTAGATCAGAAGTTGGTAAAGAAGTTGTCGCGATTTCTGAGTTCCTGAAGGAGTGATGCGCGATTTATGCACACACTAAACGCAAGTGCACGTATCGTTACAAGTAATATAGTCTAGGTAAGACCGAATATCGTCCTCAGGGACTGGTTTTCAAGTACCGATTATATATGCTTTAGTTTCTATTTGGTTAACGTTAATTGAGTTGGAATTCTAAACTAATAATGCAGGAAATAAACTAATTATAAAAATACTTTGATTTAAATCAGTTATGATGGAGAATTAGGGCTTCCAAGATCATCAACTATCCACTTTATTCAATCTTTAATACAATTAGACTAACTTCTTCTTCTACGTTAAGATAGCAGGTTAACTAGACCGTTTTATACTCCTGTTAAGGTAATATAAACACTCAACCCCAATGGAGAACTCTTCTACCTTTCGGTGACAATATTGACTACAGATGAGGATTAAGAGCAATAACCTATTAAGCTACACAAGTATCGGGGTACTTTCGTCCACGATTTAAACCTATGTTTATTCAACTATAACATATTCACAATCTCCCCTTTCGGCTTTCGATTAGAAATCATATAAGTTATGATAATTAGTGATCAATTAATTACCAAACAATCAAAACAACTATTGAATAAATCTAAAATAAGTGAAGAAGAAATCAACTAATGTATTAATTCATGAATAAGAGTTTCAAGAGAATCACAAGGAAATCCCTAACAAAGTAATTAGCTCCTAGCCATAGTCACGCTAAAAACAAATATAATCTCCATACATGAACTGAAATAAACAAAGCAAAAAGAAAGAAAAGAAAGATACTCAAGAACAAGTCACCAAGCCTTCGAGCATCCAAGGATTGTGTTGTGGAATATTTACAAGATGGAATGGAATGGAATGGTGGATGGAATGTAGGATGGTGAATGAGATGTAGGATGGGTGGAATTGGATGGAATCCTCTTAGGTAAAGGTTTTCGGAAAAGTTATGGAAAAGGGTTAAGGAATATGTAGGTAGGAAAAGTTATCCCTTTTGGACCCTGAAAATGTGTCAAATTCGGCCCAAAACTCGAAATCTGGGTCAGCCACGCCTGAAAATCAGAGTCTTTCGGACGACTTCGGTCGGGCTGCCGCTGCCACAAGCGACGACACATTCTTCCTGATTTTTCGCTTCTTCGTCCTGGTCTTCGCCCGATTTCTTCTATATTTCCTAACTTAGGCTTCATTTCTTGGCCCTTTTAGTGTGCAATTCCATCTCATTTATGCTCATTTCATCTCCTTTTTGCCATTTCTCCATTTTTGACAGTTGTGACAAAAAAAAAAAGGAAAACGACCCTAATACTATACTAAACATAAATGAAATGAGTAAAATACTAACTAAAAATGACTCAAGAGGTGTATATAAAATACACCGATCAAACACCCCCAAACTTAACCTTTGCTCGCCCTCGAGCAAAGATAAAAAATATAAACAAAGACACGAAAGAAAATAAAATGACTCAAAGACACTGATCATTTTGCTGCACAATTGTCACTTAGAAAAGCATGAAGGTTAGTAGGATAATATGTAGGAACATATAGCATGGATTTTTAGCATTCTAAACACTCAGGTCAGATATTTCGCAAATTCAATTTAATCATGCTCAATGGAAGTAAGAATACCTAACTATGCATGTCAATTTCAAAATCCTATGACATTTTTACTTGCTATTCTCCACTAATCATGGATACACATATTAGAGATCTTCAGGGCTTTTCAGGGTTGTAATGTAGGCTTAGGCAGGGGTAGGTAAAAATAGGCATTTAGGCTCAATTTACGTACCATAAGCTCTTTTGCTTTAAATTCTTTCCTTTTCTTTTGATTCTCTTTCTAACCTCATACCTATCTTTCCCCTCTTTTGTTTTGAGAGAATGATGTGTCTGATGAATAGTAAGCACCCCCAAACTTAGGCTTTTGCCTATTTATTATTACTTTTTCATTGGAGTGCATCAAAAATTATTCACTCTTTTTTTTTCAACACTTTGTATTCCAATATATCAATTTTTTTTACTTATGGCACAAATATGGAATTATAGGGTGTCAAAGAAAGGTCTTATTTTTAGGCTCAAAGGGGCTGACTAGGGATATAATTTGAATGTCAGGGATAGACAAAAATGGTAAGAAAGGGCTAACAAAGAAATGTCTGAGTCATCTCCCTAACATGCATATCCTAACTATTTCGCCTCAAATAGCAAGCAAGCAGACACATGTGTTTTCATCATTAACAATGCACAAATCAAGAAAGATACCCCAAATAGTTTGATTTCATGAATTTTTGACATATCTATCCTAAGTGTTCAGATGGTTGCTTCTAATTCCATTACATTATTTCACTTTACTTCACTAGGCGTTTCAAGTAACTACAACATGCATGATCTTAAAAAAACATTATGACTCAAAAAAAAAAAACTCAAAAATACCTAAACAAATCAAAAAGACTCAAAAACAATAAACATCCCTCCAAACTTAAATCACATATTGTCCCCAATGTGTGCAAGACTAAAAAAAAATAGGGACAACTTACTGACACAACACAGCGGTCATAACAGAGGTTTAGGAGGAAAAATTCTAGAATTTGCACGAAATATGGCTCTCTGAAGTTCCGGCGCCGTGGCCCTGAGATTCGGAGCTGCGGCGCTGCTAGTACTGTGGCTCTCGAAGTCTCAGCGCACAAGGCTGATTCTGGCGCCATACACGACGACTTCTTTTCCTCTTCTTTTTTTTTCCCAGCGTTTTTGCTCCTTTTTCCTCAGATTTAGCTTTCAGTCCACCTGTTATCCAACAACACAAAATAAGAACCCAAGACCGTGAGACTGTTCAAGACAAAATAAAACAAACCAAAAATAAAATAAAAATAAAAATAACATAATTAAAAATATTGGGTTGTCTGCCAACAAGCGTTGTCTTTAACGTCTTTTAGCCGGACGCAGTTAACCTTTACGACTGTCCATTGGATCCTTCTGCGAACTGCTTGCAATCCGCAAAGTTATTGTTGCAGGTCTCACTGTTCCTACAAAAATCTTTTCAACTAAGGGCTTTAGATATAAGATTATCCCCCAAGTACACAAGACATGCTTGTCTTTTAGGCTCTCTCTAATGTAGGGATCAGTGAGATTCCCAACACATCTCAACTCTAGGGGGTGCCCTTGATGGTATGGACTTCCTATTTGGGGTTCAACAGTGACCGCTGATGGTATTTCTTTTGCAATAGGTACAGGAAACAAAATTTTCAAAGAATCCAAAAAGGTGAATAATTGGATCTCAGTAATCTTTTCCTTCTCTACACCAACTATCTCGCCAGATTCCTCAACAACTGGGTGTGGTTCAGGTTCCTCAATTTGCTTATCACTTTCCACAACGGTGTCGCTAGGCAGACTTTCTTGAAGTGTATTGCTCATCCTATCCATTAGTTGCCCTATTTGTGTCTCCAAATTTCTGAGGGACACTCTTGTCTCATCCATAAACTGAGCTTGACACTTGGTGAGCTTGAGTATGCCAGCCTGCAACTCATCTAGATCTTTCACTGGAACCTGTGGGTTAAGCTGCTGTTGATGATTCCACTGCCCCTGATAGAAGTAGTAGTCCATGGATCTGTATATTTTTTTATTCAAATTTAATCCTGCAAAATAAGAAAAACAACAAAAGGTGATAAAAAGATGCTCGCAGAACAAGTTAGAAACTTGTTCTTGGAGCAACCAAATTAGAAATAAGAATAGATAAATCGATATTGAAAGTACGCCAATCCCCGACAACGGCGCCAAGAACTTGATGCGCGATTTATGCACACACTAACGCAAGTGCACGTGTCGTGACAAGTAATATAATCTGGGTAAGATCGAATATCGTCCTCAAGGACTGGTTTTCAAGTACCGATTATATATGCTTTAGTTTCTATTTGGTTAACGTTAATTGAGTTGGAATTCTAAACTAATAATGCATGAAATAAACTAATTATGAAAATACTTTGATTTAAATAAGTTATGATGGAGAATTAGGGCTTCCAAGATGATCAACTATCCACTCTATTCAATCCTTAATACAATTAGACTGACTTCTTCTTCTACGTTAAGATAGCAGGTTCGTTTTATACTCCTGTTAAGGTAATATAAACACTCAACCCCAATGGAGAACCCTTCTACCTTTCGGTGACAAGATTGACTACAAAGGAGGATTAAGAGCAATAACCTATTAAGCTACACAAGTATCGGGGTACTTTCGTCCACGATTTAAGCCTATGTTTATTCAGCTATAGCATATTCACAATCTCCCTTTTCGGCTTTCGATTAGAAATCATATAAGTGATGATAATTAGTGATCAATTAATTACCAAGCAATCAAAACAACTATTGAATAAATCTTAAATAAGTGAAGAAGAAACCAAACTAATATATTAATTCATGAATAAGAGTTTCAAGAGAATCACAAGGAAATCCCTAACAAAGTAATTAGCTCCTAGACATAGTCACGCTAAGAACTAATATAATCTCCATACATGAACTGAAATAAACAAAGCAAAAAGAAATAAAAGAAAGATACTCAAGAACAAGTCTCCAAGACTTCGAGCATCCAAGGATTGTGTTGTGGAATATTTACAAGATGGAATGGAATGGAATGGTGGATGAAATGTAGGATGGTGAATGAGATGTAGGATGGGTGGAATTGGATGGAATTCTTCTAATGATGTAGAGACTATTTATAGCCCAAGAATCCTTTAGGTAAAGGGTTAGGGTTTATGTAGGTAGGAAAGGTTATGGAATACTTTTAGGTAAAGGGTTTAGAAAAGGTTATGGAAAAGGGTTAAAGAATATGTAGGTAGGTAAAATTATCCCTTTTGGACCTTGAAAATGTGTCAAATTCGGCCCAAAACTCAGAAATCCCGCGTCGGCGCTGCCGTCGCAGATCGAAGCGCGCTCAAAATCGAGGCTTTCAGACGGCCAAGAGTCAGCCAAGCGCTACCGTGACGACATTCTTCCGGATTTTTCGTTTCTTCGTCCTTTGTTTGTCCGGTCTTCGTCTGATTTCTTCTATATTTCCCGGAACTTCTTAGGCTTCATTTCTTGGCCCTTTTAGTGTGGAATTCCATCTCATTTATGCTCATTTCATCTCCTTTTCGCCATTTCTCCTTTTCTGACCGATGTGACACAAAAGAAAGGACAACAACCCTAATACTATACTAAACATAAATGAAATGAGTAAAATACTAACTAAAAATGACTCAAGAGGTGTATATAAAATACACCGATCAAACATCCTCAAACTTAACCTTTGCTCGCCCTCGAGCAAAGATCAAAAATATAAACAAAGACACGAAAGAAAATAAAATGACTCAAAGACACTGATCATTTTGCTGCACAATTGTCACTTAGAAAAGCATGAAGGTTAGTAGGATAATATGTAGGAACATATAGCATAAATTTTTTTCAAGCAGGGTTCGCTAGAATCCCGTTTTCGACTCCGGTTTGAAATGGGGTGTTACAGACGCCCCATTTTCAACCGTAGTCAACGGATTCTAAATAACCCTCGCTGAAAAAAGTGTTAGAAAATAAATAAAAGTGTTAAATGTTAAAAGAATACTAAAATTTAAAAGGATTGCTAGGAGTCGCCACCTAATTAGTTTGGGTGAATTAGGACACCTAAATGTTTAACTAGTTTAAAGTGAAACATTAACTCCATTTTAATGGTCTGCTAAACTTAATGAGATTCTGGGTAAGGGTTCTTTATTAATCTAGAGGGAAGGGGTTAGGCACCCTCTAAGATCCGCTAACTTGCGGTTGTCCTGCCAAACCTAGGGTTAATTATTATGTTAGAGAAATGCATGTTTTTAGAAAAATATTTAAAAGAAAGTATTTAAAACATGCAAGATATATTTTGACAAAAAGAAAATGTAAGATTTTGTTTTAACATATATAAAGTTAGTTTTGATGGAAAACATGCATTCATAAGGTATTTATATGAATTTATTCGATTGTATAACATAACATAGAAGTAGTAATGCAAAATCAATTATGGCAAAATATGCATTATAAAATAATCATAGCATGCAAAGTGTCTATTTAGTAAGCAAAATAGTTTTCATATATGAATGATAATGAATTTAAAAAATGGGTTAGGAATTTGATCACAAATAATATCCTAGCTACATGATTGATTATGCAAGTGAAGACTATTGAGTGGTTTATTATAAATATTAAACAATGTGTGGCGTGCCTAAAGTAATTAACTTAAGGGAAGCACAATTAAATTAATTTCTACTTATGGACTCAAGGTTTAACTATTATAAGTGCTAATTAATTAGTATAGCGTTAGACAATTAATTACAATAAATAAACGGGGCGGGGTAGGAAATAAAAGAAGATGATTCGACGGATGACGATGTCCTTTCGCCTTCTCCGGGCAGCGAACCGAGGCAGCGTATCAAGTCGTCGGTCCGCTCGGAGGTTTTATGCTGTGCGATTGAAGAAGAGTGATGGCTTAGTGTTTTAACTGCTGGTTCTCGAACGAAGGGGAAAGGGGTTCTCTTGGATTCGAAAGCTGCCCTTGCTATTCTAAAGGGATTGTTCTCGCTTTTCGTTTTGATGCTCCTCCCCACTGAACTCTGTGTGTTTTCTCTTGTTTCTGGATTCAGAAAGGTGTTCTGTTCTGGACCATCGATGATCCTGCCTATTGCATGTATAAGAGGATTAATTTATAGTTAGGATTTTGGGTTCCAAGTTGGGTAAGTAATCAAGGCACGATTCTGGAGGGATTTCGTTCGATTCGTACTCGATTTTGTGCTGATTTTAGTACTGATTTCGAAGCGGGATTTGGGTGCTGGTTATGGTAAGGAATCCTTCTGATTTGGTTTGGTTAAGGTAGGAAATCGTTGGCTGGGTGTGTGGGTAAAGGAAAAGGAAAGTCGCCGGATTCTCAGGCGAGAATCACGGCGACGGCGCGTGAGCGGCGCGGCGATCGTTAGGGTTTCGTGAGGTCTGTCCATGGAGAGACGATGGTATGAGGGGAAAATATGTTAAGGGTATTGGGCTGCTGATAAGGGGAAGAGGGTTGGGCGTGTATTGGGCTCGGGTTGCCTAAGGAAGGTCAATGGGTTGATTAGTCTTAGGAGTTAATTAGCTAGTTAAATGGGTATTAGATTTAGGAATTTTAATTGGGTAGTGTATTATTTGATTAATTAGTGGTAAATTAATTATTTAAATTGTGATTAAATTATTTATGTGCTAAGCTTGAATCTAAATTATTAATACTAACGACGGACACGCTATTTAATTAGTACTTAATTTTTATGAATGCGACGTTATTAAAACTTATTTATTATGTGTATTCTACGAAATTAAATTAAAAAAGAGTTGAGTTTAGATTAAATTATTTAAATGCTAAATGCAGGTATGGTATTTAAGGGTTGCTTAATGCTTTTATGAATGCGACACTATTAAAACGCGTGTGTTAGATTATTATTTTATGTATTTATTATTTATTATTAAGAATTATGACAGAGCTTTAAATTAATAAATATGGGCGCGAGACTCTAAGTGCGTAAGACGCGGTGTCATTATTAAATTGTTTATTTATGTCTGTATTAATGTTTTATTGCTACATTTTATTATTTAAAAATTATTGAAAATTAGTGTAATTTTATAGTTAATGACTGGACGGGAGGGTCAAAATTGGGTGTCAACAGTTGTCCCTCTTTGTATGGAGATGATGGAAGAATCTTCGGACAAAGACGTTGACTCATAGCCAATTTTGTCTCGACCCTCAGAACTTAGAATGTTGGGCGATTGGGCAAGGCCGACGCGGACTCAAAAATTGTCCCAGTGTCGAGTTATGACGACACTGGGCTACCATGGTCAAAACACCAAGGCGGGCTAACGCGGACTCAAAATTGTCCCAGTGTCGAGTTATGATGACACTGGGCTATGGTGCAAAAAGAAAAGAAATAAAAATAACTGGCTTGAACCTGGGGTGTACTGCTATGGCTTATGGTGCTGTGGAATGAGTGGTGATGTGGAACGAGTGGACCGACGCTCGAGGCCGCTTCTGCCATTCATTGGGAAGGTTGGCCCCCCAACAAATTGCCCCGGTTCGCTGTAAGAGAAAATCCACGTTGTGCTCCTGCTCCTGCCTGCTAAGACTTAAGCAAACGGTTAGTGCATAACTGTTAAGGCAAAACAATGTAAGAATGTGAATTTGTGCTGTAGTCAGATTGTATAAAATGAAATGATGTGATGATACGCTGTCTTGTATAAACGAGATGCAGATGTTCGTCGTTGTATGGACGAGATGCAGATGTGTTCGCCGTCAGATGGACGATGCAGATGTTAAATGCGTTGTATGGACGCAATACAGATGTTCGTCGTTGTATGGACGCAATGCAGATGATAGTCGTTGTATGGACGCCGATGCATGTTAAATCGTTGTATGGACGACGCAGATGTTAAATGCCGTTGTATGGACGAAATGCAGATGTTAAATGCGTTGCATGGACGAAATGCAGATGTTCGTCGTTGTATGGACGAGATGCAGATGTTCGTCGTTGTATGGACGAGATGTAGATGTTCGTCGTTGTATGGACGAGATGCAGATGTTCGTCGTTGTATGGACGAAATGCAGATGTTCGTCGTTGTATGGACGAAATGCAGATGTTAAATGCGTTGTATGGACGGACGACGCAGATGTTCGCCGTTGTATGGACGAATGACGATGTTAAATGCGTTGTATGGACGAGATGTAGATGTTCGCGTTGTATGGACGAAATGCGATGTTCGCCGTTGTATAGACGATATGTAGATGTTAAATGCCGTTTGGGACGAGATGTAGATGTTCGCCTTTGTATGGACGCGAGATGTAGATGTTCGTCGTTGTATGGGCGATGGACGATGTTAAAACGTTGTATGGCCGCCAGTGTGGACGTTAAATGTTCGTTGTATGGACGATATGTAGATGTTCTTCGTTGTATGGACGAAATGTAGATGTTAAATGTTGTATGGACGAAATGTAGATGTTCGCCGTTGTATGGACGATATGTAGATGTCGTCACGTTGTATGGACGATATGTAGATGTTCGCCGTATGGACGATGTAGATGTTCGTCGTTGTATGGACGAAACGCAGATGTTCGCCGTTGTATGGACGATATGTAGATGTTCGCCGCCGTTGTATGGACGATGTAGATGTTCGCCGTTGTATGGACGAGATGTAGATGTTACGTTGTATGGACGAAATGCAGATGTTCGTCGTTGTATGGACGAAATGCAGATGTTCGTAGTTGTATGGACGAATGCAGATGTTCGTCGTTGTATGGACGATATGTAGATGTTCGTCGTTGTATGGACGATATGCAGATGTTCGTCGTTGTATGGACGATATGCAGATGTTCGTCGTTGTATGGACGATATGCAGATGTTCGTCGTTGTATGGACGATATGCAGATGTTCGTCGTTGTATGGACGATATGTAGATGTTCGTCGTTGTATGGACGATATGTAGATGTTCGTCGTTGTATGGACGAGATGTAGATGTTCGTCGTTGTATGGACGAAATGCAGATGTTCGTCGTTGTATGGACGATATGCAGATGTTCGTCGTTGTATGGACGAATGTAGATGTTCGTCGTTGTATGGACGATATGTAGATGTTAAAACGTTGTATGGGCGATGGACGATATGCAAATGTTCGTTGTATGGACGATATGCAGATGTTCGTCGTTGTATGGACGAAATGCAGATGTTCGTCGTTGTATGGACGAAATGTAGATGTTGTATTGGAATGTTATTGTCCTCCTTGTTCCTGTTGACTAGTAGGAATTATGTTGATTTTTGAACATCCTTATCCGAAATCGGCGGTATATTCTCCCCTACTCTCGGTGCTCCGCTGCAGTCAGGCTCTCTTTTAAAATTTGTCCCAGTTTATGTCGATCTTTCGAGCATATGGAATCATATTTGTCGATGTCCTTTCGTGGCGAAGTCCTTAAAATTGTCGATTTGGTAAAACTGGTCGGATATATGTCGTTGCGACATAGTCGATAACGCCGCCGCTGGCGTATTGTCGTTCGACTTCATCGCGGCCGATAACGTCGTTGTCTGGACGTGTTGCTGTTGCTCCTGTAGAATAAATGTCCCTGCAAGCTAAGCTTGAGAAAAGTTAGTGCATAACTGTTAAAACAGAATGATAAATATTTGAGAAAGGCAATTATATGGGTAGAGATGTAGATGTTTCCTTGCAACTGGCGAATTGCCATGATGCCTTTGTTGTGTGCTTTATGCCCGAGCTGATGCGCTAGGTTTTGTTGCGGAACTCTGAACTTTGATTGCCGATTGTTGATGCCCTTTTCTGCTGCTGCTGCTTTTGCTGCTGCGAAGAAACCTTTCGCCACATTTTCTGCTTCGGCCATTGCACTTTCTGCTTCTGTTAATATGAAAAGATCTGCGCTCAAAGAAAATTTGTGAGTTTTTGGGGGGGGTCGATTCATATTTGACTTTGCTGCCTTGTTCCTTGATATCTGCGTGCCTGGCTTGTTTGGACTTGCAACCCCTGTCTGGTTTCCTACACTGTCCCAGTTTTGAAAAAGGTGTCTGGCATAAAATGGATCTTAATGTAGTTGCTTGTATGCTTATGTGTATTCTTGTCATTTTCAGAACGAAGGGAAAGTTTCCTAATGGTGTGACCGAAGCCGATTTAGGCCGCCTACGTATCCCCATGAGGGAATCAGGTCGAACGTAGTTCATTACAAGCGAATATTGGGAAAATTAAAATTTCTAGATGTGGGACCGAAGCCGAGACGGCCGCCTACGTATCCACTAAGGGAATCAGGTCAAACGTAGTTCATTACAAGCAAAAGAACAATTGGGATTTTTCTAAAAGCGGACCGCCGATGTGGCGCCACGTATCCGCCCGAGGAATCGTGTCACGTAGTTCCAATTACATAAAAACTTAAGCAAAACATTAAGTATGAGTCTTCGATTATTCTGCTAAACTAAATTGTTCTTTCTTATATGGGCTTTAGGCGGACCAGAACAAGGGTGCAAATCCAACCAATACGCCTTCTTGCTCTGTGTCATGGCTGGCTGGGTCTTCATGCTGCTATCAATATCTTCTTCTCTTGGCTTCTGCGTGGTGCATGCTCGGATAAATGATTGATTCAGGCGGGGCGGGCTCCGGCCAGGGAATGTATTCCTCATCTAAGGTTGTCAGGTGCACATTGACGTGGCCGTGGTTTGGCAAGGGATTATCATGCACATTTGGGGCAGACTCCTTCAGCTGAATTACCCCTTCTTTGATCAACGCCTCGATTCTGTCCCTGAGGGAGTAGCAATTTCCGATGTCGTGCCCCTCGACACCGGAGTGGTATGCACAATGTTTGGTTTTATCGTGCCCTCGGGAAGTAGGCCTGGGGATATTTCTGGGAATTGGCTGGAGTATTCCTGCGGCTCTCAGCTCCTCATACACTTGGGCTATGGGTTTGGTTAAAGGTGTATAGGTGTTGGTTTTCTCTTAACACCTATGCGGGGTTTGAAGGTGTTTAGTGAACGGGCATTTGGCTGTGGCATATGCACGGATGAGTATCGTAAGGGGTTGTCGTATGCATTGCAAAAGTGGGTTGGTGGTGGCCTTTGGTTTGTGTTTGGCTGGAGCATAATTTGGTTTTGTGTGGGATGTATGGGTGCATTGTATATTGGCTGAATGGGATATGTAGTAAGGGGATACTGGTAGTAATTTGGAGGATTTTGACTGTTTTGGTTGTTTGCAGTGACGAGTACTTGATGATGTTCGAGCCTTCGATTTCGGCATGTGTTTGCTATTTCTTTGCGGTATTTGGGCGAGCTCGACCGGATCTATCGCCTTTCTCTCGATACCTGCTTTGCCTATAGGAACCAAGACAGTTCAGACTGTTCCGCCGGATGCCGCTTGAATCACGTCATCGACCGTGCCTTTGATCTTGTGAGATATCGATGTTCTGCCATTGTTTAGTCAAATACAAATCGACCTTTGGGGAGATGATAAATCTTTCTAAAAAAAATGCAACAAACGGTGTTAGCATAAAGCACGTAATTTGCAGGTATGTAACAGATATATCGCACATAGCACATTCAAATGTTTCCTAACATGCAGGAGGGACCTCTTTATGCCAGAGGTAGGCCTAAACGTCACATATACGAGGCCATGATAGATTTGTCCAAGTCGTCCAACTATAATGCCTTTGTCGGAAATGGCGACCAAATGACGGTGCACTTTTCCCAATTTCAGCATGTCATGATTGGGTTTGGATTTGTCTGTCATTGTCACGCTACACATAAACGCGTGTGTTAGATTATTATTTTATGTATTTATTATTTATTATTAAGAATTATGACAGAGCTTTAAATTAATAAATATGGGCGCGAGACTCTAAGTGCGTAAGACGCGGTGTCATTATTAAATTGTTTATTTATGTCTGTATTAATGTTTTATTGCTACATTTTATTATTTAAAAATTATTGAAAATTAGTGTAATTTTATAGTTAATGACTGGACGGGAGGGTCAAAATTGGGTGTCAACATTGTGTCTCCAAATTTCTGAGGGACACTCTTGTCTCATCCATAAACTGAGCTTGACACTTGGTGAGCCTGAGTATGTCTTCCTGCAACTCATCTAGATTTTTCACTGGAACTTGTGGGTTAAGCTGTTGTTGATGACTTCACTGCCCCTGATAGAAGTAGTAGTCCATGGACCTGTATATTTTTTTTTTGAATTTAATCCTGCAAAATAAGAAAAACAACAAAAGGTGATAAAAAGATGCTCGCAGAACAAGTCAACCAAATTATAAATAAGAATAGATAAATCGATATTGAAAGTACGCCAATCCCCGACAACGGCGCCAAAAACTTGATGCGCGATTTATGCACACACTAATGCAAGTGCACGTGTCGTGACAAGTAATATAGTCTGGGTAAGACCGAATATCGTCCTCAAGGACTGGTTTTCAAGTACCGATTATCTATGCTTTAGTTTCTATTTGGTTAACGTTAATTGAGTTGAAATTCTAAACTAATAATGCAGGAAATAAACTAATTATGAAAATACTTTGATTTAAATCAGTTATGATGGAGAATTAGGCCTTCCAAGATCATCAACTATCCAATATATTCAATCATTAATACAATTAGACTGACTTCTTCTTCTACATTAAGATAGCAGGTTAACTAAGCCGTTTTATACTCATGTTAAGGTAATATAAACACTCAACCCCAATGGAGAACCCTTCTACCTTTCGGTGACAAGATTGACTACAAAGGAGGATTAAGAGCAATAACCTATTAAGCTACAAAAGTATCGGGGTACTTTCATCCACGATTTAAACCTATGTTTATTCAGCTATAGCATATTCACAATCTCCCCTTTCGGCTTTCGATTAGAAATCATATATGTGATGATAATTAGTGATCAATTAATTACCAAGCAATCAAAACAACTATTGAATAAATCTTAAATAAGTGAAGACGAAACCAACTAATGTATTAATTCATGAATAAGAGTTTCAAGAGATTCACAAGGAAATCCCTAACAAAGTAATTAGCTCCTAGTCATAGTCACGCTAAGAACTAATATAATCTCCATACATGAACTGAAATAAACAAAGCAAAAAGAAAGAAAAGAAAGATACTCAAGAACAAGTCACCAAGCCTTCGAGCATCCAAGGATTGTGTTGTGGAATATTTACAAAATGGAATGGAATGGAATGGTGGATGGAATGTAGGATGGTGAATGAGATGTAGGATGGGTGGAATTGGATGGAATCCTCTTAGGTAAATGTTTTTGGAAAAGTTATGAAAAAGGGTTAAGGAATATGTAGGTAGGAAAATGTATCTCTTTTGGACCCTAAAAATGTGTCAAATTCGGCCCAAAAACTCAGAAATCCCGCGTCGGCGCCGCGGCCCTGCAGACTGGCGCCGCGGCGCCTAAAAATCAGAGGCTTTCGGACGACTTCAGTGGTCGGTGCCGCGGCGCTGGTGACGACATTCTTCCGGATTTTTCGTTTCTTCGTCCGGTCTTCGTCTGATTTCTTCTATATTTCCCGAAACTTCTTAGGCTTCATTTATTGGCCCTTTTAGTGTGCAATTTCATCTCATTTATGCTCATTTCATCTCCTTTTCGCCATTTCTCCATTTCTGACCGCTGTGACACAAAAGAAAGGAAAACAGTCCTAATATTATACTAAACATAAATGAAATGAGTAAAATACTAACTAAAAATGACTCAAGAGATGTATATAAAATACACCGATCAATGAGCTAGGGGTTGTTTCGAGTGCTAGTTATCCAATAATCATTTATTGTGACAACACTAGTGCAATTGCACAATCAAAGGTACCAATATCAACAAACAGAAACAAAGATGTACCAATGAAGTACCACATACTCAGAGAGATGGTGGAGACTGAAGATATAAGATTAGATTATATTATATTCCAACAGACAATAATCTAGCAGACCCATTATTAAACCATTAAGCTTGGTTAAGCATATTGGTCATTTTGAAAACATGAGTATTAGATATGTTGGTGATTGGCTATAGGCCAAGTGAGAGATTGAAAGTATATTTATGTCCTAAAGACAATTTGTATTAGGTCAAATATACTTTATACACATTCATATTTATATTAATGGAAATTAATATTATGGCATTTGCAGTTATTGAATTATTGGTTGATTATCTATAATATTCTATAAATGCATCCCTAGAGGTTATGTGGTTATTAATAATGTGAGAGATTAATATTATAACGTAACTTTTAAACTGTCTCGACTAATGATCATCGATAATGGGATATCGATGATATGTGATACGTCGACATGTGGTCGGCATCATATTCTTTGGGGATGTAGTATGTCTCACCTGCTAAGAGTTATGGCAACTCGTGATGGACGCATGTATACTTTTGAAAGTATTGGTATACCCTGTTGATGTATTGTTTGTTATAGATGTCTAAAGTATCATCAGCGTGTGGGAGATAGAAGTCCTTAGACTTGAGGTCGATACGTGTTGTTTACAGAGTAATGCACTTTATCCTGTCCTAAGATCAAATGCCTTATAGGTTGAGACGTGGCTTGTATTGGGTATATTGCGACGTAGATTAAAGATGGTAGTTGAGCCAAGATTAGGATTCATTCCTCGAATGTATCTTCGAGAGAAAACTCAGATTCTCATATGGTATTAGGTTGACTAAGTCGTTGGCAAACTCAGTAGACATATCTATGATATGGCCTTGTTGTCAGCTAATATAGATGAGATATAATGATCAAGCCATTTGGATAGACAATTGGCAGATCCTAATCTTGATCGAGTGTGTCGTGAATGAAAGAATTTTATCTTCTCACATAGAGGTTCAGTTCACAGGTTTCATGTAACTATACTTCACATATTGAGTTCGTCTTCCGGCGCCGTCTAAGAGTTCCGTGTAGACCCTAATGTTATTAGTATCGATATGTGAAGTCATGTAGGGTAACACTAAGTCAATTGTTCCGTCGATTCAAGGATGTAATCAGAGAGAATATAAATGTTCGATTTATAATCAACACATTAGAATAAATAATGATTATTTAATTAAAATAGAAATGAGGCAAAATTGGACTAGGGTTGCGGCGCCACGTGTCCAGTGGGTCTGAGTGACCCACTCTGCCTCGGTTTCTGGGCCTGGCCCACTTGGAAACCCTAACTGGTTTTTGCCGCTATAAATGGAGGGTTCAATCATTATTTTAATACACCCAATTCACTTGAATTATTCTCTGTTGAAACTCTGTCGAATTTCCTAGCTTTCCGAAAGAGTAATTACATTGGAGTCTTGACTTGCAAATCGAGGAACGGTTGCGTGCTCACCCTTGGTATACACTTGAAGAAAGAAAATTTCAGATTTGCAAATTGTAAGTGTTCTATTGACGCATTACAGTTTCTATGTGTTTTCATTATATAATCATCCATCAGTTTAACCGCCCGTCGGATTTGAAACATAAATTTTCAAATTTCGCTGCGTGTACGAACCCGATAAAACCCTACAGTGATATCACATTTGGTATGTTATTGTTATTGGGATTACATTGTACTCCCTTCGTCCCAATTTATATGACACACTTTTCTTTTTAGTCAGTCCCAAAAAGAAGACACAGTTCCTTATTTGATAATAATTTAACTTTAAACTTTATCTTTTACGCTTAACGAAATGATATATAACCACACAAATATCTTTGGCTTATTTTAAACCATAAAATTAAAAAAAATCTTTTATTTCTTAACTATGTACCAAGTCAAAGACATTCATATAAACCCGCAAGGGTAGCCAAGTTGGTGTAGCAGTAGAGCGCGGGACCGCAAGGTCACGAGTTCGATCCCCTGCATAAACCTTCTTGGTTGAGCCTGTCACACATGGCTTGCCAAGTGTGGTTTACATGGCTGACGTGGTTTGCGTGCCATCGCGTCCGGGTTTACCCACTGAAAGAGAAGCCGCGTTCCTTCACAACAAAAAAAAAACAAAAAAAAGACATTCATATAAAATGGAACGGAGGGAGTATTATTTACCCCTAAGTTACAAGACTCCTTCCACCTAGTATTTGGATTTTTTAGTCAATCATGGGACTAGTTACATATATACACTGGACTGGAGATGAACAAGGAATCTTTGTGTTGTTTTGAGATTGTGTAAATATAGCGACTTCATAGAGTTGTTTGCAAACAAGGGCCCTTTTGCGTAGTCCTATTTTGTTAAACTAGAAAACCATCACACAACACCACTTCTCTTTACATTGTATCTTTTTTATCCCAACAAACCAAGCTAAAAGATTGTCACCTGGGTTTTGTGTCTATGTTGAAAGCAACTCAAAGTGTGATGCTGCGCCCGCGTTGATGATTAATGCGCACCTGTGGAAGAGAAAACTCTGAGAAATGTGGTTCTTACCTGTGTCTGGACAATATTCGTTGCTGGTTTGGTACTGCACTCACTGAATACAGTAGCAGCATGAAATGGTCAAAATTACACAGAGGTCCTCCTTTCTGATACTTTTTCTGTTTTGCTCCTTGACATCTTCTATTTGGAAATTTCAACCAATATAATGGACATTTTGGATATTTCAAGTACATAACGAAGAATAATATATAGGCATTATTTAGATTTGAGTATATGTAATCAGTGGTGCTATTGTTCTATACAAAGTTATAATTGTAAGCATTAAGCAATTTTCTCATAAAATTTGTTTAGTTTGAAAAGTTTTAAGTACATTGTTTTTTTGAAATAGCAAAAGTAAAGCAATTAATAACTACTCCCTCCGTCTCAAATTATTTATTTGAAAGTTTCAACCAATTTTAATCGACTTGTCTCTTTTCAAATTACACAACGAAGAATAATATATACCAATGTTTTAGATTTGAGGATATGGTAATCAGTTGTGTTGTTGTTTCTAGTAGGGGTGGTAAGTGGGTCGGGTCGAGGGCGGGACGGGGTGGTCGGGATCGAGATCCGGCGGGCCAGGATAGACGGGACGGGAAGAGGTCTCGTCCCGTCCCACATCCCGCCGGAAGAGGGGCCGAGATTTGGGGGGACGGGTCGAGTCGAGTTGTGGGATTTGGGGAATATTTTTTTAGACACTTAATTTTAAAAGAATATATATTTAAACACTCAAATAATTGAACAAGATAGTGAATAAAAACATTTCAAGATTGTTTTTGTGCCTCTTATATTATTTAATAGAAATATGTTTTTTTTTGTAATACAATTTCAAAATTGCAACTTTGTTTCGTAGTTCAAAAGTTGCAAATCACATAGTAAAATTGTCATTAAAAAATTACATAGTCAACCATACTCTTTCTAATTTCCTCACAATCTCTTGAGGATCTTCTTTCGAAATTGAAAGTTGTTGGTTAAATTGTTCAACGTCTCTTCCTGCTCCCTCGGATAAGATTTCATTGTAATTGTAGTCGTCTTCTTCGTTGATCTCTGGTTGACTGCACCTTCTATGCTACGCTCTAATCCAATCTCTGAATAAAATTGCAATCTCCAAGCTGTCTCCCGCCATTGAGTGTCTATGCTCTCTTATTTGAAACATTCCAGCAGAAAAAGCGCTCTCTGAAGTTGTTGATGACGCTTGAATATTCAACACATCTCAAGCCATATTTGCTAGTGTTGAAAATGTCTTCTCATTCTTCCTCCAGTATCTCAGCAAGTCTTCACGTCCACCTTCATTGACAATTATTTCATACGGTACAGCACCCTGCAAGACATAAACATCAAACTCGCTAATTTGTGAAGAAGTTGAACCACTATACATTTTATTTCTAAGGTCTTGAATACTTGAGGCAAAAACATCATATCTTTTAGAAGGTTGAAGCAAAGTAGAAGAAGATGGTACAGAAGCCGATTGATTATTTGCATGCATTCAGTGTGTATGCTAGACAAAACTTCTTCTCTAATTGGTTCGTGAGTTGGTTCTTTATTTGGGTCTGTTGGACTTGGAGGTGACAATATTTCTATACTTTCATAAATCATTTCAACAAGTGATTTACAACCGTCTACTTTAATAGTCGGATTTAATACAACACGAATAATATAAATAGTGGAAATAGGAAAAAGTTTTTTTTTAATTTTATAAACATTTTTAATAGATGGAGCCGTAAGATGTTTTTTGCATATATTCACTAAGTAAAAAGATATTAGAGCTATATAAAATAACATAGTTTGAAATAGTAGGATAATAAATACTAGAAAATTCTTTAGTAGCTGGAAATGTTCTCTAAAAATCCAATAAGTACTAAAAAAATCAATCATTATCTACAAACATATTCCTTGGATTTTGAGTATGAGCGTTAAATAATAAAGTTATAGTCTTATATACTCGTGAGCAACAAGTAGTTGTTCATACATAGAATTCCACCTAGTCGCTACTTCTTCTGAAATTTTTCTATAAGGTAATCCACAATCATGACATGTTTTTTTATACTCTTTGCGTCTTTATATTTTATTACCTTTAAAAATAAAGTTCATAGCAAATTGTATTTTATCAAGGATGTTTTCAAAGCGTTTTAGACAATCTTTTACAACTAAGTTATAAATATGACATGCACATCTTATATGAAAAATATCGGAAAAAAATGGAGTAAATTGAGTTTTTAAAAGGTTTACAGTATAACCATTAGAAGTAGTATTATCTAATGTAACCGTCATAATTTTATCAGTTATTCCATAATATTGACAAATTCCATGAATATTTCTTGCAATACAAGATACAGTGTGTCTATCCTCAATATATCTATATGCTAAAATACGTTTTTGCATAGACCAATTCTGATCTATCCAATGACATGTTATTGTTAAATAATCATTATCGTTAGTACTACGACTTATATTAGATGTGATATCCACTTTGCCATTAAAAGGATATAATGCATAACATAAATATTGTTGATATTAATGTGCAAATTTAAAAACGTCTCTTCTAACAGTTAATCTAGAAAACCCTTAAAATCAGGATTATATGTTTCTCTAATGTAATGAATAAAACCAGGAGAGAAAGGAAATGAAAAAGACAAATCCTCCACCGCAACTAATTTTGCTATATTTCTCTCTATCTTTGTGTTTATCATATTTAGGACCTATAATTCCCCCCGTCGTCGGGTTAATTCGACCTTGTACTGTGTCGGGGACACTATGTGAACCTTGTCCCGACTTAGAAGGCATTGACACATATGATTTTTCAGCAATGTATTGGTTATACCTTGCTTTGTGAGAGTTTTCTACATGTATCATTAAACCTCCCGTCCCACCTTGACCTTTTCCGATTTTAAATTTATAAACTTCTTGACAAATTTTACATCTAGCGAGTTGATTATCAATGTACCTATAAAAAAATCTCATGTGACGTTAATTTTCATTGACTTGGGCCTCAACTCATGCTAGGAGGAATACGAGGCATTTCAGCTTGAGTTTCAGGCTGAGACTCAGTCTGAGCCTAAGGTGAAGGTGCACTAGTGAGTGTGTTATCTATATTATCGTCTAATTTATTTTCAAAATTAAAGTCTGGTTCAGATGAAGAAATATACCTCATGATCTAATGGTTTATTAATATCATTAAAAACCAGTTTCATATATATGAGTGAAATCATCGGGAATAGGATTACTAGAAGATGCACCCTTACCCCTATTACCCCTAGTACATCTACCAGAAATTAAACGTCCAATTCGTTCCATTATAATTATGCAAATAAATAATTAAAGAAAATGAAATTAAGTTCGATAATTAAAATTAAATAATAATAATAATTTAAAGAAGGAACGAAGGTATCAAATGCCGACGTAACGTCGACGTGTAATCGAGATTGAAAATTGAAACTTTGCTCGATGGATGATCCTCAAGCTATTTGTCAACTTTACTCCCAATATTTGATATAAATAAGCAAGTAAAATAAAATATTTAGTAGGCAATGTAGACTTGTAGAGAGATAGATAGATAGATGGTATGATGATTTGTGAGAAAAATGAGGTATTTATAGTTGATAAATAGGGTTAAAGTGCAAATATACTAACTTACGGGTTAAAAATAAATATTAAGGGGAGGGGGTTTATGGGGTGGGGGCCAAAATGGTTGTTATAGCCGTTGCACAACGACTATTTTTGCAAAGGAGGGGGGGTCGGGAAGACAGGGCGGGACGAGTCCCGTCCCGAGTTCGAACCGTACCATTTTTTAAGGGGGATGGGGCGGAGCGGGGCAGGGTGGTATGCGAGACAGGCCGGTTCGGGATCAGGCTGCCTGGCCCATCAAAAGGCACATGTACGATTCCTAAGGGATACAATTTTATTGGACAACCGTAGTTTCTAGTATACAAAGATAAAATTGTAAGCGATAAGCAACTAGTTAATTTTTTGATAAAATTTGTTTAATTTGAGAAGTTCCAAATACGTTGCAGTTTGAAATAGCATAAATAAAGCAATTAATAACTATTTGAATTTCAGTGCTATAATAAACCGAGTAGAAGATATTATTTTCATTTATTTGATGACTGCCCTTTTCCCCTAAACTGATATTGGCACTCCTTTCACTCCAGTAAAGGGTTACATTGAAAAAAAAATAATGATAAAAGGAGTTTTATCAATTTTAAGGTCATAAAGATAAATCAAACTTGAGACCAACGGGACTATATTTCAAGTACAGAAAAGGTCTCTCTGTCTTTAGATTATACGATATTACGCGCTTTTTCCGTCTTCTATACGTTGTCCCATGCCTTTAATGTTATATTTTATAGCTAATCGTGCTCTTGATTTAACGAAAATCCATAAAATATATTGGAGGGCATATTTATTTAGTTTCACATAATTTAATGACATATTTGATCCATTTAATTTCTGAACTACATATTGCACCAACAAGTATCAGATTTCTTTTGAAGTGCACTTTATGCTAGACATTGTTCTTTTGGTGCTTCATTTTGAAACTCCACACTTGCATATGAACTCTCATTTGTTTATGAAAATGTCAAGCTTTGAGTTCTTCAAATAACTTTGGAAGGATTTGTGGATGTGAAGTTGGTGTACTTCATCTCACATCGTGGACTTCAAATAATTCCGGAAGATGTTTTTTCAGGTATCATAAGTATCATAAGTCTGATATAAGTTATCGTTTTTTCCTTATGACTTTCTTTTGCGACAGATATGTAATGATTGTTTTTATGTTTATGTTTATGTTTTGTTGTGACAAGTCTTTTTTCTTGTGATTTTTGTTACATGCATTATCGTGTAAATATTCGGACTGAAAAAATAAAAATATTCAAAAATAATTATCCATGTCATCAACAAATATAAAAATAAAAGAGATATTTTGATCATTAGTGAAAACATTAATTACTCATATCAAGTTATTTTTCAAGTCCTTTAAAACTATTGTTCTCGTCCCGAATTTTGCCTTCTGTCGTTGTATTGGCTGATCGAATCGGAAGACAAATTGATTCCTTAACTCAAGTGACTCAGGCTGAAAATGAAACTCTAATTTCTAGCAATGAGTTTCCCAACTACTCCAGAAAGTGTTAGGACAGTGCTACTAGTGAACTAAGAGGTAAGAAAACATGAATACAGCTGAGTACAGTAAAGATAAAGGGATAAAGTAAGGATAAAAGATAAAGATAGATAAAGATAGATAAATTTTGATTTGTTTGATTGATTGTGTCTGTATATACAAAAGAATGTTACTATTTATAATACAAAAAGGGGAAAACTGTGCAAACGTGCCCCCCATGTCAGCCATCAAGTAACCCACTAAGTTCGGTGGCCGACCATGGAGGAGGTGGTGCCGATTTTCCCGCCCTCTACTCCTCTTGCTCGGGTAATGGCCATTGTTTTCAATTGTTGTTTCCTGTTACCACTTTTAGGGGTCTAGAAACCCTTTTGACTTGGTCGTTGAGGCGTCTGCATCTGAGTGGGTTCCAGTTATTCTCCTAACTAATGACTTCGGCTAAGATGCCTTAGTAGCCGATAAAGTTCTTGTAGTTGAGGACTATGAGTAAATTCGGCTTCAGATAGTTCGACTGTCTCTAAATTTTGGCTAAACACTTAAATTATTTTTGAGTGTTAACAATTGTCTCCTACATTAACTTGAGTGTGATCGTTGAGTTAATGTAGCCGAAAATAGCTATCGTTTCAGTCTGACAGTCTTGCATATCACATCAATCATCTCGTCTCCAGTGCATGCAATAATGATTTCTTCTGAATTGAGTTTTCTCTTCAACCGAGGCGTCTTTGTGACCACTAATTGGTCCCAATGTATTCTAATCATGCATTCGAAGAGTTATCCCCAATTTCTATCGCGCATTGACATCTATTTAAGGAGAGATCTCTTTCTGAGAATGTCACGACCCGAACCCCGGACCCGCGACTGGTGCCCTACCTGGGCACCCCCCTCTTGTACCCTCACATCTCATATGACACATATACCAGATAACATATGGAAAACTGTATATGTAGCAACAAGGCAAGCCGACGAGGATACCGCTATATATATAAATGGGAACATCCAGACAATACAGTAGTACAACTGGCCAACAATAACACAACTCACACAAGTCCAACCCACATATGAATACATACCTCTAAGAGTTTGACAGTAACTATGACGGGGCAAGGCCCCGCCGTACCCCTGAATATACATAATCCATAATGGAAGACCTGTACCAAAATAACTAGACTCCGGAATAGTGGAGCTATCTCAATCAAAGCTAAGTGGAGATCCAAGGCTCGCGGATCACCCAACTGAGTACCTAATACCTACGGGCATGAACGCAGCCCCGGAGAGGGGGTCAGTACAACAATGTACTAAGTATGTAAACATAAAACATAGTAAATAAGGTCATAAATGGCCAAAAGATGACAGGGACAAGTATGAAAATCAAATACCAGATCCAACCGTGCCATATAGAATAAGAGCCATCTGTACCTTGTAAAAGATAGGGAGTCCATTGTGCCTTATAACAAATAGAGAGGCAACTGTGCCTTCTTCTTTTAAAATGGAAATCAACCGTACCATTTCAAAATATGAAATCAATCGTACCATTTCAAAATATGAAATCAACCGTACCATTTCAAAATATGAAATCAACCGTACCCTTTCAACATATGAAATCAACCATACCCTTTCAAAATATGAAATCAATCGTACCATTTCAAAATATGAAAGTCATGTCAAAATCAGGGACGCCTACCCTCAGGATCATTATGCATATCCTATTCATGGGACTATTTCACCCGCATGAGACTCGAACCCGCATGGATATTTTAGACCCGCAATGAGTATCTATACTCGATACCCGCATCATGGAGAGCTAGTCCACGGAATATTCATGGGACTGTTTCACCCGCATGGGACTCGAACCCGCATGGATCTTTTAGACCCGCATGAGTATACCTACTCGCATCATGGATCGCAAGTCCATGGAATAATATAAAAATGTTGTCGGCCCTCTAGTGAGTAACGCGGTGATGTGGAAATATAACACTTGCACGAATAGCTATCATGAGCAACCATATGCAAGTTAAATCATCTTTGACTCTCATTAGAACAAATAAACTATCATTTTTAGAAAAACCCATGGTCATGTAATATTAGGGACTTGAATCCAATAGCACCATGTACGTCCGCCGTACATCCTTTTTATAAAAATAGTCATATCATTTAATATTAGGGACTTGAACCCAATAGCACCATGTACGTCTGCCGTACATCCTTTTATTTATAAACCCCAAGACACTAGCACTTGTAGCATCAAGACACTTTCACTTTTAAAATCAAGTTACTTACACTTTTAAAATCAAGGCACTTACACTTTTAAAATCAAGTAACTTATACTTTTAAAATCAAGTCACATCCACCTCACGTACCACATGAAATCTAGATTCATTTAAAATATGTACGTCCACCGTACACTCATTTTATAAAGTTCATGCCAAAAGAAGAAAGGAAGAGTTCACATACCTTATCGGCTATACCACCCGCTAAGTAGAATACGCCACAAGTAGTACTTCAACCTATAATAACAATAACACCTCTATCAACTTCATGCTTACTAGTGTAGGTTAATACCAAGTAATGGTTCTCCTTTTCTATAAAAAATTTGGGCAGCACTTCCCCTATTTATACGTACTTTTCCACCTTTCTAGAAGGCCAATTTCATCAACAACCAAGGCACCAATTAAGTGCACAACCAACAGTTAACCAAGGTGATTCACACACCTATTTCTCACGTAAACACAACCTCTTATTCACGTAAAACAGTCCACTAAAATCAGTCCATAATCCAACAACAACAAGGGTAAAATGTGAGGTCTTTCAACACTTTTCCACACCCTTATTCCCTTAGTACTTTCATTAGCAATTACTAAATTTAAACATGCATATTGGTGGCTGAATTTCCAGCATTCCAATGTCACAAAACAGTCCCTAAAACTGCACAACAATATCCAACAGTTTTATAGTATTCCCGGCCAACCACCTCAATACAATAACCCTTTTCATAATCCCTTATAATCCAATTCAAGTCTCTCCACTTTAATATAAACCATATTAACTTATCAATAACAATATTCCTTCATTTTAACATGCAACAAGTGAGGATAATAATAAAAATAACCAACGAATCCAATTATAGCAAAACTGTCCAAGATTCGGCCAACACCAAAAAATAGTCTCATGCATTTCTTATTCTCCATTTCACTTAATACATGTTCATCTCTTAACTATAACATCATGTAATATCCAATTACTTCAAGAGGAAGAAGAAATATTACCTCAAACTTAGCCCAAAATAGTCCACTAGTCTCGGCTCCATCCTTCACTTCCACACCACTTCCTCAAGCTACAACAACATCCATGTATCCTCTACAAGTTTGTAACCATCTTACTTTCTTGTTTTTCTTCCAACAAGTTCATCTCCAATCTTAGAATTTCTTGGACAGTTTCGGCCAACACCATGTCCCAATGTTATGGAGAGTTAACTTGGCTTAGAACTTGGTTAAGGTGCTTAATCTTGGAAGAGAAACTAATCTTGTTCTTCACTTTGGCTAGGTTTTTTGAGAGCTTCAAGGAGAGAAAGTGATATGAGGGTTTGAAGATGAAGATATTTGTGAGCTAAGTCTTGCAAGACTTGAATATAAGGTGTATGTAGCACAAGTGAAGGAGGGCCCACTTGTCCACTTGTCTTCACTATAATATCTCTCACACTTAGCCAATCTTGCAATACATATACATATATATAATTAGAGATTTGTTACACAAGTGGGGAGGGACACGTGTCACCCTCTTATTCGCCCATAATTCTCTTAACAAAAATAATTTCATACTTAGCCAAAATACTTAAAATTTTGATGGACACCCCCCAAAATTGTGAAATTTTCAATTGGCTCATATTCTTAATCCCAAGATTTAATAATACAATCCTAAGTCCATAACTTCATTTGGAAAGAATTCAACCACTAATATAAATTTTCGTCGTCACTTTTGTTGTATCCAAAATTATTCCTTATAGAAAATGTGAATATATTTTCCTTCCAACCTTCCAATCTTATTTCCTTACTTACATTCTCACTTGTATATCCTGGAACTACGGGGTGTAACATTCTTGCCCCCTTAGAAATATTCGTCCTCAAATGTTCATCAAGGGCCTCAAGCTAAACAAATTTCGGCATAGTCTCTATTAACTATACCTATCAACTAATACTGCTTGTGTCAAGACCGCGCTCACCATCGCTCCTTCTAAAGCTTCAGCACCGCGTCCTCAGACGTCGCATCGCGTTCCAGTAACTCCCGCAGCCTCTCTCGAGTTTCAAAGACTACTTGCCCTCAGATTCAAGATCGCTGTGCACAAATTCACAGCTTGCATTTTTCTCTTAACCTCTTCTTATTCTATAAGTTCCAACCATATTCAACAACCCAAAGATGCATCACATGGCCACAATATAACACATGCATTATACACCAATCAATATAGCCAAAAGGAATCGAATTACCTGTAGGCGTAGGGAACAAGTGAAGATACTTCTTCTTCATATCATCCTACCAATACATACCTTTTGAGATCATAATACATCATAGTAGATTCATGGGGAATGAAATATTGTGAACAATGGACTTCCATCATAATCTAACCCAAATACATTACCTACAATGGAAGTAAACATGTTGGTAACAGAACCTTCTTCAAAAAGGTCTAAAGGGTAAGCTACATAAGAAATATATTGATATTTTTCTCCAACAACACGCTCGATGCGGTAGTATCGACCTTTGTAATGATCAAGGCTGGTAAGTCCATCGGTGTTCTGTAATCCTGCTATATTCAGAATACACTAATGGACCTTCCATCTGAGGTCCCTCTCCCGTAATACTCGAAGGTTGTAGTTCCTTTTCTTCCCGTACGAGGGATGACCCTGCTGTATTCTAAGTCATAGGGTTATCACTATCTGAATCCTCCAGTCGGACTCCCACTTAACTACTAATATGTTCCCCCGTGCCAATTCCCCTCCTTAGTTCTTACATTAATCAAGCTGCTTATGGGTGAATGATCTTATTGTCAACTTAAGTTTGTTTACTAACTGGTGGAAACTCTTACATTCGTAGTATCTCCAACATGAATACTTTATGAACAATGTCATCGAATCTAGAGTGTGTGTATCATCACAATTAACTCTCCCTTTTTTTCATATCTTCTCACTACTCGTGATTATAACACTTCAATTCTTTTAACACTTGTTTACTCCTTTCCTTACTTGTCGTACTCTTCATAATTCCAAAAATATTTTGGTATACATACGTAATCTCAAATATGGCTCTTGTTTCCAATCCTTGGCGTTACTATATCCAAACTTGGTCATTATACTTAGATTCAAATTCCTTCACTTGCCTCATGGCTAATACTTTCTCTCAATGGCATTTTAGGAAAATATTTCCTTGATCTCGTTAAGTAGTAAACCTATTACTCTACATATCTCATAGAGCTTATAGTCATGTGTTTAAATCCAATTTACGGTGTTACATGATCCAATGACTTGTCAATCTTTCTTGTCTTATCATTATTAGGTCTTTCATCGACCGAGTTCCCATTCATCTTACCTTTACATTTCCATTTCAAGTTGCCTCGGGGGTGGGGGGTCTCTTATCTCACCGTATTTCTCATACTATCTTTCCAACCATTAGAGGTCCGTCACCTTTGGCCGAAGGGTTCTTACTGTCCCTGCGCTACCATTGATCATTACACTGTTCTAGAGTAATCATACCTTTGTGAAACCTGTATAACTATAATTTCATTCACCTTTATCATTCTTATCGTAATCCTTCCTTCTACCCGTCATTAAACAAAATATTTCTACCTTGATACTCTATCATACAGTTCCATTCATACTTATTAATTGTTTTCATATTCTCACAACACCTCTTCGATCATTCCATAGTGTCGTCCTCAATTGCCTCCAACACACTATTTTTATCCCAAGGGTATGTAAAATTGTAGATGTTGCACAACGTAGCCGAAACCGAGGACCTTACCAGTCCAATATCTATAGCATACCTTAGCTTACTAAACCTGATACATGTAACTCTCAGTAATACGCAGTATCTTCTTTTCATAATCTTCCCTTTTTGACCTTTATATTGAATATCATATAGTCCAATACTTCCCAGACTCGTTCCAAATTAACAAGGCACTTTCATTCATTTATATCAATCTCATTGTTCAAGGAGTAATAGTCCATTCTTATTCTTTTGCAGTTTCTTACCTCTGATGGTTCTATCACAATGCACTTCCTTTGTAATCACAACCACATTCATAGGGTCATGTTGTAGTTCCCTCTATAATTATAATCATCAAGCATCACCTTAAAACATGTAGATTTTCATAACCTACAAAACCTTCCAATAATGTCTTATGTTTTTCATTTGTATCACTTATACTCATCTTATCCTGCGTATCAACTTGGGATACTTCGAAACACTGTGGCCGTAGTTGCCACACCATACCAACCTCCTGTATTTGTTTTACACCATCTATCAATGTAGTAATACATGAGATGATCTAAACAATCTCTTCCCAGCTTCCTCATAGCATCAATATGGACCTTAAGTTCAACTTCAAAAGTGAATTTTTGCAATCCTCCAACATAAATTCCTTCAAAGGTTTTATTTCCAGTTTCCCTATTATCTCCAACTTACAACACGAGTGGTTTGTACTCAAACCAAGGAATCATCACAACTAATATACTTCACATATATCATGTACTTAAGCTAAGGTCCAATGTAAAATATTTTACTCAAGAAGGCCTTGTATATCTAAGGTCTCAACGATTATCTAAATTCTAAGATTCTCAATTATTCCATTTCCCAAGCTTACATTATGTCTCCCTGCATACGGGTAAGATAGCTTCTCAAAATCATGTTGTCTTAACCACAACAACCCAATTTACTCCATACCAACATTATTCGTACATATCACTTAAACATACATCATAACTTAATCTAACAACATTGTATGTCATTAAGTCAATTTAACATAATCTCTTAAAAGTTCATCCCCCTCTCAAACAGCCCACCACCTCCTAAATATTCCAGATTAGCACTGTCACGCCCTGACTTTTCCTAAGCCTTTACTTAGGGCGTGATGACACCTGGACAATTATTTCCCACCAGGAGCATCATTTAATTCTCTTTATTTATAAATTTAAATTTATATTCAAATACGGAGCTATTAATAAAAATAACAATAAAGAAATCTGTTTATGAATTTATTGAAAACATAACGCGAGCACATGCTCGTGCAAATATTGTTTCTACATAGACATACTGACAAAGATTATTCTAAGTTGGAAGGGAGACCATTCCACACGGGCATTTCCCTGCATTTCCATATGTTTGTTACATTTATATATTTGTGAACGCGTATTCACTTTTCATATCAATATATATAGGTGAACATGTATTCATCTTTCATATTTGTTGCGGCGTGCAATCCGATCCATTATATTTACGTATTTGTGAACACGTATTCACTTTACGTTTTGTTGCGGCGTGCAACCCGATCCATTATGTTTACGTATTTGTGAACGCATATTCACTTTACGTTTTGTTGCGGCGTGCAACCCGATCCATTATGTTTACGTATTTGTGAACGCGTATTCACTTTACGTTTTGTTGCGGCGTGCAACCCGATCCATTATTTTTACGTATTTGTGAACACGTATTCACTTTACGTTTTGTTGCGGCATGCAACCCGATCCATTATATATTTATATATTTATGTGAACATGTATTCACTTTTCATATTTTTCAGAAGATCGAATAAATACTATTCTCTTTCCTAACATTCTGTCATTCATACTTGTAACGATTATAGATTTTTAACCATAACTCCAACTAAGGTGTATCTCAAGCGGAAACTAAGGTAAGACGGGGATCTTTCACTGTACCAAATTTCATTTGAAACTACCTTTGGTAACTAACACAAATTTATCCTCAAAACAACCACATGAAATTTGTTTCGGCAGAATTTTTATTAAACAAAATCAAATCTTAGAATAGTCATAACTCCTAATCTGTAAACCCGTTCAAGCCCCCATAAAATCTCAAAACGACGAGAACAGAGAGCTACACGTCTCCATGTGAACCATCCTTTCATATTCTGTACCATTTGGTACAGTTTTACACTTTTATTCGCTGCCCTTTCTGGATCTCGATAGATCCGAGGCAGAAACTTTAAACAGTGATAACTCTCAATCCGTAAGTCGGATAGACCTCCGTAAGGTCTCAAAATGTCCACAACAGAGAGATCTAGAACTTTCATTTAGCACCAATTTTCATATTTCCCACGTATTAGTACAGTTTTATGTTTCAACGTCCTGCCCTTCTGGATTCCGATGAATCCGAGGCAGCAACTTCAAACTACAATAACTCTCAACTTGTAAGTCCGTTTTAACCTCTCTTTATCTATATCTGTCCGTAACAGAGAGATTTACAACCATGTAAATTTGCATATAATTCTAATAAGTAAAACTCAATAAAAACAATCCGTAATTATGCATTTCCGAATTTCGGCCAAATCTAAGGCAGAAACTTTGAACTATGATAACTTTCAAACCGTATGTCCATTTTACCTCATTTTTGGTTCTATATGATCATAATAGAGAGGTGTACCATTATTACGAATTTCATCAAATTCTAACAATTATAACTTAGTGAAATCAATTCGTAAAGTTCATGACGCAACTAGTTGTTTGAACAATCAAAAGCTCATTATTTATTTTCAACACTCAATTCTTATTCTAACATGTATTGAACTTAAAATAAAGGATGTTACCAAGAATTTCTGAGTGAGAAAACTCACCTTGTAAGTGTGAAGATTATTGTTGTGTGGTTGCTAAAATGATCCTTACTCTCTAGTATTTTGATTCTTGTTCTTCTTGCCCTCTTGGTATTTTTTTCAGATTTTTTCCTCTTCTTTTCACTTGTTTTTTTTCTGATTTCCTATTCTTTGTGCTAGGTATTTTATTTGTGTCATGTACAATGTATAAGTAGAAGAGTTTTCTATAACCTATGGAAAGTGGAATGACAAGAGTTTGAGGAAATGAAAGGGGGAGAGAAGGGGGACGTGCAACTGCATGCATTTTTTTTTCTTTTGTTTTTTTTGTCTTCTTTTGTTTTTTTGTTTTCTTATTTTTTCATTTTATCTATCTATTTATCCAACTTTAACACTAACTCTATCCCATGCAATTTATTCTTTATTTTCTTATATATATTTTTTTATTAACCCAACCACAACTATATATTTTTTTTTCCGGATTTTACAAGCACATATAATATGCCTTTGTGTGGTGGATTCATTAAATTGTTTCACACCTTCCAAGTAATTATTAAAGTTCAACCAGCTCATGATAATCCATAATCACTTCAGACAACACACACATGACCCCAAATAAATATGTTCGTATAGTTGCACATCATCATTACACCAACTATACAACAATTTTTACCAACATGTATCCAAGGTACAAAAATAATTCCATACTTAGCCAAAATACTTAAAATTTTGATGGACACCCCCCCCCCCCCCAAAAAATTGTGAAATTTTCAATTGGCTCATATTCTTAATTCCAAGATTTAATACTACAATCTTAAGTCCATAACTTCATTTGGAAAGAATTCAACCACTAATATAAATTTTCGTCGTCACCTTTGTTGTATTCAAAATTATTCCTTATAGAAAATGTGAATATACTTTCCTTACAATCTTATTTCCTTACTTACGTTCTCACTTATATACCCTGAAACTATGGGGTGTAACAGAGAATTTTTTCACTCACTCCTTAAATCATCTCCGATTTCTTTCCTTCTATAAAGAAAAAACCCTAATATCGACCTTTTTCTTATTCGAATACAATGGCTTCTTCTTCCTCTTCACAGAAGGTATACGAGACCACTTTAACTGATAAAGACTTAACCGATGCCCTGGTCCTTGTTGGTGAACAATTAGTTCTGGATCCATATGGTATGCCGGAACAAGGAGAGCATTCATCGGCCTACTGCTTGAGATTCGTTAGGTTAGTTACGGTAATCTGAGGCTGGGGCTAATAGAACCTATCATGGAAGCAAGCCTTCATGTCAGCCCAGCTCTGCACGGAATCATGAGCCAAAGGGGAGTATCATGCAAAGGTTGTTCCCATTATAGAGAGAGGGAATAGCTGCAACTTATGATACTCATTCTGGATAGCCTCGCCGCATTGGGCGGTGAATATACCGATGTGCTTGATAGTGGATTTGTTGTCGTCTCCAGAGAAGATGGAAAACTCTGGTATTTTGAAGCCTCTTGGCAAATGTGCTATCCGATCTACCCAATCAGGGTAAGGCTTCTTATAAACAGGTATGTCCAAAGGATTCAGTTGGATGCCAAAGTACCTCCACATGGTGTTAGCAATAATTTATGGGTTTATCAGTTGCGACGTCCCCTACTGATTCTCGACTGAATTCGGCTGGTAGGCGTTCTGCACTGGCGGCCTCCATTGTGTACTTTGTTAGACAGAGTTTTGAAGGTTGTAGGTGGTCTGCTGGCTATTACCAATAGGTGGGGTAATGCCTCATTGCTGCTGTTGGGTTTGGCCAACAAAGCCTACAACCTGAGCTTCTGAAACGGCTAACGGAACCTGAAGATAAGGTGGAATAATATTCCATGGCTGCTCTCCTCGGACATCGGCCATTCTTAAAAAGTTTACGCTTCCTAGAAAGTATAGATTGGATACCGGCAATGATTGTTGAAATGGTAACCCACTGTAAACAATGTCACCAGATAGCCGAGCTAAGTCATAGTTAGGGGCCATCGGCTGGCCAATATTGTTCGCCTGCATCGTAGGGCCATTCGTGGAAACGTACAACATAACGACGACAATCCAAAGTGTCCTTGAATCTGAACTGGTTCCAATCCATGTTGATCTGTCCATACTGCAGACTCGCTTGGTTAGGCGGCACATTTTACCCCCCAAGGTTCGGCGACGACCATGTAGTGTGCTGGTTGCCAGGTAATTTAACTTGTGTTCCTAGGTGTGCTATCAGTTGCACAGGCGGCTGAGGAACAACACCGGGAGTCACAGTATCATACTGAACGACACCGCTCATCAGAGGGAGGACAGAACTAGCCGAGCATTCTCCTGGGTGCATTCGATTGGTCTCTATCTTCCTCTAACCTCATTATGTACCATCGGCTTCACAATGTCAGCCAATTATTTAGAAACTTGGTAATAATGTCATAGATGCTCAAGTCGATCTGTTGTCTAATAAAAGACGTGGTCATTATAGTTGGACCTTCAGATTGGCTGGAGTCTTCCACGACTTGGGTTGATGGAGGAAGTGGATGGGTATCAACCGATGTAGGCATACCCGAGGAGGATGCTGGTTTGTTGTTCCTTCTGGAAGGATTTTATTTAGGATGTGGACTGGGCTCAATGTTTATTTCTTACCGGACCTTAGGCGCATACGCCAAGAATGATCCTGACATGGAGAATCAAATTTTGTTATTAATTCACCTATAGTCCAACTGGGCATGCCAAATTTGTTCTCGCCCCGAATTTTGCCTTCCGCCGTTGTATTGGCTGATCGAATCTGGAGACAAATTAATTCCTTAACTCAAGTGATTCGGGATAGAAAAGGAACTCTAATTTTCAGCAATGGGTTCCCCAACTACTCCAAAAACGTTAGGCTACTAGTGAACTAAGAGGTAAGAAATCATGAATATAGTTGAGTACAATAAAGATAAAAAGGATAAAGTAAGGATAAAAGATAAATATAGATAAATTTTGATTTATTTGATTGATTGTGTCTGTATCTGTATATACAAAAGAATGTTCTTATTTATAATACAAAAAAGGAAAAAATTGTACAAACGTACCCCCTCAATGGTCGGTCATGTGGGAGGTGGTGCTAATTTTCTCGCCCTCTACTCCTCTTGCTCGGGTAATGACCCTTGTTTTCATCTGTTGTCGGTCGTTACCGCTTTTAGGGGTCTAGAAACCCTTTTGACTTGATCGTTGAGGAGTCTACATCTGAGTGGGTTCCAGTCGTACATCTAACTAATGAATTCAGATAAGATGCCTTAGTAGCCGATGGAGTTCTTGTAGTCGAGGGCTAAGAGTAAATTCGGCTCCCGAATATTCGACTGTCACTGAATTTCGGCTAAACACTTAAATCATTTTTGAGTGTTAACAACTATACACCAATAATACAGATATCATGGTAAATTATGCACTTCATTTATTATTTTTTAAGGGGTGTTCAAAGTTAATAGTGGCAAGTAAAAATGAACAGATGAAATAGTAAATCTTCTGAAGTCCCTATAATACATATCAGTTAGCAAATTATATTCCTGTGGTCCTTCGATTTGCTCATATATCCACTCAATATTTTGAGACAAATATTTTTAGTAAAGATGACTAATATTTTGGAACGGAGTAATCATATATTCATATTAACCCTCCACTATATTATAGGGCCAAATTTACCGCAACTTTAATAAAGTTTTCTCAAAATCCATTTTTTACTTACTAAGGAGGGAGTAATTTAAACTACATGTAGTACGATCGTGAAACACCCGCCAAAACATGATTTCAAAAGTTGATGGCTTGTCTCCTCTTTCGCCAACACTTGACGAAACTCATTCTTGTTGTTCCATCAACACTAAGATATGAATGGATGCAACATTGCCCTACACTTACAACACCGAAAATGATGATAATGAAGATTTTAAGGAAGTGATGACTGAGTTTGAGACTTCTTCTATTATCAATAATGAGAATTTTAAGGAAGTTGTGGATGAGGTCGATAGAAGACTTGGGAATATGACAGAAAGAATATATCTTATGTTATTGGGTTGCTTTATTTTGTTTGTGGTCAGTTACGGAAAGATTTTAAGATGGATGTAATGAGTTTTTAGTTGTATACTAATTTAGAAGTAATCTAAGCACGGGTCCGGAGAAGATAATTTTTTCTGTTTTACTCATAATATTAATTACTCATCAATCATTTTACAAATCCATTAAAATTATACACACCAATTAATATATGTATCATGATAAATTATACACTTCATTTATTATTTTTTAGGATATTGTGAAGGAATCTTTTCTTCCGAAGTCCCTATAATAGATATCAGTTAGCAAAAATAATATCCCCTTGGTCCTTCGATTACTCAATATTTTGGATTGTTTATCCTCCACTCCAGCCGAGTGAATTGCCGTATTTTCTGAAAAAATTATTTCCAGAATATTATTCTTCCAAAATTAATTCTCATTTTTACAATTAATTTTGCCTCATGGATTGCCAAGTGGATAAAAACATATGAATTAGTATTTAATCAATATTTCACATGTCACATATATCGTAGGAATCTAAATTTATAAGTTTATATTATACATTTATTCTATTAGAAAAGTTAAAATATATTTTTTCCATTTATTCTCGGGTCGTATCGACGTGTCCCGACATATTTTTTATTTATTTTTTTAAAATTGAATTTTCAGTTTCGTTTTTAAAAAAATAAAAAAATGAATTTTCGTTATTTTTAAATTGAATTTTCAGTTTCGTTTTTAAAAAACAATTGAATTTTTGTTTTTTTAATAGTATTTTAGGAATAATTTTTTCAGAGAGTACTATTTTGACAATTCGTTTCAAAATTAGTAGTAATAATTTTTTAGAGAAAATAGTATTTTAGGAATTATTTTTTCGGAAAGTACTATTTTGATAATTCATTCTAAAATTAGTAGTAAAATGAAAATTAATTTTGAGAGAATAATTTTTTTTCAGAGAGTACTGACAATTAGCTCACTCCAGCCTTGTCCCATTCAGAAATGAATCTTAATCCAATCCAATCCATTGTCTCATCCTCTACCCGTTTTCCGATATGTTCTCCACAGTGGTTACGGAGAAGTAATATTACTACAAGATCAATTGAGTCCGGACAAATTCCATCATACATTTCTAGAAATACAAAGGTAAAATGCTGGGAACACACCATCCAAATACATCAAATGGGTTACAAAAAATCTCCGAGCTCGCGACTTTGAAAAGTCTCCTCAACGGCGACGTTTGGGAGTTGCTGGAAATAAGTACCAGATACGGTTTGGATAATGAAAATAAGTTGGGTTGAAATGCTAAGGGTGGTCGAATACCAAGGATTTCTATTCCCCCAAGAAGAGTACGAATTCAATTGAAGGAGGAAAGTGAAAGAATGATTTTGATTCTGGGTTGCCGTTGGAACATTCAATTGTGACTGAAAGAAATACTTATCAGAAAGTCCAAGTCGTTTTCCGGGTCGTCAAGGAGAATTGTCTGTTAAAACAGAGGAGCAATCACTGATAGAATTGAGCTCAATTGCTCGAGCTAATGTGGTGAAATGGAATCGGCAGAGAGAGAAGAGAAAGAAATTTTTGGAAATTTTCTGTATGTATATTATGTAGAATACAATACAATATTACATATATATATATACAACTAATTTGAATGTTAGAAAATATCTAAAACTAACCATACTAACTAACTATTAATTACAATTAATCATACAACTAACCTCTAACAACCTTAACTAACTTTTAACAAGTCCAACTAACTTCTAACTAACTTCGTAGCATATATCAAATACATTGCACCTCATGGCACAATTGTGCACTTCCCTAATTCTTTCACCCCTCAAGCTAGGAGATATAAAGATATTCTTCATGTCTAGCTTGGACATGAAGTGTTCATGTTGTGATCGATAAAGAACCTTTGTGAACAGATCTGTTGGCTGATCAGCAGAGGATAAATATACAATGTGGATCAACCCATCTTGAATCTTTTTTCTAATGAAATGACTGTCTATATCAATGTGTTTAGTGCGTTTATGAAAGACTGAATTGACTGCAATATGGATGACAGATTTGCTATCTGAAAAGATTGAAACTGGTGTTTGAACATTAACTCCAAGTTCATGATACAAACCAACAAGCCAAATTATCTCAGCTACTGATGCATCCATAGCTCTGTACTCAGCTTCTGCTGAGCTTCTTGAAACGGTTACTTGCTTTTTAGATTTCCATGATATCAGTGATGAACCAAATAACACCGAGTAACCAGTAACTGACCTCCTGATGTTAACACATGAATCCAATCTGCATCACAAAACACTTTAATATGAGGAACACTAGTTCTAGAAATAAGTATTCCCAAGCATGGTGCTTGTTTAATACATCTAACAAGCCTGAGACCTGCCTCTATATGCGATGTTTTATGAGCCTTCATGAATTGGCTCAAGCATTGTACATCAAAAGCAATGTCTGGTCTAGTATTTATTAGGCACAACAGTCTGCCAATCATTCTCATGTATACACTTGGATCTGATAGAGGTGCATATAGTTCTGGCACAGTAGCACCTGAATATGATGACATAAGTGTAGCAACAACATATTGATCAAACTCAGTAGTAGTGAACTTATTATTCATGTCCATAGGTGAATATGATGACTTAGCTCCTGCAAGCCTCATATCTGATAAGCATACTTCCTTTGATGCATCAATATACCCTGAGAACTTCTTACAAATTCAATTCCAAAGAAGTATTTGAGCTCTCCCAAGTCCTTTATCTTGAAAGATATCTGCAATGCTTCTTTTGTGGATTAAATAAGTTCTGTATCATTTTCAGTAATCAATAAGTCATCTACATACACCAACTCAACCACTAAACTATCATTCTCCTGTTTAGTAAACATAGAATAATCTATGTAACTTTATTTAAATCCAGATGAAATTAAGGCTGCACTGAGTTTGATGTTTCATTGTCTGGATGTTTGTTTTATATAAAGATTTCAGTAATCTGCAAACTTGATTCTTCCCATTTTTGACATCCCGATTCTTTCTATTTTTGACATCAAACCCTTCTAGAATTGCCATGTACACCTCTTCATAATGGTCTCCTTGTAGAAAGACATTATAAACATCCATCTACTGAATGTTCCACTATTTGGTTGTTGCAAGGGCAATAACTGATCTAACAGTAGACATTTTGACTACTGGTGATTGATAATCAAGCCCCTGCTGCTGCTGATTGTATCCCTTTACTACCAATCTAGCTTTAAACCTCTCCACTTCTCGTGTTGCCTTGTATTTAATCTTGTTTACTCACCTGCATCATATAACCTTCTTTCCTTCTGGGAGTGTGACCGACTCCCATGTTCTATTATCCTTCAAAGCTTTATCTCAATTCTCATTGCTTCAATGCATCTCTTGTCTTATGCAGTTGTTGAGTAATTATGTGGCTCGGTGTTAAGTGACATTAGCCACAAAATTTTGGTATCTGTAATAGGCATGCATAATCAACATTGTTAGATATTGAATACAAGAAGCTAGAATAATCATGCTTGGTGACATAATTAGTGTGCCAAATAGGAGGCATACTGGTCCTTATAGATCTGATGACATCATATTCTGATTGATTAGTTTCAAACTGTCTATGGTCTGTAACACTCTCATGTGGTGCTTCTGCAGGAATACATATATCCTGGGTTGTATCTTGGGCTCCCAAGGCTGGACTCATGTGTTCATCTCCTCCTGGCAACCTGTTGTCTGCTGGTGAGATACTAACATTTTGTGGATAAACCAGATCATCAAAACAGAAATGTTCTTGTGATCTGATATGACTAACACTATCATATGTATTACATTTGAGAGGAAATATTATCTCCATAAGTATCGCATCTCTACAATGAAAAATGTCTCGTTCACCGTGTCATACAGTTTATATCTCTTCTGCACAGATTCATATCCAAGAAAGACTACTCTTACAACCCTTGGCTAAAATTTTCCAGTTTAGTTAGAACAGTTGCAAAGCATAGACAACCTATCACTCTTAAATGGTTAAGTTATGGTGCTTTATTATAAAATATTTCATAAGGTGACTTATTTCCTATGACAGTTGAAGGAATTCTATTCATGGTATATACAACCCCTCCACAAAACACCCCCAAAACCTATCAGGTAAGCCTGCTTGAAACTTTATCACCCTGGCAGTTTTCAGAATGTGTCTTTGTTTCCTTTTCACTACACCATTTTATTGTGGTGTGTGTGGATAAGAACTTTCATGCACCACATCATACAGCTGAAACAACTCTATAAAATTATGATTAAAAAATTCAGTACCATTATCAGATCTCACTACATGTATCTTCATTTCAAATTGAGTATTGACTTGAACAAAGAAATTTCTAAGCAATGTAATTACACCAGATTTTAACCTCATTAAGAAAATTCAGGTCCATTGATTAGTGTGTAAATATGCATATGTTATAACAATTCCATGTATATTTTAGTTGTTATTGTATAGTATTTGTTGCATATTTATACATAATTTTATATTTCATAGGTTATCCATAAATATCTAATTGTTATAGTAATGATTAATGAAATACTTAAGCATGATTGAACATGGTTAGTATGTGTATTCTTGATGTCTAGGCCATAATATAAATTACACTCATCCAAATTTTGTGACACTAATATTTTTGGACACACAAGACAATGTACTAAAGATATAAATGGGTATATAAAACCAACTTTGCAATTTGAAAGTCCAATTAACCAAAAAAAGATTATACAACAATTCTGTCTAAATTTTGGTTGAGTTTTGATCCATGACACATTTCGTATTTGGCCCATATCTCAAGCTATACAAATCCAATTGATCCAATTCTAGTTGTATTGGTTAGATAACTCATGTATCTACAACTCTTGTGCAGGCCCAAACTGCTGAAAATATTGGATTCTAGAGTCAAACTGACGAGCAAAGTGTTCATCATGACAATGCTTCGGATATCAAACTCCACAGGACATAATTTGGCATTTAATTCACTATAATTCACATAAAAATCCAATCGATTTACCACCAACTGGAAAGTGTAGATAAGATTACTGCTACAACTCTGAAAAGTTTGAAGATCATTGAATGTATGCAACTGGAGATTTGAATCGTGTAAACTCATCATAACAATCTACCAAAGTTGTCAATGTTCTTTTAACCAAGGAGCAGTAATTTGACCATAACATTCACATGAAAATCCAATGGAAGAGATTCAAACTGATCTGGAAAGCTAACTCAAAGCCCCACAATTGATATGCAGGAAGAAATTCAAGATTTCAATGGGAAGCGTGTACTCATACTAGCAATTAATGAGTGGGTCCGAAATTGTCAACAATAATGCAAGTCTTCTCAACTTTGGAGCCTATATAAAGGGGCCTTTGGCAATCCATTTTGGGGCATCACTCTCTTTGTAATATATCTCCTATATTAGTAGCATTTCTCTGAAAAATATGAGTTTTATTTATTATAGTATGAGTAGCTAAACCTTTAGCTAGAGCTAGGGGTGAAGCTTAAGTAAGATAATAGTATTGTTCTTGGCTTTTCAAAAGGTCTCCAATGTTATATCTTTTTAGTTGTCTAATGAGATATGTCAATGATTTTGTTTTGTGAAAACTTTGATTTGTTGTAGACAAATTTGGCACCATGAATGCTTAGTTTTACATAACAACAATTGGCTTCATAAACTCTTTTAAGGGAACTAGAAAGATAGTTTTCAAAAGTTATAAACTTTCAAGTGCTTAATGTTTTTATCTTCCAATTGAAATCACTTGATTGTTAGATTTCAATTGAGTTATATAATATAGCCAAGAACAACTCTATTATTTTACTTAAGTGGAATCCCATAGCTCTAGTACGTAGTCTACTATATAAAGCCTTAAAATTCACAACTAGATTGACATTCTCATTCTTCAAAATATCCCTGTGGTTCGACACTCGGATTTTCGAGAAATTTATTACTTGAGACAAACCTATACTTGGGTGTGTAACGATAAAGTATTATCAAGTTTTGGCGCCGTTGCCGGGGATATCCCTTGGAGAACGGTCCATCTCTTTGTGTATTTTTAAGTAAGACTCCAAAAGGTTGGTAATCTCTTTCTTATTCTTTTGTATTTTTTGTTTTTGGTAAGCATATGTAAATAAGTAGCATTTAGGATAGCATAAATACTCATTGTGTGCTTATCATTTATATGCATAATTGGTTACGTGATTTAAAAAGGGTCGATTAATAAGGAGTGAAGTAGATAATTCGGGTAAACATTTCAAAAATATGGATGAAGGTGATATAGAAAATCCTAATGAATTAATAGGAAATCAACAAGTGAGTTCCATGCGAGATTTCTTAGAACCTCAACATAATACTATTCCATCATGCTTTGTTTATCCACAAAATGCTCATAATTTTAAACTCAAGCCCGGTATGATTCAATTACTTCTCAATTTTTATGGACTTGAATCTGAAAACCCTTATTTGCATTTGAAAGAATTTGAGGAAATCTGTGTCACTTTAAACGATACAACATGCACTCAAGAATCAATTAAGTTAAAGTTATTTCTGTTTTCTCTCAAAGATAAAGCAAAAATATGGCTTAATTATTTAAGGCATGGATCAATTACATCTTGGCAACAAGTGCAAACCGAGTTTTTAGAAAAAAATTCTTTCCAATTCATAAAATAAATTCTTTGAAGAAGCAAATCAAAAACTTTTTCCAAAAGCCTAATGAACAATATTTTCAATGTTGGGAACGTTTTTGTTACACCCCGTAGTTCCAGGGTATGTATGTAAGGACGTACGTACGAGAATACGACATTAAAATTGGAAAGGAAGAAAGATGTGATTTTTCGACGGAAAAGTTTCCGGATTTTATGAAGGAAAAAGGTTTTTTATTGAGAATTGGATTCTCAACTTTGGTATTTAAGACTTTAAGAATTTTTAGGAATTATGGAATTTTATTTCCGGAATTGGTCACGTGGGGCCCACGGGAGAAATTTACGGTTTGTGGGGCCCACTTTATTTTCGGATTTTTGGCATTACGGATATTTTTCGGGAGATGGAATATTTTGGACGAGTAGGGGGCGACACGTGTCACCCCCCCCCCCTTGAGGCCATGTGGGCCGATTGTTAGTGTTGGACGGTTTTGTGTGGGACAAGTGGCAAGCCACTTGTCCCATTGTTATGGTGGACATATGGTTGGTAGTTTACCCACACACATGTACCCAATCCTCACCTTACACTTGCTTTGATCTTGGCCCTTGATTTCTATAAATACCCTCGAGTGCAAGACTTATTCTTCATCCCACACTTAGATTTTCCAAGGCAAAACTCCTCCTTTCCTTGCGAGCTCTCGCCATGGGCTGAATTGGTGAGCTAAAGTGGTCCAAAAATTCTAAAGTTTTAAGTGTTCTTTCTTAGGGTGTTAGGAAGATTGTGTACCAAGAGTTGGAAAAGATTTCACACCCTAGCCTAGAAACGTTGCCGCCGAAAGTTGCCAAATCAGAGCCTAAGTGTTCTTCACTTTTGAGTCGATCTTGAAGAGGAGTTGGTTAGAAACTTCTAAGGTCACTTGGAGCGGGTTGGAACGTAAGGAATCGAGCTAAACGTTGCTCGTGATCGACTTATTAATCTTGGATAATTTTGGGCTTATCGAGGTAATGATCTTAGTCCTTCTATTGTAATTGGATATTACATGTCAGAAGTAGTTTAGAATCGAGTATAAGATATATGGAAGGATGGTTATAAAGAATTGAATTGTATTTACATTTGACCGTATTTACGAGACTTGTAGTATTATTTTGGAGTAGAATTGTACACGTCAGGTTAGGCGTAACCCCCTCGAGTTGTTGGCTTGGTAGCCGCCTTGTTATAGGAGAAGATTTGTGTGGTCATGTGGGGAGTGCACGAATTTTCCGTAGAATAATGACCTTGTACTTAGAATTGTTCTACGAAGAGATCTAGAGGTTGATAGCCGCTTGTGGCCTTTATAGTCAAGACTACGAGTAGCGTATTCTACTCAAGGGTGGAAAAGGCTAGCGAGTTATAGTACTTTGGAGCGCTTTGCTAATTGTCGATAATCGTCGCGAGGTATGTGAACCTCTTCCTATCTTTTCTAGCATGATTGTGTGAACTATGTAGTACGGTGACGACGCTAAACTAAGCAATTTGGTTGGTTTAAAACATAAAGTGTTATAACGGCTTTATGGGAAGTTTGTTATAACAACTTTATGTAGGTAACGAAATGGTTTGTGGTTTTTAAAAGATAAGAGACTTGACTTATAAATGACTTGATGTGAAATATTAAGGACTTGATTTGTGTTAAGAAGTTGTGAAACCGCATTTATGAGAAATGGGTAATTGGGTTTTAAAAGGAATAAGTTATATTGATTTCGGAAATGAGAATAAGTATCGAACAAACCACTGCAGCGTTAATAAAGGAAAATGTATTGACAAATAATTAATTATATTAAAACCAGTAGAAATCTCCATCTGCATAGAAGCTACGATAAGACAAAATTGTATTACATTTCCTAGATCATGGCTGCTTTAATAAGATCATTAATAACAAGTATTGATTTTTCTTAAATTCCAAAGTAAGGAACTTGTTTTCTAAAAGAAAAGAGATTTGAGGAATTTGAAGTGTTTTGGTTTAAAAGAAAGGCATGGTTTTGTCTTAAATTGGTTTAAAACATAAAGTGTTATAATAGCTTTATGGGAAGTTAGTTATAACGACTTTATGAAGACAAAAGAATGGTTTTATTATTGGATTTAAAATGGTAACTTGACTTTAAAGGGAGAAGTGATTTGGTTTAAAAAGAAGGTATGGAAATTGTTTTGGTTTACTTAAAAAGATAGTTACTCTATTTTGATACTACGGGTATCGTGTGACTTTTTGTGAAAGAAATGGATCTTTTAAAGTGTTAAAATACGTAGTACCTTGGGGTTAAAATCCGGATTTGTTGTAATAAAATGAAAGTCTATGAGTACGTTGAACTTGTCTATGCTTGTTGTGATAGCCTTTGTTGTGCAAGTGTTTTGATTCTGTATACCAGTCTCTCGATGGAGCGGTTATCTTGTTATATCCTCGACTCATCGACACGTGGGTGGCCCACGTATGGTTCCATTAGATTGTTGTTCCATGGACTAGCTCTCCATGAGGTTTTACCGATTCGGCTTTGGTATTTGGTAGTTGGCTCGTGATTGCCTGGCCGTGGCTGATTCGCTTTGGTTCTCGTAGTTAGCCTTCAGACTTGCCCTGCTCAGTTTTGTGGCGGTCTCGTGACTACGGCCGTGATCCGTGGTTAGCTCGGTTACTTACCCCGCCGCCTACGTGGCGCAGTGAGGATCTCGTAGAGGCTATCGACTTGCCACGGTCGCCTTCGCGGTGAAGTATCGTGACTTACGGTTGTGATCCGTGGTTAGCCCGTTATTTCGCCGCCTACGTGGCGCAAGCGAGGATCTGGTAGAGGCTATCGACTTGCCACGGTCGCCTTCGCGAGTTTTGTGTTTTGTGGCGGTCTCGTGATTACGCTTTGGTATCCGGTAGTTGGTCTCACGATTTCGCCGGCCGACGTGACGCAGGTGGATCGGTAGAGGCCTTCGATTTGCCCCGTGTCGCCTTCGCGAGTCGTTGTTTGGACGAAGTTTTGTGACGCAGGTGGATCTCGTGGTTAGCCTACGATTGCCCCGGCCGACGCGACGCAGGTGGATCCGTAGAGGCTATCGTTTGCCTTGGCCACCGCGTGATATAGCCATTTGGTATTGTTGCACGGTAGGTTCCGTAGCCGGCTTTCGATTGCCCGGCCACATTGATGATGCAGTCGATCCGTAGCTATGCCTTCGCATTTGCCCCAGACGGTTTTGTGACACAGGGACCCGATGTTCATGTACTCTCGTGTTATTATATCATAGATCGCCAAGGTGAGGAAGGTATTCCACGGGCATGATTGATGTTGGGGGCGTGAGACCCATTGTTATATTTGAGTGATGACTTTGAGGGCGTGAGTCCCTGACTTGACATGACTGCCTATATGTTGTGTATTGTAGTTTGGTTATCACACATGTCTCCTACTTTATATAGACTATTATGATTTCATTTACGTGATTTTCGCCACATACTGTACCACAGATCGACCTCCTTCGGGCCGCTCATGCCGCAGGTAGAGGTACACCGATTGTTGATCCTCGCCATGGATCACAATTCAACGTTGGGAAGCTCCGCTTCTCCGAGGCTTATCTTTTGGTATAGTCCCGTCATTGTAGGTACTTGTACATTCGTGGTATGGCGGCCCCGTCCGTCATAGTTGTTGTTACATTCTTAGAGGTCCGTAGTAATCACGCGCGGTGGTTTGAATAGGATTTACTGCTCGATTTTGATGTATATATACGCGAAGGTAACCGCTTGGGTTAACTCGCTTTATTATTATATATCTGCTTTCAGTTTTTATTTCCACGATTTTCTCCGATGTCAGATCACCAGGTGCCCGGTAGGCACCACCACGCCCGGTCGGGTCGTGACAAAAGTGGTATCAGAGCCGTTAATCCTCGGAAAGTGTCTACAGACCGTGTCTAGTAGAGTCTTGATTATCGGTGTGTTGTGCACCACATCTATAATCAGGAGGCTACAGGATATTTAGGATTGGTTCCCATTCTTCTCACTCTGAGATCGTGCCTTAGAGTTGTGTTATAAGTTGGACTCCCTCTGACGTATTCTTATTTACCCGTTACGCCTCTACGCAAGGCAACCAGAGCCCAGAATGGCAAGGCAGCAGAGAGAGTTGCGAGTAGAGCACAGAGGGTTACGAAGGCACAGGCCTGGTCATTACCTGAGATAGTACTTCAGACGACGAGTTTTATGACGCCGCTAGCCCCAGCAGAGTTTAGAGCGGCAACAGTTTCTACTGAGGCCACGATACCTGAGCCTCCAGTGCCACGGCCAGGAGCCGAGGATATGAGTTCAAGGAGATGGCCCGCCATTAGCTAGGCCGCGGCCGGAATGAGGACGACGGAGCCGGTGGTTCCGGCAGCATCGCTGATTCACCCTAGATCCGATAGTCCGAGACTTCGTATTTCTTGCAGTCGCCGCAGTTCTATGGATAGAGTCGAGGACGATCCTCGTGGTGTCGTGCTAGTTTGGGAGATTGTTATACCGCGCGCCGCCATGTGGATGAGAGGATGTCCAAGTGTGGCGGGTACAAGAGGACGACTCACCCACGGCCGGGCCATGTTCATTGTTCGGGAGAAGGAGGTGTTAGTCGATGAGGTCATCTCATCGCCACGACCGAACCTCGCGGATCGTGCCCTACCTGGGCACCCTTCTACCTTAACAATACAAGTAGACTGCGGGACTGAAATAACACCTCTTTTTTTTTTTCTTTTTTTTTTCTTTTAAATAAACGTACGTGCAAGGGCAAAGCCGACAAGGCTGTCATATATACATAAACAAAAGACACTATACCGCATACGAGTCCAATCCTACATATGAATACAGCACTTGGAGTTAAATCAACTACGACGGACAAGGCCCCGCCGCACTCCATAAATGTACAAAAGCATGCATCACGGAACTATACCAAAATGATAAACTCCTTAACAGCGGAGCTATCCAAAACCCCGAGCAGATCCTACACTGCCGATCACCAAACAACAGACCTACACTGCGGCATTTAACGCACCTCAAGGAGGTCAAGATAGAATGTACTAAGTATGTGAACTCAAAATATCAGAACAAATCATAAATTTAACAAAACAGAGACATGTATGATAATCAAATTACTTCACAATACATAAACAAATATATCCAGCCAAGGACGATGCCCTCAAAGTCGCATTAAAACATAACCACGGGTCTCACGCCCATAATATCAATCATGCCCGTGAATCCTTCCTCACCGCCAGCCCATGATATAATATAACCTCAAGTCCCACCTGGTATAGCATCTTGTGGGTTTACCCTCACTTATACTCTTACCCCGGGAGTATGGTAAAGCAGTGGTATAGCATCTTGGGGTTTACCCTCACTTATACTCTACCCTGCAGGTGGTATAACGCCTCGGGCTTGCCTCATTTATACTCTTACCCTATCTCAACCTACCACAAACAACACATAAAGCAGTGGTACAGCGTCTGGGTTTACCCTCACTAATACTCTTACCCTGGAGGAGTGGTATAACGCCTGGGCTTGCCCTCATTTATACTCTTACCCTATATCGACCGACCATCAAACAAGACACAAGCACAACCATGTCTTTTATAAAAATCCGAATTTAACCCAAGATTACAATAACTAAGATACCCGTGGAATCCCACATCACCGCTTCAGACGCTCCATGTAACTTATAACAAGACGGCCCTCCAACCGAGAGTCGCGCAACATAATAAAACATAATACTTGTACTCAAAGGCTATCAAGAAAGACACATAGGTTAATTCTCAATTAACCAAGCCAAAGTACTTATCAAGGCACAAATAGAATAGTTCTCATTTAACAAGCCAAAGTACTTATCAAGGCACACTTAGACAAATTCTCAATTTATCAAGCCAAAGTACTAATCAGCACACTTAGACAAATTCTCAATTTATCAAGCCAAAGTACTTAATCAAGGCATACATAGAATAATTCTCTTTAACAAGTCAAAGTACTTATCAAGGCACACTTAGACAAATCCTCAATTTATCAAGCCAAAGTACTTAATCAAGGCATACATAGAATAATTCTCTTTAACAAGTCAAAGTACTTATCAAGGCACACTTAGACAAATCCTCAATTTATCAAGCCAAAGTACTTAATCAAGGCATACATCGAATAATTCTCTTTAACAAGTCAAAGTACTTATCAAGGCACACTTAGACAAATCCTCAATTTATCAAGCCAAAGTACTACGACGCACATTCCTTTATAAAAGACTCCTTTCTATGTAAAGCCCCAAGATACTAACACCCGTAGTATCAAGGCGTGTCTATTTTTCAAAGTAAGTTACTACACTTTTAGAAAACTCATTTCAAAGCTTGAAATCAAGTAACTCCAAATTTTCACAATCTAGGCAACTTATGCCGATTTAATCAAAATAGACAACTTTCTAAACCTTCCATAAAGCCGTTATAACCAACTTCCCATAAAGCCGTTATAACCCTTTACGGTTTTAGACGATCCATTCCTTCAATAACCAAGAGACTTATACTATGAAAACCAAGTATCACATACTTACAAATCAAGTTCTTAACTTTCAAAATACTTCAAGTCTCTTAATAGTTAGAAAACAAGTTTTCTTCTACTTTTTAAACCTCAAGTAACTTCACCCTTAACGCAAGTTACTTCTCTTAAATCATGTCATTTCTCCTCTTTAAATCAAATAAGTAAATCACTCTTTGACTCCCTAAAGTCATTATAATGACCTTTAGGTTTTAGAACAAGGCACTAGCCAAAAGATTTGGAAACCACTTCCTTTTTAAGTCTCTATGTACTTTAAGAAAATACCTTCACTTTTAAGAACCCAAACTTCATCAAGAAAATGGATTCTACAACTTACAATTTAAACATCAAGGTACACTCAAGGAAGTACATAGAACAAATTCTATTTTAGGCAATCCAAATACAAGCAAGGAATGGATCATTCAAGGAGTAGAACTTACTTTCTTTATTCTGGAATCATGCTGTAAGAGGAGATAGTTCACATACCTTTCGCTAAATCCACAAGCTGCCGAATACGCTGACGTAGAAGTGTCAACCTATAATGGTCACAACAAGGCTATCAACTTCTAGTCTCTATGTAGAATAATACTAAGTACTTAGTCTCTAATTCTACGGAAAATCGCAAAGACTTCCTTTGTTTCTACTCACTTTGCCACCTTTTCAAGGCCGAATACAATAACCAACAAGCCACATTTAAGGCTCCAAACAACAACCAAACAAAGGGATTACACGCCTTACACTACGTGTAAAATTCCGCCCCATAATTCATACGAAATAGTAATATACTTCACTAGCCATTCTCGCCAACATACAACCAACATCACTAAGTCTTTTCCAACCCTTTTCCAAATTCCAAGTTCTTAGGTCAAAATGTTATTTAGTCATATAACATCAACAACTACAATTTCCTTCTTTATTCAACACGACGACTTAAACTAATAACCAACTTGAATTCCAATCTTAAAGCTAAACATGCTAGATTTCTGATTAGGGTTCCAATAGTCAAAATACTTATCAAACTTCATACAATATAACACATGCTTGCTAAAATCCATAGCTACAACAATAAGTAAGTCTTAACTACTAAAACGACAAAATTTATACCTTTCCAAGCCCTTAAAATTTCCAAGATCCAAAGTCGCTTCTTAGCAATTCTTAGCTCCTTTCCTTTACGCTCCAATCCGCCCAAGCACTCCTTAGAGGCCTATGAAGAACCCATCTTCAAGTTCCAACTTCAAAGTCAAGAACTCCTTAGTTTCCGCCTTGACTAACGTAAAAATACGCTTTTTCCAAATCTTTCTATCGAGATATCCTTACAATACCCTAGGGACATTGGGTTAAAGTCTTGTGGCTAATGGATCAAAACTATAAAATTTTTGTGCTGAATAATATGAAAGCCGAGAGCTTCACTTCTCTCTAAGGGTTCTAATTTTTCTAAGTGTAGAAAATGCCAAGTCTTGCACTAGTAGGATATATATAACACATCGAGGGTTAAGATTGCAACACATGAGTGGTTAGGATTTAAAATCACATGGATCGCTCTGCCGCAAGTCGACTAGTCAATAATGTCAAGCTAGCAAGACAAATCTTCCAAGGTGGTCAATGACCATTTTACCCTCACTCTAATTTCGACCAAGACATTGTGGTGCCACGTGTCGCCTCTCATTCGCCCATAAAATTCAGAACCCTCGTGGGCCCCACAAAACGTAAAATTTCTGTGGGCCCCACGTGACCAAATCCAACAAAATAAATTTCCATAATAAAAAGTTCTATACTTTACAAATAATACATTTTGAGAATCCAATTCTCAACAACGAATATTTTTCCTTTCCGACGTCCTAAGACTTTCCGTTTAAAAACAATCCTTCCTTTCGCACTAATTCCAAGTCTCAGGCTCTCTTACGCACATTCACTTACACATGTCCCGAACTTACGGTGTAACATTCTTCCTTAGAAACATTCGCCCCGAATGTTCTTAGTCGCTGTCAAGCCATATAAATTCCTGCATAAACTCTATAATATGCTTACCAATCAAAATCAAGACAAGACTAACGATGCCACACCTGGCCATCGCCTAACATACGTAAACATAATAATGGACCTTCCGTCCGTGGTCCCTTCTCACAAAACTCAAAGGTTACAGTCTTCCCAAACACGGGATCCTTAAAGGTTCCTTTCTTTCTTTCCTTACTTGTCATACTTTCTCGTACTTTCAAACTCATCTAGTACACGTACAAAATCTCAAATTTTGTTTCTGTTCTCCAATCCTTGGAGTTACTATCCAAACTTAGCCATATTGTTACTTACTTTCCCGTTAAGGCTCTTCTCGGTCCTTACGACTAAACTGGGAACGCATCCACAAACTCGTACCACAATTAACTAAACTTGGGCCTTGCATCCTCGGGACCCTATCACATAACGGGACCACTTCTAACTGACATCACCTCATTTCATACTACCGGCTAACCCGTAATGAGTCTATAACCCGACTCATCGTCACACTTAACTTCTCATTCTTAGTCTGAAATAAATCTTTCTCTTATCTCAAGGTACTTCTTACCCTATCCCCTATTTACTGGAGGTCGTCTCATATGCCAAAGTATTCCTACTGCACAATCTTCCCTAACGGTCTTACACTGTCAGGGGGCAATTACAACTTGTGAACTTTATACAACTATAGTCTCAGTTCACCTATCATTCTTGTCAACGTTCTTACTTCTCACTTTACTAATCAAAGTATCCCTACCTCTGGGGTACTATCACTTACAACGGCTAGCACCGCTATCCTGGTCAATAACATAACTGCTTCTCTCATGACCCTATAGTCTTCTCCTAACCGAGAAACTGGAGGCTCTGGTGCTGAGGCCTCAAAACCTGGCGCAGAAGAACTTGCCGACTGCGGAACACCATCCGGTATACCCTGGGCATAAGCACTATCAACTCTCTGAGTCTGACTAGTAGCTCTTGCTACTCCTTTGCCCTCCTGGGCGGCCGCTCTCCTCGAGGCATAATCAGAACACAACAATACGCCGAGAGGAATTTTCTTACTAACATGCCAATCTATGGCACGATCTTAGAGTGAGAAGAATAGAAACCAACTCCTAAATGTCCTATAGCCTCCTGCTTATGGGCGCGCGCAACACACCGATAATCAAGACTCTACTAGACACGGTCAGAAACATTCCGAGGATCGATCGCTCGATACCACTCTGTCACGACCTGAACCTCGCTCGTGATCGTGCCCTACCCGCACCTTCTACCTTAACAATACAAGTAGATCATGGATCAAATAACACCTCTTTTTTTTTTTTTTTTTTTTTTTTTTTTTTTTTTAAACAAACGTACGGGCAAGGCGGCAAAGCCGATGCGCTGCCATATATACATAAACAAAAGACACTATACCGCATACGAGTCCAATCCCATATGAATACGCACTTAGGAGTTAAATCGAACTATGACGGACAAGGCCCCGCCGCACCCATAAATGTACAAAAGCTCAGATCGATGGAACTATACCAAAATGATAAACTCCCGAACAAAGCGGAGCTATCCAAAACCCCGAGCAGATCCTACACCGCCGATCACCAAACAATGCACCTACACTCGCAGATGAACGCACTTCAAGGAGGTCAAGACAAGAATGTACCAAGTATGGAACTCGAAATATCAGAACAAATCATAACACTTAACAAAACAGAGACATGTATGATAATCAAATTACAGCCACAATACATAAACAAATATATCCAAGGACGCATGCCTCAAAGTCGCATTAAAACATAACCACGGGTCTCACGCCCATAATATCAATCATGCCCGTGGAATCCTTCCTCACCGGCAAATTCATGATATAATATAACCTCAAGTCCCACCTGGTATATAGCATCTTGGGGTTTACCCTCACTTATACTCTTACCCCGGGAGTAGGTGGTAAAGCGGTGGTATAGCATCTGGGGTTTACCCTCACTTATACTATTACCCTGCAAGGTGGTATAACGCCTGGGCTTGCCCTCATTTATACTCTTACCCTATCTCAACCGGCCACAAACAACACATAAAGCGTGTGGTACAACGCCTGGGTTTACCCTCACTAATACTCTTACCCCGGATGAGGTGGTATAACGCCTTGGGCTTGCCCTCATTTATACTCTTACCCTATCTCGACCGACCATCAAATAAGACACAAGCACAACCATGTCTTTTATAAAAATCCGAATTTAACCCAAGATTACAATAACTAAGATACCCGTGGAATCCCACATCACCGCTTGCAGACGTCCATGTAACTTATAACAAGACAAATTACCCAACCGAGAGTCGCGGCAACATAATAAAACATAATACTTGTACTCAAAGGCTATCAGCAGCACACATAGGTTAATTCTCAATTAACCAAGCCAAAGTACTTATCAAGGCACAAATAGAATAGTTCTCATTTAACAAGCCAAAGTACTTATCAAGGCACACTTAGACAAATTCTCAATTTATCAAGCCAAAGTACTAATCAGGGCACACTTAGACAAATTCTCAATTTATCAAGCCAAAGTACTTAATCAAGGCATACATAGAATAATTCTCTTTTAACAAGTCAAAGTACTTATCAAGGCACACTTAGACAAATCCTCAATTTATCAAGCCAAAGTACTTAATCAAGGCATACATAGAATAATTCTCTTTTACAAGTCAAAGTACTTATCAAGGCACACTTAGACAAATCCTCAATTTATCAAGCCAAAGTACTTAATCAAGGCATACATCGAATAATTCTCTTTTAACAAGTCAAAGTACTTATCAAGGCACACTTAGACAAATCCTCAATTTATCAAGCCAAAGTACTACGTACGTACATTCCTTTATAAAAGACTCCTTTCTATGTAAAGCCCCAAGATACTAACACCCGTAGTATCAAGGCGTGTCTATTTTTCAAAGTAAGTTACTACACTTTTAGAAAACTCATTTCAAAGCTTGAAATCAAGTAACTCCAAATTTTCACAATCTAGGCAACTTATGCCGATTTAATCAAAATAGACAACTTTCTAAACCTTCCATAAAGCCGTTATAACCAACTTCCCATAAAGTCGTTATAACCCTTTACGGTTTTAGACGATCCATTCCTTCAATAACCAAGAGACTTATACTATGAAAACCAAGTATCACATACTTACAAATCAAGTTCTTAACTTTCAAAATACTTCAAGTCTCTTAATAGTTAGAAAACAAGTTTTCTTCTACTTTTAAACCTCAAATAACTTCACCCTTAACGCAAGTTACTTCTCTTAAATCATGTCATTTCTCCTCTTTAAATCAAATAAGTAAATCACTCCTTTGACTTCTAAAGTCATTATAATGACCTTTAGGTTTTAGAACAAGGCACTAGCCAAAAGATTTGGAAACCACTTCCTTTTAAGTCTCTATGTACTTTAAGAAAATACCTTCACTTTTAAGAACCCAAACTTCATCAAGAAAATGGATTCTACAACTTACAATTTAAACATCAAGGTACACTCGGAAGTACATAGAACAAATTCTATTTTAGGCAATCCAAATACAAGCAAGGAATGGATCATTCATGAGTAGAACTTACTTTCTTTATTCTAAGGAATCATGCTAGAAGGAGATAGTTCACATACCTTTCTACTAAATCCACAAGCTGCCGAATACGCCGCATTTAGAAGTGTCAACCTATAATGGTCACAACAAGGCTATCAACTTCTAGTCTCTATGTAGAATAATACTAAGTACTTAGTCTCTAATTCTACGGAAAATCGGGCAAGACTTCCTTTGTTTCTACTCACTTTGCCACCTTTTCAAGGCCGAATACAATAACCAACAAGCCACATTTAAGGCTCCAAACAACAACCAAACAAAGGGATTACACGCCTTACACTACGTAAAATTCCGCCCATAATTCATACGAAATAGTAATATACTTCACTAGCCATTCTCGCCAACATACAACCAACATCACTAAGTCTTTTCCAACCCTTTTCCAAATTCCAAGTTCTTAGGTCAAAATGTTATTTAGTCATGACAACATCAACAACTACAATTTCCTTCTTTATTCAACATGCGATTTACTTAAACTAATAACCAACTTGAATTCCAATCTTAAAGCTAAACATGCTAGATTTCGGATTAGGGTTCCAATAGTCAAAATACTTATCAAACTTCATACAATATAACACATGCTTGATAAAATCCATAGCTACAACAATAAGTAAGTCTTAACTACTAAAACGACAAAATTTATACCTTTCCAAGCCCTTAAAATTTCCAAGATCCAAAGTCGCGCCTTAGCAATTCTTAGCTCCTTTCCTTAAGCTCCAATCCGCTCCAAGCACTCCTTAGAGGCCTATGAAGAACCCATCTTCAAGTTCCAACTTCAAAGTTGAAGAACTCCCTTAGTTTCCGCCTTGCGACTAACGTAAAAATACGCTTTTTCCAAATCTTCTATCGAGATATCCTTTCAATACCCCTAGGGACCTTGGGTTAAAGTATTGTGTGTAATGGATCAAAACTATAAAATTTTTGTGTGGTAAATAACATGAAAGCCGAGAGCTTCACTTCTCTCTCTAAGGGTTCTAATTTTTTCTAAGTGTAGAAAATGCCAAGTCTTGCACTAGTAGGATATATATAACACATTGGAGGGTTAAGATTGCAACACATGAGTGGTTAGGATTTAAAATCACATGGATCAAGCCTAAGTGGCAAGTTGACTAGTCAATAATGTCAAGCTAGCAAGACAAATCTTCCAAGGTGGTCAATGACCATTTTACCCTCACTCTAATTTCGACCAAGACCTTGTGGGGGTGCCACGTGTCGCCCTCTCATTCGTCCATAAAATTCCGTAACCCTCGTGGGCCCCACAAAACGTAAAATTCCTCGGGTGGGCCCCACGTGACCAAATCCGAACAAAATAAATTTCCATAATAAAAAAAAGTTCTATACTTTACAAATAATACATTTTGAGAATCCAATTCTCAACAACGAACATTTTTCCTTTCCGACGTCCGGAAGACTTTCCGTCGGAAAAACAATCCTTCCTTTCGCACTAATTCCAAGTCTTGTGCTCCTTACGTACATTCACTTACACATGTCCTGAACTTACGGGGTGTAACACCTACCTCGTTGTGGCCGTTGTAATAGACTCCATTATGGGGAGTGTCGTACTACTTTGACAGCTTGTATGCTTGCGGCCAACAGGGCCATTTGGTGAGAGTTTGTCCGACCAGAGGTAGCACAGATGTAGAGACTCTGTTCATCGCCTTATATAGCTAGGCGCCCGGCAGGGCAGGATTATGATTAGAGCGACAAAGGGAAAGTGAGGCAGTAGTTGCAGAGATATCTTCAGCCCTTAGGAGACGGGTTTATGTTGTTATGGTGGATACATGTTAAGTGCTATGTACGGATAGCATTGTGTTAAGTGTGAATTAGAAAACATGGGTAGTTGAAAAGAGGAGTATGGGGACGTGGAAGGTGTGAGCCTTAGAATTTATAACAGTTAGGACCTCGGATGCAAGGCCGTCTTGAGTGGATGATTTTACGGTTGGTCTTTGTCGAAGTACTTGGTATGCGTGAAATATATTGTGGGATAATTCCATGGGTAGTTTGAGATAGAAGTGGTAGCTTTCATGACGTGAATTAGTAAGATTGTTCCGGATCGGGGAACGAGAGAGTTTGGCGCGATAGCGGGTCGGGTTGAGGCCAGATCGCGGGTCAACCCGCAGCCCGGAATGAGGTGGGGTCAGTTTGAGGTGGTCCCGCCAGGTGGTAGGGTCACGAGGGTGCTAGGCCCAAGTTTAGGTAACCATCGTATGAGTTCGTGGATGTGTTCGACCAGAATCGGATCGTGAAGGACGGGAATGGCCTTAAGGGAATGAGAGGCTTGTAGATGACCAAGTTTGGAGGTAGTGACTCCAAGGTTTTGGAAACTGAAGCGATGACTGGAGTATGGTACGTGTACTAGAAAGAGTTCGGGTGTACGAGAAGGGTACGACGAGTAAGGAAAGAAGTGAACGTGTGTTAATAGAATAAAAGTGATCATTTTGTTGTGAAGTGAAGATGCGAAGGGAGTATCCTTTAGACCATGGGTGGAAGCTTTTGTGATGTTAGAGGTGATTCCTCGTTGGCTTGGATTGGAGTTTTGCGCATGTGGTATATTATGGCCAGGTGTGGCATAAGTGGTTTTGTAAGTATAGTAGTGAAGACTATACCAGCGCATGTATGTTTTGAGACTTAGAAGGAACATTCGGGATGAATGTTTCTAAGGGGGGAAGAATGTTACACCCCGTAGTTCCAGGGTATGTATGTAAGGACTTACGTACGAGAATACGACATTAAAATTGGAAAGGAAGAAAGATGTGATTTTTCGACGAAAAAGTTTCCGGATTTTATGAAGGAAAAAGGTTTTTTATTGAGATTTGGATTATCAACTTTGGTATTTAAGACTTTAAGAATTTTTAGGAATTATGGAATTTTATTTCCGGAATTGGTCACGTGGGGCCCACGGGAGAAATTTACGGTTTGTGGGGCCCACTTTATTTTCGGATTTTTGGCATTACGGATATTTTTCGGGAGATGGAATATTTTGGACGAGTAGGGGGGCGACACGTGTCACCCCCCTTGAGGCCATGTGGGCCGATTGTTAGTGTTGGACGGTTTTGTGTGGGACAAGTGGCAAGCCACTTGTCCCATTGTTATGGTAGACATATGGTTGGTAGTTTACCCACACACATGTACCCAATCCTCACCTTACACTTGCTTTGATCTTGGCCCTTGATTTCTCTATAAATACCCCTTGAGTGCAAGACTTATTCTTCATCCCACACTTAGATTTTCCAAGGCAAAACTCCCTCCCCTTTCCTTGTGAGCTCTCGGCCATGGGCTGAATTGGTGAGCTAAAGTGGTCCAAAAATTCTTAAAGTTTTAAGTGTTCTTCCTTAGGGTGTTAGGAAGATTGTGTACCAAGAGTTGGAAAAGATTTCACACCCCTAGCCTAGAAATGTTGCCTTGGCCGAAAGTTGCCAAATTGTAGCCTAAGTGTTCTTCACTTTTTGGAGTTGGATCTTGAAGATGAGTTGGTTAAAAACTTCTAAGGGTCGCTTGGAGCGGGTTGGAACGTAAGGAATTGGAGCTAAACGTTGCTCAGGATCGACTTATTAATCTTGGATAATTTTGGGCTTATCGAGGTAATGATCTTAGTCCTTCTATTGTAATTGGATATTACATGTTGTAGTAGTTTAGAATTGAGTATAAGATATATGGAAGGATGGTTATAAAGAATTGAATCAGATTTACATTTGGACCGTATTTACTGAGACTTGTAGTATTATTTTGGAGTCAATTGTACACGTCCGGTTAGACGTGTAACCCCCTCGAGTTGTTGGCTTGTAGCGGGCCTCGTTGAGGAGGAGATTTGTGTGGTTGCGCGGGAGGAGGTCGCCAATTTTCCGTAGAATAATGACCTTGTACTTAGAATTGTTCTACGAAGAGATCTAGAGGTTGATAGACGCCAGGCCTTTATAGTCAAGTACTACGAGTAGCGTATTCTACTCGGGCGGTGGAAAAGGCTAGCAGGGTTATAGTACTTTGGAGCGTTTTGCTAATTGTCGATAATCGTCGCGAGGTATGTGAACCTCTTCCTATCTTTTCTAGCATGATTGTGTGAACTATGTAGTACGGTAGACGTACGTGTGCTAAACGAATTTGGTTGGTTTAAAACATAAAGTGTTATAACGGATTTATGAGAAGTTTGTTATAGCAACTTTATGTAGGTAACGAAATGGTTTGTGGTTTTTAAAAGATAAGAGACTTGACTTATAAATGACTTGATGTGAAATATTAAGGACTTGATTTGTGTTAAAAAGTTGTGAAACCGCATTTATGAGAAATGGGTAATTGGGTTTTAAAAGGAATAAGTTATATTGATTTCGGAAATGAGAATAAGTATCGAACAAACCACTGAAGCGTTAATAAAGGAAAATGTATTGACAAATAATTAATTATATTAAAACCAGTAGAAACCTCCATCTGCATAGAAGCTAAGATAAGACAAAATTGTATTACATTTCCTAGATCATGGCTGCTTTAATAAGATCATTAATAACAAGTATTGATTTTTCTTAAATTCCAAAGTAAGGAACTTGTTTTCTAAAAGAAAAGAGACTTGAGGAATTTGAAGTGTTTTGGTTTAAAAGAAAGGCATGGTTTTGTCTTAAATTGGTTTAAAACATAAAGTGTTATAATAGCTTTATGGGAAGTTAGTTATAACGACTTTATGAAGACAAAAGAATGGTTTTATTATTGGATTTAAATTGGTAACTTGACTTTAAAGGGAGAAGTGATTTGGTTTAAAAAGAAGGTATGGAAATTGTTTTGGTTTACTTAAAAAGATAGTTACTCTATTTTGATACTACGGGTATCGTGTGACTTTTTGTGAAAGAAATGAATCTTTTAAAGTGTTAAAATACGTAGTACCTTGGGGTTAAAATCCGGATTTGTTGTAATAAAATGAAAGTCTATGAGTACGTTGAACTTGCCTATGCTTGTTGTGATAGCCTTTGTTGTGCAAGTGTTTTGATTCTCGTATACCGAGTCTCTCGATGAGGGCGGTTATCTTGTTATATCCTCGACCCATCGACACGTTGGGTGGCCCACTGTATGGTTCCATTAGGATTGTTGTTCCATGGACTAGCTCTCCACGAGGTTTTACCGATTCGGCTTTGGTATCCGTAGTTGGCTCGTACTTGCCCGGCCGTAGCCGATTCGCTTTGGTTCGTAGTTAGCCTTCGTACTTGCCTGCTCGCTTTGTGGCGAAGTCTCGTGACTACGGTTGTGATCCGTGGTTAGCTCGTTACTTGCCCCGCGCCACGTGGCGCAGTGAGGATCTGGTAGAGGCTATCACACTTGCCACGCGTGTCGCCTTCGCGCGAAGTATCGTGACTTACGGCCAGTGATCCGTGGTTAGCTCGTTATTTCCCGCCAGCTACGTGGCGCAGGGAGGATCTGGTAGAGGCTATCACACTTGCCACGTGTCAGCTTCGCGAGTTTTGTGTTTTGTGGCGAAGTCTCGTGATTACGGCTTTGGTATCTGGTAGTTGGTCTACGTACTTCCCCCGGTCAGCGACGTGATGCAGGGTGGATCTGGTAGAGGCCTTCGTACTTGCCCCGTGTCAGCGTTTGGACAAAGTTTCGTGATGCAGTGTGGATCTGGTGGTTAGCCTACGTACTTGCCCCGGTCAGCGACGTGATGCAGGGTGGATCTGGTAGAGGCTATCGTACTTGCCTCGATCAGCTTCGTGATATAGTCATTTGGTATTGTTGGTATGGTAGGTTCGTAATCGGCTTTCGATTGCCCGGCCATTGATGATGCAGTTGGATCCGTAGCTATGCCTTCGCATTTCTGCCGTCACGGTTTTGTGACACAGTGGACCTAGTGTTCATGTGTACTCCTGGTGTTATTATATCATGATCGCCAGCGGTGAGAAGGTATTCCACCGCATGATTGATGTTGTGGGCGTGAGACCCATTGTTATATTTGAGTGATGACTTTGAGGGCGAGTCCCCGACTTGACATGATCGCTTATATGTTGTGTAATCGTAGTTTGGTTATCACACATGTCTCCTGCTTTATATAGACTATTATGATTTCATTTACGATTTTCGATTCACATATTTGGTACCGCCAGATCGACTCCTTCGGGCCGCGTCATGCCGCAGTAGAGGTACACCGCTTGTTGATCCTCGCTCATGTGATCACAGCGTTTTGGGAAGCTCCGCTTCTCCGGATGCTTATCTTTGGTATAGTCCTGTCATTGTAGGTACTTGTACATTCGTGGTATGGCGGCCCCGTCCCGTCATAGTTGTTGTACATTCTTGAGGTCCAGTAGTAATCACTGGCGTGGTTTGTAAAGGATTTACTGTTCGATTTTGATGTATATATACAGGAAGGTAACCGTTTTGGGTTAACCTGTTTTTATTATTATATATCTTGTTTCATATGTAAGTTTTTATTTCCGCTGATTTTCTTTGTTGTTGTATCACTAGGGTGCCCGGGGTAAGGCACCAGTCACGGGCCCGGGGTCGGGTCGTGACAGTTTTAAAGGTTTGTTGAATTCTTGCTCTCACCATGATTTTGAAAATTGGAGAACCGTAAGTTTCTTTTATGAAGGCTTAAACTCTGAAACGAAACAATTTGTGGAAATGATGTGTAATGATGAATTTTTAGACAAAAATCCTGAAGATGCACTTGAGTATTTAGACCATTTAGTTGATAAAACTCAGTCTTGGTATAATGAAAGTACTTCGGAAGGTTCAATTAGATCTAATCTTGAAAATGCTAATAAAGGAAAGTATTATCTTAGTCAAGAAGATGATCTAAATGCCAGGATTGTCAGTCTAACTAGAAAAGTTGAAAGCGTGGATTTAACATTTTAACTAAATCTAAGGAAGTCAAATTTGTGCAAAACAAAGACTTGTGTGATATTTGTGTTGTTGAAGGACATTTAACAAATGAATGCCTAAGAATTCCCGTCTTCAAAGAGATGTGTCATGAACAAGCAAATGCGATGTCTCACTTTAAGAAACCATTCCCATCTACTTTTTCTGAGACATATAATTCAAAATGGAGGAACTATCCCAACTTTAGCTGGAGGAATGATAATAATGTTCAACCTTTACCCCAACCAAAATACCTCAAGCTCTAGTTTCACCCCGTATACTAGACCACAAATAAAAAGCCTTGAAGAAACATTGCAAGCATTTATGCAGTGTGCAACAACGATCAACAACCAAATTTCACAAGCCATCAATGAAATTAAAATAACATTATCTACGTTGACAAATTCCTTAAGAACAACTGAAAAGGGGAAGTTTCCGGCTCAACCTCAACAAAACCCTGCTGGTCAATGCCAAATCTGTGCCGAAACATCACCAGAAAATGTCAATTTCGTTACTTGTCACGACCCGTTCTCGGGCCCGTGACTGGTGCCTTACCCGGGCACCCAAGTAGACATACATCAGAGTAACCAGCGGAATATAAACTTGCAAACATGAAACAGTGTAAAATAAGAACAGTCTATCCAAAGAAAAGTTTCCTTTCGGCATGTATATAAATACCAAAAGTGAACAGTTACATCCCAACTTTACAACAGGACTACAGACCTCTAAGAAGGTGTAAACACTATGACGGGACAGGGCCCCGTCATACCCCTGAATGTACAAAATATCTACAACACCAGGGAGAACCGTACCAAAAGTCGAGCCTCCGGAGAAATGGAGCTCCTGACACATGAGTAAAGATCCTAAGAATGAGGATCCACCACCTGCTTTCCCTTACTCGCAGATTGAACGCAGCCTCGGCGAGGTCGCATAACATGTACCAAGTATGTGAAATCAGTAGCATCGATATATATAATTATAACATTTTAAAACCAATTCACAAATATGTATTTAAACAACCAACTTAACCGCACATAGTGCCACATCATAAACAAGAGCAAAAATAGATATAATGTAACTAGTCTTTTCTAGGCCGCTAATGATCGAAGCAAGGCCAATCGCCCATAGTATCATTATGCGAGTCTAATCCTGGAACTCCCGCAGTCCGCATAGGCCCCCTAGGCCCGCATGAGGTATTCCTCGCGACGGGGTAGCTAACCCGCGGCATCGCCCCGACTCCCGCACCGCATGGCCACATAGACCGCATGAGGTATTCTCGACGGGCGTAACACACCCGGAGTGATCATCCTGGAACTCCCGCAGCTCCGCATAGGTCTCATGGACCCGCATGAGGTATTCCTCGCATCGGGGGCGACTAACCCACGGCATCGTAACAAGTCAGGAGGGTGAGTGATATAATACTAACACAACGGCTTATCGTTAAACAACATAAGCACAACAAGAATAACCTCCTTACACAAGCGTCACAAGATACTAACACACGTAGCATCATAACATGTTTATCAAACCAACTTACCATACCTTCAAACATCATTTCAAGCATTTGATAAACAAATAATTAAACCGTTTCTTATCTTTCTTAAGTCGTTATAGCTAACTTCCCATAAAGCTAGTATAACACTTAAACTTTTTATGAAAACCAAGTATTACTTTTCTTCCAAAATGATTCATAACTCTTTTTGAAATATTCAAGATTCTTATTAATTAGAACTCAAGTCCAAAGACATCAAAGTAAAGCCAAATTTAGTTTAACACACGTACGTCTACCGTACTATATATATTTCACAAATATCATGCTCAAAAGGATAGGAAGAATCACATACCTCCTCGGCTAAATCCACTTGCCAAGTCGGATATGTCGCGCGCAGAGTGTCAACCTATAATAGTCAAAACACGCCTATCAACTTCTAGTTTTACGTGGGATTCTTCTAAGTAAGATTTCTCTTAGTCTACGAAAAATTGGGCAGCACCTCCCCCATTTCTACTCAATTCTCCACTTTTTTCAAGGCCCGATAACAGTAACCAACATGCCATAAATAAGGCGCAATAATTCCGAAATTTAAAGAAGGGGATCACACGCCCAAACGGAACGCGATTAACAATCTTCCCCTTAACAACAACAATAATTAAAGAAGGGGATCACACGCCCAAACGGAACGCGATTAACAATCTTCCCCTTAACAACAATGTAAATACAGTCCAAAGTAAATACAGTCCAAAGTAAATACAGTCCTTAAGTTGGGGTCCTTGGCCAACTTTTACAATTTTACTTATCCAATTACTTCATTAGTCATCCAACTTATATTCCAATCTTAATATAAGTTATAGTTTCTTTGTTGTTAACTTCTTAGCAAGTAATGGATACATTTTTACCATTTTAATGGCTAATATGCCAATTCTCCTTTTAACAAGTTAACAAGATCCAAATCATTCCTTATATCTCATACTCCATAATATACTTCCAATATATGTATACTATCCAATATACATAATAATCAACTTCACAAAGAGGTTAAGGTTCATTACCTCAAAATAGCCCAAAAATATCCAAGAACTTAAAGTCGTTCCTAAGCAAGTTTTAGCTCCAAATCTTTGTGTTCCAAACCACCACAAGTCACCTTTAGAAGTTCCTAACCAACTTCTATTCAAGAATTAACTCCAAAAAGTGAAGAACACTAAGGCTCCATTTTTGGCATGCTCTCGGCCAAGGGGGAAATTTTGAGGCTAGGGTGTGAAATCTTGTCTAACTCTTGGTTACTAATCTTCCTAATATATTAAGGAAGAACACTTAGAAGTTTAGGAATTTTTGGACAACACTAGGTTAAGGGGAGGGGTGTTCGACGAGAGCAAGAAGAGAGGAAGGGAGAGGGAAATTATTTTCAAGTCTTGAAATATTCTAAGTGTGGAAGATTTTCATCAACTAGAAGTGTTTATATAGGACAACCAAGGGTTAGGATTGAAACATGTGTATGGAAGAGATTTAGGACAAGTGTTTGTGTAGGTCCCTTTGTCCACCACCTCACAAATATCATGCAAGACTTTTGGCCACTTGTCTTGCCCACTAACTTGGAAAAAACCGTCCACTATGCCATGCAAATGCCATGCAAGACTTTGGCCACTTGTCTTGCCCACTAGTCTTGAAAAACGTCCACCCATGTCCACTTGGGGTGACACATGTCGCCCTCCTATTGGTCCAAAATATTTATCTCACGGAAAAAAAATTCCATAGTTGGTTAAAATATTGAAAACGTAAAATTTCCTTCACAAGGTTCGGAATATTTTCCGTCAGAAAACAATTCTTTCATTCTTACCCTAATTAGGGTTTATACATTCGTACGTACGTCCTTACATACATACTCCGGAGCTACGGGGTATAACATTACTACCCTACGAAGTGGAAAAACAATTGACAAGACAATTCACCTCAAAGATCCAGAATCAGGCTCTACTTCAAGTTCACATGATGAAGATAAGGATGACGGTAATAATGATGATATTTTAACTCCTAGTAGAAGACCATCACCCGCTCTTTTTCCTCAAAGATTACATCCTATTAAGAAGTTGAACCAAAATCCTGAAATTTTTGAGATTTTGAAGCAAGTAAAAGTTAACATCCCACTACTTGATGCAATAAAACAAATTTCATCTTATGCCAAATTTTTGAAAGATTTGTGTACTGTGAAAAGGAAATTAAATGTTCAAAATAAGGCATTTCTGACAGAGAGTGTAAGTTCAATCATTCAACAAGAAACTCTACCAAAATATAAGGATCCTGGTTGTCCGACTATATCTTGTGTAATTGGTAATACTAAAATTGAGCATGCACTTCTTGACCTTGGAGCGAGTGTTAATCTTTTACCATTCTCTGTGTACAAACAACTGGATTTGGGAGAACTAAATAAGACTCATATCACACTTTAATTGGCAGATAGTTCAGTAAAAATTCCAAAAGGTATAGTGGAGGATGTATTAGTTCAAATTGATAAATTTTACTTTTCTGTAGATTTTATTATTTTGGACACACATCCAGTTTCAAATCCAACATCTCAACATCCCATCATTTTAGGAAGACCGTTTCTTCCAACCTCTAATGCTTTGATAAATTGTAAATGGAGTTTTGAATCTCTCTTTTGGAAATATGACTTTGGAGTTAAATGTTTTTAACATTTTCAAACAACCACCACATAATGATGAAGTATATGAAATTGATGTAACTGATAAATACACTCTTGAACATTTTATGACCTCGTTTTTTGATTCATTAGAAAATTTATTAACAAATGATTTGATTAATGAGGATAATTTGGAGTTTGCTTCTATGTTTGAGACTTCACAGGTTCCAGAGGGTAATGGATGAAGCCGAAGTTTGAACAATTATCAAAATCAGAAAAAGCTCCAATTCCATCAAGTGTTCAACCACCTGTGTTGGAATTGAAGCCTTTACCATCAAGTTTGAGGTATGCATATTTGGGTGATAATGATACATATCCGGTAATAATATCTTCCAAATTGAACCATGGTCAAGAGCATAAATTGTTAGAAGTACTAAAAGTTCACAAGCATGCTATAAGATGGACTTTTTCTGACATAAAAGGAATTAGCCCATTAATTTGTACTTATAACATTTATTTAGAGGAAAATGTTAAACCCACTAGGCAAATGCAACGAAGGCTAAACCCTAACATGAAAGAAGTAGTGAGAAATGAAGTCATTAAGCTTCCAGATAATGACATTATTTATCCTATTTCCGACAGTAAATGGGTAAAAAGTTTGGAGTAACAGTAGTAAAATATGAAAATAATGAATTGATTCCCACTAGAACTGTTACTGGCTGGAGAATGTGTATTGACTACAGGAAATTAAATTCTATGACTAGAAAAGATCATTTTTCCTTTCATGGATCAAATCTTAGAGAAAATTGCAGGACATGTTTTTTATTGCTTCCTAGATGGATATTCAGGGTATAATCAAATAGCAATTGCACTTGAGGACCAGGAGAAAATAATATTTACATGTCCGTTTGGAACCTTTGCATATCGAAGGATGTCATTTGGACTATGTAATGCTTCAACCACATTCCAAAGATGTATGATAAGTATTTTCAGTGACATGGTTGAACGTTTTCTCGAAGTTTTCATGGATGATTTCTCTGTTTTTGGAAACTCATTTGATGATTGCTTAATGAACTTGGCTAAAGTTTGACTAGATGTGAAGAGAAAAATCTTGTTCTTAATTGGAAAAAATGTCATTTTATGGTAACTGAAGGGATTGTATTAGGACACATTGTTTCAAAAAAAGGAATAGAAGTTGATAGATTCAAAATTGATCTAATTGCTAATTTACCAACACCAAAATCAGTAAAAGATATTAGATCATTTTTAGGACATGCTGACTTTTATAGAAGGTTCATAAAAAACTTTAGTACAATTTCTAGACCATTATGCAACCTTTTATTAAAAGATGCTACATTCGAATGGACTGATTCTTGTGAAAATGCTTTTGTGAAACTCAAAGAAATGATCACTTCTGCACCTATTATGCAACCCCCTGATTGGACTTTGCCCTTTGAAATAATGTGTGATGCTAGTGATTATGTTGTAGGAGCTGTTTTAGGACAAAGAAAAGATAAAAAACCTTATGTGATCTACTATGCAAGTAAAACTCTTAATAGTGCTCAAATGAACTATTCCACTATTGAAAAAGAACTACTTACTGTAGTATTTGCATAGAAAAATTTAGATCCTATCTAGTTGGCTCGCCCATTATTGTGTATACTGATCATGCAGCTTTAAAATATTTACTAGCAAAGAAAGATGCAAAGCCAAAGTTGATTAGGTGGATTATTTTACTCCAAAAATTTGATATAACAATTAAAGATAAAAAAGGAATTGAAAATGTTGTGGCTGATCATTTGTCTAGACTTACATGTGATGAATCTTTTGAGATAAGTCCCAAAAATAACTATTTTCCTGATGAACAACTCTTTTATGTATCTAATTTTCCATGGTTTGCAGATATTGCTAATTTTCTATCTACAGGGCAAATTCCAAATCATTGGAATGCACAGGACAAAAAGAAATTCTTCAGAAAAGTGAAAAATTTCTTTTGGGATGACTCATATCTTTTTAAATATTGTCCAGATCAAATAGTAAGAAGATGTGTGTCTGATGATGAAATTCAAAGTATAATCACCTTTTCTCACTCAGAAGCATGTGGTGGTCACTTTTCCTCAAAGAAAACCGCTGCAAAAATTTTTACAGTGCGGATTTTATTGGCCCACACTTTTTAAAGACACACACGAATTTTGTAAATCGTGTGATAGGTGTCAAAGATTAGGTGGGGTAACTCGTAGAAACATGATGCCATTAAATCCCATTTTAGTTGTAGAAATTTTCGACTGTTGGGGAATTGATTTTATGGGTCTTTTTCCACCATCTTTTGGATATCAATACATTTTAGTTGGAGTCGATTATGTTTCAAAATGGGTTGAGGCAATTCCTTGCAAAAATAATGATCACAAAATTGTTTTGAAGTTTTTGAAGGAATATATTTTCTCAAGATTTGGAATGTCTCGTGCAATCATAAGTGATGGAGGTTTACATTTTTGTAATAGACCATTTCAAAACTTAATGAAATAATATGAAATTAATCACAAAGTGTCAACCCCTTATCATTCAAATACAAGTGGACAAGCTGAACTTGCTAACAGAGAGATCAAACATATCCTGGAGAAAACAGTTGGTCCAACTCGAAAAATTGGTTACTCAGGTTGACTGATGCACTATGGGCATATCGAACAACATTCAAAACATCTCTTGGTATGTCCCCTTACCGACTTGTTTTTGGAAAACCTTTTCACTTGCCTGTTGAAATAGAACATAAAGCTTTTTGGGCTATCAAAGTTTAATTTCAATTTAGATAAAACTAGTTCATTGAGAAAACTTCAACTAAATGAATTAGAAGAAATCAGAAATGAAGCATATGAAAATTCTAGAATTTACAAAGAGAAAATGAAAATATTTCATGACAAACACATTGTTAGAAAAACTTTTGAAATTAGGAAAAAAGTTCTTTTGTATAATTCTAGATTACACTTGTTTCCTGGAAAGTTGCGGTCAAAATGGTCAGGACCTTTTACTGTAAAAACTGTCTTTTCAAATGGAGCTGTTGAAATTGAGAATCCAAGAAGTGGTGACATTTTCAAAGTCAATGGACAACTTTTAAAAGCGTATTTTGAATTTTTTTCAAAAGAGATCGAGTCAGTTTCTTTGGCTGACCATGTCTACACGATTTCATTTTTTTTTTGTTGTTTTTGTTTTCAAGTATAATTGTCTTTGTTATTATTATTTTTAGTATTTCTTTCTTTCATCTTCTTTTTTCTTTTTCCCGGTATAAATGTCGGATTCAGTACTCCGTGACTCTCAAGTCGGAATTCCAGCTGCCCACAAAAACTGAGTTGTATATAAATATATATAAAAAAAATGTTTTTTTAATATTTTTAACGGTAATGAATAGTATTTTTATCACTTTTCCTCTTCTCTTTCAGCGGTCATTTTTACAAAATTTCACACCATAAATACCTCATTCTCCTCCCATTTCTAAATATCTTTCCTTAAACTCTCATCCACGCAAACCAAATGAATAAATATTTCCTTGCCTTCATCACTCTTGTTTTCGTTCTTATGCTCATCGTTGGTTATAATCAAGAAGAAGAATTTTGTGTACTGATGCACGATTTATGCACACACTAACGCAAGTGCACGTATCGTTACAAGTAATATAGTCTAGGTAAGACCGAGTTATCGTCCTCAGGGACTGGTTTTCAAGTACTGATTATCTATCCTACGGTATATATTTGGTTAACGTCAAGTGAATTGTAATTCTAAACTAATAATGCAGGAAATAAACTAATTATGAAAATACTTTGATTTAAATCAGTTTTGATGGAGAATTAGGGCTTCCAAGATCATCAACTATCCACTCTATTCAATCCTTAATACAATTAGACTGACTTCTTCTTCTACGTTAAGATAGCATGTTAACTAAGCCGTTTTATACTCCTGTTAAGGTTATATAAACACTCAACCCCAGTATAGCACCTTTCTACCTTTCGGTGATAAGATTGACTATAGAGGAGGATTAAGACCAAAAACCTTATTAATACTACACAAGTATCGGGGTACTTTCGTCCACGATTTAACCTATGTTTATCCAACTACAGCATATTCACAACCTCCCCTTTCGGATTTCGGTTAGAAATCATAAGAATTATGATAATTAGTGATCAATTAATTATCAAGCAATCAAAACAACTATTGAATAAATCTTAAATAAGTGAAGAAGAAACCAAACTAATATATTAATTCATGAATAGAGTTTCACGTGAATCATAAGGAAATCTCTAATAAAGTAATTAGCTCCTAGCCATAGTCACACTAAGAACTAATACACTCTCCATGCATGAACTGAAATAAATAAAGCAAAAAGAAAGAAAAGAAAATACTCAAGAACGAGTCTCCAAGCCTTCTAGCATCCAAGGGTTGTGTTGTGGAATATTTACAAGATGGAATGATGGATGGAATGTAGGATGGTGGATGAAGAATGGTGAATTGTGGGGAATGAATTCTTCTAATGATGTAGAGACTATTTATAGACCAAGAATCCTTTAGGTGATGGGTTAAGGATTATGTAGGTAGGAAAAGTTATTAGAATCCTTTTAGGTAAGGGTTTTAAGGTAGGAAAAGTTATCCCTTTAGGACTCTGAAAACATGTCAAATTCGGCCCAGAACTTCATAAATTCCGCGTCGGCGCCGCGGCCCTGCAGACTGGTGCTACGGCGCCTGAAAATCAGCAACTTTCGGAACTTTCAGCACATTAGGCGCCGCGGCGCCGGTGACGTTTTTCTGACGGATTCCGTTTCGTCGTCCTTTTTTCGTCCGGACTTCGTCTGATCTCCTCTATAATTCCCGGAACTTCTTAGACTTCATTTCTTGGCCCTTTTTGTGTGTAATTTCATCTCATTTATGCTCATTTCATCTCCTTTTCGCCATTTCTCCATTTCTGACCGCTGTGACACAAAAGAAAGGAAAACGACCCTAATACTATACTAAACATAAATGAAATGAGTAAAATACTAACTAAAATGACTCAAAAGGTATATATAAAATACACCGATCATGTACCATACTTAGTAATCATGGCACTCACCGCACAATTTTAGGTTTCGCCTGGGCTGTAGCATTTTTATGTGATATGTAATGTAGTAGCCGTAAAAATCGAATCAAACATTGATTCTGTTATTTTAGCTCTCATATTTTAATACAACTCTTAAGCAATTTGATAAAATGGATGTGGTCATTGCTTCTTTGAACAAACGTTTCCACTTCTACGTTAAGAATGATTTGGTTAAAATTTACCGTGCCCGATGCGAGAGATTAAGGTTACTAATGATTAAGGGACTTCCAGTTGATTTACGTTGGTTGATAGAAGCAAAAGTCAGGTTTGGAGGTAAGTTCACAAACTCATTTGTTCCACGCTTGGCTGGTTTGGGTAAAAGTACATATTCTAAAAAACGACGAGCTAAAAGAATGAATGTTTGCAGCAAATGTGCTAGATGGACTTGTAACACTCATTGTAGAAGTATAGGAATGACATCCAACAATCGATATGATAAGATAGATTTCATTAATAATGGGCTGAGTAAGGAGTCTTTGGATGATATTCATTTGACTCTTGAGACGCATTCTTGTGGAATGGTGCAACATCATATTATCGATTTATGGGGGCAATTTAGAAGAGAATATGCACTTAGTCTCGGGAATCTGACGTTAAAAGACCCTGTTCGCCAATTTTTAAGAAAATTGGATGGGAAGCTTATCCTCGACGCATAGAAGGCGATTTAGCCGTTTCTGGACGTAAAACCGGAGAAAGATGTGAGCCACAATCACAACTACTGTTAGTGGGACCTTTACTTCTGTTTTTTTTCAATAAATAGTGCATCTAGAGTCGTACCATGTACATTTTTCACTTTCCCTTTGTATATAATGCATCATCTAGTTTATCGCAAACAACTCATATAATTTTTAGTCTTGAGAGAGAGCTAAAAAAAAAGGGCAACATCATCATCTCCAAAGATAGCTTCCATTTGTGTGCTTGGTGGGTCTGTTGGTAAAAATAATGAATACCAAGTGTCAGCAAATAAACTTGGAAGTGTGCTAGCAAAGAAAAAAATCAATTTAGTATATGAAGGCAGTACACTTGGTTTAACAAAGAATGTGGCGTTGACGACATCCTTTGGAGGGACCGAAGTTCTAGGAATTGTCCTGACTGCTTTTAAAAAGTTTTTTAGAGATACAGTTGGTAAGATAATAGAAGTTTCATCCATACAAGAGAGGGTACCTAAAATGTTGGAACATTCGGATGCATTCATGGCTTTGCCAGGTGGACTTGAAACTTTTGAGAACATCCTTCATATTGTTTATTGGTTAACGCTAACTATTCATTCCAAGCCTATTGGGTTACTAAATGTTAATGATTTTTATGATGGGTTACTAACTTTTCTAGATCATGCAGTACAACAAGGTTTCATGACAGAGCAAGTACGTCAAATCTTCCTATCAGATTCAGACCCTGAACGGTTAATTGAGAAACTCCAGGTATTTGAGTTTAAATATAATTCAATTGCTTCTCAATTAGATTGGTTTGGTGACCGTGGAAAAAGAGAAAGGTTTATTTAGATTTACGGTTATAACAATAATCATGTTTGCAAAAAATTTTTTGTTTTTTGTTTGTGTGTGTGTTCCAGGTTTATTTTCTTTAATTTTTTGTGGAATCAGGTAATATCTTCTAATTTTTGCAACTCGAGCTTTGAAACATTGGGGACAATGTGTTGATTAGGTTGGGGAGAGAATTAGTAGACATCCTTTTATATTAAAAAAAAAAGAGTAAAAATGGCAGAGTAAGGGGTAAAAACGACCCTTGACACCGCATAAAAAAATAATTATGTTTACTTGAATTCCTTAACTTCAATTTGTGCAATAAAACAAACTTGACACATTTTATTTATATTATAGTCATGTATTATCTATTAGTTGGTTATAAGTCATTTTTATTTCACACACACAATGACAAATGATTGTGGATTGTATATTGAATAAATCTACTAATTTCTTTGTTTTACAAATGGCTGCCGCTAAATGATTGAGTTTAAAAGTAATAATAATAAAATAAAATAAAATAAAAGAAAAAAGAAAAAGAAAAAGAAAAAAATGTATACTCCTGAGATGGAGCGTAAAACGCACTCAGGAGGGAAAAAAAAAAGAGAAAAATGTATATTTCTGAGATGGGGCGTAAAACGCACTCAGAGGAAAAAAAATTATAAATTCAACCAAAAGTGTTAGCGTCAGTAAACATTGAGATAGTAGTTTTATGACATGAGACTCATAACTATTTGTTACTTAACTTGAGCACAACAGAAGATGACTACTAAACTACTCACTTAGATAATACTGGATGATGAATAGATATGAATACAATAGTTTGTTAATATGGACATATTAGAAGGAGTTGATAATAATGAAACTTTAAAACTAAAATTTATGTCGCGCTTTTATCACTAGGTACTAGTAATAAGTTGGTTAGGGGGTGTGATTAGTGTGTAAATATGCATATGTTATAACAATTTCATATGTATTTTAGTTGTTATTGTATAGTATTTGTTGCATATTTATACATAATTTTGTATTTCATAGGTTAGTCATAAATATCTAATTTTCTATAGTAATGGAATACTTAAGCATGATTGAACATGGTTAGTATGTGTATTGCTTGATGTCTATGCCATAATATAAATTACACTCATCCAAATTTTGTGACACTAATGTTTTTGGACACTCAAGACAATGTACTAAAGATATAAGTGGGTATATAAAATCAACTTTTCAATTTGAAAGTCCAATTAACCAAAAAAAAAAGATTATACAACAATTCTGTCCAAATTTGGTTGAGTTTTTCCATGACATATTTTTGTATTTGGCCCATATCTCAAGATATACAAATCCAATTGATCCAATTCCAGTTTCGTTTGTTATATAACTCATGTATCTACAACTCTTGTTGTCACGCCCCAAATCTCGGGCCCGTGACTGGTGCCCCTACCTGGGCACCCTTCTACCCATACAACATAAATAAACCGCGGAAGATAAATAGCACTCATTTTTTTTAAAACAAAGGCAAAGTCGGAAAGGCTTCCGTATAAATATAAATCACCCGAAAGGGTCTACGCTGTATAACAATGTAAATACAACTTACACCAATCCAGCCCACATATGAATACAGACCTCTAAGAAGGTGACAACAATTATGACGGGACAAGGCCTCGCCGTACCCATGAATATACCTAGCCATAATGACAAACTCCGGAACTTGGAGCCATCTCAAAATGCTGAACAAGGATCCTAAGCTTGCGGATCCACAACTGTGTACCTAGACGTGCGGACATGAACGCAGCCCCCCTAAAGGGGTCAGTACACCAAGTACTAAGTATGAAACGGAAATAAAGTACATTAAACAAGATCATAATTGTACAAAAGAATGATAGGGGCAAGTATAAAAATTAAAATACCAGATCCTACCGTGCAATTTTAACTCATGAAATCAATCGTACATTAATCATTCTTTTCCTTCTTTCAATAAGAATTAACATCATATTCTTACATACATACTTAAGAATTCAATCAAGTTTTTCCACATAACTTACATATCTTACATAACATAATCTGGCCCTTTATGGAGGGACTTCTTATTTGGGAGCTTAAACGTAATCCGGCCCATTTGCGGGACACAGTGTACTGATGAATCATGTGGCATAATTCGCCCGCCAGGCTCTGCATCGTGGAATTATGTAGCATAATCCGCCCGCCAGGCTATGTCACGACCCGACCGGGATCGCGATCGGTGCCCTACCCGGGCACCCTTATGTAAACATCGAGAAAATCACGAACATACATGAAACTTATAAATAACACAATGTAGTAAAACAACAGTTAGCCGATGGCTACCTTCCCCGACATAATATATATATACAACCAAGCAGCTTGCCTCTTCTTTACAAATCGACCCAATATAGGTGACTGCACTTAAGAGTTTTAACATAACCATCGTGGCGGGACAAGGCCCCGCTGCACTTCAATATACATAGCCATGACAACTCCTAATCATTGGAGCCATCTCGAATCGTGAACCAGATCCTAAGCTCATGGATCCACAATCAAGTACCTAAACTCGCGACATTTAACGCAGCTTCAAGGGTCGCATAACAAAAATTTAATATGGAATGTAAATAACGCATAAGAAATGATCATAATCAGACAAAAGAATGACAAGGACAAGTATAAAAATACATACCGATCCTCGCCGTGTCATTACCACCTATGAACTTAATTTCACATCAATATCCTTTTTCCATTCCATTAAGAGTTATAGCCATATCTTACGTACTTACTTAGGAGAAGTCATTAAGTTCATTTCTGTCTAACTTACTTATCTTTCATAACATAGTCCGCCTCACGAGGGACACATATACTACCCGGCCCAAATGGGGACGCGATCAAGTCACACCAATATCGAAGCATGCCCGTGGAATCCCCCATCACTGTCGACAGCTAAAAGTGTAAAACATAACCATGGGTCTCACGCCCATAATATCAATCAAAACAGTGGTATAACGCTCGGGCTTGCCCTCATTTATACTCTTACCCCGGAGAAGGTGGTAATGGGTATAACGCCTCGGGCTTGCCTCATTTATACTCTTACCCCGAGAAGGTGGTAAAGCGTGGGTATAACGTCTCGGGCTTGCCTCATTTATACTCTTACCCTATCTCGACTTGGCCACAAACAACACGTAAAGTGTGGTACAAATCTTGGGGTTATCCTCACTCATACTCTTACCCGAGAAGGTGGTATAACGTCTTGGCTTGCCTCATTTATACTCTTACCCTATCTCGACCGACCATCATACATAACATAAGCCCTACCGCTTATCATACATAACATAATCACCACCACTACCATACATAACATAAGCACTACCGACTTATCATACATAACATAAGCAAGTTAAGAAATCCCCTAACTTCTTATTAGCTTGTTCATATACACTCTCATTTTGTTTACTTAAGGCACTAACATGCCATTATAAAATCCGGGAATTTAACCCAACGTACTACGTGCCGTTACTCCTTTAAAATGATTCTATTTCAAATAAAGCTTCCAAGATACTAATAACCGTAGTATCAAGTCATATCTACTCTTCAAGACAAGTCACAATACTTTTTAGAAATACAATTAAAGGCTTCTAAATCAAGTGACTTCTTTCTTTGAAACCTTAAGCAATTGGTACCTTTAAAACAATTTGCCCTTTCTTTATTTCAAATCATTTCTTTGCTTACATTACTGAAGAAAACCATTCTTTAAAATCTTCCATAAAGTTGTTATAACCAACTTCCCATAAAGCCGTTATAACTCTTTATTTCTTAGTCATATTCATTCACTTTGATAACCAAGAAACTTATACTTCAATTCAAATCACATAGCTTTCAAAATACTTCAAGTCTCTTAACTTTTAGGAAAACAAGTTTCTTAACTTAGAATGGCAAGAAATCAATACTTTCCAAATCAAGTATTCTATACTTTTAAATCAGTTCATTTCTCCCTTTAAGAATCAAGTCCCATAACCTTTTAACAAATTTGAGGTCCATAGTCTTAAAACTTCATACGTAAATTCTTATAAATTAAGTAACATATACCTGGTGCGTTGTGAATAAGTTATACTTATTTATAACTATCTTAATCAAGTAGCCATGATCTAGAAAATGTAATACAATTTTGTCTTATCTTAGTTTCTATGCAGATGGAGAATTCTACTTGTTTTAACATAATTAATTGTCATTACATTTTCCTTTATTAACGCTGCAATGGCTTGTTCGATACTTATTCTTATTCGTGCCGTAAATTAGCCAAGTCAACTTGGCTCCAAATACCTCCTAACGACTCTTACCAACATCCCCCATAAGACTTGGTAAGAACTTAGGATAACTTAGACATAACCTTTACGTAGAGTAAATCAACATACATACCTCTTAACTTCTAAGAGTAAGGAATCATGAAATAGTACTACACGATATTCCATACATAGAATCATGTCAAAAGAAGGAAGAGGTTCACATACCTCGCGACGATTATCGACAAGTAGCAAAAAGCTCCAAAGTACTTCCACCTTGAGCTATTCCATTCTTCAAGTAGGATACGCTATACTTAGTACTTCAACCTATCATGGTCACAATACGTCCATTAACCTCTTACTTCAAACGTAGAATATTCTAAGTGCTAAGTCGCCAAATTCTACGGAAAATCGGACAGCACTTCCTTTGTTTCTACTTACTTTGCCACCTTTTTCAAGGCCGAATACAATAACCAAACAGCCCCAATTGGCTCACAATTTATATAAGGTACTCCAAAATAAAAACTAAATGACCCAATTGGCTCACAATTTAGAAAGTAGTCCAATACAAATGAAAAACAAACTAAAAGTCCAAATTCGGCCACCTTGAGTTCAACCTTACCAATTCTTATCAAATTTCCAATTACAATCCGAATTGGTAGCATAATAAGATATCAAGTCGCATTTGGTTATAACTACCATAATCTTCAAGTCAATAACATGCGACGATTTTAACAACGATTAAATTGAAATCCAACTTAACATGGCTTATATTACATTTTCGGATTTCCAAGGCTACAATCAATCCATAATCCTTATAAACTTCTACATACCAACTTCATGTTGTCAACATGTAAAACTAACAACAACAAAAATATATAATCTTGTAACATCTTAAAGGACAAGATTATACCTTAACGATTTCAATCCAATCTTCAAATCCGTAGTCGTTCCTTAGCAACCTAGAGACTCTCCAAGATACTTCAATCCGCTACTTGAGACCCTTAGAACCATGCCAACAATTTTCCTTCAAACTTCCAACCAAAACCTAGAAAAGCCATTAGGTTTTCACCTTGCGACTAATACGAAAACTCTCTTTTTCCGGGATTTTTCTATTGAGATATACTCACAATACACTTAGGAACCTTGGTTTAAAGTGGGGAGATTATTGGACAACAAACAAAAAATTCCTTCTTGAACCCAACCCGAGAGCATCCTCTCTCGTTTCTTCAATTTGTGAAATTTTAGCTAAGTGTGGAACTCTTGTCTTGCTACTAGTATTATATAGGGACATGGAGGGTCAAAGTGTGCACAAATGGTTGGCTAGGATGAGGTCTTAACAAAAATCAAGACTAAATGTCCCCTTGACTAAGTCAAACATGTCAAGCTTTCAAGTTGCAAGACTTGTCTTGCTAACAAAGGTCCAATGACCCTTTAGCCCTTGCAAAAATCGTCCAAGGCATTCTCTAAGGGGGGGTGACACGTGTCGCCCTCCCATTCGTCACAACAAAACGTTTTTCGACAATTTCATAATTCCGATAAAATTTTACAAGTCTCAAATCTTGATACCTCTGAGTTCTTACGTACGTTCTTGAAACATGTCCTTTAAAATACGGGGTGTAACAGGCTAGGTGTAAGATGACGTAACACGGCCTATGTGTAGGCTCGGGGTAATATGGCGTAATCCGGCCTATGTGTAGGCTCGGTGTATCTCATAACATAATCCGTACTATTTGTAGGCTCGGTGTATCTCATAACATAATCCGGCCTATTTGTAGGCTCGGTGTGATTTTAGTTACATAACATTTTTAAACCATCTTTTCACTTCTTCTTAAGTCGTTATAACAACTTCCCATAAAGCTATTATAACAACCTTTCATTTTAAAGAACTTAAGACACTTTTATTCTTGAAACATTAGGGAAACTAAACCCAAAAATACTATGTACATACATACTTAAAAAGAATCATAAAACTCTTTCTCTTTATATCAATAAACGTATACTTTTAAAACTCAAGTCACATACTCTTTCGAAATCAAGCCTCTTAACTTTAGAAGTAAATCAAGTAACCCATATCTTGAAAAATAAAGTCTCATAATTTGTAAAGAAATCAAGTCTCATAACTTTAAATCAAATCTCTTAACTTTAGAATTAAATCAAATCTCTTAACTTTAGAAATCAAGTCCCATATCTTGAAAAATAAAGTCCCATAACTTGTAAAGAAAACAAGTCTCATAACTTTAAATCAAATCTCTTAACTTTAGAAACCAAGTCTCATATCTTGAAAAATAAAGTCTCATAACTTGTAAAGAAATCAAGTCTCATAACTTTTAATCAAATCTCTTAACTTTAGAAATCAAGTCCCATATCTTGGAAAATAAAGTCTCATAACTTGTAAAGAAATCAAGTCTCTTAACCTTAAATCAAATCTCTTAACTTTAAAGTACTTCACGTAACTTATACAATTTTGACTAAGCCACTCATACTTTCATAATCAAGACTCATATATTTCCAAAATCGACTTACTTACTTCAAATGAATTAAGTCGCATAGACTTACCAAATCAAGTCACATAGACTCACTAAAATTTAGTCACATAGACTTACCAAATAATCATGTCAAAGGAAGGAAGAAGTTCACATACCTCGTTGGCGACTAACCCAAACGACAAGTAGTAATACGCTCCAATGTACTTCAACCTTATTGGCTATTCCACAAGCCAAGTAGAATGTGATACACGTAGTACTTCAACCTAAAATGACAATAGCACTTCTATCAACTACAAACTATCAAGTGTAGGACTTATACCAAATAATGGCACTCTAATTCTACGGAAAATTGGGCAGCACTTCCTTTGTTTCTACGTACTTTTCCACCTTTTCCACGGCCCGTATTCATCAACAAACAAGCCACATTTAAGGCACAACCAACAGTTAGTCAAAGGGGATTACACGCCTAACTGGACGTGTAAAATTCTGCCCCACAATTATACAAAACAGTCCACAAATCAGCCCATAAAAACAGTCTGCAATCCAACCATAACGAGGGTAAAATGTGAGGCCTTTTAACGCCTTTCCACACCCTTATTCCCTTAGGACTTTCATTAGCAACTACTACACTTAAACATGCATAACAACAACTAAATTTCCAGTATTTAATACCTCAAAACAGTCCACTAAACGACACAACAACGTCTAACGCTTTGGCGGTTTCTACCACAACAACAACAACCCGATAACTCGTTCCTTAATCCATTTTATTCTAATTCGAGTTCCAAAACTTCTACATAAGTTATAACAACTTATTAAAAACAATATTAATCCATTATAACATGCAATAGGTGAAGATAACAACGACAATAACCAACGAATTTCATTTGCACCAAATTTGTCCCAAATCGGTTTTAGCCACAAAAATGGTTCAAACGCTTTTTATTCTTCATTCTTTTCTAACACAAATTCATCCATACATAATAACAATAAGTAATATCCAATTACTTTAAAATAATAAGGACTTTTACCTCATTTTTTGCCCAAAAACGCCCCAAAATAGTCCGGTCTTTATTGGTGCACGGTTTTCGTTTCGCTCCACTTCTTCAAGTTCCAATCACATATATGTACCCACTACAACCTTAGGAGCAACTTCTCTTTGAATCTCACTTCCAAAAAGTCGACGGAACCCCTAGGGTTTTGGCATCAACTTTCGGCCAAGACAAGTAAAAACGTGTAGAATATTAATCTAGGCTTAGTACTTGGTTTAAGGGCTTAATCTTGGAGAAATAAATTGATCAACAATGGTTGTTCTTAGCCAAGGGGCTCTCGAAATTATGGAGCTAAAGGGGAGAAGATGAGAGCTTATTTTTTGGTCTAAGTGTAAAGTGATCCAAGTCTTGCAAGACTTGGATATGTGTAGCCAAGTGGAGTGGGACCCATGTCCACTTGTCCCCTCTCAAAATATCTAATTTGTTGTCATCTTAGCAAGACAAGTGGAGGGGTGCCACGTTTCGCCCTCCGATTGGTCCAAAATATTATAATTTTTCGAAGGTCCCCGCGAAATTGTGAAATTCTCATGACCCCATATTATCAATTCCAACACCTTATAATCCAATACTAAGTCCATAAATTCAATTAGAAGTATTATACTCCAAGTTAATAATTTTTCCGTCGTCACATTTTTTTTCCGAAATTTTCCTTAAGAAAATGTAATTATTCTTTCCTTCCAAAATTCAAATCTTAAATCCGTAATCACGTTCTCAATTAGTAGCCCCGTATTACGGTGTAACATCCTTCCTCTTAGAAACATTCGCCTCGAATGTTCATCTAAGGTCTCAATAGTTAGCTAGTATTCCACGATTCTCAATTATTCCATGTCTCAATCTTACATTATCTCTCCTCATACTGTAAGATAGTTTCTCATAATCTCAATATCATGTTGTCCTAATCACAACAACCATATTTACTCCATAAAAATATTATTCGTGCATCTCACTTAAGCATACAACACAGCTTAATCTAATAACATGGTATGTCCATAAGTCAATTAAACCTGATCTTTCAAGAGTCTATCACAATCTTAGTCAGTTCATTACCTCTTGACTATTCCAAATAAGTACATATATAAAGCCTAGGTGTGGATTCAATAAATTGTTTCACACCTTCCAAGTAATTATTAAGGCTTAACCAACTCATGGTAACTCATAATCATTCTAGGCAACGCACATATGACCCCAAATAAATACGCTCGTACAGATACACATCATCATTATACCAACTGTACAATAGTTTTACCAACCTGGATACGAAGTTCATATAATCCTTTCTGCGTCACTGTTGTCTTTCTCATATCTGCAATCAAAATAACACGTTAGGGAGAGACTACCCTAACAACACAGCTCTATCGCACGATCTCAAAGTTAGAAGAAGGGAAACCAATCCTAAATGTACTATAACCTCCTGTTTATAGATGTGGTGCACAACACATCGATAAACAAGACTATACCATACACGGTCTGTAGACATGCCGAGGACTAACTGCTCTGATACCACTCTGTCAAGCCCCAAATCTCGGGCCCGTGACTGGTGCCCCTACCTGGGCACCCTTCTACCCATACAACATAAATAAACCGCGGAAGATAAATAACACTTTTTTTTTTTTTTAAAACAAAGGCAAAGCCAGAAAGGCTTCTGTATAAATATAAATCACCCGAAAGGGTCTACGCTGTATAACAATGTAAATACAACTTACACCAATCCAAATTTACATATGAATACAGCACTTCTAAGGTGACAACAATTATGACGGACAAGGCCTCGCCGCACCCATGAATATACCTAGCCATAATGACAAACTCCTAACTGGAGCCATCTCAAAATGTTGAACAAGGATCCTAAGCTCATGATCCACAATCGTACCTAGACTGCAGACATTAACGCAGCTTCTGGCGGGTCAAGACAACAAGTACTAAGTATGAAACGAAAATAAAGTACATTAAACAAGATCATAACTGTACAAAAGAATGACATGGGCAAGTATAAAAATTAAAATATCAGATCCTACCGTGCCATTTTAACTCATGAAATCAATCGTACATTAATCATTCTTTTCCTTCTTTCAATAAGAATTAACATCATATTTTTACATACATACTTAAGAATTCAATCAAGTTTTTCCACATAACTTACATATCTTACATAACATAATCTGGCCCTTTATGGAGGGACTTCTTATTTGGGAGCTTACTTTGATTATCCATACGTGATAACGTATCCGCCCATTTGGGACACGGTTTCATCGATAAATCATGGCATAATTCGCCCGCCGCTGTGGGGCTCGGTGTCTTGTGGAATCATGTAGCATAATTCGCCCGCCTATGAGCTCTTGCATCGTGTGGAATCATGTAGCATAATCCGCCCGCTGCGGCCTCGGTGTCTTCGTGGAATCATGTAGCATAATCCGCCCGCCTGGGCCTCGGTGTCTTGTGGAATCATGTAGCATAATCCCGCCGCTGTGGGGCTCGGTGTCTTGTGGAATCATGTAGCATAATCCGCCGCTTTGTGGGGCTCGGTGTAAGATGACGTAACCTGGCCTATGTGTAGGCTCGGGGTAATATGGCGTAATTCGGCCTATGTGTAGGCTCGGTGTATCTCATAACATAATCCGGCCTATTTGTAGGCTCGGTGTATCTCATAACATAATCCGGCCTATTTGTAGGCTCGGTGTGATTTTTCTTACATAACATTTTTAAACCATCTTTTCACTTCTTCTTAAGTCGTTATAACAACTTTCCATAAAGCTATTATAACAACCTTTTATTTTAGAGAACTTAAGACACTTTTATTCTTGCAACATTAGGGAAACTAAACCCAAAAATACTACGTACATACATACTTAAAAAGAATCATAAAACTCTTTCTCTTTATATCAATAAACGTATACTTTTAAAACTCAAGTCACATACTCTTTCGAAATCAAGCCTCGTAACTTTAGAAGTAAATCAAGTAACCCATATCTTGAAAAATAAAGTCTCATAACTTGTAAAGAAATCAAGTCTCATAACTTTAAATCAAATCTCTTAACTTTAGAAATCAAGTCCCATATCTTGAAAAATAAAGTCTCATAAATTGTAAAGAAATCAAGTCTCTTAACCTTAAATCAAATCTCTTAACTTTAAAGTACTTCACGTAACTTATACAATTTTGACTAAGCCACTCATACTTTCATAATCAAGACTCATATATTTCCAAAATCGACTTACTTACTTCAAATGAATTAAGTCGCGTAGACTTACCAAATCAAGTCACATAGACTCACTAAAATTTAGTCACATAGACTTACCAAATAATCATGTCAAAGGAAGGAAGAAGTTCACATACCTCGTTGGCGACTAACCCAAACGACAAGTAGCAATACGCTCCAATGTACTTCAACCTTATTGGCTATTCCACAAGCCAAGTAGAATGTGCTACACGTAGTACTTCAACCTAAAATGACAATAGCACTTCTATCAACTACAAGCTATCAAGTGTAGGACTTATACCAAATAATGGCCCTCTAATTCTACGGAAAATTGGGCAACACTTCCTTTGTTTCTACGTACTTTTCCATCTTTTCCAAGGCCCGTATTCATCAACCAACAAGCCACATTTAAGGCACAACCAACAGTTAGCCAAAGGGGATTACACGTCTAACTGGACGTGTAAAATTCTGCCCCACAGTTATACAAAACAGTCCACAAATCAGCCCATAAAAACAGTCCGCAATCCAACCATAACGAGGGTAAAATGTGAGGCCTTTTAACGTCTTTCCACACCCTTATTCCCTTAAGACTTTCATTAGCAACTACTACACTTAAACATGCATAACAACAACTAAATTTCCAGTATTTAATACCTCAAAACAGTCCACTAAACGACACAAAAACGTCTAACAGTTTTGGGCAGTTTCTCGGCCACAACAACTACAACCCGATAACTCGTTTCTTAATCCATTTTATTCCAATTCGAGTTCCAAAACTTCTACATAAGTTATAACAACTTATTAACAACAATATTAATCCACTATAACATGCAATAGGTGAAGATAACAACGACAATAACCAACGAATTCCATTTGCACCAAATCTGTCCCAAATCGGTTTTAGCCACAAAAATGGCTCAAACGCTTTTTATTCTTCATTCTTTTCTAACACAAATTCATCCATACATAATAACAATAAGTAATATCCAATTACTTTAAAAGAAGAAGGACTTTTACCTCATATTTTGCCCAATAATGCCCCAAAACAGTACGGTCTTTATTGGTGCGTAGTTTTTGTTTCGCTCCACTTCTTCAAGTTCCAATCACATATATGTACCCCCTACAACCTTAGGAGCAACTTCTCTTTGAATCTCACTTCCAAAAAGTCGACGGAACCCCTAGGGTTTTGGCATCAACTTTCGGCCAAGACAAGTAAAAACGTGTAGAATATTAATCTAGGCTTAGCACTTGGTTTAAGGGCTTAATCTTGGAGAAATAAATTGATCAACAATGGTTGTTCTTAGCCAAGGGGCTCTCGAAATTATGGAGCTAAAGGGGAGAAGATGAGAGCTTATTTTTTTGTCTAAGTGTAAAGTGATCCAAGTCTTGCAAGACTTGGATATGTATAGCCAAGTGGAGTGGGACCCATGTCCACTTGTCCCCTCTCAAAATATCTAATTTGTTGTCATCTTAGAAAGACAAGTGGAGGGGTGTCACGTGTCGCCCTCCGATTGATCCAAAATATTATAATTTTTCGAATACCTTATAATCCAATACTAAGTCCATAAATCCAATTAGAAGTATTATACTCCAAGTTAATAATTTTTCCGTCGTCACATTTTTTTTCCGAAATTTTCCTTAAGAAAATGTAATTATTCTTTCCTTCAAAAATTTAAATCTTAAATCCTTAATCACGTTCTCAATTAGTAGCCCTGGTATTACGGGGTGTAACACTTGTGCAGGCCCAAACTGCAGAAAATATTGGATTCTAGAATCAAATTGACGAGCAAAGTGTTCATCATGACAATGCTCCGAATTTCAAACTTCACAGGATACAATTTGGCATTTAATTCACACAAAAATCCAATCGATCTACTGCTACAACTCTGAAAAGTTTGAAGATCATTGAATGTGTGCAAGTGGAGCTTTGAATCATGTAAACTCATCATAACAATTGTTGACACCCAATTTTGTCCAGCCCCCTTAAATAAATCGCCATAAATTAAACAATTTTTGCTTTTGTTAGAACCGCAATTTTTGCATCGCAAAATACACATAATAAATAAGTTTTAATAAAAGTCTCGCAGCATAAATATTAAGCACTAATTAATTAGCATGCCCACATTTATTAGGATAATAATAACTTAGACTAATAAAACACCTAAATAATTTAATCACAATTTAGATTTCATTTTGTCTATCACTAATTAAATAATACACCTAAGGCTTTATCTATAACCCATTAATTAAATAACTAATACCTAAATAATTGACTCCTAAACTAATAGCCCACTCCCTACCTAATTAAATACCCAATTAAACTAACTCTAATCAGCCCACCTTTATTTCTTTGCCCAGCCCAAATCCGTGGCCCAACACCCCTTCACCCGCAAGCCCAAACCCGCGAAGCCCCTTACCTCTTAATCCCTTCAGCAGCCCTTTACTTCATCTTCTTAAAAGAAAAACGCAAACCACGAACCCTAAAACCTAATGCTCAACCGCCGCACTTACCTCGCACCTGCGCAGCACCAGCACACCCCGGATTTCTCGCCTGAGAATCCGGGGCCTTTCCTTAACCACGTACACCCAGCCAACATATCCTTACCATAACCTGCACAAATCGTCCAGATTCCCTCAAATATCCCAAAATCGTTTTCAAACTTACCATAACAAGAACTGTACGAGAATCGACCCAAAAATAGCCCACAAATCCTTAACAAATCAGTACGAATCAGTCCAAAATCGTGATAAAATACTTTCCCTAAATCGAACCGCTTCAAATCAAACCAAATCGCATACCAATCAAGCACAAGTATCAGCCTTTATTCATTTACCTAACTGGGAACCCAAATGGGGGCTATATAAGCACATGCAAAGGGCAATCGAAAGCAGCGACCAATAGCATCGATTCAGAGATTCTGAGATCGATTCAGAGACTCAGAAATCGATCGAGAGACATCAACCATCCATCGATCGATCAGTCATCAATCATCGAGAACACAGACAGCATTGTGCTTAAACTCCTCTCTTTTTTTATTCAATTTATTACTACTTAAATCTGCAAACCAGTCCTTCACGAATTTCTCTTGACGATTCGGGAAAACCTTTGTCGTCGCCTCAGTTCGCTACCCACAAAAGGTTCGAAACCTACTATTTTCTTACTATTTAGTTATTTAATTGACAGTATGTGTTTTTTGCATGATAAGATTACATGTTATTTTTATCAAATCTATTTGACTTAACTCAGTTTAGTCACTGTTCTCAAACAAATCTGTTAGTTGTGGTCTTCGGTTCCTGTGGTATCGATTCTACTTTCTAGCATATGTGTATTCGATTGTGGTTTTCTATGGATATAGTTGGTTGGGTAACGTTCGTATAAAGGTCGCAGATCCATTTTGATTATCTGCTATTAATTGGTGATTGTTTAAATGTTGTTTGGGATATTCTGTTTTATGTATGTTTTTTGGGCCACTGGATTACGTGTTCATTTAGATGTATATTTGATATAGTGTTGTGGGGGCTTTCTGTTCAGTCCCAGGGTATTTGTAGTTAGTCAAGTGAATAATATGGTATTGATTCATCCTCAGGATCACAATCTGTGGCATTTGAATATCGGTCTGTTAACGCAGTCAATTAAACGAAATAGTTTATCCTATTTCTATAGTTTTTAGTTCCATCGAATATGTAAAAAATGTGTTGCTACCTGTTAATAGTCAAGATGTTTTGAATCATTTTTGCACCACTTCCTGTCTAGTTCGACTCCATTTCGACCATGCCTATATTATCATTTGAACCCTTTTTTAGAATAGATGAATGTGTGTTAGTGTACCTTAATTGTGTTCCTTCTTGGGGTGTCGTACTGATGGATATACAGTATAAGGGTGGCCATATATGCTTAACCAGACCATCAGTGTTATGCATGATCTAATATATTGTTTTCTTGGGAGTCACCTAGCTATTTATGTATGTTAGCTATGTCTAATAAGCCATTATGCCTCATATATCTCATTAATGAATGCCAAATCAGCAGTTGTTAAGTTTATCCCACATACACCTAAACCATTGGTTTTAGAAATGTCCATCTTACACTTTTTTTCCTTTGAGTTTTGCCAACCCAATGTATCAGTGATCATGCAACACAATAAGTATAATTATAGACTTGCCTCCATATCATGCTCTGTTGCCTAATGCCCCAGTACTCCATTCTCTGATATTTGTTAGCATACATTCAATATATATGAGTTGTATACCTCTCATGGCTTATGTGTATATATTGTGGGTATCATCCTTTGTATGACTAGATACATTAGAAGTAAGACTGTATGAATGGGCCTGTTTGGGGTGATAATGTTGACATTTTGAAACCTGGAAAAGTAAAAAGACATCTGATGTCGTTGGGCCTGAAGCACGTTTTCTGCCTACTGGGCCCATCACTTAAATAATACCTCAAAGTGTTTATCTTCTGGTAGAACCCCGTATCTGTATTGCTTCATGTTAACACTGGCAACATGTGTACTTGTGTGTTTAATTTAACATTCCACTTATTTCGTATGTGGTGGAGTTTATATTATTTACTAATCCTTTTTCTTTTCTTATTTTTTTTACATGGCATGCATCGGGAGAATAATCAAGAGTCTCGGTATGAGACTCATCATGACCTCCATATCGCCAACCACACTTCCGCCGCAGGGCTTCCAAACAGTTATAGGATAGATGGTGTCACCATCCGTTCTAGACGTCACGTCAACTCCAACCTCACTCCTCCTTTGTTTATTTATGTATGTATTTATTTGCTTATTTATTATTGTTATATTTGTTAACCTTGTAATTAATAGGATAATTAACTCTAATAGTCTTTGAATACATTGGAAGGGTAGTTTAAAGGATAAATTCACCCTTTATTTATTCTAGGTTCATCATATAAGTCTAAACCTAAAATAATAACTAATCCTAGCTATGCTTTGGTCATATAGTTATATATTCCTCCACATTTAATTCTTAAGAAATAAACTTTCTCCTAAACTTTTCATAAATATCATAGGAAGTAATGTTCGCATACACGTATAGAAAACAATTTCATAATTAACTTTATACAAGAGTCTTAACCTTACATATATTAATAGGAGTAATTTATCATTTTCCTACTTTTGTTAAATAAAATAATTTCATGTCTTATAAATGTATAATCAACTTTTGTATATTTTCCTGAGTCTTATAAGACCCTTTTGGTTATTAATATATATATTCTTTAGATATTTACCACACCCCTTTTATTTAAATAATCTTTTTCTAAAAAACATACATCTTAGCCAAATAAATTAACCTATGTTTGAACGGACAACCGCAAGTTAGCGGATCCTTAGGGTGCCTGACCCCTTCCCTTTAGGATAATAAAGAACCCTTACTCAGAATCTCATTAAGTTTAGCAGACCTTTAAATGGAGTTAATGTTGACTTTAACCGGTTAGCATTTAGGTGTCCTAATTCACCCAAAATAATTAGGTGGCGACTCCCTTAACATTTAAAACATTTCTTTTACATTTTGGGGAGGATAACCATTCCGTCGCGCATTCAAGCCTGAGAGTTCAAAATCGGGTGCGACAACAATCTGCCAAAGTTGTCAATGTTCTTTTAACCAAGGAGCAGTAATTTGACCATAACTTTCACATGAAAAATCCAATGGAAGAGATTCAAACTGATATGGAAAGCTAACTCAAATCCCACAATTGATATGCAGGAAGAAATTCAAGATTTCAATGGAAAGCGTGTACTCATACTAGCAATTAATTAGTGGGTCCGAAATTGTCCACAATAATGCAAGTTTTCTCAACTTTGGAGCCTATATAAAGGGCCTTTGGCAATCCATTTGGGGCATCACTCTTTTTGTAATATATCTCCTATATTAGTAGTATTTCTCTGAAAAATATGAGTTTTATTTATGCTAGCCAATGACCGGCCTGCCCATCGATCGGGATAGACGGGGCAGGTCGGGACGAGAGGAGGCGGGCGGGCTGGGGCGGCTAAGCGGACCGGGTCGGGCGGGCGATTCGTGTCCCGCCCCTGCACCCTGAAGCGATTGGTCGGGTCGGGACGGGCGGGACATATTTTTTTAAAAACAATTTCCACTAAATTAAAAATATTAACAAAGTAACATATAGTCATATAGTGATAGTCATATACTCATATTATAGTATTATACTCATATATATTTATAAACTAAATAATTAAACAAAGACAAGAAGAGAAAATGAGGTATTTATAGTTGGAAAATTGGGTTAAAGTGTAAATATAATAATTTAGGGGTTAAAAATAAATATAAAGGGGGTAGGGTGGTTGGGGGAGTGGGGGAGGCAAAAAATGGTCGTTGTCTAACGGCCAAATGTAAAATGGTCGTTATTTCAATGACTATTTTTGGCAAGTGACTATTTTTGGGCGGGATCAAGGACGGGACGGGACCAGACGGTCGGGTCCAAGCGCAGATCGCCCGGGCAGACCATACCATGTTCCTTTCCGGTTCGAGCCCCGGACCCGCTAATTTTTTTTATTATTATTTAATAGGGGCCGAGACCGGGTCGGGACCGGGTCGAGACCGGGCCGGGACCGGCCCGGCCCACAGGCCAACCCTAGTTTTATTTATTATAGTATGAGTAGCTAAACCTTTAGCTAGAGCTAGGGGTGAAGCTTAAGTAAGATAATAGTATTGTTCTTGGATTTTCAAAAGGTCTTCAATGTTATATCTTTTTAGTTGTCTAATGAGATATGTCAATGGTTTTTGTTGATGTTGGATGGATGTTGTGGCAACATCTAAAAACTCTCAGGACAACATCTCTTGTGTAAACAGAATATTGTCTGCGATGTTGCGACAACATTTCTGCCAACATCTATGTAACTGTTTTGCCTATTCTTCTGACCTAAGCAGATGATGTTACTGCGACTTAAAATGATCTAGGAAATCTTACAAGATTGATGTATTTAAAATGTGGGGGAAGACGTAGTCAAAGCGTGAAGAGAAAAAAGCGAATGACCAAGTCCAGATCGTTGAGGATTTTCAGGAGGAAGACTCGGTCCAAACTGCTGCCTTCTTTTGCTCAACCTCCGCAACCATCAATGAGGATTTCAAGGGAATTTACACCCTATAAATAGAGGGAAACATCAATGTATCGGTGATCCAGTCACTCCAGATAATTCAGAAGAAGAATTTCCAAGAGAGCTCTCAGACTTTACCTTAGGAAACTGGATCAATATTTTAGCCTTAACAACATCTTGTCACACATTACAATTGCTATCTTTATTCTAGATTAAGCTTATTGTTCAAGCGATTGTAATGGAGATGTTGTCATTTATCTTTTAGATTTTGTAACTTTAGGCGAAGTCATCTGCGACTTCATTTTTGTTTGTAATTTCTTTTTCGTTTGAAACACTCAATTTGTAAAAAGAAATTCATTTGTAATGTATATAATTTATACAATTATTTTGGTCATTGACCATCAAGAGAATATTTATATACCCTTGAAAATATAAACCTTGTGTCTCTTTACTTTTTCCGTTGTGCATACTCTACAAGGTTTATTCTGTTTTATTGCAATGTTGACCCAACATTGAAGGCAACATCCAATGATTGTTTTTGTTGTTCTAGTTTGCGATTTTAATCTTACGTTTTACTAATCCGTAGCCCACGGGACCCAACAAGTGGTATCAGAGCCTTCACTTGATACAATAAGTGTTTGATTCTGAATATTACGGCTATGGACTCAGCTTTACAAAACGTTGGTAGACTTCCAATACTTGACGGATCTAACTACGCCTACTGGAAAATTTGCCTACGTTCGCACATCAAATCCATTGATGTTCAAGCTTGGAGATCAGTTTCCGAAGGCTATGTAATCCCCAAGTACCCAGAAGACGAGGATGGTGATGTACTCACTAAACCCGAGTCTGAATGGACCCAGGAAGAAATCAACTCGGCAAGCTTTAACGAAAAGGCGCTAAATACGATATTTGGATGGGTAGATCTCTATATGTTCAAGCTTATCCAGAATTGTACAACGGCCAATGATGCTTGGGAAACCTTACAAACCCATTGTGAGGGAACCCCAATTGTTCAACGTACAAAGCTTCGCATGATATTGAGTCAATACGAGCGCTTAAGGATGGAGGAGTTTGACGGTATAAAATCCTATATTGAAAAGTTGATTGACATTGCTAATCAGTGTCAAGTGCTTGGATCACCATTAACCAACACACAACTTGTGGATAAAACTCTCAGATCTCTTCCTGAAAGATTTAATACTAAGATTTGTGCTATTGAAGAGGCTCATAATCTTGCTACTATGAATCTTCACGCCTTAATGAGCATCTTCCAAACATATGAGATGAACATGAAGAGCCAAAGAGATCTATATAAAGACAAGACTTTGGCACTCCAAGGACAAACCTCAGAATCTGAAATGGAAAACGAGGAAGAAAACCTGGAGGAACTGGGAAGTGATGCAATTGTTGCCTTACTCACTCGTAGATTTAATTCTATGGTGAGAAATATCAACACTGATCGTAACAAATCAAATTATAATAAGAATCATAACCCTCTCTTCAATAAGAAGCCAGTTAGATCACCTTCTGAGCACAAAAATCGCAATCCACTGAGGAAATCTAACTCCGACGGTACCAATTATAATTCCAAACAACTCGAGGGGTGCAGTGTCATGCATGCTCGAGTTGGGGACACTACGCTAATGAGTGTGCGAACACCCTTAGGAAAATTAGTAAGGTCATGTGGGTAACCCTCAGTGATGATGAGAATGAAGAGGAAAAAGAATATCAAGAAGAAGAACAACCACAGGCAATGCTTGCAGCCACGTTTGAACACTCACTGTCCGACAATGAAGATGTTGTTGACGATGTTGCCACAACTTCAGGCACAACATCGGACTCCACATCTGGAATGTTTGCACCATCAGAGAGGTATGTATACTTTGATTATTCTGATGTAAATTGTTTTAGTGGATGTATTTCTTCACCTGAGGCTGCAAATTTAGATCTAGTTGACTCCAAAGACGAAACGATAAAGGATTACAAAATCTTTATAAAGCCTTAATCACTACATTTGAGCAACTAGACTCAAAAGCAAAATCATTGGCTCTTGAGAATTGCAATTTGAAAGGCACAATCAACCGATTAGAGGTGACACTTACCAAGAAGGATCTGGAGCTTGGTAAGATTCGTGCACGATTGAACACAGTTGAGGCCACATTTCAAAGGCTAAATATGGGAACCTCCAAACTGGATGAAATAATAAACTTCAGCAATCCCACAAGGACTGGGCTTGGCTACCAATCTCCTAGGAAAACCAATACTTCCAGGATCCATAGTCATACTGAGAGGATAAAATTTGTCAAAAAAATGCTTGTAATTCTCAGAGCACTATGATTGGATCAAAGTTTGTATGCAGCTTCTGTAAAAAGTCAGGACATCTTATGTCCTACTGCTACAAGCTTTAAAATTCTACACTCAGCCTATTGCCTAAAGTATTGTCACCAATGTTTTCCAACATCACTGACAATATTCAAAGCAATAAGCCTGAAAGCAGAAGGAAGAAAAGGTTTGAAAATGAGTGGGTACCCAAACTAAATCTGAAATGTAATGTGTGCATAACTGTCTTGCGTACTAACATTACAGGTTCTTGGTACTTCGATAGTGGATGCTCACATCATATGACAGGTACTAAAAGTCTCTTGAAGGAGTATGGAGCGTTCAATGGAGGGTACGTGACCTTTGGAGGAGGAAGTAAGAGTAAGATTATTGGTAGAGGAACTCTTAATGTTCCAAATGTACCAGCCTTAAAGAATGTGCTTCATGTAGAAGGTTTAGTTGCTAATCTCCTTAGCATAAGTCAACTACGTGATGACGATCTAGAGGTGAAATTCAACAAACTTGGATGCAAAGTTACAGATTCTGCAAACAAGTGTGTCATGTCAGGAACCCGAACCGGAGATAATTGTTATCTAGTAGGTAGAGAAGAGTTTTGCAACTCCGCAAAGTTAGGTGACTTGACACTTTGGCACCAAAAGTTGGGATATGTCAACTACGAAACTTTGGAGAAACTGATATCGTTTGAAGCTGTCAAAGGCATTCCCGGACTAGATACAAAAGATAAAACACTGTGTGAAGATTGTTTGAAGGGAAAGCAGACCCGAGTCTCTCACAATGTTGTCCAACATGACGGACAACATTCAGGTACGTCTCATTGTTTCCAATTATTGCATATGGATTTTATGGGTCTAATTGAGGTAGATAGCCTAGAAGGAATGAGATACGCTTATGTGATTATTGATGATTTTTCCAGATTTACTTGGATATATTTTTTAAAAGAAAAATCACAAACCTTTGAGATGTTTAAAACATTTTACTCTAGAATTAGGAATTTGTTTTGTTCTTCAATTTTCAGAATAAGATCTGATCATGGAAAGGAATTTGAAAATCAAACCTTTGCAAAATTCTGTGAAAATAAACGCATATTTCATGAATTTTCGGCACCAAAAACCCCTCAACAAAATGGGATTTCTTAGAGAAAGAACAGAACTTTACAGGAAATGGCAAGAGTGATGTTGAGTTCTAAGCAATTATCAAAGAAGTTTTGGGCAGAAGCCTTGAACACAATATGTCACATAAGTAATAGTCTATCTAAGGCCAGGGACCAAGATTGTCCTATGAACTGTTAAATGGAAAGAAACCTACAGTAAGGTACTTTCATGTCTTTGGGTGTGTCTTATATTCTTAATGACATGGATAAACTGTCTAAGTTCAACTCTAAGAGCGACAAAGGGATATTTGTCGACTACTCTCAGAATAGTCATGCTTACTGAATATACAACCTTCGGACAAAGACCATCCAGGAGTCTGTCAATTTGATTTTTGATGATCTGCTTGATATATCTGGAAGATCTTCAGAAAACAATATTGTAGTTGCAGTTGAAGAGGAGCAAATCATTGAAACAATAGATGTTGATCCAAATGTTGTCCCAACATCAGAAGTCGCATCTGAATCTCAAGAAGAGAACATAGGGAATGAAGTCGAGGAGGAGTCTGCTACTGAGCTGAATGATCAAGTGAGAAGAGACCCTCCATCGAGGATTAGAAGGAACCATTCACCCGACCAAGTGATAGGGGGAGTTTTTTAGCAAAGGCGAACAAGAGAGAAAGAGCTAGTCAATTACCAAGAGATGGTAAGGTATGTGTGCATGTCCAACATATACCAATAGGTTAGTCTTTCTTATTTTACATATACATTGAAACCTAAGAATATTGGGAAGCATTGAAAGATAATTTTTGGATACAAGCTATGCAAGATGAGCTTGAGAAGTTTACCCGAAATGAGGTTTGGGATTTGGTACAACGACCCAACAATACTAATGTAATTGGGACCAAGTGGATATACAAAAATAAATCAGATGAGTTAGGGAAGATTGTGAGGAATAAAGCTCGACTTGTTGCTCAAGGATATACACAAGTTGAAGGTATCGACTATGATGAGACCTTTGCGCCTGTGGCTAGACTTGAGTCAATTCTTCTTGCTATTGGTTGTTACTTGAAAATTACCTTGAATCAAATGGACGTTAAAAGTGTCTTTCTCAATGGTTACTTGGACAAGGAAGTATACATTGAACAACCAAAAGTGATTCGAAGATCCTCACCATCCACAGCATGTATACAAGCTCAAGAAAGCTTTGTATGATCTAAAATAGGCACCACGTGCATGGTATGGTCGTTTAACAAACTTTCTTATTGATTTTGGTTTTATCCGTGGAGAAGCTAACATAACTTTATTCATTAAAAGACACGGAGTAGATGTAATCATAGCTCAAACTATGTTGATGATATTGTCTTTGGCTCTACTAAAGAATCCTTCTTGAAGTCATTTGTCGAAGCAATGTCATTTTTATTAGGCTTGCAGATTAACAGATTGAAGAAGGGATTTTTGTATCCCAGAGCAAGTATGTCAAGAATCTTGTTAGGAAGTTTGGTCTGAAAAATGCTAAACACATGAAGACTCAAATGGGTTCTACGCAGCAGGTACGTAAAAACGATGTTGGACAAGATGTTGACCCAACATTGTACCGATCTATGATAGGTAGCCTCTTATACCTTACTGCCAGTCGCCCTGATATCATGTTTAGCGTGTGTGTTTGCGCCAGGTTCCAAGCCAGTCCCAAAGTATCTCATCTTAATGTCGTGAAGCGTATCATTCGATATGTTGCCGGTACAAGTGATTTGGGAATTTGGTATTCTAGAGACATTAATCCTAATCTAATAGGGTATAGTAACTCAGATTGAGCCGGTGATGTCGACGATAGGAAAAGTATTAGTGGTGGTTGTTTTTATCTTGACAACAATCTAGTCTCATGGTATAGTCATAAATAAAATTGTGTGTCACTTTCGACTGCCGAATCTCAACTGATTTGGTTACGACATATGCTTGATGACTATGACATTTCTAATAACTCCATGATTCTGTACTGTGATAATCTGAGTGCTATTAATATTTCCATAAATCCTGTTCAACATTCACGTACAAAACTCATTGACATAAGGCATCATTTTTTAAGAGACTTAGTAGAAAAATAGCTAGTTCAAATCGAACATGTTGATACCCTTTCTCAACTAGTTGATATTTTTACCAAACCCCTAGATCATGAGAGATTTTCTAGCTTGAAAAAATCTCTTGGTCTCTGTTTTCTCTGAAAATAAGACAGACTAGGTAGATGTTGTCCTAAACGTTGACCTAACATTCTGGGTAACATTTACTGTTTGAGTCAATGTACAGGATATGTGTTGTAAGTAATGTCGCACTGTTTTTCAAAAGAATCAAGCTTGATTTCACAAGGACAAGGTTTGAATGTGATACCGTTCTCTGTGATGATGTATATCATAAAAAGGGAGTATCATAAGAAGGTGAAGCCTTAACTAAAGATTTGGTTTTATACAAAAAGATCAAAGCTCTAAGTTTGATATCGTTCCTATTCTATAGGAGTACCATGTGGTTTAAGGAAGATTGAAAATTCCTTAATATTTTTTTTTATCCATATGTGTTCAACTAAGTTGATTAAGGACAATGGTAAAATGTCACATTCGTCTTGCGATCAGTCTCATAGGGAACACATACGAAAAACCATTTGCCAAATCAGAAAAGCCTTGGAGTCTCAAAATGCTTGTGAAACTTGGAAATGTTGCCAACATCATTCACAACATCGTGTTCCAGTACATTGTTCAATCTTGTTTTTCTTATTTGTTTTTTTTTTGGGTTGTGGTATGTAACACGTCTCTTTGAATAACAAAATCCAATAATATGGAGGACCGTTTCTTTTTAAATTTTTAAAAAGATGTCTGGTGTCATATAAAATCCTTTGTTTTGGGTATGTGAAGAGTTCAAATATTTTCCACTACCTAAATTTAAGAAAATGAGTTTGAGTGTAAAGTAATGTTTGTCATGATGAAAATCCCCATTTTTGTTTCAGCATTGTCACATCAGCCGCCAATCGAACCAACAAATGAAAGTCCAAACATCACTATCAACTTTTCAAACCCAAAACGTCTCCAACACACCACCTTCCTCAAAACCCTCTCCTATGTCCATATCCCCCAAATCGTTTAAATCTTCCAAATAAAAAGATTACTCTCCAATGTCAACAAGCCCACCGAATAACAACAAAATGTATAAACATTATGAAGCCATCAATGAACTAAAGTCTGTTGAGGAAGACGCAAGTTTAGCAATGATTTTTCTAGGTTCCGACGAACCATTAAATGTGTTACCCTAGAGATTCGGAGAACACAATAGATGTTGATACAACATCTGATTTCACAAACCTTGTGTCAAGAGGATCACAGTCAACAATGTCGACAAGAAGGTCGAAAAGGGTTTTTGAAAGCAGATTCGGTGAAGAGCAAACTTCTAAAAGGACCAGGGAAGAGTCGTCTTTCCCTGTTGAAGAGTCGACTTTCCCTGTTGATTCCACCACTTCCACCAGCACTGATTCCAACTTCAGTCTACCCAGAACATCAAAACCTTAAGCCACCACTCCAACTGAAGCCGAGAAGGAGGGAGAAGAGGAAATGTCTGACGACATTCCTCTAAGGAACTTCATGCCAAAGAGGGTGCGAAGGAAATACTGGAACTACGGTTCAAATGTTGCCTCATCGAAGGCAACAGAGGAGAAAGAAGACACTGATCCTGACTATGTTGCCCCAACATCCGAGGCAACACCAGAAGCCACACCACCAGAATAGGAAAAACCAGAATCTGAATCGGATTCTAAGGTAATGTCTTACTCTTCTTTGTTCCACAGTAAAACATGCTCAAGTAGATGGAACTGGTTTAAGAATAGAGGTATTAGAGGAGAAAAAGTAATTGATTTGTCGCCATTTTCAGAATATGGTTTAACTGACTTTCTAAGTAGTCGTAGGGTTCTGAGTTCTGTAACTGGAAAGAATCCTTACTGTGAAAAGGTTGTTAGAGTGTTATATGCTAATTTGACACACCTTGTAAGGGACACGACCTCAAATAAATTTGGGAGAGTGTACCTTTACAACAAGGTATATGAATTTACCCCTGAGATCATAAATGTCACACTAGGGATCTCTCATGTTGATAGAACCCCTAAAGCTACTCCCACTTCTGAAGAACTGAATGAGATGATCAAATATCTCACTGGAAATTTGATCACCACTTGGGCTCCTCGTAGTCCAGTGTCGAGGCTCACATCACTGTTTGCAACCCTGCATAGAATTGTCATATATAACTGGTTGCCCTTCTTAAATGAAACGGTTATTACCTTTGACCAAGCAACCCTACTGTATAAGATAGGAATAAATCACAGAGTTGATCTTGGAACGTTGATTTTCAACCATGTCACAAACCTGGCTGAAAGACAATCTAACTCTACTCTTTCATATCCCTCTCTCATTTTTCAAATACTGCTGAACCAATGTTTCAAGACTCCGAAAGGAGAATGACTGAGTAAACCCCTAGATGTTTATCCAGTACAAAGAGCAGTAGTAAATAGAAGGGACAGATTTATAGACTTGCCCTAGAAGGAACAAAACTGGGACACCGAAACATCGCAGCATGTTGCCACTGAACCAACACAGGATTTTACCAACATTCCTGGCATCATCGAGAGTATTATCCCTATGTCCAAGGATTGGCTAAGGAAGCACATTGCTGAGCTTGATCGATAAATTCTAGAGCTTGTGCGTGCAAATAGTTACTATGAGGACATACTTTCTTCACAAAGAGGGGGAGAAAGTGCTGCAGATGCAGATGATGTTGCTGCTAAGGGAAGAAGCAAACAGAAAGGGGAAAATGGTGCAGAGACAAGCAAGCAGGGGGAGAAGAGCTGAAAGACTGCTAGAGAGATGAAGATGATGATGGTGGTGATACAGTATGATGTATATTGATGATGCTCGTTACTATGTAAACAATCATTTTGTTGATGGTTTGGTTTAACAAACATTTGGATACTATCTTATTTTTTTTGGTTTTGTAATAATTTTTAGGATATTTTTTTTAATGCTAATGCTATATCTGGATACATGTTATGGTATGTTATGAATATTTACTGCACATCTGCTGTGAGTAATGAGTAACATAATGTAACACCTATCTAATCAAAAACATCGATACCACATTGCTTGAAATTTGTAATTGCAGATTAAGGGGAAGCACGACACTGATCTTATTGTTTATTAGATTATCGAGCACTACATCAAGACTCAATATTCTAGTCATTTTTTTGGATTGCATGGAGTTTTGTGAAGAAAGGAAAAAAGGGGGAGATTATTGATGTTGGATGGATGTTGTGTCAACATTTGAAAACTCTCAGGACAACATCTCTTGTGTAGACAAGAATGTTGTCTGCGATGTTGCGATAACATTTCTGCCAACATCTATGTAACTATTTTGCCTATTCTTTCGGCCTAAGCAGTTGATGTTACTGCGAGTTAAAATGATCTAGGAAAGCTTACAAGATTGTTGTGTTTAAAACGTAGTGAAAGACGTAGTCAAAGCGTGAAAAGAAAGCAGCGGATGACCAAGTCCAGATCGTTGAGTATTTTCAGGAGGAAGACTCAGTCCAAGCTGCTACCATCTTTTGCTAAACCTCCGCAACTATCAGTGAGGATTTCAAGGGAAGTTCCACCCTATAAATAGAGGGAAACTTCAGTGTATCGATGATCCAGTCACTCCAGATAATTCAGAAGAAGAATTTCCAAGAGAGCTCTCGGACTTTACCTTAGGAAACTAGATCAACATTTAGCCTAAAGTTGTTTCCTAAAGTTGTTTTAACAACATCTTGTCCCACATTACAATTGTTATCTTTATTCTAGATTAAGCTTGTTGTTCAAGAGATTGTAATGGAGATGTTGTCTTTTATCTTTTAGATTTTGTAACTTTAGGCGAAGTCATCTGCGACTTTATTTTTGTTTGTAATTTCTTTTTCGTTTGTAACACTCAATTTGTAAAAAGAAATTCATTTGTATTTGTATATAATTTATACAATTCTTTTGGTCATTGACCATCAAGGGATATATTTATATATACCCTTAAAAATATAAACCTTGTGTCTCTTTACTTTTTCCGCTGCACATACTCTACAAGGTTTATTCTGTTTTATTGCAATGTTGCCTAAGATGTTGACCCAACATTGAAGGCAACATCCAGTGACTATTTTTGTTGTTCTAGTTTGCAATTTTAGTCTTACGTTTTACTAATCCGTAGCCCACGGGACCCAACAATATTGTTTTGTGAAAACTTTTATTTGTTGTAGAAAAATTTGGCACAATGAATGCTTAGTTTTACATAACAACAATTGGTTTCATAAACTCTTTTAAGGGAACTAGAAAGATAGTTTTCAAAAGTTATAAACTTTCAAGTGCTTAATGTCTTTATCTTCCAATTGAAATCACTTGATTGTTAGATTTCAATTGAGTTATCAAATATAGCCAAGAGCAACTCTTTTATAAAATTATTTAAGTGTAATCTCAGAGCTCTAGTACGTAGTCCACTATATAAAACCTTAAAATTCACAACTAGATTGACATTCTCATTCTTCAAAATATCCATGTGGTTCGACACTCGGACTTTCGAGAAATTTATTAATTGAGACAAACCTATACTTGGGTGTGTAACGATAAAGTGTTATCATCCATCTAGAATAATCATCCATAATGGTATAAAAATATCTTATTTCATTATATGTTTCTACCTTGTAGGTCCCCATACATTCATGTGTAACAATTGAAAAGGTCTTGTTTTTCTATTAACATTGATTGGGAATGGAATCCTAGTCTGTCTAGCTAGTGGACATATCTCACATTTATTAAAAACAAAGGAAGTGTTATTCTTGAAACATGAAATTTTCCTCAGGACAGTCATAGGTAGATGACATAACCTTTGGTGCCAGATGACTGCATCTACATGATTCCTGGCTGATAGACACCTATTCAGTTCTTCATTATTATTTTGTGCATCTAATGTAATATGTACAATCCTTCTTCTTCATTATCAATCCCCATAACCTTCCCAGATGAGAGATACTGAAACACACAACATTGTGGAAAGAAAGTGACACTACAATTCAATTCTTTTGTTACTTTTGACACATACATGAGATTGAACTTGAAATTTGGCACACAAAAGACATTTTAAGAACATCACCTCCACCCAAGTGATAATCACCAACCGCCACCCAAGTGATAATCACCAACATGTGAGATCCTAGTTGAATCTCCTGTAGGTAATTGTACTCCTCCTACTCTTTCTGTCAAATTTTTATATTGTAAGCAATTATGATCACTAACCATGTGATTGATTGCACATGTGTCCATTATTCATTTCATCAACATTTCTGAACTAGTCTTTCCCTTGCAGTTAAGAAGATTGAAGAAATATTGATGTTGACTAGGTGTGAATTGACTATGTGATGCTGCATCTGCAGGTTGTGACCACATTCTCTGATTCTGTGAGCTAGAACATGATCCATGGTTCTATCCAAAAGATTGTTTCTGCATGTGCCTTACATCATGATAGTGCATTCCTTCTACCTGTCATGTATCTTCAAGAGACAAATTTTCACCAGTTACTACATATTCCTTCTTGCGTTTATTCTTGAAGTCTTCAGGATATCCATTGATCTTGTAACAGTCATCCTGTGTATGTCCAATTTTGTGACAAAGGTCACACTTCATCAACTTGAAACAATCAATCCTAGTATGACATTTCATATGACATGAATCACAAAAGACATTAGGATTGAATGTTTTCTTTTGTTTCTGGATCCCATTTTTGCTCCTTCCATTTCCATTTCTGGCTGTGAACATTGCAGATGATTCGATTGTTTCCTGCATCATTCTGCTTGTCCTTGCAACAATCCTTTGACTTTCCTCCTTGTTGATCATTACATATACCTGGCTCAGCTTTGGCACATGTTGCATCATAATAATCTCACTTCTGGCTTGACTATAACTTTCATCCAGTCCCATAAAAAAATTGCAGCATTCTTTGGTATTGTAAATTATCAACAAAATCTTTGGATTTAGCACAACATGTTGGTGGTGGTATAATAAAATCATACTCATTCCAAAGATCTTTAAGTCTTAGAGTAATACATTGAGACTGATTGTGATCATTGTCTCATTGTAACAATTTCTTTGTGTAATTGGAAAGCTCTAGAACTATTTATCTTGTCAAATCTCTCTTTTAAATATTCACATATGATGTGTGAATCTGAGTTAAATAACATACCACTGAGTAAGTTTTTGTTCACATTTCCCATCAACCAGGATACTACAATTGCATTACACCTATCCCACACTTTTGCCAGATCTCCATAGAAATCCTATCTCTTTACTGCTCCATCGATAAAACCTACTTTATTCTTCCTTAACAGAGCTAACTTCATTGTTATACTCCATAATGTGTAGTTATCCATTCCATTCAACACAATTCCAACAGATAGTGAACCTGGTGCATCAGATGGAAAGAGATACAGAGGGTAATTATGATTGATGTTTACCGTTAATGTCGCAATTCCACTTGTTGTATCTTCTGTGTTGTTCTCCATTGTCTCTTACTGTTACCTACTTCAACCACTGTTGCAATCAATCGATCTGCTAGTCTTCTGTCTCGAATGAGTATGCTTCTCCACTCCCGTAACTTATTGTCAAACAACTAGCCTTCAATATGTTTTTCCACTCCTGGAGCTTAAAGTCGAACACACAAATCCCTCGAATTCCTCTTTGCATGTAGAGGAATTCCCTCGATCTGTGTCGAACTACCATTGTTCTGATACCAAGTTGAACAAGAGGAGCAATCGTTGATAAAATTGAGCTCAATTGCTCGAGATACTGTAGTGAAATGGAGTCGGCAGAGAGAGAGAAGAGTGGAAAAGAGAAAGAAAGTTTTGGAAATTTTTTGTATATGTGTATTGTGTAGAATACAATACAATGTTACATATATACAACTAATTTGGATGCTAGAAAATATCTAACACTAACTATACTAACTAACTATTAATTACAATTAATCATACAACTATCATATATCAAATACATTGCACCTCATGGTACAATTGGGCAATTCCCTAATTCTTTCACATTGTCTCTTTGGTAGCAAGAAATCGTTTTAGTAATTTATGGCCTTAGTAATTTTGCTTCTTTTGACAAGTTCTTATTAAGGAAAAATAGTATTATTGGATAAATTAATTAAGAAATGTTTTATTCATAGTATTCATGTTTGATCGATATTTTAACAAAGTGCTAAGTGTCAAATTTGATAGAAACCAAAACCATGTATCTCACAGACAACTTATGTATATTTAGGTTACTTACCATATTTTGTAGAATCTTTGTACAAGTGTAATTATGATATTAGTATTATAGTAGGAATATGATTTTCTATATTTAGATATTGTATATTGTATATATAGACCTCTTCATTAATGAAAATAATCAAGAGATTATTTTTTTCATTGTATCAGAAGTCTAGGGCAAAATTTCCTTCTCCCAACTATACTTCCACCGCCTAGCACCCTCGGAATCCGCGATTTCGGCACTTTTTTTCTTCTAAATTTTTCCTATCTTCCCAAATTCTCTTCCTAATCCCTAATTCTCCTCTTGTTCTTTCATTATGTCTACCTTAAAGAACACGTTTCATCTTGCCCTTACCGTCTCCAACATCAAGAACCACATTCCTATCGTTCTTAAGATGGAAAATGTCTAATACGCGACATGGGCAAAATTATTTAAAGTCCACGCTCGCATCAAGTCCTTTACCACATCCACCCTGCGGATACATGCAAGGAGAAGGTGCCTACCGCCAATGATGATACTGTGTTATGGAAGATTCTTGATGCTATCATACTCTAGTGGATATATTCCACTATCTCTACGGGTCTTTTGTAGACGATTATTGAACCCAACGCCACAACGATGGATACTTGGAATAGGGTGCGTGATATATTCTAAGATAACAAAAATTCTAGTGTCGTCACTCTTCAATAGGAATTCCCCCATGTCACTATGGAGGATTTTTCAAATGTCTCAGCTTATTGTAAAAGGAGGCTGAAGAAATTGAGGGATCAACTCAAGAACGTTGATGTGTCCGTCACGAATGATCGTCTTGTTCTTCAGATGGTTGTCAGCCTATCTGAGGCCTATAATGGTGTTGAGACTCTTCTTCGTCAAAACAGCCCTCTTCCTCCGTTTTATCAAGCCCGATCTATGCTCACCCTTGAAGAGGCAGGGTTGGCTAAAAAGGTCGCAACTTCCGCCATGATGGCGGCCTCCCCACAAAATCCCCGCTCTCCATCATTTTTGGCTAATTCCACTCCAAATAGGAACAACGGGGTGGAAAACTAAGTCCGACTAAAAGGCGGCGTGGTAAAGGCAAAGCGCCGGCGCAATAATGGTTGTGGTGGCGGCAGAGTCAACCGTAACTTGGGTCAGGGTAGTGGCCTGGGCAGTGGGCCAACACGCCACGCCTGGCTCGGCAGGCCCAACCGCCTAGTTACCCTTTTCGCCTAAAGAAGTTTACCCAATGACCGAGCCACCAACAGAGGCCCAATTCACCCAAGAAGTGATTTACTCGTGAATTAGGTCACCAACAGAGGCCCAATTGGTCAGAGTTTCAGCCACCGATCGGTTGGGCCTTCACACAGCCTTCACTGCATGTCCACCAAGAGTTCCGACACCCACGAATATCGAGGTCGCGATGTATATACTTGAATTAAATTCTCCGGACACAAATTGATACATAGACACCGGAGCCATTTCTCATATGACGTCCGTTCAAGAAATCTCTCGTCTTATTTCAATATGAGCAAAAATTGTGTCATAATTGTTGGTAATGACAATTCAATTCCAATTCGTGGTTATGGTCACACAAATTTTTCCCCCCCCCCCCCCCCCATCCACCTCTCGTCCTAAAAAATGTCCTTCATGACCCTCACTTAATTTAAAATTTTGGTGTATGTCCGAAAATTCACAACTGATAATTGGGTTTCGGTTAATTTTGACCTTTTTGGATTATCTGTAACAGATTCAAGACGAGAATACCTATAATGAGGTGTAATAGTCGGGGAGAGCTTTATCCAATCACCACCACCACCATTTCCACGAGTCAAGCCACACCTTCCACATTTGTCGCTCTTGCTACCCGTAGTACTCATACTTGTCCTTCTTGTCCTCTAAGGAAACATGTTAGATTACCGTTTGTCGCCTCTACTTCTAATATGTTGATGCCCTTTGACATTATTCATAGTGATTTATGGGCATCTCCCGTTTTGAGTTTTTTGGGTTATCGTTAATATGTTTTATTTTTGGATGATTATTCTAATTTTTTGTGGACATTTTCTTTGTCTAAAAAATATCAAGTTTTTTCCACATTCTTTAAATTTAGAGCTTTCATCCGTACCCAATTTGAACGAGAAATTAAAAACATTCAATGTGATAATGGTAGGGAATATGATAATGTGTCATTTCGGGAATTTTGTGACACTCATGACATATCTTTTCGATTTTCTTGTCCTCGTACTCCTCACGAAATGGGTTAGACTTCAGTAACAGATTCTTATCATATTACTTGTAATCAATGGACCATTTCTTTACAAGCTTGAACAGGAGTTTTATCAGACATGTAATGTGCAAACGAAAGCAAACCTCTACACTTGAAAGCAAATAGCAGAACATACTATAGGACACATTTGTGTGGGTTCCAACGACTGCAACCTTAAGAGCACGGCTCTTAATTTCCTGCAGGTAGGCAGAATAAAATAACACCAAAAGAATCAGAACGAAGGAAATCTATTTGATGTAGCACAACCAGTGACTTGAGCACAAAAAACAGGATTTTTTTTGGTACAGTGGAAAAACACAGACACATGCATATACATACTCTGTCCTGCACGAAACCCTATTAGTATGTATGTAACCATGGGGGCAACTGCAACACAACTAAAATCTATATAAAAACCAGCAAATAGATGTTAGATATTGGTCGATACCTAATTAATGTTCAGCCATCAAGTCTGCATCACTTTGGCAACAATTTTTTCATGTTCATTCTTCAATTGCCCCTTCTCTTACCTTTTCTTTCTCGATTAGGACCAATGTTTGTACTGGTGGTCCAGATGCTCCCTCGATTTGATACTTTTTCTCCCCGTAAGCATGCAAAACATCTTGTAACTCCATGTTAGCCCATCAGGGCCGGTGCACAAAGCACCCCGCATTAGCTAGCAGGGTACGGGAAAGGACTGTACCCAAGGGGTGTGATGTAGACAGTCTAACCTAATGCAAGAATTAGTGGTTGTTTCCACTACATCTCCTAAAAAGGAAAGATGCACAAAGAGAAACGAAACTAAGGCACATCGAAGAACCAGTGACCTATAGGTCTCAAGGAGACAACTTTACCGTTGCTTCAAGGCTTGTTAACACAGTAACATTGGAAAATACATATTAACAGGATACAACTTGACCAACAAGAATGCAGATGAAAGAAAAAGAATCTAAATCGATCAAAATCAATTAAGAATTAGCCGAAGATAACGAAAAATAATGAAATCGCATAAGGGGAAAATGCTGTCAAATCTCAGAAAAACTTGTCAATCAACAAAATTAGCCAACAAAGACTACTGGCTACTATTGGAGAAAAGTGTTAACCAAGAGCAAAGCATTAGTTAGAACGGCTGAGGAAACATGGAAGAAAAATGACAGATGAAGTAGAAGGAAAAAGGAGAAAACAATCCATACACCAAGGGAAAGACACGGAGGGAGACGATGATTTTAATGGAGACACGTGGGGACTTATATAAGCAACACGCATGAGGTACAGTTGATGTAAAGCAACCATGTTCGTCCTTTCTACAGTACAATCTACGTTTCTAATTGTCAAAAATTACGTTTTACATTGACCAAATATGTCACTTTTACAGAACAAACAGTGGGCATTTCATTGCACCAACACAGAACCATAAAAAAAGATATCAAGCCCGTCGTTTACTCAATCGCCATGAGTTTGGCTCGTGATATCTGTCATAAAGAGGTTCAATACGTTCCTGTCTCTTGCGCTTGCTTAATTTCGTTGGGTCAGCCACCTTGAAGAATCTTGGTGCCAACTCAACAAGCCATTTAGGATCTACCACGGTCACCTCGCGCATGTACTCCTTTGTTGTCATAACAAGCTCGTGATAAATAACCCAGTCCGGCTGTCTTTGGAAAAGAGCACTGCTAGGATGGATGTAAACTGGCTGGTTCTCAACTAGAGTTCTATAACCTTCTTGAGGATCTTTTCTAGCAGCATGAAAAAAGAAACCTGCTCCAATAGCCTTCCGGATCTTTGTGAAATTCTTTCCAGCACTCACAACGTCCAATTTATACCTGCACAAGCAAGGAAGATTCAGAATTGAGTTGCAACCATACAAATTTCAAACCTAAAAGAGAGATATTAATAAACATCAGGCAGAGAGATCCACAAAAAATGCCCAAGTCAATTAAGCTAACAGTCAATAAAGGTGTTAATAAGCAAACAGTAAGAGAGAACAAGGCTTGAAATGAGAAGCATGGAGAAGGAATTGAAATACATACTTGTCCATGATGGAGAGTAGCTGTTTTCTAACATCCTGTGCCCTCCTAAGTGATCGTGACTGGACAAAATTTTCAAAACACCATGGACCTGAAAAGTTTTTGGCTTTCCAAGCCTCATAAACAGCAAGCAAGGTAAGATGATCACCCTCAGGCTGAAAAAATTTGGCCTTTTTCTGATCGGCCTGAGCTTGTTTTTCCCTTGGTCGGTAAAAGATGTTTCCAGTTTGAATCATAGCAATGATGGTCAAGATCTCATCACTACAGCCAAGGTCCACGCTAGCAAGAAGCATCTTGGACAAAGGAGGATCTAATGGAAATTCTGCCATTTTTCTTCCCAGTTTCGTCAGAAGCCCCTCTTCATCCAGTGCTCCAAGAGTGTAAAGTTGCTCCATGGCAGATATAAGAGCCTGAGGGGAAGGTGGGTCCATGAAATCAAATGACAGAAGATCATTAATACCCATTGCTTTCATCATAAGAACCGTGTTGCCAAGATTTATCCTCTGGATTTCTGGAATCGCGGTAGGGGACATTTCACTGTGGAATGCACTCTCAGTATACAGACGGTAGCACTTCCCAGGTCCAGTTCGTCCAGCACGCCCTGCTCGTTGCTTTGCTGATGCTTGTGAAATTGGGGTAATAACCAGTGAATCAAGCCCCTGTTTTGGATTGTAGACATTTTGCTTTGCAAATCCAGGATCGATAACATAATATATACCGTCAATTGTCAAAGAAGCTTCAGCAATATTTGTAGCAACAACAACTTTTCTCTTCCCAGGAGGGGCAGGATCAAAAATTCTGGACTGCATTTCACTGGGCAAGGCACTATACACAGGTAGTATGATCAGTTCAGGAACATTTTTACCCAGTCCTTTCATCCTCTCGTAGAGACACTGGCAAGCATAGTCAATCTCCTCTTGACCAGTCAAGAAGAGGAGGACATCACCTTCAGGTTCTGTCAAGTGGATCTGCATAACAGTAATTAAAGCCGCATCAAGGTAATCACTTTCTGGCTGCTTTGTGTAGAGTATCTCTACAGGAAAAGTTCTTCCTGGGATTGTAAAGATGTTGCAGTCAAAGAAATAACCAGAAAATTTCTCTGCATCCAAAGTTGCAGATGTGACAATTAGACGAAGGTCAGGTCTCCTCTTCATAAGCTGCTTAAGCAAACCAAAGAGAACATCAGTATGAATTGTTCTCTCGTGTGCTTCATCAAGCATTACGACTGAATACTGGGACAGATTATCATCAATCAGGATCTCCCTCAGAAGCATACCGTCAGTCATATATTTGATAACAGTTTCTGGCCCAGTACAATCTTCAAAACGAATAGCATAACCAACCTCTTCACCTAACCGACAACCAAACTCCTCAGCAACCCTCTTAGCCACTGACATTGCAGCCACTCGACGAGGTTGAGTACAGCCAATTTTTCCCCTCGTTGTATACCCTGCCTCGGCTAGATACTGTGTCACCTGTGTTGTCTTGCCAGAACCTGTCTCACCAATGACGACCAGGACCTGGTTATCATGGACAGCCTGAACCAGTTCTTTCTTCAATTTGTAAATAGGAAGACTCTGCCTCTGCTCCTGGAGAGATAGCTTAGACCTCTGGCCAAAGGTCAAGGCTTTACCATAAGCATCCTTCTTCCATTCTGGCATGTCATAGGCAGACAAACCAACACCCCTCAGCTCCTGTGCTAGATGCCTCTCACCTGTCTCCGGCATTGGGTCTTCCCATGGTCTGTTGAGATCCTTTGGGATGGAATCAAGCATCGTTCTCTGTTGCTGCTCCCTTACTTCCCTTCTCTCCTTTATCAAAGCTGATTGTAGGGCAGCAGCACGACTCAATGATCCTTCAGGATTTTTAAAAATTTTAACAGGGGACATATCAACTGAATACCGACTCTGCCCTTGCAAGAAAGGGGGTTCGTCTTCATTCAACTCAACCTCAAGCTCTTCTTCAGCACCTTCTTCCTGATATAGCATCCCGTCCCCTTCTTCATCAAACATGGGATGTTCCTGCACCCCCAAAACACCTGCAGCAATAAGTTGTTTCGCTTCCCACTTTTCAGGTGAACTCATCCTCTTCAGCGGTCTACGTGATGGTACTACATCCTCCTGCTCTATTATCCTGATTCCTGACAGACCAATCCTGGTCTTAGAGCCCTGACCATTCATGCCTGAAGGATTTGTCGTTAACCCATCATCGCCCGAGCTCTTCTTCAACGGCAACAGATCTTTTCCTGTATTCTGATCAACATCTCTCATTGACAAACTCAGCTTCTGTCCACTAATAGAGATAACCTTCACAAAAACCTCCTGGTCCCGCTTTACTAAATCTTTGGCATTACTGACTCTTCTAGTAGCAAGTTGTGAAACATGCACCAAGCCTTCTTTCCCTCTAAAATCATTCAGCTGAACAAAACAACCAGAATCCATCACCCTTGATACCCTCCCCTTATATACTGCATACAACTCCGGCTCATCCATCACATGATGCTTCGATTTTCTCCTATCCCTCCAATCATCATCATCCCTGTCTCGCTCATCATACTCATCTCTCCTACCCTTTGCATATACATCTCCATCCCTATCTCTGCGCCTTTCTGGAGCCCTACGTTCATCAATTTTTGGAGGCCTTTGACTCTTACCATCATCATAATCATATCTATCTCGATCCCTATCCCGATCCCTATCTCTATCTCTATCTCGATCCCTACCCCTATCTATATCCCTATCCCTATCCCGGTCTCTACCCCTTTCTCTTCTATAATCTCTATCCCTATCTCGCCTTTCAGGAGCCCTAGGTTGGTCTTCCTCCCCATCTCTCGTCTTACTCTTAACCTCCATCTCAATCTCCTTCTCCAATTCCTTAACTCTTTCCCTATTATCTCTAATCTTCAAAGCCGAAAACTCAGAGTCATCCTCATCCTTGTCCGATTTCAACTTAGGAGGCAAAATAGCATGGATTATAGTAAGCAATGTTCTAACGAAATAATCAGGCATTTCAGCACCACTTTCTTTCAATTTAGCATCAAATTCATCTACTGTTGAGCAATTTCTACCAAGTTCAGTTATAAATTCAGCTAAAACCTTATCACCAAACCCTAAATGTGCCTCCAATTCAGAACATACCTTTGAAATTAGAGACAGATATTCCAATTTCTTCAACTCGTTTTCTTCAATGTCGGCTCCCATCCTTCCAATCTCACGATACAACAAAACGCTTTGAATAGGGTTCCCTTCCCTTCCCCTCCCTTCCCTTCCCTTCCCTAGTTATTATTAGTCATCTATTTGGGTACCACGTTTTTCTTTTCTATCATATTAACATGACAAAAATTATACTTTATAGTAATTTTTAAATATATCAATTTAAAATGTCAAATTGCTCTAATTTAATTTTGAAAATTAATTGAATTGATGTTCAATAAGGGAAAGCAAAAAATAATATTTTGCGACTATAATTTTAGTACATTTCAGCAGTTTGGCTAAAAAGGCAATAGGTATATTTATTTTCCTCCGGGGTCTCATGCTTTGAAGTGTGCAATTAATATAGTATATGTGCGATACACAAAAATCGTCAGAGATTAAAATTATTATCTTACTTATTTACTCATATTAAATTTATTATTCGATTAATTACGAAAGTCAAATCATTTGATCTATGACCCTTGATAAGAAGGCCACTATGGAAGAAAATATCATTTTCTCCATCTAAAATTGATGTAGGATCTTGTGTCAAGTGTAATAAAATTCAAAATTTGTTGATGAATTCATAAGATTTTCACTTGTTTTGAATCTTGCACAAAAAGAAAAGCTTCTAGTTTAATTTCTATAAAGGAATCATACCTCTTCTAATAATATTAGTCACTTGTTTCAAATTTTGCATGGTATCAGAGATAAATTATGATAATTCGGGTCATGTAGTGCAGACACAGGGTTACGTGGGGATTTAAAAACATTAGAATTAAGATTAAAATGTTGTTTGGGTTTAAAAATATCCCTATGAGTAACGGCCGAGCAAGAATTAGGTGGATTTTGGGCAGTTGGTGGGCTGATGATGGACTGGCCAGCAGGTAGTGAGCATGTTGGCCCAATAACGAAAACAGGGGTGGAAACTGCTGGAATGGGCCGAACACTGTAACGATCTGAGATCGGTGACGTACGCATCGCCCACTGTGCATAACCTGGAGACAATGGTAAGGCGTAGGCCAGCAGGGAAGAATTTTTGTCTTAGGACACTGCGTCAAGCAGGCCTCTATCGACATCAAGTTAGTATTTGTTGTTCAATTTGAAGTATTTCTTATTGTTTATTTCAATTTTAATAGAGCTATTATTCTTTTATTGTGCTTATTCATTGATGATACTAGATTGGTACTAACATGTTTTCTGTGCGTAATTTGTGTTCCCGTGTGCATCATTATTTGCAAACTCAAATTGTTTAAACCAACTGATCGGTGTATTTTATATACACCTTTTAAGTCATTTTTAGTTAGTCTTGTCGCGCCCTTTTTCGACCGCGACTTTATTCTAGCGAACCCTGCTTGAATAAAAATGTTAGAAAAATAACTAAATAAAATGTCAAATGTTAAAAGGGATGTTAAAGTGTAAAAAAATGCTTAAAAGGGTGCTAAAAGGTTAATTTTAAAAAAAGGTGTTAAAATGCTAAAAGGGTTCGCGGAGTCGCCACCTAATTAATTTGGGTGAATTAGGACACCTAAATGTTAACTAGTTTTAAGTAAACATTAACTCCACTTTAATGGTCTGCTAAACTTTAATGAGATTCTGGGTAAGGGTTCTTTATTATCCTAAAGGGAAGGGGTCAGGCACCCTAAAGGATCCGCTAACTTGCGGTTGTCCGTTCAAACCTAGGGTTAATTATTTACGCTAAGAATGCATGTTTTGAAAAAAAGATGCTTCAAAAATATTTTATAAAAAGAGGCATGTTGATAAAAGTCTGTAAAACTAATGCTATAAAATAAAGTTTTAAAGTGGGCTTTTATATTGTTTATAGATATATGCCATGTTGATTTATGGTCAAAGATAAGCTTTTAAAATCAAATATATATGACATAGTGCAAAAGGTGATTATTTTATAATTTTATGATAAGAAGGTTGTTCAACATAAATTATTTATATTATGCTAATGAAAGAGCTTATGAGAAAATTAATTTATTTTATCATGAATTTTATAAGAAATAATACTTTAGTTGCAAGTTAAATTGTTTAGTAAAGTTTAGATATGTATGACAAGCATAAAAGACAAGCAGGTTAGAAGTGTGTTTCTAATTATGAATTACTTTCTCACCTTATATGTTCAAGGACTAATTATTCTAGATTCCCTGTTAATTACAAAGTTAGATAATAAAATTACAATAACAAATAAAATATAAAAATGAGATAAGGAGGTTAAAAGAGTGAAGAGATTGGAGCGGATGACTCCGTCCTATTTGTTTTTCTAGGAATTGCCGAAGAGGGAACTCGATGGATGTAGATGCAAGCCTTTACGTTTGCCACGGTGAGTTTCACTATGAGATTCTTTGTTGCTCCGGTGTGTTTCATGTAAAGATAAAGAAAGATAAGGATTAGTATATATCCAAATTATATTAATAATGCAAGCGAACATGACATATTTGTTAAACAAAGTGGAAGAGATATGTACACATATTCCTACTCGGCTGTCCAAACCAAATGGACAGGTTTCAATAATGGTTGTCAGATTATTTTTTAGGGAGAAATCAGCCTAAGTGTGATGAGCCTAGTGACAAGTATTCATATCCAACATGTGTGCATATTGACAACAAACGAGACATGCATTGGGCCCAATCCATGCTAAACAGTAGCGGACATTTCAGAAGCGGGGAATAAACATGGGTTGTGGGCTCTCAGGCCCACTAGATCCTTGTGACGGAAAGGGAGGGCCACGACCCCTGCTAACTGCACATTTCAAATTCATTTCAGAAGCCCACATTTTAGCATATACACAGCCGCTTAAAACAGGACATGAACGATATATTAGGATGTATAGGTATGATATGTCTTAGGTACATAACTAACCCCAATATCCATTAACTGTATACAACAATGTTCAGTACTGATTTAGAACAGAATATGGACATTTTCAGACCTTAAGGCTACCTGGAAAACTGGTCTAGCAAGCACCTAGTTATACAAAATAATCAACAAACATGCAAATGAGTCCATGTCAAGGAGCATTGAGACACATTTAGTATACAGACAACAGCTAAGAGGTATATTCCTTTCTAACTAATCTCGAAGCAGGTATAGGCACATTGAGAGTAAATTTTATTAAAACTAGTACTTATTAGGCTAGTGTACAATCCGAATAAAAGTTAATAAATTGCCAACATCACATTTTGCTACCCAGAATCGTCTACAAACCTATAACAACCACACTGCACACAGTCAATTTTATTAAACCAAACAAGCCACCAACAGTTATTTCTAACATCAGGAAATATTTAATCTTAACAGAGTTCTAATCCTTCCAAACATAAATCAATTAGTAGCATACTGAATCTGTGAGATACGATCTGAGCCTGCACATACCCCCCACTGTGCAAAGTTGCATAACACATTCAATTAGGCTTACCAGATGCCCATATCGACATATCAATTCTATTCTTAACGATTAACATCGTTACAGACAAAACAATTGCGAGAAAATAAAGTGAAAGGATTTTGAGTTTACCTTCTCCGGACAGCGAACCGAGGCAGCGTATCAAGTCGCCGATCCACTCGGAGTTGCGATGCGATTTGAGGGACTGATGTTTGTGATTTTTCTTTTAGAGAATTGATTCCTAGGCTTACTGATCGTTGTTCGCGTGTATTGACAAAAAAAAAGCTCGACTGTTCTTGGATGTTGATCGATTGTTGTTCCTAAGTCGCTAAAATTTTCCGGCTTCCTTTATCGTTTTCCACTAGATCGCTTTTTCCGAAATGCATCTTTCTGGGTTCAAAAAGGACTAGGTTCTCCACCCTCGCCGATGCCTAGCTGTTCTAAGGTTCTTCCTATGCTTTCTCGATTTTGAGGGGGGCTCCTATGTGTAAAACCCTCTGGATCTTTTTCCCTACTGTGCTCTGCCCTTCGAATGCCTATTGCATGTGCTTTATATAGACTAACTTTAGGTTCTAAGTTTGGTAAGTAATTAAGGCTCATTTTGGGCTAATATTTGGGTTGATTTGTGCGATTTATTACTGATGTAAATTGATTCTTACTGTTTTATTTTTTTGGACGAATCTTGGCGACTTAGTACTGACTTTATTGTTATGGCAGGTTGCGATTTCGGAAGATTTGGGTTCGATTCGCCGGATTCTCAGGCGAGAATCACGGCAGGGAAGGCGCGATGGGGTCTGAAGTAAGGGTGCGGCGGTTTTATATTTTAGGGTTGCTGGTTTGTTGCTGAGGGACGTGGGGAAGACGAAATGGAAAAGGGCTGGGGAATAAAGGCTGGGCGTGGAGATAAAAGAGCTGGGCCGAGAGTATTGGGCCTGCGGGTGTGGGCTGCGGGTCGCGAATGGGTAAGGGGCCTGGGCTGCGTTGGGTTGGTGAAGTGGGCTGATGGGCTGCGTTTTGGGTTGGGTAGAGTTTAGGTATTAAATTAGGTGTATTAGTTTTAGGTTAGTTTTAATTGTTAGTTTAGGTAAAATTAATTAGTGGTAAATCAGATTAATAAATTGTGATTAAATTATTTAGGTGCTTTATTAGTCTAAGTTTAGATTTAAATTATTATGATAATAAATGCGGGTGTGTTATTTAATTAGTGTTTAATGTTTATAAAGTGATGTCATTATTAAGACTTATTAAATAAAAATTAGGATTTCTTAATTCTTTTATGAATGCTATTATTAAAACGCGTGTGTTAGATTATTATTTATTATTAAATTATTTATTTATGCCTGTATTAATGTTTTATTGCTGCATTTTATTATTTTAAAATTATTAGAATTATTGTTGAAAATTAGTGTAATTTTATAGTTAATGACTGGACGGGAGGGTCAAAATTGGGTGTCAACAAGTCTTTTGCCCATTTTTATACAAATATGTGTCGTGTTAGGATAGATTTTCTTTCTTTTGAGTCACAATGGTTTAAAGTGGCACATTGGCGAGAAGGAGCGAAAAGAGGGCAGAAACAGAGGTTCCAGAGCTCAAAAAACTGAAAAGTTGGCAACCCGAACGAGAAACAGGGTGGCGTCGCGGCGCCACCAACTAGCAAAGAAGAGAGCGCCACGGCGCCAAAGAGCAGAGTCGCAGAGCGCATCATGCCGATCATAGGCCGCGACGCCAAGGCGGGAAAATTGCCAAATCCGAATTGGAATGGGCCAAGGCTAAGAAGGAAAATGTTTGGGACATTTTTTAGGTTATAAAAAAGACCTTTTAGGTCAGATTTTAGGAGGACCACACTTTAGAATTCATCACAAACTTGGAGATCAAGATTGGAGACTTACTTTTGAGTAATTTCTTGTTCTTTATTTTATTTCTTTTTGTGTATGTTGGATATTAGTTTAGTTTTTGTCATGTCTATGGCTATGAACTAACTTAATTTAGGGTTTTCCATGTCGAATCACTTGAACCTCGTTCTTATGAATTAATGCATGTTTTGATTTCTTCTTATTATTGTTGAGATTTATTCAATATATGTTTTGATTGCTTGGTAATTAATTGATCACTAATTATCATAACTTATATGATTTCTAATCGAAATCCGAAAGGGGAGATTGTGAATATGCTATAGTTGAATAAACATAGGTTTAAATCGTGGATGAAAGTACCCCGATACTTGTGTAGCTTAATAGTTTATTGTTCTTAATCCTCTTTTGTAATCAATCTTGTCATCGAAAGATAGAAGAGTTCTACATTGGGGTTGAGTGTTTATATTACTTTAACATGAGTATAAAACGGCTTAGTTAACTTGTTGTCTCAAAATAGAAGAAGAACCATTATTATTTGCATTAACGAGTAAAGCGAGCGGATAGTTGAGGAGATTTGGAAGCCCTATTTCCACTATATCTGAAGTAAAGTAAAGTAATTTAGTTAGCATCTATAATCATAGCTATAAATAATTCATCAAATTATCGGTTACCAAATAGATACTACAGAATAGAGGTTGATAATTGGACACTAATCCCTGGGGACGATAACTCGGTCTTCTAGACTATATTACTTGTCACGACACGTGCACTTGCGTATAGTGTGTGCATAAATCGCGCATTACCAACCCTCTTCGATATCTCCTTCACCACATTGGACTTGCATTATAAGATACATTTGGTGACTATGTTTCATTGGTTAATTAGAATTGGAGTTATAAGAAAATGATGCAGGAAAACTTTTCCTAACATTTACTTTTACTGGCAACAACAATGGTTAGATCTTGTTATGTGGCTCTTTTTCATTTTTGCCTTTATGGAGATATCTCGCAGAACAAGAAATTGTTGGCACTGGCCGGTCATAACAACGAACCTTGCAAGAGCTATTCTTGGTTTTGTGGGGTCGCAGGTTCTTCACCAAGTAACCTTAATACCAGAACTGTCCCTCGGTGAAACTAACTTTATGTTAGAATTTGTAGGGTCAGTTAGTTGAAGGCTCAAAATCACTCACATCCTATAATTGAAGGTTAATAGTGGTTAAGTTGGATAACACAAGAATTAAAATATAATATACCATTAACATAAGGTCTAAAAGTGTTATTCTCCCCAGAGAGAAACAACAGTACTCTAAAATGTGTTTCCAAACGTCATTACACAAAAACCTCTTTTCTTTCTTCTTGTAATTTTTGACAAAATGTATGCGTTAGTAATAAACAACAAAAGATGAAAAATCAAAACGAACCAAAAAAAACAAAGAGAGACAATAGCACTTTTGATTCCCCCAAATATTGGTAACTTTTGATTTAGTCATGTGATATCTAGTTAAGTGCATTTAAATTTAATGTATTATTAACTGTTAAACCCTTTAATTATCACGTGTATGTTAAATTTGAGTGTTACTTCATATTTTGAGCATAAATATAGTTCTAAAGATAGTAAATATAAGTCTAGTAAATTAAAGGTTAAACATGTTTAATCATAAGGAAAAGGGTCAAATTTATTTCCAACTATGTTTTATAATTTAAAATTATCCTCTGTCAAACTTTTGGATCGAAATTGCCCTTTCCGTCAGTATACTTATTAAATTTGTCCTTACATGGATGGAAGTGTGACTTGGACTCCATAACATAAAAAAAATTGCCATGTCAGATCCACATACACGTCATGTAGGCTCCCGCCCAATTCTCTTAACCTGTTACCCCATCATTTAAATTGTTTCAATCCGGTCCATTTTAGAAGAGATGTAATTGATAGTATAATCAGGGTGAGAGAAAAAAAGGACTTGAAGAAAAAATCGCAAACATAAACCCTAGTTGCCGATTCCTTGCTAATCGGCTTGAGGGGTACAAATTTTCTTCATTTTCCTTGCTAATCGATAGTGTTAGGTTCTTCTTTTATCCGTTGTGTTCATATTTGTTCCATTTTTGCCGATTTTGCTGATTTAGCGATTAGAGTTTCATATGTGTTTCATTTTTTTTGTATTTTTTTCTTTCAATTTCGCTTTGTATTCAGGTTTCTTTAATAGCACAAGTTTGTTTGTGAAAGAATTTCATATATTTTGGATCTATATGTGTTCATGATTTTATCTAGTATAAATTTCTAATCCTACGATAAAATAGCTTTTATAGTAAATTCATGACTTGAATTTATTTTACTTTTTATGGATTTACTTAACATGAACTTTAATCCTACTTCTCATGGATTTACTTACCTCATTAATATAAATGTACGCATAGCTAAAGGTTAATTCTTTAATCAGTTAACATTGCTAAAGTTCTTCAATTTAAATTAAACTTGTTCTTGAACTCTTTCTTTGTCTTTGTGTTTATTGTTGATCTAGTCTCTTTTTTTTCCATCTGTTAATAAGACAAACACTAGTTCTAGTTATTGTTTTTATGTAACTATTGGTTGCTCAAGTTGAATAGAAAAAAGATGAATCTATCAATAAAAAACAGTATGTGTGTGAAATAAGATGGAGAAGCTAGCAATTTGTAGTATTTACATAAGTAGAGGCTTAGATGAAGAAATAGCAAAGGTCAATAGTGTCAATGATTTGTTGGTTGATTTTGTTCCATTTAAGAATTTAGTATTATTTGAACTTTTGCCAAGAATCATTCTATATGTATAGGGTTTAGGGTTGCAAAAAGTGGTATTAGATTTGGTTGTTGAAATAAATATGCACTTTGATTGTTTTTTATGTTGAAAGAAACACCTTGGATGTATAAAATCTGAATTGAATATGCAGTTGGTCCCTTTTAGTAGGACACTCACTGTTATTAAACTCATTTTTTAATACTTTTTTGTCTTGAAAATTTACTTTGTACATTTCTTTATTATGTGATCCCCATTTGGTTTTGTTTGTTTCTTGTTGACTAAAATAAGTTTTCCTTTATCTATTTCTTGGTGGAATCCCATGACCTCATGCTATAAGAGCATACAAGCATAGAAACAAGGATCCTATTGGTGAAGGAGCCTTTCACCCCTAATATAATATGACTGATTTAATTACTTATCCCTTTTTCCCCATCTTTTCGTGAGTCTAGGATTGTTGCTTGTCTTGTATATAGACTTACCAGGTGCTTGAATGATGTTGTTTTACTTGGTGATTAGTATTAGCGTAATCCAAAAAAGGGCGAAAAATGCTCAGTATAGTCATCTCTGAAGGGGGAAACTCCAAATTGCAAAATTCTCAGTTTAGAGTCTTCATAATTTTGCAACATTATTAATAAATCTCACTTTTTTGGTCAACTCTGTGAAAGTTATGATTTTAAGGGACCTGATAATTAGTATACTGAAAAATCATATGCTGGTTTCTTAAGTTTGTTGATTATAAATCAGTTCATGTCTCATTCTCTGTGAATAAATATAGCAAACAGTTTCTGATACACTATTGTTTTTCCTATTTTATACAAAGCAGAGAGCATCGAGGCGCTGAGAGGATTAGTAAGGTCAAGACAATGATTCAAGAGCAATCATCAAAAGATGTCGACATCCACCTTAAGGTGCATGCAGACTCTAGCTCGTGTTCAATCTCGTGTTCGTGCAAGAATTAGGATGTCGAGGAGAATCAGTGCTCCAGAGACACCCAATGTATGCGAGAAGCTCAAATCATCTTCTGTAAGTACACTCGATGGTTTACATTCCCATATATGTATGACATTTGTTTCCTACAATATCCTTGAGTTCTACATCATATTTCATCATCATCTGCTTTGGGTGATCCCCTTGTTTTATATTGTTTTTCTTCCACTTAGAGGTTTTTCTCTTGGTTTCTGTGAGAAATTATGGGAGAAAAATATATTATTGAATTGTGTACAGCTCCAACAGAAGCAGGAGAAGCTCAAATCATCTTCTGTAAGTACACTCGATGGTTTACATTCCCATATATGTATGACATTTGTTTCCTACAATATCCTTGAGTTCTACATCATATTTCATCATCATCTGCTTTGGGTGATCCCCTTGTTTTATATTTTTTTTCTTCCACTTAGAGGTTTTTCTCTTGGTTTCTGTGAGAAATTATGGGAGAAAAATATATTATTGAATTGTGTATCTACATTATTATATTGAGCCTTATTTAAACTTGTTTGGTAGTGTAAGCACAAGCCCCTTCTTTATAGTGGCACTACACACTTTTGTTCTATCAGCACTTGCATTACCTATGAGCTTGGTAGTGTAGTTAACAATGCCCTATTATACCTATAAACTACTGTAAGTTAAAATATATTTTTGGTACCTTTATGTTCCACTTCATAATGCATCATTTGAGTTGTCATCCTCATTATATTAACATGAAAAATTTGTGGCTTTCTTCTTTTAATTTGTTGGAATCTTCTTCTGTCATATAAGTATTGAGAATATTTTGATCGTGAGCGGATTGAAGGAGATGATGGTCATGAAAATATTTGAAGAGTTCGTGTTCGTATTGCATAGGAGATGAAATTTAACAATATTTTAGTCTTGTATTAAGCACTTTATTAACGCTTTGAATGATTATCCATTTTGGGAATACTTTGTACAATAGATTCTAGCTATTTAATGTATATTTTTGGTGTTATTTAAATTCTTAGTCCATTTCATCGGTGCACTCAATTTGCAATATTGAAATTAAATTGCTAAAAAAGAAATCCCGTCAAATAAATTGCCAAAAAAAATGTAGCCAAATTTAATTTTCCCGCCATATTAAAATTAATTATTAATTTAATAGAAATTAAAAAATAATTGAATCAAAATTTAAATTTATGTGACATTTGTGTGACGGGTAAAAACCGTCACATATCGTGTGATTCGCCTAACCGCTATCCGCTTCAGGATAAATGATAAGATGACACTTACAGAAAATGTCATCCTAGGGGTTAGATGACGGTTTTTACCTGTCATCGTAGGACGTTTTTGTTGTAGTGGATGAATGGTAGACATAAAATTAAGAGAGGAAGAGTGAGGAATGAAAACTTGAAAAGACAAGGTGAATGATCTTTTTCAAGTAAAGAAAAACCTATGACATGTTCTACATGTCATCAAACTGGACACAATGCAAGAGCATGTGCTAAGGTAAAACTTTAAACACATGCTATCAGTTTGTTTCTTAAATTTGAGTGTTACTCCATATTTTGAGCATAAATATAGTTATAAAGATAGTAAATATGAGACACTCTAGTAAATTAAAGGTTAACCATGTTTAATCATAAGGAAAAGGGTCAAATTTATTTCCAACTATGTTTTATAATTTAAATTTACCCTCCGTCAAACTTTTGGATCGAAATTGCCCTTCATACTTATTAAATTTTCCCTTACATGAATGGAAGTGTGACTTGGACTCCATAACATAAAAAAATTGCCACGTCAGATCCACATACACGTCATGTAGGCTCCCACCCAATTCTCTTAACCCGTAACCCATACACGTTACCTCATCATTTAAATTATTTCAACCCGGACCATTTTAGAAGAGATGTAATCGATAGTATAATCGGGTGAGAGAAAAAAGAAAGGAATTGGAGAAAAAATCGCAAACATAAACCCTAATTGTCGATCCCTTGCTAATCGGCTTGAGGGGTATGCAATTTCTTCATTTTTCTTGCTAATCGATAGTGTTAGGTTCTTCTTCTATCTGTTGTTTTCGTATTTGTTCCATTTTTGCTGATTTTGCTGATTTAGCTATTAGAGTTTCATACGTGTTTCATTTGTTTTGAATTTTTTGTTTCGATTTCGCTTTGTATTCATGTTTCTTTAATATCGCAAGTTTGTTTGTGGAAGAATTTCATATATTTTGGATCTATATGTTTTCATGATTTTATCTAGTATAAATTTCTAATTCTACGGCAAAATAGCTTTTATAGCAAATTCATGACTTGAATCTATTTTACTTTTTATGGATTTACTTAACATGAACTTTAATCCTACTTTTATTTACTTACCTCATTAATATAAATGTCTACATAGCTAGAGGTTAATTCCTTAATCAATTAACATTGCTAAAGTTCTTCAATTTTAATTGAACTTGTTCTTGAACTATTTCTTTGTCTTTGTGTTTATTGTTGATCTAGTCTTTTTTTTCTTTTCATATGTTAATAAGACAAACACTAGTTCTGGTTATTGTTTTTATGTAACTATTGGTTGGTCAAGTTGAATAGAGAAAAGATGAATCTATCAAGAAAAAAACAGTATGTGTACGTGTGTGTGTGAAATAAGATGGAGAAGCTAGCAATTTATAGTGTTTACATAAGTAAATAGTTAGATGAAGGATTAGCAAAGGTCAACAGTGTCAATGATTTGTTGGTTGATGTTGTTCCATTCAAGAATTTAGTATTATTTGAACTTTTGTCAAGCATCATTCTATATGTATATAGGTAGTTTACGATTGCAAAAAGCGGTATTAGGTTTGGTTGTTGAAATAAATATACACTTTGATTATTTTTTATGTTGAAAGGAACACCTTAGAATTATAAAATCTGAATTGAATATGCAGTTGGTCCCTTTTAGTAGGACACTCACTGTTATTAAAGTCATTTTTTTTATTTTTTCGTCTTGAAAATTTACTTTATACATTAATTTCTTTATTATGTGGTCCCCCATTTGGTCTTGTTTGTTTCTTGTTGACTAAAATAAGTATTCCTTTATCTATTTCTTAGTGGAATCCCATGACCTAATGCTATAAGAGCATACAAGCATAGAAACAAGGATCCTATTGTTGAAGGAGCCTTTCACTCCTATTATAATAAGGCAACCTACTTGTCAGTCTACTCACACAAACTTCAACCAGTTAGAGGATCAACCTTCTGGAAATATGAACAGAGTCATGATATGAAACCACCAGAAATATGTAAGATGACTGGTAGACTTCAAGTTAAGAGAGGAAGAGTGAGGAATGAAAACGTGAAAAGACAAGGTAAATGATCTTTTTCAAGGAAAGAAAAACCTATGACATGTTCTACATGTCATCAAACTGGACACAATGCAAGGGATGTGCTGAGGTAAAACTTTAAACACATGCTATCAGCTTGTATGAGTTACAATAATGATTACAAGGAAATGAGAAGTAAGCAACTGTTACAAAGATTACAAACTGGAACAAGAACAAAATGTAAACTAAAACAAGGAATTTGTTGAGTCGAGTGTTATCACTCATTCCTTAAGACAATATTTCCCCATATGTATCCTTTTACGGTAATTGACAACTTGTCTTCCAAGATAAAACAATAATTAACAAGTGAGAAAAGGAAACTCAAATGTGTACTAAAAAGAAGAATCTTTTGAGAGTTTGAAAAATTGCTTAGAGAAGAAGAAGTAAATCAGAAATCTGAATTTTTGGTGTGTCTTTCAATTGAGACAAGTCCTCAATTTATAGTGTATGAAAGATGACCTCTCTTCTAGCCAACTAATGACATTCAATAGCCATGTAATGACACTTATTGTGAGGTTTCAATCAACCAAATAGTGGTTGAATTCATGTGCCAAGTAATGGAGAATCAATGCCATAAACCAACCCAAAAGTCATAAACTTTTCAGCTTCCCATCGATCATTCTGCCTCCGAAGCTCCACGACTCTACTTGGGAGACGCCGCGGCGCCTGAACTCTAGTGACCAACTGACCACCAAGCATCGCGACTCTGGCTAGAGGTGCCGCGATGCTCTGGCGCTGCGGCTCCAACGGGGCTGCACCGCGGCCCTTCGCGGCGATGTCTGACTTATTTCATATTTTACACGTCGTACACTTCTTCTTTAATTTACCAATGTGAAACACTCATCATTTGACCAAAAACCGGCTATCATTTCATGTCTCAAACATTTTGTTTACGTATCAATATCTCTTTCACTAGGGAAATTTATGATCTTTGATACAACGTGTGCACGTGTGTGCAAATGATATTTCTGACGTGCGGGGCCCCAATTATTCGAGTCCTAAATAATAGGATAAACTTTATTTCACTTTACTAAATTACAACAATCCCCTATTGAAAGAGATTTTGGCGCACTCACAATGTGTCTTTCTAGCAATTGTTTGACAGATCGATGTTGCATCTGGATAGGTAGCCGTGACTTTGAACCTTCCATAATAGAATACCATCGGACTTACTTACTGCGCGGTGAACATGATGTCTTGAACCATCACTGTTTAGTGTAAGACAAGATAATGATACCAACACAACAACTTTCCTTACTTTGTTCTTCTTTAATGTTTTGTCCGTTGTGGTCGTGGACCTGTCTTGGATTCTTAAGTGCGTTCATTTGAGGTGGTTTGTCCTCGCACTTAAATAGGTGGTCTCCTACAAGGTATCCTGCTATACCCCACTTCACAAGTGTTAGGAACTATTAAAAGCTTCTCCAAACCTAATCGCAACCGTTGAGGATCATTAAAGGTTTTGAAAACTTAACCTCTACCCACACTGCAGATAGCACTTAATGTTTATCATGGGAACGACCTTGGATTCATGTTTCTTTACATAAATCATCATCCGAAGTGCACTTGCTTCCACTTAAGCGCTCAACTGAACCTTTACGACTTGGTTTTCCCAATGAACCTAATTCCTGGGATCTCTAGTCAGTAAGGTTGGGTATCCACCGTATCAGTTCTTATTATTTGGGTTTTAAGCCCATTTCCCTAGACAAGTAGACTATATGATCTCTAGGTATGCCCTTAGTCAAAGGGTCTGTTATATTCTCCTTTGATTTTACATAATTAATGGAAATAATACCCGTGGTGATCAACTGCCGAACGGGCTTATGTCTCCGTCGAATATGATGAGATTTGTCGTTGTACATAGAACTCCGTACCTTTCCTAGAGCCGACTGACTGTCGCAGTAGGTCATTACATAAGGTACGGGTTTATCCCAACACGGGACATTCTCTCAGAAGTCATGAAGCCACTCAAGTTTTTTTCCTGCTTTGTCTAAAGCGATAAACTCTGATTCCATCATGGATCAGGCGATTCAAATTTGCTTAGAGGATTTTCAAGACACAATCCCCCACCAATTGTAAATATATACACACTAGTGAACTTGGTGTTCTCTATATCAAATATTCAATTTACATCAATGTACCCGTCTAGTACAGCTGGATATCTCGAATAATGCAACCCGTAAGCTTTCATGTATTTTAGGTATCGTAGTACCCGATTTAACGTTTTCCAATGGTCATCACTTGGATTACGGGTAAATCTAGCCAACTTGTTGATCGTGATACGCGACATCGTCGTGCGCAGTGATGTACATCAAACTACCAATCACCTGAGCGTTTTGTTCCTGGCATACGGGCGCACCACGATTTTATCAATCTTTTTATTTATATCCAATGGTGACGTTATCGGCGAACTGTCTAATATCTCAAACTTCTTCAACACATCCTCGATGTAGTGAGATTGAGATAAGACCAGTCCGTCAGATGTCTTAGAGATCTTGATCCCTAAGATGACATCTGCAATACCTATATCCTTCATGTCAAAACATTGTTCAACATTTTCTTAGTCTCTAGGATCAACCCAGGACTTCTTCTTGTGATCAACATGTCGTCTACGTAAAGGCATATCATGATGAATGAGTCGGCATTTCCTTTCGTGTAGAGACATTTGTCACACTCATTAATGACGAACCCTTTTGATAGTAGAGTACTATAAAATTTCTCGTGCCATTGTTTCGGGGCCTATTTCAGCTCGTACAGAGGTTTGACAAGCCGAAAAACTTTCTTCTCTTGTCCTGGAACCACATACCCATCGGGTTGGTCCATATAGATTTCTTCTTCCAAATCACCATTTAGGAAGACTGTCTTAACATCCAGTTGATGTATTTCAAGATCCCGCAATGCGGTGATAGCTATGAATACTCCTATGGATGTCATTCTAGACATCGGGGAGTACGTGTCAAAGTAGTCAAGACCCTCATTTTGTCGATAGCCCTTGACTACCAACCTGACCTTGTACTTGTCTATAGATCCATCTGCTTTGAACTTATGTTTGAGTATCCATTTACAACCCAGCAGTTTGTTTCCCAGAGGAAGATAAACCAACTCCCAAGTATGGTTGTGCAGAATTGAGTCTATCTCACTTGCTATAACTTTTTTGTAGAAAGGTTCTTCTAGAGTTGATAATGCTTCAGTAATTTTCCGTGATTCGTCATAAACCATATAATCTACAAAGTTCGGACCGAATGACTTATCTTTCCTGGCCCTTTTGATTCGTCTTGGTTCCATCTATGGAACCTCCAAGTCCTGAGAATCTGGAACACTAGATTCCGGATAATTAGCCACTTCGGAGTCTGCTAGATCTGAACCACCTAGATCCGGACAGTCAATGACTCTTGGATCCTCAGATCTTTGTTCATAACTTCGTTTACGAGAGGTTATGTCTCTTTCCTTTCTAGGAAACAAGTCCTCAGAATTTGGCATTCATTGATTTCATTATTGTACCCACATGGATGTCTGGTACATCTGATTTATGCACTAAGAAGCGATAAACGCTACTGTTATTTGCATATCCGATGAATATACAATCTACAGTCTTAGGCCCAATCTTGACCTTCTTTAGCTTAGGTACTTCAACCTTTGCCAAACAACCCCACACCTTTAAGTATTTGTAAGTGAGTTTCTTTTTCTTCCATAACTCATATGGGGTTTTGTCTTTACCCTTATGTGAGACTCTGTTAAGAATCTTATTAGCGGTAAGAACAGTTTCTCCCCACATGTTTTTGGGAAGGCCATAATTGATGAGCAAGACATTTATCATTTCCTTCAAAGTACGATTCTTGCGTTCAGCGACACCGTTTGATTGAGGTGAGTATGGAGCAGTATTTTGATGAACAATGCCCGATTGGGCACAATATTCTTTAAAAGGCGCTATGTATTATCCTCTTCTATCACTACGGATTGCTTTAATTCGTCCGCTTAGGTGGTTCTCAAATTTCTGCTTTGTAGCATTTAAATGTTTCAAAGGCTTCATCCTTATTTTTTAATTAGTAGAGGTAACAATATCTTTTGATATCATCTATGAAAGTCACAAAGTACTTGTTCTCCCCTCTAGTTTGTGCGAACTTCAAGTCACATATATCAGTGTGAATGAGTTCTAGAGGAGCGGTTTCCCTTTCGACGGATCTAAAGGGACTTTTTGAAAGTTTTACCTCTACGTTGAGGGTTTACATTGATAGACGACAACAACTCCAACTTTACCAACCTTTGGAAGATTGATAGTTTACATGTCCTAATCTATGATGCCATAAATTAGACAACTCAAGCAAATAACAAGAAGACTCAATTTTATTAATAGAAGGCATTATAGACAAGGCATTAACTTTGAAGAGGTCTTCACAGACGAAGCACATTCCTACAAAAGTTCCATTCTTAGTGATTACAAATTTATTGGATTCAAACACTAGCCTAAAACTAGCATTCACCAATAAAGGTCCTAAAATTAAATTTCTTCTAATATTAGGCACATGCATCACCTCCTTCAGAGTAAGCTCCTTTCCGGAAGTCATCTTCAAAATTACCTTTCCTACCCTCAGCACCTTGGAGGAAGCGTTGTTTCCCATGAAAAACTTCTTGTCCGTAACTGGTGTATATGTGGAGAAGGCTTCTTTGTAGGAACAGATGTGACGGGTAGCACCTGTGTCCATCCACCACTGCATAAGATTCTCAACGAGGTTTTCTTCAAGTACCACTGCCGAGAACTCCTCAATCATATCGTCAAGAAGCGTGTCTTCGACGATGTTAGCCTTAGCCTTGGCTTTCTCTTTGTTCTCATTCTTGAGTTTGCGGCAATCGTTGATCATGTGACCAGGTTTCCCACAATGATCGCAGTTCCCCTTAAACTTCTCTATTGTTGGGGCCTTACCATCCTTCTGGAACTTTCACTTCTTGCTCGTGTTCCATTTGGCCTCCGACAGATTTTCCTTTGCCTCAGCGGGTTGCTTACCCTTAGGCATGATCTTCTTATTATCCTCCTGATTATGGAGTTTGATAATAAGTTCCTAAAGGTCATCTCATTTGTCTTGAGTTTTAAGTAACTCATAAACTCATTCACGAATGAGGTAACTTCTCAATTAATAAGGCAACCAGCAATTGCTCATTTGGTTTTATTCCTTCCAAATCCAGGTAATGCATAATCATTTGAAATTCTTGGACTTGGGACATCACAATTTTGATGTCCACTATTTGAAATTTCAAAAATTTCCCAACGATGAACTTCTTAGTACCTGCATCTTGTGCGTTGTACTTTTTCTGAATTTTATCCCACAACTCTTTGGCAGTGCCAATGATGCAATACACCGTGTAGAGAAGGTCGGACAAACTGTTCAAAAGGTAGTTCTTACACATGAAATCACTACGACTCCATGCATCAAGAACTATTTTCTACCTTGGCCCCCTCCAGTCATTTCATTTGGTTGAGGGTTTGTTTCATCTTCAGCTTGTGGAGGATCTTCTGTTAGAAAACGTGTCATTCCCATAACAGTAAAAAGCACAACATCTTCTAATGCCATCTCTTGAAGTTGGATCCCATGAACTTCTCTGGACGTTCATGATGGAATCCAGCGGGAAGAGGAATCGAAATGTTCCCTTGAATAGTGGGAAATGCGGTTGTTTGAGCCTTGTGCAGCAGTAGGGAAGGCACTGGGTGTGCCTTGAGAAGCGGCGGAAGATTGAGCAGCAAATTGTTCGCCTCCAGTAATCTTTCTTGTCACTTAAAGCGAATTTTGTATTTAAGCTTGTGAGTTACAACAATGGTTATAAGGAAATGGGAAGTAAACAACTGAAAGATTACAAACTGAAACAAGAACAAAATGTAAACTACAATAAAGAATTTGCAGAGTCGAGTGTTTGCACTCTTTCCTTAAGACAATATTGCCCCGTATGTATCCTTTTACGGTAATTGGCAACTTGTATCCCAAGATAAAACAACAATTAACAAGTGAGCAAAAGAAACTCAAATGTTTACTAAAAAGAAGAATCTTTTGAGTGTTTGAAAAATTGCTTAGAGAAGAAGAAGTAAATCAGAAATCTGAATTTTTGGTGTGTCTTTCAAGTGAGACAAGTCCTCAATTTATAGTGTATGAAATATGACCATTCATCTAGCCAACTAATGTCATTCAATAAACATGTAATAACACTTATTGAGAGGTTTCAATCAGCCAAATAATGAATGAATTTATGTGCTAAGTAATGGTGAATCAATGCCCCAAACCAGCCCAAAAGTCAGAAACTTTTCAGCTTCCCGTCGACCATTCTGCCTTCGAAGCGCCGCGACTGGGAGGCGCTCCAGCACCTGAACAAAAATAACAAAAATATGAAATAAAAATTTGAGGATGGGGTAGGGCTATGGGGTGGGGGGTAATAAAAAAATTCTTATTTTTATAAATTGTTTATAAAAGTAAAAAAAAATATAAAATAGAAATTTGAGAATGGAGCAGGTGAACGGGGATAGGGGAGGTAAGAAAAAAATTCATATTTTCAATCATTTTTTATAAAAGTAACAAAAAATATGAAATAGAAATTTGAGGATGGGATGGGGGTGGAGGGGGTATGTGGGGTTAGGGAGGTGTGGGGGGTGGGATAAAAAATTCATATTTTTTATAAAAGTAAAAAAAAATATGACATAGAAATTTGAGGATGTGGTGGGTAGGTTTGGACATATTTGAGTCATTGACTATCATATTGTCGTTACATTTCTTATGTACAATATAATATTATTTTTTATTAAATGTTGCAATTAAATAATTTTTGAAAATTATTAAATTGTAAGGATATACTAATTTTTAGAAACATATGATAGAAAAGAATATTTTAAATAGTTTTAAATCTATTAAAAAGAATATTCTAGTAAATTTGCATAAATGTGGGCCAAACAGAAAACTGTTTTTGTTTCTCAGAAGTACTTCTATAATTATAGGTCAAACACCCTAACAGATTCTCTAGAAACAGTTTCTGCAGAACTACTTCTAAGAAACAGAAACACTTTCTAGAAGCTTGGCCAAACAGACCCTTAGTTCATAACATAGCACAAAATGTCATAAATGGTGAGCTAACCACTATATTTAATGGCACAATAGGGTACAAACATGAATTTAGTTCATAGCTACTAGTATTTCTTCCTTCAACTTATCTCTTTCATTCTTAAGATCTGCTATTTCATTCTTAAATGCATCCAATAACGACATTAATTCACCAAAAAAACTTTCAGAGTATTCTTCATCTTCCCATTGCCAATATCCACAAGAACTCCTCTGTAAACAAAAAATGAAGCATGAATCAACAATAAAATCTGTTCAAAAAATGACCCAAACGCAACAAGAGTCGTCGAAGTAAATTGAAGAATTACATAAACATTAGTTACCTTAGGCCTGGGGCATTTGAAGAATTTTCTTCCAGGATTAGATGCAGTCGTCGAAGTAAATTAATTCATAATCATACCACAACTGCACCTCCTTTGTGAAGAACAACTCACTCGCTATATTTTTTTAAAGGAAACAACAAAATTTAGGTTGAAGAGGAAGGATGGTAGGAGAGAAAAATGAGGGCTGAAATTAAGAACACTAATAGAAATTAGGGTTGAAGATTAAGGTGGGTAGAAGATGAAAATGAGGGTTGAAATGAAGAACCTAAATTCTGTGGTTAATGAGATTTGTAAATCGATTGTTCCTGTTTGGAGAAGAATCAACAGAACAGAGGGTGATTAAAGTGCAACGAAATGCCTTAAAGTTGAATATGGTTCGCGAAGCATCTGGCTTACCGGTTCAAGAAGACCAATTTATGTGTTTATACTAGCATTATTTAAAGGAAAATAATTTTATTTACACACATGGCGCCTATATGGACTGATAATGAGTCCTAATCACCTATCTGTTAGTGAAAAAGGCAAATTTAATAAGTATGCTAACGGGAAGGGAAATTTTAAAGTATAAAGCATAGTTGAAGGGTAAATTTAATCTTTTTTCCTTAGTCATATATTATAAGCACCAACTTATAATATGTGAACTAAATCTTCATTCTTTGTCAGGATCATTGACAAGTAGAAAGCTAGAGAAAGTTCTAGGAATTAGTTATACTAATATCCATTGGATCATTCTAGTCAGGTTCAAACATAATTTGGGAGTTTTTATTTTTAAATAAACTAATAAAAAAATTAGGTTAAGAAGCTAAATTTAAGACTACCTCAAGTCAACACATATCAGCAATTAGAGAAGAGTTATTATTTAAGAAGACTTATATAATAAAAAAATTACTTGGAATTATTTACTTGAAAGGATTGCCGATCTTTTAAGAAGACATCTATTATTTTCTATATTTCTTAAAAATCCATTTTTAGAAAATGATTTAAGGAAGTATTTTAATAAAAGAAAATGATTAAAGCACAGGGGAATTTTCATAAATAGCACTATTAATACCTCTGATAACAAGCGAGATTATTTATTTTTAAGCAACTAGAAACCGGTTTTTACCCAAAACATATTATTATATATACATACATTGACAATATAAGACATAAACATACAGGGATGTATCATACGCCAAACATACACAATAGGTATCACATGTATGTCATATATATGCACTATATATATAATAATTTATATACGAGATCCTAGACCTCACGTTGTAAAATTTTCACTGAATATATTGTTGTTGTTATATACGAGATGCATATATACACACTACATATAAGATATATCATTTGTAGATGTTAATTTATGTACAATAATACACGTGACAGAACGATTTATATTCGTTATACAGCCCGACATACAATCATTTCACCACCACCACCAAAAAAAGAAAAAGAAGAAGACGGGGAGAGTTTCGTCGGGAAAAATGTAGGAATTTTGTCGGGTTCGTACACGCAGCGGAATTTGAAAATTTATGTTTCAAACCCGACTTCGGCAGAACTGTAGGATGATTACAACAATGTAAAACATATAAGAACTGTAATGCGTCGATGAGAACACTTACAGTTAGAGCAGCTTCCAAATCTTCAATCTTGGATTGTGTGTCCTGAGGGTGCGCACGCAATCGTCCCTCGATTCGCAAGTCAGAGACTGTGATGTAGCTCTCTTTCGGAAAGCTAGGAAATTGACAGAGTTTCAATAGAGTTTAATCTTATGAAAAAATTGTCTATAAAATATGAGGCTAAACCCTATATATATAGCTGAATAAATCAGCTAGGGTTTCCCACGTGGGCCAGGCCCAGAAAACGAGACAGATTTGGGTCAACTTGGACCCACTGGACGTGAGGCGCCGCGGCCCTGGCTCACTTGGGCCGCGACCCTTGCTTCATTTCTGTTTTGTTTCTATTTTATTTTAATGTCTCGATCGTCAACCGAACATTAATTGATTAACTCTATGATTACATCATTTGAATCGACGGAACAATTGACTTAATGTTTCCCTTCAGGACTTCACATACTGACACTAATATTATTAGGGTCTACACGAAACTCTTAGACTGCGCCAGAAGACGAACTCAATATGTGAAGTCTAGTTACACGAAACCTGTGAACTGAACCTTTATGCGGGAAGATAAAATCCTTTCATTCATGATACACTCAATCAAGCTTAGGATCTGTCAAGTGTTTATCCAAATGGCTTAATTGTTATAACTCATCTATATTAGTTGACAACAGGACCATATCACAGACATGTCCATTGCATTGACCAATTACTTAGTCAACCTAATACCATATGAGTACCTGAGTGTTCACTCGAATATAAATTCAAGGAATGAATCCTTTCTTGGCTCACATACCACCTTTAAGCTACTTCGTAATATACCCAAAATAAGCCGCGTTTCAACCTATAAGGCATTTGAGCTTAGGACAGGATCAAAGTACATTACTCCGTAAACAAGATGATATTGACCTCAAGTCTAAGGACTTTTATATACCACACACCGATGACATTATAGACATATAACAAAACAGTACATCAGCAGGGCATACCAATACTTCAACAAGTATCCATGTGTCCATCACTAGTTGTCATAGCTCGTAGCAAGTGAGACATACTACATCCCCTAAGGATATAATGCAGACCACATGTCGACGTATCGCATATCATCGATATCTCAATTTCGATGATCATTAGTCGAGGTAATTTAAGAGTTATGTTATAACATTAATTCTCACATCATTAATAAACACGTAACCTCTAGGGATGCATTTATAGAATATTATAAACAATCAATTAATAATTCAACAAATGCAAATTGTCATAATATTAATCATCATCAATATAAATATGAATTTGTATAAAGTACATTGTGTCCTAATACAGATTGTCTCTAGGACATACATATACTTTCAATCTCCCACTTGGCCTAGAGCCAATCACCAACGTATCTAATACCCATGTTCTCAAAATGACCATTATGCTTCACCAAGATTAATAGTTAGTAAACGGGTCTGCTAGATTATTGTCTGTGGGAATATAATCTATCTTGATATCTTCAGCTTCCACCATTTCTCTCAGGATGTGGTACTTCCTGCATACGCTTGTTTCGCTTGTTGATCTTGGTTCCTTTGCCTGTGCAATGACACCAGTGTTGTCACAATAAATGGTTATTGGACAACTAGCACTCGGAACAACCTCTAGTTCCTTCAGAAACGCAGAAATCGCGACAGCTTCTTTAGCATCTTCCGATCCAGCAATGTACTCCGCTTCAGTAGTCGAGTCTGCAGTAGTAGTCAGTTTGAAACTCTCCCAACTCACTGCTCCTCCTTTGAAAATGAACGTGTAACCAGACTGAGATTTGAAATCATCAACATCTGTCTGGAAACATCGGTATACCCAGTGGCAACCAGCTCACCAACTCCACCATAGACTAAGAAGTAATCTTTAGTACGCCTGAGGTACTTGAGAATACTCTTGACTGCTTTTCAGTGTTCTTCGCCAGGATTCTGCTGGAACTTGCAAGTCATACTAAGTGCAAAGGCCACATCTGGCCTAGTACAGGTCATGACATACGTGATCGAACATATAGCTGAAGCATATGGAATCCTCTTCATGCGCTCAAGTTCAATAGCATTAGAAGGGCACCCTTCTTTGATAACTTGATGCCTTGACCCATTGGAAGACCGTCTTTCTTGGATTTCTCCATTGAAAAACGTCTAAGAACTTTGTCTATGTAGACTGACTGTGACAGCCTCAATAATTTATTAGGTCTATCTCTATAGATCCTAATTCCAAGAATGTAGCAGGCTTCACCTAATTCCTTCATCACGGAGGTCTTGGACAACCAATCCTTAACTGACTACATGAGGGTCTTATTATCTCCCATTATTAATATGTCATCAACATATATTATAATGAAGACAATATCCCCATCCTTGCATTCGGAATAAACACAAGGATCCTATTTGCTTCTGACAAAATCAAAAGATTTAATAGCATTGTCAAAGAAAATGTTCCAACTCCTAGAGGCTTGCGTCCATAAATGGATTTCTATAGCTTGCACACAACATTTGGTCTGGACTCACATGAAAAACCCTCGGTTGTTTCATATACACTTCCTCAATTAGATTACCATTGAGGAATGCAGTTTTGACGTCCATCTGCCAAATGTCATAATCATAATGTGCAGCTATCACAAGCAAAATCCGAATAGACTTTATCTTAGCCACCGGTGAAAAGGTTTCATCATAATCCACATCAGGACGCTGAGTAAAACCTTTAGCCACTAGTCTAGCTTTATAAGTCTGAACCTTGCCGGATGCATCAATCTTCTTCTTGAAGACCCATTTGCATCCTATGGGTTTAACTTTAACCTCATTTGACAAATCAACCAAGTTCCACACTTGATTGATATACATAGATTCTATTTCGGATTTCATGGCTTCTTGCCATCTCTTCGAATCAATGTCTAGCATTGCTTCGTTATAGGTTCTAGGCTCGTCATCATTTGGAATATCTATCTCATTTTGTGTTTCCACAAGCAGATTTAGTCTTTCCAGAGGATGATGAGATCTAGTAGACCTACGGAGTTGATTGTCTTGCAGTTCAGTTATAGGTATGTTCGATCGCAGTAGGTTCTCGCATACCGGTCGACCACCAACATTAGAGCTTTCAGGAATATCATTTTCATGTCTTTACTGAATGGGAGGAAATGAAACTGGTGCACTTGCTCCCAAGGTCTGTGTCGGAAGATCTTGCATTTCTGCATTACTCCTCGTAGCACTCCCACTAGCCGAAGGGGGTACCCTAAATACCCAATCTTCTCCAGAAGCTCCCACTGAATTCTTGCCTTTATCATCGGGCAAGGATTCAACCTCTATATTACTTTGTTCTTGAATTTCTTCAAGTTCTATCTCCGTGCAACTCTCATCCTTGTAGACATATTCATCTTCAAGGAAAGTTGCGTTGCTAGAAACAAATATCTTATGTTCTCCAGGAAGATAGAAATAGTATCTCTTAGTTTCCTTCGGATACCCAACAAAGTAACATTTCTCACTTTTAGATTCCAACTTATCAGTGATCAACTTCTTAACATATGCAGGACACCCCCAGAGCCTCATGTGTCTAAGTGATGGCTTCTTGCCATACCATACCTCATATGGTGTCTTCTTGACTGATTTAGATGGAACTCTGTTTAGAACATATATTGAGGTCAAAATAGCATATCCCCAAATGTATGTAGGAAGAACTGAAAAGCTCATCATGGAACGAACCATGTCAAGAAAGGTTAGGTTTCTCCTCTCGGCAACACCATTCATCTGTGGTGTTCCAGGAGGTGTCCATTCGGAATGAACTCCATGAAGCTTTAAGTAGTCAAAAAATTATTTGCTTAAGCATTCACCCCCACGATCAAATCGGAGAGTCTTGATACTCTTTGAGAGTTGTTTCTCAACTTCACACTTAAACTCCTTAAACTTCTCAAAAGCCTCGAATTTGTGCCTCATAAGATACACATATCCAAACCTTGATAAGTCGTCCGTGAAAGTGATAAAGTAAGAGAAACCCTATCTAGCTTGAGTCGAAAATGGTCCACATACGTCCGTATGTACCAACTCAAACATCTCTTTGGCACGGATCTCCTTTCCAGAAAGAGGTTTAATAGTCATCTTACCTTTCAAACATGATTCACAGTTACCATAAGATTGTAAGTCAAATGGTTCGAGGTAATTTAATCTCCTCAACCGTTCTATCATTGTTTGATTGATATGACCAAGTATGCAATGCCATAAGTAGGTAGAATTTCTTTCATTTAACTTAGCCCTTTTATTTTGTACATTGAAAATTTCCCTGTGACAGTTTAATGTATATAATCCATTCACAAGAGGCGTAATTCCATACACAACATTATCTAAAGTCAAAACCATATTGCCATTAGATGTGTTTGAGGTAAAACCCTCTGAATCAAGTACATGAATGGAAATAATATTCTGTGTCAAAGAAGGAACATAAAAACAATTGTTCAACATTAAAACTTTGTCAAAAGGTAAATCTATCATATAAGCTCCCACGCGTTCAGCAGCAACTCTTGCTCCATTTTCGACGCACAGGTCCACCTCGCGAGGCCCGACCTTCCTGCTATCAGTTAGCCCCTGCACATTTGTACAAATGTTTGAGCCACAAGCGGTATCAAGTACCCAGGAATGAGAATCATTTATAGATAGATTAATTTCAATTACAAACATACCGCGTGATTAGCACTGTGTCATTCCTCCGCCGAGCGGGCAACTTTTCTCCAATGCCCCTTACTGTTGCAATTCATGCAAACATCCGATGCCGATAGTTTCTTCTTCTTTTTCGCCCCTCCCTTGGGATTCATTGTTGCTGCCGGAGCAACAACTTTGCCCTTCCCCTTCTGTTGTCCCTTACCTTTCGGTTTGGGGCAACTAGAGGGGCCAACCATCAGAATAGATTTGGTCTTTGAGGTCGAAGATTCAAAAGTTTTCAACATATTATGTAACTATGGCAATGTCGCCTTAGTCCCATTCATGTTGTAATTGACAATGAAACTCTCAAACGACTTAGGAAGTGATGCAAGGATGAGGGTGGTGGCGACTCTGTCATGAAACCTTATCTCTATAGAAGCTAACCTCTCCATCATCCTCAACACATGAGGTGAAACTTAGCCCCCTGCATTTAGCCTACACTTGAAAAGTTCTATGAGCAGGTCATACTCCATTGTCTGACTCTGCGAATCATAAATACTCCTCACATGGGCTAACATTTCGTTGGTCCCAAAGTTTCATGTTGTCTTTGCAATATAGGTGACATAGAAGACAACATTAAGCATTGAGTTGTGGTGGCATCTTTATAATGTTTCTTGTAGGCAACTGTTGACACCCAATTTTGACCCTCCCGTCCAGTCATTAACTATAAAATTACACTAATTTTTCAAAATAAATTTTTACAATTTTTATAATAAAAAAATGCAACAATAAAACATTAATACATGCATGAATAAGCGATTAAATAATGGCACCACATTTTACGTAGATTACTAAGCATTTTCGAGTCTCACACCCGCATTCGTTATTTACATTCATAATTCAAGCCATATTCTATTTCCATCAATTCTTAATAATTTTAAATACGTAAATGAATAAAGAATTTAATAATGGCGTCGCATCAAGCATTTCCAAATTATATCCACATTTTTTTTATATCCAAAACAATTTCATAAGCAATTGAACCCCCCTATTAATTTAATTTAACATCGCAAAATACGCATAATAAATAAGATTTTAATAACGGCATCACATTATAAAATATTAAGCACTAATTAAATAGCACGCCCGTATTTATTTTTGTAATAATTTAAACTCCTATTAAACTAATTTTAATATAATAATAGCATCGCATTTATAAAAACATTAAACAATCTTTAAATATCATATCCGCATTTAACATTTAAGTAATTTAAACCCCCATTTATTTACCACTAATTAAATCTAATACTAAAACAAATAAACTTAAAACTCTACCCCTTAATTAATTACTCACCAGCCTAACTCTCCCTCATTAAAACCACAACCCATTATTTCGCAGCCCAACCCGCACGGCCCACACCCGCAGCCCACAACCCTTATTTCCATTAACTTCACCCCTCAGCCCTTATCCCCTTCCCCATCGCTCAACAGCCCTTAAGAAAGAAAAACCCCTAAAGCTAAAGTAAGCAAAACCTAGCAGCCTTGTGGAATCCGCACCAAAGACTTCTCGAGATTCTCACGAGAATCCGGTTTCTTACCCACGCACACCCAGCTAGCTCACTGAAATCCTTACCTAAAATTAGCACTAAATCACACTAAATCGTTTCAAATCTCGCCGAATCTCTCCAAAATCAAACCAAATAACCCGTCGTTTCTCGCCCTATTTATGCATCCCGAAAGGGGTATAAATGAGGAACTTTGAGAAGACAAGGGGCATGGGTCGATAGCAGTCCATACCCCCTTTTCACCGTCAAAACCAATCAATACACACATGCAGAAGGGAGTTTACACAGAGGAACCCCCTCAAGATCGAGAAAGCATAGGGAAAATTCTTAGAACAGATAGGCATCGAAAGGAGAATCGCTAGAAATCATTTTTACAGAGGTTCTGTTTGCAAAGCAGAAACTCCATCCCTCAAATCGCATCGCATCGCAACTCTGAGTGAATCGATGACTTGATACGATGTCTCGCTCGTCACGCCTTATAGGTAAATTTATCACCCTTTCTGTTTTAGATTTCGTTTGGCTATTTTTGTGTACGATACGCATTTGGTATGACTGATTAGACATATACTAAGTGATATTAATGGTTGTTATGCATCGAGTCGATCATAAACTGCTCGCTTAATATGGATTTCTACTAATATTCGTGAATGTGATTGTAAACGTCTACAGGTCTGTAGTAATACATTTGTAAGCCTAGATGTATTTAAGGATACATAAGGGCATAATAATCTTAATTGGTTTACATATTCAAATATGTATTTGTGTAATTCTTTATGTGTCTATCATGATTTGTGAGTTGGCTCGAGTAGATCTGCTTCAAATGTTTACTAGTTCGGCTAGGAATTTATGTACCTGAAAGTTTTCTTTACGTATGACATTTTGATCCTTGTTTGATTAGTTATAGGCAAAACATGTGAAACCTTCTTATCGGGATTAGTTTGTTTCCATTCGGTTCATGTCCGTAGTTGTTGTTGTCTATCCCATGTAATTGTTTGGGCGACTGCTTGCACCATTTCCACCACTGTGCTGCATATTACCATGTTGTGAAGCATTTTCAGTAGACAGTAGGAGTGTGAGTCTGCGTTTACTTTGGTCAAATTGGTTATGCATATCAAAATAGTCTCTCTGAGTAGTGGCTCATCATTCTTACTAGTCTAATGAAACTGACTCTGAATTTACTCTCTGTTTAAGTGATAAAAACTGGTCATATTAATATTCTTCCAAGCTATTCTGCATTATACATGCTTGTCAAGTTGCTAAGAGATATACGCACTAGCATTGCACACTTGTTTGCATCGGTTTTGTCATATTGAGTTATTGTCCATATTGATTCCTTAAATGCTAGTTATGATGAACTTAACCATCCTAGGGTCTTTAAGTTAAATTCAGATTCATGAAACTGTTTGTAATGCTAAACTTGACTATGTATGTGTAGCCGGCCCTCAGGCATGCCAGTCTAGTACCATACCTTGCCTTCATTCAAGTATGTAGGAAATCTGCTTAGTGTCTTATTAAACAGGCCAGTCTAGGTCGATGTACGCACAAATCATTTAGGAACTTCGTATTATACTACGAGTCCTCGTCTTAGGATGTCTAAAGGAAAGCTTGAGATCAATCAGATATATTTTGAGATCTAGCCTTAATGAGTATGTGCTCGATTAATTTGGCCTTGTTTGTCTGTTTAGCCTAAATTAAGTGCAGTAAGTATAGGTAAGGACGCCTGAATTACACGCCAGACATATATATTTATGTGTGTGTCATGTTGCATAGGTCTTAGGCTTGTCCTGATTTTACTCCCCCCGTCATCTCGTTTTAACAAAGAAAATCTGAAAATTGCATATTTGAAGTAGTATATTTTCATATCTGAAATGTATGTTTTGAGTTTCGTCCTTCATCCAGCAGCCCGTACCAAGGCCCAATGCCTGGTTTGGACAGTAGCTTTGAGCTTTCCATTGTTTGGATCTGTTTAGCTTTAATAAGTAAATCATAATGCATTGTTTGAATATGTGATTATCTTATTTTTGAAAGAATAGAATGTTTACTAATCCTTATCTTCTCTTATTTTACATGAAACGTACCGGAGCAACAAAGAGTCTCATGGTGAGACTCATCGTGGCAAGCGTCAAGACCCACATCTATGTGCATTTATCTTTGCTCCAGAAATTCCAAGCCGCAGGCGAAATTACATCGCCATCCTTCGAGTCATCTTTATTGTTTTCCTATCCCGCCCCATTCATTTGTTGTAATTAACTATCCAACGTTACATTAGTAGGATACTTAATCCCTTTAAGCTTTGACTCGCCCTTAAGGAGTATTCCCTTTAAGTTAATTATTTTAGGCTTGCCGTACTTAGTTATATTTAATAATTTCATTTGCATAACAATTCATATAGCTAGAATATTATTTATTATTTAATACAAGGAATTCATTTCTCTTATAAAATTTACTACTTCCATTCATTATTTTAAGATCATACTTTTACGCTAGTCCTATTTTATAAATGCATCACAACTGACTTTGGAGAGTATCCTACTACATAACATGTATACTTTTTAAAAAAAAAAATCATAATGATGTCTTTCTTTCATCTAAGCCTAACTTTATCTTTTAAATAAATTTTACAATTTCTCTTACAAAAACTTTTAATGCTTTTCAACATGCATTTCTTAGCAATAATAATTACCCTAGGTTTGGCAGGACAACCGCAAGTTAGCGGATCTTAGAGAGTGTCTAATCCCTTCCCTCTGGATTAATAAAGAACCTTTACCAAGAATCTCACACTAGTTTCGCAGACCATAAAAAATGGAGTTAATGTTGACTTTAACCTAGTTGACATTTAGGTGTCCTAATTCACCCAAACTAATTAGTTGACGACTCCGCGAACCCTAGCACTACTTTTAGCACCCTTTAACCCTTTTAGCACATTTAGCACCTTTTAGCATTTCAGGACCCTTTTTAACCATTTAGCATTTTATTTTATTTTCTAACATTTTATTTAAGCAGGATTCGCTTTAATAATGTCGCGGCCGAAAAAGGGCGCGACAGAAATGACGACTCCGCTGGGGATTTACGATTCTTAACCACAACAGACCTAGGGTTATTATTTGGCATTATTTTTGCATTTAATTTTTGTGTACTGTATTTTGTTTTATTTGTTTTAATTGCTATTTGTTTTACTGCTTTTCTTAAACTGCCATTTCGCTCATATTTCTTCCACTCTGAAAAATTCACACTATCACACACTACACGCGAGGTGCGCTTGGTGCATCAGCAAAATTCTTTCTTCAAAACTCAAATTTAGGAGAGTTGGTAATATACGTGGAGTGCCCGGTCTAACCGGTGGTCGCGTAACCTTCTCACTCGAGTTGTCCGCTCGGGAACTTTGCGTCTAGTAAAGCCAAATCTTAGAAACTCAGGATAAAGCTATATCACCCTTTATTTTAAGACATGCATGCATTTACCTTAGGTGAGTCGGTCCTTGGTATCGACACCACAATTAGGAAAACACCAAACTTGTCGACGGGTTTCTCAACCCAACGACCAACCAGCATACTATGTGTAGCGTGACAATGATAGACAAATCCAAGCCTAATCATGACATGCTGAAATTGAAAAAAAGTGCACCGTCATTTGGTCGCCATTTCCAACAAAGCATTGCAGTTTGACGGTTTGGACAAATCTATCATGGTCTCGCATAAGTGATGTTTAGGCCTACCTCTGGCATAAAGGGGTCCCCATGCATGTTAGGACTCGCCTGCAATGTGACAATTTATGTGCAACATATACTTGCTAAATGTTATTTACACCTTTGCAAAATCGCGTGCTTTACACTAACGCAGTTTGCTACATTTTGTTTAAAAGGATTTATCATCTTCCCCAAAGGTTGATTTGTATTTGACTAAGCAATGACAGAGCATCGATATTTCACAAGATCCAAGGCACGATCCAGCGACATGACTAATTCAAGGGCATTTGAGCAGAACGAGTCGGAACCCGTCTTGGTTCCTATAGACAAAGCAGAGGTCTCAGAAAAGAAAAGCAACGTAAATCCGATCGAACACCTCGCCCAATTACCGCAGCAAATGGCAACCCTGCAGGCCGAAGTTAAAAGGCTTTGAAACCTCACTAAAACACTCGTCACTGCAAATAACCAAAACAATCAAAATCCTCCAAATTATTACCAGTACCCTCTTATTACATATCCCATTTACCACACTCAACCAATATACAATGCACCCATATATCCCACACAAAACCAAATGCCTACCATACCCCAGCCAAACATAAACCAAGATAAAAGGCCACCACAAACCTATTTTCGTAATACATACGACAACCCTCACGATACCCAATTGCAGATACGCCACTACCAAAGGCCCGCCCACTAAACATCTTCACACCCCACCTAAATGCCACAGAAGGCCACCAAAATATACACCCATTTATCCGAGCCTTGTCGCACTGCATTTGCAGAGGTTGAGAGTTGCAGGGATACTCCAACCAATTCCAAAGAATGTTTCCAATCCCAAGTCCAAAGCTCATGATGAGAACAAAAATTGTGCATACCATTCTGGAGCCATCGGACACGACATGGGAAGATGTTATACACTCAGAGACAAATTAAGTGAGCTGATCAAAGAGGGAGTCATTCAGGTGGAGGAGACCTTCCCCAATAAGTACAATGAACCCCAAAGGAAGAGAGGTGTTCCCTGGCCAGAACCCGCTCTGCCTGAATCGGTCATTTATCCAAGCGTGCACCACGCAGATGTCAAAAGAAGGAGATACTGATAACAGAGCACGAAGACCCAGCCAACCATGATGCAGAGCAAAGAGGCATATTGGTAGATTGGATTTGCACCCTTGTTCTGGTCCGCCTAGAGTCTAGATAAGATGAGCAATTTAGTTTAGCAGAATAATTTAAGACTCATATTTAAGTTTTAATAATGTTTTGCTTAAGTTTTCATGTAATTGGAACTACGTTCGACCTGATTTCCTTGACGGATACGTAGGCGGCCATATCGGCTTCGGTCCCACCTTTAGAAATTTTAGCTTTACCAAGTTTCGCATGTAATGAACTACGTCATGACCTGATTCCCTCGTGGGGATACGTAGGCGGCCTAAATCGACTTCGGTCACACCATTAGGAAACTTTCACTGCTTTTGAAAATAACGAATACATATAATATACAAGCAACCCCATCGAGATCCACTTTAGGCCAAACGCCTTCGTATTCAAAATCGGGACAAGGTAGGAAACTGCATAAGGTTGCAGTCCAAACAGCCGCAAGCGCAGATGTCAAGAAACAAAGCTGCGAAGTCAAATACGACCGACCACCCTCCAAACTCACAAGTTTTCTTTGAGCGCAGGTCCTCCATATTAGCAGAAGTAGAAAGAAGCAGCAGAGGCAGAGGATATGACAATAATCCAAAGTTCAAAGTCCGCAGTAGAAGCAGAAAGAGACATCGACAATCAACAATCAAAATTCAAAATTCCGCAACAAGGTCTAGCGCATCAGCTCGGGCCTAAAGTCAAATTTTGCAACCCACGCGTCGCACACGACAAAGGCATAATGGCAATTCGTTAGTTGCATCGTTTAGCATGTTCGTGCAAGGACAACATCTCAGTATTCACATCATTTTGCATATCAGAGACGACATCTCTACCCATAGAATTGCATTTCTCATATATATATTTATCATTTTGTTTTAACAGGTATACACTAATTTTTCTCAAACTTAGCTTGCAGGAACATTTATTCTACAGGAGCATCAGCAACATGTCCAGGAAACGACGTCATCAACATTATGTCTACGCAATGACGCCATCAGCATCACGTCTATGCAACGACGCCAGCAACATTACGTCTACGCAACGACGCCAGCAGCATTACGTCTACGCAATGACGCCATCAGCATTACGTCTACGCAACGACGCCAACAGCAACATGTCCAGGCAACGACGTCATCACATCACATCTATGCAACGACGCCAACAACATTACGTCTACGCAACGACGCCAGCAGCAACACGTCCAGGCAACGACGTCATCAGCATTACGTCTACGCAATGACGCCATCAGCATTACGTCTACGCAACGACGCCAGCAGCAACACGTCCAGGCAACGACGTCATCAGCATTATGTCCACGCAATGACGTCATCAGCATTACGTCTACGCAATGACGCCATCAGCATTATGTCTACGCAACAACGCCAGCAGCAACACATCCAGGAAATGACGTCATCAGCACTATGTCTACGCAATGACGCCATCAGCATTAGTCTACGTAACGACGCCAGCAGCAACACGTCCAGGCAACGACGTCATCAGCATTACGTCCACGCAACGATGTCATCAGCATTACGTCTACGCAATGACGCCATCAGCACTACGTCTATGCAACGACGCCAGCAACAACACGTCCAGGCAATGACGTCATCAACATTACATCCATACAACGATGTCATCAGCATTACGTCTACGCAATAACGCCATCAGCATCACGTCTACGCAACGACGCCAAGAAGAATATGTCCAGCAACGACGCCATCGCGACAACACGCCCGTGCAACGACGCGATCGCAAGACAACACGCCCAGCAATGACGCCATCAACAACACGTTCAGGCAACGACGTCATCAGCACAACACGTCCAGACAATGACGTCATCAGCACAACGCGTCCAGACAACGACGCCATCAATCACATCTTCATCGCATTACACAGGATGACATTCATATCTACCTGACTGCATTGATTATATATTTATGCTTTATTACTTTTCTTAGCATTTATGCACTAATGTTTTCTTAAGCTTTAGCCTACCGGACCCTCAATTCACAAGAGTATCAGCAACATCGTCAATACCATGACGCCACCAGCATCGTGAACACCCTGACGCCATCAGCTTCAACATAATGACGTCGCTAGTATCAACACAATGACGCCCCCAGCATCTACAACAACGACACCTTCAGCGCATTACAACATCTCTACTCACAAAATCACATTCAAGCTCTATCATTTTCGCCTTAGAATTTATGCACTAATTTTTCTTAAGCTTTAGCCTACAGGGTCCCTAATTTACAGAATGGCCCAAAGAAGACCGCAGAACTACATCAAGATTGCAACATTCAAACATTCGCAGCGATCCAAAGAAGTCCGCGCAGGTTACATCAAGATTAGCAAGATTCAAAGAAGCATTCGCAGCATCCAGAAGTCCGTGCAGAGATGATATCGACATCCGCAGCATCCCGCAAATCCGAGCAGAGACGACATCAGCATTCGCAACGTCCTACACATCATACAGGGACGACATTTTTACTCACGATTTTTTTTATTTCATATATTCATTATTTTGATTTAACCGCTATGCACATTTTCACAAAGTTTTAGCATGTAGGAGCATTAATTCACAAAAATAGTAGGATCAACACAATGGCGTATTCATCAACATCGTGTCCGAAAACGACGCTAAGTTCAAAAACGACGCCAAGTCCGAAAACGACGCCAAGTCCGAAAACGACGCCAAGTCCGAAAACGACGCCAAGTCCGAAAACGATGTCATGTCCGAAAACGAAGCCAAGTCCGAAAACGATGCCAAGTCCGAAAACGACGCCAAATCCGAAAACGACGCCAAGTCCGAGAACGACGCCAAGTCCAAAAACGACGCCAAGTCCGAAAACGACGCCGAGTCTGAAAACGACACCAAGTCCGAAACGACGCCCGTCCGAAAATGACGCCGAGCCCGAAAACGACGCAGAGTCCAAAACGACGTCCGTACGAAAATGACGCCACGTCCAAAGACGACGTCATCAGCATATCACATCTACGCAAGGACACTTTCTCTACTCTCAGAATTGCATTTCTTATATATTCATGCTTTATTATTTTTGTCTTAGCAGTTACGCAATAACTTTTTCTTGAGCTTTAGTCTACAGAGCTTCAATCTAAAGGGGCAGTTGCAGCAATGACAATATATCTGCATTCACAATCGCAACGCGTCCGTGCAAGGACGAAAATCACAGCAGTTGCAGCATCACATCAACACAACAAGCATCACATTTTTACAGAATAACATTTTCTACTCACACAGTTACATTACCTATAAATTCATGCGTTATCATTTTGCCGTAACAGTTATGCACTAACCGTTTGTTTAAGTCTTAGCATGCAGGAGCACACCATGAATTTTCTCTTACAGCGAACCGGGACAATTTGTTGGGGGGCCAACCTTCCCAGCAAATGGCAGAAGCGGCCTCGAGCGTCGGTCCACTCATTCCACATCACCGATAAGCCCATCATTTTCATAAATCAATACCGGTACACCCCATGCTCAAACTAGTTTATTTTAACATCACGTCGACCCAGTGTCGTCATAACTCGACACTGGGACAAATTTTGAGTCCGCGTCAGCCCGCCTTGGTGTTTGACCATGGTAGCTCAGCGTCGTCATAACTCGACACTGGGACAAATTTTGAGTCCGCATTAGCCGCCTTGGTGCTTGACCATGGCAGCCCAGTGTCGTCATAACTCGACACCGGGACAAATTTTGAATTTGCGTCAGCCTTGTCCTAATTGCCCAGCATTTTTTAATTCTGAGGATCGAGACAAAATTGACTATAAGTCAACGTCTTTGTCTGAAGACTCTTCCATCATCTCCACACAAAGAGGGACAAGTTGTTGACACCCAATTTTGACCATCCCGTCCAGTCATTTACTATAAAATTACACTAATTTTTCAAAATAATTTTTTACAATTTTTATATTAATAAAATGCAACAATAAAACATTAATACATGCATGAATAAGCGATTTAATAATGGCACCGCATTTTACGTAGATTACTAAGCATTTTCGAGTCTCACGCCCGCATTCGTTATTTACATTCATAATTCAAGCCATATTCTATTTCCATCAATTCTTAATAATTTTAAATACGTAAATGAATAAAGAATTTAATAATGACGTCGCATCAAGCATTTCCAAATTATATCCACATTTTTTTTATATCCAAAGCAATTTCATAAGCAAGTGAAACCCCCTATTAATTTAATTTAACATCGCAAAATACACATAATAAATAAGATTTTAATAACGGCATCGCATTATAAAATATTAAGCACTAATTAAATAGCACGCCCGTCTTTATTTTTGTAATAATTTAAACTCCTATTAAACTAATTTTAATCTAATAATAGCATCGCATTTATAAAAGCATTAAGCAATCTTTAAATATCATATCCGCATTTAGCATTTAAGTAATTTAATAATAATTTAAACCCCCATTTATTTACCACTAATTAAATCTAATACTAAAACAAATACACTTAAAACCCTACCCCTTAATTAATTACTCACCAGCCCAACTCTCCCTCATTAAAACCACAGCCCATTATTTCGCAGCCCAACCCGCATGACCCAACACCCGCAGCCCACAACCCTTATTTCGATTAACTTCACCCCTCAGCCCTTATCCCTTTTCCCATCGCTCAACAACCATTAAGAAAGAAAAACCCCTAAAGCTAAAGTAAGCAAAACCTAGCAGCCTTAGAAAATCCGCCGCACCAGCACCCCAGCCCGAGATTCTCACCGGAGAATTCGGGTTTCCCTTACCCACGCACACCCAGCCAGCTCACTGAAATCCTTACCTAAAATTAGCACTAAATCACACTAAATCGTTCCAAATCTCGCCGAATCTCTCCAAAATCAAACCAAATAACCCGTCGATTTCTCGCCCTATTTATGCATCCCGAAAGGGGTATAAATGAGGAACTTTGAGAAGACAAGGGGCATGGGTCGATAGCAGTCCAGACCCCCTTTTCACCGTCAAAACTAATCAATATACACATGCAGAGGGGAGTTTACACAGAGGAACCCCCTCAAGATCGAGAAAGCATAGGGAAAATTCTTAGAACATATAGGCATCGAAAGGGAATCACTAAAAATCATTTTTACAGAGGTTCTGTTTGCAAAGAAGAAACTTCATCCCTCAAATCGCATCGCATCGCAACTCTGAGTGAATCGACGACTTGATACGTTGTCTCGGTTCGCTGCCCGGAGAAGGTAAATTTATCACCCTTTCTATTTTAGATTTCGTTTGGCTATTTGTGTGTACGATACACATTTGGTATGACTGATTAGACATATACTAAGTGATATTAATGGTTGTTATGCGTACTGAGTCGATTGCGAAATCTGTTCAGTTAATATGGATTTCTACTAATATTCGTGAATGTGATTGTAAACGTCTACAGGTCTGTAGTAATACATTTGTAAGCCTAGATGTATTTAAAGATACATAAGGGCATAATAATCTTAACTGGTTTACATATTCAAATATGTATTTGTGTAATTCTTTTATGTGTCTATCATGATTTCGAGTTGGCTCGAGTAGATCTGCTTCAAATGTTTACTAGTTCGGCTAGGAATCTATGTACCTGAAAGTTTTCTTTACGTATGACATTTTGATCCTTGTTTGATTAGTTATAGGCAAAACATGTGAAACCTCCTTATCGGGATTAGTTTGTTTCCATTCGGTTCATGTCCGTAGTTGTTGTTGTTTATCCCATGTAATTGTTTGGGCCACTGCTTGCACCATTTCCACCACTGTGCTGCATATTACCATGTTGTGAAGCATTTCCAGTAGACAGTAAGAGTGTGAGTCTGCGTTTACTTTGGTCAAATTGGTTATGCATATCAAAATAGTCTCTCTGAGTAGTGGCTCATCATTCTTACTAGTCTAATGAAATTGACTCTGAATTTACTCTCTTTTTAAGTGATAAAAACTGGTCATATTAATATTCTTCCAAGCTATTCTGCATTATACATGCTTGTCAAGTTGCTAAGAGATATACACACTAGCATTGCACACTTGTTTGCATCGGTTTTGTCATATTGAGTTATTGTCCATATTGATTCCTGAAATGCTAGTTATGATGAACTTAACCATCCTAGGGTCTTTAAGTTAAATTCAGGTTTATGAAACTGTTTATAATGCTAAACTTGACTATGTATGTGTAGCCGGCCCTCAGGCATGCCAGTCTAGTACCATACCTTGCCTTCATTCAAGTATGTAGGAAATCTGCTTAGTGTCTTATTAAACAGGCTAGTCTAGGTCGATGTACGCACAAATTATTTAGGAACTTCGTATTATACTATGAGTCCTTGTCTTAGGATGTCTAAAGGAAAGCTTGAGATCAATCAGATATATTTTGAGATCTAGCCTTAATGAGTATGTGCTCGATTAATTTGGCCTTGTTTGTCTGTTTACCCTAAATTAAGTGCAGTAAGTATAGGTAAGGACGCCTGAGTTACACGTCAGACATGTATATTTATGTGTGTGTCATGTTGCAGAGGTCTTAGGCTTGTCCTGATTTTACTCCCACCGTCATCTCGTTTTAACAAAGAAAATCTGAAAATTGCATATTTGAAGTAGTATATTTTCATATCTGAAATGTATGTTTTGAGTTTCGGCCTGCATCCAGCAGCCCGTACCAAGGCCCAATGCCTGGTTTGGACAGTAGCTTTGAGCTTTCCATTGTTTGAATCTGTTTAGCTTTAATAAGTAAATCATAATGCATTGTTTGAATATGTGATTATCTTATTTTTGAAAGAATAGAATGTTTACTAATCCTTATCTTCTCTTATTTTACATGAAACGTAGCGGAGCAACAAAGAGTCTCATGGTGAGACTCATCGTGGCAAGCGTGAAGACCCACATCTATGTGCATTTATCTTTGCTCCAGAAATTTCAAGCCGCAGGCGAAATTACATCGTCATCCTTCGAGTCATCTTTATTGTTTTCCTATCCCGCCCCATTCATTTGTTGTAATTAACTATCCAACGTTACATTAGTAGGATACTTAATCCCTTTAAGCTTTGACTCGCCCTTAAGGAGTATTCCCTTTAAGTTAATTATTTTAGGCTTGTCGTACTTAGTTATATTTAATAATTTCATTTGCATAACAATTCATATAACTAGAATATTATTTATTATTTAATACAAGGAATTCATTTCTCTTATAAAATCTACTACTTTCATTCATTATTTTAAGATCATACTTTTACGCTAGTCCTATTTTATAAATGCATCACAACTGACTTTGGGGAGTATCCTACTACATAACATGTATACTTTAAAAAAAATAAAAAAATAAAATCATAATGATGTCTTTCTTTCATCTAAGCCTAACTTTATCTTTATAAATAAATTTTACAATTTCTCTTACAAAAACTTTTAATGCTTTTCAACATGCATTTCTTAGCAATAATAATTACCCTAGGTTTGGCAGGACAACCGCAAGTTAGCGGATCTTAGAGGGTGCCTAATCCCTTCCCTCTGGATTAACAAAGAACCCTTACCCAGAATCTCACACTAGTTTCTGCGCGACTACAAAAATGGAGTTAATGTTGACTTTAACCTAGTTGACATTTAGGTATCCTAATTCACCCAAACTAATTAGGTGGCGACTCCGCGAACCCTAGCACTACTTTTAGCACCCTTTAGGCCTTTTAGCACATTTAGCACCTTTTAGCATTTTAGCACCCTTTTTAACCATTTAGCATTTTATTTTATTTTCTAACATTTTATTTAAGCAGGATTTGCTTTAATAATGTCGCGGCCGAAAAAGGGCGCGACAGCAACCTGGTCAAAAGTTGCATACTCTGCAGAATCCTCCGCCGGAGCTGTGGGGAACACTTTGTCTAATGTATACTCAATTTCTTCTTGTCTAAGAACAATTCTGACATTTCTTAGCCAATCAATGAAGTTGGGTCCGGTGAGTCTGTTTGACTCCATGAGCATTTTCAACGAAAAATTTGACATTTCTGAATATCTGAAGATAATAGATAGAATAAGGAAAATGCAATCAACAATTCATTCTTCCATTAATTTATACACATTCATAATTTGCTAATTTTAACATGGCCTTTTGTTTTAAATTAACTCCCACTATTTTGCATACTTCTACGACCACAAGGTAGAATACGGACCTAAATCAATATAAAAGTCATAATGGGCCAAGATCCAAACATATGATATATCCGCATTTGTTTTGGTTGATAACTTCAATAGCACACTTTGGTAGGTCCTCAACCAATTGTAAAGCAAATCTACAACTCTTGGTTTGATTAAATATCTTTAATTTTAATCTTATGTCTTTAGACTAGTCCGACACTTTCGCGCCAAAATTCATCTAAACAAGTCAACCCCATTACACGACTGTGTTTAAATGCCTAAGTAAATTTAGTCTTTGCAAGAAAACACTTTGGTGTAAATACCTACAAAAGTTTATTATCTACTTTCATTTTAACACATCTATGAAAGGGTCTCAGCCCTCTTAGACTTAGAGCAAATGTTTTGGCATAAATACCTTTATCACCGAAAAGGACTTAGCACCCTAACAATTATAATGGACGACGCGTTATAATTAGACTTGTATTTAATCTTTGGGGAACATTTTAATTTTCGGGGATTCATTCAAGATCAACAATCAAATCATACATCATATGACATCCTATCATGCAATATCTAAACACAATTAGATGGAAAACCATCAGACCCAATTTCATGATAAAGATGGTTTTAATCACATACTGGACGCCGTCTACCCAGACAGTTATAGCAACCATTTGAAATTAAATAATTACTGGGCGCTGCCTACCCAGACAATAATTGCGGACGCTATGCTAATAATTTAAATGCATCACATTCAATCACTTAACACATTTGTATATTATAAATAATATACCATTAATGATAATCATGAGTCTATTTGTCTAAACTCTAAACTCTATGTGTATGCTAAACAGTCCCTAAATAATTTCTGATTTAAAATTTTGATTTTCTGAAATTTTGTAAACTTTTCAAAATTTACAGTTTAGTCCCTCAAGAATTTAAAGTTTCAATTTTAAGCCCTAAAATTCAGAAAATACAATTTTAACTCTCAGAAAATACTTCCAGGTTTCAAGGACCTGTTTGCAATTTCTAGATTTCAAAATTTCATTTTTTCAAAACTTTACTTAATTTCAGAATTTCCCGAAAGGACTAAATCTGTTTAATTAAAAGTTTTAATCTTCCTGATTCTGAATATTTAAATTATTAGGATTAGAATCTGAATACTTAAAACTTTAGTTTCTGATCCCATAATTTTTTTTAAAATTACCGCTTTACCACGTGGTCGGATTCACGCGCTCGACGCGCTGGGATCGAATCGAACAAAATTGAATTAGAGCCGCGGCCCTCGGGATAAGAGTCGCGGCTCCGCCGTCAAACCCTAGGAGGCACCGCGGCGCCTCGACCCCAGAAACGCTAAATCCGAATTTCTGAAGCCCTAAAACTACTTCAGGGTCAGATCTTCAGATCCATCCTTGTTCCTTTTCATTATCAAACAACACGTTCATCGACCATTATCCAATCCCTTCTCGTTCTTCGCCTCGGTGCACCATGTTTGAAATCGAACCGGTTTCGCACATCGACTCAGTAGAGTTAGATTGGAATAACTTTCTCGATTACGTCATTGTTCAACAGTTCCAGAGACAAAGATTATGCTTTCTTGAGATTTTAAGGTTTTAAAAACTTTTAAAAGACAAAATTTAGATCTAGATAAATCCTAACCCATATTATCATTAATATTCATTGTTGTAATCACACAAAATAACTCAGGCTCTAATGTAGGAATTTTGTCGGGTTCGTACACGCAGCGGAATTTGAAAATTTATGTTTCAAATCCGACTTCGGCAGAACTGTAGGATGATTACAAAAATGTAAAACATATAAGAACTGTAATGCGTCGATGAGAACACTTACAGTTAGAGCAACTTTCAAATCTTCAATCTTGGATTGTGTGTCCTGAGGGTGCGCACGCAATCGTACCTCGATTCGCAAGTCAGAGACTGTGATGTAGCTCTCTTTCGGAAAGCTAGGAAATCCGACAGATTTTCAGTAGAGTTTAATCTTATGAAAAGATGGTCTATAAAATATGAGGCTAAATCCTATATATATAGATGAATAAATCAGCTAGGGTTTCCCTCGTGGGCCAGGCCCAGAAAACGAGGCAGATTTGGGTCAACTCAGACTCACTGGACGTGAGGCGCCGCAGCCCTTAAGTAAGTGGCGCCGCGACCCTGGCTCACTTGGGTCGCAACCCTTCCTTCATTTCTGCTTTGTTTCTATTTTATTTTAATATCTCGATCGTCAACCGAACATTAATTGATTAACTCTCTGATTACATCATTTGAATCGACAGAACAATTATCTTAGTGTTACCCTTCAGGCCTTCACATACTGACACTGATATCATTAGGGTCTACACGGAACTCCTAGACTGCGCCGGAAGACGAACTCAATATGTGAAGTCTAATTACACGAAACCTGTGAACTGAACCTTTATGCGGGAAGAGAAAATTCTTTCATTCATGATACACTCAATCAAGCTTAGGATCTGTCAAGTGTCTATCCAAATGGCTTAATTGTTATAATTCATCTATATTAGTTGACAACAGGACCATATCACAGACATGTCCATTGCGTTGGCCAATGACTTAGTCAAGCTAATACCATATGAGTACCTGAGTGTTCACTCGAATATAAATTCAAGGAATGAATCCATTCTTGGCTCACATATCACCTTTAATCTACTTCGTAATGCACCCAAAACAAGCCGCGTCTCAACCTATAAGGCATTTGAGCTTAAGACAAGATCAAAGTACATTACTCCGTAAACAAGATGATATTGACCTCAAGTCTAAAAACTTTTATATCCCACACACCGATGATATTATAGACATATAACAAAACAGTACATCAGCAGGGCATACCAATACTTCAACAAGTATCCATGTGTCCATCACGAGTTGTCATAACTCGTAGCAAGTGAGACATACTACATCCCCTAAGGATATGATGCAGACCACATGTCGATGTATCGCATATCATCGATATCCCAATTTCGATGATCATTAGTCGAGGTAATTTAAGAGTTACGTTATAACATTAATTCTCACATCATTAATAAACACGTAACCTCTAGGGATGCATTTATAGAATATTATAAATAATTAATTAATAATTTAACAAATGAAAATTGCCATAATATTAATCATCATTAATATAAATATGAATTTATATAAAACGCATTGTGTCTTAATACAGATTGTCTCTAAGATATACATATACTTTCCAAAAAATCTGTCCAAAATGTTGCCGACGATGGATTTTTGGGGAAGGCCGATGGATTACAGTTTGTGTAATGTGTATGTCACCCCCCCCCCCCCCCCCACACACACACACAAATTTTGCAGGGCAGCCCTATGTAGAGAGGTATGCTCTATATGGTCGTCTTTTAGTAAATTTTGTAAGCACTTCAAATAACGGCCTATTAGCTTCCAAATAATTGGGAAGAATAGAAAGGATTAGATTTACCAAATTAAAATCTAAACTAAACTAAAGGAATTGCTATGTTTTGTAAATTATTGGTATGTTAGATAAAAATTTAAAAATATTGCTTAAAAGGGTAATTTGGAACTTAATCAGTTAGATCATTTTCCCTTAAAGCACTTTGTGAAATGACCGCCCATCTACCGCCCTCTCCCTACCCCCTAAATATAATAACTAATAACTAAAATTTGAAAACTATTCAGTTGACAATTTTATCTAAAGATTACCTTATAGAAGAGTTGTATTTTGTCGCCATGAGGTACATTTTGGTTTTCTACTTCATAACTTCCTTTTTAATTAGGAAAAAACTAAGAGCGTTTATGTTATCACATGTTACTAAAATTCTTAGTAAAACAGAAGCAAGTGCTAGGTCTCGTAGCTAAACTGAGTTTACAAAATACAACAACAACAATAACATACCTAGTGAAATCCCACAATATGAAGTCTGGGAGGGTAGGGTATACACAAACCTTACCTCTACTTTGGTAGGTAGAACGACTGTTTCCGAGATATCCTCAACTCAAGACAGAGCATAAGCACAAGCAAAACAACAACAAAAGCAAAGCAAGAACAACAGTCAGACCCGGTCAGAAAAACTTTAAAGCATTATGAAAATGTTGGTATCAAAAGCGATTAGGTCATGATAGCTCATTCCGAAAAAGTAAGTAGTAACTAGCGCAGATAAATAAGCTAAACAAAGTACTCTAAAGGGCACATAGCAGCAAAAATCAAACTACATGGACTATAAAGTAATACTGCGCCTAATAGTATGATAGACTCAGCGGACCTACAATAATAACACTATAACTATCAGTTTGCAAGCATAAATAGGACTACGCTCGACTACCTACTACTCTTCTACCCTAATCCGTGTTCTCCACAACCCCCTATCTAATCACCTCTCTCCAATACTTCTTTGTCCTACCTCTACCCCTCGTGAATCCGTCCATATCCAACCTCTCACACCTCCGCACTAAGACATTTGTGTCTCTCCTCTGCACATGCCCAAACCATCTCAACCTCACTTCTCGCATCTTATCCTCCACCGAGGTCACTTCAACTCTGTCCCGAATATCATCATTTATAATCATATCCCTTCTTGTATGCCCGCACATCCATCTAAGCATGCTCATATCTGTAACTTTCATCTTTTGGATGTGCGAAGTCTTGACTGACCAACACTCCGCCTCATATAACATAGTCGATCTAACCACCGCCCTATAAAACTTGCCTTTAAGTTTTGATGACATTTTTTTATCGCATAAGACTCCAGCTGCGAGACTCCATTTCATCCACCCTGCCCCAATACGATGTGTGACATCGTCATCAATTTTTCCATCCCCTTGGATAATAGACCCGAGATAATTGAAGCTTCCTTTATTTGGAATGACCTGAGTATCAAGCTTCACCTCCACGTCTAGCTCAAGATCGCTCCCGTTACTGAACTTGCACTCCAAGTATTCTGTCTTGGTCCTACTCTGTCTTGATTTTACAAAATGTAATGATAATTAAATAAATCTCTTAAAATTATAGATGGTATAAAGAAAAAGAGGTGCAACACTCATTAATCCTAAAAGTACGACAAAAAGAAATCTCTCATTTTTAATTCATATGGTAAAGTTTGAACAAAAATGATGTTTGAAAAATAATGAAGATTTTTGGAATTTGTTAAAGGAATATGTTCCATTTCTTTAATTCATTATGATATATAATATATATAGTACAAGTTAGACTATAAACTAGGTAACTAATTTGACTAATTACAATTAGAATATTAACTAAACAAATATAAAAGATATACAAGAATCTGTAGATATTCTATCACACCTCCGCAGTTGAAGCGAGAGGTTCTCGTACACTCAGACTGACTCGAAAATCATCAAATCGTATGCGCGGAAGTCCTTTAGTAAAGATGTCAATAATTTAATATCAAGAAGGGACATGAAGGACACGAACTTATCCACGAGCAAATTTCTCACGAATGAATATCCATTTCAATGTGTTTAGTGCGATGATGTTGAACGGTATCACTGGAAAGATATATCGCACTTATATTGTCATAGTAAACCAATGTAGCCTTGCGGATTGGATAGTGAAGTTCCAATAGAAGGTTGCACATCTAACAACACTCGGAAATAACATTCGCTACGCCTCTGTACTCGGTTTCGGCACTGGACAGAGAAAAAGTAGGTTGTTGTTTAGAAAACCAAGAAAACAAGTTATCTCCGAGGAAAATATAGTAACCCGAAGTGGATCGTATAGTATTAGGACATCCACCCCAATCAGCATCAGTGTAGGAGGTGAGACCAGAGATTGAGAACTTGTACAGGTGCCAGCCAAAATGGAAAATGCCTTGTACATATCGTGAAATTCATTTGAGAGCATTTATATGTTCATCATTCGGGTCATGCATATGTAAGCATATTTGTTGCACGACATAGGATATATCTGGTCTCATGAAAGTGAGATATTGTAATGCTTCTACTAAACTGCGATGGTGAGTGAGGTCTACATATGGAGAATCCGAAGAGGCACTAAGTTTAGATTTAGTGTCAATCAGTGTTGGAGAAGGTTTACAATAAGTCATGCCGACTCGGTCAATAATCTCCTCGACATACTTTCTCATATAAAAAAATAAGCCACCTGCATGTCTCGTAACGACAATACCCAAAAAGTAGCTTAAGGGGCCCAAATCCTTCATAGCAAATTCAGAAGCAATGAGTGACATCATAGATTAACGAAGTGTATCAAAAGAGGTAGTGAGTATGATATCATCAATATTTAATAGAATATATGTCATGTCATTACCCTTGCTATAGATAAAAAGTGAATGATCAGATTTGCTATGTGAAAAGCTAATAAAGGATACAAAATCAACAAACCGTTGATACCATGCACGATGAGTCTGTTTCAGTCAATAAAGTAATTTCTTCAAATGACGTACATAATCTGGATGAACCAGATTCCTGAATTCTATATGATGATGCATGTACACGATTTCATGAAGTTCACCATACATGAAGACATTTTAACATCAAACTGATGAATAAAGCATGATTTGGACAAAGCAATACTGAGAACAGTTCGAATAGTTACCGGTTTCACCACTAGGCTGAAAGTTTCATTACAATCTACTCAAACCTGTTGAGACCTGCCATCACCTACAAGACGGACCTTATGCCGCCCAAATGAACCATCAGATTTCTTTTTTTGTCAAAAAATCCACATAGAATGAACATTAGCATCAGGAGGACGGGGCACTAGACCCCATGTCTTACTTTCAAAGAGCATTATATTAGTCTAATATGACAATTTTCCAATTTAGATCAGATAAGGTATTTTTGGGGTTGCGAGGAAGAGGTGAAGGGATAACCGAAGTCGACAAATTGAATTGTCATTTTGGTTGAAAACTATTGTGCATGGCACGAGTTGTCATGGTCCGGGTAGTGCTATAGTAGGTTGGACTGGTGTCGGTTGGTTCTGTTGTGGGCTTGGAGGTGTGACGTGGTCCGTTTGGTGTGGTGGGAGTGACAAATTTTGCAAATAATGAATCAAAAGGGGGTTTAAGCTGTCGTTTAAGAACTTATAAAAAATCGGAGATGGAGAGTGCAACGTGGAAAAAGGGAATAGGGACTCATCAAATATGACATGCCTAGAAATGATTATTTCGTCTTGTCATATCATAACAGTTATAACCTCGATGATTAGCTGGGTAAATCAGGAACACACACGGGTTAGAACGATATTGAAGTTTATTAATTTTGGTGGAAGGATGAATGATATAGCATAAATACCCAAACGTTTGTAAGTGCTTATAGGAAGGATCCCGAAGATAGAGAACTTGAGTCAGAGACTTGTGTTTGAGAGACTTGTTTGGGAGAATGTTCAAGAGATAAGTTGTCATTGATAGATCGTGATGCCAAAAGGAAGGGACATAGAGGCGTGAGCAAGGAGGGTACAAACTAAGTTATTTATGGTTCTTATTTTTCGTTTGGTTTTGCCATTTTATGGAGAGGTGTGAGGGCATGAAAAATGAGATAATTTTTGGTGCAAAAGAGTTTGAATTGTGCATTGTCGAATTTTCTCCCATTGTCACATTGAAAATATTTGATATTCTTTCAAATTGTGTCTCAATTAAAGCACTAAATGATGAGAAAATATAATAGACTTGAGACTTATTGCCTATCGAAAAAGTCCATAAGAAGTTAGAATAATCATCCAAAAATAAAATATAATAGCAATGTCCAACTGTGCTTAAAATAGGAAAAGTTCATAAATCACTATGCATGATATCAAATGACATCAAAATGCTAGAGGATGAAGAATAAAATGGCAATTTGACATGTTTCTAAAAAACGTAAAATGCACAAATAGTAGGGCAAGAAAATATTTACAATGAATAAGCTTATTTTTGCTAAGGGAGCATAAAATAGAGTCTCCCGCATGTCTCAATCTATTATGTCATAGAACAGACGAAGTAACTGCAAAGGTTGTTGGAGAATAGGCGTGAAGGCCGATGGTGGTGGTGATAGGATAAAGATTCTCGATGATGGCATCTCATTAGTCGCATCCCAGTCAAAAGGTCCTTCACAGAAAAATCAAAAGGATCAAATTCAAGGAAAACATTATTGCCGGTTGTGAAACAACGCACAAAGATCAAATTTTTGATAAGTGTCGGAGCACAGAGGATATTATTTAAATTGAGTAGGAGATGTGGTGGGGGATGATTGTCCATAATCTCGAATGAGAATGCCTGGTTGTCCTCATCCGCCACTGTTGCTGCTGCCACCACGACCTTTGCCGGAATTTTTATCTTTGTTATTATTCTAGATATCCTGACCTCGTTTCGGGTCATTTGAGTGCTAATAATGTTGATCGTAAGCCGAGCCCCTCTCATCGGCAGGTGAGTTGCCGGTGGTGAGGAGGGTTGTGTCAGCGGTGCTAGCATTAATCGCTGCACGCTTGGATTTTTGGATTTTTTCACGGATAAATTTCGAACGGGCCTTATACAATGGAGGCAACAAAGTACTTTATTGGAGGATTGTATTAATGCAATTTTCATTTAACCCCACAATTAATTGCATGACCAAACTTTGATTCGTGACCGGCGCACCGACGTTGGAGAGTTGATCGACAATCATTTTAAGTGTTTGACAATAGGCTGATGCATTTGGAAAATCGTCCTGTTGAATGTCCTTAAAATGATTTTCTAAATACAAGGCACGCTGAGTCTTGTTATAAAAAAAATGTTCTCTAACCTCTCCTATGTTTGTCGTGTAGTAACATCAGTATTGATGATTATATGCAAGAGATCATTCGAGATTGTGCCGTAGATCCATTGTAAAATAACCTCATCTAATCGTGATCAAAGTTCTTCATCAAAACCATCATGTTTTCGTCGTTTGGCTTGGGTTTAAGAGGAATAATGTGATTGATAACTTTGTACACACAACAATGAATCTTAAATAAATCCGGCCAAGATGAATACTAAATGTTTTCCATCTCAAAAGTTATGGAAATGAAATATTTGATATTGTTAACGGCAAGAGCATGATGAAATTTAGGTTTTTCAGGCATGAAAAAAAAAATGGGGATGATGACGAGAGAGAGGGGGTTTTTGAGAAAAAAAAGAGGAAGATGGCGGAGTAGGGCGACGACGGAGGGGGTCAGCCGACGACTTAGGGTAGGTTTTAGGTTTAGGGTTTAGTTGATACCATAAATGAATATGTTCTCTTTCTTTCATTCATTATGGTGTATAAGGGTTCAAATACTTTGTTTACTTATAGTACAAGTTGGGCTACAAATTAGGTAACAAATTTGACTAATTACAATTAGAATATTAACTAACTAAATATAAAAGATATACAAGAATCTGCAGATATTCTATAATTTGTGATCGTAAGTATTTATAATATTGATGTGACTACAAGACTTTTGAAGTTTAAGGTCTCTTAAACATTTCATTATGGGCATCCCTGTTTGACTAAAAATCGATCCAAATCGCAATTCTAATTAAACCAATTAAATAATTTGATAGGTGTTTGGGTTTTAGATTTTAAAAAATAAATAATATTTGATTTGTTTTTATTTGATTTTATTATAAATAAACCAAGGAAAAAATTGATAAATTATATACATAATTTGTATAATTATATATATAGTATTAATTTTTATTAATAGATTTTAATACTTTGCTTACTTATTCATCAAAATTTTCTCTATCTCTAATAGGCTAATGAACTTTACATCTTCAGCCCATTTGTTAAACGAAATTCATGAATGTGAATTATTCAAAGAATTAACTATGAGATTATCTAAAAAATTGTATTTCTTATAAATTTTATTCAGTTGATTAAAACTTATAGATCTTAATATATCTTCTTCATAATTCAAGAAAATTATAGCTTAAACAATAAAAAGGATAATAACGGGTTATAAGTTGGAAAAGGATAGAAAATTCTAATTGTAGGGGAAAATGAAAGAATGAAAGAAAGAAAGAAAGAGAAATACCACTAGGTTACTTAAAAACCGAACCAAATCGGTGGTTATGTATTATATTTAATTTGATTTTAATAATTAATAAATTGACCAAATTTGTTTGATTAAAACTTATCAAAACTGACCCATGAACACCCCTATATTTCATATACTCCCTCTGTCCCAATTTATGTGACATTATTTGACTTAACACGAAATTTTAAAAATAAAGGAACTTTTTTAAAATGTGTGATCCAAAACAAATCTAATATAAATGTGTGGTTATAAATCATCTCATAAAGTTAATTTGTTTTTAAATATAGAAATACAACATTCTTTTTAGGACAGACCAAAAAAGAAATGATGTCACATAAATTGGAACAGAGCGAGTAACATTTATGTGGCTATAAAAGGATCTCATTAAAGGTTAACTTAGAAGTTTAAGTTGAATTATTTTCAAATTTCCAAAGTTATTATTCTTTTCAAAACAAATTTTAAAAAATATTCAGAGGGAGTATCCACTAGGTAACGTGATAGAAAATTCAAAATTCATTCAAATAGGAGAGAACTTTCTGAAATTTTAAAGAACAAAAGAGAGATTGTGTAATTAGAGAGATTCTAGGGTAGGGTAGTGCAATTATCCAAAAATATCACATAAAGAAAAATTAGGAAGCTAAGGGCTCGTTTGGTACGTCGCACTAAATTGTATATTTTTATGTTGGACTGTACTGTATTATAATGGACTGGACTGTATTAATATATAATGTACGGTATTAGAGTATTAATATATAATGAACTGTATTTTTATTTTATTTTTAGGTTTAGTACAGTCCAGGAGAGACTTATATACTAAATGAGTCTCAAAATGGCAATGGCTGTTTTTTAGAAATAAGATACCCAATCCGATCAAAATGTTCATCAAACGTCAGATTATTTTTTCGTCTAAAGATACCCAATGATATATCATACCAAACGTGTCCTAAGGGTAAGTTTCTGCCATCCTCCCTTGACTCAATTCAAATCTCTACCTTGGTGGACTTTGACCATTACTTTTCCACCCTCTTGGCTGGCTATATACTTCTTTTCTCTCTACTTTTCCAAATCTAATTTTCTCATCCCTTGAAAATTTCAAGTTCTTATATTATTCATTCCTTTACTACTTTTCTTCAATATCCCCTTAACCTTCTCAAAGACTTGTAGTGCCCCATGTCACTCTTTTGTTTTGTTTGGTGGGGTCCTTCTCATTGTCCTTTGACGATGATATACAATTGTGGGATCCTCCCAACCCTTCTACTATTACTTTTCAAATCTTTCCTTCATTCTCCCCCACAAAAAAAACTACCACCAAACATGAATGGTAGCCAAAACTGTTAGCTGTCAAGATCCAAATGAAATTAAACATTCTTAGTTCTTGAGTTCATATCCATAACTTCTTGAAACACATAAATATGTTTCAGATTTCCATACAGAGTACCTTCATACATGCAAAAGCTTAAGAACTATGAAAACCAAAGTGTAGTATTAAGCTCTAGCATGTAGTAAGCATATATATATATATATATATATCAATTTTTCTTTTTTGTTGGAGCTCCATGGACTCCATCTTCTTCCTTGAAGAAGGAGACCGCGCCGTCTTTCTCTTAAAGATAATGGAGTCCTTTAGTTGCACTTACATATGTCTCTGGCAATACTTCCAACCTTCTAAGTAAGACTACTTCTTCATCCCCTCTACTCATTATACTTGCCCAAAAACATTATTCTAACATGCCACATTTTCATAATTTCTTCCTTCTAATTAATGTGAATTCATTTTGTAGCACTTTCATGTCGTTGGGTGGAATCTACAACGGAGAAAATGATGTCGCTCAGAGGCTATTCGAAGAATATAAGCATTCGTGGCTTATCATGGATAACGGGTAGGTAATTAGATAAACGTTATGCTAGATATGAAGGGAAATAGAAGCAAGAATTAATGAGAATCGTTCTAAGTGTATTAATTTATTCACCTGCAGCCGCATTCCAGGACTTGCTTTCAAGAACAATCTTCCTTATATGGAGCTGCAGTTTGCAGACCTTCAATCACATGCATCCAATCCAGTGCAGCTTCAATTCTATCAGGTATTATACTTGATTGTGATAAATAGTAGATTTATTTTTCTCACTACTACATTAAACATAGCCAAGCTAACCTTTAAATATGGTTAATGTTGCAGGAAGCTGGGATTAAGGTTTGTACATGTTTAATTTATTTCATGATCACATGATCCATATACAATAATGTGGTTGGTATGATGAAACTCTTTTCTTCTGATTTTGTTTTTAACTTCAGATAACTATCTGTATGGGGTGCAGCATAGGAGAAATTGAGTTTGGAATGACTTCTAGCCCTCAAGTAAGACCATTATTTTTCTATTAAATTTGTATGACTTACTTTTATTTATTTCAAGAATACATTCTTACAATATATGTAAGATTTTATATAACACACAAACACTACTTACATTATAAAGGTAAACTTGGAAATGGGGATGAAAAAATTGTTTCCCGGACATTTCTCAAGTCCAACAGCGGCGGCAGCAGCAGCAAGATCAGGGCTTCCTCATCATCAGATATTGCAGCCAGTTGATCAAAATAGGCCATCATCATCTTCATCATTCTCTCTCGATAGCCCGGGAGAATACTCATCGCTTCTCTTCAATGTTGCAAGCACGCCGTACATACCAGAACCACCACGAACGGATGCCTATTCCGAGCATACCATAAGACCAGTTTCTGCCACCGCCATGCCATACCAGCAGCAAGCTATTCAGACATTAACTGAAACTCAAACTCGAGGCATTCAATTCCCTAGAGTAGAAACCGAAGATGCTGCATTGACAAGAGCGTATCTCGCTATCATGACATCACCTTCTTCTTCCTCGTCCTCTCACCAATCGCGAGAAAATGTACCAACGGATCATTCTCAAGTAGCAACACCAAAGGCCACTGCATTCAGAAGGTTTAGACCGGGTTTAGGTCCTAATAATAATGTGCAAATAGCAGCCACAACTCGACGAAAAAACATGTTGAGAAGATCCATCACATTCTTCAGGAATTTAAATATAATGAGAAGGCAAGAACAAATCCAGGCGAACCTGCGTGCCCCCACTAGCACTCAGGTTCATCACATGATTTCAGAAAGAAGAAGACGCGAAAAGCTTAACGATAGCTTTCAACTACTTAGATCTTTACTCCCACCTGGTACAAAGGTATGATTACTCAACTATATCTTCAACACACTTCCTCACATGTATGTAGATATTATTTTTAATAATAGATGGCGCTAAGACTTGAATTCAGTATGTGTCGACCATCTAATCTAAAAGATTAAACTGTTACAAAAATTATGACTTCAACTTAAGTATGTCTTCAGTATCTCACTCATCGTGTTTCTTCTGCAGAAGGATAAAGCATCAGTTCTTGCCAATACAACAGAATACTTAAGTTCTTTGAAAGCTCAAGTGGAAGAACTTAGTAAAAAGAATGAAATGCTCGAAGCACAAGTTAAAAAACATCAGATGAAATCTGATGCCATTAGCTCTTTCTCATCTGATGGAAATGAAAGGGTAGGTGTTGAAATAATAAATGTAGGTGAATCAGCGTCAGAATCAAGAATAGTGGACTTGCAAGTTTCAGTAAGAGGAGAATGCAGCATCCTGGATTTAGTCACTCGTTCGCTTGAATTCTTGAAAACTGACAACAATGTAACCTTAGAGTCAGTAGCAGCAAACACTAGGCCGATGGTTCAATCAGCACCATCAGTGACTCACATAACTTTGAGAATTAGAATTGAGGTACGCATATTTTTCTTTCTGAATTTAACCGCTTTATTTAATTAGATTTAAATTATATACATTGACATCATAGTTATACGATTACTTAGTCAGTTGTGGTTGATGTCTTACAATTTGCCAAGTTTACTAATTAATGATTATTATAGTAGGAGGTTGCCAATATTTGACTTTTATTGACCTGATAAACACTTTTTATATCATATTGTAAGTGCATAAAGTTTATACTAATCTTACACTTATTTTGTAGAATTAGTAATACCGGACCACTGTTTTTCCTTATAAAGTTTATTACTTATCTATATGGAAATATTTTAATCCGAAGTTGCCTTCATACATCTGGATTATTAAATATTTTGCTTTATTTACTTGGCCCTTCAAGGAATGGTAGAGAAGAAATCTCAACGTGAAATACTTCTTGATAATTTCTTGTTGGGTCCCGGGGTTATGCTATGGAACAATAAAAACAAACTGAAAATAAATAAATTCGAATGTTGGAATAGTTTGCGAATGTCAGTGATAATGTCGTCCGACGCCAGTGACAACACTTCAGTAAAAACAGAAAAACATTTGAAGAGTAAATTGCAGCGAAAATAATAAAGAAACAAAGGTTTAAATTTACATAGGTTATATATTAATATAACCTATGATGGTCAATGACTAAATTTACATAGGTTTAAATTTACATAGGTTATATATATATATATATATATATATATATATATATATAATTGAATATATTCCTTCTTTTACAATATTACAAAATAATACAAAAGAAATAAAAAATGGTGAAGTCGCAGATGACTTACATGCCTGAAAAATCTAACTAAATAGATATAGACAACATCTCATTTAATACTTCAATAAAGAATTAATCTAGAATCTAGGTAACAACTATAATGTTGGACAGAATGTCGTCAAAAACTCAGGCAACACAGTTGTGATCTAGATTTCTGAGATGAACTCCCGAGAGATCTCTTGGTATTTTACATTATGATTCTAGATATCGATTCACTGATCTTCCCTCTCTATTTATAGTAGAGAGTCTTCCTTGAAAAACTCATCGATTGGTTGTAGAGGTTGAGGGAAATGTGGGCAGCCGATAAGGTTGTTGGAGAAGATCATGGAGCAAAATCCTCTAACTTCTTGGACTTGTTCCCCAAGATTAGCAACAACTTTGACTTGGTCTTTTCACGTTTTTAATCAGCTCTTAATCACCTTGCCAAGTCACTTTACCATCATGGTAAAAATCCCACGAAATCTTCAGTTTCGCGAAGTAAGGCAAAACTGTTACCAGAATGTTGGTCCGAATGTCGTGACATTTGTTCAAACATTTCTGATTTAACTTAGAGCTGAAAATGATATGTTGGGCAAAATGTCACAACACCAAACCCAACATTAACATTCTCCCCCTTTTTTCCTTTCTTCACAAAACCTAATATATTCAGTGCAAGTGACTTACGACAACATCTATGATTATAATAATGCTCCCCCTTAACCTGTGAAGACATACAAAAAACAAATATACACCAGTGTATACTACTATATAGGATTACACACAATGTTAGCACAATATAGATATACACATCATAAAGGATTAGAAGAAATAACTTAGAATATTAACACATCATCCAAAAAAAAACTTCAAACCATATTCCTAACACCAGTCAGTAGTATCACTTCAAAACATATTCTCAATACCAGTCAGTAGCATCAATTTCCTACAATATCAACCAGTAGCATCAACTCTTGATAACTTAACATACAACAGCAGTAGCTTCCAGCACAGCAGCAATAGCTTCCAACAGTTCTATACTCTTGCACAATTCCTTCTCTGCACATGCATAACTCCTTCTCTATACAAAATAACATCATCTAGTTTTCTTCTTCTGCTCCCCCTGCATTAACACTTCCTCTTCTTCATCATCTCCCCCCTACATTAGCACTTCTCTCTGCTTCATCGACTTCAGCAGCATCATCACTCATTTTCTGCTTTATCGACTTCAGCAGCATCATCATTTTCTCCCCCTTTTTGTGAAGAAAGCAGTGGCATGAACTAGTCTCTCGCTTAAATCAGAGCATTCCTCACAACATCAACCTCAGAGATTTATTGGTTGATTCTTGCAATTTGATTCATAAGTCATTCAGTAGACAGTGGAGACTGTCTTGGACCAGTGTTACCAAGAATGTTGGTGACATTCCTGTCAACATCTGCACTATTTCATTCCATTTTATAGGGTAGATTAATGAGTCTATCTCTACTCTTCAAAACTTCTTTATTACTTTATACAGTTCAGGAGCCTTCCACAGTGTGTCATCTCTCTTAGGCTTAAGACCTTGGGTAGTTAACACTTTGTATATCAGAGAGGAACAAAGAAGGATTGAGGTTGATTCTTTTTGTGCCAAGTTGGTAACTTGATGCAAGATCATTTTGCCCAGATCAACTTTTAAACCTTTCTCAGTTTTATACAGCAGGGTGACTTATTCTGTAATTATAATTGACTCATTTATTGAAGGAAGTCAATTGTGTATAGCAATTTGTGAAGGGTGGCATACAAGGATGTTAATTCAGAGGCTGGACATTTAGAGATCCACTTATGCATTATACCTTCTGTGAGGTACTCAACTAATTCATCTCTATTGTCCACTGCAGGGTCTACTTCTCTAACATTCTCCTCAGCATTTAATCTCATAAATTGGTTTATAACAGTAGATGTGAAAACATATACTCTGTTAAAGAGACATACCTTCCCAAATTTCTTTGAGTCGATATCCTCTATAGCAGAACTCAAATTAGCATAAAACAACCTGACTATTTTATCAATATATGGTCTTTTCTCAGTAACAAATCCTAAGAGCTGTTTTTCTTTTAAGAACTCTACCAAACCATATTCTGAACAAGAGGCAAAGTCTAATATGTTTTCAGATCTAATAACTCGATTCTTGTACCAGTCCTAATTATGAGAATTAGTTTTAGAATAGAATTTGTCTAAGTAGATACATACCTCAAGGTTTGAATCAGATTTGGTTTTGCTGGAGGATGTTGGTTGAAATATTGCCTAAGATGTTGTGGCATCAGTGTCAACATTCGGAGCGATGCCCACTTCGGAGCAACACTCGATTTGGCATATCTGGAAATTTTCTTTGGGAAGAATTGCTTCAATGGGGTTTCATCAGGAACTTCCTCTTTTTCTTGAGACACATTTTGCAGTACAGAAACAGTTGGTTCTTCTTCAATCTCTTGAGGTGAGAACACCAAGTTTCATCAGGAACTTCCTCTTTTTATTGAGACACATTTTGCAGTACAGAAGCAGCTGGTTCTTCTTCACTCTCTTCAGGTGAGAACACCAAGTTCGTGTCATCACTGTCACTACTTCGAGCAAGCAGGTATAGAAGTATCACATCTGGACCTTTTCTTGCTCGGCTCTTCACGAACTCTTCTCTCAAACATTCTACTCGATCGACAAGTAGGGAAGCTGAAATATCAGATGTTTTATCAACATATATTGGATTATTGTCATCACCTGGGTAGTTGATGTTTAAAGATTCATCTAAACCTTTTAATACTATAGATTTAGACAAGTCTTTTGTGGATGGTAAAGAAGGAAATCGGTAGGGTTGATGTGGTTTAATATTCTCAGAAGATTCAGTATTCATTGGAAGGGCTAGTACTCAGGAAAGTTGGTCGGTGTGTTGGTTGATATTGGTGTTGACATGAGAGAGGTTTCCATAGGTGGATATAGTGAAGAGGGTTTTGAGGATGAAGTTTGGAATGATGATGATTCCATCAGGTAGGTAGTATTATGCCCGAGGTGTGATGTGATTTTCCCCTTTTTTAAAAATAATATATATATATATATAATTTTTTATTTTTAAAATATATATAGGGAAAATCAGAGATATAGAAAAATAACAAAGAGAGGAATATCTATATACATGACAAATCTAATGAAGCAACAAAAATTCCTTAGTTTTAGGTGTTTCAATTTTACACAATAACTTTCACCTAAAATATTGGAAAAAAGATAAACATCACGGTAGGAATTCAATTAATCTTATCATTTTGAAGTTCGAAATTCCTATTAAAACAATACATAAAAATAGGAAGCAAATCTGATTTTTCTGAAATCAGTTAAGAACAACATCCCAACAAATATCATTTTCTGAAAATATTAACAACAATGTTGACAATATTTTGGACAACACAAGTATTATGATTCCGCAAGAACTTTTCGTTTTGACAACAAATCAAGACACGTTTTATATGTATTTTTATGAGTTTAACCTCTGGACCAATGTAACATTTTCTCATTGTGTCCTTGATCTAATCATAAAACACATACAAAATTATTTTTGTGTCAAAAATGAGAATACTTATTTAGCATTCTCACACTTCCTTTTATAGCACTCGATACTCCTATAGAATAGAAATGATATATTTTCACGGGCACTTGATACTCCTTTAGAATAGGAACGGTATCATTTCAAGGGCTTTGCCCATTTTGCACAGTTGCCAAAGATTGGTAAAAGACTTTGCCTTATTTTGATACTCCATTTTTATTATAACTAATATCATCGTAGAGAACGATATTACATTGGAATCATGTTCTTATTGAGGATCATACTTGTGTGAACAAAAATCATGCCATTATACAGTAACTAAAATCATATCATGATATTACACAGGTAAATGTCACCCGAAATGTTAGAGACATTCCAGTCGACATTCACCAACAATGCCTTTTTAGAGATTACAAAGACCAAGAGATTTCTTCAAACTATAAAATCTTTCATGGTCCAAAACTTTTATAACAATATCAGCTAGTTGATGAAGAGTAGCAACATGTTCAATTTGAACTAGCTATTTTCAATCAAATCTTTTAAAAAACGATGTCTAATCATAGTACAAAACTAAAATGTTGCTAGTAAAACCATAGTCGTTTAACATGTGTCTTAGCCATTGAGAACAACAACTTCCAGCTGCTACATATTCAGATTCAGCAGTTGAAAGTGAGACACAATTTGTTTACGACTATATCAAGAAATAAGATTATTGCCAAGATAAAAACATCCTCTATTTATACTTTTTATATCATTTACATCACCAGCCCAATCCGAGTCACTATGTCCTATTAAATTAGGATTAATGCCTTTGAAATATCAAATTCTCAACTCACATGCGCCGGCAACATATCCAATGACACATTTTATGACATTTAAGTGGGAGATTTTGGAACAGGCTTGAAATCGAGCACAAACACAAACACTAAACCTAATATCTACACCGACAAAATTCTTTGGTTCTAATGTAGATATGAAATAAGAAAGATAACCTCTTGGTATATGGTTGACATACACACATACCTTATCATTTCTCCATAATCGAGTGGTTCTTTGCTTCTTGTTCTAATTCCTTCAAACACTCCCCCTATCACCTAGTATGTTGGATGATTCTTCTTAATCCTTAATGAGGGGTCCCTTCAAACTTAATCTAGCAATTCAGCATTTGACTCCTCATCCACACCTTTTGTGGTCTCTGGTTCAGGTTCAGATATTTCTCCGAATGTGGTAACATTTGAAACAACGTCTGGTTCTTCAGTAGTAGACTCTTGTACAATTTTTGTCCTTAGATTGTACTCGGTAAACATGACTATTTTGGAAATGGCCAACAAAATTCCTTTCACTCTTAGAATCAAACTTAGTCAGATAATCTCTATCATTTAAAATGTAATAAATACATCCAAAAACATGAAAGTAACACAAGTTAGGATTCTTTCCATTTATTAGCTCATAGAGTGTCATCTTTGTTACAGACCTTAAATAGACTCTATTAGTGTTGTGACATGCGTTAAAAAATATTTTGACAATTTGTTTAGAACGAAGCATAACTCTAGCCATTTCTTGCAGTGTTTTATTCTTCCTTTCTGCTACTCCATTCTGTTGAGGAGTTTTGGGAGCAGAAAAACTTATGGAAAATTCCTCTTTTCTCACAAAATTTTGTGAAGGAGATGTTTTCAAATTCTTTTCCATGGTCGGAACTAATCCGAAAAAAATAGGAGAATAGAACAAGTTCTTAATTCTAGAGTACAATATTTTAAAACATGTCAAAAGTTTGAGATTTTTCTTTCAAAAAATATATTCATGAGTACCTAAAAAAATCATCTACAATCACATAGGAATACCTCATGCCTCCTAAACTGTCTATCTCAATTGGACCCATAAGATTCATGTGAAACAATTGAAAACAGTGAGACATACCTGAATGTTATCCGTCATTCTGTACAATATTATGGGAAACACGAGTTTGCTTACCTCGGAGACAATCTACACAGACTGTTTTACCTTTATGACTGAAGTTGAGTAAGTCTCTAACCGCTCCATATGAGACCAATTTTTCCAGATTGCGGTAGTTGATATGCCCCAACTTTTGATGCCATAGTGTTATGTCGTCTATCTTGTCATTATTGTTTGTCTCTTGTCTTGCAACAAGATAGCAATTATCACATGTTCTAGTACCTCACACGACACATTTATTCACTTCATTCGTAACTTTACAACATTCTTATTAAATTTTACCTCAAGATTATTATTACACAATTGACTCATCAAATTAGCCATTAAACCTTCAACGTGTAAGACATTTCTTAAAGTTGAAAATCTAGGAATATTCAGGATTCATTTTCCAATCATTTCACTTTTACTGCTACCTCCATAAGTTACGTTACCTCCAATGAATGACTCACAGTTCTTTAGAAACTCCTTTATACCTATCATGTGACGAGAACATCTACTCTCAAAGCACCAAGAACCTGAAATGTTAGTTCTTAAAGCAGTTATCACACATTACAAGATACAACATTTTGAGAATTCAAACTCTTTTAAAAATATTTTTACCTTTCAGCTCAGAAATGTTGCTTCGAATGTTGTCTGAGATGTTGGATAGCCTTTTAGGCAACATTTTGCTCAAAGAATCTTGAAGTTTGAAAAAGTTACAATGATGACACACAAACTTCATATTCTTGTTGACATATATGAGAACCTATTATTTAATCATTTTTCTTTTACAAAACATATTTTCTCATTTTTGTCAAACAAACTAGATCAAAAGGTTTTAAGAGAGTTTTCATACCCAATATCTGTATGTGAAGGATTACTAAAAACTGAGTATCTCATTCAATTTAGAAGTCTTTGAGTAGAGCTTACGGAAGGTTGCTTCGGTAAATTCAATTTTGCATCTTAACAAATGCAGTATCCTATTTGGTAAGTGCAACCTCTAGTCGGGTTATTGTGCCTTTTAGATCTACATTCTCACGAGTTAAAGATTTTACATTGTCTCAAGTTGCTTGGATTCTATGATTAAGGCTTTACAAATGTTTTGTAATTCATTAATCATGTCATCTTTGCATTAAACTTGATCCATACTCTCAGCCTCACCATTAGAAATAAAATCACTAAAGCAGTTAACATCAGGATAGTTAAAGAATATGTACCTTTCAGATGTTGCTGGAGATGCAGATATTGCCTGAAATATCGTGACATCTGAGGCAACATTACAGACAACATTTTCATTATCAGACAGAGACTGTTTATAAACAGTGGCCAGCATTGCTTGTGATTCAACTTCTTGATATCCTTCATCTTCTCCTTCTTTTTGCCTTTCTTTTTGAGTACTTGGAAGGAATTTGGTAGACTTTTGATTGAAGTCTTGGTTTTGATGCTGTTTAGATTTAGACTGATTTATCTCATTATTGTACTTCCTCACCATCGAATTATATTTTCGGGTGAGTAAGGCAATATTAGCACCTTCACCAATTTCTTCAAGATTCTCATCCTCTTCATTGATTTGATTCTCTAAGGATTGAACTTGAAGTGTCACATTATTGCTCTTGTATAATTTCCTTTGATTCTCAATGTTTCATCTCATAGATTTTGAGAATGCTCATCAAGGTATGAAGGTCCATAGTAGCAAGATTATGAGCTTCTTCAATGATACAAATCTTTAAATTGAACTTTTCAGGAAGAGAACGGAGAGCCTTTTCAACAAGTTGAGTGTTGGTTAATGGTTCTCCAAGAATTTGACATTCATTAGAGATGTCAATCAACTTTTCAATTTTTTTAATATCATCCGCTTATTCCATCCTTAAATGTTCATATTTGCTCATGAGCATGCGTAGCTTTGTTTGACGAACACTTGAGCTACATTCACAATGAATTTGTAAAGTATCTCACGCATCCTTAGCCGTTGGACAGTTTTGAATGAGCTTGAACATGTAAAGATCAACCCATCAAAAAATTGCATTTAAGACCTTTTCATTAAAGCTAGTATTATTGGTTTCTTCCGCCGTCCATTTGGATTCATGTTTAACAAGAATGTCACCTTCCTCATCCGGCGACAACATTGGAACAACATACCCATTGGTTATAGATCTCCATGCCATAACATCAATTGATTTGATGTGAGAACGTAGGAGAATCCTCAATAGGTATAGTTTGTACCATTTAAAATGGGAAGTCTACCAATACTTGAATTAGACGGATCCATAACTTTGAATAGTAGGACCAATCACTTATTATGTCAAGTGTTGACTCTGATACCACTTGTTGGGTCCCGGGGGTTATGTTGTGGAACAATAAAAACAAACTGGAAATAAATAAATTCGAATGCTGAAACAGTTTGCAAATGTCGGCGATAATGTCGTCCGACGCCAGTGACAACACTTCAGTAAAACAGAAAAACCTTTGAAGAGTAAATTGCAGCGGAAATAATAAACACAAATGTTTAAATTTACATAGGTTATATATTAATATAATGTATGATGGTCAATGACCAAAAGTATTGTATATATATATATACACAACTGAATATATTCCTTCTTTTACAATATTACAAAATAATACAAAAGGAATAAAAAATGGTGAAGTCGCAGATGACTTACATGCCTGAAAAATCTAACTAAGTAGATATAGACAACATCTCATTATAATTGCTTCAATAAAGAACTAATCTAGAATCTAGGCAACAACTATAATGTTGGACAGAATGTCGTCAAAAACTCAGGCAACACAGTTGTGATCCAGATTTCTGAGAAGAAATCCCGAGAGCTCTCTTGATATTTTTACATTTTGATTCTGGATATCGATTCACTGATCTTCCCTCTCTATTTATAGTAGAGAGTCTTCCTTGAAAAGCTCATCGATTGGTTGTAGAGGTTGAGGGAAAGGTGGACAGCCGATAAAGTTGTTGGAGAAGATCATGGAGCAAAATCCTCTAACTTCTTGGACTTGTTCCCCAAGCTTAGCAACAACTTTGACTTGGTCTTTCCACATTTTTAATCAGCTCCTAATCACCTTGTCAAGTCACTTTACCATCATGGTAAAAATCCCACGAAATCTTCAGTTCCATGAAGTAAGACAAAACTGTTACCAGAATGTCGTGACATTTGTTCCTACATTTCTGATTTTAACTTAGAGCTGAAAATGATATGTTGGACAAAATGTCACAACACCAAACCCAACATTAACATTTCTGATTCACTTTTTTATTTTAGGCAGCATAATTTCATCGAACAGTTGCTAGATTTTTAAAAAACTTTTCATGTTTATAATGTTATCCAAATGGAATTTTCTCTCTAGTTCACAACCCAAAGTGTGGAATCGAGATATTCATATATACGTAATTCACGATTCTCACATAACTCTCATTTTCTCCTTTTCCTATCTGGCCTCCTCCACCCAAAAGACAAAACATTAGGACATAGTCATTAATTTTCTTAAGTATTTTAATTTGCATTAGTTTGAACATTAAATTGTTTCATCTACAAGATAAATAGAGTTTAAGTTCTGTATTGTGATGGCGTAAAAAGTATTTTTACACTATTATGTCATTTAAAGGATGCCACATGTAACTATATTGATTAGCATTTATTAATAATCTAAAATAAATAAATGATATAATATAACATGTTAAATTTATTATATTGTCACCATATAGTCATGTACATAGCTTAAATTATACATTACAACACTCGTTATGGTCTTACCATACTTTTAGTAAGCGTATAATTAGTGCTTTTTTAAGGTGGTGCTTCTATGAACTACTCCGCCCTCCACAATAGAAAAATATGTAGTAGGGAAATGTCACTTTCATTATAGGAAAAACCTTTTCCTTCCTACCAAAAAAGAAACTTTTTAGTTCTCTTTTTGTCTGAACTATTTAATTTTATAGTTTGATTTGATACGCTATTTTTTTAAATCTTGTAATTTTAAATTAAAATTATGTAAAATGTATTAAAATATTTTTTAATTTTATAGTTTTAGATATGCCATATGAGATGTTGAAACTAGATAGCAGCCATAGAAAATATGCATTCTTGTGTATAACTTAAAACTCATATTTGATTTGTATTTTCCTACCAATGGAGTTACCAAATTTCTCTCTTTTTCTTGTGTTGGTCCAGGGTAGTGAATGGGAGGAGTCTGCTTTCGAGGAAGCAGTGAAAAGGGTGGTTGGTGACTTGGCATAGAGGAACTTGTCATACTTGTTGTTGTTGGTAGGCCCATAATACTCTTGACTGGCGGCGCCTCGAATTATGACTAATTTGTCTCGTCGATTACTCTAAAGTCTAAACTATAGTCATAGATCCTAAATTTACAATCATATGATTGTACAATTTTGTTGCTAGTTCTTTGTTGGAGTGTGTATTCATATTTTGATCCATTTACTAATCTTGAATATCTATCCATTATAGATTATAATTATAACCTTCTCTCTGTTCATCTTATTAGGAATAGAATTCACAATATTTATTTGATGTATATTATAAAAGTGTTGTTGTTATTATATTATACACGACAAAAAAAATTACATTATAATTGAAAAATATGTTCAGTAGAAAAGTATCACGTCAAAAGCTAAGTTAATCGGTTAAAAGATTGCAAAATCTCAGAAATTAATATTATATTAGCATTATAAGTGAAACAATATTAATATAGTAATTATTGTTGGAAATACAATGTATGTACGGGAATAGTAAACTACTATTACTAGTGCTTTGAAAGGATAAACTATACCAACAAGAGTTGTTACAACAACAATGAGTGTTGAAGACCTTGATCTTCAGTCCTAAATCCGTCTTGGAATCTTGAGGTTGGAACTGCAGCAAACCCCTTGATCTTTATAACCTGATATCAATAGAAACTAAATCTGATAATGTTATAGTTGCGTTGCTGAGTTCAGTGATACTCAATTGGTCCTTAAGACAATATTGTCCCGTATGAATCATTTATCGGTTATTGGCAACTTGTCTCCCAAGATAAAACAACAACTAAACAAATGAGCAAAGAAAACTCAAGTGTTTCTCAAGAAGAACCTCTGAGTGTGTGAATGATATGCTAGAGAGGAAGAATTTTCAGAAAATCAGAAATCATACAAGTATGGAGTGTATTTTGAATTGAGCCAAAGACCTCAATTTATAGTGTGTGCAAGATGTCTTCTCATACAGCCAACTAATAACAATCAAGGCCATGTAATGACACTTAATTAGAGGTTACAAAATTCAGAAAAATAATGGTTGAATTCATGTACCAAGTAATGGAGAATCAATGCTCCAAAACCAATCCAAGAGTCAGAAATCTTTCAGCTTCCGTCGACCATTCTGTCTCGTTAGCGCCGCGGCGCCGCAACTCCAGTGACCAAAGTTCTAATTTGCGTCGCGGCCTTAGCGGTGGTGGCACCGCGGCGCCCCAGCTCCGCGATGACGCCGCAACCCTTTTTTGACCCGTTTCTTATTTTACACATAGTACACTTCTTCCTTCATTTACCAACGTGAAACCACTTGTTATTTGGCCAATAACCGTCTATCATTTCATGTCTCAAACATTTTGTATACGTACCAATATCTTTTTCACTAAGGAAATTTACGATCATTGGTACAACGTGTGCACATGTGTGGAAACGACGTTTCCGACGTGCGGCCCCCCAATTGTTCGAGTCATAAATAATAGGATTAACTTTATTTCACGTTTAATAAATTTTCAACAATCCCCTCTTGAAAGATATTTTGGAGCACTCACAAGGTGCCTTTCTAGCAATCTTTCGGCGGACCGATGTTGCATCTGGATAGGTAGCCGTAGCTTTGAACCTTTCATAGTAGAATACCATCGGACTTAATTAATGCGCGGTGAACGCGATGTCTTGAACCGTCAGTGTTTAGTGTAAGCCAAGACAATGGCACCAACACAACAACTTTCCTTACTCTGTTCTTCTTAATGTTTTGTCCGTTATGGCCATGGACACACTTGGTTTCTTAAGTGCGTTCATTTGAGGGGCCAGTCCTCGCACTTAAATAGGTGGTCTTCTACAAAGTATCCTGCTATACCCCACTTTACAAGTGGTAGGCACCATTAAAAGTTTCCTCAAACCTAACCTCAATCATTGATGATCATTAAAGGTTTTAAAAACTTAACCTTTACCCCCTCTGCAGGTAGCACTTTAAGGTCTATCGCGGGAATGTCTTTGGATTCATGTTTCTTTACATAAATCATTATCTGAAGTGCTCGTGCTTCTTCCGAAGCGCTCAACTAAATCTTTTGCGACTTAATTTTCCCATTGAACCTAATTCCTGAGATCTGCAGTCAGTAAGGTTGGGTGTCCGCTGTCACGCCTTTTTTCGACCGCGACATTATCTCTAACTCCTGCTTAATAAGATTAGAAATAAAATAAAAAATGCTAAGAGTGCTAAAATGTTAAAAATAAGTGTTAAATGCTAAAATGCTAAAAGGGTGCTAAAAGTGCAAAAGGGTTCGCGGAGTCGCCACCTAATTAGTTTGGGTGAATTAGGACACCTAAATGTCAACTAGGTTAAAGTCAACATTAACTTCATTTTTTTGGTCTGCAAACTAGTGTGAGATTCTGGGTAAGGGTTCTTTATTAATCTAGAGGGAAGGGATTAGACACCCTCTAAGATCCGCTAACTTGCGGTTGTCCTGTCAAACCTAGGTTAATTATTATGCTAAGGAACAATGCATGTTTTGAAAATATTTGAAGAGAAAGATGATGCAAATGTTTATAAGAAGGATGCATTTTGATAAAGATTTATAAGGATAATGCTATAACAATACATGTAAAGTCTAAAGGTATGTATTTATATTATTTATAAAAGCTGATTTATCAAAGATGCAATTTTTATCAAAAGATTTAAAAGACTTGTGCTCTAAAAATACATGTAAAGTTTAAAAGTGTTCATTTATTTTTATTTATACACTAAATGATGCAAAGTTGATTTATAGACTAAATGTATGCATGTACTTGATTTCCTTTTTTTTATATATGACATAGTGCAAAAAGACGATTATCATTTGGCAAGGTTTAGTCATGCATGGCAAGCCCAAAATAATTAACTTAAAGGGAAGCAGATTTCTAGTATCCAACTACTTGCTAATCTATTGATTCAAGATTTAATTATTCTAAGTGTTCTAATTATTAATGTAGCGTTAGACAATTAATTACAACAAATGAATGAGGGCGGGATAGAAAACCAATAAAAGGCGACTCGAAGGAGTGACGATGTAGTTCCGCCTATGGTTCAGAATTTCTGACGCGGATAGCAAGATGCACACAAATGCGGGTGAATGCAAATCTTCAATTGATGGAAGGCGCGATGAGTCTCACAATGAAACTCTTCATTCGGCTGCGGTGCATTTCATGTGAAAGAATAAGAAAAGATAAGGATTAGTATTCATTCAAATCCTATCAATAATGCAAAACAAGAAAAAAAAATATGTTCACATGCATAATTCAGAAACCCAGACCCCCACGACTACATACCTTCAGTGAACAATATACACTATTTTATCAAAAGGAAAAGGCATGGTAGTATTCAGTGGCAACCAATTATTGAAAGAGAATTCTCTAATAACACTAGCTAAGTGTCTATGCAATGTTTGATATTTCCTTAGGCATAAAACTAAACTTGTTTGAACTATTCAATTAAGCAGCAACAAATGTCTTATAGCCGCGATGAAATTCGACACAAATGAACACTAAACCATTTATATGCACAGAACTCAATTTGCTATTACAAATACTTCTAACAAAAGAATGCCTTAGTTTGATTTGGCAAGAAGCGAAAAAGCTGATAGTCGATGCTACCTATAATTGCATGCGATGGTATTTGGGAATCCATATTAAGTACCCCTCCTTTAATGATAAATGGGAAAGACAATTTAGTATAGAAGTGCATACAATCACCAAGATGGGAATGACAAAATATGTCTAATTAGAAATCAAATGAAGTCCTACACATAAATTTTAATTTAAGCAAATAGACACTCAATCGCAACACTGTGATATAGTGAGTGAAGAGGTACTCAATTACAAGAACCTACACAACTAGTGACACGCGATGGAGCTGATTCAAAAAATGAAACAGAAACAGGAAAGATATAAGGTTGGATATGACTGGAACGCGATGATATTTAAGTAGATAGACACCCAAGGCAATTTTCCAGATTATAACATTTGCAAGTATAGCCAAGGAATATTACAGTACCCAGAAACACACCAAAGCATTCTTCACATTGATTGAACACACAAATAACAAGCCGACACCATACTCACATATTTCTCAAGCGACAGACATCATACAGATTAACATAACAGAAAGTTAGGAAAAATGATGAATTTACATTCTTCGAACAGCGAACCGAGGCAGCGTATCAAGTCGTCGATCCACTCGGGTGCATTGCTATGCTAATAAAAAGGCAGAGCCTTTTGCTTGGATAATGGTTGCTAGTTCTTGATGCTTCATTGCTAAATTTCCATTGCTGATTCCTTCATTTTTTACTGTTTAAACCCTATAGTATTTTGCTGGTTTTTAGATTCGGTCTCCTGCTGATACCCGAGGATGCCTTATGATGTATAAATCGCTATCTATATATTTCCCTACTTGTGGGTTATAATTTTGGGTCAATTATCGGTGCCATTATTGTACTGATTTTAAGGCGATTTTGTATGATTTGTACTGCTTTGGCTATGATAACTTTGAATAATGATTTGGGTGGTATCTTAGTGTTTATTCGACATTGATTTAATGCAAATTTGAGGTGATAGAAATGGTAAGTTAATATTGTGATTTTGGAAAGATTTGGATTGATTTGTGGGCGATTTACAAAGAGGGGTTTAGACCCCGCCATACCCCTGAATGTACAAAATACCTACAGCATCAGGGAAGGTCCGTACCAATAACCAAGCTTCCGGAGGGATGGAGCTTCTGACACCGGAATAGTGATCCTAAGAACGAGGATCCACAATCTGCTTATCCTTACCTGCGGCATGAACGCAGCCCGGCGAAGCGGGTCGCGACACAACGTACTAAGTATGTAAAACGGAAAATACCGTAGTAATATCATAAGTCAAAAATAAGTTGAGTCATAAACGAAAATCGGTTTACTTTCAGACTGTGCCTTACTAACAATGAGAGTAACAAGTATGAATCTTATAGCATAAAAATAGGAGGCTCACGATCAAAACAGGGTACCTCGCCCGTAGTATCATTAAGCAATCCTACTCCTGGGACTATTTCACCCGCATGGGTCCTGTGGACCCGCATGAGGTCATCCGCTTCGTCATGAGACTATTTCACCCGCATGGGACTATTTCACCCGCATGGATCCTGTGGACCCGCATGAGTACCATCGCCGTACTCGCATGGGACTATTTCACCCGCATGGATCCTGTGGTCCGGATCCGCATGAGTGCAAGCGCCGCACTCGCATCATGGGTAGCAAATCCATGGCATAGATAATAACCCGGGGTTTACCCCGTAATAATACAATATATAACATAGCTCATCCGGCTATCATACATAACATAAGAACTATCGGCCTGTCATATCATACATAAGCACTACCGGCCTATCATATCACAACATAAGCACTACCGGCCTATCGTAACATAAGCAAGTTAAGAAACCCCTTAACTTCTTATTAACATTATTAATATATCCTCTCATTTTAGTATCCTAAGGCACTAACATGTCTTTTTAATAGAAAATCCGAGAATTCAACCCAAGTACCATGTACTTCTAACTTTTTAAGAAAAACTCTTTTATACAAAGATTCCAAGATACTAATCACCATAGTATCAAGTTACAAGTTCTTTTCAAAACAAGTCACATTTCCTTTTAAAAATATAATAGGCTTCTAAATCAAGTGACTTCATTTTCCTTTAAAACCTTAGGCAACCAATGCCTAAAACCAATCCACCTTCCATAGTTTCAAATTCCTTTACCCGTACTTGTTTTAGTTAGAGTAAACCATTCTTTGTGAATCTTTCAACAACTAATATAACCAACTTCCCATAAAGTCCTTATATTAGCGTTATCCCTTTGTCAAATACATTTTCCCTCAACCCAAGTGACTTATACTTTTGAAATGAAACAAGTATCATATACTTTAAAACAAGTGTAGATTATCAAATCTTGTACGTATACCGTACTACATAGATACAACTATTCATGCTCAAGAGATAGGAAAGCTCTACATACCTCCTTCGGTTAATCCACTTGCTAAGTCCAACTACCGCAAGTAATATGTCAACCTATAATAACCATAGTGTGTTTATTAACCTCTAATTTCAATGTAGAAATTCCAAATTCAAGTTATCAATTCCTAAGGAAAATTGGGCAGCATTTCCTTTGTTTCTACTCACTTTGCCACCTTTTCAAAGGCCGATTTTTCAATATTCCAACGCCTCATTAAGGCCCAACAACCAAACCAACACAAAGGGGATTACACACCTAATCTTGGGTGTGTAAAATTCTGCCCCATTAGTTATAATAGTACACTTAACAATTCTAAAGTGGTTTTTAGGCTACAACATGCTCATAATATTACTTTAGCCAAATCCTTCATATCCAACCCACATTTCTAGCATGCAATAACTCTAAGAGCATTATCTTACTACCACAAGTTCATTCTTTTAAGCATGCAACACTAGAACTAATTCTAAAGGAAGAAATGTTACCTTAAAGTTTTAGCCAAACTTATTCCAAAGACTTTGCTAGCTTTCTTGCAAAGAACACCACCACAAGCTAGCCACAAGCTTCCTTCTTGTGTTCTTAATTTTTCAGATTTTCTTAGGCTTGAATCTTCTTGGAGTTTTATAGAGTAGGAGGAGCTTGAAATATTTTAAGAGAGAAGGAAGAGGTTTTTCAAAGAGAGATGACAAATGACCAAGTCTTTAAGACTTGGTCAATATATCGCATGTAAAAATCAGATAGGGGACACTTGTCCCCTACTCAAATCCTTTTAAAATAAAAATCGACTTTTCCTAAGTTTTTCCGCCGATTTCCGCCTCGCATGGCCTGCTTCCGTGGCGCGCTGCAACTCATGACCCTGATCTTCCGGCCACGACTGATTCCCGCACAACAATGAAACTTCGACCTTCAAGATATCTGGCGCCGCCCTACATCACTGGCGCCATGCGCTGCTCCCGGCCATGGCACTGGGACTTCGATCATGTCCCGGCCAACCACTGGTATAACATTCTTCTCCTTAGAAACATTCGTCCCGAATGTTCCTTCTAGGTTTACTCAAATCACAATATCGGCATAGACTCAAATAAAGACGCTCCACACGGCCACAACAAAACTCAAGCATAAATACTAAATTTAATGACCAACAATTTAGAACGTGGGTTACCTGGAGGTATAGGGAATAAGTGAGGATATTTCTTCATCATGTCATCCTCTGCTTCCCACGTCATTTCCTCCTCGCTTTGTTCCGCCATAAGACTGACGGAAGCCACGCCCTTCGTCCAAGTCGCTTAACTCGCCGATCGAGTATCGCTATGGGACTCTCCTCATACGATAACTCCTTTGTCACTGGACGCCTCAACCGGTGCACTCTAGATGGATCTCCAATACATTTCCGCAACATGGACACATGGAAAATCGATGTACCGCCCAAATCGGACGGTAGATCTAACTCATAGCAACCCTGCCTACCCTACGGACAATCTGATACGGCCCAATGTACCTTGGGCTAAGCTTCCCCTTCTTTCCAAATCTCATCACGCCCTTCATGGGCGATACCTTTAGAAAAACCCAATCATCTCTCTCAAATTCCAAGTGTCGACGCCGATGATCTGCATACGACTTCTGCCGACTCTGAGCTGCCAACAACCGCTCCTGGATAAGCTTCACCTTATCCATCGTCACGAACTAAGTCCGCCCGACTAATTGAACTTCTCCCACTCGAACCAGCCTATCGCGACTGCACTTCTCCCGTATAAGGCCTCATAAGCGCGCCATCCGACATCCGAATGGTAGCCGTTGTTGTAAGCAAACTCCACAAGAGGCAAATGATCCTCCGCTACCCTCGAAATCAATAACACAAGCCCGCAGATATCCTCGCGTCCGGATAGTGCGCCTACCGCCTGGCCCGAGGGTGAAATGCGATCGAGACTCACCTGTGTCCCTAATCCTTCAAACGACTCCGTAAGTTAGCCGAGAACCGGGCCTCTATTCGATATAATCGACACCGACTCGCGCGCCTCACAATCTCTAATATATAACTGGCATAATCCTCACCGAACGCCGTCGACCTAAGAAAATGGGCCGATTTCACACCGGCCGACAATCACCCAAATGGAATCATGCTTCCTCCGAGTGGTAGGTAGCCCCGTAATAAAATCCATATTTATCACCTCCCACTTCCAAGTCGGGATATCAATAGCTCGCAAATGCCCACCGCTTCGTGCTCAATCTTAACTCGCCGACAATTCGCATCGTGCCACGAACTCCGCAACGCCCCTCTTTAGGCCATCCCACCAATACACGACCGAGGTCATGATACATCTTAGTCGACCGGATGAATAGAATAACGAGCGCCGCGACTTCGAGTCTGCCGACGAAGTCCTCGCTACATCGGGAACACACAACCGCCTCGAATCTTAGCACCCCATCAGCGCTACTCAAATAGACTCCTCTTTCTCAACATGCATCTCTGCATCGCATCAAAATCGGATCCTCATATCGCCGCTTCTTCACCTCCTCGACGATAGAAGACTTGCAACCTCGAACCCGAATTCCTTCACTAATGTAATCAACCAAACGAACCCCAAGGCTCACTAGCCGATGTATCTCTGACCATATCCTCTTCTCTGTCAACACCGCATGCACTACCCATCGACCGCGACTAAGGGCATCCGCCACTACATCGCCTTCCCGGTGGTACATAATATCAACATCGTAATCCTTAAGTAGCTCCAACCACCGCCTCGCCGCAAGTTCAACTCCTCCGGCCGATGCATCGAGACTCTTGTGGTCGTGTAAATGTCCACGAACTCCATATAAATAATGTCTCCGCATCTTCAAGGCATGAATCATCGCCGCCAACTCCAAGTCATGCGCTGGGATAGTTCTTCTCATGCTTCCTAAGCCGCCGAGACGCATAAGCTATAACCTTGCCGCGGCCGCATCAAGACGCACTCCAAGCCCGACACCGACGCGCCACAATAAACCACATATCCATCTAAGCCCTCGGAAGAGTAAGAACCGGCGGTCGCCAACTTCTCCTTTAGCAACCGGAAACTTTCTCACAAGTATCCGCCCACCGAACATAGCCGCTTTCGAGTCACTTAGTCAAAGGTGCCAAATAGAAGCAAACTTTTCTACAAACCTCCGATAATAACTCGCAAGGCCCAAAGTCGCAGACCTCCGCGTGTAGCTGGTCCGCCAAGTCTTTATCGCTTCAATCTTCGCCAGACAACCCGAATACCATCGCCCCGATAACATGTCCTAAGAAAGCCACCGACGCCAACTAACTCGTGACTTCGAGAACTTGGCATACAATCGCCGGCCTCGAGGACTCCCAATACCGCCCTCAAATGACCAGATGCTCCGCTCAGGCGCGAATACACCAAGATGTCATCAATAAACACTATAACGAACATATCCAAGAATGGCTCAACACCCTATTCATCAAATCCATGAATATCGCCGGCGCTGTCAACCCGAAAGACATCACCTCGAACTCATAGTGCCCATACCGGTCCCGAATGCGCTTTGGGATATCTATCTCTAACTCGCACTGATGATAAACTGCATCGCAGTCTATCTTGAAAACACTTCGCACTCGCAATCGTCAAACAAATCATCAATCCCGGGAGGATATCTATTCTTGATAGTTACCTTGTTCACCGCTCGTAATCAATACACATACGCAGCGCCCCATCCTTCTTCTTTACAAATAATACCGCGCCCCAAGGAGAAACACTTGCCCGATAAAGCCTTTCTCCAAAGAAATCTTTCACCGGTCCTTCAATTCCTTCAACTCGGCAGTGCCATCCGTATGGCGGGATAGATATCGGCCGAGTGTCCGCGCCAAATCGATGCAAAACTCAATCTCCTCTCGTGAGGATACCCTAAGCTCGCTGGGAATACGCCTGAAACTCTCTAACAACCGGACCGATCAAGGTCCCAGATCTCCACCTCGATCGAATACCCGAACCAAATGGTAAATATACCCTTCCGTACCATCTTCCTAGCCTTGAGGTAAGAAATAAACCTACCCCTGGCGTGCAAGATTCCCTTCCACTGATAACCGGCCACCAGAAACCGAACCGAACTAACCTCTCTCTCATCCACATTGGCATAGCAAGACGCTAGCCAATCCATACCCATAATCACATCAAGTCGTCATATCCAACTCTATCAAGTCACCAGAGTCCGACGACCATCTATAGTTATCGGGCAAGCCTTATATACCCGCCGCCTACCACCATCAAACACCTACGGCCGTAGCCACCTCAAAAGATTCTATGGACTCTGCCTATCCCTATTCTACCAGCAATATGAGGAGATATATAGGACAAGGTAGAGCCTGGATCTATCAAAGCATATACATCACAACAAGAAACCAATAATGTACCTGTGACGACATCGGGTGACGCCTCCTGGTCCTGACGACTGGACATAACATAGATGCGCTCGAGGACCGCTGAATCGAACCCCGCCACGACCTCGCCGCCTCGCCGCCCGTGAACACCCTCGCCCGGCACCCAACCACCAAGATGAAGACCAAAGAATCGAACTCGCTTACCGAGCCATGGCACTTCCGCCGCTCGACGGACAATCTTCTTCAAATGGCCCCGCCGCCACAAGAGTAACAAGCTCTCGGAGGAATACGACACTTCATAATGGCAATCACCACATCGACCACACCGAGGCATAGGTGACCTCATCCGACCGAACTCGTCCTCCGAAACCCGAGCCTCGAACCCCGCCCCGCTCCTAAATACTCAGACGCCCCAAGATGGTGGAGGAGCGCCTGACCGCCGTGGTGCAATCCGTTCGCCGCCGGGTTGTCTACCCTTAAAACTACCAGAGGACCTCGCTGTCCTCGCCTCTTCTCGCTGATACTGCCGATCCGCCGCCCTCGTTCTCAAACCTGCGCATGTGCTCGCATGCGGCAATGTCCATGCCCGGTGAAGAGCCACCCCGTGCAACTCTCGCCAAGTGATCATCGAGTCTCGTGACATAGCGGTGCACTCGCCCTCCATGTCGCTACCAAAGCGGCACATACCTAGCCAATGAATCAAACTCCATGTTGTATTCGACCGCCCGCCCATTCTGTCTCGGGCCACAAAAATCTATCACCGAGCCTCCTCATCTCATGAGGCAAGAAATGGCCAAGTAACGCTCCGAGAACTGCCCCAAACACTGGAAGCGCATGCTCCCGACGCTTCCCATGAATCATACCACCAATCAGAAGTGTCCCGGCCGATGCGAACCTAGTACCACCGACTCGGTCTCCAAGCCCCGATCACCCTACGATCCACAGAATCGTTTGATAAACTCCCGAGGATCATCCTCGTGCCTCGACCCATAAAACTCGCGGCTGCAACTCAAGAAGTCCTCGCCTCGTTAGCAGCTTCAGGTCGAACTACGGCACAATGAATCGCTGTCTCCACTTATCTCATGTTCGCCACGATCTCGCTAGTAATCGCCATCTCTCAGTAGCCCATATCCTTCGCCTGGCCGCTGGATCGAGGCTCGTACCGCGTCTCGTAGGCCGCCGCCGCCTCGCACTTCATCGGGTCGCGACGTGGTAGAACTCGCCGTCCAAACACCTCATCTCGTAAGGATCGGGCTCGTGCCTCGTAACCCTCGTGCCCTACTAGTAGTTCTTTCTACCGCTTGCCTTCGGGCCGCGTTGCCTTGCGCGAGGCATAATCGATACATAAAGGAAAACATCAGAGGAGGTTCAACCTATAACTCAGCTCTATTGCACGATCTTAGAGTGAAAGAATGGAAACCAATCCTAAATATCATGCAGCCTCCTGATTATAGATGTGGTGCACAACACAACGATAATCAAGACTCTACTAGATACGGTCTGTGGACACTTTCCGAGGACTAACTGCACTGATACCACTTTTGTCACGACCCAACCCCGGGGCCGCGATCGTACCTGCCGGTACCGCCGTATATGTCGAGAATAGCAATGAACGCATATAACACATAACTTATAAAAAGTGGTAACATCACCGCCACCGATAAGGTCGCTTCCATAAAACATACTTAACAATGTATAGTAGTACAACCGGTTCTAGAGCCCAAAACATAAATGTGACCACGCACTTAAAGATAACAATCGTATGACAGTGGCTCCGCCATACCCCGAATGTACAAAATACCTACAACATCGTGGAAGGTCCGCATCAATAACCAAGCTTCCGAGGGACGGAGCTTCGACACCTAATAGTGATCCTAAGAACGAGGATCCACACCGCTACCTTACCGCGCAGATGAACGCAGCCCCGAAGGGGTCGCGATACACAACGTACCAAGTATGTAAAACGGGAAAATACTGTAGTAATATCATAAGTCAAAAATAAGCTGGAGTCATAAACGAAAATCAGTTTACTTTGCACTGTGCCTTACTAACAATGAGAGTAACAAGTATGAATCTTATAGCATAAAAATAGGAGGCTCACGATCAAAACAGGGTACCTCGCCCGTAGTATGATTAAGCAATCCTACTCCTGGGACTATTTCACCCGCATGGGTCCTGTGGACCCGCATGAGGTCATCCGCTTCGTCATGGGACTATTTCACCCGCATGAGACTATTTCACCCGCATGGATCCTGTGGACCCGCATGAGTACCATCGCCGTACTCGCATGAGACTATTTCACCCGCATGGATCCTGTGGTCCGGATCCGCATGAGTGCAAGCGCCACACTCGCATCATGGGTAGCAAATCCATGGCATAGATAATAACCCGGGGTTTACCCCGTAATAATACAATATATAACATAGCTCATCCGGCTATCATACATAACATAAGAACTATCGGCCTGTCATATCATACATAAGCACTACCGGCCTATCATATCACAACATAAGCACTACCGGCCTATCGTAACATAAGCAAGTTAAGAAACCCCCTAACTTCTTATTAACATTATTAATATATCCTCTCATTTTAGTATCCTAAGGCACTAACATGTCTTTTTAATAGAAAATCCGAGAATTCAACCCAAGTACCATGTACTTCTAACTTTTTAAGAAAAACTCTTTTATACAAAGATTCCAAGATACTAATCACCATAGTATCAAGTTACAAGTTCTTTTCAAAACAAGTCACATTTCCTTTTAAAAATATAATAGGCTTCTAAATCAAGTGACTTCATTTTCCTTTAAAACCTTAGGCAACCAATGCCTAAAACCAATCCACCTTCCATAGTTTCAAATTCCTTTACCCGTACTTGTTTTAGTTAGAGTAAACCATTCTTTGTGAATCTTTCAACAACTAATATAACCAACTTCCCATAAAGTCCTTATATTAGCGTTATCCCTTTGTCAAATACATTTTCCCTCAACCCAAGTGACTTATACTTTTGAAATGAAACAAGTATCATATACTTTAAAACAAGTGTAGATTATCAAATCTTCAGACGTATACCGCATCACATAGATACAACTATTCATGCTCAAGAGATAGGAAAGCTCTACATACCTCCTTCGGTTAATCCACTTGCTAAGTCCAACTACCGCAAGTAATATGTCAACCTATAATAACCATAGTGTGTTTATTAACCTCTAATTTCAATGTAGAAATTCTAAATTCAAGTTATCAATTCCTAAGGAAAATTGGGCAGCATTTCCTTTGTTTCTACTCACTTTGCCACCTTTTCAAAGGCCGATTTTTCAACATTCCAACGCCTCATTAAGGCCCAACAACCAAACCAACACAAAGGGGATTACACACCTAATCTTGGGTGTGTAAAATTCTGCCCCATTAGTTATAATAGTACACTTAACAATTCTAAAGTGGTTTTTAGGCTACAACATGCTCATAATATTACTTTAGCCAAATCCTTCATATCCAACCCACATTTCTAGCATGCAATAACTCTAAGAGCATTATCTTACTACCACAAGTTCATTCTTTTAAGCATGCAACACTAGAACTAATTCTAAAGGAAGAAATGTTACCTTAAAGTTTTAGCCAAACTTATTCCAAAGACTTTGCTAGCTTTCTTGCCAAGAACACCACCACAAGCTAGCCACAAGCTTCCTTCTTGTGTTCTTAATTTTTCAGATTTTCTTAGGCTAGAATCTTCTTGGAGTTTTAGAGAGAAGGAGGAGCTTGGAATATTTTAAGAGAGAAGGAAGAGGTTTTTCAAAGAGAGAGATGACAAATGACCAAGTCTTTAAGACTTGGTCAATTTATTGCATGTAAAAATCAGACGTGGGGACACTTGTCCCCTACTCAAATTTTTAAAATAAAAATCTAACTTTTCCTAAGTTTTTCCGATTCGCTTCGCTGTCTTCTGCAAGGCCAAGGCTCGCGATCTTCGCACCTCGATTCCGGCCATCTTCAATGAAACTTCAATTCTTCAAGATATCTGGCGCGCTCGATTTCCGCGCCCTACAATCACTTCGCGGCGCTGCGTTCGCTCCGGCGCGGCCGGGACCCCGATCGCCCCCAAACGAACCACTGGTATAACAAGAGTCTCGTGACGGACTTGTTGGATGTTGCGAACGCGTTGTCGCTTTCGCCAGATTTTGCCGTTGCTTTCTTTCTTTATCACTGCCAAGTTGTATCGTTGTTGTTTCTCCTATCTCTGTCTTATTATTGCATTTTCTGCTTCTACTAATGGGAAATAATCTGCACTCAAAGAAAACTTGTGAGTTTGGTGGGGCTCGGTTCAGATTGATTTTGCGCTTGATCTTTTCTCGTCAGACGCTGATTTGTTCGGACTCAGAACCCTGCCTGATCTCGTTGAGATACTTGGTAGCAAACATTTTGACGTAGCGTGTCCCAAAAGTATTTTCAAAACAAAACATTTTCATGAGGTGTGCACAAAATATCTTTAAAATAAAATATTTATATGACATGCGTATAAAGTATAAAAGCCTTGTCGAATTTGCCGAATATGACACGTAATCTGACCAAACGAACACCTTATTCGGAATCCTTATTATGATCTCTTCACGGTGAGTTTCCCAAAATTGTCCCAGTTTTCGTTATGAGGGGCATGTGGGCAAGACTTAACTTTGGCGAGAATAACTCATATCTCTTTTCGGAATAATCAAACGCATTCTGTTGCACGCGAGCCAATGGGAAGATTTCTAATGGTGTGACCGAAACCGATTTAGGCCGCCTACGTATCCCCATGAGGGAATCAGGTCATGACGTAGTTCATTACAAGCGAAATTGGGTAAAGCTAAAATTTCTAAAGGTGGGACCGAGGCCGATAAGGCCGCCTACGTATCCGCCAAGGGAATCAGGTCTAACGTAGTTCCAATTACAAGTAAAGGGGCTTTCTAATTTGAAGTGGCGAGACCCTATATGGGCTCTATGCATATCCCACCGAGGGAACGCATCTTTACAATGCAAAGGGAATTACATGGAAAACAAATGCACCTAAACGTAGTATCTCTTTACCGCATCTGCGTTGATAGCTTTAGGCCACACTTCGTCATCCATCTCAGCTAAGATTAAAGCTCCTCCACTCAACACTCGATGAACCATGTAGGGCCCTTTCCAATTAGGTGCGAATTTCCCTTTAGCCTCATTCTGATGGGGGAATATGCGTTTCAGCACCAATCGTCCTGACTTGAATGTCCTCGGTCTTACCTTTTTGTTGAAAGCCCTGGACATCCTGTTCTAGTAAAGCTGCCCCTGACAAACTGCATTCATCCATTTTTCATCAATCAACATCAACTGCTCGTATCGACTTTGCGCCCATTTCGCTTCGCTCAACTCAACCTCTTGGATAATTCTCAAAGATGGTATCTCCACTTCTGCTGGTAGTACTGCCTCCGTTCCATATACCAAAAGATACGGCGTCGCATCGGTAGAGGTCCAAATAGTAGTGTAGTAACCCAGAAGTGTGAAAGGTAGGTACTCATGCCAATGTTTGTAGTTGATAATCATCTTGCACAAGATCCTCTTGATATTCTTATTAGCTGCTTCGACTGCGCCATTCATTTGAGGGCGATATGGGGTGGAATTGCGGTGGATAATCTTGAACTTCTCGCATATGTCATGCATTAGGCCACTGTTGAGGTTGACTCCGTTGTCTGTGATGATAGACTCAGGAATACCAAATCTGCAGATGATGTTGTTGAGAACAAAGTCGACTACTACTTTCTTCGTCATTGATCTGTGTGATGATGCTTCTACCTACTTAGTGAAATAGTCAATTTCTACGAGGATGAATATGTGCCCATTTGAGGCAGCGGGTTCGATAGGGCCGATGACATCCATGCCCCAAGCTGCGAATGGCCAAGGAGAACTTGTCACATTAAGTTCGTTCGGAGGTACTCGAATCAAATTCCTATGAATATGGCACTGGTGACATTTCTGCACAAAGTGGATACAATCTGTTTCCATCATCATCCAAAAATAACCTGCTAGCAGAATCTTCTTCGCCAAAGTGAAGCCATTCATATGAGGTCCACATGTCCCTCCATGTATCTCTTCTACTAGCTTGCTCGCCTCTTGATCGTCGACACATCTCAATAAGCCCAGATCTGGAGTCCTTCGGTATAAAACCTCCCCATTTAAAAAGAAATGGTTTGCTAATCTTCGAAGTGTTTTCTTCTGAATGTTGGTTATGCCTTCCGGATACTCTCCTGCCTTGAGGTATCTTTTGATTTCATGGTACCAAGGGTTCCCGTCTATTTCTTCATCTACATGAGAGCAATAAGCAGACTGTTCCAACACACTCACTGTGATCGGATCAATGTAATTCTTGTCCGGATGTTGAATCATAGAGGATAAGGTTGCCAACGCATCAACGAATTCATTCTGGATCCTTGGGACATGTTTAAATTCTATATTACTGAACTTCTTCTGCAATTCCTTCACGCAATACAGGTAGGGGAGTATCTTTGTATTCTTGGTTGCTCATTCACCTGATTGATGGATCGCCAAGTCCAATCACCTATGACCAGTAACTCTTGTATATTCATATTTACTGCCATTCTGAGTCCCAATATGAAAGCTTCATATTCTGCCATATTGTTGGTGCATGGAAATCAGAGCTTTGCGGAGATCGGGTAATGCTGACCTGATTCTGAAACCAAAACTGCTCCAATGTCAACTCCCTTAAAGTTTGCCGCTCCATCGAAGAACATTCTCCAACCTGGGTAATCCTCTGAGATATCCTCTCCGACAAACAATACCTCTTCATCAGGAAAATAGGTTCGGAGGGGCTCGTATTCCTCATCGACCGGATTCTCAGCAAGATGGTCAGCTAATGCTTGTCCTTTTACGGCCTTCCGTGTGATGTATACGACATCAAATTCGCTCAACATAATTTGCCATTTTGCTAGTTTTCCAGTGGGTATGGGCTTCTGAAGGATATACTTAAGAGGGTCCATCCTCGAAATAAGATAAGTGGTGTATGCTGATAGATAATGCCTGAATTTCTGGCAACCTGTTAATGCAAGAACAAGTATGTTCCAGTAGAGTGTAGCGAGCTTCATACACTGTGAACTTCTTACTTAGATAATATATGGCATGCTCATTTTTCCCTGTTTCATCGTGTTGCCCCAACACACATCCACAAACATTCTCTAATACGGACAAATAGAGAAATAAAGGCCTCCCAGGTTCTGGTGGTACTAAAACTGGCGGATTAGACAAGTACTCTTTGATTTTATCAAAAGCCTGCTGATAATCCGTTGTCCATTTGGTAGCGACATCCTTCTTCAACAATCTGAATATCGGCTCGCATATTACGGTGGACTGAGCTATGAACCTGCTGATGTAGTTGAGACGACCAAGGAAGCTCATCATATCTTTTCTGCTTTTCGGAGGAGGTAATCTTGGATGACCTTTATTTTCGAAGGGTCCAACTCAATCCCTCTCTACTCACTATAAAACCCAACAACTTCCCAACAGGGACACCGAATGCACACTTTGCAGGATTCAGTTTCAGATTATACCATCTTAGCCGCTCAAAGAACTTCTTCAAGTTTGCCAAATGGCCTTCCGCTTTTCGTGACTTGATGATAACATTATCTACATAGACTTCAATTTCCTTATGGATCATGTCATGAAAGATGGTAGTCATGACTCTCATGTATGTAGCGCCTGCATTCTTGAGACCGAACGACATTACTCGATAATAATACACCCCTCACGGGGTAGTGAATGCTGTCTTTTCTGCGTCCTCCCCTGCCATAAAGATCTGATGATAACCAGCAAAGTAATCAACGAACGAATGTAGTTCATGTTTTGCACAATTGTCAATGAGTATATGAATGTTTGGAAGAGGAAAGTCATCATTCGGGCTAGCTCTGTTGAGGTCTCTATAATCCACACATACTCGAACCCTTCCAATTATTCAGGTTGTATCTATGCTCTGCATCCCAAATGGTGGGGTCTTCATCGTGATCCTCTGGAATCACACAACATTCTGCTTCATCTTTACCTACGAACAGATTCTGGAACCCTGCTGCAAGATCCCTGGATCATCTTCTTTCAGCATCTAGATGATGCATGCTTTGACGAACGACTGACTCAGGGACGGAATGGGCCTGGGCAAGAGAATGTCTCCCTTTTTCTGGAAGCTCACAGTCACCAAATCCTTCGAGGTGGGCTGGTACCCCAAACCAAAAGTGTCCTTCTTCCCAGACAGCTGGATCGGCTCTGTGATCCCCTTCATACCAGATCCAAGACCTTTTCCGGGCTCGAACCCATTTCTTAGCATTTCCTTGGCTACCATTGTGAGAGAACATGACAGCTGCAACGGTCTGGCCCTGCTGGCGCTCTTGATCTCGTTAACATGGGAGACTGAACCATCCAACTTTCTTATGTCCTCTATGACAGGGACTGCATAATTTGTGTTGGTGTTTCTCTTTTCATCCCCAAGTACTACCACCTCACGGTGATTCCATATAAACTTCGTGCGTTGATGCAAGGTGGATGAGACTGCACCAGCCTCGTGAATCCACGACCTTCCTATCAACAGATTGTAACGTGTGGCAATATCCAATACCTGAAACTCCACGACGAATTTTACAGATCAATTTCGCCCTCGACACCCCTATGGACTCCATCGAAACCTTTGACCCTGATATGACTTTTACGAATTCTCCTGCAGTCTGTCCCCAATTTCAGCAGAGTTAACATGGGACAAATATTGATGATCGAGCCTCCGTCAATCAGCACTGTTGAAACAATCTTGTTCGCGATCTGGATGGTGATATTCAATGCAAGATTGTGTCCGACACCCCCAGCAGGCAACTCATCATCATGAAAGGCGATTATGCGGGCCTCTAACACTTGTCCGACTAAGGCTGTCAAGTTCTCGTCTATTGTACTCTCTGGAACATATGCATATTTCAGCACTTCCAATAACGCAACCGCATTAACAGTGAAAATAGAGAGATATGTATTGATGTTTTCTTCAACTGCTCCACAACAGAATATTCATTAGTGGGCATCTTCCTCCAAAACTCCTCAACCTCAGCCTCTGTCACGGGTTTCTTTTGTGGTACCTCTCTGACTGCCTCTACAGGCGTGTAATATCTCCCTGACCTAGTTATACCTGCAACGGTGACTTCTATGGCTTGCTTCCCAATTTCTTTGCGATCTACTCTGATTGGTGGCTCCCAGCCGGGCATCTGAGCAACAATGATTGAACCATTATGTTTTGGCGGTGCCCTTTCCAGCTCAAATACCGCTTTCTTTCAAATATTGGCAACAAGGGCGGCAAAAGCAAAATGTTCAACTTTTCTTTCACTTCGAACTGATCGGATGGTCCCCTCCAAGTCATACTCTTCATCTAAAGTTATCAAGTGCACATTGACATTGCCGTGGTTTGACAAGGGGTTATAATGCACATTTGGGGCCGGATCCCTCAGCTGAATTACCCCTTCTTAAATCAATCCCTCGATTTTGTCCCTGAGGGAGTGACAACTTTCAGTATCGTGTCCAGGGCTATTGGAGTGATATGCGCAACGCTTATTCTCATCATACCACCTCGGGATAAGGTTAGGAATCATTCCCGGAATCGGTTGGATTAAGCCTGCAGCTCGTAATCTTTCGTATACTTGAGGTATGAGTTCGGCCAACGGGGTGCGAACTTTGGGTGGTCTTCCTTCAAAATTTATGTTTGGTCTGGGTGCATTGGGTGTTATATTTTGTTGGTAGGCTTTATGGGTGGATCGATGCGCAAGATAAACGGTGCTTGAAGCGTTATATATAGCCGCGCGGTAGTCAAGCGAGTGTGTAGTTAGGTGTGATGTTTTGGTTATTTGTGTGATAGTATGGGGTTTGATAAGATGGATTTTGGTATGTTATAAATGCTTCGGGTTTACGTTCTTGTATGAACATGGAAGGGGAAACTGTCTCTTTCTTTTTTTGTGAAGTACCCCCGATCGTTCCTGACTGAATTGCCTTATTAGTTGTCTGCAACGCTGCCAAATTCGTAATCTTACCAGTTTTAATACCTTCTTCCACGAAGTCGCCCATTCTGACAACTTCTGCAAAACTCCATCCGATGACGCTTATCATCCGCTCATAAGAGGTCAAGGCCCTTCAAAGATTGTACAAATAGAGTGGTCATCTCACTCTCGCCACGTGGTCAGTACTTTGTCGCTTCTGAATGCCATCTCATGGCGTACTCTCTGAACGTCTAGGTAGACTTCTTTTCTAGCTTCATCAAATAAAACCTATCTACGACGGTTTCTGCATTGAATCTGAACCGCTCCACAAAGTCTTGGGCCAACGCATTCCAGCTATGCTATTTTCGCGGTTCTGGCTAGTATACCAATCTAATGCCTCGCCGGTCAAACTTCGAATGAATAGCTTCATAATGATTGATGGGTTCTTTCCTACTCCAGTTAGCTTGTCGTAGTATGACCTCAAGTGTGCACGGGGATTCCCTTTCCCCTCGAATAAATCAAACTTGGGCACCTTATACCCTACAGGTAACTCCACATCTAGGTGCATGCAAATATCTTCATAATCCAATCCTTCATGACCCTTGTCAGACCGCATACCCCGGACAACTTCTTTCAGACTACGAATCTCTTTGGCTACATCCTCGTCCATTCTGGCTCGGGCTTCTTTTTCCATTTCTTCATAATGATCGATTGGGTGCACAGGGACGGTAAAAGAATGGGTTTCTGCTGTGTATGCTGGAGGTCTGGGTTGTTTGTTGGGGCTGGTAATAGGTATGGTGCGTGGATGTTGGGTAGTTTGGAGATTCGGGCTGATTGGGGTGAAATAAGTAGGCGGTGGCTGAGATATATAGGTGGTAAAAGGATCACTTTGGGGATGAGGTTGAGGATTGGCTGGGCGAGGGATGGTTTGACATGAATCAGTGACTTGCATTTTCTGTGAAGAGTTTTTGGAAATATGTGGCGGCGGAGGTTGATCCAGAGTAATTTGTGAGGTAGTGGCCCTTTGCTCTGGTATGAGGGTGTTCAGACTAATGGATAAGTTTGTCAGATTTCGCAGTCTTTCTATCTTAACCTGCATATTGGAAATTTGTTATAGTAGCTGTGCGATGCATTCTTCTTGACTAGCAACATTTCTCCCCTCTGAAGGTTCTGTTTCGCCGACGGGAATAATTCTCAAACCATTTGGCTCAGATGCCCCTGAGCCAGTTATGTCATCGTTTCGTGCCCTGGACCTGGTAAAGTGTTGATGCTCTGACATTATCGAATCAAATACGAACCGACCCTTTTGGGGAAATAATAAATCCTTCTAAAAAATGCAACAAACTACGTTAGTGTAAAGCACATGATTTTACAAAGGTGTAAATAACAATTAGCAAGTATATGTCGCATATAAATTGTTACGTTGCAGGTGAGTCCTAATCATGCATGAGGGGCCCCTTTACGCCAGAGGTAAGCCTAAACGTCACATATGCAACATCATGATAACAAAATCCAAGCCATTAGATTGAAATGCTTTAGTCAGGAATAAGTTATAATTTATTGAGATAACAATAAAAACAACAAAAGTCTCAAATTAAATGCCTATAACTAAGTCGCCGATGTGATGGTGAAGCTTAGGTCTTCCTAGGTATAGCCCCTGCCTGTTCCAAGTACTGCACTGCATCTTGCATCATGACCCACATATCTGGAGTGATGATCCTATCTTTGAGTTGATTATCCTTTATCCTATTCCTTGCATCAATGTCTTTAATGCCTTGCTCCCCTTCTAAACTACATTCTGTACTGCCTAGAAACCATGCTTGATACTCTGGGGCGAACCCTTCTTGGTCCTTCCCGACTTCCACTTGATCAATATAGTACCATTCATAAAGGATCTGCTTGACTTCGAGAATGATGAAGTCCGGTCCGAACTGGATTTCAGAGGCTCTCATGTCAGCTATGAGAGGAATTACTTGCATATGGCCAAACTGTCGGAGCACACGTAACGGAGTATATGGTTGGAGTCCCTTTAGACCTATAAGTCTGATGTAATAAAGTCCCTTATGTCTCAAGTAGACATTCTTGATGATATGAAACAACATATACTTCCATTGAATCTGACTGCTACTGCGAGATGTTAAGTACCTGTACCAATCTTCTGTGCCGACTGGTGATACATAACGCTTTGTTCTTTCGTAGAAGGTGGAGATCTTATTGTCTGCGCTGTGGCATACATCGATCATATTTGAACGCTGATAGAAATGCTTTACTACCCACATATGTAATATAAGATTACAACCTTCAAAGAAGCTCGACTCACCCCTTTTGCATCTGTTCAAGTCTCTAAATAGTTCTGCCAAGATCATGGGCGTCAAAGTAAGCTGTTTCTCGCTGACTTCATCAAACACTGCTCTAACTACTGAACATATGCACATACTAATCATTCCATGCTCAAGTGGAAATAAAAGAATCCCTAGGAAAGCCATAGCAAATGCGATAGGACTCCTAACCCTCCAATGGTCCGCAATGCAATAAAACTTATTCTTAAATAATTTGTATCCGTCTCGGCAACCATATCTTTCATACAGGTAGTCTAGAGAAACTCAATTGTTTTCAAAACAACGCAACTCTCTGGTGTTCTTCAAACCCAAGTAATGGAGGAGCTTTTTCCCAGACTGGCCGTGCGGAATAACTAGTTTTCTGTCATGATATGCTAAAGCAGTGAAATAGATGACCTCTTCTAAGGTGGGGGTCATCTCGAAATCCCTGAATTTGAAGACGACTCGGTCCAGGTCCCGAAATTAGATCAATGCTATGACCAAATGCTGATCGGGAGAGATGTCGAATAATGAGATGAGGCACCCCAACCTCCTTCCGATTGCCATCTGACTACCCAAGTCGAATTTTGACCACCACATCCTCAATTTACTCGGAATCCCACTCACCATTCTGATATGAGGGACAGGTTCCATCTAAAAATAAATAATACAAAAATGAATATGCATTTTCCAACTTAGGCATTTTTGAATTTAGGCTTGATTTCATTTATCATGATTATGTAACACATAATATGTTGTTGGGTCGCGGGGTCGTGAAAACCCGTTGACCAATTTGGTGTCTTCCTAATTGTGGTGCCAATGCCAAGGATCGACCCACCTAAGGTAAATGCATGCATGCCTTAAAATAAAGGGTGGTATAACTTTATCCTAGGTTTCTGAGATTGGCTTTACTAGACGCAAGGTTCCCGAGCGGACAACTCGAGTGATAAGGCTACGCGGCTGATCAGACGAACCGATCTAACTCCGCGCAGGCGCCAACTCTCCTAAAATTTGGGTATTTTGAAAGAAATTTGCGGGTGCGCGAAGCATACCAGTGCGTGAGCGTGTTATTGTGTGAGTTTTCCAGAGTGGAAGAAGTATGAGCGGAATGCCAGTTTAAGGAAAGTAGTAAAAACAAATAGCAATTAAAACAATTAAACATACAAAATTAAAGCAAGCAATTTTAAGGCATTTTAAATAAGTATAAGCAAATAAAGCCAAACAATAATAAACCTAGGTTTGCTATGGTCAAGAACCTCAAATCCCCAGCGGAGTCGCCATTTATGTCACACCCTTTTTCGACCGCGACATTATCTCTAACTCCTGCTTAATAAGATTAGAAATAAAATAAAAAATGCTAAGAGTGCTAAAATGTTAAAAATGGCTGTTAAATGCTAAAATGCTAAAAGGGTGATAAAAGTGCAAAAGGGTTCGCGGAGTCGCCACCTAATTAGTTTGGGTGAATTAGGACACTTAAATGTCAACTAGGTTAAAGTCAACATTAACTCCATTTTTTTTGGTCTGCAAACTAGTGTGAGATTCTGGGTAAGAGTTCTTTATTAATCTAGAGGGAAGGGATTAGGCACCCTCTAAGATCCGCTAACTTGTGGTTGTCCTGTCAAACCTAGGTTAATTATTATGCTAAGGAACAATGCATGTTTTGAAAATATTTGAAGAGAAAGATGATGCAAATGTTTATAAGAAGGATGCATTTTGATAAAGATTTATATGGCTAATGCTATAACAATACATGTAAAGTCTAAAGGTATGTATTTATATTATTTATAAAAGCTGATTTATCAAAGATGCATTTTTTATAAAAAGATTTAAAAGACTTGTGCTCTAAAAATACACGTAAAGTTTAAAAGTGTTCATTTATTTTTATTTATAAACTAAATGATGCAAAGTTGATTTATAGACTAAATGTATGCATGTACTTGAAAATTTAATTTTTTTTATATATGACATAGTGCAAAAAGACGATTATCATTTGGCAAGGTTTAGTCATGCATGGCAAGCCCAAAATAATTAACTTAAAGGGAAGCAGATTTCTAGTATCCAACTACTTGCTAATATATTGATTCATGATTAAATTATTCTAAGTGTTCTAATTATTAATGTAGCGTTAGACAATTAATTTCAACAAATGAATGAGGGCGGGATAGGAAACCAATAAAAGGCAAAATATGGGAATTAGAAGTGCATACAGTCACAAGATGGGAATGGCAAAATATGTCTAATTAGAAATCAAATGAAGTCCTATAGAGAAATTCTAATTTAAGCAAATAGACACTCAATCGCAACACTGTGATATAGTGAGTGAAGAGGTGCTTAATTCTAAGAACCTACACAACTAGTGACACGCGATGAAGCTGATTCAAAAAATGAAACAGAAACAAGAAGGATATAAGTTTGGATATGACTGGAACGCGATGATATTTAAGTAGATAGACACCCAAGGCAATCTTCCAGATTATAACATTTACAAGTATAGCCAAGGAACATTACAGTACCCAGAAACACACCAAAGCATTCTTCACATTGATTGAACACACAAATAACAAGCCGACACCATACTCACATATTTCTCAAGCGACATGCATCATACATATTAACATAACAAAAAGTTAGGAAAAGTGATGAATTTATCTTCTCCGGACAGCGAACCGAGGCAGCATATCAAGTCGTCGATCCACTCGGGTGCATTTCTATGCTAAAGAAAAGGTAGAGCCTTTTTCTTGGATAATGGTTGCTGGTTCTTGACGCTTCATTGCTAAATTTCCATTGTTGATTCGTTCGTTTTTTACTGTTTAAACCCTATAGTATTTTGCTGGTTTTTAGATTCGGTCTCCTGCTGATACCCGAAGATGCCTTATGATGTATAAATCGCTATTTATATATTGCCCTACTGTGGGTTCTAATTTTGGGTCAATTATTGGTGCCATTATTGGATTGATTTTAAGGCGATTTTGTATGATTTGTACTGATTTGGTTATGATAACTTTGAATAATGATTTGGGTGGTATCTTAGTGTTTATTCGGTATTGATTTAATGCAAATTTGAGGTGATAGAAATGGTAAGTTAATATTGTGATTTTGGAAAGATTTGGATTGATTTGTGGGCGATTTACGAAGAGGGGTTTAGGGTTCGTTCGGTTTTTTTTTCTTTTAGGTTTGTTCTTCTTAGGTTTTATGAGAAGAGTGAAGAAGATAAATAAATGTGCTGCTGGGCCGCGGGTATTGTTGGGCTGGACGAATTATGGGTGTTGGGCAGTTTTAATTTAGGTAGAGTTTTAAGTGTATTTGTTTTAGTATTAGATTTAATTAGTGGTAAATAAGTGGGGTTTAAGTTAGTTTTAATTATTTTAATATGACTTTAGGTGTTTTATTAGTTTTAGCTTGGGTTTAAATTATTACATTAATAAATGCGGACGTGCTTAATGTTTTATAATGCGAGGCCGTTATTAAAACTTATTTATTATGCCTACTTTGTTAAATTAAAATTGAATTAATTTAGGATTTCAATTGCTTATAAAATTGATTTGGATATTAATAAGTGTGGATATAATTTTAAGGAATGCTTGATGCGACGTTATTATTAAATTATTTATTTATCTACGTATTTATTATTATTTAAATTAGTAAGAATTAATGGAAATAGAATAGGGCTTAAATTATGAATAATATTTAGGCAAATAACAAATGAGGACGTGAGACTCAAAGTGCTTAATACTCTACGTAAAAGGCGGTGCCATTATTAAATCGCTTATTTATGCATGTATTAATGTTTTATTGTCGCATTTTTTTATTATAACATTGTTAAAATTATTTTGATAAATTTGTATAATTTTATAGTTAATGACTGGACGAGAGGGTCAAAATTGGGTGTCAACATCCGCGGCAAAATGTCGTATTGTTTTGGGTTTTGAGCCTCTTCCCCTAGACCGATAGAACTCTTGATCTTCGGGTAACCCTTTAGCTTAAAGGGTCCGCTATATCCTTTGACTAGTAATCAAGGATGTATCACCCGATCAACTGTCATACGGTCTTATGTCTGCGATAGATATGTCCAGACACCGTTATCCATGCTTTTATAGTGTACAACTGATAAAGGCACGGGTTACTCCCAATAAGGGGAGTCCTCTAAGAGGTCATGAAGTTACTCAACTTCTCATCATGCTTTGTACAAAGCGATAAACTCCGATTCTATCACAAATAGGCCGATGCAAGTTTGCTTAGAGGATGCTGCAAAGAAAAACCATGCACATCCACTTGTGATATTGGTGTTCTTCAAGTCTGATGTCCAATTTGCATCACTATGTTCTCCCAGAACCGCTTGACATCCAGAATATCATAATCTATAGATAAGCGGATAATTCAAATGTCGTCACATCTCATTTAAAGCCTTCTATTAATCATTTTCAGAATCACGAGTGAACCTTAGTTCAATTGCTCTTCTTTATGAGCCGATACTAGGTCAGTTGTAGTGTGTAAAATACAGTGAACTACATGTGACATGCGTCTATCGCTCCTAATATATGGGTGCACCATGATTCCAATCAATTCTATGATTCATATTCATTGGTGACTTCAACGAGCCTGTCAAAACACCTCACAAGTGAGTTTGGTGTAGACCAGTCTATTAAATGTCTTGGAATTTCCAATTCCTAAGATGTCATCTGTAATACCCATATCATTCATGTCAAAATATTATTTAAACATACTTCTAGGATAAAACTAGGATTACTCTTTGTGATCAACATGTCATCTATGTAAAGACATATCATAAACGAGTTAGAATTACCTTTTCATGTAGACACATTTGTCACACTCTTTAATGGAGAAGACCTTCGATAGTAGAGTACTATCAAGGTTTTTGTGCCATTACTTCGGGGCCTGTTTCAACCCGTACAGAGATTTGACAAGTCGACAGACTTTCTTCTCTTCCCTGGAACCACATACCCCTCGGGTTGTTCCGTATTGTTTTCTTCTTCCACTTTTGGACTTTTAGTTTTGCAACTGTTGGCTTTCTAGCTTAAGAGTCAATATTTCAGTAGTCAGATTCATTGTTTCTATTTTATTTGAGACTTCCAGGACCAAAATGTAAACATTTAAGGGACCATAATGGAAGTTCAGGAAGAAGCACAATTGTCCATCAAACCAACTCTTCGGTTAGGAAGGTTGTCCATGTCACACAAGACTTCGGTGACCCTGAAGGTTAAGCTATTCTCATAGGAGCACATGTCCAAATAGACGAGGGCTTATACGTATCAGTAGATCCATATACTTTTGTACTCATTTTGAGTATCCACTTTTACAATCCAGAAGTTCTTTTCTCGGAGGAAGATTAACCATCACACACGCGTGGTTCTATCTGATGAAGTTTATTTCTTTCTTGTTAGTTTCTTTCCAAAGCAACGCTTCTGGAGATGACAATTCTCAATTGTCCATGGTTCATTCTCAACCATATAAGATAGAAGGCCTGGAACAAGTCTTTGTCCCATATTTTTGCTCTGTCTCGGTTCAATATCTAGAATCCCTGAGTTCTGTAGATCTGAAGCATTAAGCTCCGGATAGTCAGCAACTTTCGAGTCCTACAGATCTGGAACGTCTAGTTCTGTACAATCAGGCACTCGCGGTTTCTTGTTATCTTTGAGCAATTATTTCTTTTCCCTTCTTAAGGAAAGTTACCTTCAAAGAATTCAACACTCTTTGACACCAAGATGCGATACATACTACTGTTATTTGCAAATCTAGTGGATATGCAATCTACAGTCTTAGGTCCAACTTGACCCACTTTGGCTTTGGTATTTCAACACTTGTTTCACTACCCCATATCACAATATCTATCTATATGATTCATTCCATGTCTCACATAGAGGATTATCTTTATCCTTATGCGGAGTTCTATTAGCGGTAAGGATCGCCTTTCCCATATACCTTTGGCATATGGCTTAGCGCTTGGCTAATACCGTTAGACTGAGGTGAGTAAAGAGCAGTTGTTTGATGAATGATGCTTCACATTCTCCCCCTCTATCCCTACGAATTCCTCAATCCGTAGGCTTTTCAACTTTTACTTTGTAGCGCTCATCCGCTTCAACAAGTTCATCTTTGTTCTACCACAAAGGATGCAATACGTTGTACCATCTTTAATAAAGATCACAACGTACTTGTCTCCCTGTTAGGCGTATTTTGTATACGCTTTTTGAGTCATTTTTAGTTAGTATTTTTCCCATTTTCATTTAAATAAGTGTCGTGTTAGGGTCCTTTTTCTTTCTTTTGAGTCACAACAATTCAAAAAGGCAAAATGACGAAAAAGAGCGAAAAGTGGGCACAAAAGGAGGGTCCCGAGGCAAAAAGGACGAAAATTGGCAATTCAGGACAAAAAATTGCAGCACCGCGGTGCCATTCATATAGGACCACGGTGCTATTATTACTGAGAGGCTGCAGGACTTTCGGCACCGCGGTGCCCTCCTGCAGAACTGGGGTGCCGAGACATGAATTTTCAGATCCAAAATAGAATTGGCAAGAGGCAGAAGGGTCCAAGACACACATTTTTAACAACAAATATAAGCCATAGAGACATATTTTAGGGGGGTATCATTCATTCTATTCTCATTCCTCACAACACAACGCTTGGCGGTTCTACGTAATTTTTATTTCTTTAGTTTTCAATTTAGTTATGTTTGGATTTGTATTAGTTCTCAGCATGTTTATGACTAAGAGCTAAACACTTTATTATATGAAAACTCTATCTCATGACTTAATGCATTAGTTTAATTTCTTCTTAACTTGATTAATATTTATTCAATAATTGGTATGAATGCTTGATAGTTAATTGATCACTAATTATCATAATCTATATGATTTCGAATCAAGAACCGAGAAGAGAGATTTAAATATGCTGTAATTGAATAGACATAGGTTAAAATCGCGGACGAAAGTACCCCGATACTTATGTATCATTATAGGTTACTGTTCTTAATCCTACTATGTGGTAAATCCTATCATAGAAATATAGAAGGGTTCTGCACTGGGGTTGAGCGATTATATATCCTAACCGGAATATAAGACAGTCTAGTTAACCGCTATCTTAACGTAGAAAAAGAAGTCATTCCAGTTGCATTAATGATTAAATAGTGTGGATAGTTGAGGATTTTGGAAGCCCTAATTCCTTCATAACTGAATACAACTTCAACAGTTTAGTTAATTCTTGAAATTATTCTAGTAGTTAGACAAAAACCCAAATCAAATATCGTTTGCCAAATAGATAACCTAGAATATATGTTCGGTAATTAGAAACCAATCTTTGTGGACGATAAACTCGGTCTTACAGACTATATTACTTGTGAACGATACGTACACTTGCGTTAGCAATTGGACACGGTCCTAACAAGTTTTTGGCGCCGTTGCCGGGGACTGGCGTACTTCTAATATCGAACCATCTATTTTTATTTCTACTTTGGTTTTTTTTTTTTTTTTTTTTTACTGTTAGAATCCTGTTGCCTTGATTTGTTTATTGATTTTGGTCTTTTTCAGAGATTTAGTGCATGCGAAGAAGGAGAGGAGCATATACGCTTGTTCCCTTCAACCCTGAAATTGAGAACATGTGCAAGCAAAACAGGTGAAATAAAAGAATAGCTGATTCAGTGACCATGGACAACCAACCACCGAATCAGAATGGGGCAAACTACGAGGTTTCTGAACATGTAGAGGAGCCAATATCGGTCCCAGCAGAAAGAAGCTTGGGAGATTATGTTCACTGCATCGTGCACGTGCATACGCATCGACTCCCAAAGAATAGGGGCAAATAACTTTGAGATCAATCCACCCATCCTGAGCATGGTCCAGAACACAGTACAGTTTGGGGGATTGCCATCTGAAGATCCCCACATGCACATTGCCAACTTTCTGGAGCTGTGTGTCACTTTCAAGTACAATGGCGTTACTGACGATGTCATTAGACTGAGGCTCTTTTCATTCTCACTTAGGGACAGAGCCAAGAGCTGGTTGAAATCACTGCCTGCCAACTCCGTCACCACCTGGCAGGACCTAACCCAAAAGTTTCTTGCAAAGTTCTTCCCTCCTTCAAAAGCGGAAAAGTTAAGGGGAGAGTTAAACAATTATTATCAGGTGGATGGTGAGTCACTTTATGATGCATGAGAGCGATTTAAGGATCTGAAAAGGAAATGCCCACATCATGGCATAGAGAAGTGGATGTTAGTCCACATTTTTTATAATGGGCTGAGTGGTACTACCCGTACCATCATTAATGCTGCAGCAGGGGGATCGTTTATGAGAAAGAGTGCCAATGAGACACATGAGTTACTGGAAGACATGACTGCCAATAATCATCAAGGGGCAGATGACAGGTCTGTGAATAGCAGAAAGACTATGGCCATACATGAATTAGATGCCATCACTGCCCTGAATGCACATGTGTCCCTTCTGACGAAGCAACTGCAGCAGAACATTATGTCTGTGAATGCAGTCCAGATGTCGGTAAATTGTGAGATTTATGGTGGACCTCACTCCTTTGACAGATGCACAGCGGTGGACCCTAATAATGTGCCAATGGAGCAGGTTCAGACAGTTAGGAACTTTCAGCGGCCTTATAATTCCAACACATACAATCCAGGGTGGAGAGATCACCCTAACTTTTAGTGGAGGAACGACCAGACCCAACATCAACCATATCAAGGTAATTATCGGAATCAGCAAGCACAAAATCATGCTACCTCATCCCAGCAGTTTAGAACACCTACACAACAGGAAAAACCTGATGAACTGAGGGCTGCATTGCTTACACTCACCAATTCACAGAATCAGTTCATGTCTGAAACCAGGTCCTCTCTCAGGAACCTGAAAACGCAGGTTGGGCAACTGGAGAAGATGATAACCAACATGCCACATGGTACTCTCCCAAGCAATACAGAGGTCAATCCAAAAGATCAGCAGGCAGTGTTGTTAAGGAGTGGAATGCAGTTGGAGCAGGTTTCTCCCCAACCCGCAGTGGTTCATGAGAAAGAGGGTGAGAAAGCAGTTGAGGAAGGAAAAGAGGGGGTCACTGAGGACCACCCTACAGTTGAGAAAGCTCCACCAACACCTTTGAGGGAATACACTGATAGAATCCCTTACCCTCAGAGGCTCCAAAATAAGGCCATATACAAGTAGTTATCTAAATTCTTAGAGGTATTTAAGAAGCTTCACATCAATATCACCTCCATTGAGGCGTTAGAACAAATGCTCGCATACTTCAAATTCATGAATGAGATACTTGGGAAGAAGAGAAGGTTGACAGATTATGAGACAGTAGCGCTGACAGAGGATTGCAGCGTCATCTTACAAAAGAAACTGCCTCATAAGTTGAGAGATCCAGGAAGCTTCACCCTGCCCTGCACTATTGGCAAAGTAACATGCAACAGGGCACTTTGTGACTTAGGGAATGGTATCAATCTCATGTATCTGTCTGTGTTCAAGATATTGGGTTTAGGAGAAGCCAAACCAACCAAAATTAATCTGCAGCTGGCTGACCGAACCGTGGTGCACCCTAGAGGCATAGTGGAAGATGTGCTTGTCAAGGTGGAAAAGTTCTTCCCATCAGACCTCCTCATTCTTGACATGGAGGAAGATGATGAAATACCCATCATTTTTGGGAGACCATTCCTTGCAACGGGTAGAGCCCTAATCGATGTGGAGAAGGGAGAATCGAAACTACAGATTCAGGAAGAAAAGATGATATTCAAGGTGTTCAAACGCACCATTGAGTCTCAGGCCAGGAACAAGTTCTTCGCAGTAAGCACAACTGACACAACAGTTCAACAAGCACAGATCAAGACTAGGGAGATCATTCCTACAGCTGTGAACCCACAGGATAGTTTGAAAGCTGCAACAAAAGTTCATGACATGAAACCTGACAAACAGGTAAACCTTACTGAACCCAATGATATGAAAAAGAAAAATAGAGTGAGGAAGAGGAAAATGATTTTTAAGTGGATAGGTTATGAGGTTAATTCACCCTAATGTTTCGATAAGGAACATGCGTCCGGCTAAAAGACGTTAAAGACAACGCTACTTGGGAGGCAACCCAAGGTTTAAATTATGAAATTAATTTAAATAGAACAGTCTCACTTTTGGTATTTTTGTTGTGATGACAGGTGAAGGGATCGAAGTCGGCACCGCGGTGCCGAATGTTCAGAGAGACCACAATACTTTAGGCACCGCGGTGCCGTCATGCAGGACCGCGGTGCCGAAGCGCAATTTCAGAAAAATAAAAAGCCCTAAATCACCAAATCCTTTCCCACAGATACCGTCTCAATGCAGTATCTGCCACCACCACCACCATTTTGAGCCACAATTGTCTGTAAGTCGTCCCTTTATTATTTTTGAGTCGTTACACATTTGGGACAATGTGTCGTTTAAGTTGGGGGGGGGGGGAGGTACTTATGTTTTTGAGTCTTTGTATGTTTGTGAGTCCTTGTGATTGAATTTTTTTTGTGTCTATATGAGTCAATTTTTTACGATCACGCACGTAGTCACGAAACGCCTAGTGAATTAAGTGGGATAATGTAATGGAATGAGAAGCCAAAATCTGTGTGCTTAAGTTAGATATGCCAAAAATTCATGAAAATCTAATTATTTGAGATATTTTGTGCTTAGCCTATGTGTTGTCAATTGTGAAAAATGTCTATGATTCTGCTTTCTTGTTATTTGAGGCGAAATAGTTAAGATGTACATGTTTAGGGAGATGATTCAGGCATTTCTTTGTTAGCCCTTCTTACCTTTCATTACCTACCTTGCAATAAATTGTATCCCTAGTCAGTCCCGTTGAGCCTAAAATAAGTTATTTCTTTGACACCCTGTGATTCCCTTGTGTGCCATAAGCAGTAATTGAAAAATTGGGATGAAGAAGTGTGGAAAAAATACCAAAAGAGAGTGAAAAATTGATGCACCCCAATAAAAACAAATATATAAAAGCTTAAGTTTGGGGGTGCCTATGTGGATGTGTTCTATGCTCTCAAAAAGAGAAAAGGGGAACAATAGGTATGAACTGAAAAAGAATACCAAAAAGAAGGAAAAAATGGTTGAATGAGAAAAACGTTTATGGTACGTAAATTGAGCCTAAATGCATACTCTTACCTACCCCTGCCTAAGCCTACATTACAACCCTGAAAAGTCCTGAAGATCTCTAATATGTATGTCTATGATTAGTGGAGAAAAGCAAGTCAACAGGCCCATAGAACTAAATGAAATTGACATGCATAGTGTCACGACCCGACCTCGGGCCCGCGACTGGTGCCTTACCCCGGGCACCCTAGTGATAAAACATCAGAGAAAATCAGCGGAAATAAAAACTTATAGACATGAAACAATATGAAATAAGAAACATGCCAACCAAAACGGTCACCTTTCTGCATATATATAAAACCCGAACAGTTATCCTTTACAAGCCCAACTCACAACAGTACTACAAACCTCTAAGAGTTTTTTTTATAACAACTACGACGGGACAGGGCCCCGCCATACCGCTGAATGTACAAGAACCTACAATCTCAGGGAATCATACCAAAAGATAAGCCTCCGGAGAAACGGAGCTTCCCAATACGCAGAACCGTGATCCTATGAGCGAGGATCAACAACTGGTGTACCTCTACCGCGCAGATTTAACGCAGCCTCGGGCGAGGTCGACAACAGGTACCAAGTATGTGAAACTAGAAATACTGTAATGAAATCATATATAAAACATGAGACATGTATGATAACCAAACTACATCACACAATATATAAGTAGTCATGTCAAGTCAGGGACTCACGCCCTCAAAGTCATCACTCAAATATAACCATGGGTCTCACGCCCGCAATATCAATCATGCTCGTGGAATTCCTTTCTCACTGCCGGCAGTCTATGATATAATATAACACGAAAAGTACACATGAACACCAGGTCCCACTTGTGCCATAAAAACAACCGTACCAATAATGCTATAAAATCAGACACGGCCGACCGAGGCAAAGACGAAGGCATAGCTACCGTAATCCACCGCATCATCAATCGACCGCAAGTACGAAGCCAACTACCGTAACCTACCGTACTAACTATGCTATAAATCGATCGGCAAGTACGAAAGCATAGCTACCGTAATCCACCGAAGTCGCGATCCGATCGGCAAGTATGAAAGCCAACTATCAGATCCGCCTGCGTCACCAACCTCATTCCACCAAGGCCACGGTCGACCGTAAAGCACGTAAGCCAACTACCGTAACTAACTCGCATCACGCCGACTGCAAGTACGGCTAACTACCGTAACCTCACGCATCACGAACTTCGCGGAACTAGTCCGTGGAATGACACTATAAAGAATCGACCGGCAAGTACGAAGCCAACTATCGTAACCACCGCATCAAGAACGATCGGGCAAGTACGGCTAGCTACCGATCCACCTCAGACATTAAATCTCACGGAGAGCTAGTCCATGGAATAACACTATCAACAGGAAACAAACCTCATAATGGCCGTGATACCCGACCATCCATCGAAGTCGAGATGCCCATGGACTATCATAGTGAAAGCATACCCGGCCGCCATCGAGTCAAGATGTCCAAAATGATCACAAATAACTTGACCGCCCTCCATCGAGAGACGCAAAGAACATAAGGATACAACACTTGCACAACAAGGCTATCACAAGCAAACATAGGCAAGTTACCCACACTCAAGGTACTTTCATTTTATGTCAACAATTCGGGTTTTAACCCCAAAGTACTACGTATTTTAACTCCTTAAAAAGATCCATTTCTTTCACAAAAGTCACACGATACTAATACCCGTAGTATCAAAATGGAGTAACTATCATTTTAAGTAAACCAAAACAATGTCCATACCTTCCTTTTAAATAAACCAAGACAAAACCATGCCTTCCTTTAAAACCAACTCAAGACAATACCATGCCTTCCTTTTAAACAAAAACACTTCTCCTTTTTAAAGTCAAGTAACAATATACTTTTCAAAATAGTTTAAGCCTCATAACTTCTTAAAAATATCAAGTTACCGTTTTAAATCCAATGATAAAACCATTCTTTCGTTTTCATAAAGTCGTTATAACTAACTTCCCATAAAGCTATTATAACACTTTACATTTTAAACCAACCAAGGACAACTACTCACATTTCCGAATTCAAGATAACTTTGTTCTTTTAAAGACCAAGTACCCAATACTCATGAATGAGGTTTCACAACTTTTTAACATAATTCAAGTCCTTAACATTTCATATCAAGTCACTTAACTTTAGAATCAAGTCAAGGACACAAAAAGGAAATCAAACTTCTTTAACACACGTGCGTCTACCGTACTATATATTTCACAAATAATCATGCTCAAGAGAATAGGAAGAATCACATACCTCTTCGGCTTAATCCACTAGCCAAGTCGAATATGCCGCGCGTAGAATATCCACATATAACAACCAAACACGTCTATCAACGTCTAGATCTCTTCGTAGAACATTTCTAAGTATAAGGTTTCTTATTCTACGGAAAATTGGGCAGCACTTCCCCTGTATCTACTTACTGTTCCACCTTTTTCAAGGCCCGATATCAATAGCCAACATTCCACATTTAAGGCGCAGTAATACAACAACTCAAGGGGATTACACGCCTAACTGGACGTGTAAAATTCTGCCCACAATATACTAAACAGTCCATTTCTTTTCAACCTTCTATCCACATATCATATACTCAATTATAAACTACTACAACATGTAATCTCCAATTACAATAGAAGGACAAAGATCATTACCTCGATAAGCCCAAAATTTTCCAATGATTAAAAGTCGATCCTTAGGAATTCTTATCTCCCATTCCTTACGTTCCAATCCACTCCAAGAAACCCTTAGAAGTTCCTACCCAACTTCTCTTCAAGATCCAACTCCAAAAAGTGAAGAACACTTAGGTTCTAAATATGGCAATTTTCGGCCAAGGGGTTCTTTAAAGGCTAGGGGTGTGAAATCTTGTCTAACACTTGGTTCAAAATCTTCCTAACACCTTAAGGAAGAACACTTAAAAGTTTAAGAATTTTTGGACAACATTTGGTTAATGCTAAGGGCCATTGCCGAGAGCACCTAAAGGAGAGGGAGTATTTGCCTTGGAAATTTTCTAAGTGTTTGATGAAGTCTTGCAACAAGGGGGTATTTATAGGGAAATCAAGGGCTAGGATGCAAGCACGTGTGTGGTCTATATTGGGGACATGTGTGTGTGGGCCCCACAAACCACATGTTCCACAAAAACTTGAGACAAGTGGCCCCATTTCGGCCAAGAGGCCACTTGTCCACACAAATCGGCCATGTACCACCTAAGAGGGTGACACGTGTTGCCCTCCTATTCGTCCAAAATATTTCATCTCCCGAAAACATCCATAATGGCCAAAATCTCGAAAACAATATGGGCCCCACAAAACCGTAAATTTTCCCCGTGGGCCCAACGTGACCAAATCCGGAAATAAAATTCCATAATTCTCTAATATTCCAAGAAGTCCAAATACCAAATCTGGGAATCCATTTCCCATTTACGAACCTTTTTCCTTCACAAAAACCGAAAAATCTTCCGTCGGAAAATCAAATCTTTCTTCCTTTCCAATCTTAATGTCGTATTCTCGTACGTACGTCCTCACATACATACTCTGGAACTACGGGGTGTAACATTCTTCCCCCCTTAGAAACATTCGTCCCGAATGTTCCTTTTAAGTCTCCAAACATACATGCGCCGGTATAGTCTTCACTACTATACTTACCAAACCAATTATGCCACACATGGCCATAATATAACACACGCGCAATACATACATCCAAGCCAACGAGGAATCACCTCTTACGTGTGTAACATCACAATAAGCTCTCACCCATGGTCTAAATGATACTCTCTTCACATTTTTACTTCACAAAATGATCACTCCCATTCTCTTAACACATGTTCGCTTCTTTTCTTACTCGCCGTACCCTTCTCGTACACCCGAACTCTTTCTAGTACACGTACCACATTGCAGTCATCGCTTCAGCTTTCAAAATCTTGGGGTTACTACCTCCAACTTGGTCATTACTAGCTTCAATTTCCTTTAAGGCCATTCCCGACCTTCATGATCTGATTCTGGTCGAATGCATCCACGAACTCGTACGATGGTTACCTAAACTTGGGCCTAGCACCCTCGTGACCCTATCACCTAGCGGGACCACCTCAAAATTACCTCACTTCATTCCGGTTTGCGGGTTGACCCGCGATTGGTCCTCAACCCGACCCATTCAACGCACTTAACTCCTCCTTCCTCGTCCGGAAAATCTCACTATTCAAGTCATGAAAGCCTAGGGGTCTTCTTAGCTCAAATACCCACTTTCATTTCACACCACTCATGGACTTATCACACAAATATACCCCACGTATACTATATACTCTGACAAAGATCACCCGCAAAATCTTCTACCCAAGACGGCCTTGCATCTAAGGTCTCCACGGTTATCTATATTCTAAGGCTCATAATCTCCATGCACCCAAACCTACCTTTCCTTCTAAGCAGGTGTCTTAAACATAATTTACACAAATGCTATCCGAACATAACACTTAACATATAATCATCTTATCACGCATACTAATCTCTAGAGGGTTAAAGATATACCTGTAACTATTGTTTCACTTTCCTTTTGTCGCTCTAATCATAATCCTGCCCTGCTGGGCGCATAGCAAAAGAAGGCGATGAACCAGCCACTGATCCCGGCGTCGAGTCGTAACATCCGTATACTGCAGTCGGACACTTCTTCGCAAAATGGCCCTGCCGGCCGCAGGTAAAGCAAGTCCCCTGAATAACATGACACTCCCCAGTATGGAACCTATCATAATGGCCACACCGAGGTAGGGGTGGTCTCATCTGACTAACATCCCTGTTCCCCCGAAAACGTGAAACCTTGGAGCCCTGACCTGCTCCTTGTTACACCCCGTAAGTCCAGGACATGTAAAAGAGAATGTACGAAAGGAAACAAGACTTGGAAATTAGTACGAAAGGAAGAATTGTTTTTCCGACGGAAAATGTTCCGAACGTCGAAAAGGAAAAATGTTCGTTGTTGAGAATTGGATTCTCAATATACATTATTTGAAAAGTATGGAACTTATTAACACTATGGAAATTTATTTTTACGGATTTGGTCACGTGGGGCCCACCCGAGGAATTTTACGTTTTGTGGGGCCCACGAGGGTTACGGAATTTTATGAATGAATGAGAGGGAGACACGTGGCACCTCCACCACATGGCTTGGTCGAATTATTCAAGGGCAAATGGGTCATTTGACAATTGAAAAGATGAGAAAGTCTTGCTAATTAAGAGCTTGACATTGTTGACCAAGTCAAGAGCCATTTGGCTTGATCTCTTCCCTCCATTTTTAACAAGTGTTTTTATCTAGACCCTCCAATGTGTTTTATATATCATACTAGTGCAAGACTAGCTCATTTACACTTAGAAAAATTTAGGAAACTTAGAGCTAGCAAGACATGCTCTCGGGTTGGCCATCCACTCACAAGAAATTTTTGTAGTTTTGATCCATTAGCCACAAGACTTTAACCCAATGTCCCTAAGGGTATTGTAAGGATATCTCAATAGAAAAATTTCGGAAAAAACGCATTTTCACGTTAGTCGCAAGGCGGAAACCGAAGGAGTTCTTCAACTTTGAAGTTGGAACTTGAAGATGGGTTCTTCATGGGCCTCTAAGGAGTGCTTGGAGAGGATTGAAACTTAAGGAAAGGAGCTAAGAATTTCTAAGGCGCGACTTTGGATCTTGGAAATTTTAAGGGCTTTGAAAGGTATAAATTTTGTCGTTTTATCATTAAGTTTACTTATTGATTGTAGCTATGGTTATTAGCAAGCATGAGTTATATATTACGAAGTTTGATTATCATATTGGCTATTGGAACTCTAATCCGAAAACTAGCATGTTAGCCCTAAGATTTCAGTTCAAGTTGATTATTAGTTTAAATCGTCGCATGTTGAATAAAGAAGGAAATTGTAGTTGTTGAAGTTGTTTATGACTAAATAACATGTTGACCTAAGAACTTGAAATTGGAAAAGGATTGGAAAAGACGTAGTGTTATCGTTTTATGTCGCCGAGAATGGCTAGTGAAGTTATACTATTTGGTATGAATTGTGGGGCGGAATTTTACACGTATTGTAAGGCGTGTAATCCCCTTTGGTTGGTTGTTGTTTGGAGCCTTAAATGTGGCATGTTTGGTTATTGTATTCGGCCTTGAAAAAGGTGGCAAAGTGAGTAGAAACAAAGGAAGTGTCGCCCGATTTTCCGTAGAATTAGAGCATCGATACTTAGTATTATTCTACGTTGAGACTAGAAGTTGATAGTCTTGTTGTGACCATTATAGGTTGACACTTCTACGCACGTATTCGCTTAGCTTGTGGATTTTAGCCGAAAAGGTATGTGAACTATCTCCTCTTCTAGCATGATTCCTTGAGATTAAGAAAGTATGTTCTACTCCTTAAATGATCCATTCCTTGGTTGTATTTGGATTGCCTAGAATAGAATTTGTTCTATGTACTTCCTTGATTGTACTTTGATGTTTAAATTGTAAGTTGTAAAATCCATTTTCTTAGTGAAGTTTGGATTCTTAAAAGTGAAAGTATTTACTTAAAGTACATGTAGTCTTGAAAAGGAAGTGGTTTCAAATCTTTTGGGCTAGTGCCTTAGTCCCAAAATCCTAAAGGTCATTATAATGACTTTAGGGGAGTTAAAGGAGTGATTTACTTAATTGTTTTAAGAGAGGAGAAATGACATGATTTAAGAGAAGTAACTTGTTTTAAAGGTGTGAGTTACTTGAGGTTTAAAACTAGAAGAAACTTGTTTTGTAAATGTTAAGAGACTTGAAGTATTTTGAAAGTTAAGAACTTGATTTGTAAGTATGTGATACTTGGTTTTAAAAGTATAAGTCTCTTGGTTATAAAAAGGAATGGATATGTCTAAAACCATAAAGGGTTATAACGGCTTTATGGGAAGTTGGTTATAACGACTTTATGGAAGGTTAGAAAGTTGTCTATTTTGATTAATCGGCATAAGTTGCCTATTTTGTGAAAATTTGAAGTTACTTGGTTTCAAGCTTCGAAATGAGTTTCAAAAACTATAGTAACTTACTTTGAAGAATAGACACGCCTTGATACTACGGGTGTTAGTATCTTGGGATTTTACATAAAAAGGAGTCTTTTGAAAAGAATGTACGTACGTAGTACTTTGGCCTCTTAATTGAGAATAATTCTATGTGATGCCTTGATTAGTACTTTGGCTTGATAAATTGAGAATTTGTCTATGTGATGCCTTGATAAGTACTTTGGCTTGTTAAATGAGAATTATTCTATTTGTGCCCTGATAAGTACTTTGGCTTGTTAAATGAGAATTATTCTATTTGTGCCCTGATAAGTACTTTGGCTTGTTAAATGAGAATTATTCTATTTGTGCCCTGATAAGTACTTTGGCTTGTTAAATGAGAATTATTCTATTTGTGCCCTGATAAGTACTATGGCTTGTTAAAGGAGAATTATTCTATTCAGGCTCCGATAAGTACTTTGGCTTGTTAAATGAGAATTATTCTATTTGTGCCCTGATAAGTACTTTGGCTTGTTAAATGAGAATTATTCTATTTGTGCCCTGATAAGTACTTTGGCTTGTCAAATGAGAATTTTTCTATGTGTGCCTTGATAAGTACTTTGGCTTGGTTAATTGAGAATTATTTCCATGTGTGCCTTGATAAGTACTTGGCCTGATTAGTTGAGAATTGCCTATGTGTGCTGGAAATAGCCGGTTGTGTGCTATTGGTATATCAGTCGTTTCGGGGTCATTCCCCGGGTTTGTGGCATTTGCAATTCCGTGGAATTGCTACCCACGATGCGAGAATACCTCACGCGGTCCGTAAGGACTTATGCGGTGAAATAGTCCCACGCGGCGTCCAAATTTATGCGAGGAATACCTCATGCGAGTCCGTGGCGGCTTACGCGGTGAAATAGTCTCACGCGGAATACCTCACGCGGGTCCACGCGCCTACGCGGTGAAATAGTCCCGCGAGTAGGATGGTTAAATGATACCGCGCGGATAGTCCTCTTTTGATCATGAGCTTCCTATTTTATATTGTAAGGATACTACTGTTTACTCTCATTGTTAGTAAGGCACAATGTGTTGTAATTTGATTATCATATATGTCCCCGGATTTGTTTGTGTTACCCTATGGTCATGCTTTTACGATGTGGGATTCCGGGGCATGAGACCACGAGGCATTTAGGACTCAAATGGGACTTGGTGTTCATGTATCATTATTGGTGTTCTTACATCATGGACTGCCGGCAGTGAGGAAGGATTCCACGCATGATTGATATTACGGGCGTGAGACCCATAGTTATATTTGAGTAGTGACTTTGAGGGCTGCGTCCCGACTTGATATGATCGCTATGTGTTACGTCTGCTATAGGTTGGCTATCATACATGTCTCCCGCTTTGATTAGATCGTTATGATTTCATTACAAGACTTATCGCTCACATACTTGGTACATTCTTCGCATCGACCTCCTTCTGGGCCGCTCATGCCGCAGTTTAGGTACGCAGCTTGGTGATCGACAGTGTAGACCGCCGTAGTTTTTGGATAGCTCCTCTGCTCGTGAGTTTATCATTTTGGTATAGTTCCTTCAAGCATGTGCTTTTGTACGCATGGGTACGGCGGCCTTGTCCCGTCATATTTCAAGAAACTCTTGAGGTCCGTATTCATACGCTGGATTGACCTACGACATGCAGTAGGTCTTTTATTATGTATATTATATGGCACTTGTCGGCTTTGCCTTGCACGCACGCTGGTTTTAAAAAAAAAGAGGTGTTATTTGATTTCGCAGAGTACTTAGTTGTTATGTAGGGTGCCTGTGTAGGCACCACCACGCCCGGGTTCGGGTGTGACAGAGTGGTATCGAGCAATCCCTCTAATGTTTACAGACCGTGTCTAGTAGAGTCTTGATTATCGGTGTGTTGCGCGCCACACCCATAAACAGTGAGGCTACAGGACATTTAGGAGTTGGTTTCTATTCTTCTCACTCAAGATCGTGCCAGAGTCATGTTAGTAAGATAATTCCTCCGACGTGATTTTGTGTTACGCTTATGCCTCCAAGGAGGGCAACACCGCCTGTAGGCAAAGGAGTAGCAGGAGCTACTAGTCGACTCAGAGAGTTGATAGGGCTTATGCCTGTGGTATACCAGATGTTGTACCACGCAAGCAGTTCTTCTGCGCTGTTTTGGGACCACAGACCAGAGCCTACAATTTCTGTTAAGGAAGACTTTAGGTCACGAGGAAGCCATTATGTTATTGACCAAGATAGCGGTCGCAGCTTCACGCAGGAGGTTATTCGGCCAAGACATACACGTGCAGAGGGTAGAGGGCCAACGCGAGATAAGCGTAGAGGCTAGACCGGTTGGTTATTCCTGAGTTTTGGACGAGTCGCCTCGAAATGAGTGAGATATTCGTCCAAGCCTACCCATTACATACCCCCGCAGCTCACAGGTGGGATATTTGACCCCACAAGGTATTTAGGAGCCGGTCCAAGCTCCAGGGATCGAGGTTCTCAGAGGAGCAGAGGATTTTCTCAGTCGAGGCCACTTATTGCTCAGTGTTCCAGATGTGGTAAGCGTCATTCGGGGAAATGCCGTTATGGCACAGGTGTTTGTTTTTATTGTGGCCGTCCGGGCCATATTCTGAGGGTATGTCCTTTTAGAAAGAGCGCCGGTGAGGTGGCTCAGCCTATGGGGCCGGTAGTTGATTCCCTTTCCTCCACAAATGCGCCCCCAGGCGAGGTGTTCGATGTCACCACCGTGGCGCAGGTCGTGGTGGAGTTTATAGTTCGCGGTCCTTCGAACCGCAGAAATGACGTGACTCATCGGGCAGATCGTGAGGCGACATCGCACGGGGTTACAGGTATATCTCGATTCTTTTGAATCATGCGTACATTGATAGATTCAGATTTCGCCCTAGCATATATGTTTTCCCTTTGTTGCTAGCAGTTGTAAGTGATAGTACCCCAGAGGTAGGGACACTTTGATTAGTAAAGTGAAAAGTTAAGAATGTTGGCAGGAATGATAAAGTGAACTGAGACTATAGTAGTGTAGAGTTCACATGTAGTAATTACCCCGTAACAGTGTGAGACCGATAGGGAAGGATGTACAGTAGAAATACTTTAGCTTATGTGACGAACCTCTAGTGAATGGGAGGATAGGGTAAGAAGTACCTTGAGATAAGAGAAAGATTTATTGCAGACTAAGAATGAGAAGTTAAGTATGACGACGAGTCAGGTTATGGACTCATTTCGGTCACTGATAGTATGGAACGGGTGATGTCGCTAGAAATGGTCCCGCATGGTAGTGGTCCCGGCGAGGCCAGCCCAAGTCAGTTAATCGTTATGCGAGTTCGTGGATGCGTTCCACCTAACTAGGTCGTAAGGACCGGTAAGAGCCTTCACGGAATGTAAGTAACAATATGGCCAAGTTTGGTTAGTAACTCCAAGGATTGAGAAATGTAAACAAAATTTGAGATTTTGTACGTGTCATAGATGAGTTTGAAAGCACGAGAAAGTATGACAAGTAAGGAAAGAAAGGAACCTCTAAGGATCCCGTGTTCTAGAGATCAGAACCTTCGAGTTTATGAGAAGGGGTAGCGGACGGAAGGTCCATTGATATGTTTACGTATGTTAGGCGATGGCCAGGTATGACATCGTTAGTCTTGTGGAGTATTGATTGATAGGCATAGTATAGAGATTGTGCCGGGGTTTGTATAGCGTGACGACCGACTAAGAACATTCGGGGACGAATGTTTCTAAGGGGGGAAAAATGTTACACCCCGTAAGTCCAGGACATGTAAAAGAGAATGTACGAAAGGAAACAAGACTTGGAAATTAGTACGAAAGGAAGAATTGTTTTTCCGACGGAAAATGTTCCGAACGTCGGAAAGGAAAAATATTCGTTGTTGAGAATTGGATTCTCAATATACATTATTTGAAAAGTATGGAACGTATTAACACTATGGAAATTTATTTTTACGGATTTGGTCACGTGGGGCCCACCCGAGGAATTTTACGTTTTGTGGGGCCCACGAGGGTTACAGAATTTTATGGACGAATGAGAGGGCGACACGTGGCACCTCCACCACATGGCTTGGTCGAATTATTCAAGGGCAAATGGGTCATTTGACAATTGAAAAGATGAGAAAGTCTTGCTAATTAAGAGCTTGACATTGTTGACCAAGTCAAGAGCCATTTGGCTTGATCTCTTCCCTCCATTTTTAACAAGTGTTTTTATCTAGACCCTCCAATGTGTTTTATATATCATACTAGTGCAAGACTAGCTCATTTACACTTAGAAAAATTTAGGAAACTTAGAGCTAGCAAGACATGCTCTCGGGTTGGCCATCCACTCACAAGAAATTTTTGTAGTTTTGATCCATTAGCCACAAGACTTTAACCCAATGTCCCTAAGGGTATTGTAAGGATATCTCAATAGAAAGATTTCGGAAAAAACGCATTTTCACGTTAGTCGCAAGGCGGAAACCGAAGGAGTTCTTCAACTTTGAAGTTGGAACTTGAAGATGGGTTCTTCATGGGCCTCTAAGGAGTGCTTGGAGAGGATTGGAACTTAAGGAAAGGAGCTAAGAATTTCTAAGGCGCGACTTTGGATCTTGGAAATTTTAAGGGCTTTGAAAGGTATAAATTTTGTCGTTTTAGCATTAAGTTTACTTATTGATTGTAGCTATGGTTATTAGCAAGCATGAGTTATATATTATGAAGTTTGATTATCATATTGGCTATTGGAACCCTAATCCGAAAACTAGCATGTTAGCCCTAAGATTTCAATTCAAGTTGATTATTAGTTTAAATCGTCGCATGTTGAATAAAGAAGGAAATTGTAGTTGTTGAAGTTGTTTATGACTAAATAACATGTTGACCTAAGAACTTGAAATTGGAAAAGGATTGGAAAAGACGTAGTGTTATTGGTTTTATGTTGGCCGAGAATGGCTAGTGAAGTTATACTATTTGGTATGAATTGTGGGGCGGAATTTTACACGTATTGTAAGGCGTGTAATCCCCTTTGGTTGGTTGTTGTTTGGAGCCTTAAATGTGGCATGTTTGGTTATTGTATTCGGCCTTGAAAAAGGTGGCAAAGTGAGTAGAAACAAAGGAAGTGCTGCCCGATTTTCCGTAGAATTAGAGACCGTATACTTAGTATTATTCTACGTTGAGACTAGAAGTTGATAGTCTTGTTGTGACCATTATAGGTTGACACTTCTACGTACGGCGTATTCGGCTTAGCTTGTGGATTTTAGCCGAAAAGGTATGTGAACTATCTCCTCTTCTAGCATGATTCCTTGAGATTAAGAAAGTATGTTCTACTCCTTAAATGATCCATTCCTTGGTTGTATTTGGATTGCCTAGAATAGAATTTGTTCTATGTACTTCCTTGATTGTACTTTGATGTTTAAATTGTAAGTTGTAAAATCCATTTTCTTAGTGAAGTTTGGATTCTTAAAAGTGAAAGTATTTACTTAAAGTACATAGAGTCTTGAAAAGGAAGTGGTTTCCAAATCTTTTGGGCTAGTGCCTTAGTCCCAAAATCCTAAAGGTCATTATAATGACTTTAGGGGAGTTAAAGGAGTGATTTACTTAATTGTTTTAAGAGAGGAGAAATGACATGATTTAAGAGAAGTAACTTGTTTTAAAGGTGTGAGTTACTTGAGGTTTAAAACTAGAAGAAACTTGTTTTGTAAATGTTAAGAGACTTGAAGTATTTTGAAAGTTAAGAACTTGATTTGTAAGTATGTGATACTTGGTTTTAAAAGTATAAGTCTCTTGGTTATAAAAAGGAATGGATATGTCTAAAACCATAAAGGGTTATAACGGCTTTATGGGAAGTTGGTTATAACGGCTTTATGGAAGGTTTAGAAAGTTGTCTATTTTGATTAATCGGCATAAGTTGCCTATTTTGTGAAAATTTGAAGTTACTTGGTTTCAAGCTTCGAAATGAGTTTCAAAAACTATAGTAACTTACTTTGAAGAATAGACACGCCTTGATACTACGGGTGTTAGTATCTTGGGATTTTACATAAAAAGGAGTCTTTTGAAAAGAATGTACGTACGTAGTACTTTGGCCTCTTAATTGAGAATAATTCTATGTGATGCCTTGATTAGTACTTTGGCTTGATAAATTGAGAATTTGTCTATGTGATGCCTTGATAAGTACTTTGGCTTGTTAAATGAGAATTATTCTATTTGTGCCCTGATAAGTACTTTGGCTTGTTAAATGAGAATTATTCTATTTGTGCCCTGATAAGTACTTTGGCTTATTAAATGATAATTATTCTATTTGTGCCCTGATAAGTACTTTGGCTTGTTAAATGAGAATTATTCTATTTGTGCCCTGATAAGTACTTTGGCTTGTTAAATGAGAATTATTCTATTTGTGCCCTGATAAGTACTTTGGCTTGTTAAATGAGAATTATTCTATTTGTGCCCTAATAAGTACTTTGGCTTGTTAAATGAGAATTATTCTATTTGTGCTCCGATAAGTACTTTGGCTTGTTAAATGAGAATTATTCTATTTGTGCCCGATAAGTACTTTGGCTTGTCAAATGAGAATTTTTCTATGTGTGCCTTGATAAGTACTTTGGCTTGGTTAATTGAGAATTATTTCCATGTGCCTTGATAAGTACTTGGCCCGATTAGTTGAGAATTGCCTATGTGCCTTTGAAATAGCCTTGTGTGCTATTGGTATATCACCGCTTTCGGTCATTCCGGGTTTGTGGCATTTGCGATTCCGTGGAATTGCTACCCACGATGCTAGGAATACCTCACGCGGTCCGTAAGGACTTATGCGGTGAAATAGTCCCACGCGCGGGTCCACTATGCGAGGAATACCTCACGCGAGTCCGTAGCGGCTTACGCGGTGAAATAGTCCCATGCGAGAATACCTCACGCGGGTCCACGCGCCTATGCGAGTAAAATAGTCCCGCGAGTAGGATGGTTAAATGATACCGCGCGGATAGTCTGCTTTGATCATGAGCTTCCTATTTTATATTGTAAGGATACCATCGCTTACTCTCATTGTTAGTAAGGCACAATGTGTTGTAATTTGATTATCATATATGTCCCGGATTTGTTTGTGTTACCCTATGGTCATGCTTTTACGATGTGGGATTCCGGCATGAGACCACGAGGCATTTAGGACACGGTGGGACTTGGTGTTCATGTATCCTTATGGTGTTATTACATCATGGATCGCCAGTGAGGAAGGATTCCACGCATGATTGATATTATGGGCGAGACTCATAGTTATATTTGAGTAGTGACTTTGAGGGCTGCGTCCCGACTTGATATGATCGCTATGTGTTACGCATCGTAGGTTGGCTATCATACATGTCTCCCGCTTGATTAGATCGTTATGATTTTATTACAATACTTACTGTTCACATACTTGGTACATTCTTCGTACTGACCTCCTTCGGGGGGCTGCGTTCATGCCGCAGGTTTAGGTACGCAGTTTGGTGATCGACAGGTGTAGGACCCTGCTCAGAGTTTTTGGATAGCTCCCTCTGTTCAGGAGTTTATCATTTTGGTATAGTTCCTTCAAGATGTGCTTTTGTACAGCATGGGTACATGGGGCCTTGTCCCGTCATATTTCAAGAAACTCTTGAGGTCATATTCATATGTGGATCGACTCATGTACAGTGTAGTGTCTTTTATTATGTATATTATATGGCAGCCTTGTCGGCTTTGCCTTGCACGTACGTTGGTTTTAAAAAAAAAGAAGGTGTTATTTGATTTCCGCAGAGTACTTAGTTGTTAAGGTAGAAGGGTGCCCAGGTAGGGCACCAGTCACGGGCCCGGGGTTCGGGGTGTGACACTCCTGAACATCCCGAACGTCCTAAAGACCGTGGAGGAGCACTGCACGGCCGAGGTACATATCCACCGGCCGAGGTTGTGCGCCTCAAAGTTACCAAAGGACCCCGCTTTTCGCCCTTCTCGCTGATCTTCGTCATTCTGCCGACCTCTACGTTTCCTCCGTCACGCGCATAAGCTCGACGGGCAATGTCCATGCTGGTCAAGAGCTACTCGCATAACCTCTGCTAGATAATCGTCAAGTCTTGTGACATATCGGTGCACTCTATCCTCCATGTCTTCCACTAGAGTGGGGGCATACCGAGCTAATGAGTCGAACTCTATGTTGTACTCTCAAACCGTCCGCCCATTTTGTCTCAACATGAAGAACCTATCCACCCGGGCTCTCCTCATCTGTGGAGGCAAGAAGTGGTTAAGAAATGCCTCCGAGAACTCGTCCCAACCGGCTGGAAATGCATGCTCCCCCCGGGATAGTTCCCATGAATCAAACCAGTTGACTGCAATATCTCGCAGCCGATACGAACCCAGTACCACCGATTCGGCCTCTGTGGCCTTAATCACTCTCATGATCCGTTGTAGCTGTCGAATAAACTCCTGAGGATCTTTCTCAGTTCTCGATCCATAGAACTCTGGTGGACTGCAACTCAAGAAGTCCCGAAGCCTCAAACTATCGGCTCTGGGGAGTACCACCGGTACCACCGACTCCTGTCTGTCCTCATGCCTCGCTACAATCCTAGCTAGTAACTGGGCCATCTCTTTGTAATCCATATCCTCGGCTCCTGGTCGTGGAACTGGAGGCTCAGATATCATGCCCTCAGTAGAAATTGTTGCCGCTGTGCTAAACTCTGCTGGAGCTGGAGGCGTTGCGGAACTCCCCGTATGAAGTACCACCTCAGGTAATGACTGGGCCTGCCTCGATAACCTCTCGTGCTCTACTCAGCCTCCTCGCCGCTTGCCCTTCTGGGCCCTGGTTGCCTTGCGTAGAGGCATAACTGGTACATAAGAATACGTCAGAGGGAGTCCAACTTATCACACAGCTCTAAGGCACGATCTCAGAGTGAGAAGAATGGAAACCAATCCTAAATATCCTGCAGCCTCCTGATTATAGGTGTGGTGCACAACACGCCGATAATCAAGACTCTACTAGATACGGTCTGTAGACACTTTCCGAGGACTAACTGCTCTGATACCACTTTTGTCACGACCCGACCTCGGGCCCGCGACTGGTGCCTTACCCCGGGCACCCTAGTGATAAAACATCAGAGAAAATCAGCGGAAATAAAAACTTATAGATATGAAACAATATGAAATAAGAAACAGGCCAACCAAAACGGTCACCTTTCTGCATATATATAAAACCCGAACAGTTATCCTTTACAAGCCCAACTCACAACAGTACTACAGACCTCTAAGAGTTTTTTTATAACAACTACGACGGGACAGGGCCCCGTCATACCCCTGAATGTACAAGAACCTACAATCTCTGGGAATCATACCAAAAGATAAGCCTCCGGAGAAACAGAGCTTCCCAATACGCAGAACCGTGATCCTATGAGCGAGGATCAACAACTGGTGTACCTCTACCTGCGGCATGAACGCAGCCCCCCGAAGGAGGTCAGTACAACAGGTACCAAGTATGTGAAACTAGAAATACTGTAATGAAATCATAACAGTCTATATAAAACAGGAGACATGTATGATAACCAAACTACATCACACAATATATAAGTAGTCATGTCAAGTCAGGGACTCACGCCATCAAAGTCATCACTCAAATAGAACCATGGGTCTCACGCCCGCAATATCAATCATGCTCGTGGAATTCCTTTCTCACTGCCAGAAGTCTATGATATAATATAACACCAAAAGTACACATGAACACCAGGTCCCACCTGTGCCATAAAAACAACCCTACCAACAATTCTATAAAATCAGACACGGTCGACCGAGGCAAGTACGGCGCATAGCTACCGTAACCACCGCATCATCAATCGCCGGCAAGTACGAAGCGCCTACCGTAACCTACCGTACTAACTATGCTATAAACCGACCGGCAAGTACGAAGCATAGCTACGGTAACTACCGTCGCGTATCCGAATGGGGCAAGTACGAAAGCCAACTATCAGATTCGCCTGCGTACCAACCTCATTCCACCTGCGTCACGAAGATGACCGGGGCAAGTACGGAAGCCAACTACCAGAACCAGCTTGCATCACGTCGCCGATCGGCAAGTACGGCTAACTACTGAACCTCTCGCATCACGAAACTTCGCGGAACTAGTCCGTGGAATGACACTATAAAGAATCGACCGGCAAGTACGAAGACAACTACCGTAACCACCGCGTCAAGAACGATCGGCAAGTACGGGGGCTAGCTACCAGATTCACCCTACATCACTAAACCTCATGGAGAGCTAGTCCATGGAATAACACTATCAACAGGAAAACGAACCCTCATCATGGCTGCATACCCGTGGACCATCCATCGAGTCAGTATGCCCATGGACTATCATAGTGGAAGCATACCCGTGGGCCGCCCATCGAGTCAGTATGTCAAAAAATGATCACAAATAACTTGACCGGCCCTCCATCGAGAGACGTGGTAACATAAGGATACAACACTTGCACAACAAGGCTATCACAAGCAAACATAGGCAAGTTACCACACTCAAGGTACTTTCATTTTATGTCAACAATTCGGGTTTTAACCCCAAAGTACTACGTATTTTAACTCCTTAAAAAGATCAATTTCTTTCACAAAAGTCACACGATACTAATACCCGTAATATCAAAATGGAGTAACTATCATTTTAAGTAAACCAAAACAATGTCCATACCTTCCTTTTAAATAAACCAAGACAAAACCATGCCTTCCTTTAAAACCAACTCAAGACAATACCATGCCTTCCTTTAAAACCAACTCAAGACAATACCATGCCTTCCTTTTAAACAAAAACACTTCTCCTTTTTAAAGTCAAGTAACAATATACTTTTCAAAATAGTTTAAGCCTCATAACTTCTTAAAAATATCAAGTTACCGTTTTAAATCCAATGATAAAACCATTCTTTCGTTTTCATAAAGTCGTTATAACTAACTTCCCATAAAGCTATTATAACACTTTACATTTTAAACCAACCAAGGACAACTACTCACATTTCCGAAATCAAGATAACTTTGTTCTTTTAAAGACCAAGTACCCATTACTCATGAATGAGGTTTCACAACTTTTTAACACAATTCAAGTCCTTAACATTTCATATCAAGTCACTTAACTTTAGAATCAAGTCAAGGACACAAAAAGGAAATCAAACTTCTTTAACACACGTGCGTCTACCGCACTATATATTTCACAAATAATCATGCTCAAGAGAATAAGAAGAATCACATACCTCTTCGGCTTAATCCACTAGCCAAGTCGAATATGCCGCGCATAGAATATCCACCTATAACAACCAAACACGTCTATCAACGTCTAGATATCTTCGTAGAACATTTCTAAGTATAAAGTTTCTTATTCTACGGAAAATTGGGCAGCACTTCCCCTGTATCTACTTACTATTCCACTTTTTTCAAGGCCCGATATCAATAACCAACATGCCACATTTAAGGCGCAGTAATACAACAACTCAAGGGGATTACACGCCTAACTGGACGTGTAAAATTCTACCCCACAATATACTAAACAGCCCATTTCTTTTCAACCTTCTATCCACATATCATATACTCAATTATAAACTACTACAACATGTAATCTCCAATTACAATAGAAGGACAAAGATCATTACCTCGATAAGCCCAAAATTTTCCAATGATTAAAAGTCGATCCTTAGGAATTCTTAGCTCCCATTCCTTACGTTCCAATCCACTCCAAGCAACCCTTAGAAGTTCCTACCCAACTTCTCTTCAAGATCCAACTCCAAAAAGTGAAGAACACTTAGGTTCTAAATATGGCAACTTTCGGCCAATGGGTTCTTTAAAGGCTAGGGGTGTGAAATCTTGTCTAACACTTGGTTCACAATCTTCCTAACACCTTAAGGAAGAACACTTAAAAGTTTAAGAATTTTTGGACAACATTTGGTTAATGCTAAGGGCCATTGCCGAGAGCACCTAAAGGAGAGGGAGTATTTGCCTTGGAAATTTTCTAAGTGTTTGATGAAGTCTTGCAACAAGGGGGTATTTATAGGGAAATCAAGGGCTAGGATGCATGCAAGTGTGTGGTCTAGATGGGGGACATGTGTGTGTGGGCCCCACAAACCACATGTTCCACAAAAACTTTAGACAAGTGGCTTGCCACTTGTCTCCCCATTTCGGCCAAGAGGCCACTTGTCCACACAAATCGGCCATGTGCCACCTAAGAGGGTGACACGTGTCGCCCTCCTATTCGTCCAAAATATTTCATCTCCCGAAAACATCCATAATGGCCAAAATCTCGAAAACAATGTGGGCCCCACAAAACCGTAAATTTTCCCCGTGGGCCCCACGTGACCAAATCCGGAAATAAAATTCCATAATTCTCTAATATTCCAAGAAGTCCAAATACCAAATCTGGGAATCCAATTCCCATTTACGAACCTTTTTCCTTCATAAAAACAGGAAAATCTTCCGTCGGAAAATCAAATATTTCTTCCTTTCCAATCTTAATGTCGTATTCTCATACGTATGTCCTCATATACATACTCTGGAACTACGGGGTGTAACACACATGGTAGGTGTTCATGCTTCCATTGATTATGATTGAAATGAATTTGCGAAATATCTGGCTTGAAATTCTAGATTGTTATATTCATGCTACATATGTTCCAGCATATTATCCCAACTGACGTTCATGCTTTTCTAAGTAACCATGTGCAACTGTTTGATTTGAGTCTTTGAGTCTTTTTTATTTTGTTTCTTTGTTTTTGTTTTGATCTTTGCTCGAGGGCGAGCAAAGGTTAAGTTTGGGGGTATTTGTTAGGCGTATTTTGTATACGCTTTTTGAGTCATTTTTAGTTAGTATTTTTCCCATTTTCATTTAAATAAGTGTCGTGTTAGGGTCATTTTTCTTTCTTTTTAGTCACAGCGGTTCAAAAAGGCAAAATGGCGAAAAAAGCGAAAAGTGGACACAAAAGGAGGGTCCCGAGGCAAAAAGGACGAAAATTGGCAATTCAAGACAAAAGACTGCAGAATCGCAATGCCGTTCATACAAGACCGCGGTGCTATTATTAATACTGAGAGGCTGCAGGACCTTCGGCTCCATGGTGCCATCTTGCAGAACAGCGGTGCCGAGACGTGAATTTTCAGATCCAAAATAGAATTGACAAGGGGCAGAAGGGTTCAAGACACCTGTTTTTAACAACAAATATAATCCCTTGGGACATATTTTATAGGGGATATCATTCATTCTATTCTCATTCCTCACAACACAACGCTTGACGACTACAATTGGAGACATAGTTCTATGTAATTTTTCTTTCTTTAGTTTTCAATTCAGTTTATGTTTGGATTTGTATTAGTTCTCACCATGTTTATGGCTAGGAGCTAAACACTTTATTAAGGCTTTCTTTTGAATCGCTTGAAACTCTATCTCATGACTTAATGCATTAGTTTGATTTCTTCTTCACTTGATTAAGATTTATTCAATAATTGGTATGAATGCTTGATAGTTAATTGATCACCAATTATCATAATCTATATGATTTCGAATCAAGAACCGATATGAGAGATTTGAATATGTTGTAATTGAATATACATAGGTTAAAATCACGGACGAAAGTACCCCGATACTTGTGTAGCATTATAGGTTTCTGTTCTTAATCCTCCTATGTGGTAAATCCTATCATAGAAATATAGAAGGGTTCTGCACTGGGTTTGAGCGATTATATATCCTAACCGGAATATAAGACAGTATAGTTAATCGATATCTTAACGTAGAAGAATAAGTCATTCCAGTTGCATTAAAGATTGAATAAAGTGGATAGTCGAGGATTTTGGAAGCCCTAATTCCTTCATAACTGAATACAACTTCAGCAGTTTAGTTAATTCTTGAAATTATTCTAGTAGTTAGACAAAAACCCAAATCAAATATCGTTTGCCAAATAGATAACCTAGAATAGATGTTCGGTAATTAGAAACCAATCTCTGTAGATGATAAGCTCGGTCTTACAGACTATATTACTTGTGAACGATATGTATACTTGCGTGAGCAATTGGAAACGGTCCTAACACTCCCCCCTCTATTTGTACAAACGTCAAATCACCCACGTAGGCATGACTATGTTATAGAGAAGCGACACTTCTTTCGCTATTCCTTTGATGGAATGGAAATGTGATTTTGCCTCTTCGCCTACCACACATTCATTTTAGGGTTTATGTCGACAGATGACAACAATCTCAACTTAATTAGTTTTGAATGACTTTCTATTTAACGTGTCTTAACCCATGAAGGCATAGATGCACGGATTACAAATATATCATCCATATGGCTATAGTTTTATTGTACCACTCTTAGTTATTATAGACCTGTTGGACTAGTCTCAAACCATCTTGACCATCAACGTCCTTGAAATCAAGTTTTGGACATGTATCACCTCTTGTTAGAGTGATCTCATTCCCTTAAGTCCTTTGAGGACAACCTCTTCAACTCCTTTTACTTTGGGGGTGGTATTGCTTCGCATGAACAACCTCTTGCCCGTGGTTAGGGCGTAACCGGATCGTATGAGATCTAGATATTGTGGCCCACTCCAGTCGTTTTGGCAGATTGAGTGTCCAATTTCTTTTCTGCCTTACTTTTGGCCTTCAAATCATTTAAGATCTGGCTCACTCTAGTTTGCCCGTAGGCTTTGTTTGACTAAGTGTCCACTACCGTCCTGTCATGAGACGATCTGACCCACTCCAGTCGCCCGTAGGCTTTGTATGAGAGTGTTCACTACTATCCTGTCAAAAGACGGATCTTCTGTCAGAAACGGTGACAGGTTTGTCTCTAGTCCTTGTCCTTAGTCCTCTTCCCTTGCTTAGGATTGTCCATAAATCCAGTTTATTACAATCTAAGACCATTCTTTTTAGGCTGTTATTTATAACAGTCCAATCATAAATGGAAAGGTAAGTGAGATTAAACTTCTGATTTTAAAGTGTAGAGAATATAAGTCTTAACAAAGCACTTCATATTCCTAGCCTTGCTTTATTCACTTTTATTCAGAAATTATCTTTTAATTTCAATTTTGACAACGAATAAAAGGTTAACTCATACCTTTGGAATATGGTCCACATCAGTCTATTTGCTGAACTTAGTGTCCATATCATCCTCACCACTCGTGGATGCTTGTTTCCACTACTCTAGTGAGCGGTGAGAGCAACTCTTCCTTGATACTTAGCCTCGCCAGTATGACTCTAAGTTCAGGATCAGCAACAGAGATCTCCCCTTTGACGGAAATAGATCTGTAACTATCGTCAAAGAGAAACCCAAAAATAGAACCAGATTTGAAACCTTTTGTTGTTGACAGAGTTAACTGTCAACAGAACTGGTTTCAACAAGAAAGCCACAACCATATCTACTGGCATACATCTTTCTAGCACTAGTACTAATATTGTCTTAAGTTGTTGGAAATACAATGGATGTATCGGAATAGTAAACTACAATCACTAGTGCTTTGAAAGGATAAACTATACATATTACAATAGTTAACAATCTTGTAGCCAACAAGAGTTGTTACAACAACAATGAGTGTTGAAGATCTTGATCTTCAGTCTTAAATCCGTCTTGGAATCTTAGATATTGAGGTTGGAACTGCAGCAAGCCCCTTGATCTTTATAACCTAAAATTAAGAGAAACTAAATCTGGTAGTGTTATAGTTGAGTTGTTGAGTTCAGTGATATTCACTTGGTCCTTAAGACAATATTGCCCCGTATGAATCCTTTATCGGCTATTGACAACTTGTCTTCCAAGATAAAATAGCAACTAAACAAATGAGCAAAGGAAACTCAAGTGTTTCTTAAGAAGAACCTTTGAGTGTGTGAAAGATATGCTAGAGAGGAAGAGTTTTCAAAAAATCTGAAATCATACAAGTATGGAGTGTGTTTTGAATTGAGCCAAAGGCATCAATTTATAGTGTGTGTAAGATGTCTTCTCATATAGCCAACTAATGGCAATCAAGGCCATGTAATGACACTTAATTAGAGGTTACATTCAGCCAAATAATGGTTGAATTCATGTGCCAAGTAATGGAGAATCAATGCTCCAAAACCAGCCCAAGAGTCAGAAATCTTTCAGCTTCCGTCGACCATTCTGCCTCGTTAGCGCCGCGGCGCCGCAACTTCAGTGACCAAAGTTCAAATTTGTGTCGCGGCCCTGGCGGTGGTGGCACCACGGTGCCCCGGCTCCGCGGTGACGCCACAACCCTTTTCTGACCCATTTCATCTTTTACACATAGTACACTTCTTCCTTCATTTACCAACGTGAAACCACTTGTTATTTGGCCAATAACCGTCTATCATTTCATGTCTCAAACATTTTGTACACGTAACAATATCTCTTTCACTAAGGAAATTTATGATCCTTGGTACAACGTGTGCATGTGTGTGGAAACGACTTTTCCGACATGCGGGGCCCCAATTGTTCGAGTCATAAATAATAGGAATAAGTTTATTTCACGTTTACTAAATTTCCAACAATTATTTAGGATCTTATTAATTAAGGAGTTAAGAGTGTTAAACAAATTAGAAATGACTAAATAATAACATGGCTCGTTGTAGGTGAACTTACTAGGTTTTAGATGGTTTGCTGAAAATAGTTGCAACTCCTAATTCCACGGTATTGGTGTAGAGCCCGAATTCGATCGCAATATTATTCTCAGCGAATCCTGCCTTTAAAATAAAAATAAAGTGTTAAAAGGGTGCTAAAAGTGCAAAAGGGTTCGCGGAGTCGCCACCTAATTATTTGGGTGAATTAGGACACCTAAATGTTAACTAAGTAAAATCAACACTAACTCCATTTAAATGGTCTGCAAAACTTAATAAGATTCTGGGAAAGGGTTCTTTCTTATCCTAAAGGGAAGGGGTTAGGCATCATTTAGGATCCGCTAACTTGCGGTTGTCCGGTCAAACCTATGTTAATTATTATGCTAAAAATGCATGTTTTTAAGTAAAGATCTTTGTAAGTGTAATTATTTAAAAGATGTATTATGACTTAGTAAGAAATAATGCCTTAGCTACATGAATGGTTATGCGAGTGAAAGTTATTAAGTGGTTTAATATAACTTAAGCAATGTATGACAAGCTAAAATAATCAACTTAGGTAGAAACCAATTTCTACTGTCAAACTACCTTCTAATTTATTGAGTCAAGGTCTAACTATTCTAAGTGTAACGTTAGTAGTGAAAAATGAGCTTACAACAAATAAATGGGGGAGAGGGGATCAATAACGACGACTTCGGGAGAATGACGGTATCATCCACATGTGGTTTGAAATTTCAGATGTGAGACGCGACAATAAACATATGTATGGATCTTGTGAGAGTCATGATGAGTCTCATAATAAGACTCTTCAGTTGCTCCGATGTATTTCATGTAAAAAAATAGCAAAAAAAAAGATTAGTATACACTTTAAAATCATATCATGCGCAAAAGGTAGATAAAACGACACGTGTATTAATTAAACACACATATACACATGCGGTCTATATTTGTCACGACTCGACTGCTCGTGATCGTGCCCTACAGGCACCCTTACGAGTAAACATCGAGATAATCACGAACATACATGAAACTTATAACATAAAACAATGTAAATAAACAACAGTGTCATCGATAGGCTACCTTCCGGACGCATATACGAACGGCAGCTTGCCTTTCTTTACAAATGCACTCCACAATATGTGACTACTGCACCTCTAAGAGTTTTAACATAATCGCTGTGGACAGTGGCCCCGCCATACCCCCGAATATACATAGCCATGACAACTCCGAACATCGAGCCATCTAAAATGCCAACCAGATCCTAAGTCATGGATCCACACTGTACCTAAACTCGCGACATTGAACGCAGCTTCGGCGGGTCGCATAACAAAAATTTAATATGGAATGTAAATAACGCAAGAATCAAATCATAATCGCATGTTAACGCCCTTAACTCCTCAAATCAATCATATATTAACCGCTCTTTCCTTCTTTCGATAAGATTTAACAACATATTCTTACATATTTACTTAAGAGCTTAATCCAGCCTTTTCACATAACTTACATATCTTACATAACATAATCCGCCCATTTATGGACACGGTGTCACGATGAATCATGTAACATAATCCGCCCGCTGGGCTCTGCATCGTGGAATCATATAACATAATCCGCCCGCCCGGGCTTGCATCGTGGAATCATATAACATAATCCGCCCGCCCGTGGGCCTTGCATCGTGGAATCATGTAGCATAATCCGCCCACCGCGGCCTTGCATCGTGGAATCATGTAGCATAATCCGCCCACCCGGGCTCTGCATCTTGTGGAATCATGTAGCATAATCCGCCCACCCGGGCTCGGTGTAAGATGACGAACCCGCCTATGTGTAGGCTCGGGTAATATGGCATAATCCGCCTATGTGTAGGCTCTGTGTATCTCATAACGTAATCCGCCTATTTGTAGGCTCGGTGTATTTCACGTAACATTTTAAAACGTATTGTTACTCTTCTTAAGTCGTTATAACAACTTCCCATAAAGCTATTATAACAACCTTTCATTTTAGAGAACTCAAGGCACTTTTATTCTTACAACATTAGGAAACTAGACCAAAATACCACGTACATAAGTATTTCAATGTAATCATAAACTTCTTTCTTTTAAAACTCAAGTCACATACTCTTAAAATCATGTCATCAATACTTTTGAAATCAAGTCCACAACTTGAAAAATAAAGTTTCATAATCCTTAAGACAACCAAAGTTCATAGTCTTAAAACCTTATATCATACATTCTTTAAAATCCACTTACTTATACTTATACAAAACAAATATAAAGTTCCATACACTTCCAAAACCAAGTAACTTATTCTCTTAAAACCATATAACTTTCACTTTTAAAATCAATCCCCTTTTCACATATAAATTCAAGTCATTTTTGAACGTAAATCCACTTACTTACTTTAATTAAATCAAGACACATAGTTTTAAATCAAATCTCATATTTTCCTAACCATTCTTACCAACATCTCCCATAAGACTCGTAAGGACTTAGACAATTTAACATACTTATAACTTAGGATAACTTAGACATAACCCTTACGTAGAGTAAATCAACATACATACTTCTTAACTTCTAAGAATGAAGGAATCATGAAATAATACCACATGTATATTCCATACATAGAACCATGTCTAAAGAAGGAAGAGGTTCACATACCTCGAGACGATTATCGACAAGTAGCAAAAGCTCCAAAGTACTTCCACCTCGAGCTATTCCATTCTTCAAGTAGGATACGCTATACCTAGTACGTCAACCTATAATGGTCACCATACGCCCATTAACTTCTTACTTCATACGTAGAATATTTTAGGTGCTAAGTCGCTAAATTCTACGGAAAATCTGACAAAGACCTCCTTTGTTTCTACTTACTTTGCCACCTTTTCAAGGCCAAATACAATAACCAAACAGCCCCAATTGGCTCACAATTTCTATAAGGTACTCCAATACAAATGACTAACTAAAAGCCCCAATTGGCTCACAATTTAGAAAGTAGTCCAATACAAATGAAAACAAACTAAAAAGTCCAAAATTCGCCACCTGAGTTCAACCTTACCAATTCTTATCAAATTTCCATTTCAAACCAAATTGGTAGCATAACATGATATCAAGTCGTATTTGATTATAACAATCCATAATCTCAAGTAGGTAACATGCGACGATTTCTAAAAACGACTAAATTGAAATCCAACTTAACAAGGCTTATATAACATTTCGAATTTAGCTACAAGCACTCCATAATACTTATAAACTTCAACTTAACCACTTCATGCTATCAACATGTAAAGCTAACAACAATAATAATACATAATCTTGTAACATCTTAAAGGACAAGATTATACCTTAACGATTCTCAAACCAATCTTCAACCAAGTCGCTCCTTAGCAACTTGTAGACTCTCCAAGATACTTCAATCCGCTACTGATACCCTTAGAACCATACCAACAATTTTCCTTCAAACTCCCAACCAAAACCTAGAAAAGCCATTAGGTTTTCACCTTGCGACTAATACGAAAAACTCTCTTTTTCCGGATTTTTCTATTGAGATATGCTTACATAACACTCATGAACCTTGGTTTAAAGTGGGGAATTATCGACAAGAAACAAAATTTTTTGTTGTGGAAGGAGCAAACCCAGAGCAATGCTCTTGAGTTCATCAATTTCTCTTGAAAATTTCAAAGTGTTGGCATTAGTCTTGCTACTAGTAGTATAATATAGGGACACGAGGGTCAAGATGCAACCATTTGGGTGGCTAGGATGAGCTCTAGCTAAATATCAAGACTAATCGACTCTCGACTTGGTCAATTTTGTCAAGCTAATTAATAGAAAGACTTAGTCATCTTAAGGCTATGGTCAATGACCATTTTGGCCATGACATTTTCGTCCAAGGCATAAATAAGGGGTGACAAGTGTTGTCGCCTCCCATTCGTCACAATAATACGCTTTCCGACAAATTTCAAATTTCCAGAATTTACAAGTCTCAAATCTTAACACTTGTGAGTTCTTACTTACGTTCTAAAACATGTCCTGTAATTACTGGTGTAACATTCTCCCCTTAAAAACATTCGCCCCGAATGTTCTTTCTGAGTCAAACTTATAATTAGCGACATAGTTTCCTTTCACAACCTCATATACCAACAATGCCACACATGGCCCTAATACCTCGCACACGCATACTTGTCCATCATAAGCCCAAAAGAGATTATCCTTTCATACTTCCAATTCATACTAGCATACATACATAACTTCCATACCACTGGCCTCAAATCTTTGGAGTCACTCTATAAAACAATATAAGGCCATTTCCTGCCACGACTGTTCGGTGGAACGCGCCCACGAACCCAGAAACAATTAACTAGACTGGCCTTGCACCCTCGTGACTGCCACGTAGCGAACTACTACCAACTGATCCCACTCCATTCCAGCCATGGGGAGACCCGTAACAGTCCTCAACCACTCAACACGCACTTAACTCTTATCCTCGTCCGACTTAAAATCTTATTGCAGAGAAAACCTTATATACCTAAGGTCTCGGCAGTAATCAATATTCTTAGGCTCGCAATTTCCATGCTCCACGCCTACCTTACCAGTCCCCCAGTAATCGGGTACAAAAACATCTCATAAAACCATAACCATGTTGTCTCGATCACAACAACCATTACTTACTCTATCCGCACTTCATCCGATAATTATCTTAAGCTTACTACGCAGCCTTAATCTATTAACACGACATTCTGTTAGGTTCCTTAATCATGGCTTCTTAAGGGTTCACTACCCTATCAGACAGCTCATCCTTTCCCAATTACCTTAAATAAAACATAAGACCTTGGCGAAAATTCATTAACTATTCCATACCTTCCCGGTATCTAGTTAGTCTTTACCAATTCCTGGTAATCTAAAATCATTCTAGGCAACACGCTGCCCGACACTCAGACATAACTCCGTATAGATGTATATCACCATACCAACTATACTACAATCATTACCAACCCGATACGCGATCCACATAGTCCTTCGGGTCATCACGCTTTCTCGAACCGCAATCAACATAACTCGTTGGGGAGGAACGACTTAACAACACAAACTCTATCGCACGATCTCGGAGTGAGAAGAATGGAAACCAATCCTAAATGTCCTGCAGCCTCTCGATTATAGATGTGGTGCACAACACACCGATAATCAAGACTCTACTAGACACGGTCTCAGACACTTTCCGAGGACTAATCGCTCGATACCACTTTTGTCACGACTGACCAAGCTCGTGGATCGTGCCCTACCCAGGCACCCTTACGTAAACATCGAGATAATCAGAACATACATGAAACTTATAACATAAAACAACAGAATAAACAACAGTCACCGATGTGGCTACCTTCCCGGACGCATACACGAACGGTTAGCTTGCCTTTCTTTACAAAATGCACCCACAATATGTGACTACGCACCTCTAAGAGTTTTAACATAATCGCTGGCGGGACAGGCCCCGCCATACCTGAATATACATAGCCATGACAACTCCTAACATCTAACCATCTAAAATGCCAACCAGATCCTAAGCTCGCGGATCCACACTGTACCTAAACTCGCGACATGAACGCAGCCCGAAAGTGGGTCATAACAACAGTTAATATGGAAATGTAAATAACGCAAGAATCAAATCATAACTGCATGTTAACGCCCTTTAACTCCAAATCAATCATATATTAACCGCTCTTTCCTTCTTTCGATAAGATTTAACAACATATTCTTACATACTTACTTAAGAGCTTAATCCAACCTTTTTCACATAACTTACATATCTTACATAACATAATCCGCCCATTTGTGGACACGGTGTCTTGATGAATCATGTAACATAATCCGCCCGCCATGGGCCTTGCATCGTGGAATCATATAACATAATCCGCCCGCCTGTGGGGCTCGGTGTCTTGTGGAATCATATAACATAATCCGCCCGCCGCGGCCTGCATCGCGTGGAATCATGTAGCATAATCCGCCCACCGGGGCTCGCATCTTGTGGAATCATGTAGCATAATCCGCCCACCGCGGCTCTGCATCGTGGAATCATGTAGCATAATCCGCCCACCGCGGGCTCGGTGTAAGATGACGTAACCTGGCCTATGTGTAGGCTCGGGGTAATATGGCATAATCCGGCCTATGTGTAGGCTCGGTGTATCTCATAACGTAATCCGGCCTATTTGTAGGCTCGGTGTATTTCCTTACGTAACATTTTAAAACGTATTGTTACCCCTTCTTAAGTCGTTATAACAACTTCCCATAAAGCTATTATAACAACCTTTCATTTTAGAGAACTCAAGGCACTTTTATTCTTACAACATTAGGGAAACTAGACCCAAAAATACCACGCATATACGCATTTAATGTAATCATAAACTTTTTTCTTTTTAAAACTCAAGTCACATACTCTTAAAATCATGTCATCAATACTTTTTGAAATCAAGTCCACAACTTGAAAAATAAAGTTTCATAATCCTTAGAAGACAACCAAAGTTCATAGTCTTAAAACCTTATATCATACATTCTTTAAAATCCACTTACTTATACTTATACAAAACAAATATAAAGTTCCATACACTTCCAAAACCAAGTAACTTATTCTCTTAAAACCATATAACTTTCACTTTTAAAATCAATCCCCTTTTCACATATAAATTCAAGTCATTTTTAACGTAAAATCCACTTACTTACTTTAATTAAATCAAGACACATAGTTTTAAATCAAATCTCATATTTTCCTAACCATTCTTACCAACATCTCCCATAAGACTGGTAAGGACTTAGACAATTTAACATACTTATAACTTAGGATAACTTAGACATAACCCTTACGTAGAGTAAATCAACATACATACTTCTTAACTTCTAAGAATGAAGGAATCATGAAATAATACCACATGTATATTCCATACATAGAACCATGTCTAAAGAAGGAAGAGGTTCACATACCTCGAGACGATTATCGACAAGAGCAAAAGCTCCAAAGTACTTCCACCTGAGCTATTCCATTCTTCAAGTAGGATACGCTATACCTAGTACGTCAACCTATAATGGTCACCATACGTCCATTAACTTCTTATTTCATACGTAGAATATTTTAGGTGCTAAGTCGCTAAATTCTACGGAAAATCTGACAAAGACCTCCTTTGTTTCTACTTACTTTGCCACCTTTTCAAGGCCGAATACAATAACCAAACAGCCCCAATTGGCTCACAATTTCTATAAGGTACTCCAATACAAATGACTAACTAAAAAGCCCCAATTGGCTCACAATTTAGAAAGTAGTCCAATACAAATGAAAAACAAACTAAAAAGTCCAAAATTCGGCCACCTTGAGTTCAACCTTACCAATTCTTATCAAATTTCCATTTCAAACCAAATTGGTAGCATAACATGATATCAAGTCGTATTTGATTATAACAATCCATAATCTCGAAGTAGGTAACATGCGACGATTTCTAATAACGACTAAATTGAAATCCAACTTAACAAGGCTTATATAACATTTCAATTTAGCTACAAGCACTCCATAATACTTATAAACTTCAACTTAACCACTTCATGCTATCAACATGTAAAGCTAACAACAACAATAATAATACATAATCTTGTAACATCTTAAAGGACAAGATTATACCTTAACGATTCTCAAACCAATCTTCAAATCCGAAGTCGTTCCTTAGCAACTTAGAGACTCTCCAAGATACTTCAATCCGCTACTGAGACCCTTAGAACCATACCAACAATTTTCCTTCAAACTCCCAACCAAAACCTAGAAAAGCCATTAGGTTTTCACTTGCGACTAATACGAAAACTCTCTTTTTCCGGATTTTTCTATTGAGATATGCTTACATAACACTCATGAACCTTGGTTTAAAGTGGGGAATTATCGACAAGAAACAAAATTTTTTGTCAGGAAGGGAGCAAACCCGAGAGCAATGCTCTTGAGTTCATCAATTTCTCTTGAAAATTTCAAAGTGTTGGCATTAGTCTTGCTACTAGTAGTATAATATAGGGACATGGAGGGTCAAGATGCAACCATTTGGGTGGCTAGGATGAGCTCTAGCTAAATATCAAGACTAATTGACTCCCTTGACTTGGTCAATTTTGTCAAGCTAATTAATAGAAAGACTTAGTCATCTTAAGGCTATGGTCAATGACCATTTTGGCCATGACATTTTCGTCCAAGCCATAAATAAGGGGGGTGACAAGTGTCGCCCTCCCATTCGTCACAATAATACGCTTTCCGACAAATTTCAAATTTCCGGTAAATTTTTACAAGTCTCAAATCTTAACACTTGTGAGTTCTTACTTACGTTCTTAAAACATGTCCTGTAATTACGGGGTGTAACAATATTACTACAGTGGCACCGATGACAATCCCAATAAACAAGTATCATGCAATCTAAATTAAACAATGGGCCTCGTTACGCATAAGACGTGATTCAAACTCAAAATTATTTTTCAAAGTTCACAGAGTATACGTTAGCATAATAGACCCGTTTATACAAGCTCACCCCCTAATATACATATAGACACAGACGGCTGATATACACATGAAATTAAGATGTAGGAAAACTTAAACAAACAACATGATGCTTATGGCAGTTCACACATATCAGCAGCTTTTGAAAATAGTAAGACTGAGTATTAAATCAACTAAACAGTATACATGTATTAAAACAGATTCTTAAACCAATATAGAAAAGATTTTATGGACTTAAACATACATAACAGTCAACAAAATACTGGATAAATTCACTTAAACATATGAACTAGACTATGAACCGCCATTTACGAATTACATGACCTTAAGGATCTTCCCCTGTTTAAAATGTCTTGATCTAATGCAATAGATAACTTGACACACAAATAACTTTCCTGATGCATCTTTACAGTGAATATAGTCAATCAAACCCATTAGATATCACCATAGGGCAGAAAAAACAACCACAATAACAACCATCAAACATATCACGCACACAAATAGCAAATGAAATTTAAAATGGAAAGGGTGATAAATTTACCTTCTCCGGGCAGCGAACCGAGGCAGTTCTGAAACTGAGAGTATGCGAAATAAAGGGTTTTGGGTTCTTGCTTTGTTCTTTTCTTTTCTAACTGAGGGAAGATTAATGGAGTAAAGTATGAAAGCGAGAGGGTATTTTTTGGGCTCTGAAAAAGTATTTTTTCCTGATGTTTACTGATGTTTTCCCGGATGCCCATTTCATGTGTAGAAATCGATATTTATAGCCCCAATTTGGGTCCGAAAATCAGTACCAAAATCCCAATGATTTATTTCCTTGTTTGGTATGATTTTGAGCGATTTGTGGTGATTCTTATTACGATTTCAATAGGAAGATTTTATGGTAAGTTTTCTTATGGTAAGTTATTATTTTGGGGTTGTTTTGGGAGACGATCTGGTCTTTTGATTTTTGGTAAGCTTCGATATGAGTTTTGGGTGATTTTAGAATTATTTTTACCGATGGGAATGATAGAGAGAGTACGCCGGATTTTCCGGTGGATTTCGTGGGTTTTGAAGGAGCAAGGGCGACGATGATGGGGTCTTGTGTTTAGAGAGGATGAATGGCTATTTGGGTTTGGAAGAGATAAAGGCTGAGAGTATTTGGGCTCCCGGGTATTGGGCTGGGGGATTTTATTTGGTTTGGAATTTTGCTGAAATGGTTTGGTGTGAGGGAAATAAAATATGGGCCATGGACATAAATAAGGTGGATTATTGGGCTTGGATGATTTGGGTGTGGGACTTGTGAGTTTTATTTGGTTTGGGTCCATAATAAAATTAGAAAATTAGGAATGGGCTGTTGGGATATTTGGTTTTGATTATTTTGTGGTATTTTAAAAATATTTTAATTTACCGATTAATAATTGGAAGGGATGGATCAAAATTGAGTGTCAACAACTTGTCTCATTTTTACTGGAGACGATAAAGAGTTTTCAAACAAAGACGTTGACTTATAGCCAATTTTGTCTCGATCACCGAAATTAGTGTAAGGCATATGATTATTGCAAAAGTGTATACAACACATATCAAACATATATATTGCAAAAAAAGCGAGTCCTAACATGCATGGGCCCCCCTTTACGCTAGAGGTAGACCCAAACATCACATATGCAAAATCATGATAAATAGGTCCAAGCCAATGGATTGAAATGCCACTGTTGGAAATAAAGCTGAAATTTCTTGAAATAATAGATAGAAAAATAACAACAATGATCTTAAACTAAATTGCCTATAGTTATGCTGTCGGAGTGATGGTGAGGCTTAGGTCTTGCTAGGTATCGCCCCTACTTCCTCTAAATAGTGTACTATATTCTGAATTTGAGCCCACATGTCTGGAGTGATAACTGTATCCTTGAACTGACATGTCTTTCTCTAAATTCTTGTGCCGATGTCCTCGAAGCCTTGCTCTCCTTAGTCTGCATTGTTGTGATCCTCTCGAAACCATGCTTGATATTCGAGAGTAATTCCTGCTTGGTCGTTTCCAACTTCCAATTGATCAATATTGTCCCATTCATAGAGAATCTTCTTGGCTATGGGGATAATGAAGTCAGGTCCGAACTGGATTTCAGAAGCTCTCATGTCAGCTCTGAGGGGAATTACTTGAATTTGGCCAAACTGTCAGAGTACACGTAGTGAAACGTATGGCTGAAGTCCCTTCAAACCTATCAACTTGATATAATAAAGACCTTTACATCTTATGTAGACATTCTTGGTGCTTGGGAGCAATGGATATTTCCATTGAATCTGATCACTGTTGCGGGATGCTAAATACCTGTAGCAATCATCGGTGCCAACTGGTAACACATAACGCTTTGTCCTATCGTAGAAACTGGATATCTTGTTTGCTTCGCTGAAGCATATATCTGTCATGTTTGAGCGTTGGTAGAAATGCTCCACTGCCCACATTTTCAAGATAAGATTACATCCTTCAAAGAAGTTTGACTCACCACTTTTACATTTATTCAAAGCCCTAAATATTACTGCTAAGACCATAGGTGCCAAAGTGAGTTGTTTGTCACCAACTCTGTCAAAAATCGCCTTAACTACTGAACATATGCACGTACTGATCTTCCCATGCTCAAGTGGGAATAACAGGATCCCTAAGAAAGCCACAACAAATGCGATGGGACGTCTAACCCTCCAATGGTCTGCAGTGTAGGAAAATTCATTCTTAAATAGCTTGTAACTGTCTTGACAACCGTATCTCTCATAAAGGTAGTCTAGATAAACCCAATTGTTTTCAAAATATCGCAATTCTTTGGTATTCTTCAAACCCAAGTAACAGATGAGTTGTTATCCCGACTGGCCGTGTGGGATAACTAGTCTTCTGCCTTGATACACTAAGTTGGTGAAATAGTTGATTTCCTCCAAGGTAGGGATTATCTCAAAATCCTTAAATTTGAAGACGACTCGGTATGGGTCCCAAAATCAGATCAATGCTCTGACTAAATGTTGATCGGGAGAGACATCAAATAGTGAGACGAGGCATCCCAATCTCCTTCTGATTGCCATCTGGCTGCCTAAATCGAATTTCGTCCACCACAACTTTAACTTACTTGGAATCTCATCACCATTCTGATCTGAGGGATAGGTTCCATCTAAAAAGGTAAATATTACAAAAAATGAATATACATTTTCCACTTTGGCATTTCACATCTAGGCTTGGATCCATTTACCATGATCATGCGACACATAATATGTCGTTGGGCCATTAGGTTGTGAAACCCATTGACCAGTTTGGTGTTTTCCTACTTGTGGTATCAATACCAAAGACTGACCCACCTAAGGTGTATGCATGCATGACTTAATATAAAAGGGCGGTATAACTCTATTTTAAGTTTCTAAGATTTGGCTTACTAGACAAGGTTTTTGAGCGGACTACTCGATTGAGAAGGCTACGCGGTGATCAGACGAACCAGTCAACTTTGTGCATGCGCTAACTCTCATAAATTTGGGTATATGAAAGAAATTTTGCGGGTGCGCGAAGCACACCTCACATGTAGTGGGCGATAGTGTGAATTTTCTATAAGAGAGGAAGTATGAGCGGAATGTCAGTTAAGGAAAGTGGTAAAAACAGCAATTACAACAGTTACAAATAAAAGCAATTTACAACACACAAGAAAATTAAATACAAAAAGTAATGCCCAATAATAACCCTAGGTATGTTGTGGTCAAGAACCTGCTTATCCCCAGCAGAGTCTCTATGCTGTCGCGCCTGATTTAGGCCGAAAAAAATAAATTCTCAGCAAATCCTGCCTTTAAAATAAAAATAAAGTGTTAAAAGGGTGCTAAAAATGCAAAAGGGTTCGCGGAGTCGCTGCCTAATTATTTGGGTGAATTAGGATACCTAAATGTTAACTAAGTAAAGTCAACACTAACTCCATTTAAATGATCTACAAAACTTAATGAGATTCTGGGTAAGAGTTCTTTCTTATCCTAAAGGGAAGAGGTTAGACATCCTTTAGGATCCGCTAACTTGCGGTTGTCCGGTCAAATCTAGGTTAATTATTATGCTAAAAATGCATGTTTTAAAGTAAAGATCTTTGTAAGTATAATTATTTAAAAGATGTATTGTGACTTAGTAAGAAATAATGCCTTAGCTACATGAGTGGTTATGCGAGTGAAAGTTATTAAGTTATTTAGTATAACTTAAGCAATGTATGACAAGCTAAAATAATCAACTTAGGTGGAAACCAATTTCTAGTGCAAAACTACCTTCTAATTTATTGAGTCAAGGTCTAACTATTCTAAGTGTAACGTTAGTAGTGCAAAATGAGTTTACAACAAATAAATGGGGGAGAGAGAATCAATAACGACGACCTCGGGAGAATGACAGTATCATCCACGTGCGGTTTGGAATTTCAGATGTGAGACTCGATGATGAACATGGGTATGGATCTTCGTGAGAGTCATGATGAGTCTCATAATAAGACTCTTCAGTTGCTCCAATGCATTGCAAGTAAAAAAAAAGATTAGTATACACTCTAAAATCATATCATGCGCAAAAGGTAGATAAAACTACACGGGTATTAATTAAACACACATATACACATGATGTCTATATTATTACAGTGGCACTGATGACAGGCCCAATAAACAAGTACCTGCAATCTAAATTAAACAATGGGCCTCGTTACGCATAAGACATGATTCAAACTCAAAATTCTTTTTCAAAGTTCACAGGGAATACGTTAGCACAATAGACCCGTTTATACTAGATCACCCCCTAATATACATATAGACATAGACGGCTGATATACACAGGAAATTAAGATGCAGGAAAACTTAAACAAACAACATGATTCTTATGTCAGTTCACACATATCAGCAGTGTTTGAAAATAGTAAGACTGAGTATTAAATCAACTAAACAATATACATGTTATGAAACAGATTCTTAAACCAACATATAAAGCTTTTTATGGACTTAAACATAAATAACAGTCAACACAATAGTGGATATTCCCTTAAACATATGAACTAGACTATGAACCACTATTTACAAATTACATGACCTTAAGGATTTTTCCCTGTTTAAAATGTCTTGATCTAACGCAATAGATAACTAGACATGAAAATAACTTTCCTGGTGCATCTTTACAATGAATATAGTCAATCAAACCCATTAGATATCACCATAGGGTAGAAAATACAACCACAATAACAACCATTAAACATGAAGTTTTACTAGGAAAATTGTGTATTATTTCTTAATCGAAATGTTTAGCAATTAATCCCATATACTCGAACAATAGCCAATTCACTTAAGCACATGCACAAACACACAACAAATGTTAGTATAGGCCTGAACACATTAATACTCACATTCACAAGTAATAACAACAATTCATATTAACTAAACATGTTTAGTAATACGCATAAACCGCGCCATTAATATCACTTAGTATATGCTTAATCAGTCGTACCAAATACATATCATGCACACAAATAGCTAACAAAATTTAAAACGGAAATAGTGATAAATTTACTGTTACACCCCGTAACTCCAGGACATGTTTAAGAGAATGTACGTAAGGAACTCAAGACTTGAAATTGGTACGAAAGGAAGAATTGTTTTTCCGACGGAAAATCTTCCGAACGTCGGAAAGGAAAAATGTTCGTTGAGGAGAATTGGATTCTAAAAATGCATTATTTGTAGAGTATGGAACTTATTATCCTTATGGAAATTTATTTTTATGGATTTTGTCACGTGGGGCCCACCCGAGGAATTTTACGTTTTGTGGGGCCCACGAGGGTTACGGAATTTTATGGACGAATGGGAGGGCGACACGTGGCACCCCTCCCACATGGCTTGGTCAAATTAATGCAAGGGTATTATGGTCATTGACCATGGTAGAAGACCAAGTCTTGCTAATTAAAGAGCTTGACATTGTTGACTAAGTCCAAGGGCCACTTGGCTTGATCTCTTCCCTCCAAACTTAACAAGTGTTATAATCTAGACCCTCCAATGTTTTATATAAGCACACTAGTAGCAAGACTTGTCTTCCAACACTTAGAAAAAATTGAGAGAACTTGTGTGTGCCATTGTGAGCTCTCGGGTTTGCTATGAAAGAAAGAGGAAAATTTTTCGTTTGTGGTTCATTAGCCACAAGACTTTAACCCAAGGTTCATGAGTGTATTGTAAGTGTATCTCAATAGAAAAATCCCGGAAAAAGATGGTTTTCGTGTTAGTCGCAAGAAGAAAACCTAGTTGCTTTTCTAGGTTTTGTTTGGAAGATTGAAGGAAATTTGTTGGTGTTGTTCTAAGGGTCTCAAATAGCGGATTGAAGTGTCTAGAAGAGGCTCTAAGTTGCTAAGGAGCAACTTCGGATTTGAAGTTGGACTAAGAATCGTTGAGGTAATAATATTGTCTCTTAAGTGTTAAAAGATTATATATTGTTGTTAGCCTTACATGTTTGCTAGCATGAAGTATATGTGTTGAAGTTTTATAAGTATTATGGATTGATAGTAGCCTTAAATCCGAAATGTCATTTAAGCCATGTGAAGTTGGATTACAATTTGGTCGTTTATTAGAATCGTCGCATGTTACTTACTTGAAGGTTATAGTAGTTATAATCGATTGCGACTTGATATCATGTTATGCTAACAACTTGGATTGAAATGGAAATTGGATAAGAATTGGAAAAGGACTTTGTGTTGTTGTATATGTTTAGCCAAGAATGGCTTTAAATATGGAACTAGTTTCGTATTAATTTATGGGGCGGAATTTTACACGTCCTGTTAAGGCGTGTAATCCCCTTTGGTTAGCTGAATTGTTGGGCCTTAAATGTGGTGTGTTTGGTTATTGTATTCGGCCTTGAAAAAGGTGGCAAAGTATGAAGAAACAAAGGAAGTGTTGTCTGATTTTCCGTAGAATTTAGTGACTTTGCACTTAGCATATTCTACGTTTGAAGCTAGAAGTTAATGGACGTATTATGGCCATTATAGGTTGAAGTACTAGGTATAGCGTATTCTACTTGAAGGATGGAATAACTATCAAGGTTGAAGTACTTCGGAGCATTTTGCTAATTGTCGATAATCGTCGCGAGTTATGTGAACCTCTTCCTTCTTTAGACATGATTCTATGTATGGAATATACATGTGGTATTATTTCATGATTCCTTCTACTCTTAGAAGTTAAGAAGTATGTATGTTGATTTACTCTACGTAAGGGTTATGTCTAAGTTATCCTAAGTTCTTACCAAGTCTTATGGGGGATATTGGTAAGAGTCGTTAGGAGGTATTTGAAGCCAAGTGGACTTGGCTAATTTACGGCACGAATGAGAATAAGTATCGAACAAGCCATTGCAGTGTTAATAAAGGAAAATGTAATGACCATAAATTATATTAAAACAAGTAGAATTCTCCATCTGCATAAAAGCTAAGATAAGACAAAATTGTATTACATTTTCTAGATCATGGCTGCTTTAATGAGATCATTATAAACAAGTATAACCTATTCACACATATAAGGCATATGTTGCTTAATTTAAAGAGTTTACGTTATGAAGTGTTAAGACTATGAACTACAAAACTTGATTCTAAAAGATAAGGGACTTGAAGTATTTCGAAAGTATAAGTCTCTTGGTTATAAAAAGAATGTATTTGCCTAAGTATAAAGTTAGTATAACGACTTTATGGGAAGTGGGTTATAATAGCTTTATGGAAAGTTAAAAGAGTGATTTACTCTAAGTAATGATAAATGTTTTGAAATAAAGAAAGGCAAATGGATTTAAAAGCATCAATTGCTTAAGTGTTAAGGAAAGAAGTCACTTGATTTAGAAGCCGAAAAATGTATTTCTAAAAGTGTAGTGACTTAGGTAAAATGTAAACAAGCCTTGATACTACGGGTGTTAGTATCTTGGGGTTTTATATGAAAAGGAGTCTTTTGAAAAGAATGTAAGCACATAGTACTTTGGGTTAAATTCCCGGATTTTTATGTGTGAAACGAAAGTGCCATGAGTTTATAAAAATGGAAGTCTAAATGTTTAATGAACTTGCCTATGTTGCTTGTGATAGCTTGGAGTGCAAGTATTATATGTTTACGTTGTCGTGACTCTCAGTTGGAGGGCCGGCTGTCTTGTTGTAAGTTTACTTGGACGTACCGACAGTGATGTGGGATTCCACGGGTATGCTTCCATTATGATTGATCCTTGGACATGCTTATACGATGGGATTCCGGCACGTGACCGGAGGCGGTTAGATTCCTGATTTGTTTTATTACCCATGGCCACGCTTATACGATGAGGATTCCGGCACGTGACCATGCTATGTATGACTATTACTCCATGGGCTAGCTCCCATGAAGACATGTACCACGATGAGGATTCCGGGCATGTTATATTATTACCCACGGGCTAGCTCCCCACGAAGACCGCACTCACGATGAGGACGCCGAGGGCACGTTATGACCATGCTTATACGATGAGGGATTCCGGGGCATGCGGCCACGTTATATATATATATGTGTTGTATATGTGTACGCCGACAGTGAGGTGGGATGCCACGGGCGCGTCACATGGTTATATGTTACACCTACGGTTTACAGTGATGATGTGGGATTCCACGGGCAGGAGATATATATATGTATTGTGTATGTGTACACCGACAGTGAGGTGGGATGCCACGGGCGCGTCACATGGTTATATTTTACACTTATGGCTGTCGGCAGTGATGGGGGATTCAACGGGCACGCTTTGATATTTGTGTGACTTGATCGCGTCCCGCATCGGGTCGTAGTATATGCGTCCCTCCATAAAGGGTCGGATTATGTTATGAAAGATAAGTAAGTTATATGGTAATGAACTTAATGACTTCTCCTAAGTATGTACGTAAGATATGGCTATAACTCTTAATGGAATGGAAAAGATAATGATGAGCAATTAAGTTCATGAGTGGTAATGACACGACGGGATCTGGTATATACTTTTTATACTTGCCCCTGTCATTCTTTTGTACAGTTATGATCTATTTATCGATTTTTATTTCGCTCCATATTCGCAATTGTTATGCGACTTCGCCGGGCTGCGTTCATGTCCGCAGGTTTAGGTATACAGTTGTGGATCCGCGAGCTTAGGATCTTGGTTCAACATTTTGAGATGGCTCTAATGTTCCGAGTCGCATGGCTATGTATATTCAGTGCGCGGGGCCTTGTCCCGCCATAGTATTGGTTCAATTCTTAGAGGTTTTTATTCATCCGGCCGGATGGCTAGAGTTGTTTTACATTGTTAAATGTAGACCGCTTTCGTAATTTTTATGTTATGGCGACCTTATCGGCTTGGCCTTGGTTTAAAGAAAAAAAAAAGTGTTATTTTATCTTCCGCAGCTTTATTATGTTGTATGATTAGCGGTGCTCGGGTAGGAACGATCGCGCCCGGTCGGGTCGTGACAAAAGTGGTATCGAGCGATTAGTCCTCGAAAGTGTCTAGGCATCGTGTCTAGTAAGTCTTGATTATCGGTGTGTTGCGCACCACATCTATAATCGTGAGGTCGCAGACATTTAGGATTGGTTTCCATTCTTCTCACCGAGATCGTGCGATAGAAATGCGGTTGTTAGTGGTCGTCTCTCCTAACGAGTTATGTTGATTGCAGCTACGAAAGGCGATGACCCGGAAGGACAATGTGGATTGTGTATCCAGGTTGGTAATGAGTATAATTGTCACGACCCGACCGGCCACGCGACCGTGCCCTACCAGGCACCTGTTGCATACGCCAGAGAATAGCAATGAACATACATGAAACTTACAAAATAAAATAGCGAGAATTTAAACAACAAAGTTAGCCGATAAGGCTACCTTCCCGACACTTATACATATACATAACAACAGCTTACATCCCTTTCTTTTTACAAACCGACCCACAAATACGTGACTACGCACTCTAAGAATTTAACATAACAACTGTGGCGGGACAGGGCCCCGCCATACCCCTGAATATACATAAGTCTACTACATCAGGGACACCGTACCAAAAGATAAGCCTCCGGAGTGAAAGGAGCTTCTTTCCAAAATCAACAGAGATCCTAAGAGCAAGGATCACCAACCTGGTACCTATAACTGCGGGCATTTAACGCAGCCGGGGTCAGATAACAAAATTTGAGTATGGAATGTAAATAAAATGCAATAACCAAATCATATACGTATAAAAGAATGTCCTTTAACTCACGAAATCAATCATATATTAACCATTCCTTTCATTCTGTAAATAAAACTTAACAACATATTCTTACATACATACTTAAAAGGTTAATCCAGTTTTTGTTCTTTCCACCTAACTTACATATCTTTTCATAACATAATCCGGCCCATTTATGACACGGTGTCGTGGACTCATATAACATAATCCGCCCGCCGTGGGGCCTTGTATCGTGGAATCATATAACATAATCCGCCCGCTGTGGGGCTCGGTGTACCTATAACGTAATCCGCTATTTGTAGGTAGGCTCTCGGTGTATTCATAACGTAATCCGCCTATTTGTAGGCTCGGTGTATTTCATAACGTAATCCGCCTATTTGTAGGCTCGGTGTATTTCATAACGTAATCCGCCTATTTGTAGGCTCGGTGTATTTCATAACGTAATCCGCCTATTTGTAGGCTCTGTATTTCATAACGTAATCCGCCTATTTGTAGGCTCGTGTATTTCATAACGAATCCGCCTATTTGTAGGCTCGGTGTAATTTTCCTTACATAACATTTATAAACCATCGTATTTTTCTTAAGTTGTCATAACAACTTCCCATAAAGTCGTTATAACAACCTTTCATTTTAGAGAACTTAAGACACTTTTATTCTTACAACACTTAGGAAAAGCTGGATCCAAAGATACCACGTCCTTACATACTTAAAAAGAATCATATCGCTTAAAACTTCATAACCCTTAAAAGACGATCAAAGTTCTTAGTCTTAAACTTCATAACATACTTCCTTTAAAAAACCCACTTACTTATACTTATATAACAAAAATATAAAGTTCCATACACTTCCAAAACCAAGTAATTTATTCCCTTAAAATCATATAACTTCAAGTCATTTTCGAACATAAAATCCACTTACTTACTTTAAACAAATCAAGACACATAGCCTTTAAATCAATTCTCATAATTTCCTAACCATTCTTACCAACGTCTCCCATAAGACCTAGTAAGGACTTAGGATAATTTAAAGATACTCTTAACTTAGATTCAACAATGTAAATACTTCTTAACTTCTAAGAGTAGAAGGAATCTTGAAATACTATCACATGGATATTTCATACGTAGGATCATGCCAAAGGAAGAAGAGGTTCACATACCTCGCGACGACTAGCGACAAGCTGCAAAAAGGCTCCAAAGTACTTCAACCTATAATGGCCACAAATGTCCATTAACTTCTTAATTCAAACGTAGAATATTCTAAGTGCTAAGTCGCTAAATTCTACGGAAAATCGGACAGCACCTCCTTTGTTTCTACTTACTTTGCCACCTTTTTTTAAGGCCGAATACAACAACCAAACAGCCCCAATTGGCTCACAATTTAGAAGGTAATCCAATACAAATGAAAAACAAACTAAAAAGTCCAAATTCGGCCACCTTGAGTTCAACCTTACCAATTCTTATCAAATTTCCATTTCAATCCAAATTGGTAGCATAACATGATATCAAGTCGTATTTGATTATAACAATCCATAATCTCTAAGTAGGTAACATGCGACGATTTCTAATAACGACTAAATTGAAATCCAACTTAACAAGGCTTATATTACATTCCGGATTTCCAATGCTACAATCAATCCATAATACTTATACTTTATCATATCAACTTCATGTTGGCAACAAGTAAAGCTAACAACAACAATATACATATATAATCTTGTAACACCCTTAAAAGACAAGATTATACCTTTACGATTCTTAATCCGATTCCAACCAAGTCGCTCCTTAGTAGTTTAGAACCTCTCCAAGACACTTCAATCCACTAATCGAGACCCTTAGAACCATACCAACAACTTCCCTTCAAACATCCTATCCAAAACCTAGAAAACCACTAGGTTTTCACTCATGACTAACCCAAAACTATCTTTTCCGGATTTTTCTATTGAGGTATGCTTACTCTACCCTCAAGAACCTTGGTTTAAAGTGGAGTTGAAAGGACAAGGAACAAATTTTTTTCTTCTATGGACATGAAACCCGAGAGCTATGTGTGGTGCTCATCCAATTTTTGTAAATTTTGCTAAGTGTTGGGCTCTCTCATACTACTAGTAGTATTATATAGGGATACGAGGGTCGAGGTGTGGACAAATGTGAGGCTTGGATAAGTTTCTAATAAAAATCAAGACTTGTGGTCCCATTGACCAAGTCAATAATATCAAGCTCCTCAATCTTGCAAGACTTGTCTTGCTAACAAAGGTCAAATGACCATTTACTCCTTGCTCAATTTCGTCCTAGACAACATAAGGGGGGTGACACGTGTCGCCCTCCCATTCGTCGCAATATTACGTTTTCCGACAATTTCCTAATTCCGATAAATTTTTACGAGCCTCAAATCTTAATACTTGTGAGTTCTTACTAACGTTCTTAAAACATGTCCCGTAAATACGGGGTGTAACATTCTTCCCCCCTTAGAAACATTCGTCCCCGAATGTTCTTTCGGAGCTCAATCTAACATTCCTTGACATTGTCTCATAAACTTGCACTTAGCAAAACCTAGTTATGCCACATATGGCCCTAATATACCACACTTGCATATTTATCCATCACAACCCAAACGAGGAACAATCCAAAGTGTGCATCATCACTATCTACTCACATTCAAGGCCTAAAAGATTATCTTTCGCATTTCCAACTTACTTCTAAAGATACGTACATAATTTCAATATTATCCGCTTCGATACTAAAACATAAAACAACCTTATCATGCATACCAATTTGTAAAGGGTCAAGATATACCGAATTCATGTAGGCGGTTCAAAGGACCGCTAAAATCGGGAACTTCCACCACGACCTTCTCGCCACTACCGCCGTGTGAACATCCCGCCTAGCCATCGGGCGAGAAGAACCCGCAACTGATCCGGTAGGCTGTGCTATCCCTCCTGTAACTTTCCTACTAGGACAATCCCTCATCATATGGCCCTGACGCCACAGTAAACAGCACCGAGCACGGCGACATTCCCGTGGTGATGCCGCCACACTGCGGAACATCGAGGAAGAGTGGCCCCGACTGCCTAGAACCCATGTGCGCATACGAACTGCTCGAGCTCGACCGGCCCCGACTACCCGGCTGATCTAACCCCGCCGTAAGATCGGGAAGGAGCACTCTGGCCGGCCGAATCAGACCTAGCTCGCCGCCGAGGCTCTCCACCGAGCATCACCTCAACCCTCGCTGCCTTAGCCCTCTGGGCTGGCCTTGGTCTGTCGGTCCTCTCTCTCCTCGTCCTCTATCCCCTCGTGCATAGGCTCGCATCCTAGCGATGTCCATACCGGCCAAGAGCCACCCCAAACATGCGGTAATCATACGACGGTTCAGCCCCATCACGTAACGATGAACTCTATCCGCCATGTTAGCTACTATAGTGTGCATGCTCGCCAAGGAGTCAAACTCGTGTACTTTCTAATAGTCCCGCCATTCTGCCTCAAAGTCAAGAACCTATCTACCCGGCTCTCCTCATCTCGTGAGGCAAAAGTGATTCATGGCCTCTCAGAACTCTTCCCAAACAGTGGAAGAGCATCCCCATCTCTCGAAAGCAACCACGACTCAAACCAGCCAACGCAATATCGCGTAACGGTAGAGGCTAATACAACCGACTCAGATCCGAGGCCCTAAGCACTGCATAGTCCGTCAGAGCCGAACGAACTCTCGAGGATCTTCCTCGATCTCGAACCATAAAACTCGTGGACTACAACCGAGAAAATCCCGTATCCTCAAATCGCTCGCTTGGGTTAGCCGCCGCTTCCGCTGGCCGCCTACCACTATGCTAGTCAAAAGCCCGACCGCTCTCCATAATCCCTAAACTCGCTCGGCCGCGAATCGGGGCTCGTACCGGAACCTCTCGAGCTACCGCCGCCGGCCTCTAATACCGGCGTGGCGAACTCGCCGACCCACCTACTACCTCGCATAGTCTGCGTTCGACTCTGGTAACTCTCAAGCACCACCGCGCCTCGCCGCTGCTTTGCCCTTCGCCCCGGTCGCTCCGCGAGGCATAGGTGATTCACATACATAAGAATACGCCGAGAGGATTCAACCTAATAAGATAGCTCTACCGCACGATCTCGCAGAGAAGAATGGAAACCAATCCTAAATGTCCCGCACCTCCTCGATTATAGATGTGGTGCACAACACACCGATAATCAAGACTCTACTAGACACCTCAGACACTTTCCGAGGACTAACTGCTCTGATACCACTTTTGTCACGACCCGACCCCGGGCCCGCGACTGGTGCCCTACCTGGGCACCCTGTTCAGGTATACGTCAGAGAATAGCAGCGGAACATACATGAAACTTACAAAATAAAATAGCGAGAATTTAAACAACAGGTTAGCCGATAAGGCTACCTTCCTGGACACTTATACATATACATAACAACAGCAGTTACATCCCTTTTTTTTTACAAACCGACCCACAACATGTGACTACAGACCTCTAAGAATTTAACATAACAACTGTATGGACAGGGCCCCGCCATACCCCTGAATATACATAAGTCTACTACATCAGGGACACCGTACCAAAAGATAAGCCTCCGGAGTGAAAGGAGCTTCTTTCCAAAAACTGAACAGAGATCCTAAGAGCAAGGATCACCAACCTGGGTACCTATAACCTGCGGGCATGAACGCACTTCGGCGGGGTCGCATAACAAAAATTTAGTATGGAAATGAAATAAAATGCAATAACCAAATCATATCTCAGATAAAAGAATGTCTTTTAACTCCCGAAATCAATCATATATTAACTGCCTTTCATTCTCACAATAAAACTTAACAACATATTCTTACATACATACTTAAAAGGTTAATCCAGCTTTTTGTTCTTTCCACCTAACTTACATATCTTTTCATAACATAATCCGCCCATTTGGACACGGTTATCGTGGACTCATATAACATAATCCGCCCGCGCTCGGTGTCTTGTGGAATCATATAACATAATCCGCCCGCTGGGCTCTGTACCTCATAACGTAATCCGCCTATTTGTAGGCTCCTGTATTTCATAACGCATCCGCCTATTTGTAGGCTCCTGTATTTCATAACGTAATCCGCCTATTTGTAGGCTCTGTATTTCATAACGTAATCCGCCTATTTGTAGGCTCTGTATTTCATAACGTAATCCGCCTATTTGTAGGCTCGGTGTATTTCATAACGTAATCCGCCTATTTGTAGGCTCCTGTATTTCATAACGTAATCCGCCTATTTGTAGGCTCTGTAATTTTCCTTACATAACATTTATAAACCATCAGATATTTCTTCTTAAGTTGTCATAACAACTTCCCATAAAGTCGTTATAACAACCTTTCATTTTAGAGAACTTAAGACACTTTTATTCTTACAACACTTAGGAAAATCGATCCAAAGATACCACGTCCTTACATACTTAAAAAGAATCATATCGCTTAAAACTTCATAACCCTTAAAAGACGATCAAAGTTCTTAGTCTTAAACTTCATAACATACTTCCTTTAAAAACCCACTTACTTATACTTATATAACAAAAATATAAAGTTCCATACACTTCCAAAACCAAGTAATTTATTCCCTTAAAATCATATAACTTCAAGTCATTTTCGAACATAAAATCCACTTACTTACTTTAAACAAATCAAGACACATAGCCTTTAAATCAATTCTCATAATTTCCTAACCATTCTTACCAACGTCTCCCATAAGACCTAGTAAGGACTTAGGATAATTTAAAGATACTCTTAACTTAGATTCAACAATGTAAATACTTCTTAACTTCTAAGAGTAGAAGGAATCTTGAAATACTATCACATGGATATTTCATACGTAGGATCATGCCAAAGGAAGAAGAGGTTCACATACCTCGACGACTAGCGACAAGTCGCAAAAGGCTCCAAAGTACTTCAACCTATAATGGCCACAAATGTCCATTAACTTCTTAATTCAAACGTAGAATATTCTAAGTGCTAAGTCGCTAAATTCTACGGAAAATCGGACAGCACCTCCTTTGTTTCTACTTACTTTGCCACCTTTTTTTAAGGCCGAAAACAATAACCAAACAGCCCCAATTGGCTCACAATTTAGAAGGTAATCCAATACAAATGAAAAACAAACTAAAAAGTCCAAATTCGGCCACCTTGAGTTCAACCTTACCAATTCTTATCAAATTTCCATTTCAATCCAAATTGGTAGCATAACATGATATCAAGTCGTATTTGATTATAACAATCCATAATCTCTAAGTAGGTAACATGCGACGATTTCTAATAACGACTAAATTGAAATCCAACTTAACAAGGCTTATATTACATTCCGGATTTCCAATGCTACAATCAATCCATAATACTTATACTTTATCATATCAACTTCATGTTGGCAACAAGTAAAGCTAACAACAACAATATACATATATAATCTTGTAACACCCTTAAAAGACAAGATTATACCTTTACGATTCTTAATCCGATTCCAAATCCGAAGTCGCTCCTTAGTAGTTTAGAACCTCTCCAAGACACTTCAATCCACTAATTGAGACCCTTAGAACCATACCAACAACTTCCCTTCAAACATCCTATCCAAAACCTAGAAAACCACTAGGTTTTCACTCATGACTAACCCAAAACTATCTTTTCCGGGATTTTTCTATTGAGGTATGCTTACTCTACCCTCAAGAACCTTGGTTTAAAGTGTGGAGTTGAAAGGACAAGGAACAAATTTTTTTCTCTTCTATGGACATGAAACCCGAGAGCTATGTGTGGTGCTCATCCAATTTTTGTAAATTTTTGCTAAGTGTTGGGCTCTCTCATACTACTAGTAGTATTATATAGGGATATGGAGGGTCAAGGTGTGGACAAATGTGAGGCTTGGATAAGTTTCTAATAAAAATCAAGACTTGTGGTCCCATTGACCAAGTCAATAATATCAAGCTCCTCAATCTTGCAAGACTTGTCTTGCTAACAAAGGTCAAATGACCATTTACTCCTTGCTCAATTTCGTCCTAGACAACATAAGGGGGGTGACACGTGTCGCCCTCCCATTCGTCGCAATATTACGTTTTCCGACAATTTCCTAATTCCGATAAATTTTTACGAGCCTCAAATCTTAATACTTGTGAGTTCTTACTAACGTTCTTAAAACATGTCCCGTAAATACGGGGTGTAACAATAATATAGTTGGTATTGTGACATACATCTATACGGAGTTATGTATGAGGGTCAGACGCGTGTTTCCTAGAGTTATTTTAGATTACCAGGAGTTGGTAAAGACTAACTAGATACCGGGAAGGTATGGAACAGTTAATGAATTCTCGCCAAGGTCTTATGCTTTATTTTGAGATAATTGGGGAAGGATGAGTTGTCTGATAGGGTAGTGAACCCTTAAGAAGTCATGTTAAGGAACTTAATGGAATACCATGTTAATATATTAAGCTATGTGGTAGGCTTAAGAGAATTGTACGGATGAGGTCCGTATAGAGTAAGTAATGGTTGTTGTGATCAAGACGACACGATTATGGTATTATGAGAAGTTTTGTACCGTTCTTTGGGATGGTAAGGTAGGCTTGGAGCATGGAAATTGCGAGCCTAAGAATATTGATGATCACGAGACCTTAGATATACAAGGTCTTCTAGAAAGATTTATTATAGACCAAGAAAAGAGTTAAGTGCGACGGGTCGGTGAGGACTGTTACGAGTCGCCCCATAGCTGGAATAGAGTGGGATCGGTTGATAGTAGTTCGCCACGTGGACAGGTCACGAGTGCAAGGCCCAAGTCTAGTTAATTGTTTTACGGGTTCGTGGACACGTTCCACCAGAACCAGGTTGTGAGAGCCAGAAATGGCCGTATGTTGGTTAACAGAGTGTTTGGGGTGGTAATGGCGGGAATACGAGGTTTTCCGGTGATGATCTGATCGTCGACCCAAGTAGACCTAGTAGAGATGATTATGGCGGACTTTGAGGTCATTATGAGTATGGACTAGTTGGCCGTGATTGCCAAGGTTGACATCTTAGTATAAGTATTGTTATGTGGCCGGTGGTAATGTGTTGTATGAAGTGCGATGAGGAGACTATGTCGCTATCTAATTAGATTGGACTCCGAAAGAACATTCGAGGACGAATGTTTCTAAGGGGGGAAGAATGTTACACCCCGTAACTCCAGGACATGTTTAAGAGAATGTACGTAAGGAACTCAAGACTTGAAATTGGTACGAAAGGAAGAATTGTTTTTCCGACGGAAAATCTTCCGAACGTCGGAAAGGAAAAATGTTCGTTGAGGAGAATTGGATTCTCAAAATGCATTATTTGTAGAGTATGGAACTTATTATCCTTATGGAAATTTATTTTTATGGATTTGGTCACGTGGGGCCCACCCGAGGAATTTTACGTTTTGTGGGGCCCACGAGGGTTACGGAATTTTATGGACGAATGGGAGGGCGACACGTGGCACCCCTCCCACATGGCTTGGTCGAATTAATGCAAGGGTATTATGGTCATTGACCATGGTAGAAGACCAAGTCTTGCTAATTAAAGAGCTTGACATTGTTGACTAAGTCCGTGGTCACTGCTTGATCTCTTCCCTCCAAACTTAACAAGTGTTATAATCTAGACCCTCCAATGTTTTATATAAGCACACTAGTAGCAAGACTTGTCTTCCAACACTTAGAAAAAATTGAGAGAACTTGTGTGTGCCATTGTGAGCTCTCGGGTTTGCTATGAAAGAAAGAGGAAAATTTTTCGTTTGTGGTTCATTAGCCACAAGACTTTAACCCAAGGTTCATGAGTGTATTGTAAGTGTATCTCAATAGAAAATCCGGAAAAGATGGTTTTCGTGTTAGCCGCAAGAAGAAAACCTAGTTGCTTTTCTAGGTTTTGTTTGGAAGATTGAAGGAAATTTGTTGGTGTTGTTCTAAGGGTCTCAAATAGCGGATTGAAGTGTTTAGAAGAGGCTCTAAGTTGCTAAGGAGCAACTTCGGATTTGAAGTTGGACTAAGAATCGTTGAGGTAATAATCTTGTCTCTTAAGTGTTACAAGATTATATATTGTTGTTAGCCTTACATGTTTGCTAGCATGAAGTATATGTGTTGAAGTTTTATAAGTATTATGGATTGATAGTAGCCTTAAATCCGAAATGTCATTTAAGCCATGTGAAGTTGGATTACAATTTGGCCGTTTATTAGAATCGTCGCATGTTACTTACTTGAAGGTTATAGTAGTTATAATCGATTGCGACTTGATATCATGTTATGCTAACAACTTGGATTGAAATGGAAATTGGATAAGAATTGGAAAAGGACTTTGTGTTGTTGTATATGTTTAGCCAAGAATGGCTTTAAATATGGAACTAGTTTCGTATTAATTTGTGGGGCGGAATTTTACACGTCCTGTTAAGGCGTGTAATCCCCTTTGGTTAGCTGAATTGTTGGGCCTTAAATGTGGCGTGTTTGGTTATTGTATTCGGCCTTGAAAAAGGTGGCAAAGTATGAAGAAACAAAGGAAGTGTTGTCCGATTTTCCGTAGAATTTAGTGACTTTGCACTTAGCATATTCTACGCTGAAGCTAGACGTTAATGGACGATATGGCCATTATAGGTTGAAGTACTAGGTATAGCGTATTCTACTTGAAGGATGGAATAGCTATCAAGGTTGAAGTACTTCGGAGCATTTTGCTAATTGTCGATAATCGTCGCGAGGTATGTGAACCTCTTCCTTCTTTAGACATGATTCTATGTATGGAATATACATGTGGTATTATTTCATGATTCCTTCTACTCTTAGAAGTTAAGAAGTATGTATGTTGATTTACTCTACGTAAGGGTTATGTCTAAGTTATCCTAAGTTCTTACCAAGTCTTATGGGGGATGTTGGTAAGAGTCGTTAGGAGGTATTTGGAGCCAAGTGGACTTGGCTAATTTACGGCACGAATGAGAATAAGTATCGAACAAGCCATTGCAGTGTTAATAAAGGAGAATGTAATGACCATAAATTATATTAAAATAAGTAGAATTCTCCATCTGCATAGAAGCTAAGATAAGACAAAATTGTATTACATTTTCTAGATCATGGCTGCTTTAATGAGATCGTTATAAACAAGTATAACCTATTCACACATATAAGACATATGTTGCTTAATTTAAAGAGTTTACGTTATGAAGTGTTAAGACTATGAACTACGAAACTTGATTCTAAAAGATAAGGGACTTGAAGTATTTCGAAAGTATAAATCTCTTGGTTATAAAAAGAATGTATTTGCCTAAGTATAAAGTTAGTATAACGACTTTATGGGAAGTGGGTTATAATAGCTTTATGGAAAGTTAAAAGAGTGATTTACTCTAAGTAATGATAAATGTTTTGAAATAAAGAAAGGCAAATGGATTTAAAAGCATCAATTGCTTAAGTGTTAAGGAAAGAAGTCACTTGATTTAGAAGCCGAAAAATGTATTTCTAAAAGTGTAGTGACTTAGGTAAAATGTAAACAAGCCTTGATACTACGGGTGTTAGTATCTTGGGGTTTTATATGAAAATGAGTCTTTTGAAAAGAATGTAAGCACATAGTACTTTGGGTTAAATTCCCGGATTTTTATGTGTGAAACGAAAGTGCCATGAGTTTATAAAAATGGAAGTCTAAATGTTTAATGAACTTGCCTATGTTGCTTGTGATAGCTTGGAGTGCAAGTATTATATGTTTACGTTGTCGTGACTCTCAGTTGGAGGGCCGGCTGTCTTGTTGTAAGTTTACTTGGATGTACTGACAGTGATGTGGGATTCCATGGGTATGCTTCCATTATGATTGATCCTTGGACATGCTTATACGATGTGGGATTCCGGCACGTGACTGTGAGGCGTTAGATTCCTGATTTGTTTTATTACCCATGGTCACGCTTATACGATGAGGATTCCGGCACGCGACCATGCTGTATGACTATTACTCCACGGGCTAGCTCCCACGAAGACATGTACCCGATGAGGATTCCGGCATGTTATATTATTACTCCACGGCTAGCTCCCATGAAGACTGCGCCTCACGATGAGGATGTCGAGGCACGCGTTATGGCCATGCTTATACGATGAGGGATTCCGGGGCATGCGGCCACATTATATATATATATATATATATATATGTGTGTGATGTATATGTGTACGCCGACAGTGAGGTGGGATGCCACGGGCGCTGATCGGTGTATTTTATATACACCTTTTGAGTCTGTCTAGTTAGTCTTTTGTCCCGTTTTGTACATACAAAGTGTCGTATTAGGATAGATTTTCTTTCTTTTGAGTCAAAGTGGCTAAAGTGGCCAAATGGCGGAAAAGGAGCGAAAGAGGGAAAAAGAGTACTAGAGCCGAAAGCGGAGAAAGTGGCAAACGAGGTGAAATCGACTGCGCGGGCGCCTCCCAGATCGAAGCGGGCGGCGCTATTATTGAGAAGTGCGAAGATCAGCGCCGCGCGCCTGAGACGAGAGCAGTGCGGCGCTAAACATCCGAGAAGCCACAGAGTTGCAGCGCGCGCTCGCATGCCAGACATCGGGCCGCGCCAAAACACCCGGTATTGCAGAACTTTAGCGCGCGCGCGCCATCTGCGAGGCAGCGGCGCCGACGGAAAAATTAGGTCTTTTGACGGATTTTTGGGCCAACTGCAAGGAAAAGAGGGAGACGTTTAAACCTATAAAGGAGAACCTCAGGCGGTTTTCAAGGTTCCTTTCTTGCCAAACACAAGGTTTTCTTGCCTAGGAGATTGGAGACCTAAACATTAGTAATTTCTTTTCTTTTTCCTTTCTTTAATTCAGTTTTTGCATGATGAACTTTGAATTAGTTCTTGTCATATTCATGGCTAGGAACTAATTCTCTTATAGGGCTTTCTATGTTGAATTCTTGAACCTTATGTTATAAAGTAATGCATGCTTATGGTTATTATTCTTATTGAGAGATCTATCCAATAATTGAGTTGAATTCTTGGTAGCTAATTGACAACTAGTTATCACTATATGATTTCTAATCAGATTCTGAAAAGGAGGGATTGTGAATATGCTGTAAGTTGGGTGACGGTCTTGAATTGGGGATGAAAATACCTCAATTAGATTTGTAAGCGTTGATGAGAGGCTTAACAACCCTAATTTTGCGCATCGCGTGACGGCCAACTAGGTTTTTGTGCTTAATCCTCCTATAGAGTTACCCTTATCGAAAGTTAGGTAAGGAACAATCTGGGTTGAGTGTTTATATAACCCTAACGGGAGTATAAAACGATTTCAGAAACCCGCTTTCTCCAAAAGAAGAACACCATAAGTAATGCATTAGTAAGTAACATATGCGGATAGTAAGGATACATGAAGCCCTATTCTCATCACATCCGAATTAAATCTTTATATTTAATTAGCTTTTATAATTCTTAGTCATAAACAACCAATCACTCATTAATTCACCAAATAGATACTAGAAAATAGACAACCGATACTTGGACCCTAATCCTGAGGGCGATATTCTGGTCTTATCTAAGACTATACTACTTGATACGATAACGTGCACTTGCGTTTAAAGTGTGTGCATATTACGCGCATCAAGTTTTTGGCGCCGTTGCCGGGGATTAGGCAATAGTTCAATATCAAATTATCTATTTTTAATTTCTAATTTGGATTTAATTTTTCATTTTTTATTTATTTTTAGTTTTTACGAAAATTCGAGGTGCCGTGATTTCTTTGTTGGTTTTGATTCGTTCAGGAACACTTTAGATATGGATTTTTACTGTCCATATGATAGAGAGCCAACCATAGAGGAACAGAGGGAGGAATTACGAGAAACCCTACTTAGTCTCACGAGGCGCCAAGCTCAGTTCATGGACGAAATGAGGTCGGGCATAAAGAGGTTGGAAACAGAAATAGCAGAACTCGCGGTCATATTCAACAGCGAACCGCAAGAAGAGCAATCTGCATCTGAGCTAAGCAATGAGGACACACAATGTCAGACAATTGACCTGAAGGAGGCCGAATCAGGAGAAAGAGAAAGTTCACAGCAGCTGCAGAGCCGCGGCGCCTCTGATCAGGGCCGCGGCGTCGAGGATTCTGAGGCAGTGCAGGAGATAGTACAGCAAGTTCTGGTCTCCAAACAAGCAGCAGAAAGTGAGGCCGCGCGCCTAAGATCGAGCCATGGCGCCAGATCCGTAAATTGAGAAAATAGCACCAAAGAAGGGTAATCGCACTGTGATGATACCATATCCCCGAAGTTAAAAATGCACTCTTGACAAGCAATTCTCCGATTCGTAGGTTCTCAAACAATTGCAACTCAATATCCCGTTTATGGAAGCACTAGAACAATGCCGAGCTACGTCGAGTTCATGAAAGATGTGCTTAGCAAAAGAGGAAGATAGAGGATTACGAAGCGGTGATGCTAATCAAGAATGTAGTGCCGTCCTACGAGACAACTACCTGGTTACAAGACCCTGGGAGCTTTACCATCCCATGCACTATTGGAAAGTTTGAATGTCAAAAGGCACTGTGCGACCTGGGAGCAGGCATAAATCTGATGCCCTATCTAGTTTTCTACAAACTAGAAACGGGAGAAATCAAACCTACAAACATCACTCAGCCTAGTGACAGCTCAATTGTTCATCCGAGAGGAGTCATCGAGGATATACTAGTAAAAGTGGACAAGTTCATCCTCCCGCCGATTTCATTATCTTAGATATACAAGATAACGATGGAATACCTATCATATCAAGTGCACCTTCTTAGCCACGGGATGTGCTCTCATTGATGTTCAAAAAGGGAATGAAGCTTCGAGTAGATGAAGAAGAGGTAACTTTTAACGTTCTTCAAACAACAAGTTTTCCAGAGGCCAAAGATAACTGCTCAGCCATTGATCTTATCGAAGAGACAATGTCAAACAAAGAGTTCGAATATGAGGGATACGCTTGAAGAAGTACTGACCACATGGGATGATGATAGTAAAAACGATCCAGGTCGATGGAGTATGCAAATTGGATGAATGCTTATGAAAAATGGGATACAAGGACAAAGAAATACGGTGAGTCGACGTACCGGAAAGATCATTACCATCCACAGAGAAGGCCCGAGTTAGAGTTAAAAATCTTACCTAATCATCTACAATACCAATACCTAGGTGAAGAGAAAACCACGCGTTGATCATTTCATGCCACCGCCCACCAAGAAATTGATAAATGCTAAGAGTACTAAAGAATCAGCGGGCTATTGGATGGACATTAGTAGACATAAAAGGACTAAGTCCATCAACAGTAATGCATAAGATCCGCCTAGATGAGGAGAGAAGACCATCCATCGAAGCCCAGAGGCGACTGAACCCAAATATGAAAGAGGTAGTAAGGAAAGAAATCCTAAAATGGCTCGATGCAGGAGTGATTTACCCCATATCTGATAGCACGTGGGTAAGTCCAGTACAAGTGGTGCCGAAAAAAGGTGGAATAACAGTGGTGGCTAACGAAAGAAACGAACTCATTCCCTCGAGAACAGTCACCGGTTGGAGAATATGCATTGATTATCGCAAGTTGAATAAAGCAACGAAAAGATCACTTCCGTTGCCATTCCTAGATCAAATGCCGACAGACTGCAGGCACAACTACTATTGCTTTTGGATGGATACTCGTGGTATCACCGATTGCAATAGCCCCGTAAGATCGTGAAAGACGACATTTACTTGCCCTTTTGGCACATTTGCATTTAGAAGAATGCCATTTGGACTCTGCAATGCACCTGCTACTTTTCAAAGATGTATGATGGCAATTTTCTCAGATATGGTAGAGAGAACTATAGAGATCTTTATGGATGACTTTTCGGTCTTTGGAGCATCATTTGATGAATGTTTAAGGCATCTAAGCGATGTTGAGCGGTCTGCGAAGAATCTAACCTTGTGCTAAATTGGGAGAAGTGTCACCATAGTAATGAAGGAATCGTCTTGGGGCATAAAATATCAAACCAAGGTATTGAGGTAGACAAAGCAAAGATTTCGATGTCGAAAATCTACCACCTCCAAAGATCAACAAAAGGAGTCGAAGTTTCTTGGGCATGCAGCATGTAAGATTCATCAAGGACTTTTCAAAGGTCTCAAAGCCCCTCTCCACATTGTTAATGACGGGGGTAGCCTTCGACTTCAATAAAGAATGCTTATCCGCATTTCAAACGCTCAAGGAGAAGCTTACCTCAGCACCTATAGTCACTGCACCAAATTGGGAGCTCCCATTGAACTCACGATGCAAGCGACTATGCAATGGAGCAAGATTTGGACGTAGAATCGACAAGGTATTTAGATCCATTTACTATGCTAGTAAAACTCTAAATGACGCACAATTAAATTATGCAACCACGGAAAAGAACTACTAGCTATAGTATATGCGTTTGAGAAATTCGAGCCATACTTGATTGGAAATAAAGTGATAGTATACACTGACCACTCTGCTATAAAGTACTTAATGACAAAGAAGGATGCAAAGCCTCGTCTCATTCGATGGGTCCTACTTCTACAAGAATTTGACGTAGAGATTCGTGATAAGAACAGAGAATTGATTGCACCACTTGTCCGATTGGAGAACACGAAGCCGAATACGAGGATGTGCAAATAAATGATCACTTTCCGCATTTAACAACCTGTTTGAGTAAGTATGAATTCTAATTTACCTTGGTACGATTTTGTTAACTTTCTTGCAGACTAAAGTTCTACCCCGGGCTTGTCAAGACAAAGAAATGAAGAGGTTTTATTCGAGGTAAAACATTACTATTGGGAAGAACGATGCTATACAAACACGTGTCGACCAAGTCATCAAAGCGATGTGTACGAGGAAGAGATGCACTGTTCTCACCCACCGCCACACCTTAGCATGTGGTGGACACTTTGGGGCATCAAGAATACGCAAAGGTATTGCAATGCGGATTCTATTGGCAAACTCTCTTCAAGGACGCCACACCTTTGTGCAGATGTGATAATTGTCAAAGAACAGGAACATCTCAAGACGAAACGAGATGCCTTCGCAGGATATTGGAAGTAGAACTATTCGATGTGTGGGAGTTGATTTCATGGGACCATTCCCGCCATCTTTTGGATATCAATATATCCTTCCGCGATGAACTACGTGTCCAAATGGGTAGAAGCGATGGCCACCAAAGAAAACGACAAGAAACTGCAAAAATTTCTCCGTAAGAATATTTTCACAAGGTTCACACCAAGAGCTCTTATCGGTGAGCCATTTCGAAGGAGCCAGTTACTGCTTTCCCGGATATGGAGTTTACCATCGCACTACACCGCACCATCCTCGCTAATGGGCAAGCGGAAGTGTCAAAGAGAAGTGAAAAAGCATATTGGAAAAGATCAGGCAGAACGGCGAGGAAAGACTCGATCAAATTAGATGACGATTATGGGCATACCGACAGCATTCAAAACACCAATTGGTATGTCACCTTATAAATTAGTTTTGGTAAAGCATCATCCGCGATGGGAGTTGGAACACGAGCATATTGGGCAATGAAGAAGTTGAACATGGATACCACGGCGGGACAAAGGAGGCTACTACGGTGAGCGAATTGGATGAATTCCACAATGCCTATGAGAATGCAAAGATCTGCAAGGAACGAACGAAAGCATGGCACGATAAGAATTTGATACCAAAAGATTTTCAAGAAGGACAACAAGTGTCGCTATTCAACTCAAGGTTGAGATTGTTTCCGTGCAAATTAAAATCACGTTGGGAGGACCATACAGTGGTAAGAGTATTCCCATACGGAGCAATTGAAATAAAAGGGAGAGAGGGAGCCGCCTTCAAAGTAAACGGACAGAGGTTAAAACCCTACCTAATCGATGAAATGGAATACATGAACTTGGTAACTTCTCAATCCCTGAAAGAATAAGGAACGTGCGTCCGGCTAAAAGACGGTAAAGACAGCGCTTGTTGGGAGGCAACCCAACGGTTTTTTTAATTATGTTATTTTAATTTCTGTCGTTATTTTATTTTAGTTTGTCTAAGAACAGTCTCACGGTATTGGATCTTGTTGTTTTGTGATTGACAGGTACAAGAAATTAAACCGGGGGACGAAATAAACTGAAGAAAAGCAAGGATTTCCAGAGAAGCGTAGCGCGCGTAAGGGTCGCGCGCCAAAAGATCGAACAGCTCGAAGTTTAGAGCCGCGCTCTGTGGCGAGGCAGCGGTGGAATTCCGAAAGTTGGCGAAATTTAGGCGCGCTTCACTGAGCGAGCAGCGGCCGAAAGTCCCGGCGAGCGCAGATGTTTGGCCGCGGCCAAAGCGTGGCCGCGCGCCGGCGGAATCGAAATTTAAAACGCAAAACTGCACCGCCTTTGTGACGAGAGCACCACCAAGAAGAGCAGCAGCAGCAGCAGAGGCCGCCATGGATGAAGATGAGCACGAAATAGGGCTCACATGAGGCGGTGACCACCACCGCCAACCACAAGAGCAGAACCTTCAGAGCCCACATAGGGCAATTGTACCAACACTGGAAGGAGATGATGCAGACCTTGCAAACAATAGTACAAGGACAGCAAGAAACAAGACAACAAATCGACGAGCTGAGTGCCTTGTTCAACCAATGGTCGATGCATTATCCACCGCCACCACCACCATTTTAGCCAAAGTTTGTAAGTGTCGTTTTCATTTACTGTCTTTGAGTCTACACACATTGGGGGCAATGTGTGATTTAAGTTCGGGTGTGTTTTTGTGTTTTAGTTTTATTTGTGTGTCATGTTATGTTTTAATTAAGTCTTTTTATTTGTTTCATGTTTATTTTGAGTCACCAAAATTTTTCTTTTTTGAGTCATAATTGCCTGTCAAAGATCATGTATGCTGTAGTTGCTAGAAACACCTAGTGAAGTAAGGTGGAATAATGTAAAGGAATGGAAGCAGCTATCTAAACACTTAGGTTAGAGATGCCAAAAACTCACATAATCTGTCTATTTGGAGTCTCTTGCTTGAGTTATGTATGCTAAATGATAAATGCTTATGTGTTATCGCTTGCTATTTGAGGCGAAATAGTTAGGATATGCATGTTAGGGAGATGACTCAGGCATTTCTTTGATAGCCAATTCTTACCATTCTTTTCTATCCCGTACTTTAAAAATATCACTAGTTAGCCCCATTGAGCCAAAAATTTGAAACTTCTTCTTTGACACCCTATATTCCCACAAAGTGTACCATAAGTGAAATTATGAAACAGTAGGAGTACATTGTGTTAAAAAGAAAACAAAAAGAATGAATAAAGTCTGTTGCACCCCAATACAAAAGTAATAAGAAATAGGCAAAAGCCTAAGTTTGGGGGTGCTTGTCATTATTATATACTTCATTCTTCCAAAACAAAAGAGGGGAAGGATAGAATTGAAGTGAAGTAAAGAATCAAAAGAAAAAGGGGAAAAATTGAAAAGCCAAAGAGCTTATGGTACAGAAAAATGAGCCTAAATGCCTATCTTTACCAACCCCTACCTAAGCCTACATTACAACCCCCAAAGTCCTGAAGATCTCTTCTATGTATATCCAGAATTAGTGGAGAATAGCAAGTAAGCATGCCATAGGAATTTTTGAATTTATATGCATACTTGAGTACACTGACTTCCATTTAAGCATGATAAGTATGAGTTTGCGAAATATCTAGCTCAATGTGTTGAAATTCCATGCTATATGTTCCTGCATATTATTCTGCTAACCTTCATGTGTTTCTAGTTAACATTCATGCAGCAAAAGTGATCAATGGCAGGGAGTCTGTTTATTTTTCTTTGTTGATTTTCTTATTTATTGAGTCTGTCATTTTATTGTATTTCTTTCTATCTTTGCTCGAGGGCGAGCAAAGGTTAAGTTTGGGGGTATTTGATCGGTGTATTTTATATACACCTTTTGAGTCGATCTAGTTAGTCTTTTGTCCCGTTTGTACATACAAAGTGTCGTATTAGGATAGATTTTCTTTCTTTTGAGTCAAAGTGGCTAAAGTGGCCAAATGGCGAAAAGGAGCGAAAAGAGGGAAAAAGAGTGAGGTACTAGAGAAAACTGAGAAAGTGGCAAACGAGGCCGAATCTGCACTTGTCACGCCTCGCTGGCGAAGCGGGCGCGCTATTATTCGTAGAAGTGCGAAGATCCAGGCGCGCGCGCCTGAAGACCGAAATGGCCGCGCGCTAAACATCCGAGAAGCCACAGAGTGCAGTACCGCGCCTCGACAGCAGATATAAGGGTCGCGGCGCCAAAAAACCCTAAGTATTGCAGAAATTTAGGCGCCGCGCGCCATCTCAGGCGCGCGCCGACGCGAAAAATTAGGTCTTTGACGGATTTTTGGGCCAGCTCGCAGGGAAAAGAAGGGAGACGTTTTAAACCTATAAAAGGAGAACCCTAGGCAGTTTTCAAGGGTTCCCTTTCTTGCCAAACACAAGGTTTTCTTGCCTAGGAGATTGGAGACCTAAACATTAGTAATTTCTTTTCTTTTTCCTTTCTTTAATTCAGTTTTTGCATGATGAACTTTGAATTAGTTCTTGTCATATTCATGGCTAGGAACTAATTCTCTTATAGGGCTTTCTATGTTGAATTCTTGAACCTTATGTTATAAAGTAATGCATGCTTATGGTTATTATTCTTATTGAGAGATCTATCCAATAATTGAGTTGAATTCTTGGTAGCTAATTGACAACTAGTTATCACTATATGATTTCTAATCGATTCAAAAATGAGGATTGTGAATATGCTGTAAGTTGGGTAGACGGTCTTGAATTGGGGATGAAAATACCTCAATTAGATTTGTAGCGTTGATGAGAGGCTTAACAACCCTAATTTTGCGCATTGTGCGTGACGGTCAACTAGGTTTTTGTGCTTAATCCTCCTATAGAGTTACCCTTATCAGCGAAAGTTAGGTAAGGAACAAATCGGGTTGAGTGTTTATATAACCTAACGGAGTATAAAACGATTTAAGAAACTCCGCTTTCTCCAAAAGAAGAACACCATAAGTAATGCATTAGTAAGTAACATAAGCGGATAGTAAGGATACATAGAAGCCCTATTCTCATCACATCTGAATTAAATCTTTATATTTAATTAGCTTTTATAATTCTTAGTCATAAACAACCAATCACTCATTAATTCACCAAATAGATACTAGAAAATAGACAACTGATACTTGGACCCTAATCCTAGAGGACGATATTCGGTCTTATCTAAGACTATACTACTTGATACGATAACGTGCACTTGCGTTTAAAGTGTGTGCATATTACGCGCATCAGGCGCGTCACATGGTTATATGTTACACCTACGGCTGTCGGCAGTGATGTGGGATTCCACGGGCAGGAGATATATATATATATTGTGTATGTGTACGCCGACAGTGAGGTGGGATGCCACAGGGGCGTCACATGGTTATATTTTACACTTATGGCTGTCGGCAGTGATGGGGGATTTAACGGGCACGCTTTGATATTTGTGTGACTTGATCGCGTCCCAGATTGGGCCGGGTAGTATATGCGTCCCTCCATAAAGGGCTGAATTATGTTATGAAAGATAAGTAAGTTATATGGTAATGAACTTAATGACTTCTCCTAAGTATGTACGTAAGATATGGCTATAACTCTTAATGGAATGGAAAAGATAATGATGAGCAATTAAGTTCATGAGTGGTAATGACACGGCAGGATCTGGTATGTACTTTTTATACTTGCCCCTGTCATTCTTTTGTACAGTTATTATCTGTTTCTTTTTATTTCTTCCATATTGCACTTTTGTTATCGACCCTTCTCGGCCTGCGTTCATGTCCGCAGGTTTAGGTACACAGTTGTGGATCCGCGAGCTTAGGATCCTGGTTCAGCATTTTGAGATGGCTCCAATGTTCCGGAGCTGTCATGGCTATGTATATTCAGGGGTACGGCGGGGCCTTGTCCCGTCATAGTATTGGTTCAATTCTTAGAGGTCTGTATTCATCTGTGGGCTGGACTGGCTAGAGTTGTTTTTACATTGTTAAACAGTGTAGACCCTTTCGGGTAATTTTTTATGTTATGGCAGCCTTATCGGCTTGGCCTTGGTTTAAAGAAAAAAAAAGAGTGTTATTTTATCTTCTGCAGTTTATTATGTTGTATGATTAGAAGGGTGCTCAGGTAGGGCACCAGTTGCGGCCCGGGGTCGGGTCGTGACATTTACCTTCTCCGAGCAGCAAACTGAGGCAGCGTATCAAGTCGTCGATCAACTCGGAGTTTTGTTGCTATGCGATTTGAAAGGGAAGGAAGTTTTGATTTGATTTTACTTTTAATCGAATTGGTTTAGTCCAGACCGACAAGATGTGTCACGACCGAACCCGGCCGTGATCGTGCCTACCTGCACCCTAGTGATACAACATCGAGAAAATCAATGGAAATAAAAACATGAACATGAATTAAGAGAAAAGATAAATAAACAAAGCAACCAAAACAGTTGCCTTCATCATATATACATAAATACCGAACGGTTATCCTTTTACAAACCCCGCCCACAACAAAGACCTCTAAGATTTTTATACAGCCTATGACGGATGTGGCCCCGCCATACCCCGAATGTATAAGAATCTACAGACTGGTAACATACCAAAAGATAAGCCTCCAAGGAACGGAGCTTCCCAATACGTTGAAAGGTGATCCTAAAGCGGGGATCGATACCGATGTACCTTTTACTCATGCGGCATGAACGCAAATCAAGGAGGTCAAGACAACAGTACCAAGTATGTGAAATCAGAAATATCGTAAATGAAATCATAATAGTCTATATAAAGCGGAGACATGTATGATAACCAAACTACGATTCACAACATAGAAGCGGTCATGTCAAGTCGTGACTCACGCCTCAAAGTCATCCTCACGCCCGTGGAACTTCTTCCTCACCGCCATCTAGGTACAAATCATGTGATACGTATATCGTGTCTCGCCCATCTTATGGACCCAATATAGAAACGTGTGGAATACATTCCGGATGAACCGGAGTCGATGAAATACATTCCGGATGAGCCGAGTCAAGTGATATACATTCCCGGATGAACCGTAATCAAGTGAAATACATTCCCGGATGACCCTAATCAAGTGAAATACATTCACGGATGACCCGAATCAAGTGAAATACATTCGGATGAGACCCGTAATCAAGTGAAATACATTCCGGATGACCCAGAATCAAGTGAAATACATTCCTGGATGACCGTAGTCGAGTAGAACACGACTTGCACCACAAGGCTATCACACGTAACATGGTCAAGTTTCATAACAACAAGCATAAGCAAGTTACACACGACTCAAGGTACTTTCATTTTATGTCAAAGTCCGGATTTTAACCTTAAAGTACTACGTCCGTTAAATTCCTTTAAGATCCATTTCTTTTACAAAGGTCACCCGATACCCGTGAGTATAAAATTTGAGTGACTAACATTGTTAAGTAAACCAAAATGCTTTCCTTTGTAAAATCAAGTAACAACCTTATTTTCCAAACGTTCAAGTTTGCCTAATTTCAATGCTCAAGTTTCTCATTTTAGAAAAAGGTTTCAGAGTTCATAGTTTTAAATCCTTTAAAACATAATTCTCCTTTAAACGCTTTGAGAAACCTATGTCTTATAAGTGAGTAGGTTATTCTTGTTTATAATCAATCTTATTAAGCACGTGATCTAGAAATGTCATTTTGTCTCATCTTAGCTTCTATGCAGATGGAAGTTTCTACCGGTTTTAATAATACTAAATCTGTCCAAAACATTTCCTTTTATTAACGCCGCGGTGGTTTGTCGATACACATTCTGATTCAAATCAAGAAACATTTTTAAGCCGTTATACCTAACTTCCCATAAAGCTAGTATAACTCTTAAGTTTCCAAAACCAAGTATTACTTCTTCTCTCAAAATGATTCAAAATCTTTTGAAATACTTCAAGTTCTTTATTATCACATAGCCACGCTTATAGTTCAAACTGGTTACCTCTTAAAAACCACAAGTACTTTCTTACCTACATAAAGTCGTTATAACCAACTTCCCATAAAGCCGTTATAACACTTTATGTTTCAAACCAATCAAATACATTAAACATATGTACGCTCACCGTACTACATAGTTATACACATATCATGCTAGAACAAATAGAAGAGGTTCACATACCTCGCGACGATTATCGACTAATAGCAAACGCTCCAAGTACCTCAAACCGCGGCTACACTCTCACCAAGCAGATCACCCACACGTAGTACTACAACCTATAGAGGCCACAAAGCGCCTATTAATATCTTTAGATCCCGACGTAGAATATTCTACGTAAAAATTCGGAAGACTCTCCCCGCAACAACGTAAATCTCCTCCTCTATCGAGGCCGGCTACCAAGCCAACGGGGTTAACACGTCTAACCGACGTGTACAATTCTACTACACAGAATGTTACACAAGTCTACCGTAATACGTCCCATGTAATTACGTCGATTCTCTTCTTTAAATTCAGCTTAAGTCGCAAGACATTGCCGTAAGTATTATTCAGCTTAAGTCAAAAGACATTGCCGCACAACTATGTTCAGTTCTATATATAGTATACTTAACTATATACTCCTACAACATGTAATTTCCAATTACAAATGTAAGGTCAAGAATGTTTACCTCGATAAGCCCAAAATTATCCGAGTTTATATGTCGATCTGAACAACGCTTAGCTCCTACTCCGGCGCCCAACTGCTCCAACCAACCCTTAGAAGTTCTAACCAACTTCTACTTATGACTTCAACTACGGTGAAGATTTACTTAGGGTTTCGTTTTTGTGATGAGGAAGTATAATAGTATTTTCGAGCTTTTGTAAAAGTGTAACCTTGGGAATACTACAAGGTATTTGGGCTAAGGTATTTGGGCATTATAACAATACTTGGAGAGTATTTCTATACCACAAAAGGGGTATTTATACGAGACAACTAGGCTAGGGGTACCATGACAAAACACCTCAAAGGGAGGGAGGTGGCTCTCGGCGAGGGCTCTCAAAGGGGGAGGGTGTGGACTGAAAGCTCAAGGGAGAGGGAGTATTTTGAGACTTAGTTAGATTGCTCAAGTTTTTGGATGAAGAAAGTCTTCAACTGTAGGGTATTTATAGGTCAAGTGAAGGCCAACCAATGGCCAAGATCCATCCAAGTGTTAGGCAAGTGTAAGGTCAAGATTAATCCATGTGCAACCTTATCCATCTACCCAAAATATCCTACCAACTCCTTGACCAAAAATAATGCACAAAAAACGTGCCAACCTTCCCACTTTCGTCCGTCCACTCCTTCCAATTGAGGTGACATGTGTCGCCCTATCGTTGGTCAAAAATGTTTCGTCTCTCGTAAAAATCCGCAAAAATTATAAATGACATAGCCGTAATTTTCCCTACGAAAGCTGTGGAAACGTTTCGTCGAAAAACGACTCTAATCGGGTGTTGTGTACAAATTTCGAAACTAGCCAACTTTAAGGCTCAAATTATAATACGACGCTCCACGCATATTACTGAAATACTGGTATAACATTCTCTCTTCCTTAGAAACATTCGTCCCGAATGTTCCTTCTCAAGACGGATAACGATAAAGTTCTTCTAATAAGTTGCCAACGCCACAACCGCCACTTAAACAACACATGCACGCAAATACTTATATCCAAGTCCACGAGGAAACTCCTCTAACATCACAAACTTTTGTCACTTTGTCGCGAGGTTCTAGTGTCACTCCGCGACCCAACAAATGGTGCCGATCGCATGCGATTCACGAGGTCTAAAATATACATCCTTCGCACCTTCTCCTTTACAAGAAATGATCATATCTATGCTCGCAATACATGCTCGCTCTACCCTTACTCGTACTCTTCTCGAACTCTTGAACTCTTCCAAGATAATGACTCACACTTCACCATCACTTCGTTCTCCAAACCTTGGAGTCACCACCTCCAACTTGGTTATCTTACTAGCCTCAATCTTCCTTAAGGCCACCTCCGGCCTTCACGATCCGCTTCAGGTCGAACATATCCACGAACTCATACGATAGTCATCTAAACTTGGGCCTAGCACCCTCGTGATCTACCACTGGCGGACCACCCGAGCTGACCCCACCTCATTCCGGCCACGGTTGACACGCAACACGCCCTCAACCCGAGCCTCTCACACGCCGACTCTCTCGCCGATCCGAACAACCTTGCTAATCACATCATGAAAGATACCACTTTCATTTACCCAACCCGTAGACTTATCACACAATATATTCTAGGCATAAAATGCACTCGACAAGGATCACTCGCAAAAATCTTGTACTCAAGACGGCTTACATCTAAGGTCTCAATCGTAATATTCTAAGGTTCATCATTTTCTCACCCAAAGCTTACCCTTTTCCCCAACTGTGTTCCTAAATCACATTTTAGCACAAAGCTATCCGAACATAACACTTAACACATTAACATAACATCAAAACATACAAGCCTCTAGATGGTTAAGGATATACCGGCTACCGCTCACTCTAATCATAAGTCCGCCTGCAGCAGGCATAATCGTAGGCGATGAACTCGCCATCGATCCGCAGTCGCGCTGTCGCCAGCACTTCTCCTATAAGCACGCCTTCGCCACATGGCCTCGACGGCCGCAGTGAAGCAAGCACCCGATAAAGACGACATTTCGGGATGATGTTTGCCACATCGCACACCGAGGGGACATGAATCCGCCGCTAGCACTCACGTAAACTCGCGAACTAAGCCTCGAGCTCGACCACCTCGAATACCCCGAACGACCAAGATCGCGGAGGACCACTGCATCGGGCGAGGTACATAACTAGATCGGCTGAGGCGGTCCGCCTCAAGTTACCAAAGGACCTCATTGCTCGCCCTCTTCTCGCGATCTCGCCATTCCGTCGACCTCTCCGTGCCTCACATCCTAGTGCATGAGCTTGTACGCGGGCAATGTCCATGCCCTACAAGAGCTACACCCGCATGCCTCGCCAAGTAATCGTCAGCCGGTGACGTAGCGTGTACTGCCTCCATATCCGCCATTACAGCTGGAACATACCGAGCTAATGAGTCGAACTCACATTGTACTCTCTAACTGGCCCGCCCGCCCCGCCTCAATGTCAAAAACTGCCGCCCGAGCCCTCCTCATCCATGGAGGCAAGAAATGTGCAAGAAATGCCTCGAGAACTCGTCCCAAACTGCTGGAAGTGCATGCTCTTCCCGACAGCCCACGAATCAAACTACCAATCGCAAAGATCACGCACTGATGCGAACCCAATACCACCGACTCGCTCGAGGCTCGATCACTCATGATCCGTCAGAGTCGCTTGATAAACTCCCGAGGTCGCCTCGCTCTCGATCCATGAACACCGGAGGGCTACAACTCGAGAAGTCCCGTAGCCTCAAACTGCTCGCCGGTGAACTACACGGTGCGCTGGGCCGGAATCGCCAGATCCAAACTTATCCTCATATTCGCCACGACTCGCCAAGAATCGCCATCTCCTTGTACTTATCTCATCGGCCCAGCCGCGACCGAGGCTCGTGTATCAGAGTCTCAGCAGCCACCGCTGCGCCTAAATCTTGGTGCCGGGCGGCGCCGCGAAACCCGGGCCTGGCACTGCTCTGTATCGACCAAGGCTCGCGCTCGTGCTCCTCAGATCTCACTAATAGCCTCGATCGCCTTGCCTATCTGGGCTCGGTTTTACGCGGAGGCATAATCGTAAATGAAAGGAATACGCTGAGGGTCCAATTTATCACACACTCTAAGGCACGATCTCGAATGAGAAGAATAGAAACTAATCCTAAATGTCTCGCAGCCTCCCGATTATAGATGTGGTGCACAACACACCGATAATCAAGACTTACTAGACACGGTGCGTAGACACTTTCCGAGGACTAATCGCTTCGATACCACTTTTGTCACGACCAACCTGCCCGTGGATCGTGCCTTACCCCGGCACCTAGTGATACAACATCGTAGAAAATCACGGAAATAAAAACATGAACATGAATTAAGAGAAAAGATAAATAAACAGCAACCAAAACAGCTTGCCTTCATCATATATACATAAATACCCGAACAGCTTATCCTTTTTACAAACTCCCGCCTACAACAAGCATGCACTTAAGATTTTTTTATAACAATATGACGGACAGGCTCGCCATACCCTCGAATGTATAAGAATATACGCACTGTGGTAACATACCAAAAGATAAGCCTCAAGGAACGGAGCTTCAATACGAAAGGTGATCCTAAAAGAGGATCGATACCGATGTACCTTTACTCATGCAGATGAACGCACTTCCGGGCGAGGTCGATAACAGTACCAAGTATGTGAAATCAGAAAATATCAGAATAAAATCATAATAGTCTATATAAAGCAGAGACATGTATGATAACCAAACTACGCTCACAACATAGAAGGCCATGTCAAGTCGTGACTCACGCCTCAAAGTCATCCTCACGCCCGTGGAACTTCTTCCTCACCGCCGCAGCCTAGGTACAAATCATGTGATACGATAACGTGTCTCGCCATCTTATGGACCCAATATAGAAACGTGGAATACATTCCTGATGAACCTGAGTCGATGAAATACATTCCGGATGAACCGCAGAGTCAAGTGATATACATTCCTGGATGAACCGTAATCAAGTGAAATACATTCCCTGATGACCCAGAATCAAGTGAAATACATTCCCGGATGACCCAGAATCAAGTGAAATACATTCCGGATGAGACCCGTAATCAAGTGAAATACATTCCTGATGACCCGAATCAAGTGAAATACATTCCTGATGACCCAGAGTCGAGTAGAACACAAGACTTGCACAACAAGGCTATCACACGTAACATGGTCAAGTTTCATAACAACAAGCATAAGCAAGTTACACACGACTCAAGGTACTTTCATTTTATGTCAAAGTCCGATTTTAACCTTAAAGTACTACGTCCGTTAAATTCCCTTTAAGATCCATTTCTTTTACAAAGGTCACCCGACACCGTAGTATAAAATTTGAGTGACTAACATTGTTAAGTAAACCAAAATGCTTTCCTTTGTAAAATCAAGTAACAACCTTATTTTCCAAACGCTCAAGTTTGCCTAATTTCAATGCTCAAGTTTCTCATTTTAGAAAAAGGTTTCGTAGTTCATAGTTTTAAATCCTTTAAAACATAATTCTCCTTTAAACGCTTTGAGAAACCTATGTCTTATAAGTGAGTAGGTTATTCTTGTTTATAATCAATCTTATTAAGCCATGATCTAGGAAATGTCATTTTGTCTCATCTTAGCTTCTATGCAGATGGAAGTTTCTACCGGTTTTAATAATACTAAATCTGTCCAAAACATTTCCTTTTATTAACGCCGCAGTTGGTTTGTCGATACACATTCGATTTCAAATCAAGAAACATTTTTAAGCCGTTATACCTAACTTCCCATAAAGCTAGTATAACTCTTAAGTTTCCAAAACCAAGTATTACTTCTTCTCTCAAAATGATTCAAAAATCTTTGAAATACTTCAAGTTCTTTATTATCACATAGCCACGCTTATAGTTCAAATCGATTACCTCTTAAAACCACAAGTACTTTCTTACCTACATAAAGTCATATAACCAACTTCCCATAAAGCCGTTATAACACTTTATGTTTCAAACCAATCAAATACATTAAACATATGTACGCTCACCGTACTACATAGTTATACACATATCATGCTAGAACAAATAGGAAGAGGTTCACATACCTCGCGACGATTATCGACTAATAGCAAAACGCCCAAGTACCTCAAACCGCTTGGCCACACTCTCGCCAGATCACTCCACACGTAGTACTACAACCTATAGAGGCCACAAAGCGCCTATTAATATCTTTAGATCCCGACGAGAATATTCTACAAAAATTCTGGCAAAGACTCTCCCGCAACAACAGAAATCTCCTCTCTCTATCGAGGCCGCCACCAAGCCAACCAGGGGGTTAACACGCCTAACCTGACGTGTACAATTCTACTACACAAGAATGTTACACAAGTCTCCATCGTAATACACCATGTAATTACAGATTGCTTCTCTTCTTTAAATTCAGCTTAAGTCGCAAGACATTGCTGTAAGTATTATTCAGCTTAAGTCAAAGACATTGCCGCACAACTATGTTCAATTCTATATATAGTATACTTAACTATATACTCCTACAACATGTAATTTCCAATTACAACAGAAGGTCAAGAATGTTTACCTCGATAAGCCCAAAATTATCCGAGTTTATATGCCGATCCTGAACAACGTTTAGCTCCTACTCCGGCGCTCCAACTGCTCCAACCAACCCTTAGAAGTTCTAACCAACTTCTACTTATGACTTCAACTACGAGAAGATTTACTTAGGGTTTCGTTTTTGTGGATCGAGGGAAGTATAATAGTATTTTCCGGCTTTTGTAAAAGTGTAACCTTGGGAATACTACAAGGTATTTGGGCCAAGGTATTTGGGCATTATAACAATACTGAGAGTATTTCTATACCACAAAAGGGGGTATTTATACGAGACAACTAGGCTAGTGGGTACCCCACAAGAAACACCTCAAAGTGGAGGAGGTGGCTCTCGCCATGGCTCTCAAAGGGGGAGTGTGGTGGACGAAAGCTCAAGGGAGAGGGAGTATTTTGAGACTTAGTTAGATTGCTCAAGTTTTGACGAAGAAAGTCTTCAACTGTAGGGGTATTTATAGGTCAAGTGAAGGCCAACCAATGGCCAAGATCCATCCAAGTGTTAGGCAAGTGTAAGGTCAAGATTAATCCATGTGCAACCTTATCCATCTACCCAAAATATCCTACCAACTCCTTGACCAAAAATAATGCAGAAAAAACGTGCCAACCTTCCCACTTTCGTCCGTCCACTCCTTCCACCAGAGGGTGACAAGTGTCGCCTCTCGTTGGTCCAAAATGTTTCGCCTCTAAAAATCCGCAAAAATTATAAATGACATAGCCGGAATTTTCCCTACGAAAGTCGTGGAAACGCTTTCATTAAAAACGACTCTAATCGGGTGTTGTGTACAAATTTCAAACTAGCCAACTTTAAGGCTCAAATTATAATACGACGCTACCACGCATATACTGGAAATACGGGTATAACATTCTCCTCCTTAGAAACATTCGTCCAATGTTCCTTCTCAAGACGGATAACGATAAAGTTCTTCTAATAAGTTGCCAACGCCACAACCGCCACTTAAACAACACACGCACGCAAATACTTATATCCAAGTCCACGAGGAAACCTCTAACATCACAAACTTTTGTCACTTTGCCGCGAGGTTCTAGTGTCACTCCGCGACCCAACAAATGGTACCGATCGCATGCGATTCCCGAGGTCTAAAATATACATCCTTCGTGACCTTCTCCCTTTACAAGAAATGATCATATCTATGCTCGCAATACATGCTCGCCTCTACCCTTACTCGTACTCTTCTCGAACTCTTGAACTCTTCCAAGATATCGCACCACACTTCGCCATCACTTCAGCTTCCAAACCTTGAGTCACCACCTCCAACTTGGTTATCTTACTAGCCTCAATCTTCCTTAAGGCCACTTCCGCCTTCACGATCCGCCAGTCGAACATATCCACGAACTCATACGATGGTCATCTAAACTTGGGCCTAGCACCCTCGTGACTTACCGCCGGCGACCACCCAGAGCCGACCCCACCTCATTCCGGCCACGGGTTGACACGCAACACGCCCTCAACCCGAGCTCACACGCCGACTCTCTCGCTTCTCGATCCGAACAACCTTGTTAATCACATCATGAAAGATACCACTTTCATTTACCCAACCTGCAGACTTATCACACAATATATTCTAGGCATAAAATGCACTCTGACAAGAATCACTCGCAAAATCTTGTACTCAAGACGGCCTTACATCTAAGGTCTCAACTGTAATATTCTAAGGTTCATCATTTCCTCACCCCCAGGCTTACCCTTTTCCCCAACCAGGTTCCTAAATCACATTTCAGCACAAAGCTATCCGAACATAACACTTAACACATTAACATAACATCAAAACATACAAGCCTCTAGATGGTTAAGGATATACCTGAAGCTACCGCCCACTCTAATCATAAGTCCACTGCAGGCGCATAATCGTAAGGCGAACTCGCCATCGATCCGCAGTCGCGCTAAGCCGCCGCACCTCTCCTATAAGCACAGCCTCGTCACATGGCTCGACGGCCGCAGTGAAGCAAGCACCGTAAAAGACGACATTTCGGGATGATGTTTGCCACATCGCACACCGAGGGGACATGAATCCTGGCCGCTAGCACTCACGTAAACTGCGGAACTGTAAGCCCGAGCTCGATCACCCCGAATACCCCGAACGACCTGAAGACTACTCGATTGAGAAGGCTACGCGGTGACCAGACGAAACAGTCAACTTTGTGCATGCGCTAACTCTCCTAAATTTGGGATATGAAAGAAATTTTGCGGGTGCGCGAAGCACACCTCGCATGTAGTGGGCGATAGTGTGAATTTTCTATAAGAGAGGAAGTATGAGTGGAATGTCAGTTAAGGAAAGTGGTAAAAAATAGCAATTACAACAGTTACAAATAAAAGCAATTTACAACACACAAGAAAATTAAATACAAAAAGTAATGCCCAATAATAACCCTAGGTATGTTGTGGTCAAGAACCTGCTTATCCCCAGCAGAGTCGCCATGCTGTCGCCCCCGATTTAGGCCGAAACATTATTCTCAGCAAATCCTGCCTTTAAAATAAAAATAAAGTGTTAAAAGGGTGCTAAAAATGCAAAAGGGTTCGCGGAGTCGCTGCCTAATTATTTGGGTGAATTAGGATACCTAAATGTTAACTAAGTAAAGTCAACACTAACTCCATTTAAATGGTCTACAAAACTTAATGAGATTCTGGGTAAGGGTTCTTTCTTATCCTAAATAGAAGGGGTTAGGCATCCTTTAGGATCCGCTAACTTGCGGTTGTCCGGTCAAACCTATGTTAATTATTATGCTAAAAATGCATGTTTTAAAGTAAATATCTTTGTAAGTATAATTATTTAAAAGATGTATTGTGACTTAGTAAGAAATAATGCCTTAGCTACATGAGTGGTTATGCGAGTGAAAGTTATTAAGTGATTTAGTATAACTTAAGCAATATATGACAAGCTAAAATAATCAACTTAGGTGTAAACCAATTTCTAGTGCAAAACTACCTTCTAATTTATTGAGTCAAGGTCTAACTATTCTAAGTGTAACGTTAGTAGTGCAAAATGAGTTTACAACAAATAAATGGGGGAGAGGGGATCAATAACGACGACTTCTGGAGAATGACAGTATCATCCACCTGCGGTTCAGAATTTCAGATGTGAGACGCGACGATGAACATGGTATGGATCTTCGTGAGAGTCATGATGAGTCTCATAATAAGACTCTTCAGTTGCTCCAATGCATTGCAAGTAAAAAAAAGAAAAAAAAAATTAGTATACACTCTAAAATCATATCATGCGCAAAAGGTAGATAAAACTACACGGGTATTAATTAAACACACATATACACATGATGTCTATATTATTACAGTGGCACCGATGACAGGCCCAATAAACAAGTACCTGCAATCTAAATTAAACAATGGGCCTCGTTACGCATAAGACGTGATTCAAACTCAAAATTCTTTTTCAAAGTTCACAGGGAATACGTTAGCACAATAGACCCGTTTATACTAGCTCACCCCCTAATATACATATAGACACAGACCGCTGATATACACAGGAAATTAAGATGCAGGGAAACTTAAACAAACAACATGATTCTTATGTCAGGTCACACATATCAGCAGTGTTTGAAAATAGTAAGACTGAGTATTAAATCAACTAAACAGTATATATGTTATGAAACAGATTCTTAAACCAACATAGAAAGCTTTTAATGGACTTAAACATAAATAACAGTCAACAAAATAGTGGATATTCCCTTAAACATATGAACTAGACTATGAACCACCATTTACAAATTACATGACCTTAAGGATTTTCCCCTGTTTAAAATGTCTTGATCTAATGCAATAGATAACTTGACACGCAAATAACTTTCTTGGTGCATCTTTACAGTGAATATAGTCAATCAAACCCATTAGATATCACCATAGGGTAGAAAAAACAACCACAATAACAACCATCAAACATGTAGTTTTACTAGGAAAATTGTGTATTATTTCTTAATCGAAATGTTTAGCAATTAATCCCATATACTCGAACAATAGCCAATTCACTTAAGCACATGCACAAACACAAACCAAATGCTAGTATATGCCTGGACACATTAATACTAACATTCACGAGTAATAACAACAATTCATATTAACTAAACATATTTAGTAATACGCATAAATCACGCCATTAATATCACTTAGTATATGCTTAATCAGTCGTATCAAATACATATCACGCACACAAATAGCTAACAAAATTTAAAACGGAAAGAGTGATAAATTTACCTTCTCCGGGCAGCAAACCGAGGCAGCGTATCAAGTCGTCGATCAACTCGGAGTTTTGTTGCTATGCGATTTGAAAGAGAAAGAAGTTTTGATTTGATTTTACTTTTAATCGAATTTGGTTTCAGAGTCTGGAGACCGACAGTATGCGAAAGAAAGGGTTTCGGGTACTTTCTCTGTTCTTTTCTTTTCTAACTGGTGGAAGATTAATGGAGTAAAGTATGAAAGCGAAAGGGTATTTTTTAGGCTCTGAAAAAGTGTTTTTGTTGGATGCTTACTGATGTTTTCCCGGATGCCCATTACATGTGTAGAAATCGATATTTATAGCCCCAATTTGGGTCCAAAAATCAGTACCAAAATCCCACTGATTCCTTTCCTTGTTTGGTATGATTTTGAGCGATTTGTGGTGATTCTTATTGCGATTTCAATAGGGAGATTTATGGTAAGTTTTGTTATGATAAGTTAATATTTTGGGGTTACTTTGGGAGACGACCTGATATTTTGATTTTTGGTAAGCTTCGATATGAGTTTTGGGTGATTTTATGATGATTTATATCGATGGGAATGATAGAGAGAGTACGCCGAATTTTCGGCGAATTTCGAGGGTTTTGAAGGAGCAGAGGAGGCGATGATGGGGTCTTGGGATTAGAGAGGATGAAGGGCTATTTGGGTTTGGAATAGATAAAGGCTGAGAGTATTTGGGCTCCCGGGTTTTGGGCTGGGGGATTTTATTTGTTTGGGAATTTTGTTGAAATGGTTTGGTGTGAGGGAAATAAAATCTGGGCCATGGACAGAAATAAGGTGGATTATTGGGCTTGAATGATTTGGGTGTGGGACTTGTGAGTTTTATTTGGTTTGGGTCCATAATAAAATTAAAAAATTAGGAATGGGTTGTTGGGATATTTGGTTTTTATTATTTTGCGGTGTTTTAAAAAATAGTTTAATTTACTGATTATTAATTGGAAGGGAGGGGTCAAAATGGGTGTCAACAATTGGTAAATTTGATTTTAGTTTTTGTAATACCTGAGCAAACTTCTTGGATTTTGTAAAAAGTGTGTAAGAAATATTTTTCTTGATTATAATTCCAAAGTGATAGTAAATATACTCATCATACAAGCATAATCCTAGGCTAGAGTTAAGGAAATAAATCACTAAATATATACCTACCATATACAATATATACACAACTATGACTAATTATTATTTCCTATTCTATCACACCCCCTGCAATCGAAGCGGGAGGTCGACGTATGCTGAGACTCTCCCAAAATCTTCAAATAGAACCAGCGAAAGACCTTTTGTAAAAATATTGGCGATCTGATACGTGATGGGACATGTAAGATACGTACTTGTCCACGAACAACCTTTTCGCGAACAAAGTGAATATCCAGCTCAATATATTTAGTGCGTTGATGTTGAACTGGATTTCTTGAGAGATAAATCGCACTAATATTATCACAATAAACGAATGTCGCATTCAGAATCAGATAATGGAGCTCTAAAAGAAGGTTTCGTAGCCAACAAGATTCAGACACCACATTAGTAACTCATCAATATTCTATTTCGGCACTGGACCTGGATAAAGTAGATTGCCGTTTGAAGGACCAAGATATCAAAGTCACCGAGAAATACACAATAACCAGACGTGGAGCATCTGGTATCCGGACACCCACCCCAATCAGTATATGTGTAAGAAGTAAGAGTGGTTGTCGAAGACGAATATAGATTCAAGCCATGATCGAGAGTGCCCTGAATATAGCGCACAATGCGTTTGAGAGCATACATGTGATCCTCCATCGAGTTATGCATGAATAGAAAAACATGTTTCACAACATAAGATATGTCGGGCCTCGTGAAAGTAAGATATTGCAGAGCCCCTGCAATGATGTGGTAATGTGATGGATCGATATATGGCTTGTTGGAAGAAGCACTCAACTTCGATTTAGTATCAACCGGAGTGGAAACCGACTTACTTGAGGACATGTTAACTTGTTCAATGATCTCTTCTGCATACTTCTTTTTAGACACAACCTAGTCGACCCCGAACAATTAGCGCAATAAGCACTTCGTGCCTCCCCTAAAACCTGCTGACAAGTCCTGCAGCACCGGGTACACACAACCTATCCTCCTATCACAACACCCCATCCGGTGCTACTCAAACAGGCTCTTCTCTTCTCGGAGAGTCGTAACTCGATATCATATCATAACTGGATCCTCATACTGTCGCCTCTTAACCTTCTCAACGACGGAAGACTCGGTAACCTCTCGGACCTAAACTTCATTAACCATGGAAACAAATAATCGAACCCCTCGGCTCGGTAGCTGATGAATCCCTCGGACCACGTCCTGTTTATCTGGCTGCCCATCTGACAGACTACCCATAGATCCACGACTAAGAACATCTGTAACTGTCTTGGCTTTCCCCAGATGGTATAGGATATCAATATCACAATCCTTGGGTAACTCTAACCACCGTCTCTGTCGCAAATTCAATTGCCTCTGTCTGAAGATATACCGGAGGCTCTTGCGGTCTGCACAAATATCCACATGAAGTCTATATATACGTCATGCCTCCAAATCTTCAAGGCATGTTTTAACTGCCGCCAGCTCTAAATCGTGAGTGGCGTAATTTCCTTTCCTGTTTCCCTAACTGCCGGGAAATATAGGCTCTATCCTTATCGGGTTGTGTCAGCACACAACCTAGCCCAACACCCAACGTGTTACCAGAATAACCTAACCCTCTAGTCTTTCAAGAGGGGTTAGAACTGTAGTCGTGGTCAACTTATCTTCCAATAACTGGAAACCTTTTTCATTCTTGCGAAATATTCGGGTGTCCTTAATCTCAATTCACGGTATTACATAATCCAAAGACTTGTCAAATCTTATCGTTCGAGTGTCTACTCGTCTTTCCTTTATAAGTTATTTCAAGTTGTCCTGGGGTCCCCTTACCCCCCCGTATCTCCTTACTATCTTTCTCATCAGTACAGATGGTACCACCTTTCCTCGAGGTGTTCTTACTGCCCATTATTTACTAATGGTCTTTACACTAATCTGGGGTAATCATATCTCGTGCAACTTACCTAACCATAGTCGTATTCTCTTTTATCATTCTGGTCATAACCCTACCTTATGCTTATTATTAGCAAAAGTATCTCTATCTTGATCCATAATCGTACAGTTTCATACATGCGTACTACCTGCATTTTTATCCTTACGACACTTCCTCGACCATTTCGTAACGTCGTTTTTAATTACCCCAACACAATACTTTTCCCACGGTTATCTAAAACTGTAACCTATGGCATGACGATACTGAAGACCTTACCAGTCTCATATCCTTCGTCTAACAATCATGGGTACACATAACCCCATAATACGTAAAACTGTCCTTACGTGGGGGGGAGAACTTATCTCCACTAAATAAACTTTCCTTGGAGTCGCAACCCTAATCACAGGGTCCTCTTGCGGTCCATTAAATATCTAATCATCACGCACCGCCTTAAAGTCGTGTAGATTTTCAAAACCTACCAAAGATATCTTCTGTTTTCCGTAGGCAACACTCGTACTTATCTTATTCTTGCTTGCGCGCTATCCTGAACTTATCCGGAAGGTCGTGGCCCTGACCGCCACACCAAACCAACTCCAAGTACATCCAAGGGCACTTAGCATAAACTCCTTCAAATTCGAGTATTACTTACTTTCTGCATTAATTTACCTCAAATGGACAAGTCACACAGACTTATAAAAATCAACTATGCCAAAAAAGGAATGATAATTCACTGTTTACAACCACTTCCCTTTCTTTCCACTCGATAACCGGTTTACTGGGAAAATGGTACCGAACCAATCTCTCTCCGCAGTCATCGTTGGCATAACAAGAGACCAACTAGCCCGTACACATAATGTCCTTAAAGTCTGTCATAACAGCTCTTCCAGGTCTGCTAGGGTCCGACGACTGTATCGTTACCGGCAAGTATTATCTACCCACTCAGCTACCACCCAACACTCACGGGTGTAGTCACCTCGAAAGGTCCTCATGGATTCAGGCTCCATTTCTTTACACTTGGTTGCTCTCTTTCTTACTGGTCGTACTCTTCCCGTACTTCCAAACTTATTCTAGCGTACGTACATAGCCTTCATACTGATTCGGGCCTCCAATCTTTGGAGTTACTATTCTAAACAACATAAGGCCATTTCCGGCTCTCTCAACCTGGTTCCGGTGGAACGCGTCCACGAACCCGTAAAATGATTAACTAAACTTGGGCCTTGCACCCTCATGACCCTGTCACGTAGCGGGACTACTACCAATTGATCTCATTCCATTTCAAGCTATGGGGCGACCCTTAATAGGTCTTCAACTCGACTCGGCGTCGCACTTAACTCTTATCCTTGGTCTGTCTTAACCTTTTACTACCCGAGAAGGCCTTATATACCTAAGGTCTCGGTGGTTATCAACATTCTTAGGCTCGCAATTTCCATGCTCCACGCCTACCTTATCAGTCCCCCCGTAAACGGGTACAAAAACTTCTCGCAATACCATAATCGTGTTGTCTTGACCACAACAACCATACTTACTCCTTACGGATCTCATCCGTACCATTTTCTTAATCATACTACGTAGCTCAATCTATCAATATAGTCTTCCATCAATTCCCTTAATAATAACTTCTTAAGGGTTCATTACCCTATCAGGCAGCTCATCGCTTTCTAATTATCTCAAATTAGTACGTAAAACCTTGATGAGAGTTCATTAAGTTGTTTCATACTTTCCCGGTATCTATTTAGTCCTTACCAAATCCTGGTAATATAAAATCATCCTAGGCAACACATATGTGACCCCCATACATAAATCCGTATAGTTGTATGTCACAATACCAACTAAACTACAAACATTACCAACCTGGATACGCAATCCACATAATCTTTCTTGGTTCACTGCTGCCTTTCTCGTAGTTGCACACAACATAACTTGTTAGGGAGAGACGACCCTAACCACACAACTCTATCGCACGATCTTAGAGTGAGAAGAATGGAAAACAATCCTAAATGTCCTGCAGCCTCCTGATTATAGATGTGGTGCACAACACATCGATAATCAAGACTCTACTAGACACGGTCTGTAGACACTTTCCGAGGACTAACTGCTCTGATACCACTTTTGTCACGACCCGACCCCGGGCCCGCGACTGGTGCCCTACCTGGGCACCCCTGTCAGGTATACATCAGAGAATAGCAGCGGAACATACCCAACTCCTCAAATAAAAATCATACTTAGACAGTAGACAACAACCGGCAAGCGGATAAGGCCGCCTCTTGCAACATATACATAATACAAAATTAAAACAGTACATCTCTGTTCTTACAAACCCAATCTACAAATGTGACTACAGACCTCTAAGAATAACAACTTTGGCGGGACAGGGCCCCGTCATACCCCTGAATGTACAACAACCAACAATACCAGGGAGAAGCCTCCGAAATAAAGGAGCTTCTCATCAGCTGAACAGTGATCCTAAGAGTGAGGATCAGCAACCTGTACTCTACCTGCGGCATGAACGCAGCCCCCCGAAGGAGGTCAGTACAACATGTACCAAATATGTGAAACGCCCGAAATGCTGTAGTGAAATCATAAGTCTAAAATAAAACTGGAGACATGTATGATAACTCAAATAACAGTACACTGTGCCTTACTAACAATGAGAGTAAACAAGAGTATACTTTACTGCATAAAAATAGGAGACTCTCGATCAAAGCAGGACAACCCGCCCGCAGTATCATTAAGCAATCCTACTCCTGGGACTATTTCACCTGCAAGGGTCGTGTGGACCCGCATGAGGTATTCCTCGCATCATGGGTAGCAAATCCATGGAGTGGTATAATGTCTTGGGGGTTTACCCCTCAATCATACTCAGAAGGTGGTATAACGTCTTGGGGGTTTACCCCTCATTTATACTCTTACCCTGGAGAAGGTGGTATAACGTCTTGGGGGTTTACCCCTCATTTATACTCTTACCCTGGAGAAGGTGGTATAACGTCTTGGGGGTTTACCCCTCATTTATACTCTTACCCTGGAGAAGGTGGTATAACGTCTTGGGGGTTTACCCCTCATTTATACTCTTACCCTAGCTCAACCGGCCATCATACATAACATAAGCCCTACCGGCTTATCATACATAACATAAGCACTACCGGCTTATCATACAATAAATAAGCAAGTTAAGAAATCCCCTAACTTCTTATTAGTCTTATTCACATACACTCTCATTTTAGTTTACTTAAGGCACTAACATGTCATTATGAAAATCCGGGGATTTAACCCAAAGTACTACGTACTTCTACTCTTTTAAAATGACTCATTTTTCATATAAAACTTCCAAGATACTAATAACCGTAGTATCAAGTCGTATCTACTTTTCAAGACAAGTCACAATACTTTTTAGAAATACATTTAGGCTTCTAAATCAAGTGACTTCTTTTCTTTTAAAACCTTAAGCAATTGATGCCTTTAAATCAATTTGCCTTCCATTATTTCAAGTCATTTATCATACTTATATTACTTAGAGTAAACCACTCTTTTTAACTTTCCATAAAGCTATTATAACCAACTTCCCATAAAGCCGTTATACTAGCTTTATACTTTAGAAACTTACATTCTTCTTTATAACCAAGAGACTTAAACTTTCCAACAAAACAAGTATCAACAATACTTTCAACATACTTAAAGTCTCTTAACTTTTAAAAACCAAGATATCCTTAATATTTAAACAAGTGAGTTAATTCCCTAACTCAACCAACTTGAACATTCTTAAGATAAACCAAGGATATCAAATGGACTAGATTCGTCAAAATCTTGTACGTCTACCGTACTATACATTTACAACTTATTCATGCTCAAGAGATAAGAAAGTTCCACATACCTCTTCGGTTCAATCCACTTGCCAAGTCCAATATGTCGTACGTAGTATGTCAACCTATAATGACCATAGTATGTCTATTAACTTCTTACTTCAAACGTAGAATATTCCAAGTGCAAAACTACTAAATTCTACGGCAAATCGAACAACACTTCCTTTGTTTCTACATACTTTGCCACCTTTTTCAAGGCCGAATTCAATAACCAAACACGCCATATTTAAGGCTCAACAATGTAGTTATCAATAGGGGATTACATGTCTACAAGACGTGTAAAATTCCGCCCCACAATTGATATCACACTAGTCCAAAATATAATGTCCATTCGGCAATTTGAGAGGCACTAATACAAATTCGTTTCCAATTCCTTTTCAATCCAAGTTGTTTAGTATAACATGTTATAAAGACGCAATTGATTATAACAACCATAAACTTCAAGTAGATAATATGCGACGATTCTAGTTAGCGACCAAATTGTAATTCAATTTCAAATGACTCAACATGTCATTTTCGGATTTGAGCTTCTAAATTTCCATAACACTTATCAATCTTCATAACACCTATCACATGATCATTTCTAACTTATCATAACATGGATCTTCAATTACAAAAGTAAGACGAAGATTATTACCTCATTTAGCCCAAATATGATCCAAGATTACAAGTCGATCCTTAGCAACTTTAGCTCCTCTTTTCGACGTTCCAATCCATTCCAAGCAACCCTTAGAAGCTTATGAAGAACTCCTCTTCAAGTTCCAACTTCAAAGTTGAAGAACTCCTTAGGTTTTCGCCTTGCGACTAATATGAAAACGCCACTTTTCTGGGATCTTTCTATTGAGATAACCTTACAATACTCTTAGAAACCTTGGTTTAAAGTATGGGGATTATTGGACAACAAACGAAAAAATTTCTTGCTCTTTGAACCCCAAACCCGAGAGCCTCTCATAGTGTTCTTCAAGATTTCTTGAAATATGACTAAGTGTGGGAACTAGTCTTGCTACTAGTATACATATATAACATAATGAAGGGTCAAGATTAGAACAAATGGGTGGCCTAGATGAGTTTCACGAGGATTCTAGCCAAGTGGACTTGACTAAGTCAACAATATCAAGCTCTAGCTTTAGCAAGACTTGGTCATCTTAAATTATGGTCAAATGACCATTTTATCCATGCCATTTTCGTCCAAGACCACTAAGGGGGGGTGACACATGTCGCCCTCCCATTCGTCGCAATATTTCGTTTTCCGACAATTCCATAATTCCGATAAATTTTTATTCGTCTCCAATCTTAACATTTTTTAGTTCTTACGTACGTTCTTATAAACATATCCTGAAAATTCCGGGGTGTAACAAATATCATATACATACAGAAGAATGTAAGATATATCATTATCCCGACGATATATGAATAGAGAATGACCAGACCTGCTGTTAGAAAATCCACTATTAGAAACATAATCTGCAAACCTCTTGTACCAGACCCGGGGAGCTTGTTTGACCCCATATAATAATTTCTTTAGCAGGCACACATGATTAGGATAAGTGGGTCAATGTACCCCATGAGTTGATACATGTACACTGTTTCATTGAGTTCTCAATGCAGGAATGCATTTTTTACATCAAGCTTATGAAGCGACCATGCCTTCGAAAGAGCCAAACTTAGTACTGTGCGGATAGTTGCTGGTTTGACCACCGGACTAAAAGTCTCACCGCAGTCCACACCAATATGTTGATTCTTTCCATCACATACAAGACGATCTTTAAGCCTCTCAAATGTACCATCATATTTTTCTTTACGACTAAAAATCTACATAGACCGAATCACATTAACATCTGGAGGACGGGGCACCAAATCTCACGTCTTATTATTAATAAGAGCATTATATTCATCATCCATAGACATTTTCCAATTCCGGTCATTAAGAGTAGACACGGAATTATGGGACAACAGTGATTTGATACATGGGCGTGAATACCGTATTATTTGTTTGGCATGAAAATCCCGTGTTGACTACGAGTGACTGACCATTGGGCCAAAATTAAAGTTGGGCCAAAATTGGAGATGGGTATGGGGCTGAAGGGGATGGACTTCCCAGGAGTGGGCAGGAATTAGCTGGGTTGCCCGTGCCTGAAGTTGGGCAGTGGCCTAGAGGACTGCCATACGCTAGGCCTCTCAGCAGTGGGCTTTCAGCGAGAGGCTCGGCTGGCAACCACTGGGCCATTGGAAAAAATTGGGCCTATTTGGGAGGCCAATTTATGGACCAAATACGGGGGCATGCTATCATCAAGAAATTCGTAGGTAAGAGGCATAGTTCAATGCCATTTGGAAAAGGGAATTTTTTATTTATCAAATACCACGTGGCGACTCACGATTATTTTATTAGAGGATAAGTCGTAACATTTGTAACCATGATGGTTTGACGGATACCCCAAAAAATACACGGAGTAGACCGGAGTTGGAGTTTATTGATGGTAATAGAAGGAAAAAGAGGATAACATAAGCACCTGAATACCCGTAGATGAGAGTAAGATGAGTCCCTTAGAAATAGAGTTTTGAGAGGGAATTTATAGGCTAATTGTTTGCTCGGAAATATGTTAAGGAGATAGGTTTTCGTTTGTAATGCATGATACCAAAATAATGGTGGTAGAAAGGCATGATCAAGTAAGGTTCTAACAATGTTATTAATGGTTCAGATTTTGCTTTACACTTTTCCATTTTGAGATGAAGTATGTGGACAAGAGAGACGAAAATATAAACCATTAGCTTTGCAAAAATTCCAAAATGGCTCATTATCAAATTCTCTACCATTATCACATTGAATATTTTAATATCCCATTCAAATTGAGTGTAGATGAATGTTCTAAATGAGAGAAGTGTGGAAAAACTTATGACTTTTTAGATAAAAGAAATGTCCACAAAAAATTAGAGTAATCATCCAACAAAAGAAGATAATATCGATGGCCCGAAGAGCTCAAAATGGGAGATGTCCAAATATCACTATGAATAATATCAAAAGGAATAACAGTGCATGAATTAGAGGCAACAAAAGACAATTTAACATCTTTCCCAAGCGGACATGAATGACAAACATGAGAATTACGAGTTCTAGTACACGAAATAAATTTATTTTATTTAAGAGAGGCAAAAATAGCTGCTCCAGATGACCCAAACGTTCATGTCATAAAGAAGGAGATAAAGTTGCAAAAATGGATGGTAATGTGTCTTGATGTGTGATTGTGGTGATTGGATAAATCTCGCACCGACTATCACATCTCATTAGGCGTGTCCTCGTCTGAAAATTCTTCACAGAAAATCCAAAAGGATCAAATTCAACAGAAACTGAATTGTCAGTAATAAATTTTCTAACTGAAATCTAGTTTTTAATCAATTGAGGAGCATGAAGGGCATTCTTTAAAGTTAATGATGGATTCGAGGGAGACATATTTGTAGTACCATAACCACGAATTGGAACTGGATGGCTATTTCCGACAATTATACCACGATTATTACTCAAATTAAAATAGGACGAGAGATTACCTTGTGAGGACGTCATATGGGACGTTGCTCCGGTGTCTATGTATCAATTTATGTCAGGCGGATTAAGTCTAAGAGTGTGCATTGCGGCCTCGATGTCGGTCGGGGTTGCTATTGCCGAGTAGGCCTGCTGCCACTGATTCGGTAGTGGCCCAAAAATTCTTGGTTGTCTGTTGGTATGTTTTCGGCCTGATGGTATCGGCATGGGCCTGACCTTGTTTTTTGAGGGAAAGGGGAAAGGAGGCACGACCCAAGGCCTATGCCAGGCCCAAAATGTCGGTCCACTGCCCCACTAGGCCCTCGGCTGCCACTGGCCGGAGTACTATTGTTGGTCGTCGCACCTGCCGCCACCTTCGCCGCCACCTTCGTGGCCACCACCACCGTGACCATGCCTCAGATTTTACCTCCATTATTTTCATTTCGTCCCTTTTGGCCACAGTTTGGCGAAAAACTTTCAAATTGTGAAGAGTTATCATCGGACGGAGCGACAACCATGGAGAAATTCGACACGGTGGATGTCTTTTTGGAAAAACCCACTTCTTCTAGTATGAGCATATAATGGGTTTGGTAAAATGGCAGAAGAGGATTGCTTTGGGGGTTGAGAGTACCTACTCAACTATATGCATCGGTGAGGCCATCAACCATTTGTAAAATGAGCCGATTGTTAGTTACAGATGCCTCGACTTCTTGAGTTGGTCCGAAAAGCCCCTGAGCCATTGACAATATGCGGATGCATTGGGAAAATCCGCCATGTCAGTGGTGGAGAATTCCTGCTCAAGTGTGACGCCCTGAGAATTCTTATTATCTTGGAATATGTCACGTAAGCGATCCCAAACCTCAATTGTCGTGTAGTCGGGTTCAAGAATAGTATGCAATAAATCACTTGAAATTGTGGCATAAATCCACCGGAGAACTGTCGTATCAAGGGTCAACCATAATTCCATTTCATAATCAGTTTTCGGCAGAATCTTCTTTCCTTTTTCCGAAGGAATTATGTGATGGATAACCCGGTGTGACCGACAATGAATTTTAAAAAGCTCTGCCCATGTCGCATAATGAACGTTTTCCATCTCAAGAATGATAGAGATATGAGATTTAATATTTGAAACTGTGAGGGCTGAATGAAAATTTGATTTCGAGTCAGACATGACTGAGGAAAAAAGAGAGGAGTCAGCGCCGGAGAATGGGGGGGGGGCATGGTGAAGAGTATATTTTTAGGGTTTAGGAACTTTTCTTAGAATCTGATATCATGTAAGAAATATTTTCCTTTATTATTTCATTTCAAAGTAGTAGTAAATATACCCATCATATAAGCATAATCCTAGGCTAGCGTTAAGGTAATGAACCACTAAATATATACCTACCATTTACAGATTATGACTAATTATTACTTCTATTCTATCAAAGTGTTTAAAGCTAAGAAATATTTTCTAGATGCTAGCATGACTATGCAAGATATTGAAGGCATGGAGCAATTTACCATCAGTAAAATGTATAGAACACTACTTGGTGATTTTCAGAAAGTACCTTGGAAGAGGATGGTTTGTAATAACTTTGGGGCTTCTAAATGGATATTCATACTACGGCTAGCCATTTTGATTAGATTGTATACGAAGGATAGACTTGCAAAATTGGGCATGTCAATCAGTCAGGATTGCTCGCTATGTTCAGTTGGATAGGAAAGTGATCATCATTTATTATTTGAATGTCATTACTCAAATCATGTATGGAACAAACTCCTGGCTTGGCAAAAGACTAACAGATTGACTTTGAAGTGGGAATATGACATTGCGTGAATTATCAATATTAATGTGTACAATATATTATACTTAAAATATTGTGTAATATTTAATGATGTATAATTATGGTAAATTTATGATCCTTATTGTGGTAGAGTTCCACATTGTACACTATATATATTTGTATTTGGGGACGGTGACCGGAGATGGTGCTGAGATATTGGGTCGATTGTGACGGAGATTGACGGGGATGGTAGTGGAAATTGATGGGGATGGTGATGGAGAGCAGGCTAGTGGCAGAGATGCAGGGTCACGTTCTGTGGTGGCGGCAATAGGTGGTGGTGACGGGTGGATGATAGTGGACTGACACAGTTCACGGAGAATGACGGGAGAGAGGGTAGACTCGTCAAGGAAAGTATACTCCAATTTTCAAAAAAATTGGATGTTAAAAAACGGGAATGTGGTCTCATCAAATGTGACGTGACGAGAGACGTGAATCTGACGAGTGAACAAGTCATATCACAAATAGCCCCTATGGTTAGGTGGGAAACCTACAAAGATACATGGAGAGGTATGTGGTGCTACCTTGTGAGGGCGGTGGACGCAAGATTGGGATAACAAAGACAACCGAAAATACGAATGTGATCGTAGAAGGGATCCGACGGTATAATATTTCGGTTGGGGTTATGTTATGAAGGGTACGGGTGGGTAAAATATTGAGGACGTATTCTACCATTTTGACTGCATAGACCCAAAAGGAGGGAGTGAGAGAGGCATGAAACAGGAAAGTGCGAACCATGTTATTTATGGTACGAATGATACATTCTGCTTTGCAATTTTGAATAAAGGTGTGTGGACACGAAAATAAAAAAACCATGTTATTATTGTTGCAAAACTTTTGAAATGCGGAATTATTAAATTCACGACTATTATCATATTGAAAAGATTTTATGGCTCTTTCAAATTACATTTTGGTAAAAGTGCAAATTCAAGAAATTTGGCAAAGACTTCCGACTTGAATTTTAGTGGGTAAATTCAGATAAAGTGAGAGTAATCATCTAATAAGACTAGATAATATTTATGAATCATAGAGCTAGTAAGAGATGTCCACAAATCAGCATGAACAATATCAAATGGAGCAAATGTAGCACTAACAGATGAATTAAATGGAAGACGAACATGTTTACCTAATTGACAAGAAACGCATTTTTGGGCACATTTTCCATTATAATGAATAAAATTATTGCTTCTAAGAAATTAAAAATGGGAGTTGCTGGGTGTCCAAGCCTATTGTGCCAAGTTGATGAAGACAGAGCATCGAGGGAGGTGTGTGAGCGGGAACTGGCAGCGGAAGAGGGTGTGAATGGATATAGGTTCGATGTGCTATTACATCTCGTAAGAGGAGTCCCCATACGTAGATCCTTCATAGTAAAACAAAACTGATCAAAATCAACATACACAGAATTGTTACGAGTAAATTTCCTAATAGAGATTAATTGTTTTATAATTTTTGGGGCATAAAGGACGTTATATAGGGAAAAATGTGGGTCAGGTGGTTGAGTGTAAGTGTGCGGTGACCATTGCCAACTATAATAAATTGAGAAGACTTTAAACGAAATGGTTTGGAGAGATTACCTGCAGACCGAGTGAGATGAAATATGACTCCGAAATCCATGTATCAATTTTCATTGGGATGCTGCATAGTCAAAGTGTTGAAGGCCTGACCCAGGTCAGTGGGAGCCAGGCCTTGGAATTGCGGTTGTGGGGACTGGGCTAAATATGCCTGAGTTTGAGTTGTTGCACCGTGAGCCGGGGATGGGCCCAACACACCTGGTTGCTGGAAATTTGCTGAAATAAATTGGGGCAGAGGCCCAAGGTGCAGTGTTGGGCCACTGTCCTGGGCCAGCCCAGTTTGCTCGCATCCCTTTCTATCTTTGCCACCACTGCGACCACCCCGTTGGTTGGTCGGGAGCTCCCAAGGTGGGTTGTTTATGACGACAGGGGAAATAGCGGAAGCTGGGGGAGTAGTAGGAGGGGGTCAAGGAAGCCATTTATTTTATTGTGGGGAAAGGACAAAACTGTAGCTGGGGAAGTTTTGTGCTTGTGATTGGTTCTCGGTAAAAAGAAAAGGTTGCATAGAACAAAAGAATAATTGGTTCTCGGCACTTAGGCCAAGATTTGTTCTCGGGTGGTTAATGAAAATAGTAAACCAACAGTTGTGAGCTTTTTCAGAAAAGGAAAAAGGAGAGGACGGGTAATGATGTTCCTCGGGAAAGGAGGAGATAGCAGGAAAAGAAAAAAATTAGGTCTTTGTTAGCCGGCGGTGATTGCAGAAAACGAGAATAGGGTTTATGTTTTTGGTTCCTGATATCATAATCTCACTTGGGAGTCGTTATCGTTAATATAAATATATATAGTGTATAATGTGAAACCCTAACACAATAACGATCTTAAATCTACCATAATTATATATCACTAAATATTACGCAATATTTTGAGTAGAATATGTTAGTACCAATCTAGAATCTTCGAATAAACAATCATAATAATAGAATAATAACTCAATAGAAATTGAATTCAACAACAAGATAAGCTATAACTTGAAATCAAATACTAACTTGATATGATAGAGGCCTGCTGTCGTAGCGTCCTAAGACAGAAATTCGTGTCCACTTATGTTGTAGTTTCACGGACGTCTGTCTAGAGGATACAAATATCTGGTTCGAGTTCTTGCACAAGAACTTGACCCCGACGAATTTACTGTATTTTGTTTTTCAGAAAAATATTTGGCAAGAAGAAGTAAAAGAAACAACAATGTTAAATGATTAATTCTCAAATCATAAGATTAATTCATGAATTGATTCATGTTTTCAATCAAGTCATCAATATTCTTTTATAGTAGTAACATCATAATAGGTATAACCTTTCATTCCAAAGGTTGCGACTGTTTAGAACAGTCACACTCATTCCCGTAAATTCTATCTATTAGGCCAAGCGTCGCGGCTCTTCCCCTTTGGCACCGCAACGCTTGCCCCAGCGCCGTTGCTCTGCCTATTAGCGCCGCGGCGCTCAAATCCTGACAGAAATATTGGTGATGTGGCGCTGCTCCCATCGCCGTGGCGCTGAGCATGGGATTTTTCCCTATTCCGGCGGCACCGCCCTCTCCCTGGGCGCCGCGGCGCTAGGCCAAAAATTCCAATTCTTTATTTTGATCACTTGTTTATTCTTTATCCCATACAAGTTCAAACAATACCCACATTTGGATAGAAAATAAGATAATAAGGAACTTATCATTATTTCGGAAAAACCAGATATGACATGCATCAGAAAATGTATCTTTTGGACTTGAACCGTTCGTATTGAATACTTATCAGATCTACTTTGTGAAATAGTGGACGCATGTCTTGAACTATGCACATTTTTTAGTAAATCAAGACAACAAGTATCACACATATCATATCAACATATTTCATTTCTTACGGTTGTGTTCATTTCGGTCGTGAAAAACTCCTTCTTCGTGAGATTTTGTAGAGAACGTAGCCATATCGGTTCTCATAGATGCGACCCCACATCAATCTCATATAGGTAATACCAAACAAGAATAGTCTGTACTATCCCACCATAATGACTTTTAGTATTATTAAGAATAATATTCATCCCTTAATCATCAACGGATTAACACACTTAGTTCACCATAGGAATGAGCATGTGTGTGTTTTCTATGCTCCTTGAGTCTTTTTCAACTAGTTATCCTATTGAACCTAGACCATGAGATCTCCAATTATGCTAGGTTAGGTTTCTGTCAAGTAACAACTCATTGTAGTGGCTTTAAGCTCCTTCCCCTCGATGTAAATACGACTTGCTCTCTGTTAAGGCCTTTTGTCAAAGAATCCTCTATATTGTCCTTTGATTTTACATAGTCAATGGAGATAATTCCATTCTTCAGCAAGCTACGTATTGTATTATGACGTCGACTTATGTGTCTCAATTTGCCATTGTATATTTAGTTCTTTGCCCACGTCAGAGCAGTCATACTATCACAATGTGTGCAAATTGTTGTAACAGGCTTTGTCCACAAAGAAATACCATCTAGGAAGTTTTTGAGCCATTCTGCCTCTTCGGCAGCTTTGTCCAGGGCTACAAACTCTGCTTCCATAGTTGATCGCGTATTCACAATTTGCTTTGATGATTTTCAAGATACTGACGTTCCACTAAGTGCAAATATATAACCACTTGTGTACTTACTTTCCGAATGGTTGGAAATCCAATTAGCATCACAATATCCTTCTAAAACAGAAGGATATTTTGTATAATGCAACCCATAGTTCATTATATGTTTTAGATATCGGAGTGCCCGTATTAGTGTAAAGCAATGATCCTTTCCTAGATTATGTGAGTATCGACTAAGTCAACTTACTGTATATGCTAAGTTCGGTCGTGTACAATTCATTATGTACATCAAGCTTCCAAGAACTTGTGTATATTCCAATTGAAACACACTTTCACCTTGATTCTTCTTAAGGTTACTAACGGGATCAAATGGAGTAACAACCGGTCGATTGTCATAGTGTCCAAACTTTCTTAGGACATTCTCAACATAATGGGATTGAGTTAGTATGTAACCATCAGAATTCTTCTGAATTCTAATACCAAGAATGACATCCGTTATTCCCATATTTTTCATATCGAAAGCGGCATGCAACATCTTCTTAGTTTGGTTAATTACATCCTTATTCGTTCCCATAATTAGCATATCATCAACATATAAGCATATAATGACACAAGCATTCTTACATTCTTTAATGTAGACACATTTGTCACATTCATTTATTTGAAATCCATTTGATAACAATGTATTATCAAACTTTTCATGTCATTATTTTGGTGCTTGTTTAAATCCGTATAAAGACTTAATCAATTTACAAACCTTTCTTTCTTGACCTTTAACAACAAACCCTTACGGGTTGTTCTATGTAAATTTCTTCATCTAGAATGCAGTTTTCACATCCATTTGGTGTATTTCCAAATTGTGAATCGCCGCTATAGCAATTAACGTCCGAGTGAAAGTAATTCTAGTTACTGGTGAGTAAGTATCAAAGAAATCTACACCTTCTTTTTGTCGAAACCCTTTGGCTACAATACGAGCTTTGTATTTTCCTATAGTACCATCAGACCTTAATTTCTGTTTGAAAATTCATTTATGGCTTATTGGTTTTTGTCCCGGAGGAAGATCAACCAATTTCCATGTATTATTTTGCACAATGAATTCTACCTCACTTTGGATAGCCTCTTTTCAATAAGGTGCTTCGGATGATTCCATAACAGCCTTATATATTTGAGGTTCTCCTTCAACGGAAAAAGTCATAAAGTCCGGTCCAAAATCTTTGTCAATTTTCCACGTTTACTTCTCCTTGGTTCAGAATTTTCTTCTTGAACAGATGAAGTAAGATTTTCATCATTTTTTGTGTTTTGGTTTGACTCATCTTGAGGCAGTGTCCTATTCTTATGATTACGAACACTTTTATCCTTGTATTTATAAGGAAAAATATCCTCAAAAAATTCTGCTTCAGCAGATTTCATAAGTGTGTTTTTGTGAATACCTTCAACATCGGAATAATACACCAAAAACTTATATGTTGCACTATTATTGGCAGGACCAATATATATATGCAATCCACCATTTTTTGTCAAAGTTTAGTTCTCTTTGGTAAGAGAACTTAAACTTTCGCTAGGCAACCCCACACTTTCATCCTTTTGAAAGTAGGCAATCTTCCTTTCCATAATTCATAAGGAGATTGATCACTTTTCTTATGAGGAATATTGTTTAATATCATATTTGCAGTAAGTAAAGCCCCTACCCATAGACTAAGAGGTGCACCCGAACTAACCAACATTGAGTTTATCATATTCTTCAATGTTCTATTCTTACGTTCGACAACTCCATTTTGTTTTGGAGTATATGGTGTAGTGGTTTGATGAACTATACCATAAGTAGAACAAAATTCTTTGAACTCATTTGATTGATATTCACCACCTCTATCAGACCTTAGAATTTTAATTCTTTTGTCAAGTTGGTTTTCCACTTCTGCTTTGTATGTTTTAAACATGTTCAAAGCCTCGTCTTTGGTGTGTATTAAGTACACATAACAAAATTTACTGCAATCATCTATGAATGATATGTAATAATTCTTTCCTCCACGAGATGGGGTTGCTTGGTAATCACACAAATCACTATGAATTAAATCAAACACTTCATTTGATTTTTCAACAGATTTATGAGGATGACTTGCATATTTTGATTCTATGCATACTCTACACTTAGTCATTTTGTTCATGGAACAGTTTGGCAACATGCCTAACTTTACCATTATTTGTAAAGAACGATAATTAACATGGCCTAATCTTGAATGTCATAAAGAAGGGGAATCAACCATATACATAGAAGCAATACTAGTGCCTGCATTTTCATTAATAATGACAATTATCTTAGTAGGTACAACAAATAGTTTGAAGAGCCCCTCACTGAGATAACCCTTTTCTACATATATCCCACCTTTGGTGAGTACAAATTTGTCTGACTCAAATACAATTTTAAAGCCCTTGTTACTAAGAACAAGACAAGAAATCAGATTTTTACAAATTTCAGGCACGTGCAACACATTGGTGAGCATAAAATCATTCTCAGAAGTGAGTTTCAAAATCATTCCCTTTCCCTTCAACTTTCACAGCAGCGTCATTCCCCACGAACAATGGTTCTCCATCCTTGATGGTCTGGTAGGATGAAAATATGTTTTTTCAGAACATACATGCATAGAGGCACCCATATCCATCCACCAATCGGTTGAATTTCTAACCAGATTTGCTTGAGCAACAACAACACCAATGAATTGGTTTTTAGTTTCAGCACAGTTGGATTGGTTGAAATTACTCGAACCTCCAACACCACTACCTTGACTCTTGCGAATGCGACAATCTTTTGCTCTATGCCCATGTTTACCGCACACCCAACATACACCAACATGTGATTTCTTGAACCCATTGGTCTTTTTTGGGGCGAGTGCATTCTTTTCGGCTGTAAAAGATGGCTTGGCACCAACAAATGTGCCCTTGCCTTTCTGAAATTTGGCCTTAGATGGATTTCCTTCAACCATATTAGCATTAGGCTCCAAGGAAACAGCATCAGCCTTTTCATTCTTCCGGCTATCCTCTTAAACTCGAATTTTAAAAACCAATTGCTCAAAATTCATTTCCTCGGTTAGATGCTTAAGATAAACTTTAAAATCCTTCCAAGAAGGAGGTAATTTCTCAATAATAGCACCAACAAGGAAATTCGGGTTAAGGCTCATACCTTCAACCTCTAACTCACGAACAATGACTTGGAGTTCCTCCACTTGCTTGACAACAGGCTTGGCATCGATCATCTTGAAGTTCAGAAACTTGCCGATGACGAACTTCGTTGAACAAACAACCTCAGTCTTGTACTTGTTCTCCAATGACTACCACAACTCTCGTGTTGTTCTGAACGTGGAGTAGATATCATAGAGAGAGTCATCCAAGACATTGAGAATATAGTTCCTGCAAAGAAATTCTTGACTTTCCAAAGTTTCAATAGCCTTTCAGCCCTCTCTGCATCAATAAGAGCATTCTCCCTTTCTCCCTCTGGCAGTGCCATAGGAGCCTCAACAGTCAAAACATTAGCCACGTGAAGAGTTGTCAAATAGAACAACATCTTCTGTTGCCAGCGTTTGAAATCAGAACCCTTGAATTTCTCAGGTTTCTCAACATGGTTTTTCACCAACGAAGATCCAGATTGATCCATCTTTGCAAATCAGGAAATTAATTCTCTAATTTTTTTTTGCAAACTCAACAAAATCAGAAAAATGACTTTTCTGAAAATTTATGTCTTAGATTGTTAGTACCAATCTAGAATCTCCGAATAAACAATCATAATAATAGAATAATAACTCAATAGAAATTGAATTCAACAACAAGATAAGCTATAACTTGAAATCAAATACTAACTTGATATGATAGAGGTTTGTTGTCGCAGTGTCCTAAGACAGAAATTCGTCCCCACTTGTGATGTAGTTTCACGGACGTCTATGTAGAGGATACAACTATCTGGTTCGAGTTCTTGCACAATAACTTGACTTTGACGAATTTACTGTATGTTGTTTTTCAGAAAAATATTTGGGAAGAAGAAGTAGAAGAAGCAACAATCTTAAATGATTAATTCTCAAATCATAAGATTAATTCATGAATTGATTCATGTTTTCAATCAAGTTATCAACATTCTTTTATAGTAGTAACATCAGAATAGGTATAACCTTTCATTCCAAAGGTTGTGACTGTTTAGAACAGTCACACCCATTTCCAGAAATTATGTCTATTAGGCCCAGCGCCGCGGCGCTTGCCCCGGCGTCGCGACTCTGCCTCTTAGCGTCGCGACGCTCAAATCCTGACAGAACTCTCTAAAGTTTTGGCGCTGTGGTGCTGCTCCCAGCGTCGTGGCGCTGACCACGGATTTTTTCCTGTTTTGGCGCCGCGGCGCTACGCCAAAAATTTCAACGCTTTATTTTGATCACTTATTTCTTCTTTATCCCATACAAGTTCCAACAATACCCCACATTTTCTATTCAAACATCAACATAATATAGTATACACGTTAATAGTCAAGAATACTAGAGGCAGGTCTGTAGCTGCACATATTCTTAAGATGATCTTGACAGCTTGCATGTATCAAGTATGGTAAGAGAGGAATAGAAGATTGTTTCAGACGGTTTCTAGTAGACCCGACAATATGGTTAGAACAATTGTTCAAGAAGTTGTGTACTTAGCTAGTTCTAAGCCTAAATTAGCTTCTAAGTTGAAGGATCTGAACTACTATCCTGTTTAGATTGTAATGTAGTCAGATCTTCTAGTTGTTGTTGCTGAGAGTATAGCCATCGCTGTGTTATCAATTGTGGTTGTTTTTTGCTTTGTAATTCCCACTTTTGATAGTAAAATGATCAGTTACCACAACAAAAATACTCCCTCCATTTTACTAGTCTCTTATATTAAAACTAACATTATTAAATAATTACATAAAATACTAGTAGGCAAACTTATTTTAAAGCATAATTAATATGTAATTGATAAAATAAATCCTTATTAATTATTTTTAAGGGAAATGTCAAGTCAATAGAACAGGTAAAAAGAATGAAGGAGTAATTTGCAACACATAACTTTGCATTAGTTAAAATGTACTATGTTTTTATCCCTTTATATAAGAAACATGTTATATTTTGATTATTTTTATTATTATATTACGCCCAAATATAGAGTAACAATACAAGTTTAATATAACACATGAATAATTTAAATAGTTTAACAGCTAATAATTCGTTAGATTAATAAATATCCACAAGTAGAACGATCAAAAATACATATTTCAATTGATTGAGGTTAAATATGCTTAACTAAACAAAGTAAGAACTAAAACCAATGTATTGATATTTCAGGGGTTAAAAGTGCAAGTTTCTCACTTTCTAATGATTCCAATATAGTTTACTTTAAGAAAGAGAAAAAAGTTATATTTGCAAAAAGAAAAGAAACATGATTTAACTTCCAACATATTTATACCTTTTACAATTTAAATAGAAGAAAATAATCATACAAATATTTGTATTTTATTATCAGAACTCTTAGATATAAATATAAAATTCTTTTGGGAAATTTGACTTACACGTAAAAGAATGTAATGAGCCACAAAATCAATTGACCCCTTAAAATAATGTGATAATTCATAACAAAACAGCATAATAAAATAAAATTTTGGTATTTCGCGATCTTGATGAACAAACCAAAGAAGCCCATGAAATCAGGGGTGGATCCAGGGGGCTTTAATATAGTAGTATTACTATTGAATGATTGAATGAATTCCTTGTTTTTGAATTTTGGGTCCGCCCCTGCATGAAACGAACAAGAAACAAAACAAATTCTAATTTTTCTTAACAAATGGTTAATGTTGCATTTGAAAATATTGGTGATAGTCTAATTTCAAGAAAAAATGGACTACTCTTGTTTTTTTTTCCTTTTCAAAAATTTAACTCACCTACTCAAACGTATTTCAGAACATATCAAACAATATAAACTATTGGTTTTACGTAATTTGATAAATTTTATGGATTCAATCTATGTTTGATGACTAATAACTAATAACTGTATGTAATTTTTGTTTATTCTAGGATTATATATTTTATTGGAAGCTTTCTTTCAAAGAAATAAGTCAAAGAATGACTTAATCTATAACCCTTCACTCCACCTAATGTAACATTTAACTGTCATTACATTAGTAGATGATAATTAAAATAACGTTGGTCTCGTGATGTATATTGTTAACAGTAATATAGTTTTGTTAGGTGCAAACAAATAAAGATCAGGATTTTTTTCTGTGCCACAATCTTAGCTCAAAACACTACAAGAAAAACAGACTATGGTGACAGTTTACATGTGACAGAAATACAAGTGTCACATCTTTTTACTAAATTTATGTTTTTCTTGATATTCATGTGACAGGTTTACCTGTCACCGTAGGGTGTTTTTGTTGTAGTGAAATTAGTATTCAAATTTTTTGCCCCTGTGTGAAGTGTGAACCCTCGATTAAATTCTTACTTCAAATATTTGACTTCAAATTTCTTATTAGTACTACACTTGTGGGTCAAAATAATAACCCTTTTTTATGTTGTTTTTTTAATTTAATTGTACTTTAACACCTTGAAATTACGAGATTGGTGACTTGGTACACTAAACCCTCCAAAGACTATTCTTCTGCACCTAATCCTTTTCAAGTCAATCTATTAGACTCATTAAATCTCAGTAAGAGTAGTTTATTAGTACATCATACGTCATTCAGATTAGGGTTAGCCTCCATTATAGACAATAGTTTTTTTTCTCTTTTCCTTTGGTTTAATTTTTTTTCTTTATTAACGCTAATATATTTAACATCACAAACTTTATTCTTAATAAGGTTTCGCCTGATCAGTTTAGGATGCATATCAACCCAACCTTAGATTACATTGGATGAATCAAAATGAGTTGAATTAATAAATAAGTAGGCGAATTGGGCAGGTCATAATTTCATGAGCTAATTTTGTCACCCCTGTACGCCAAACAGATTTGAATGTGATCAAGTGTTTGTGAATGAAATCAGAGGTTATGCTTCAATGGCAACGAATGATGTGTTCCATAATGTAATTGAAAGAAATAATCTCTTCGTTATTTTCATTAATTGAAAGACAATATATACACTTTACAATAGGAGAATCATATTCCTAAAATCCTATTCTATTTGAAGACTAACTATACAATTATGGTAAAGTGTACACGACTAATTAAGGTACAATACTAATATAAAATATTTACCAAATCTATTTACTTTAGCCGAGAATGACTGAGATGGGCTACTCCTTCTCGGGCTTTGACATATATGTTCAATATACATACAATATACACATGATATAACACACACACACACAGTCGTAGCGGACGGTCTTCGAACGCTGAGACAGTCCCTAAAATCTTCAAAAATGACCGAGGGAAGACCCTTTGTAAAGATGTCTGCAACTTGATATCTGGAAAGGACATGACAGACGCCTACTTGTCTTCGAGCTACATTTTCTCGAACAAAGTGAATGTCTATCTCTATATGTTTAGTGCGCTAGTGCGGAACTGAATTACCCGAAAGGTAGATGGCACTAACATTATCACAATACACCAAGGTAGCTTTCTGAATAGGACAATGGAGCTCTAAAAGAAGATTATGTAACCAACATGACTACCCCTCGATACTCTGCCTCTACACTAGAACGTGATAATGTTGGCTGACGCTTGGAAGACCATGAGACCAAGTTATTACCAAGAAACATACAATAGCAAGACGTAGACCGTCTGGTATCTGGACAACCACTCCAATCAGCATCTGTATACGAGACAAGTGTAGACGTCGACGAAGGATATAAATGCAAGTCATAACCAAGTGTCCCCTGGATGTACCTGAGAATGCGTTTTAGCGCATTCATGTGCTCAATCCTGGGATCATGCATAAACAAACACACATGTTGTACGATATATGTAATATCCGATCGCGTGAATGTAATATACTGAAAGGCCCCTGCCAGATACGAAAGTGTGTTGGATCCTCGTAAGGTGAGCCAGTTGTAGCCCCTAGCTTGGGCTTAGTATCAACCGGTGTGGAAGTGGACTTACAGGATGACATTCCAGCCCTCTCAATAATCTCAGCTGCATACTTTCGCTGGGATAAGAATAACCCACCTGCATGATGAGTGATAGCAATCCTAAAAAAATAACTCAAAGGCCCCAAGTCTTTCATAGCAAACTCAGAACTGAGCATTGTCATGATAGACTTGCGTAATGCATCAGAAGAGACATTCAAAATAATATCATCCACATATAACAGTATGTAAGCTAATGAAGAACCCTGACGATATATGAACAATGAATTATCAAACATGTTGTGAGAGAATTCAATAGTCTAAACATAGTCTCCAAACCTCTTATACCAAGCCTTCGGGGATTGCTTAAGCCCGTATAAGGATTTCTTCAATAAACCGACATGATGAGGATATTTGAGATCTCTAAACCCCAAAGGCTGATGCATATATATTGTCTCCTTGAGATCACCATGTAAGAAATCATTCTTTACATATAGCTGATGAATGGGTCATGCTTTCGAAAAAGCTAAGCTGAGTACAGTGCGAATTGTAGCTGGCTTGACCACCGGGCTGAACGTCTTACCACAATCTACACCAACCTGCTGAGTCTTACTATCACCTACAAGACGAGTCATATGCCTTACAAACAAACCATCAAAATTGTCTTTATGAGCAAAGATCCATATAGACCTAATAATATTAACACCAAATGGACGGGGCACCAACTCCCGCGTCTTATTATCAATGAGAGCATTATATTCGTCAGTCATAACAATCTTCCAATTCGGGTCATTTAAAGCAGACACAAGATTACGGGGTAGTGATGATTTAAGAGCATTAAAATTTAAATTTAAATGTCTTTTTGATTTAAAAGTACCCCGTTGACCTCGGGTGACTGGTCCATGAGTCGGGGCATAATTGGGTGAATTTTGGAAAATTTTGGGACACGAGACGGGCTAGACATCAGGAAGTGGGCCTGCTGGCCCAAACCGAGAAACTGACGACGATGAGGACGTAGGAACTGGACCAGTTCTAGACCCAGTATTGGGCTGGACTGGCCCAATATTGGGATCTGTCCTAGTAACGTTACTGGGTACAGTGGATTGAGGCAGACTCGTGGGACCAGCGGGTAGTGGGCCCGCTGGAGAATTTGGGTTGCGGGATATGTCTGAAAAATGATGAATAATATACGGGGATATATCATCATCCAAAAAATTATACGAACTAGGTATGAGACTATTTACCCTAGAAAATGGAAATTGGGATTCATCAAAAATAACATGGCGATTAATGATGATTTTATTATATGATAAATCAAAACATTTGTTACCACGATGATTAGACGGATATCCCAAAAACACACAAGGAGCAGAACGGACATGAAGTTTGTTAATTGTGGTGAACGGAAAGTGTGGATAACACAAGCACCAAAGACCCTAAGATGTGAATACGAAGGAGTCTTATTATATAAAATTTGAAGATGAGACGAATGTCAAACCTTTGGAAGGAAGAATGTTAAGAATATATGTAGTCATTTGTAGCGCATGATGTCAATAATATAGGAGTACGGAAGTATGAATCAATAAAGTTCGGACATAGTTATTAATGGTACGAATTTTGCGTTCGACTTTCCCATTTTGTGAAGATGTATGAGGACAAGAAAAACAAAAATTGATCCCATTTTGAGCATAAAATTTCTGAAACACTCCATTGTCATATTTTTTGCCATTATCACATTGAATATTTTTTATTTTCCGTTCGAATTGAGTTCTAATGAATGCTCTAAATTTTACGAAGATGGAAAACACTTGAATTTTTTTTGCTATCGGAAAGTCCGTAAAAATTAGAATAATCATCAAAAAATATAACATAATATCGATGACCGAGAGAACTAAGAACAAGAGATGTTCACAAATCACTATGAATAATATCAAATGACATTAAAGTATGAGAATTGAAGTCTATAAATGACAACTTAACATTTTTTCCTAAATAACAAGATTGACAATTCGGATTACTACGCGTACCCTTACAAGAAATAAGATTATTTTTATCTAAGATAGATAAAATAAATGACCCTGGATGACCTAGACGAGCATGCAACAAGGAAGGAGCAATAGCTTCAAAAGTTGAAGGCATGGCTTGACGCGAGAAACAGAGACTTAGTGTGATTGGATAAAAATCGCCCCTACTATCACACCTCATGAGAGAGTTCCCCGTCTTGAAATCCTTCACAGAAAACCCAAAAGGATCAAAATTAACAGAAACCTAATTATCAATTGTGAATTTACGGGCTGACACCAAATTTTTAATCAATTTTGGGGCATGAAGAGTATTTTTCAAGACAAGTGATGGGTGGGAGTTACAAAGTTTTATGATCATAACCCTGAATTGGAATTAAATTACTATTACCAATAATTATACTACTGCTCAAATTGAAATAAGACGATAGAGTACCTTGGTCGGATGTCATGTGGGTAGTGGCGCCGATGTCCATGTACCAATTTGGGTCCAGATGAGTTAATCCCAGCGGGTGCATCGCGGCCTCAATATCTGTCAGAGACGGGACGCAAGTGGGGCCCTCAACTGAAAATGCATGCTACGGCCGAGGCCCAAGCAGGCTTGGGGATGGCCAAGGCCCAACTGGGCGTGACTGTTGTTGGCCCATTAATGGACCGTATCCCTGCTGCTGCTGGAACTGGGTGAAGCCATTATTGGGCCCGGATCGGCGCCCGATTCGCTTTCCAGAGCCCTGTTGGGCACTTTAGCCGCGGGCCATCGCGCTGCCCATGGCCAGTTCGTCGGTGGTCCAGCTAGCCGGGATCCAATGGCTTGTCCGTCGCCGCCCTATTTCCACCACGTTTATTTTTATTCTTGCGATTTTGACCTTTTTTGTCGCCACCATTGTTACGATTTTGGTTTGAGTTTTCATAAAATGTCGAAGAACCATTGGACGTGGCCATCATGGAGGAGTTAACGCCAGTAGTCGTCTTCTTAGCCAAACTGGCTCCTTCCAACGTGAGCATGGAGCGGGCTTGATAGTATTCCGGTAGAGGGATACTTTGACGAAGGATCGAAGCAACGTCGTTATAGGCCTCGGACAGGTCTGCAATCATCTGTAGAACGAGACGACTATTGCTAACAGGAGCATCCACGTTGCAAAGTTGATCCGCCACTTCCTTGGGTCGTTTGCAATAAGATGAAACATTCGGAAAATTCTCCATAACGACTTGAGAAAATTCTTGTTCAAGGGTGACAATGCGGGAATGAATGTTATCCTGTAATATATCACGCAATCTATTCCAATCAGCCATAGCTGAAGAGTTAGGTTCCATAATCGTTTGTAAGAGGTTGATGGAGATAGTGACATAAATCCACTGGAGAACTTTAGCATCAATACTAATCCATAATTTTGGATCATCCTCCTTGGTGGGCACACCTTCCGTATCAGGAGCCGGATGGATGATGTGATGGAGGACTTGATGTGCTAGGGCATGGATTTTGAACAATTCTGCATACGTCCCATATTGAACGTTTTCTAAGTCGAGAATAATAAGAAGAACGCTCTTGATGTTAGAAACTGTTAAGGCAGGATGAAACATGTTCTTATCAGTCATAGTGAATACAACAAGGAGATTTGGAAAAGGGAATTTTTTAGGAAGGGTCTCGGTTTTGGAGGAAGAACAACCGAGAGGGTCTCGGGTTTTGGGGAGGTAAGCGGAAGCAAGAAATCACCTAGACTTCTGATACCAAGAAAAAAATATTCCTTGATTATTTTTATTAATTGAAAGACAATATATACATTTTACAATAGGAGAATCATATTCTTATTCTACTCCTAAAACTCTATTCTATTTGGAGACTAACTATACAATTATGGTAAAGTGTATAAGACTAATTAAAGTACAATACTAATATACAATATTTACCAAATCTATTTACTTTAGCCGAGAATGACCGAGATGGGCTACTCCTTCTCGGGCTTTGAGATATATATCCAATATACATACAATATACATGTATAACATATGTATATTGTATGTATAGCTAACAGTAATTATTCAATTACCTTCTTCTTGGTCTTGGTATCATGTTCATCCTCGTCCTCGTCATCTTCATCTTCATCATCCTCATCTTCCAAGTCAACATAGTCATCTTGAGCAGCTTCCCCAGTAAACCACGAAACTGCATGTGGAATAATCTTATCTCGAATAGTTCACTTGCAAAGGATCATAAGCATATGAATCTTTAACAACTAAACTGGGCATGTCATTGACATCTCCATTTGTTTCTTTTCTGAAAGTGCAACATCCACATTCAAGAAAACACTTGTGTTTGTGCAAATTGATAAGTTCAGCTTGGCTTACCCAATATCATAGTCTTGTTCCATCAAATTCTGCCTATACCAGTAGAAGAAAATGTGTTGCAAACCAATTAAACTCTACACACACACATAACAAATTGAACCACTAGAGCACAACATACAACATCTTCATAGATATCTTTCTCGTCCTATGGTACTTGAGGTGGACTAAAGAAATTAAAGAAACTTTCACATTGCTCTGTTTTAGTGGTAGGTTTGGCATTTTTTGACCCCAAGGGCTTCTTCTTCGGGATCTTTTGTGTCAAGCATTTACCTGGATACCATTCAATCTCGGTCCTACAGAATCCCAGAGAGATGAGAAGACATGGCGGGTAAACAATCACAAAAAATCAGATGAAAAACCTTGCTTGCTGATTATAAATTGGTGACATACCCAATTGCCTTCTCCAAAATTGGTTCATCTTCATCAATCATGTTATACGTCTTGGTCAGCACAACGTTCTTGAAGTAGGGATTAGTCTCAAAGAAAAACTCGAGTTTAAAACCCTTTGCATTTTCAATCCTCGACCACTTTATATCCTTGAGAAATTTGAGAGCTCTTCATCTCGCTCATTAATCTGAACTCAGAATAGACCAGATTACTATAACTGTTCTGTCTCTAAAAGAAAAATTAAGCAACAAAAATAGCACTTATCATCAACTAACCTCCTCAGCTAGCACTTCATTATTCTTCATTGCGGTGAGCCAGCAGGGACACATTTCTCTATTTAAAATAGAGGAAAGAAACAGCTATTGTCAACAAGGCTGATCATCATAAAGCAACCATCAAGGAAAATGATATTTTAACATACCCACGGCTTTTTCATCCTCTTCCTGGTCTGCTGAAGCAGCCTGAGTTACTGGCCCATCAACTTCTACTCCATTAACAATTTCAAATTTCTGCAAATGTTTTTTGTTAAGTTCAGCTATTGGAAACACAGTATCAATAGTGCAAAAGTTAACTGGCGCAATAAGACAGACCTTTGTATATAGTGGTAGATACATCTTCTGGTACTTGTCTTCATGGGCAGCTCTTTCCTAAAAAAAACTTGCCACCAAATGACCATGTTCTGTCTGCATTTAGCATGTTAAAGAAGATATGTGCTTCGGTCCATCAACAGCCCATCCGTGTATATTTCATCATATATGGAATATTTGTATGTGGTAGATTTGTATATTAATTAATAGTGTAGTTTTACCATAATTATATGATTAGTCTCCATATAGAATAGGGATTTAGATGTAAAGTAGGAATGAGATTCTCCTATTGTAACTTGTATATATATATGTCTTTCATCAATAAGAATAATCAAGGGATTAATTCTTTTATGGTATCAAGAGTCTAGGTTATTTTTACCTTACTTCCGCTCCTCTCTTTCTTCTCTCAAAAACTGTGATAATCCCCCCATCTCATCGGTTCCCACTGAACCCGAGGCTTCAAATTTCAATTTTTTTCATCTTCGAATCTTGTTGTTCTATTCCCTATGGCTGATAAGAATACGTTTCATCCTGCCCTCACAGTTTCTAACATCAAGAACATCCTTCCTATTGTTTTTGACCTCGAAAACGTCCAATATGGGACGTGGGCAGAGTTATTCAAGATTCATTCCACGGCACATCAAGTTCTTCATCACATCATCCCTCCACCTACTCCTACGGAGGATGATACAGAGATTGCAACGAAGGGTACTTCAGAGGCGGTGCTCACCAAAGCAGATGATCCAAAATCATGTGTCACGCTTGATGCAAAATTTCTTCAGTGGATTTATGTCACTATCTTTCTTGACCTCTTACAGACGATTATGGAACCCAAATCCACAGCTATGGAGGCTTGAAATCGATTGCGTGACATATTCCAAGATAACAGTCATTTTCGGATTGTTACCCATGAACATGAATTTTCTCAAGTCAAGATGGAGAATTTTCCAAACGTTTCGTCTTATTGCAAACGTCTCAAGGACTTGGCGGATCAACTTCGCAATGTGGGTGCTTCTGTGGGCAGTAGTCGTCTCATCCTACAAATGGTTGCAGGCCTGTCTGAGGCCTATAATGGCATTGCTTCAATTCTTCGTCAAAGTAACCCCCTGCCGGATTCTACCAAACACGCTTCATGCCTACATTGGAAGAAGCCGGATTGACTAAGAAGGCGGCTATTGGGGCTAGTCCTGTCGTCATGATGATTAAGTCTAATGTTTCTCCTTTCGGTTCCACTAACTCGAGCCAAAATCGCAACAAAAGTGGTGGTAAAAAGGGGCAAATAGGAAAAATCGCGACGGCAACACCCACCGAATGTCGATGGCGGCGATTATCCGCGTGGGGCGATGGTCCCGTTCTGCCTACTCCCACGCGACGCTCAACCATCGCCCCGATTTGGCCCCGCCCACCGCCTGGGCCCAGTTTCTCGGTTCAGGCTCCGGGTTTCAAATCATTTTATGGGCCGACCCAGTAGTCCATCATACTTGGGCCTCGCCCCCCTCAGGCCCATCACGCAATGGGACCCACGCAGACCGACATTGAGGCTGCAATGCACACACTTGAAATGACACATACCTGAATTGGTACATGAATGTTACACCTCATAAGTTTAGGACGTCATTAAGATTCGGATAATGGATGTAAGAATATTTACACAAGATACAAGTATGTCAATGAGAATTTAAAATGATAAGTTATATATTTTCATTAAGGATTAGTATCATATTATAAGAATTATGACATGAAGAATACGAGGCCTTATGGAATTCCCGAGAATTAAATGGAACGGGAATTAAGATTAAAAGAAGTGGGACTAAGATTTACTACTTGGGGGATTAATTTAGTTAAGTAATTAATTAGAGGATCAAAGTGTAATATGTGGAGGGACCAAAGTGGATAATTGAAAAATCTGAAAATCCTAATACTACCCTAAATACTTCATCTTCCACACTTGTAAAATTAAAATCTATTTCTCTCATCCCTCTCCCCTCAAACCAGCCGAGACCCTCAAAAATCCATAGCCAAAAAATTAAGTTTTCATCTCTCCCTTCCTAGATTAATTCATCAATAATCCTAGGCAAAATTTTAATACCCAAACAGTGGGGTTTCGGTGCCACTGGCCGAGAAAAGGGCTGAGGGTTTCTTCAAGTTTTGGACAAGATTTTTTTGGAAGGAAAACTTATATAAATGATGGGTTGACATTATGGAATGATTGCATGGTGAATTGGAGCGGAAGAAGTGAACAATTGGGCAAGAAGAGGGGCAAGAAAATGGGCAGAAAATCGCTGGTTGCTGGCAGATTTTTAGTCAACTTTGAAGGGGTATATCTCCTAGTATATCAGGAGTTTTTAGGTTTTTCAAAAGCCTAAAATGAATTTCGTCGAGTCTAGTTTCCAACGCAACAAACCGCTCGTCGATAGGACACCGGAATATAGTGTTATGGACGTTACAAAGTTTAGCTGACAAAGCAGTGGCTAAAAATCGGGACTGTTTTGGAGATTAAATTAAGGTATGAAAATTCTTCTTTCTATGCTATAATTGAAGTTGCATATTGTTGTAGTTGAAGTAATGGACTTGTGTTAGGAAGAAATATTGAATTTAGACAATGCATGCGTCAATTTTGGGTGTGAGCCGAATTGGGCTGTTTCGGGTATATGTTGAATTCGTGTGTTGTGTTGTAAATTTCATCACTAATTGCGTACTAAAAATGGATGAAATTTTGAAGATTAAACATGGATTCGTTAAATGGGATTGTTGGAAAGATAAGTTGGTTTAATAGTTAAGAAAAGAGTTAAAATAGTTGCATGTTAATGGCCTATAATTCATGGATAATTCTCGGACATTGTGTGACCTTTACGGGCTGTTTTGGTGCAAGATTAATTATTATTATTATTATTATCATCGTTAATTGTATGTTAAGATTGAAAGAAACATTGGTACCTTGTGTTGAAATTAGTTATTTAAGGTGACGCGAGATGAATTGGAATTTAAGGAACTAAGAAAGGAGTTTTGGAATCTCAGACACTGTTGTAACATTTTAAGGAGTGAATGAACATGGTAAATAGGTGTGATAGTCACTTGATGGTTGGAATTGTTGCCTTCCATAAATAAGGAGAAAGGAGATTGTATGATGGCGTATATGTAGTATATGGGGCCTAATTAGATTACATATTGATATGGCTGTGGTTGTTGGTTTGATTTGGCTTGTTGGTTAATTTTGGATATGCATATAAATAGGGAAAATTCTTCCCAAATTTCTATAGAATCGGAAGTCGTTATTCAATTTAACTTAAGTTAGAAATTACGGAACTGGCGAACATATTACTTTTTATTATAGGTTGAAGTACTAGACGAGACATATTTTAGTATTGAGTTGAGTAGTTTGCCAAAGAGGTATGTAAAACTCTTCCTTCCTTCTTTTTGGCATAATTTTAATGAAAGTACGGCGGACGTATGTAATTCCTATAAGTTCAGTTTTAAAGGATAATTGTTGATTAGTGTTTATGATTTTCAGTAAAAGAGTTTATTATGATGATATTATCGAGAGTCAAAGATGATTTTTAATTGCATATGGTTGCTCATGATATCTAATCGTGCTAAGTATTATTGTTTCACTCCACCGAGTCCCGGGCCGGATCATGTTCGTGCGCAGCTTTACAGAATTAATTGAGTCCCTCACTAGAGGGCCGAGACACGTATGTAATTCCTATAAGTTCAGTTTTAAAGGATAATTGTTGATTAGTGTCTATGATTTTCAGTAAAAGAGTTTATTATGATGATATTATCGAGAGTCAAAGATGATTTTTAATTGCATATGGTTGCTCATGATATCTAATCGTGCTAAGTATTATTGTTTCACTCCACCGAGTCCCGGGCCGGATCATGTTCGTGCGCAGCTTTACAGAATTCATCGAGTCCCTCACTAGAGGGCCGAGACACGTTATATACATATATACAGATTTTATCGAGTCCCTCCATAGAGGGCCGAGACATGATATGCGCACATATACAGACTTCCATCGAGTCCCTCACTAGAGGGCCGAGACATGTTATACAGATTGATATACAGACATAGACATAGTGACAGTATGAGTAAGCATTCATGATTTCTGATATGACTCTCATTTTTGTTAAGCTTGATGACTCTCTATCTTTACTTGACACAGTTGTGATTTCATTTTCAGTATTTCATGTTTTATATACTCAGTACATTATTTCGTACTGACCCCCCTTTCCTCGTGGGGCTGCGTTCATGCCCGCAGGTACATGTGATCGGTTAGTAACCCTCCAGTTTAGGACATCTACCCGCTGCTAAGGAGCTCCCTTGTTCCGGAGCCAGTTATTTTGGTATAGATCTTCACATTCCAAACTTATGTATATTTTAGGCACGATAGGGCCATGTCCCGTCATATGTCAGTATTGTACTCTTAGAGGTCTGTAGACAGTTGTGAGTGATAGATGTGTTTTGGACTTGTCTAGAACGTTTATGCGGTTGAGTTAGCTGTATTGTTGCACTTGTTTTGGGATGTTCCCGTATATAATGACAGTCTTGTCGGCTTGCCTATTGTGATTACTCTTTTGCTTATGTGATGCTTGTTGCACGATTTATGCATACGCTAAACGCAAGTGCACGTGTCGTGACAAGTAATATAGTCTAGAAGACCGAGTTATCGTCCTCAGGAATTAGTGTCCAATTATCAACCTCTATTCTGTAGTATCTATTTGGTAACCGATAATTTGATGAATTGTGTATAGCTATGATTATAGATGCTAACTAAATTACTTTACTTTACTTCAGATATGGTGGAAATAGGGCTTCCAAATCTCCTCGACTATCCGCTCGCTTTACTCGTTAATGCAAATAATTAAGGTTCTTCTTCTATTTTGAGATAGCAGGTTAACTAAGCCGTTTTATACTCCTGTTAAGGTAATATAAACACTCAACCCCAATGTAGAACCCTTCTATCTTTCGATGACAAGATTGACTACAAAGGAGGATTAAGAGCAATAACCTATCAAGCTACACAAGTATCGGGGTACTTTCGTCCACGATTTAAACCTATGTTTATTCAACTATAGCATATTCACAATCTCCCCTTTTCGGCTTTCGATTAGAAATCATATAAGTTATGATAATTAGTGAACAATTAATTACCAAGCAATCAAAACAATTATTGAATAAATCTCAACAATAATAAGAAGAAACCAAAACATGCATTAATTCATAAGAACGAGGTTCAAGCGATTCGACATGGAAAGCCCTAAATTAAGTTAGTTCCTAGCCATAGACATGCCAAGAACTAAACTATTATCCAACATATACTAGAAAGAAATAAAAGAAAGAACAAGAAATTACTTAAAAGTAAGTCTTCAATCTTGATCTTCAAGTTGTGATGAATTGTCAAGTGTGGAACTCCCTAAAATCTGACCTAAAAGGTCCTTTTATAACTTCAAAAACGTCCAAAACCTTTTCCTTCTTGGCCTTGGCCCATTCCTATTCGGATTTGGCTGATTTCCCGCCTCGGCGCCGCGGCGCCGAAACTTCTGCGGCTCTCTGCTCTTTGGGCGCCGTGGCGCTCTGCTGCTACTGGTTGGTTGGCGCCGCGGCACTGCCCTGTTTCTCGCCCGAATTTCCAACTTTTTAGCTTTTTGAGCTCTGGAACCTCTGTTTCTGCCCTCTTTTCGCTCCTTCTCGCCAATGTGTCATTTTAAACCATTGTGACTCAAAAGAAAGAAAATATATCCTAACACGACACATATTTGTACAAAAATGAGTAAAAGACTAACTAAAAATGACTCAAAAGGTGTATATAAAATACACCGATCAAACACCCCCAAACTTAACCTTTACTCGCCCTCGAGTAAAGATCAAAAATAGAAACAAAGACACGAAAGAAAATAAAATAAAATGACTCAAAGACATTGATCAAGTTGCTGCATCATTGTTACTTAAAAAAGCATGAAGGTTAGTAGAATAATATGCAAGAACATATGGCATGAATTTTTAGCATTCTAAACACATCAAGTAAGATATTTCGCAAATTCATTTTAATCATGCTCAGTGGAAGTAAAAAAAAATACATAACTATGCATGTTAATTTCAAAATCATATGGCCTGTTCACTTGCTATTCTCCACTAATCATGGATACACATATTAGAGATCTTCAGGGCTTTTCAGGGTTGTACTGTAGGCTTAGGCAGAGGTAGGTAAAAATAGGCTTTTAGGCTCAATCTTACGTACCATAAGCTCTTTTGCTTTCGATTCTTCCCTTTTCTTTTGATTTTCTTTTTTTTTTAACCTCGTACCTATCTTTTCCCTCTTTTGTTTTGAGAGAATGGGGTGTCTGCTGAATAGTAGGCACCCCCAAACTTAGGCTTTTGCCTATTTATTATTATTTTTCATTGGGATGCATCAAAATTGTTCACTCTCTTTTGTTTCTTTTTCAACACTTTATATTTCAAACAACTCAATTTTTCCACTTATGGCAAAAATATGAAATTAAAGGGTGTCAAAGAAAAGATCTTATTTTTAGGCTCAAAGGGACTGACTAGGGATACAATTGTAATGTCAAGGATAGACAAAGAATGGTAAGAAAGGGCTAACAAAGAAATGCCTGAATCATATCTCTAACATGCATATCCTAACTATTTCGCCTCAAATAGCAAGCAAGCAGACACATAGGTTTAAATCACTAACAATGCATAAATCAAGCAAGATACCCCAAATAGTTCGATTTTATGAATTTTTGGCATATCTAACCTAAGTGTTCATATGGTTGCTTCTAATTCCATTATATTATTCAACTTTACTTCACTAGGCGTTTCAAGTAACTACAGCATGCATGATCATAAAAAAAAATAGTTTCAAATAAACATAGAAAATAACACAAAAAGACTCAAAAAACACATCAAAAATAACTAAGAACTCCCCCCCAAACTTAAATCACACATTGTCCCTAATGTGTGCAAGACTCAAAAATAAAAGAAAAACGGGACAACTTACAAACTTGGTTTAAAATGGTGGCGGTGGCGGCGGATAATGCATGGCCCACTGGTTGAACAAGGAACTCATCTCATCAAATCTCAGGTTCAACTGTTGTTGCTCCTGTCTTATTTCTTGTTGTCCTTGCCTCAGGTCCTATTGACCTTGGATCATTGTGTCAAAACTCTGTATCATCCTCCGCTGGTTCATGAGCAACTTCTCCATCATAGGCACCGAAGGTTCCAATTCCAGGGGCTGCTGACGGCTGCTACCTGCCTCATGCTGAGCCTCTGTCTCAGGCTCATCCTCATCTATGGCAGCCTCTCACTGCTGGTGGTGTCTTTCTTGCCTGGTCTTTGGTGCCGGGTCTCCTTCTCGCTGCTGCTGGAGGAACTGGTTCTGGGATGGCATGCACTATCCCATATGATACAGGAGGTTGGCCCTTCTCATATGTATCAGTAGCTAGGGTTGGGACTCCATGTCTAGAATATAAACTGCAAATAAGTGATCCATGTCCCAACCCACCTGTAGTGACCAACCTACTGGTTTCTCCAATGTTCTGCAATATCTCCTTCCCAACATCAATTGTCTTCCCTTCCATAATTCCATATATCATTTTTATTCTATCCGCTGTCACTCTGGTGAAGTGCGTCGATGGAATCAAAGTGCATCGACGAAATATAACCAACCCTTGGCTGTTTTGTTGAACTGACATCTGCTCAGTCCTCTTGATCCATTTCGTGCAATGTCATACTCAGCCCCAGGGTAGCATAATGTGCTTGCGAAGATATCTCAATCGATATTGTTGGCGTCTCTAGACCATGTTCTGAAATAGCTTCGATCATCGCCTCTTTCTTCAACATCGGTTGTTCTTAATAGCTCATTAACCACCTCAGCCATCACAGACACATATTGTCCTCTCACAAAGCATCTACTATTTACCCTTTCCGGAAAGTTAGCATAGAATTCTTTCACCATTACGGTGTTCTATGGTACTATTCTTTTCGGATTAACAAATCTCTTCCACCCAATGGCCTCTATCATTGCCCGAATAGGCTCATAGACATCGTTTTCCTCAAATGACTCCCTTTGGTACTCCATTCCTCGCTCAGGGATCAAGGGTCTAGTACTAAGTTTGTAATATCTGTCTTTATCTTTTTGACTGACAAACCTAGTAGCGTCATATTGTGGAACAGAAGCGAATGTGGAAGCTCTCTTTTTTCTGGCAGACATTTTGAAAAATTTCAGCAGCGTTTCCTCTGTTTCAGTGATATTACCCAGCAATATTTCAATCACACCAATAACACACAGCGTAATCAGCAAACTACAACACCATTCAACCCCCAAACTTCACTCAAAGCACCGGTACAACACCCCACGATCACTACGTATAATCTTATAGTGAAATTTTCACACCAAACTTCAACACACCCCACACTATCCACCAATAAAGCACATCCCCAAACTTATTACCTCCCCTAATTGCTTTGAAAATTTCAAGAAAAGTGATGAAAGTTACATTGGACGGTGTTCTTCAAGATTTTCTTGTTCCTAATGATGGATTGAGGCAATGGAATGAGGGTTGTTGTTTGAGATGGTTAATGGTGCAAGGAATTGAAGTACTTTGGTTGTGATTGAGTTTAGTTTGTGGAAGATTTTTAGTAAAGGAAGCTGATTTCGTGGGTTTTGGAGAAAGGAAGGGTTTTGGTTTTTGATTTGGAGAGGGGAAATCCGATTAGGGCTCCTTTAAATTTCAGTTCTTCCGTCGCGGTGCCGCGGCCCTGAGTTCGGCGCCGTGGCGCCCAAACATCTGCGACCCTCTGAACTTCCGGCGCCGTGGCGCTCTGATTTGGCGCCGCGACGCTCAAACTTCAGAGGCCTTCTGGACTTTCGGCGCCGCGGCTCTCTGATTCGGCGCCGTGGCGCCCAACTTTCTGCGCCTTTCTGCATTCTCGACGCCATGGCCTTCTACTGGGCACCGTGGCGCCGAGTCAATTTTTCTCCTCTCTCACATTTTTCGTCTCCACTTTTTAGCCCTGTACCTGTCATCACAACATGTAAACAATACCTTCCGTGAGACTGTTCTAACTAAAACTAAATTGCATAAATTTAAAAAACTTGGGTTGCCTCCCAAGTAGCGCTGTCTTTAACGTCTTTTAGTCGGACGCAGGTTCCTTATCCAGAGGCATGGGGTAACTTAACCCCACAGCCTACCCATTTCATAATCATTTTTCTCTTCCGCCTTATGTTTTTCTTTTTCTCCTTTTTCTCAAGAGAAGGTTTAGCGTTGCTCACCTATACTGGAGGACTAATTTCCCTTGCTTTGGCCTGTGTTATCTCAACTGATGTGCTAACGGTGTTGACTGCAAAACATTTGCTTATGACTGGGGGTTCAACGGTGTGTTTAAACACCTTGAACATCATCTCTTCTTCCTCAACTCTGAGTTTCAGCTCGCCTTTTTCCACATCAATCAAGGCTCTCCCAGTTGCCAAGAATGGTCTTCCCAAGATGATAGAGATCTCATCATCCTCCTCCATATCAAGGATGAGGAAGTCTGCAGGAAAGAAAAATTTTCCCACCTTAACCAATACGTCTTCAATTATTCCCCTGGGATGCACCACTGTCCTATCCGCCAACTGCAAGCTCACAGTGGTTGGTTTGGCTTCACCCAAACCCAACCTCTTGAAAACGGACAAGGGCATGAAATTTATGCTGGCCCCCAAATCACACAGGGCCCTGTTACATGTCACCATGCCGATTGTGCAAGGCAATGTGAAGCTCTCTGGATCCTTAAGCTTGGGGCGCTTTAACTTGCAATATGACATCGCATTCCTCACAATGCCATCATCGCATACTCAGCTAGCTTCTTCTTCTTCCCAAGAATTTCCTTCATAAATTTGAAATAAGTAGGCATTTGCTCCAACGCCTCATGAAAGGGATGTTAATGTGCAGCTTTCTAAATACCTCCAAGAACTTGGAGAATTTCTTATCAACTGCTTTCTTTTGCAACCTCTGAGGGTAAGGAATCTTCTCTGTGTATTCCCTCACTGGAACTGTTGGAGCCTTCTCTAAAATAGGGCGGTTCTCAGTAACCCCCTCCTTCTCTGCATCTACTATCTGCGCAATTCTCTGTTCTACCACGGGCTGAGGTGTAGGTTGTTCTAGTTGTTTCCCACTTCTCACCGCACTGCCGACACCGCTTCTGAGTTCATCTCTCAGACATTAGGAAGAGTGCCATGTGGCCTGTTGTTTGCCATTTTTGCTAGCTGTCCCACCCGCGTCTCCAAGTTCCTGATAGAGGATCTTGTCTCTGCCATGAACTGGGTTTGGGAATTCGTAAGTGTCAACAAAGCTGCTCGCAATTCATCTGGCTTTTCTTGTGGAGCAGGTGTACTGAACTATTGGGAAGGTGAGGCCTGGTTAAATGGTTGTTGATTCTGGTATTGGCCTCAGAACTGGTTCTGTTGCCCTTGATCACCCCTCCATGAAAAGTTAGGGTGATTCATCCACCCTGGATTGTAAGTGTTTGAATAGGGGTTATTCTGGGGCCTTGGGTAATTCCCCACTGCCTGACATTCTGCTTGCTCAATAGGGATGTTGTTGGGGTCTTCTGATGGGCACATATCAAAGGTATGAGGACCCCCACACATCTCACAACTCAATGGCATCTGAACTGCATTCACTAACAATGTGTTCTGTTGCAGTTGCTTGGTCAAGAGAGCAACCTGTGCGTTCAACGCTGTGATGACATCGATCTCATGAACTCATATCGCTCTCCTTCCACTTGCCCCTCTATCATATGTCACATGGTTATTGGTGGTCATGTCTTCTAGCAAATCATGGGTCTCATGTGCTGTCTTCTTCATGAAGGTTCCACCTGCAGCTGTGTCAATGATGGTTCTTGTGGTCCCACTTAGCCCATTGTAGAAAATATGGACCAAATTCCACAGCTCAATGCTATGATGTGGACACTTTCTTTGCAGATCTTTAAATCTCTCCCAAGCCTCATAGAGTGACTCTCCATCAGCCTGGTAAAAATTGTTCAGCTCTCCTCTCAGCTTAGCGGCTTTGGACGGAGGAAAGAACTTTGCCAAGAACTTCTGTGCCAACTCATGCCATGTGAATATAGAATCTGTAGGCAGGGAATTCAACCAAACTTTTGCTCTATCCCTGAGTGAGAAGGGAAAGAGCCTCAATCGGATGGTGGCGTCAGTAACGCCATTATACTTGAAAGTTGCACACAGCTCCAAGAAATTTGCTATGTGCATATGAGGGTCTTCAGATGGCAACCCTCCGAATTGAATCAGACTCGCACCATACTCAGGATCGCAGGCTTGATTTCAAAATTATTTGCTCCTATTGCTGGGAGCCTGATGCAAGTCTGTGCTCCATTCACCCTTGGCAGCACATAATCTTCCAAGATTCTCTCAGCTTGGACCTGGACCCTTTCTTCCACATCCATTGGTAACCGTCGGGGCATCCTCTGGTTAGGTTGATGATCACCTAACCCTTCGTTCATCTCATTGTTATTCTGCAAGCCTCCCATTGCTATTAAGGCCAATATTCGTTTGTGTTACACCCCGTATTTCCAGCAGTTGAGATAAGAACGTACATAAGAAATTGGAAATTGAATTTTAGAAAGAATGAAAAATTCCGAAAATTCTCCGAACCTTGTAAAGGAAAAGGGTTTATTAGTTGAATTTAATTTCGAAATTTGGTCATGTGGGACCACCCAAGAAATTTTGTATGTATTGGGGAGTTTGGGAAGGTAAAACGGAGAACAAAAAAATACCAAAACGTGTATGAACAGTGAAAACCCGTCCATGAACAGTGTCGTTCGATGAACAGTGTTCGGAAAAATGCCATTTTTGGCCAAACTAGGAATCCGCCGGGGGCGAGACATATACCAAAAGCTTCGTCCCGTCGAGCCCGTCAAATCCATATCAACCTCCACCGTCGATTCTCCCGGAATCGCCGACAATTTCAGATCGAAGTTTCGGTCACTGTTCTTCCATCTTCCCCATTCGGTTTTTCTGATTTTTCGGCCCAACTGAGGTAAAATCGACGGGAGTGGAGTATACCATCAGAACCACCATCTCCTTGCCGTCATTTCCATGTAAACCAGGACCCTCGATTCTTGCTCAAACTCGTCGTCGACCAGATCGATCTTCTCCGAAACCCTAGGTCGCCGACGAGCATTTTTACGACCACCACAGGTAGAGTCGACGGTCGTGGCTAGTGCAGAAAGATTCAGGGTGGAAAGGCCGACATTTTGGCACCACCCACGACCTCCAATTCAACCCAGATCGTCGGGTCGACCAAATCATATTTTCCGATCGGAAGTTGGAAAATTCCGATCGATTCTGGTACAGTTGAGGGCTAAGGCGTACACCGTTGTGTTCGTATTGATCTTAGCTACGTTTTGCAACCAATCCCGAGGCTCGATTCTTAGTATTTCGGAATCCGCCATTAACGCCGCCTTGAGCTCACCGACGGCGGCGGTGCCGCCGAAGGACCACAACCAGACCTCCAAAATTGATTTTCCTCTATTAATTCATCCACGCAACAACAATTCGATGAATTCACTTCAAACGGATCAAAAATGGAATTTTTCGTCGAATAATTCCGGCGACGGATAGCGGCACAGTGGGAATTCTGCCACCAATGGCAGCAGTTCAGGCTGCTCAACCACCCGGAAATGTTCCACAATACTCTCAGGCAGTCCGGACAGCAATTTCCAATCAACGGCGTTGTCTACTTAGCGTGTGGATTAGTCGAAGAGGTATGTGAACTTCTTCTTTTATAGACATGAAAGTATAGTAACTCGAATTACTAAAAGGTTATGAGACTTTATTTTTCAAGTTATGAGACTTGATTCTTAAAGGAAGAATGACTTGATTTAATTGAAGTAAGTGAAGTGATTTCAAAGAATTTATGTTATGAAGTTTTAAGACTATGAACCTTGATTTTTCCTAAAAGGTTATGAGACTTTATTTTTCAAGTTATGGGACTTGATTCTTAAAGGAAGAAATGACTTGACTTAATTGAAGTTAGTGAATTGATTTTTAAAGAATTTATGTTATGAAGTTTTAAGACTATGAACCTTGATTCCTAAAAGGTTATGAGACTTTATTTTTCAAGTTATGAGACTTGATTCTTAAAGGAAGAAATGACTTGACTTAATTGAAGTAAGTGAATTGATTTTTAAAGAATTTATGTTATGAAGTTTTAAGACTATGAACCTTGATTTCCTAAAAGGTTATGAGACTTTATTTTTCAAGTTTTGAGACTTGATTCTTAAAGGAATAAATGACTTGACTTAATTGAAGTAAGTGAATTGATTTTTAAAGAATTTATGTTATGAAGTTTTAAGACTATGAACCTTGATTTCCTAAAAGGTTATGAGACTTTATTTTTCAAGTTATGAGACTTGATTTTTAAAGGAAGGAATGACTTGATTTAAAAAGTATGGCTTCTTGAAATATTTCAAGAGTTAAGAAGAATGATTTCAAAAGAGTATGTAACTTGAGTTTTAAAAGTATACGTTTGTTGATTTAAGAAAAATGAGTTGCATGATTCTTTTTAAGTATGTATGTACGTAGTACTTTTGGGTTTAGTTTCCCCAATGTGATAAGAAATAAAAGTGTCTTAAGTTCTCTAAAATGAAAGGTTGTTATAATAGCTTTATGGGAAGTTGTTATAACGACTTAAGAAGAAGTGAAAAGGCGGTTTAAAATGTTATGTTATGAGACACACCGAGCCTACACATAGGCCGGGTTATGTTATGAGATTATGATAGCCGGTTGTGCTTGTGTTATGAGATTATGATAGTCGGTTGTGCTTATGTTATGAGATTATGATAGCCGATTGTACTTATGTTACGTGATTATGTTAGCCGGTTGTGCCTATGATATATTATTCATTATGGGGTCATTCCCCGGACTTGTGGCATTTGCATATTCCGTGGATTTACTCCCCACGATGCGAGGAAAACCTCATGCGAGTCTGTAGGGCTCATGCGGGTGAAATAGTCCCATGCGGGGCGGACCAGTCCTATGCGAGGAGATTACCTCATGCGGGTCCATGCGGCCTATGCAGGCGGATACAGCCTATGCGAGGAGATTACCTCATGCGTGTCCATACGACCTATGCGGGTGAAATAGTTCTAGGAGTAGGATTGCATAATGATACTACGGGCGGATGGCCCTAGGTTAATCATAAGCTTCCTGTTTTAAACCGGCAAAGTTTATTCTTGTTCACTCTCTTTGTTAAAAAGACACAGTGTTCTGGTAGGGTACATTATACTTGTTACATATTGACGGTGATGTTGTATTCCACGAGAATGCTTCTGTGATATTATATGCTGAGAGCAGGTGTCCCGGATTTGTGACATGGCTTTCATATTTGAAAGTAGTGCGGTGTTACAGTAGTACAGTGATACAATGTACAGTTGGCTCTGATTTTTATATGACACGGTAGGATCTGGTATTTGATTTTCATACTTGCCCCTGTCATTCCTTGTATAGTTATGATCTTAATTGTTGTACTTTATTTCCGCTCCATACTTAGTACTTGTTGTACTGACCCCCTTCGGGGGGATGCGTTCATGTCCGCAAGTCTAGGTAAACAGTTGTTGATCCGCGAGCTTAGGATCCTGGTTCAGCATTTTGAGATGGCTCCAATGTTCCGGAGCTTGTCATTATGTCTAGGTATATTCAGGGGTACGGCGGGGCCTTGTCCCGTCATAGTATTTGTCCAAACTCTTAGAGGTCTGTATTCATATATGGGTTGGACTGGCTAGAGTTGTATTTACATTATTGAACAGTGTAGACCCTTTTGGGTGATTTATATTATGGCACCCTTATCGGCTTTGCCTTTGTTTTAAAAAAAATGTTATTTATCTTCCGCGGTTTATTGGGTTGTATGAATAGAAGGGTGCCTGTAGTAGGGCATCATGCCCGGTGCGGGCGTGACAAAGTGGTATCAGAGCAGTTAGTCCTCGGAATGTCTACAGACCGTGTATAGTAGAGTTTTGTTTATCGGTGTGTTGTGCACCACATCAATAAGCAGGAGGCTATAGTACATTTAGGATTGGTTTCCCTTCTTCTCACTCTGAGATCGTGCGATAGAGTTGTGTTGTTAGGGTAGTCTCTCCCTAACGTATTATTGTGATTGCAGCTGTGAGAATGACGACAGTGACCCAGGAAAGATTATATGGATTGTGTATCCAGGTTAGTATAAATTGTTGTATAGTTTGTACAATGATGTACATCTATACGGTTATATGTATGAGGGTCATATATGTGCTGCATAGGGTGATTATGAGTTACCATGAATTGGTAAAGCCTAAATATTGTATAAATTGTGCACTATTTTGCGGACTGTCTTGTATATATATTGTGGGGAAGAATTTTACACGTCCTGTTAAGGCGTGTAATCCCCTTTGGTTGGCTGTTAGTTGTGCCTTAAATGTGGTGTATAGGTTGTTGAATACGGGTCTTGGAAAAGGTGGAAAAGTGCGTAGAAACAAAGGAAGTGCTGCCCGATTTTTCATAGAATTAAAAGGAAATATTGGTATGGAGTAAATAGAGTTGTCGTGAGTAAGACAACATGATTTTGAGATATTGAGAAGCTACATTTCCCGTGTGTAGGGACTGATAATGTAGGCTGGTGAAATAGAAAAATTGTGAACTTTAGAGTATTGATAACCGCAGAAACCTTTGATGTACAAGACCTTCTCGGGTAGTAAGACTTATTTCGGACCAAGAATGAGAATTAGTGTGATAATGGGTCGGGTTGGGGAACCAATTGAGGGTCAACTCGCAACCCGGATTCGAGTGGGGTCAGTTTGAGGTGGTCCCGCTATGTGATAGGGTCATGAGGGTGCAAGACCCAAATTTGGTTAATCATTGTACGAGTTCGTGGACGCGTTCCACCAGAACCGGGTCGTGAGGGCCAAGAATGGCCTTAAAGGGAATTGAATCTAGTGTTATAACCTTAAACGGTTGGAAGTAGAAATTCCAAGGATGGAAAGACAGAAGCATAATGTGAGATTATGTACATATACTGGAAAGGGTTCGGAGGTACGAGAAGAGTACGACGGGTAAGAAAGAGGGCGAACAAGTATTATAAGAGTAAAGTGTTATAGTATGCGAAATGGAGGTACGAAGATAGTATCCTTTTAGACCGTGAATGGGAGTTAATAGTGATATTATACACTTTAGATTTAACTCTCGGTTGGCTTATGATTTATGTATATGCATGTGTGATACATTAGGGTCATATGTGGCATGATTGGTTTCATAGGGTGTAGTTCCAAGGAGACTATACCTATATCTGTTTAGATTGGACCTAGTATGAACATTCGGGATGAATGTTTCTAAGGGGGGAAGGATGTTACACCCCGTATTTCCAGCAGTTGAGATAAGAACGTACGTAAGAAATTGAAAATTGAATTTTAGAAAGAATGCAAAATTCCGAAAATTTCTCTGAACCTTGTAAAGGAAAATGGTTTATTAGTTGAATTTAATTTCGAAATTTGGTCATGTGGGACCACCCGAGAAATTTTGTATGTATTAGGGAGTTTGGGAAGGCAAAACGGAGAACAAAAAAATACCAAAACGTGTATGAACAGTGAAAACCCGTCCATGAACAGTGTCGTTGGATGAACAGTGTTCGGAAAAACGCCATTTTCGGCCAAATCAGGAATCCGCCGGGGGCGAGACATATACCAAAAGCTTCGTCCCGTCGAGCCCGTCAAATCCATACCAACCTCCACCATCGATTCTCCCAGAATCGCCGACAATTTCAGATCGAAGTTTCGGTCACTGTTCATCCATCTTCCCCGTTCGGTTTTTCTGATTTTTCGGCCAACTGAGGTACAATCGACGGGAGTGGAGTATACCATCAGAACCACCATCTCCTTGCCGTCATTTCCATGTAATTCAGGACCCTCGATTCTTGCTCAAACTCGCTGTCGACCAGATCGATCTTCTCCGAAACCCTAGGTCGTCGACGAGCATTTTTCCGACCACCACAGGTAGAGTCGACGGTCGTGGCTAGTGTAAAAAGATTCAGGGTGGAAAGGCCGACATTTTGGCACCACCCACGACCTCCTATTCAACCCAGATCGTCGGGTCGACCAAATCATATTTTCCGATCGGAAGTTGGAAAATTCCGATCGATTCCGGTACAGTTGAGGGCTAAGGCGTATACCGTTGTGTTCGTATTGATCTTAGCTACGTTTTGCAACCAATCCAGAGCCTCAATTCTCAGTATTTCGGAATCTGTCATTGACGCCTCTTTGAGCTCGGCGGCGGTGCCGCCGCAGGACCACAACCAGACCTCCAAAATTGATTTTCCTCCATTAATTCATCCACGCAACAACAATTCGATGAATTCACTTCCAACAGATCAAAAATTGAATTTTCCGGCGAACAATTTCGGCGACGGGTAGCGGCGCAGTGGGAATTCTGCCACCAATGGCGGCAGTTCAGGCTGCTCAACCACCCGAAAATGTTTCACAATACTCTCAGGCAGTCCGGACAGCAATTTCCAATCAGCGGCGTTGTTTACTTAGCGTGTGGATTAGCCGAAGAGGTATGTGAACTTCTTCTTTTATAGACATGAGTATATTTGAAGTATACTTGCCTTGTGATTAGGAGTATACTTGCCTTGATAATTGAAGTATACTTTCCTTGATAATTGAAGTATACTTGCCTTGTTGATTAGGAGTATACTTGTCTTGATATTTGAAGTATACTTGCCTTGTTGTTAGGGGTATACAAGACTTGTTCTTGAGTATATTTTCCTTGTCATAAGAAGTATTCCTGTTATTGATTTTATGCTAAAGGCATGTCTAGAATATTCCTAAGTTCTTACCAAGTCTTATGGGGGATGTTGGTAAGAGTCGTTAGGAAGTATTGGAGTCTAGTTGACCTTGCTAACTTACTTCACTAATGAAAAAAAAGGACCGAACAAGCCATTGCAGCGTTAATGAAAATGTATCGGTAATAAATTACATTGAAATGAGTAGAATCTTCCATCTGCATAGAAACTAAGATGAGACAAAATTGTATTACATTTTCTAGATCATGGCTCAATGGAAAAGATCGTTATAAACGAATATAACCTATTCACGACTCATAAAAGTATTAATTTGGAAAGTATGTAGTAAATTGATTTTGAAAATATATAAGTCTTGATTATGAAAGTATAGTAACTCGAATTACTAAAAGGTTATGAGACTTTATTTTTCAAGTTATGAGACTTGATTCTTAAAGGAAGAATGATTTGATTTAATTGAAGTAAGTGAAGTGATTTTAAAGAATTTATGTTATGAAGTTTTAAGACTATGAACCTTGATTTCCTAAAAGGTTATGAGACTTTATTTTCCAAGTTATGGGACTTGATTCTTAAAGGAAGAAATGACTTGACTTAATTGAAGTAAGCGAATTGATTTTTAAAGAATTTATGTTATGAAGTTTTAAGACTATGAACCTTGATTTCCTAAAAGGTTATGAGACTTTATTTTTCAAGTTATGAGACTTGATTCTTAAAGGAAGAAATGACTTGACTTAATTGAAGTAAGTGAATTGTTTTTTAAAGAATTTATGTTATGAAGTTTTAAGACTATGAACCTTGATTTCCTAAAAGGTTATGAGACTTTATTTTTCAAGTTATGGGACTTGATTCTTAAAGGAAGAAATGACTTGACTTAATTGAAGTAAGCGAATTGATTTTTAAAGAATTTATGTTATGAAGTTTTAAGACTATGAACCTTGATTTCCTAAAAGGTTATGAGACTTTATTTTTCAAGTTATGAGACTTGATTCTTAAAGGAAGAAATGACTTGACTTAATTGAAGTAAGTGAATTGTTTTTTAAAGAATTTATGTTATGAAGTTTTAAGACTATGAACCTTGATTTCCTAAAAGGTTATGAGACTTTATTTTTCAAGTTATGAGACTTGATTCGTAAAGGAATAAATGACTTGACTTAATTGAAGTAAGTGAATTGATTTTTAAAGAATTTATGTTATGAAGTTTTAAGACTATGAACCTTGATTTCCTAAAAGGTTATGAAACTTTATTTTTCAAGTTATGAGACTTGATTTTTAAAGGAAGGAATGACTTGATTTAAAAAGTATGGCTTCTTGAAATATTTCAAGAGTTAAGAAGAATGATTTCAAAAGAGTATGTAACTTGAGTTTTAAAAGTATATGTTTGTTGATTTAAGGAAAAGATGTACGTAGTACTTTTGGGTTTAGTTTCCCCAATGTGATAAGAAATAAAAGTCCCTTAAGTTCTCTAAAATGAAAGGTTGTTATAATAGCTTTATGGGAAGTTGTTATAACGACTTATGAAGAAGTGAAAAGGTGGTTTAAAATGTTATGTTATGAGACACACCGAGCCTACACATAGGTCGGGTTATGTTATGAGATTATGATAGCCGGTTGTGCTTATGTTATGAGATTATGATAGTCGGTTGTGCTTATGTTATGAGATTATGATAGCTAATTGTACTTATGTTACGTGATTATGTTAGCCGGTTGTGCCTATGATATATTATTCATTATGGGGTCATTCCACAGACTTGTGGCATTTGCATATTCCGTGGATTTTCTCCCCACGATGCGAGGAATACCTCATGCGAGTCTGTAGGGCTCATGCGGGTGAAATAGTCCCATGCGGGGCGGACCAGTCCTATGCGAGGAGATTACCTCAAGCGGGTCCATGCGGCTTATGCGGGCGAATACAGCCTATGCGAGGAGATTACCTCATGCGGGTCCATACGGCCTATGCGGGTGAAATAGTCCCAGGAGTAGGATTGCATAATGATTGTTGACACCCAATTTTGACCCTCCCGTACAGTCACTAACTACAAAATTACACTAATTTTTTAAAATAATTTTTAATAGAAAAATGCAGCGATAAAACATTAATACAGGCATAAATAAGCAATTTAATAATAACACCGCATTTTACGTAGAGTATTAAGCACTTAGAGTCTCGCGCCCGTATTTATTAATTTGAAAGCTCTGTCGTAGTTCTTAAATAATAATAAAATAAATAAATACATAAAATAAATAATTTGACAATGACGTCGCGCCAAATAGCATAGCCGCATTTATTAATACGCATAATTTAAAGCATAAATTAATGCACAATAAATAAGATTTTAAATAATAGCACCGCATTTTAAGTAAAAGCATTAAGCAATCCTAAATACCATACCTGCATTTAGCATTTAAATAATTTAATCTAAACTCAATTCAATTTTAATTTAACTTCACAGAATACGCATAATAAATAAGTTTCAATAACGACATCGCATTATAAATACTAAGCACTAATTAAATAGCACACTCGCATTTATTATTGTAATAATTTTAAAGCTTAGACTAATAAAACACCTAGGGTTGCATTTGTTAATTTAATTTACCACTAATTGATTAATAATACACTACCCAAATTAATTTTACCTAAACTTAACTCCTAAAACTAATACCCTAATTAATTAAAACCAGCCCACTCGCCCAGCCCATTGCCCAACCCAACTACCCGATCAGCCCACGCCCCAGCAGCCCTTACATTGTCCCCTCCCCCATCATCAAAAGACCTAAAAAAACAAAAGAAACAAAAAAACGCAGCAAGAACCCTAGAAACCTAAAGAACCCGCCGCATACTCCTTTCCCCTACCAGTACCATTCAAAATCGCGTAAACCACGAACTTACCATAAACAGACTAGCAAAATCCTTCCCAGAACCGAAAAGTTACCATAAGAAACCTGTCGAATCAGTACAAAATATCACACCAAATCGACCTAAAATCAAAACTTGCCTTAATCAGATATTAACCAAAATCGAAGCCCATTTTGAGACTATAAATTAATCCTTTATGCATGCAACTGGTAGCATCTTGGACCGGGCGAGAACCCAGCAGATTCACATAAGGCAGGGGAAAACAGGTATCGAGCAGGGGGTGAGGGGATAAACCTAAAAGAAAAGAACCTACCCAGGGAGAGACGAGAAAAAAGAGAGAATCGACAGGCATAGGGAGTTAGGGGGCTCAGCACCCAGACCATTAGCATCACAAGAATAGGAAGTTCGAAACCCCTTCTTTCAATTCCAGCCAAGAAATCAGCAAACAAACCTTGCCCTTTTATTCGCATCGCAAAGCCAAAACCCGAGTGAGTCGACGACTTGATACGCTGCCCTGATTCGCTGCTCGGAGAAGGTAAAATCAACCCCTTTTCCTTTAATTTCGATTTAATGCATGTTTATATAATTCTTGTGTTAACAATCTCCCTACTACGTCGTTGTGTTAAATTATCTGTTGATCTGCCAACAGGGCCTCTGTGTCCATTTTTTTGTCAATATAACGATAGTCGCGTCAAGTTTGGGTCGTTAAGTTAAGTGTTGTGGTTTAGTATTATACCTTGTCTGTACTTGATTTAAAGCCTTATTTACTTGGTAAAGGCGTGTTATTAAGCATTTTGACTATTCAGATAATTTCATGGAATGAGCATAGCCATTTAGTCTTGTTATGATTTGCCTAATTTGCATTAGTTTAACACGATAGGTTAGTATAATACAATACTTGTGCTTCATGCTGTCCAAACCAGTGTCAAAAATAGTTCTTTGTTGTCGTGTGGAGTATTCTGATCTGCCTTGTATCTAACCGTATACCTTACATGAAGGAATCATCATATTTTGTTTCTTATTAATCATATAATCTGCCCCCATATGTTATTTTAGCATTTGTTAGCATTTCTCAGGTTGTACCTTAAGTATCACTAGGTTTAATCTAGGAAGTTTTTGATATGTCCACTGAATTACCAAATGATATGTGTGCCTTACCCTGTCTGTTAAATTGAAAATGACTGCCCATATGATTAAATTGTCTATTGATATGATGCTATGCAAAATAAATGTGGTTCTACTTAATTCTGGCCAGAATAGCCACTGTGTAGGTCCCTGGACATCCCTGGATTTTCACATATTTTCCAAATTGATCATGTGTGCTGTTACAAGCCCAAAGGCACTCAGGTTGTCTAGGGTGGCCTAAGTAGTCCTCTGTCTCATCATCCTGCCTTCCCCCCTCTCTTTTTGACCTATCCTAACTTTAGTTTGCTGCCTACATGTTCATATTGATCCATTTTTATTTACTTCCCATCTAGTAGATGAGACAGGATTAGGATCCTGACATAGCCACATGCCACATTTTGAATACCTTGGCCTTTGCATTATGATTAATTCAGCTGCAGGTTTTCATTCTAAAAAAGGGTATATGTATTTGATGTGCATATTAATACATTGGCCTCTATGCAAGTTATATTTTAGATGTTTGCATCAGTACCTATATTGTGAAATCAAGGCATGATTCAATCGAGTATGTGTGTGTGAAATGATTGTAGTAGGTGATTTTCCTCAGTTTAGCATCGGGTGGATTTAGCCAGGAAGGATTGTTGCTTTGTTTGTCTACAGTAGACCTAAATTCTGAACTATATCTAGTATTAGAAGCTGATTTACGTGTCTGTATACTTGTCCATTTATTGATCCCTATATCTGATTAAACATAAACTTTGCATTAAATGCTTGCCTGTTATTTAAATAAATTTGGGCATGTACTAATCCTTATCTTTCTTTATTTTTTTTACATGAAATGTCTCGGAGCAAAATGAAGAGTCTCACGGCGAGACTCATCACGAGCTACTTCAAATGGCAACCCGCGTCTATGTACATCCGCATTCGCATTCCCTCTTCAGAAATTCCTAAACAAAAAATAGGACAAGATGACGTTGTCATCCGTCTCAACTCCTCTTACTCTTTAAATCTAATTGCCTCATTTTATGTCTTTCTTTGTTTATTGCAATTTTATTATTTAACTTTGTAATTAATAGGAGAGCTAGTGCAATTAGCCTTTGAACACACAAGGGGAAGGTAATTTAAAATTAGAAATGCACTTCTACTTTATGTGTCTTTTAGGATTGTCATGCATGTCTAAATTTTACCAAAGTAATCTAAATGATTTAACTTGCATCATAAAACCAATATTTTGTTTCTTATTAAATCCATAACAAATTTTCTCCTAAACTCTCAAGAATCATCTTAAGCACCTTTTATATAATATTATACGCAGGTTAAGCAAGATTAATTTAGCTAGCAGTACACATAATTAGTCCATAAATAACCTTTGCATGCACACATAATTAGTCCATAAATAACTTTCGCATCCTTTACATATTGGCCTTAGTCTTATAAACTTTTATCAACATGCCTTCTTTATAAAATATTTTGAAGCATCTTTTATATTTTCAAAACACGCACTTTTAAACATAATAATTACCCTAGGTTTGGCAGGACAACCGCAAGTTAGCGGATCTTAGAGGGTGTCTAACCCCTTCCCTCTAGATTAATAAAGAACCCTTACCCAGAATCTCATTAAGTTTAGCAGACCATTAAAATGGAGTTAATGTTTACTTTAAACTAGTTAAATTTAGGTGTCATAATTCACCCAATTAATTAGGTGGCGACTCCGCGAACCCTTTAGCACTTTAGCACTCTTTACTTTTTAGCATTTAGCACCTTTTGTACTTTTAGCATTTTAACACCTTTTTAAGCATTTTTAACTATTTAGCATTTTTATTATTTATTTTCTAACATTTTCATTAAGCAGGGGTTCGCTAAAAAAAAATGTCGCGGTCGAAAGGGGCGCGACATTATGGCGACTACACTGGGGATTTAAGGCTCTTAACCACAACAGACCTAGGGTTATTATTTGGCACTATTTTTGCATTTAATTTTTATGTACTGTATTTTGTTTATTTGCTTTAATTGCTATGCGCTTTACTGCTTTCCTTAAACTGGCATTCCGCTCATATTTCTTCCACTCTGGAAAATTCACACAATCACACACTGCATGCGAGGTGCGCTTGGTGCATCAGCAAAATTCTTTCTTCAAAACCCAAATTTAGGAGAGTTGGTAATATACGTGGAGTGTCCGGTCTAACCGGTGGCCGCGTAGCCTTCTCACTCGAGTTGTCCGCTCGGGAACCTTGCGTCTAGAAAAGCCAAATCTTAGAAACTTAAGATAGAGCTATACCGCCCTTTATTTTAGGGCATGCATGCATTTACCTTAGGTGGGTCGGTCCTTGGCATCGACACCACAATTAGGAAGACACCAAACTTGTCGACGGGTTTCTCAACCCAACGGCCAACCAGCATATTATGTATAGCGTGACAATGATAGACAAATCCAAGTCTAATCATGACATGCTGAAATTGGAAAAAGTGCACCATCATTTGATCGCCATTTCCAACAAAAGCATTACAGTTGGACGACTTGGACAAATCCGTCATAATCTCGCATAAGTGACGTTTAGGCCTACCTCTGGCATAAAGGGGTCCCCATGCATGTTAGGACTCGCTTGCAATGCGACAATTTATGTGCAACATGTACTTGCTAAATGTTTTTACACTTTTGCAAAATCACGTGCTTTACACTAACGCAGTTTGCTACATGTTGTCTAAAGGATTTATCATCTCCCCCAAAGGTCGATTTGTATTTGACTAAGCAATGACAGAGCATCGATATTTCACAAGATCAAAGGCACGGTCCAGGCATGGCCGATTCAAGGGCATTTGGCGAGCAGTGGAACTGTCTTGGTTCCTATAGGCAGCGGTCTCGAGAAAAGCGGCGTAGATCGATCGAGCACCTCGCCCGATTACCACTGACAAATGGCAACCTGCGGGCTGAAATTAAAAGGCTCTGAAACCTCACCAGAGCACTCGTCACTGCAAATAACCAAAACAATCAAAACCCTCCAAATTATTACCGGGACCCGCTTACTACATATCTCATTCAGCCAATATATAATGCACCCATATATCGCACAAAACCAAATGCCTAATATACTCGGCTAAACACAAACCAAAGGCCACCAAACCTATTTTCGCAATACATATGACAATCCTTGCGATACCCACGTGTATACGCCACGTCAAAAGCTCGTCCACTAAACATCTTCACACCCGCCTAAATGCCACGAAAGGCCGGCCAAAGTATACACCCATTTAAGCGAGCCTTTGTCGCGGTTATGCGATAGGTTGAGAGTTGCAAGGATACTCCAGCCAATTCCAAAGAATGTGCCCAATCCCAAGTCCAAAGCTCATGATGAGAACAAAAGATGTGCATACCATTCTGGAGCCATCGGACACGACATGGGAAGGTGTTACGCTCGAGAGACAAAGTAAGGGAACGATCAAAGAGGAGTCATTCGGTGGAGGATGCCTACCGATGAGTACAATGAACCCCGAAGGAAGAGGTGTTCCACGGCGAACCGCTCCGCTTGAATCGATCGTTTATCGGCATGCACGCGCGAAGCGAAAGAAGGAGATCGATAGCGAGAACATGAAGACCCGGCCGGCCGTGATGCGAGCAAGAAGGCGTATTGGTTGGATTTGCACCGCTTGCGAGTCGCCAGAAACGGATAAGAAAGAGCAATTTAGCTTAGCGATTAATAAAAGAAAAACTCGTATTTAAGCTTTAATAATGTTTTCTTTTGTTTTGTTTACATGGAACTACGTTCGACTGATTCCATGGCGGAATCGTGGCGGCCATATCGGCCTCGGTCCGCTTTAGAATTTTACCCAATATTCGCTTATAATGAACTACGTCATGACTGATTCCTCGTGGGGATACGTGGCGGCCTAAATCGGCCGGTCACGCATTAGGAAACTTTTCCTTTGTTTTGAAAATAACGAGAATACACACAACATACAAGCAACTCCATCGAGACCACTTTAGGCCAAACGCCGCTGCGTATTCAAAGCGGGACAAGGTAGGAAACAGACGGGGTTGCAGTCGAACCACAGATGTCAAGGAACAAAGCGGCGAAGTCAAATCCGCATCGACCCACGAAAAACTCACAAATTTTCTTTGAGCGCAGGTTTTTCATATTAACAGAAGCAGAAAGTGCAACATCCGAAGCAGAAAATACGGTAAAAAGTTTCTTCGCAGAAGCAGAAAGAAGCAGCAGAGGCAGAGAATATTCAAAGTCCGCATTAGAAGCAGCAGAAGCAGAAAAGGGCATCGACAATCAACAATCAGAATTCTGAATTCCGCTACAAAGGCTAGCGCATCAGCTCGGGCATAAAGTCAAATTTGTAACCCACGCATCGCACACAACAAAGGCATCATGGCAATTCGTCAGTTGCAGCGTTTAGCATGTCCGTGTAAGGACAACATCTCAGTATTCATCTGGTGTATCAGGGACGACATCCCTACCCATAGAATTGCACTTCTCATATGTATTTATCATTTCGTTTAAACAGGTATACACTAATTTTTCTCAAACTTAGCTTGCAGGAGCATTTATTTTACAGGAGCAGCAGCAACACGTCCAGCGGCGTTATCGGCCGAAGTCCGAAAGCGGCGCCCGGCAATATGTCCGAACGACGACGTCATCAACATTGCGTCTACACAACGACTCCAGCAGCAACACATCTACGCAACGACACCAGCAGCAATACGTCCAGGCAACGATGTCATCAGCAACACGTCCAGACAACAACGTGATCAGCATTACGTCTATGCAACGACACCGGCCAGCAAGTCGAAAACGGCGTCGCCGGAACACGTCCGCATAACGGCGTGATCGGCGTATGTCACGCAACGACGCGGCGGCAACACGTCGAACAACGGCGTTATCGGCAACAAGTCCGGCGACGTCATCGCGAACGCGTCGGACAACGGCGTGATCGGCGTTATGTCTACGGCGGCGCCCGGCGAACACGTCCGTGAAGCGACGTTATCGGCCGCAAGTCCGAAAATGGCGTCATCGCGAACACGTCCGGACAACGGCGTGATCGGCGTATGTCTACGCAACGACGCCCGGCGGCGCCCGTCGAACGACGGCGTTATCGGCCGCAACAAGTCCGGAACGACGTCATCGGCAACACGTCGGACAACGGCGTGATCGGCGTTATGTCTGCAGCGGCGACGCCATCAACACGTCCGAACGCGGCGTTATCGGCAACAAGTCCGAAAACGACGCCATGACGCAAGTTCGAAAACGACGCTATCATCAGCATATCACATCTACGCAAGGACGATTTCTATACTCTCAAACTGCACTTCTTATTCATGCTTTATTATTCTGTCTTAGAAGTTATGCACTAACTCTTTTTTAGCTTTAGTCTACAGGGGGAAGTCGCGACAAGGACAACACATCCGCATTCACAATCGCAACACGTCCGTGCAAGGGCGAAATCACAGCATTTGCAGCATCGCATCAACACAACATGCATCACATTTTTGCAGGATAACATTTTCTACTCACAGTTACATTGCTTTTAAAATTATGCATCATCATTTTGCCTTAACAGTTATGCACTAACCGTTTGTTTAAGTCTTAGCATGCGGGAAGCGAGAAGCCTGGCGTGGATTTTCTCTTCTGACGGGGCAATTTGTTGGGGGGCCAACTTTCCCAACGAATGGCAGAAGCGGCCTCAAGCGTCGGTCCACTTTCTCCACATCACCATAAAACCCAGCATCATAAGTCGATAGCGGTACACCCCAGGTTCAAGCCAATTTTTTTTTTTTTTACTTATTTTAGCACCACAGCCCAGTGTCGTCATAACTCGATACTGAGACAAATTTTGAGTCCGCATTAGCCCACCTTGGTGTTTTGACCATGGTAACCCAGTGTCGTCATAACTCGACACTGGGACAAATTTTTAGTCCGCATTAGCCCGCCTTGGTGTTTTGATCATGGTAGCCCAGTGTCGTTCTAACTCGACACTGGGACAAATTTTGAGTCCGCATTAGCCCGCCTTGGTGTTTGACCATGGTAGCCCATTGTCGTCATAACTCGACACTGGGACAATTTTGAGTCCGCGTCAGCCTTGTCTTAATTGCCCAGCATTTTTGAAATTCTTTGGATCGAGACAAAATTGGCTATAAGTCAACGTCTTTGTCCGAAGATTCTTCCATCATCCCCATACAAAGAGGGACAAGTTGTTGACACCCAATTTTGACCCTCCCGTACAGTCACTAACTACAAAATTACACTAATTTTTTAAAATAATTTTTAATAAAAAAATGCAGCGATAAAACATTAATACAGGCATAAATAAGCAATTTAATAATAACACCGCATTTTACGTAGAGTATTAAGCACTTAGAGTCTCGCGCCCGTATTTATTAATTTGAAAGCCCTGTCGTAGTTCTTAAATAATAATAAAATAAATAAATACATAAAATAAATAATTTGACAATGACGTCGCGCCAAATAGCATAACCGCATTTATTAATACGCATAATTTAAAGCATAAATTAATGCATAATAAATAAGATTTTAAATAATAGCACCGCATTTTAAGTAAAAGCATTAAGCAATCCTAAATATCATACCTGCATTTAGCATTTAAATAATTTAATCTAAACTCAATTCAATTTTAATTTAACTTCGCAGAATACGCATAATAAATAAGTTTCAATAACGACATCGCATTATAAATATTAAGCACTAATTAAATAGCACACTCGCATTTATTATTGTAATAATTTTAAAGCTTAGACTAATAAAACACCTAGGGTTGCATTTGTTAATTTAATTTACCACTAATTGATTAATAATACACTACCCAAATTAATTTTACCTAAAATTAACTCCTAAAACTAATACCCTAATTAATTAAAACCAGCCCACTCGCCCAGCCCATTGCCCAGTCCAACTACCCGATCAGCCCACGCCCCAGCAGCCCTTACATTGTCCCCTCCCCCATCATCAAAAGACCTAAAAAACAAAAGAAACAAAAAAACGCAGCAAGAACCCTAGCAACCTAAAGAACCCGCCGCATACTCCTCTCTCCTTTACCCGCGAATCTCGCCGGATTTTCAGGGTGGAAAATCCGACGACTTTCCTTTCCCCTACCAGTACCATTCAAAATCGCGTAAACCACGAACTTACCATAAACAGACTAGTAAAATCCTTCCCAGAACCGAAAAGTTACCATAAGAAACCTGTCGAATCAGTACAAAATATCACACCAAATCGACCTAAAATCAAAACTTGCCTTAATCAGATATTAACCAAAATCGAAGCCCATTTTGAGACTATAAATTAATCCTTTATGCATGCAACTGGTAGCATCTTGGACCGGGCGAGAACCAGTGATTCGCATAAAGCGGGAAAGCAGTATCGAGCAGGGGGTGAGGGGATAAACCTAAAAGAAAAGAACCTACCCAGGGAGAGACGAGAAAAAAGAGAGAATCGACAGGCATAGGGAGTTAGGGGGCTCAGCACCCAGACCATTAGCATCACAAGAATAGGAAGTTCGAAACCCCTTCTTTCAATTCCAGCCAAGAAATCAGTAAACAAACCTTGCCCTTTTATTCGCATCGCAAAGCCAAAACCCGAGTGAGTCGATGACTTGATACGCTGCCCTGGTTCGCTGCTCGGAGAAGGTAAAATCAACCCCTTTTCCTTTAATTTCGATTTAATGCATGTTGGTTCAAATCTGTTTATATAATTCTTGTGTTAACAATCTCCCTACTACGTCGTTGTGTTAAATTATCTGTTGATCTGCCAACAGGGCCTCTGTGTCCATTTTTTTGTCAATATAACGATAGTCGCGTCAAGTTTGGGTCGTTAAGTTAAGTGTTGTGGTTTAGTATTATACCTTGTCTGTACTTGATTTAAAGCCTTATTTACTTGGTAAAGGCGTGTTATTAAGCATTTTGACTATTCAGATAATTTCATGGAATGAGCATAGCCATTTAGTCTTGTTATGATTTGCCTAATTTGCATTAGTTTAACACGATAGGTTAGTATAATACAATACTTGTGCTCCATGTTGTCCAAACCAGTGTCAAAAATAGTTCTCTGTTGTCGTGTGGAGTATTCTGATCTGCCTTGTATCTAACTGTATACCTTACATGAAGGAATCATCATATTTTGTTTCTTATTAATCATATAATCTGCCCCCATATGTTATTTTAGCATTTGTTAGCATTTCTCAGGTTGTACCTTAAGTATCACTAGGTTTAATCTAGGAAGTTTTTGATATGTCCACTGAATTACCAAATGATATGTGTGCCTTACCCTGTCTGTTAAATTGAAAATGACTGCCCATATGATTAAATTGTCTATTGATATGATGCTATGAAAAATAAATGTGGTTCTACTTAATTCTGGCCAGAATAGCCACTGTGTAGGTCCCTGGACATCCCTGGATTTTCACATATTTTCCAAATTGATCATGTGTGTTGTTACAAGCCCAAAGGCACTCAGGTTGTCTAGGGTGGCCTAAGTAGTCCTCTGTCTCATCATCCTGCCTTCCCCCCTCTCTTTTTGACCTATCCTAACTTTAGTTTGCTGCCTACATGTTCATATTGATCCATTTTTATTTACTTCCCATCTAGCAGATGAGACAGGATTAGGATCCTGACATAGCCACATGCCACATTTTGAATACCTTGGCCTTTGCATTATGATTAATTCAGCTGCAGGTTTTCATTCTAAAAAAGGGTATATGTATTTGATGTGCATATTAATACATTGGCCTCTATGCAAGTTATATTTTAGATGTTTGCATCAGTACCTATATTGTGAAATCAAGGCATGATTCAATCGAGTATGTGTGTGTGAAATGATTGTAGTAGGTGATTTTCCTCAGTTTAGCATCGGGTGGATTTAGCCAGGAAGGATTGTTGCTTTGTTTGTCTGCAGTAGACCTAAATTCTGAACTATATCTAGTATTAGAAGCTGATTTACGTGTTTGTATACTTGTCCATTTATTGTGCCATCTGTTGATCCCTATATCTGATTAAACATAAACTTTGCATTAAATGCTTGCCTGTTATTTAAATAAATTTGGGCATGTACTAATCATTATCTTTCTTTAATTTTTTTTACATGAAATGCCTCGGAGCAAAATGAAGAGTCTCACGGCGAGACTCATCACGAGCTACTTCAAATGGCAACCCGCGTCTATGTACATCCGCATTCGCATTCCCGCTTCAGAAATTCCTAAATAAAAAATAGGACAAGATGACGTTGTCATCCGTCTCAACTCATCTTACTCTTTAAATCTAATTGCCTCATTTTATGCCTTTATTTGTTTATTGCAATTTTATTATTTAACTTTGTAATTAATAGGAGAGCTAGTGCAATTAGCCTTTGAACACACAAGGGGAAGGTAATTTAAAATTAGAAATGCACTTCTACTTTATGTGTCTTTTAGAATTGTCATGCATGTCTAAATTTTACCAAAGTAATCTAAATTATTTAACTTGCATCATAAAACCAACATTTTGTTTCTTATTAAATCCATAACAAATTTTCTCCTAAACTCTCAAGAATCATCTTAAGCACCTTTTATATAATATTATACGCAGGTTAAGCAAGATTAATTTAGCTAGCAGTACACATAATTAGTCCATAAATAACCTTTGCATGCACACATAATTAGTCCATAAATAACTTTCGCATCCTTTACATATTGTTCTTAGTCTTATAAACTTTTATCAACATGCCTTCTTTATAAAATATTTTGAAGCATCTTTTATATTTTCAAAACACGCACTTTTAAACATAATAATTACCCTAGATTTGGTAGGACAACCGCAAGTTAGCGGATCTTAGAGGGTGCCTAACCCCTTCCCTCTAGATTAATAAAGAACCCTTACCCAGAATCTCATTAAGTTTAGCAGACCATTAAAATGGAGTTAATGTTTACTTTAAACTAGTTAACATTTAGGTGTCTTAATTCACCCAATTAATTAGGTGGCGACTCCGCGAACCCTTTAGCACTTTAGCACCCTTTACTTTTTAGCATTTTAGCATTTAGCACCTTTTGTACTTTTAGCATTTTAACACCTTTTTAAGCATTTTTAACTATTTAGCATTTTTATTATTTATTTTCTAACATTTTCATTAAGCAGGGGTTCGCTAAAAAAAAATGTCGCGGTCGAAAGGGGCGCGACAATGATACTACGGGCGGATGGCCCTAGGTTAATCATAAGATTCATGTTTTAAACCGACAAAGTTTATTCTTGTTCACTCTCTTTGTTAAAAAGGCACAGTGTATGGTAGGGTACATTATACTTGTTACATGCTGACGGTGATGTTGTATTCCACGAGTATGCTTCTGTGATATTATATGCTGAGGGCAGGTGTCCCGAATTTATGACATGGCTTTCATATTTGAAAGTAGTGCGATTATTCTGATGATCTGATGATACAAGGTACAGTTGGCTCTGATTTTATATGACACGGTAGGATCTGGTATTTGATTTTTATACTTGCCCCTGTCATTCCTTGTATAGTTATGATCTTAATTGCTGCACTTTATTTCCGTTCCATACGTAGTACTTGTTGTACTGACCCCCTTCGGGGGGCTGCGTTCATGTCCGCAGGTCTAGGTAAACAGTTGTGGATCTGCAAGCTTAGGATCCTGGTTCAGCATTTTGAGATGGCTCCAATGTTTCGGAGCTTGTCATTATGTCTAGGTATATTCAGGGGTACGACGGGGCCTTGTCCTGTCATAGTATTTGTCCAAACTCTTAGAGGTCTGTATTCATATGTGGGATGGACTGGCTAGAGTTGTATTTACATTATTGAACAGTGTAGACCCTTTTGGGTGATTTATAATATGACACCCTTATCGGCTTTGCCTTTGTTTTAAAAAAAGTGTTATTTATCTTCCGCGATTTATTGGGTTGTATGAATAGAAGGGTGCCCAGGTAGGGCATCAGTCGCGGGCCCGGGGTACGGGGCGTGACAGTTTGTTTCTCCGGTTCTGCTTGCAAGTCTTTTCAATCTCCGGTTTGAAGGGAACAAGTGTATCTGCTCCTCTTCTCCTTCGCATAAACTAGATGCCTGCAACAGATCAAAATCAACAAACAGATCACAGCGCACGGTTTCACCAATAAAATAAAATAAAAACTAGTAATAAAAAGAAAAATAAAAACCAAATTAGAAATTAAGAATAGATAGAATGATATTGAACTACGCCGATCCCCGGCAACGGCGCCAAAAACTTGTTGCGCGATTTATGCATACGCTAAACGCAAGTGCACGTGTCGTGACAAGTAATATAGTCTAGAAGACCGAGTTATCGTCCTCAGGGATTAGTGTCCAATTATCAACCTCTATTCTGTAGTATCTATTTAGTAACAGATAATTTGATAAATTGTGTATAGCTATGATTATAGATGCTAACTAAATTACTTTACTTTACTTCATATATGGTGGAAATAGGGCTTCCAAATCTCCTTGAATATTCGCTCGTTTTACTCGTTAATGCAAATAATTAAGGTTCTTCTTCTATTTTGAGATAGCAGGTTAACTAAGCCATTTTATACTCCTGTTAAGGTAATATAAACACTCAACCCCAATGTATAACCCTTCTATCTTTCGATGACAAGATTGACTACAAAGGAGGATTAAGAGCAATAACCTATCAAGCTACACAAGTATCGGAGTACTTTCGTCCACGATTTAAACCTATGTTTATTCAACTATAGCATATTCACAATCTCCCCTTTCGGCTTTCGATTAGAAATCATATAAGTTATGATAATTAGTGATCAATTAATTACCAAACAATCAAAACAATTATTGAATAAATCTCAACAATAATAAGAAGAAACCAAAACATGCATTAATTCATAAGAACGAGGTTCAAGCGATTCGACATGGAAAGCCCTAAATTAAGTTAGTTCCTAGCCATAGACATGCCAAGAACTAAACTATTATCCAACATATACTAGAAAGAAATAAAAGAAAGAACAAGAAATTACTTAAAAGTAAGTCTCCAATGTTGATCTCCAAGTTGTGATGAATTGTCAAGTGTGGAACTCCCCAAAATCTGACCTAAAAGGTCCTTTTATAACTTCAAAAATGTCCAAAACCTTTTCCTTCTTGGCTTTGGCCCATTCCTGTCAGTTTGGATGATTTCTGCCTCGGCGCATGGCCAAACCTGTGACTCTCTGCTCTTTGGGCGTCGTGGCGCTCTTCTGCTGCTGGTTGGTTGGCGCTGCCCTGTTTCTCGCCCGGATTTCCAACTTTTTAGCTTTTTGAGCTCTGAAACCTCTGTTTCTGCCCTCTTTTCGCTCCTTCTCGCCAATGTGCCATTTTAAACCACTGTGACTCAAAAGAAAGAAAATATATCCTAACACGACACATATTTGTACAAAAATGGGCAAAATACTAACTAACAATGACTCAAAAGGTGTATATAAAATACATCGATCAATGTTATTTGGTGGCAGCCTAGTCGGCTAGCCTGTTGTGATGGTTGGATAGTTGTGTAAGGCAGCCTTGTCGGCTCGCCTATTTTGGGTATAGGTTATAGATGCATCATTGTGCTGCCGAAATTTTCTATTACCCTTAAGGTTCAGTTGATTATGTGACGGGTTAGTGTAATGACGTCCAATTAGGGCGTCGGGTCGCGGCCCATCGGGTCGTGACAATGGACACCGGCGCTACCACCCACATGACATCTGACCAAGGTATTCTCTCGTCTTATTCCAATTTGAGCAGTAATCGTGGTATAATTTTGGGTAATGACAATTCAATTCAAATTAAGGGTTATAGTCATAAAACTTTGTCCCCTCCTCATTCACCACTAGTCTTGAAAAATACTCTCCATGCCCCAAAATTAATTAAAAAATTGGTGTATGTTCGTAAATTCACCACTGATAATTGGGTTTTTATTGATTTTGATCCGTTTGGGTTTTCTGTGAAATATTTCAAGACGGTGAGTCCTCTCATGAGGTGTGACAGTAGGGGGATATTTATCCAATCACACCAAGTCTCGGTTCCTCACGTCTAGCCATGCCTTCCATTTTTGCAGCTCTTGATACTTCCTTGTGGTATGCTCGTCTAGGTCATCCAGGGCCGTTTATTTTATATGTCTTAAATAAAAATAAACTTATTTCGTGTAAGGGTACGCGTAGTACTCCGAATTGTCAATCTTGTTCCTTAGGAAAAATTATTAAGTTGTCATTTGTCGCCTCTACTTCTACTACTTCAATGTCATTTGATATTATTCATAGTGATTTATGGACATATCATGTTCTTAGTTCTTTGGGTCCCCGTTATTATGTTCTATTCTTAGATGATTATTCTAAATTTTTATGGATGTTTCCAATAGCGAAGAAATCTAAAGTTTTTTTCATCTTCCAGAAATTTAGAGCTTTCATTAAAACCAAATTCTAACGAGAAATCAAGAATATCCAATGTGATAATGGCAAAAAATATGACAATAGGGAGTTTCGGGAATTTTGTGCTAATAATGGAATCAATTTTCATTTTCTTGTCCTCATACATCTTCACAAAATAGGAAAGCCGAACACAAAATTCGTACCATTAATAATATTATCCGAACTTTCTTGGTTCATGCTTTCGTACCCCATATTTTTGGCATCATGCTCTACAAATGGCTATCGATATTCTTAACATTCTTCCTTCCAAAGGTTTGTCATATTCGTCCCCTCTTCAAATTTTATATAATAAGACTCCCTCGTATACACATCTTAGATTCTTTGGGTGCTTGTGTTATCCACTATTTTCATCCACCACAATTAACAAACTTCAGGAACGTTCTAACCCTTGTGTGTTTTTGGGTTATCCGTCAAATCACCGTGGTTACAAATGTTTTGATTTGTCATCTAAACGAATCATTCTAGTCGTCATGTCATCTTTGATGAGTCCCAATTTCCATTTCTAAAGTAGAAACACCCGTGTCTAGTTCGTATGATTTTTTGGATGATGATATTTCCCCTATATTCTCCGTCATTTTTTGGATCTGTCCCAAAATTTGTCTTCAGGACCGCGGCCCTTAGAGGAGGCACCGCGGCGCCAGTCATCAAGTAGCCAGGAGGTTGTTTCCTCGTCGTCATCACTGCGGCCCTTCGAGGAGGCGTCGCGGCACCTCCGACAGTAATTTTAGAAAATAGGCTAGCAGGCCCACTGCCTGTTGGCCAGTCTGTGTCGTCTCCCGAAAATTTCCAAAATTCACACCATCCAGCCCCAAGTCATGGTCCAATCACTCGTAGTCAACGGGGTATTTTGTTAAACTAAAAAGATATTTTAATTTAAATTTTAATATTTTTAGGTCACCTTTACCCCGTAATCTTGTGTCTGCCTTAAATGACCCTAATTGAAAATTTGTCATGACCGATGAATGTAATGCTCTTAATCATAATAAGATGTGAGAGTTAGTGCTCCGTCCATCTGGTGTTAATATTATTCGGTCCATGTGGATTTTTGCTCATAAGGAGAATTCTGACGGTTCGTTTGCAAGGCATAAGGCTCGTCTTGTAGGTAATGGTAAGACTCAGCAGGTTGGTGTGGATTGTGGTTAGACGTTTATCCAGGTGGTCAAGCCGGCTACCATTCATATTGTGCTCAGCTTGGCTCTTTCGAAATCATGACTCATTTATTAGCTAAGATGTGAAGAATGATTTCCTACATGGTGATCTCAAGGAGATAGTGTATATGCATCAGCCCTTGGGGTTTAGGGATACTAGATATCCTAATCATGTCTGTTTATTGAAAAAGCCCTTGTATGGGCTTAAGCAGTCTCCACGGGCTTGGTATAAGAGGTTTGCTGACTATGTTTCGACTATGGGTTTTTCTCACAGCAAGTTTGATAATTCATTATTCATATATCGTCGTGGTTCTTCTATGGCTTATATACTACTATATGTTGATGATATTATCTTGACTGCCTCTTCTGATGCTTTGCGAAAGTCTATCATGACAATGCTCAATTCTGAGTTTGCCATGAAGGACTTGGGTCCATTGAGTTATTTTTTGGGGTTTGCTGTCACTCGTCATGCAGGTGGGTTATTCTTATCACAGAGGAAGTATGCATCAGAGATCATTGAGAGGGCTGGGATGTCATCTTGTAAGTCCACTTCTACTCCAGTTGATGCTAAACCCAAGTTGGGTGCTGCAGCTGGCTCTCCTTATGAGGATCCGACCCGTTATCGTAGTCTTGAAGTCGCCCTTTTTGGTCATGGCCAAAGGGGGCGACTTCAATCACGAGTGATGATATTTCTCATCGTATTTTATATTTTGTTCTTCCATAAGGTCTCAATTATTTATATCTTATTAAAATTAAATAATAAAAGTAAAATATAAAGTGGAGCAAAGAGGGCGACTTGAAAAAGTCGCCCCTTTTGATTCAGACCAAAGAGGGCGACTTGAAAATAAAATATAAAATACGATGAGAAATATCATCTCTCGTAATATTTTCCATCTCCGTTGCTATCCGCCCTATGATAATTAATCACACATAATATCATGGTCAAGTAAAATGTTATAATGAGTACAAATGAAATAACAAATTATATTATCACGTTCTAATATTTTCTTTTTCAAACGTTAGTTTTCTTCTTTCTTGTTTTCCAACATTCAATCTTCACTGAATGCATATATCATAGTATATAAATATTATGACGTACTAATATTATCACGTACTAATATTTTTCTTTTATTATTTATTTTTAATAAGATATAAATGTCGCACCCGATTTTGAACTCTCAGACTTGAATGCGCGACGAAATGGTTATCCCTCCAAAAATAAAAATGTAAATGTTAAGAGAGTTGCCACCTAATTAATTGGGTGAATTAGGACACCTAAACGCTAACCGATTAAAGTCAAGATTAACTCCATTTCATGGTCTGTGAAACTTAACAAGATTTTGGGTAAGGGTTCTTTATTATCCTAAAGGGAAGGGTTTAGACATCCTTTAGAATCCACTAACTTAAGGTTGTCCGTTCAAACCTATGTTAATTATTATGTTAAATGAATGCATGTTTTGAAAATATAAAGTTGAGTAAAAGGATATTTGTATTGCAATTAATAATAAGAAAAGACTTTTGAAAATAGATTATTTTGTGATTTTAAAAAATAGGAAGACCCAAATAGATTATTTATGTGATGTCAATAAAAGAAAACATTGTTTGTTATGAATTTGGTAGCAAACAAAACCTTAGTTGCATGATTAGATATGCAAAAATAAAAAAAATGATTAAGTTATTTGATATAATTTAAACATGTATGACAATCCTAAAGACACATAAATTAGAAGTGAATTTCTGGTTTAAACTACCCTCCCAAATTATCTATTCAAAGACTAATAGAGTGGAATATCCTATTAATTACAAAGTTAAGCATATAAAGTTACGACAACAAAATAAATAAATAAATAAATAAATAAAGAATGAGATTAGAGTTGATGTAGTTTTTAGGACGGATGACGACGTCATCTCATCCGATTTTTCGTTTGGAAGTTCTGAGGCGGACGTCGATGTGGAGATCATGATGAGTCTCATACCGAGACTCTTGATTTATCTCCCGATGCAATTCATGTAAAAAATAAAGAAAGATAAAGAGTTAGCGTATCCCAAAAATACAATGAGTCACGCAAATGCTAGAATAAATATCAACAATCCATATTAATTGAAGCAGTACGAAGTAGTTTGTTCGGCTCAAACAAGTAAAGTTCATCATCACTTAATCCAGACATTGGACCTTGGCTATAAATAACGGGCAGAAATTTAAAGCAGGTCCAAGAAACATGAATTTTCTTTTCAGATTTTTATAACGCATGCAACGACGAATCAGGCCCAAAAATGCATATTCATCCAATAAGTAAGTAATCCACGTTATCATAAAAGGCCCAACATACATTGACTGGAGCCGAATAGGAGCATGCTAAATTCATTCACAAACAAACAAAGCGATATTCAGGACTGATATACATGGGTACTAGAAATATATGTTTATATAGGGCCCTGATATACACTAAGTGTATACCCAAGTCTATATGCAGCATATACCCTGGCATACGTAGTTACATAGCATTTCTTAAACAATTATACTAACACTGGACAGAATGAGCATATTTGACTATGGCGAGAAGAATAAAGCAGTTGCATAAATATTGGACCAATGTCGCTATGTGGAGTAAACCCCGGCACAACAAGAAAGTATATCCAGATTAACTAAACTAGCAAATTCTATTTTGTATGCTCTTATGCAAGATTTGAATATTGTATAAGTAGGCAACTCATATGAACCCATAGATAACATGCTGGACATTCCAAAAAAATCTAGCTAGATTTCCTTAGATCCTTTTCTAATCACCAAGAGGCATATGAGCAATTCATCACACCACATATTCAAGTTCACTGAAATCAGACATCCTTCCTAAAATAGTTAGTAAATAACTATTGATTGCTAGGGATGAACGCGTTACACAGAGACAAGCATATTTTGACAGTTTAGTTAACATGTCTTAAGGATTTAAAAACCGCATAGGACACACCATACCTCCATTTATTCACTATATTTAACATCTCAGACTCACATATTCCAGACTTACAAGCATGCTCATAAGGATCCCCATTTTCAGACCATATAAAGTGAAGAACGGGACAAAGCAATGCAGATTGACTAGTATCATCTTTCATTCACGCAATGCTCAAATAGACAATAATCTCCTAGCAGCAAATGCAGGATCGACCTATGAAATGAAGGCCAATGCACAATTCAAACAGTATACTAAGCGGGATGGCGACTATCACAAAGCGAGGTATTTCCACTTAGGCACAAAAATGACCATAACAACTTGGTGGATACGACTAGGGGTCATATAGAATACGTCTGAGAATACCAAGCGACAACGTGCTTATTAAAAGATTAAATGTGTTAAACGCTTAACTTAATAACCATAATCAGTCAATAATCCTGTTTCATACACCATATCTAATAATGCTTAATAATCATACTAAGAAACACGAATGAACCTCTAACCCAACTAAACATGCTCAAAACTGATCTAACAGATTCAAGAAACCAACTAAAATATCCAGCAGCTTAAAATGAATCCAACAATCGTTAATCGCACAAACGTCATAATAGACATTTTAAATCACGAATTAAAAGGAGTTGTTTACCTTTTTTGGGTAGCGAACTGAGGCGGTGTTTCGAACGTCGACGACACTCAAGGGATTTGTGTTTTATGCGATTGGAGGATGAAACTTCTGCTAAAAAACGAACTTGAGGTTCAAAGGATTCTTGGTAATTAACTAATTTTTCGATGGTAAAAGAGACTGTCTGAATCGAGGTTCTTCCTCGTTGTGGGTGCTCTATAACAATTTAAGATTTAGGAGTTCTTTCTGTCGAAAATCTCATGCCTTTGTATGTGTATATCACTACGTATATATAGTCCTACTGTGGGTTCTAATTTTAGGTAAGCTAATGGTGCGATTTTTGGATTGATTCTTGGGCGAATTTGGTATTGATTTTCGAGTGATATTTACCAAAAATAGACGATTTGTGACTATAATTTTGGGAGATTCTTGACTGATTTGGTGCGAATTTGGTATTGATTTCGGTACTGTTCTTATTATGGTATGATTCGGTATTGTTTAAGGATGGTTTTGGGTATGGTAATTTTGATTTATGGTGTAAGATTATGGATAGGGATGTGTGTGTCGGCTGCTGCATTTTTTGTTCTTTTTTGTGTTTAGGTGTTATGAAGAAGAGGGGAGAAATAAGAAATGGGCTGAGGGGAAATTGGGCCGTGGGTTAGGAATTTCTATTGGACTAATCTGAAAAAATAAAAGATATTGGGCTCATGCTTCTGGTCTTTCATTTTGGAAATTATTTGGATAGATTTTTAGGTGTTGAGTTTTAATTAGTGGTAAAAAAATAAGGTTTAAGTTATTTATAAAATTGTTTTGAGTATTACTAAAAATAATAAATGCGGACATGATGTTTAAGGAGTGCTTCATGCTTTATATAAATGCGACGTCATTATTAAATTATTTATGTATTTATATGTATAATATATGCATGTATTCTTATTATTAAAAAATTGTTACAAATTGTTTTGCGGTGTTATAAAAAAATGCAAAATGCGGACGTGACATTTAAAGAGTGCTTAATACTCCACGTCAAATGCGGAACCATTACTATACTCCTTATTTACGCATGTATATGTTTATTATACATGTATTATTAGTATAAAGATTATTTTGCGATGTTAAAATTGCAATTAAAAAAATTGTTTAATTTATTGGTTATTAATCGAAGGGGATGGACAAAATTGGGTGTCAACAATAAATAAATATGTATTTTTCTTACTTTTAAAATTTTAATTTATTTCTAAACTTTTATGTCACTGCACATAAATGTTTAGATGTTTAAATTTATCTATCATATTTTATTTTAAAAAAAAAATCAAATTACTACAAAATATAAATAGATAATATATATATTTGAACCGATTTGTTGTGGTGTTGAAAATATTGTCACGCCCCGAACCCCGGGCCCGTGACTGGTGCCCTACCTGGGCACCCTTCTATCCATATAACTTAAGTAAAACGCGGAAGATAAATAGCACTCATTTTTTTCTTTAAACGAAGGCAAAGCCGATAAGGCTGCCATAATATAAGTCACCCGAAAGGGTCTACACTGTTCAACAATGTAAATACAACTCTAGCCAGTCCAGCCCACATATGAATACAGACCTCTAAGAATTTGGACAGTAAACTGTGACGGGACAAGGCCCCGCCGTACCCCTGAATATACCTAGCCATAATGACAAGCTCCGGAACATTGGAGCCATCTCAAAATGCTGAACCAGGATCCTAAGCTCGCAGATCCACAACTGAGTACCTAGACCTGCGGACATGAACGCAGACCCCCGAAGGAGGTCAGTACAACAAGGTACTAAGTATGTAAACATGAAGTACAGGAAATAAGATCATAATTGTACAAAAGAATGACAGGGGCAAGTATAAAAATCAAATACCAGATCCTATCGTGCATATAAAACCAGAGTCAAATGTACCTTGTATCACTGTACTCTCGCATCCACTGTATCAACGTAACCTTTGTACTATTATAACACCGAGAGTCAACTATGCCTTTTTTTTTGTAAAACCACACAGTCCAAATATAACACGGAAGGCAAGTATGACAACCAAAATAACAGTACACTGTACCTGATTAACAATAAGAGTAATGAGAGTATATATGGATACCCGCATCGTGGAGGGCTAGTCCACGGAGATGTATAATGTCTTGGGGGTTTACCCCACAATTATACTCAGGAGATGTATAATGTCATGGGGGTTTACCCCGCAATTATACTCAGGAGATGTATAATGTCTTGGGGGTTTACCCCGCAATTATACTCAGGAGATGTATAATGTCTTGGGGGTTTACCCCGCAATTATACTCATAACACTAGAACCAATGGCTATCATGAACAACATATGCAAGTTAAGTAATCTTTAACTCTCATTAGATCAAATAGGAGGTACTCTCCTCCTTAGAAAAACCAAGGCAATAACATGCCTTCATTTTTAGAATTTCCAAGACAATACCATGTCTTCCTTTCTAAAATAACCCAAACAATACTGTCATGCGAGGTACAACATGTCCCGGCCCATTCTGGGACTAGGGGTAAATATAAAGGACTGTACACATAAAGCTATTACAAGCAACTATGTACACTTTAAATCACCTTTTGACTCTCGTTAGCACAAATAGAATGAACTATCATTCTCTTTGAAAAACCAAAACACTAACAAGTCTTTCATTTTATAACACCAAGACACTATCACATAGTTCATTAAGGATTAAGATCCATTACAACAATTGTCCGCCGTACATTCACTTTATAAACTAAATTTCCATTTTTGAAAAGCCCAAGTACTACATGTATCACTAGGAAGTAGAATCCAACACATCTATCATTTTGAAACCATCATCAAGACACTTATCACACCAAGTATCTTTCTAAGACATGGTTTGGCAAATCAAGGCAATAGACGTCACGTATTACATTAAAACATCTTTGAAAATCAAAGTGCCACATATCATGTACTATATTAAGGACTTAATCATAGACATTCTCACATGATTTCCTTACAACATTTTTAAACCCTCTCTTGACTTTCCACGAACCTTGTTATAACAAACTTCCCATAAAGTCGTTATAACACTTTCATTTTTAGAAAACTGAAGCACTACCACATCTTTCATTTTAATACAACCACGACACTATCATGTCATGTAAGGGATTTGAACCCAAAGTACTATGTACGTCTATTCTTTATAAAAAAAAATTGTTTCATGCAATATTTAGGGAGTTGAACCCAAAAACACTTTCACTATTAAAACCAAGTTACTTACCCTTTTAAACTCAAGTAACTTACTTTTAAATCAAGTAAACTCCCTTTTTCAAAATCAAGTAACCTATACCTTTAAATCAAGTTACTTCTACTCTTTATATTAAGTAACATATACTTTTCAAATCAAATTACTTACTCTCTTGGAATCAAGTAACATATACTTTTCAAATCAAGTTACTACACCTTTTTAACTTCAACACAAGGCTTTAAATCAAGTAACTTCTACTTTAAACATTAAGGCAATTATTCTTTTAACTCAAGTAACTCATTCTTTTCAAATAATGTTACTCCTATCTTTTAAAATCAAGTCATGCAGCCTCTTTAAACCAAGTAATCTATACTTGTTAAAATAATTCTAGTCTCATGACTTTCAAATAACTTTAGTCTCATAACTTTCAAATGAATCAAGTCTCTTAACTTTAGAAATCAAATCCCATAACTTGAAAAATAAAGTCTCATAATCTTTAAAGAAATCAAGTCTCATAACTTTAAAGTACTTCAAGTAACTTATACAATTCAAACCAAGTCACTCATACTTTCATAATCAAGACTCATATACTTTCAAAATCAATTTACTTACTTCGATAAATCAAGTCACATAGACTCACCAAAATCAAGTCACATAGACTTTCCAAATGATCATGTCAAAAGAAGGAAGAAGTTCACATACCTCGATGGCGACTAACCCAAACGACAAGTAGCAATACGCTCCAATGTACTTCGACCTTATTAGATATTCCACCCTCCAAGTAGAATATGATACACGTAGTACTTCAACATATAATGACGATAGCACTTCTATCAATAACATACTTTCTAGTATAAGACTTATACAAAATAATGCCCTCTAATTCTACGGAAAATTGGGCAGCACTTCCTTTGTTTCTATGTACTTTTCCACCTTTTCCAAGGCCCGTATTCATCAACCAACAAGCCACATTTAAGGCGCAACCAACAGTTAGCCAAAGGGGATTACACGCCTAACTGGACGTGTAAAATTCTGCCCCACAATCTACATTAAAACAGTCTATTATTTACCAACATTAAGGGCCATTCTCGGCCAACATCCAGTAAATCCAAATCCATTTTCCTTAATTCCTTTTTAATCCAATTCAAGTTCCAATACTTATACAAGTCTCAACAACTTATCAACAACGATATTACCTCATTTTAACATGAGACAAGTGTGGATAATAACAACAATATAACCAACGAAACCAATGTCACAAAATTGCCTCAAATTGGTCAACAACATATCTATCACATACACATCTTATTTTCCATTTCTTCCTTAACATAAGTTCATCCCTTAAACATAACAATAAGTAATATCCAATTATTGCGGAGGAAGAAGAATTATTACCTCATTTTTTAGCCAACAATCGTCCAAAACAGCCCCATAGGTTTTGGTCCGCAGTTTTTGTTTCGATCTAATTAGCAAAGAATCGTCCCAAACTTGCCCCCAAATTGGTTTGGAGAAGAACATTTGTTCTCCTTTGTAGCTGTTGTGGGCACTCCTCTTGCTATAGATAATGCCACTAAGAATAAGTCCAGACCTAGCTGTGCAAGAGTTAAAATTGAAATCGACTTACTTAAGGAACATCCCACCAGATTTCAGATTCAGGTGACAAAAAAGGAAAAATAGAGTCTCAGTGGGTAGATATCAAGTATGACTACATGCCAAAGTATTGTAGAGAATGTAAATTGCAGGGGCATGATGAGACAACATGCTGGAGAGTACAGAGTATGAATGATGAATTGGACAATAACAAAGATAATGCAGAAGAAGAAACACATGCTTCAAAAGGTCAATCTTTCAAACAGCCATACCCAAGGCAGCTGCCTAGTGGAGGAGTAATTGGTGATTATAATATTTGGCATAGTAATGTCAATAACAAAAACACAAAATCCAGGGACAAGGAGATATGAAATGCTGAAAGTTCCAGGGGAAAAGGAAATCATAAAGAAGCTGCTAACAATAATAGATATGAGGTGTTGACAATTGAAGAAGACACTCAAGAGGATGAGAACAATGATGAGCCATGAGGTGTTCAAATGTTGACACTCATAAGTACTGATCAGAGAACAGGATATGGGAGAACCAACAAAGGAAATGAGAAGACAACAGATAGCACAACTCCAATAATTAATGGTTACAAGGTGGTGGCAGATAACGCAGAAGAACCAAGCAATAGATAAGTCAATGGAACCACCAAAGATTGCCAAAGAATGGATCCAAGATTCCTTCTATGGCCAGCCTGGGGGCTCAATAACTCAGAACGTCACTATTAATAAAGAGAGTAGAAGCATACCTAGCAAGAAATCTATTGAGAAAACAGGAGATGAGTGGTGTGATGTGCAAAGCTCAGATCCGGGACAAATGGCCTCTGACTCTAATCCTGAAAATTACTCAGATGATGCAGTAGATAGGATTGAAGTTAATAAACCACCAGATCCACCTGACTTCACTATGGAAGTGCAGGAGGAACCAAGAGCAGATAATGGAGGTGAGTGGCTACTAGAAGAAGGAGAAATATTGGGGGAAATGCAGCTTATAGAAATTCAAGAAGAAGCAACACCAGATTCACAAAATGGAAATATCAGGACATCAAGTGAAGGACTCAAAGACAAGAACAAAGAAGAAAATAGCCCAACACAGGCAGAGAAACAACAGATGTTACTGCAAGTTTCAGATGATGGGGAAGGACTAAAAAATCATGAAGAGGAGATTATAGGCATATGTCCAGATGCTAAGGACATACCTGATGGGTACCACTCAACTGCAGAGGCTATTCAAAAAAGTAGTGAAGTAGAACAAATGGAGGAACATGAATTAACTGGTGATATGGAGTGAGTTGAGATAGATGACTTTCAGGTCACATCGAATGCCCAGGAGCTTGCTATGGCCAAAGCAACAACTCCAGTAAAAGTACTAAAACCTACAAACATCAAAAACAGGAAAAAAGAGGATACCAATGAGTGAAAGACAACAAAAACAGCAGAAAAAGGATTCAGCGTCAAATAAAACTGAAGCTGTTGTCGGGGTACCAAAGAAGAAGTGTCCAAGAGATAACATTGAGACTCCAACACAAGTGGGAATTCAGACAAGGAGAAAGACAGTTTCCAAATCCAACTGCTAGTGATGATGAAAGCCATAATTTGAAACATCAGGTCTGTTAATACAAACCATGCATTTACTAGATTACTGAGAATGCACAATAAGAAGAGCTTCTTCTTTATTGGACTGTCTGAGCCATTTCAGCCTTCCAGTAGAATTGAAAGTTACAGAAGGAGATTGGGCAATGTAACACCTTTTCACAATACGAATGATAAAATCTGGGCCTTTGTACATGAAGAATGGCAGCCTACTATTATACAAAATGATGATCAACAGATTACCTTCAAATTAGTCAATGTATCTCTCAATAAGGAACTGATCATTACTGTCATATATGCAAGCTGTGAGGAGTCTGAAAGAAGAGATCTTTGGAACACCCTAATCCACCAATCAGCTAGAATTACAACTTCTTGGCTGATTGGAGGAGACTTTAATGTCATCACAAATGAAGAGGAGAAACATAGAGGCAACAAAGTGACATTTGCTGAAGTGGAAGACTTTAGGCAATGTATCCAGTTGTGTGCCCTCACTGATCTGGGGTATAAAGGAACAACCTACACATGGTGGAATGGAAGAACAAGGGATAATTGCATTTTCAAGAGACTGGACAGATGTTTGGGTAATATTAAGGTACAACAAGACTACCCTGTGATGGAAATCGGTAACTTACAAAGAACAGGTTCAGACCATGCACCCATGATGATAGAATTCAAAGAAAGTGTACAAACGTTTAAAAAGCCATTCAGATTTTTGAACTTCTGGGAAAAACATGAAACATTCATGACAACTGTGAGGGACAACTGGAATGTGGAAGTTAGTGGTAATTCATTCTGAAAACTGCACTGCAAGCTGAAGAATATAAAGATGGTTATATCCAAATGGAGTAGGGATACATTTGGAGATATTTCCAGAACATCACCAACATGGAAGAAGTTGTTAAGGTACATCAAAAGAATTTTGATGAAGACCCTACTGCTGAAAATAGGGAGCAATGGCAGAAAGTGAAAGCTGAATTATTAAGGGTACAGAGCATAGAAGAGGAATACTGGAAACAAAAAGCCAAGATGGAATGGTTCAAAGAGGGGGATAAGAATTCTAAATTCTTCCATGCTTACGTAAATGGGAAAATGAAGGTACTATCCCTATCTAGAATTCAGAATTCTGAGGGGGCATGGTTGGAGAATGAACAGGAGATAGCCCAAGCAGCAGTAGAGTTCTTTCAAAATCAATTCAAAGAAGAAGGAAGTTTCGAAAATCAGGATATCCTAAGATTTCTGGACAATGGAGAAGTGAGCATAACTCCAGAACAGAATAGGAAACTTATTGATATTCCAATGGAGGAAGAAGTGAAAGAGGCAGTATTTGGGCTTAATCCTTTACGACTCAGTGCCGGATGGCTTCAATGGTTACTTCTTTCAACTTTGCTGGGAAATCATCCACCAAGATATGGTGGATATGGTCAGAGCCTTCTTCAATGGTACTATTCTACCTAGATTTGTCACTCATACCAATATTGTCATGCTGCCCAAGAATAAGGAGATTACAACCTTCAATGACCTAAGACCTATCAGTCTTAGCAACTTCATAAACAAAGTAATCTCAAAGGTAATCCACAACAGATTGGTAGGGTGCCTACCGCAGCTGGTATCTGTAAATCAGGCAGGTTTTGTCAAAGGCAGGAGCATTGTGGAAAATATAATGCTGGCACATGAAATAGTCACAGATATGAGAGTAAATCCTGGCAGGAGGAACAAGGGACATTCGAATGTGGTAATGAAGCTTGATATGACCAAGGCATATGATAGGTTGTCTTGGAACTTCCTGATGCAAGTACTCAGGAAAATAGGCTGCTGTGAAACATTTATTGGACACATCCATGAAATTGTGGGGCAAAACTGGTACTCTATTCTGGTGAATGGACAGCCTTATGGCTTCTTCAAGTCCTCAAGAGGAGTAAAGCAAGGTGATCCACTGTCACCAGCTTTATTCATTATTGCTGCAGAAGTATTAACAAGAGCCTTGAATTTCCTATTCAATACTCAAGGTTATTGTGGATTCATCTTGCCAAAATGGAGTCCTAAGATTAATCATTTGTGATATGCTGATGACACAATAATTGTTGCCTCAAAATGTCCAGAAACTCTGCATAAGATCATGACAACCCTAGCAGAATATGAGAAGGTATCAGGGCAGCTGATCAACAAGCAGAAAAGTGGAATATATATGCATCACTTGGTGGTTAATCAGGAGATCTCTGATGTGGAAGGGATTACTGGTATTAAGAGACAAGACTTTCCTATTATGTACTTGGGATGTCCCATATACTATAGCCAGGCCAAAATGTCTTTCTATACTGGTACCATTTCAAAAATCAGAAATAAATTAGAAGGGTGGAAAGGAAGACTCTTATCCTTTCGTGGCAGGGCAATTTTGCTTAAACATGTATTGCAAGCCATGCCAATTCTAATCCTCCTATGTTTGTGGTGAAGAGAATCCACAAGATTTTTGCGAGATTCTTTTGGTGCAACAAGGTGGGTGAAAATAGCAGGCACTGGGCTAAATGGGGCAAGGTCTGCCTACCTCAAGCAGAAGGAGGTTTAGGATTCAGAAATGTGCATGACCTGTCATTGGCACTCAACATGAAAAACGGGTGGAACTTCAGAACCAAAGAATCACTGTGGAACTCTTATATAACCAACAAATATCTCAAGAAACATAGCCACATGACCACTCAATGGAGGAAAGGCTCACAAACCTGGAAGAATATGTTTATTGCCAGAGATCATATGGATCAGCACATCCTGTGGCAAGTCAAGAAAGGGAACTGCTCAATCTGGTTTGATAGTTGGACAAGTAAAGGCCCTATTTATTCAATACTTCCAGCAAACTATGTAATTAATACAGAATTACAGATGGTAAAGGACATAGTCAAAGATGGAATATGGAATGAAAGACTTATGAGACAACACTTTTCAAGGGAAGTTACTGAATTTATTATTCAGAATGTGGACCCTCCAATGTCCACTGAAGAGGATAAACCTTGGTGGACACTTGATATCACTGGACAGTTTTCCGTCAAAACTGCATGGGAATTGATAAGGAAAAGGACAGTGGAGCAGGAGGATTACAAGAACATGTGGAATAAAGAGGCGCCTTTTAAAATTTCATTTTCAATTTGGAGGGTCTGGCACCACAATGTGCCTTTGAATGATGTGGTTAAAAGATGGGGCTATCACATGCCCTCTAAATGTACATGTTGTACCAAGCCACAAGAAGAATTTGTGGAACATGTATTTGCACAAAGTGATACTGCAATACAAATCTGGGAATATTTCTCCAAAGCTGTTGGAATCTCTACCAGAGGGAAAATGTTCAAACAAATAGTGAGAGAATGGTGGAATGCAAAGGTCAATCCAAATATGAAGAACATCTACAAGGACATGCCTGCTATTATTATATGGGAGTTATGGAAGAAAAGGTGTGATGAGCAGAATGACAAGAAAACTTCCATCAACAGGGTGATTTTCCAAATATCTAGCACAGTCCATAATATTCTTAAAGGAAAAATGCCACATATTCCTTGGTCTGACATACTGCAAGCTATGGAGAGGTTTACTCCCACATGGACTGTCACTAAAGTTCTATGGAAATTACCAAGACAAGGCACATGGAAATGCAATACAGATGAAGCGACAAGAGGTAATCCAGGTAGAAGCTCATATGGTTTTTGTGTGAGAAATGAGCATGGGGATTTATCATATGCAGAAGCAAAGGAGATAGGGCAGAAAATCAACATAGAAGCTGAGACAATTGCAATACTAATGGCCTTAAGGTACTGTAGTGGGCAGCATATAAGTCATGTGGTTGTTGAAACAGATTCAATGACAATGACAAAGGTGATAAACAGAGAATGGAGGCCACCATGGAGGATAATAAACATAGTGGAGGAAATTTGGCTACATCTTGAGATAAACGATATTGAGGTAGTCCATATTTTGAGGGAAGGCAATCAGCTAGCAGATCACATAGCCCAATATTGCATTAGATGTAGATGATTTGGTGGCTAATAGATTTTCAGATTTGGACACAAAAGGGAGAAGGATCCTTAACCCAAACAAGTTATTATGTCCATATTTGAGAAGAAAACATAAGAGGAGCTGAAGGAAAGTGAGGACACCAAGGAAAAGGAGAGTCTTTATATTCAAATCATATGGGAGGAGAATATAAAGATTATCTTTTACACTAACCATATTTCTTTTTTGCAGGCACAGTGGATCAAGCCAATGGCAGTTGCAGGAAAACTGCAGAGCATTATTGTGTGACTTCAGCAAATTCACAAGCTACAGCAAGAACAAAATCTGGAAATTACTCACACGACACCAAAGTAATGATTAGGGAAGTGGAGACAAACCACAGAAGCAGCTGCATATATCACATCAAGCAAAGGAAAGAATTGAAGCCAAGAGAATGGAAAACAAACAGAGCTGACAGTAGTAAGAACCTCAAACATCACCTGCCACAACAGGTAACACAATATTGTTGTGACTCCAATGAAATGAAATTATGGTGGCTGCTGGAAATTTTGAGGACAACTGAGGTAGACACGGGCAGGACCTATGCATTGAAAACATTACTATGGGTGGTATTAGCTAGTATGGCTCAACCCCATGTAATGTATACAATGCATCGAAAATGCAAGGAACATCAGCAGGATAATTTGAAGTTGCAGAACGAGAAGAACAGACTTTTGGCTCCTTCTGAAAATTTGGACTACACAACAATACATGGTGACACATGTTGGGACCACTTCAACACGTGGCATACTAACTGCAGAAACCTAGAATTGTTGGAATTCACATATTCTAATTTGATAGAGAGGACACCGATGATATATAAATTCAACACTAAGATAGCACTTTGGTTTTTGTTAGCTTTTGTTCAACACTTTTGTAACATGGCGGAGTGCATTATAAACTCCGCTCTGATTGTGGAATATCTGATTTTATCAAGTTCCTTTTTCCTTCATTCGGAATAGTTAGATAGAATTTATTGCCTCAACAGGTGTAGTAGGACAAAGACTAGTCCACCTTGATTGTACTTCCCCGTTGGGGCCCTCTGTACTTTGTTTTGCTCATATATAAAAAGAAAAAGTGTTTTACAAAAAAAAAGATCCAATCACATATATGTGACCTCTATGAGTTTATACACAACTCCATTTTGTATTTCGCTTACAAAAAGTCGACGGAACCTTAGGGTTTCACGCCCTTATTTTCGGCCAACACATGATCTTAAGGTTTTAAGGGTTTAGTTAGGCTTAGAACTTCATTAGGGAGTTTAGCCTTGAGTTTGAGGATTTATCAACAAATATTGAACAATTTTTTGTCTCCAAAAGTAGCCAAAATCGAGAGCCCTTAAGAGGAGCAAAATATTTCATGAAATTTGACTAAGTGTAGAACAAGTCTTGCACCCCTGTATGAATATATAATGTATCCCTTGAGATTTTACCAAGTGTATGGCCTATGTGTAGCAAGACAAGTGGAGTGGGACCCACCTCCACTTGTCTCCAAAATATCTACAAGTCCAAGTCTTCCAAGACCAAGTCAAATAGTCAAAGGGGGTGACACGTGTTACCCTCCGATTGGTCCAAAATTATTTCATGTCCCAAAAATCCATAATTGGCCAAAATATCTCAAAATATTGTGGGCCCCACAAAACCGTAAAATTTTTCCGTGAGCCCCACGTGACCAAATCCGAAAATTAAAATCCATAATTCAAATATATTTCAAAAGTCTCAAATATCAAATTTGAGAACCAAATTCCGATTAATAAACATTTTCCTTCACAAGTTCCCGATATTTTTCCTTAAGAAAAAATAATCTTTCTTTCGTTCTAAGATTCAAATCTTATTTTCACACGTACGTTCTCATCTCATTTAATTTTTTCTCTTTTTTTAACCATCCCAAATAGGGCGACTAGAGTCGCCCTTTTTGAGATTCATCAAAAAAGGAGGAGGGCGACAACAGTCGCCCTTTTTGATGAATTTCAAAAAGGGCAACTGTTGTCGCCCTCTTTGGTAAGAACCAAAGGGGGCGACTTGAAGAATCGTCCTTTTTGATGAATCTCAAAAAGGGCGACTCTAGTCGCCCTATTTGTGATGGTTCCAAAGGGGGCGACTTGAAGAATCGCCCTTTTTTATCTAAGATAGCGGACGTAATAAGGTGACTTGAAGGGCAACTAAAAATTGTCCCCTTTGATCTAAGGGGGCGATATTCCAACCAAAGAGTGCGACTACTTGTTGTAGTGTATCTAATACTAAAGTTTAATTAAAAAAACAAAACACGGTAGGCAAATAATGCACATGGTACCCTGTGAACCAAGGAGGTATTGCACTAAATAACATGTGACTTTGCTGACCACCCACGAGTTACATTTAAAAAAAAAATCCAAAGACTACCATGAGTTGCAGTGATTCTGGATCCCAGGCTCCTCTTATTGTTTGCCTTGAAATAACTGTATCTGGTATAGAGAGGAGTTATTCTGAAATGTTAGAAACTTCTATGTATTGAGGTATAGTGTGTTCAACCATCACTAATAAGGCTATTCCTAGTAAAAGTAGGGCTGGCCAGTGGGCCGGGACGGGCCCACCGGGGTCGGGTTTGGCGGGAGCGGGACGGGGTCAGGGGGGGGAAAATGGGCGGGTCGGTGGGGCGGGCTGGAGGTCGGGTCGGGCGGGACCATACCATGTCCCGTCCGATCCGTCCGTGGGTAGTCGGGGCGAAGTGCAGTCGGGACGGTCGGGGCCTGACGGACGGGTTGGCGGGTTTTTGTGTGTTTTTTTTTAATTTTTCACTAAATTAAAAATACTAAAGTACTAACAAAGTATAATTTATAGACTTATAGTATTATAATTTATAATTATAGTATTATACTCATATATATAATATATTTATAAAGTATAAACTATAAACTATAAAGTATAAAGTATAAAGTTATAAACTAAATAATTAAATTAAACAAAGAAAAGAATAGTTTAAAAAAACATCCCAATTTGTTTTTGTGCCTTTTATATTATTAATTTCATTGAAATATCAAATATCAAATATACAAGATTCAAAATTACATTGTAGATTGTCTTGTATTGTTGTTGAAAAAATTGCAAAAGAGTGAAAGACATAGAAAAATTTAAAAATTGCAATGAAATAAATTACCAATTTGAAAATACTTTTCTAATTTCTTTATAATTTCTTGTGGCTCTTGGTTGGAATTGGTATATCTTGATCAAATTGTTCCACGTCGCTACTCATGCCTTGAGATAAAATGTCGTTGTAGTTGTCGCCATCTTCTTCGTTAATCTACGGTTGTGCGCCTCCTTCGCTCCGCTCGTATCAATCTCTGAATAGTACCGCCATCTCAGTGTCTCCCGCTAATGAGTGTATGCGTGCTCTCTATTTGAAATCACTGCGAAAAAGCGCTTTCGAAGCGGCGATGGCGCAGATGTTCAAAATATCTCGCCATCATTGAAAGTGTCGGAAATGTCTTCTCATTCGCTCAATATTTCAGAAGTCTTCCTTTCGCCTTCATTGATTCTTGCTTGGTAAGGTAAAGTACCTGCAAAATAAAAACATCGAACTCGCTAATTTGGTTAGAAGTGCTACCACGCACATTCTATTTACGAGGCTTTCAATAGAATTAATACTAGGCCTAGCCACGTAAGAAGAAAGTGCTTGTCTTTTTAGGTTGTGTTGAAGAAGAAGATGGTACAAAAGTCGGTTGGTTACTAGCACTTTCTTCTTGGTAATCTTGATATACTTTTTGCATTCATCTTCTACGTTATTCAACACTTCTTCTAGCGTTAGTTCAATAGGTGGCTCAACATTTAAATTTTTGGGAGTTGGAGGTGGTATGCGTCCATACATGTATAAATATTTGTAATAAGATTTTTACAACCATCTACTTTAATAGTCGGGTTTAAAAGCACCAATAATATAAATAGGGGAATAGGAATAAAATATTTCTTTAATTTCATAAACATTTTTTAATAAATGATATAAGCGTGTTTTTCCATATATTCTTTAAGAAGTAAAAATATTATAGCTATATAAAACAACATAGTTGAAATAGTAGGATAATATAAAGTAGAAAATTCTTTTGTTGCTCGTTGAAAATTTTCTAAAAATACAATAAGTTCTCTAATTTTGTCCCAATCATTATCCACAATCATATCATTTGGATTTTGATTATGGCGTTAAAAATAAAGTAATAGGTTTTCTATACTCATAAGCAACAACTAGTTGGTCATATAAAGAATTCCACCTAGTTGGTACTTCTTCTGAATTTTTCTATAAGATAGTCCATAATCGTGACAAATTTTTTATAATCTTTTTAGTTGGATTCTATTACTTTTAAAAATAAAGTGTATAGCAAATTGTATTTTTCAAGAATATCTTGAAAAAGTGAAAGACCATCCTTTACAACTAAGTTATAAATATGGCGCACATTTTATATGAAAATGTTTTGGAAAAGAAGGAGTTAAAACATCTCTTAAAATACTAATAATGAATTGTTAGAAGATGCATTATCTAATGTAATACTCATAACTTTATCGATTATTAAGTAATGTCGGAGATGAATAAATATTTTACAAATAAACTCACCAAATGTGCCTACTATCTATATATCTATATGCTAAAATACGTTTTGCATAGACCATTTATAGTCTATCCAATGACATGTTACGCTTAAATAATCATGGCCGTTAGTACTACGGCTATATCGAAGTTAGAGCGACTTTGCAATTTAAATGATATAATGCATAACGTAAATCATTGATATTCATGCAAATTTAAATACATCTCTTTTAACAATTGATCTAGAAAAACCTTTATAAGCGAGGATTATACATATCTCTAATATAATGAATAAAACCAGAGATTCGGAAATGAAAAGGCAAACCCTCACGTGACTAATTTTGCTAGTCTTCCTATCTTTATGTTTATCGTATTTAGCCTCTGACTCCCGTCATAGGGTTAATTTGACCAGACTTTCTCAGGGACGTAGTATGTGAACCTTGTCCCGATTGAGAGGACGCTTGCTCACCATTTTCAATCATGTATTGGGCATGCAAGGCTTTGTGTTTTTGCAATGGTGTCTTCCTAAACCCCGTCCCACCATGACCTTGTCGGTTTAAAAGAATAAACATTTTTACAAGTTTTACATCTGACTACTTGATTAGCTACGTCTCTGTCAAAATATTTCCATACAACCGATTTTAATGGTCGTTTCTTGGGACCTCGTCTCATAGTAGGGGATAGGAGGCATTTCACTAGTGGGTGTATCGTCATCTTCATTAGTAGGTGTATCAAATGTAGAGTGTCATCTAAATTAAAATCTTCTTCATTTTCGGGATAATCATTTGTGTCTAGATCATATGGTATTTCAGAAACATTTGGGATCTATAAAATCATCTTGTCTAGGAATAGTTGGAACAGAATACTAGAAGAAGTACCACTTGTCCTTTACCACCCTACTAGAAGAAGTCGACCACTTACCCAACGTACCTCTTAGTCCTTTCATTTTAATTATGCTAATAAATAGTTAAAGATAATGAAATTAAATGTTAATGTGCTAAATGAAATAAAGACAAAATAATAATTTAATGAGAACGAATGTACCAAGCATGACGTAGAGTCGACGTGTAATCGAAGGTTGAAAATTGAAACTTTGCTCGATAGATAATCCTCAAGCTAGTTGCCACTTCACTCCCAATTCTCAAATTAATAAATAGATTGAATATGTACACAATCTTGTATAGAATTAGAGATTGATTTAGAGATTATAGTGTAGAAAGATTTGTGAAAATAATAAGAAGATTAATGACGTATATATATTTGAAAAATTGGGTTAAAGGGGGTAGGGGTTGGGGAGGGAGGCGAAAATGGGCGTTGTCAGCGGCCAAAATGTAAAATGGCCGTTGGACAACCGCTATTTTCTCGCAGCGGTCGGCCGGGCGGGGTCGGGGCGAAGTCGGGGCGGGGTCGGGGCGGGATCGGGTCTGGCGGTCGGGCGGCGGGACCATACCTGTCGCCGGTTGAGCCGATCCGTTTTTTTAAATAACGGTGTCGGTGTCGTGTCGAGGTTTGCCTGGTCGGGACCGGGACGGGGTCGGGTCGGCCCGGCCCACTGGCCAGCCTTAAGTAAAAGTGGTAGAATTACTCCCAACATCTACATATATTTTCCATTTTCTATCCATTCATCAATCATCATCTAGTCTGATCAACCCAATCTTGATAATGAATGGATTATAATCTTTTTCTTGAAAAACTCCACATCCTATGATCCTAATAAGAACGAGGAAGGTGCAACACTCGAACAAAGGAAACCTTGTCTAACCTCTCAGAAAAAAATTGAAGATAATTTGCAAACCAATGGCATAGTACCCCTTGAGTCAAGTAGATAGTATTGTAAATGGTACTACAACAATCCATTTGTTTCCTAATAGCCTTGTGGCCAAAGTGATTGGCGGAACGGATAATAACCACATACCTGCACCAAATACCTACATATCCATTGGACGGCCTCAAGTCCTATGACAGAGTGGAGTTAACTTATATTTTTTTGATAAGGTAAAAGTTGACAAAGTGGAGTTAACATATTCAGCTCTACTAAAAAGATGTCATTTGGAAATATATTACCACTCAAGATTGTTTATCTTCTATGGTTTAAGTCTCCTCCTTAGCTTTTCACTATTTTTACGACATAATTATCCTAAATACCCAAACATCAATATTTGATTTGCGAGATTAAAAAAGAAAATAGAAGTCGGTAAGGAAGCATTTGTTGAAACATCTTTTGTTTGGTTGAAACTCTTTTTTTCTCAATTTTTTTACGCAAAGGCCAATTAGATTTCAGCTACTTCCTAAGCCAATTAGATTGGTTTTCAAAGATGTGATATTATTCCTACTGCCAATAGAGGATACATACATGGTTCATATAACTCCTTGAGACATGATCAGAGCATCTTTGAAGATGACACGTCCTAACATTGCAAGTTTCAACATCAGTGCTGCAATTATCACATACTAAAAATTGGACCTTGAAACTGAAGGCGTATAACATACAACTAGTCAAATTCTAATCTCTGTCTTCGCCAACTTCAGAACCAACTTTAGGTTTGGCATTTTCAGGTGTCACGATGCGTCCAGTCATAGGATCAACTGGTCGAGTGTCCCGTGGACCGCCTTTCTGTCCCATAGCCAACATAGGTGGAGGAGGTAATACGCCTGCTCGGAAAAGAAGACGTTGAACAGGTTCTGACGGCTGTGCACCAACAGATAACCAATATCTGCAGAACCGCAAATGTCAGATAAAGAATACATGATTGTGTGATCCTGACAGCTATCTGATGAATTAAGAGTATAAGAACCTACAAGCTTTAGTTCTTGCAGCAACTACAGCGAAGTCACAGTACAACTAACTGAGCACTATTTTCCTTTTGGACCTTTGCAAGACTAAAACTTGTGTGACCGCAATCTCATAAAAGAGGAAACGGGTAATATCAGCGTCAGAATTTATCATACTATTAGTTATGCTCTTGTCTGATATGAATAAATAAGCCACAGTGATCAAGCACTTCGAATGATCTTTCCTACAGTACTAGGGACCTTCCTTTTCCTGACTGACTAATAGGTCATAAAAGTCATCTAATATACACTAGAAAGGAGTTTCAGTCCCTTCAAGAAGTCACTTTGCAAATAGCTATGGGATTGCACTTTTATTTGGAAATATGTTGAGATTTTTACATGAAATTGCTTTTTGTTAAAGCCTGTCCTAAAACTGTAATCAACTTAATCCTTGAAGGACTCGTGAGAAACAGTAGCAAAAACAAGAAAGTTTATGCAGCAGCACAGTACTAATGTTATTTCTACAAATTGGAAGAAAAAGGTCCTACAAATATAAAATACAATTTAACTCCCTGCCCAACCCAGAGTCCGTAGAGCAAAATAAAAGGGTTAAAAAAGAGATACTAACCAAGTCCACAAACACGATAATTTGTCCAGCACACTCGACAAATTTGCCATTTATCATGTTTTTTCCATGTACACAGTACCAGAATAAACATGATAAGATCTTTGGTTACCAAACACGTGCTCACTAATGTTTCGCTCCATCAGCAACCACACAAGTTCTAAATCATCATTGTCACTCGAAGTACACACAGTGCAGCAGAGAACCATTTAAGTTTGTCATTATTTGTGATTAGAGGACATCATTCCTACAACTTAAAACAACAAACCCTCTCTGTTGGAGAAAAAAATTCAAGGAAGTCTAAAACAGCAAACTGTTAACGACTTCCCAGATGAGTTAGCATATTGTTCACCAGTTCACCCAGCTGAATTTTGTTTTTAGAAAAAGCATCTCAATCAAGTGAGCGAGTGTCACTCTCAACAAAAGGTAGACCAAAAAATATCTCGTAAGAAACTCATAGCCTAAGTACTCATAATTATAATTTTCTTTTATAACTTCTTAGATGAAGAATCTAAACAACTTGTTAGATGAAGAATCTAAAGGGATGCAACACATATACAATTAAGTATACAAAACACAAGGAATACATAAAACCACAAACACACACAAAAAAGAAGTGTGTGTGTACAGTGGTATAATGCTTCTGGTCCCTAAACCTAAATATGACTAATGAATCCCAATTGCATTGTTATCTTTGTCTTTTCCCCCATCATAATTTACATATGTCCACACAAGGGTATGGCTAAGTTCAGCGTACACTACACCCTCCCCAAACCCCACTTGTGGGATTATACTGGGTATGTTGTTGTAATCTACATAGGTCCACAACCTCCTGAGCTCAGTTGCATCTTTTCCAAATAATTTCTATGATAATTCAATTCAAACAGCTTGGCCAGTCAACCTAAGAATTACCCAAAACACTTTAAATTGCTCCCTTATATATATATCTGCAATTCACCCTAGAAGTTCCCCAAACACTTCAAATTGCTGAATTCAGTCAGCTCCCTGTTCCACACTCGCTCATTCTTTAGAGGTAGCTCATGAGAAAATTTTATTCATGTTTTCTTTCTGATCCATGCATTTATTTATTTCTGCTTCATGCATCCGATGTATTCAGCCAATTCGCACGACAACTATATTCTTTACCAAGGACTACCAACCAGATGAAGAGAAAATTTACAATAACAAATTAGCAAAATCTGATTCATGTGACTACAATGTTATTTTTGATAGTAGAGCTATAAACCAGTCTTAACCGTTAGCAATCATAGCCATACAAAAATTTCAATGATTCTGTAGATCAAATATGCTTTGCCAAAATAGCAAAGGTATACCAATGTTAGCTTCTACACCCTGAAGAAGCAACTGAATTATTACCTTTGAGTAATCTTACAACATTCTTTGTCAGACAACAAAAATAAAAGCACAAATGCATGAACTGAATATAGATTAATATATGATTGTCTAGTATCTAACTATCAACCTGTCCTCCTTATCTGAACTTTTAACATGAGAGTGATAATGCAATTCAAGAATCTCTAAATTATTAATTGAAATTGATAATCACAACAACAACAAAAAAGTTTGGAAATTTACTTACTTCAACCTGTCAAAATTAAGACCCATCCGTTTGCCACCATCTTGACCTGTACAAATGAAAATTGTACAAGATACTCATCAGCACCTCAAAAAAATGTTCCATCATAAAATAAGTAATGAAGAACTACATGTCCCCTACCAGCCTAAATTGAATACAGTTCTTTCAAGATTCAACAAGTGAGGTTTGTGTCAACAAAACATTTATACTAGATAAGGATAAAGAACCCAAAAACAATCAGTTAAAATTAAATAGGTTATTTGTTTACCTGGGAGAGGATTGTAGTAACCAAGGACTTCCAAGTGCTTGCCATCTCTGGGAGATCTGCTATCGGCAGCCATTACTCTGTAGAATGGTTTGTTTTTGCATCCAAACCGAGACAACCTCAATCTTACCACCATTTTCCGCACAGTGTCAGGTTGGTCGGACTTCGGAGGCTAGGGTAAGAGCTTTTATCAAAACCGTTGTATGTTGATGAGTTCAAAAGAAAATATGTTAATGTCAATATTGATGTATTCTTTTATTTTCTTACATCTTTTTGCCCCTAAATTTACATCCAAAATTTATTTTAATAATTAAATTTTACTTATAATTATTTACTTCATAAATAACTTACATGTAATTAAATTCAACTTTGCCTGATCAATCACGGTGTATAACACACTCCACCACATCACTGTAACAATTAATTAATTTTAAATAAATACTTGTCATACAACCCTTTTTTAAGTCCGCACATAGCAAAAACTTAATGCATCAAACTATTATTTTACTACTTTCTATTTTTTGTATTTTCATTCATCTTTATTCCTTTTTAAAAGTCTCAATATCATTTCCTCTTCTTCACATACCTCACCCCCAACCAAACCCACCTTCTCCGTTCCTTTTTCTTTACACCAAACCCACCTCCTTCTTCCTGCCCCTTCACTCCCCCTCCCCCCCTCCACAACCCACCTTCTTCTTCCTGCCCTCCCCACACAAAATACACACCACCTTCTCACAGCACAAAATTATAAATTATGACAATGTCAATTTATTTTTATATTTATAGTAGTCAATTTATCTTTTTTCAATATTTAGTCCAATAATGGTTATATGAAAATGATGGAATAGATAGGATAGTGATAATGGAAATGCACTGGATATATATTGTTGTTGTTGTTGTATTCTATCATATAGATCTTTCTTTGACTGCATAACTGGGAGACAAACATGTTTTCAAGAATTTACCAAATATTTTGAGAGATAACACAATCAATAATTTTTGATAATTTTCCTGAGTGAGTGTCGAGAGAATCCAAGAGGGGTGAAACTAGGGCTGGTCGATGGCGGCCGACCGGTCGATGCTATGCAGCCTGTTTAAATAAAAAAAAATATTAGCGGGTTCGGGGCTCGAACCGGGACGGGATATGGTATGGTCCCGCCCGATCCGCCGAGATCCATCCGGTCGTCCGCCAGATCCATCCCTCCGTCGATCCACGATCCATCCGGTCCGTCCGATCCATGATCGCGATTAAAAATAGTCGTTGCAATAACGACCATTTTACATTTTGATCGTTATTGCAACGATCATTTTTTGCTTCCCCCACTCTCCCAACCCCCTACCCCCTTTATATTTATTTTTAACTCCTAAGTTATTATATTTACATTTTAACCCAATTTTTCAACTATAAATACCTCATTTTCTCTTCTTATTTCTCACAAATCTTCCTACAATCTCTAATCTCTCAAATCTCAATCAATCTATTTCTATACAACATTGTCTACTACATATTCACTCTATTTATTAATTTGAGAATTGAGAGTGAAGTTGTGGCAAACGAGGATTAATCTATCGAGCAAAGTTTCAATTTTCAACCTCTCTCGATTACACATCGACTCTACATCGGCGTTTGGTACATTCGTTCTCTCATTAAATTATTATTTTATTTTTATTTCATTTAGCACATTTAATTTCATTATCTTTAACTTTTAAGTCTTTAACTATTTATTATTTTATTACCATAATTAAAATGAAAAGAACAAAAAATGTTTTGGGCAATGTCTTGGGTATGAAGGGCAAGGGCAAGGGTACTTCTTCTAGTATTGATGATTTTATAGATCCTGAACTGTTTTCTGAAATGTCATATGATCTTGACACATATGTTTATCCTCAAAATGAAGAAGATTTTAATTTAGATGACACTCTAGATAATGATACACCTACTAATGTAGATGATGATACACCCACTAGTGAAATGACTCCTATCCCCCCTAGTATGAGACGAGGTCCGGCAAAACGACCATTAACATCAGCTGTATGAAAATATTTTCACGAGGACGTCTCAATCAAATAGCTATATGTAAAACTTGTAAATCTGTTTATTCTTTTAAAACTGGACAAGATAATGGTTGGACGGGGGGTTTAGCAAGACACCTATTGCAAAAACACAAAGTCTTGCATGCCCAATACCTTATTGAAAAAGATGGTGAGCAAGCGTCCTCTCAATCGGGACAAGGTTCACATCGTCTGGACAAAGTCTGGTCAAATTAACCCTATGACGGGAAGTTGTAGGCCTAAATACGATAAACATAAAGATATGAAAGACTAGCAAAATTAGTTGATGTGGAGGGTTTGCCTTTTCATTTCACATAAATCGTCTGGTTTTATTCATTATATTAGAGATATGTATAATTCTGCTTATAAAGGTTTTCCTAGATCAACAGTTAAGAGAGGCGTGTTTAAATTTGCACATGAATATCAACAATATTTGCGTTATTCATTATATCATTTAAATTGCAAAGTCGCTCTAACTTCTGATATGAGTCGTAGTACTAACGGTCATGATTATTTAACGGTAACCTGTCATTGGATAGATTATAAATGGTCTATGCAAAATATATTTTAGCATATAGATATATAGATAGTAGGCACACTAGTGAGTTTATTTCACAAAATATTTATTTAGTCTGCGATTATTACGGAATAACTGATAAAGTTATGAGTATTACATTAGATAATGCGACTTAACAATTACATTATTTATGTTTTAAAAGAAGTTTTAACTCCGTCTTTTCCAAAACATTTTCATATCAAATGTGCGTGTCATATTTATAACTTAGTTGTAAAGGATGGTCTTTCACTTTTTCAAGATATTCTTGAAAAAATACAATTTGCTATAAACTTTATTTTTAAAAATAATAGAATTCAACAGAGAAAAGAATATAAAAAAATTTGTCACGATTGTGGACTATCTTACAGAAAAATTTCCGAAGAAGTACCAACTAGGTGGAATTCTTTATATGACCAACTAGTTGTTGCTTATGACTTTAGAAAACCTATCACTTTATTTTTTAACGCCCATAATTAAAATCCAAATGATATGATTATGGATAATGATTGGGACAAAATTAAAGAACTTATTGTATTTCTAGAGAATTTTCAACGAGCAACAAAAGAATTTTCTACTTTATATTATCCTACTATTTCAACTATGTTGTTTTATATAGCTATAATATTTTTACTTCTTAAAGAATATATGGAAAACCCTGCTTATAAGGCAACTATTAAAAAAAAAATTATTCTTATTCCCCCTATTTATATTATTGGTGTTGTATTAAACCCGACTATTAAAGTAGACGGTTGTAAAAGTCTTATTGAAAATATTTATAAATGTATGGACGTACTACCACCTCCAACTCCCAAAAATTTAATTGTTGAGCCACCTATTGAACAAACGCTAGAAGAAGTGTTGGATAACGTAGAAGATGAATGCAAAAAAGTATATCGGCATTACCAGCAAGAAAGTGCTAGTAACCAACCGGCTTTCGTACCATCTTCTTCTGCTTCAACACAGCCTTAAAAAAGACATGTTATTTCTGCGGACATTATTGAAAGCCTCAGAAATAGAATGTGTGGTGGTAGCACTGCTAACCAAATTAGCGAGTTTGATGTTTTTGTTTTGCAGGACACTTTACTTTATCAAGCAGTTGTCAATGAAGACGGAAAGGAAGACTTGCTGAAATATTGGATGCAGAATGAGAAGACATTTCCGACACTTTCAATGATGGCCAGAGATATTTTGAACATTTAAGCGTCATCAATCGCCGAAGCGCTTTTCTGCAGTGATTTCAAATAGGAGAACCTGGACACTCATTAGCCGAAACGACTTGGAGATGACGGTACTATTCAGAGATTGGATACGAGCGGAGCGAAAAAGGTGCGGTCACCCAGAGATTAACGAAGAAGAAGACGAAAACTACAACGACATCTTATCTGAAGGCATGAGTGGCGACGTGGACAATTTGACCAAGATATACCAATTCCAACCGAAGAACCACACGAAATTATAAAGAAACTAGAAAAAGTATTTTCAAATTGGTAATATATTTCATTGCAATTTTAGTATTTTTTTAATTTTTTCTATGTCTTTTGCAATTTTTTTCAACAACAGTACACTACAATGTTGTAATTCTGAATCTTGTATATTTCAATGAAATAATTAATAATATAAGAGGCACAAAAACAGCCTTGAGGTGTTTTTTTTTACACTCTTCTTGTCTTTGTTTAATTATTTAGTTTATAAATATATATGAGTATAATACTATAATAGTATAATATGAGTATATGACTATATGTTACTTTGTTAGTAATTTAGTATTTTTAATTTAGTGGAAAAATTAAAAAAACAAAAAAAACTCGTCAGTCCGTCAGGCCGACTGACCCGATGCCCATCGGGGCCATGCAGGAGCGGGACACGATATCGTCCGCTAGTACCGATTCACTTTGGCGCCCGGCCGATCCGCCTCCTCTCCGTCAGGCCGAGTCAGAGCGCTTGGTTCTTTCAAGTTGTACACGATCGGTTGATAATAAGGTCTTTTGAAGAAGACAACAAATAAAGAGAATAGAAATAAAAGATAAAAAATAAAAAGTGAGATCCACAAATTTTATTTGTCCCAAAATAAATAATTTATAATTAAAAAAATATATTAATATATTATTGAAGACGCGTACTTGTCTCGTTTATTATTGAAGACGTGTACTTGTCTCGGTTGATAATAAGGTCTTCGGTGTAAATTTAGAGGTGAAAAAAAACATTTTCTCTTTTTTTAATTATAGATTCTAAGGTAAGTTTAATTATTTCAATTCCCATCACACTATTGATTAGTCATTACTCCTATTTTTTAATTTTAAAAAAATATATCTCGCTTATTAATGAAAACACAAGATTTATTTAGTTGGGGACGTGTGTATAATTTATAAGATGTGTGTTTGAGTGTTTAAGAAATAATCCTTTGATTATTCTTATTAAATGAATAGATATATATACAAGTTACAATCTCCAAATATGAAAAATCATATTCCTACTAAACTTTTAATATTTTAATTCTATTTGTACAATAATTCTACAATTATGGTAATTATACAACATAATTTAATACTTCTATTTTTTGTACAAGACTAGCCGAAATCATGTATATCATAGGGATATACACGGTATATTATATCACACCCCCGCAGTCATAGCCGACGGTTATCGTACGCTGAGACTATCCCTAAAATCTTCAAATAAAATCGAGGGAAAGTCCTTCGTAAAGATGTCGGTAATTTGGTATCGTGAGGGCACATGTAAGACGCGTACTTGTTCACGAGCTACCTTTTCGCGAACAAAGTAAATATTCATCTCGATATGTTTAGTGCGTTGATGTTGTATCAGATTGGTAAAAAGATAAATTGCACTAACATTATCACAATAGACCAATGTAGCTTTCTGAATAGGAAAATGTAGTTCTAATAAAAGATTACGCAGCCAACATGATTCTGACACCATAATCGTCACGCCTCGCTACTCGGCCTCTGCACTGGATTGTGATAATGTAGCTTGTCTTTTTGCAGACCACGAGACTAAGTTATCCACAAGAAACATACAATAATCAGAAATCGAGCGCCTGGTATCAGGACAGTCACTCCAATCAGCATCCGTATAAGACATAAGTGTAGAAACAGACGTATGATACAAATGCAAGCCATAATAAAGTGTGCCTTGGATGTATCGTATAATGCGTTTGAGCGCATTCATATGCTCAATCTGTGGATCATGCATAAACAAACACATATGTTGAACCGCATAAGTAATATCATGCCTTGTGAATGTAAGACACTGAAGTACTGCTGCAAGGCTGCGATAGTGGGTGGGATCCTCGAACTTAGTGCCAAATGTAGCACTCAACTTCGGGTTAGTATCAATCGGAGTAGAAGTAGATTTACAAGATGACATACCAGCTCTTTCAATGATCTCAGCGACATACTTCCTTTGTGATAAAAATAGACCACCTGAATGACGAGTGACAACAATCCCCAAGAAATAACTCAAGACCCATGTCTTTCATAGCAAATTCAGAACTGAGAAGTGTCATGATAGACTTGCGCATATTATCAGGCGAATGAAAGTCAATCTTTTAGTAAACGTGTATAAGCAGCTCTTTAGTGTAAAAATAATTCTTTAGTAAAGTACGGTGGAGATTAGTTGAAGATGATGTTATGCGACGTTTAGAATTTTTGTGAGTGATTTGGAGTGAAAATGTGAAAACGGGTATTTGAAGTTTTTTTTTTAATTTTGGAATATTACCGAATTTAACTTCAGAAAATCTTACTCCCTCTGTCCCAATTTATCCGTCTCAATTTATATGATGTAGTATGATTGTGCACATAATTTAAGAAATAAATGAAGATTTTTGAATTTTATGATCTAAAACAAGTCAAAATATTTGTGTGGTTATCTCATCTCGTTTAGTGTAAAAGGTAAATTTTAAAGTTAAATTAAAGAAACATGTTATTCTTTTTTGGACTAACTAAAAATAAAAGTATGTAATATAAATTTGGATAAAGGGTTAATAATTTAGCGTCCAAATATGATTCTGGAATAAATTTCAGAAAAAGTGAAAATTATCATCGCCAAACGGACACTTATATTTTGCTATGTGCGATTGTTTTAGCGTGTCAGGGAAATCGATTGGAACAGATGGGAATTTACAAATGAAGGATTTCAGAAAGGGAAGAAGCATTTGTGGATAAATATCAAGAGAAGAAAGCAGTATCATCCTCAGCAAGGTGGATCAGCAAAATCTTGGCTAAGTTCTTGCAAGGATGAAACAACAGAGGCAGAGTTAGAAAAGCTGAAAAATGATCACAACACATTGAAGATGGAGATCATGAGACTAAAACAACAACAAGAGAACACAGACAACTATTTAACTACTTTGAAAGAGAGGTTACAAAATACTGAGACTAGACAAAAATATATGGTTATCTTTATGGCTAAAGCATTCAAGAACCCTCTCTTTGTTCAGCATCTTGTTGAGAAGATAAAACGGAGAAAGGCGGCTTTAAACGATGGCGGAGTTGTGAAAAAGAGGAGGTTGCCTTGTGAAACCATAGATGAGGGTGATGAAAATAGTCAAGAGGAATTCACAACAATTAAGTCTGAAATACAAACATTGTTCTCTTCTGATGACTCAAAACAGTCCATTAGTTGAGGAACAAAAAGGTAAGGGGAATAATAGCCCAGATATGGTGTCTGAGAACTATATTTTGTGTGAAAAGCTGATGGAAGATGATATGATATATGAGAATAATGGAGGAGAAACAGATAAATTTCAAAGTGAGATTGTTCTTGAACTTGAGGATTTGATTGCAAAGCCACAAGAGTGGAAGTGTATGCGTCAGGGAGTTTGTTGAGCAAGTTAGTAGTCCTTGGTCCAGCACCATAACATCACTGGTATAGCTATGGGAACTATAAACTATTGTGATGGGAACTATAAAATTCATTACTTAATACCCTTTGATCATGCAGATAAGGAAGCAGCTTTGTTCAAGAGCCAATCGAAATCAAGAAACCGGAGATGGCGTTTAGGGTTATCTCTGTTTATGGTGGTGGTCTTTATGATCAGTTGACTAACAATGTATAAGGGTCTTTTACAGAAGAAAAACACACATAAGTTTGTATTTGTTGTTCTTAGCTAGGTTGTAGTTTGGTAGGTGCTTTCTTGTGAAAGAATTAATCTCTTGATTATTCTTATTGATGAAAGACATATATATACAAGTTACAATAGGAGAATCATATTCCTACTTTACATGTAAAACTCTATTCTATAAGGAGACAAACTATACAATTATGGTAATATTACAATAGTAATTAAGGTACAAAACTAATTCTAATATATATCAAATATACATAAACCGGAACACTGTTCACGGACAAAGGCCGCGACGCTATGGGCTAAGAGTCGCGGCGCTAGACACTGTTTAACACACCCCGCAGTCATAGCGGGCGGTCTTCGTACGCTGAGATTGTCTCTAAAATCTTCAAAAAGGACCGAGGGAAGACCCTTTGTAAAGATGTCTGCAATCTAATATCTAAAAGGGACATGACAGACGCGTACTTGTCCTTTAGCTACCTTCTCTCGAACAAAGTGAATATCTATCTCAATGTGTTTAGTACGCTGGTGCTGAACTGGATTACCAGAAAGGTAGATGACACTTATATTATCACAATATACCAAGATAGTCTTCTCAATAGGATAATGAAGCTTTAAAAATAGATTTTGTAACCAACATGACTCAGAAACCACATTGGCTACCCTCGATACTCAGCCTCTGCACTTGAACGTGAAAGCGTGGATTGACGTTTGGCAAACCATGAAACCAAATTATTATCTAAAAACATGCAATAGCCAGACGTAGACAGTCTGGTGTCAGGACAATCACCCCAATCAGCATTTGTATAGGAGACTAGTGTAGACGTTGACGAAGGATACAAATGCAAGCCATACTCAAGTGTTTCCTGAATATACCTAAGGATGCGTTTGAGCGCATTCATATGTTCAACTCTGGGATCATGCATAAACAAACACACACGCTGGACGACATATGTAATATCTGGTCGCGTGAACGTAAGATACTGAAGGGCGCCTACAAGACTACGATAGCGGGTCGAATCCTCATAAGGAGAGCCAGCTGCAGCACCCAACTTGGGTTTAGTATCAACTGGAGTAGAAGTGGACTTACAGGATGACATCTCAGCCCTCTCAATGATCTTTGTTGCATACTTCCTCTGCGATAAGAACAATCCACATGCATGACGAGTGACAGCAATCCCCAAAAAATAACTCAAGGGGACCAAGTCTTTCATGGCAAACTCAGAACTGAGAATTGTCATAATTGACTTTCGCAAAGCATCAGAAGAGGCAGTCAAGATAATACCATCCACATATAACAGTATATAAGCCATGGAAAAATCCCGACGATATATGAATAATGAATTATCAGACTTGATGTGAGAAAAACTCATAGTCGAAACATAGTCAGCAAACCTCTTATACCAAGCCCGTGGAGACTACTTAAGCTCATACAAGGACTTTTTTAATAGACAGAAATGATTAGGATATCTAGTATCCCTAAACCCCAAGGGCTGATGCATATACACTGTCTCCGTGAGATCACCATGTAGGAAAACATTCTCCACGTCTAGATGATGAATAGGACATGATTTCGAAAGAGTCAAGCTGAGCACATTACGAATGGTAGTCGGCCTGACCACCGGGCTAAAAGTTTCACCACAATCCACACCAGCCTGCTGAGTCTTACCATTACCTACAAGACGAGTCTTATGTCTTGCAAACGAACCATCAAAATTCTATTTATGAGCAAAAATCCACATAGACTGAATAATATTAACACTAGATGGACGGAGCACTAACTCCCACGTCTTATTATCAATAAGAGCATTATATTCATCGGTCATGACAATTTTCTATTTAGGGTCATTTAGGACAGACACATGATTAAAGGGTAAGAGAGAATTAAGATCATTATAATTTAAATTAAAATGTCTTTTTGGTTTAATAATACCCCGTTGACTGCGAGTGATTGGACCATGACTTGGGGCTGGATGATGTGAATTGTGTGAATTTTTAAGAGATGGGACAGACTGGTCAGCAGGCAGTGGGCATGCAGGTTGAATTTTGGAAATTACCGTCGAAGGCGCCGCTGCGCTGTCGACGTATTTTGTGGCAACTCTGAAAAATGACGAAAAATATAGGGAGAGATCTCATCATCCAAAAAATCATACGAACTAGGCATGAGTTGTTCTACTTTAGAAAAGGGAAATTGAGACTCATCGAAGATAACTTGACGACTAATGATGATTTCTTTAGAGGACAAATGAAAGCATTTATAACCACATTGATTTGACGGATAACCCAAAAACACACAAGGGATAGAACGTGCCTGAAGTTTGTTGATTGTGGTGGATGGAAATAGTGGATAACTAAGCATCCAAAGACCCTAAGATGAGAATACGAAGGAGTCTTATTGTATAAAACTTGAAGAGTGGAGGAATATGTCAAACCTTTAGGGGGAAGAATATTAAGTAGATCGGTAGCCATTTGTAGCGCATGATGTCAAAAGAATGGAAGGACGGAAGAATGAACCAATAAAGTGCGGATAATGTTATTAATGGTACGAATTTTTCATTCATATTTCCCATTTTGTGAAGACGTATGAGGACAAGAAAACAAAAAATTATCCCATTTTGAGCACAAACTCCCTAAACTCCTCATTGTCATATTTTTTATCACAAATTGGATGTTCTTTATTTTCCGTTGGAATTGAGTTCTTATGAAAGCTCTAAATTTTAAGAAGATGGAAAAACTTGTGATTTTTTCGCAATTGAAAACGTCCATAAAAATTTTGAGTAATCATCCAAGAATAAAACATAATATCGATGACCCATAGAATTGAGAACCGGAGATGTCCATAAATCGCTATGAATAATTTCAAATGACATTGAAGTATTAGAATTCGAAGCTACAAATTGTAACTTAATAATTTTTCTCAAAGCACAGGATTGACAAAGTAGAGTACTACGCGTACCCTTACTTGAAATAAACTTATGTTTATCTAAAGAAGATAAAATAGACGACCCCGGATGACCTAGACGAGCATGCCACAAGAAAGGAGCAAGAGCTGCAAAAGTGGAAGGCATGGCTTGACGCGAGATGCTGAGACTTGGTGTGATTAGATAAAGATCCTCCCTACTATCACACCTCATGAAAGGACTCATCGTCTTGAAATACTTCAAAGAAACCCAAATGGATCAAAATAAATAGAAACCCAATTATCAGGGGAGAAATTTTTAATAGCACTGTGGCGCTTGCATAGGCTGAGACCGTGGCGCCGCGATGCTATAATACTGGGTCGCGGCGGTGTGCTGCGCTAGGACCCACTGCCACTGTCCAGGGGCCCACTGTGGGCCCCAGAATTGCTGCTGACGATTTCCCCCGTTGTTGCCGCCGCGATTCTTGCCATTATTCTTCCGATTTTGGCCCTTCTTACCACCACCGTTGTTGTGATTTTGGGTCACGTTTGCTGGATTAGAAGGGGGAAAATTTGAAGCAGTCATCATCACGACTGTTACACCCCGTAATTCCAGGACATGTTTATAAGAACGTACGTAAGAACTAAAAAATGTTAAGATTTGAGACTAGTAAAAATTTATCGGAATTATGGAAATGTCGGGAAACAAAATATTGCGACGAATGGGATGGCGACACGTGTCACCCCTTGGTTGGTCTTGGTCGAATTAGACCATGGGTTTAATGGCCATTTGACCAATGTAAAGATGACCAAGTCTTGCAAGCTAAGAGCTTGAGTTTATTGACTTAGTCAAAGATCCCACTTGACTTGATCTTTTAATGAAATGCATCCAAGCCACCCATTTGTTTTAATCTTGACCCTCCATATTGTTATATAAGCATACTACTAGCAAGACAAGTTCTCATACTTAGAAAAAAATTCAAGAAATCTTGTTCTTGTTTACATAGCTCTCGGGTTTGCTAGGGTTCCAACAAGAAAAAATTTCGTTTGTTGTTCAATAATCTCCATACTTTAAACCAAGGTTCCTAAGGGTATTGCAAGGGTATCTCAATAGAAAGATCCCGGAAAAGTGTCGTTTTTGCATTAGTCGCAAGGTGAAAACCTAAGTCGCTTTCATAGGTTTGGATTGGAAATTGAAGGAAAGTTGTTTGTGAACTTCTAAGGGCTTCAAGTGGCGGATTGGAGTGTCAAGGAGAGGCGCTAAGTTTCTAGGGAGCGACTTCGGATCTTGAAGTTGGATTAAGGCTCGTCAAGGTAACAATCTTGTTCTCTTAAGTGTTATAAGATTACATATTATTGTAGCTTTACATTTTAACAAGCATGAGATATATGTATTGGAGATTCATAAGTGTTATGGACATTGGAAGCCTAAATCCGAAATGACCTTGTTAGCCATTTGAAATTGAAATACAATTTGGTCGATAATTAGAATCGTCGCATGTTATCTAATTGAAGATTGTAGTTGTTATAATCGATTGCGGATATATAACATGTTAGACTAAACAAATTGGATTGAAAAAGAATTGGAGAAGACTTTGTATTGTTGTACCTCAATTGCCGAGAATGACATTGTCTTTTGGACTAGTTTGATATCAATTGTGGGGCAGAATTTTACACGTCTTGTTAGGCGTGTAATCCCCTATTGTTAACTACATTGTTGAGCCTTAAATGTTGCATGTTTGGTTATTGAATTCGGGCCTTGAAAACGGTGGAAAAGTACGTAGAAACAAAGGAAGTGCTGTCCGATTTTCCGTAGAATTTGGTGACTTTACACTTAGAATATTCTACGTTTGAAGTTAGAAGTTAATAGACGTATTATGGTCATTATAGGTTGACATACTACGTACGGTATATTGGACTTAGCAAGTGGATTGAACCGAAGAGGTATGTGAAACTTTCTTATCTCTTAAGCATGAGTAGTTATACATGTATAGTACGGTAGACGTACGAACCTTAAATGAATTCAGTTTCATTTGGTATCCTTGACTTGTTTTAAGAATGTGCAACTTGGTTGAGTTAGAGAAGTAACTCACTTGTTTTTAAAAGGATAAGAATGCCTTTGTGTCTAAAGCATAAAGTTAGTATAACGGCTTTATGGGAAGTTGGTTATAATAACTTTATGGAAAGTTGAAAGAATGGTTTACTCTAGTGATGTAAATAAAGATAAAGGACTTGAAATGAAGAAAGGCAAATTGATTTAAAGGCATCAATTTCGTAAAGTTTTAAAGTAAAAGTCACTTGGTTTAGAAGCCTATAAATGTATTTCTAAAAGGTATTGTGACTTGTCTTGAAAGGTAGATATGACTTGATACTACGGTTATTAGTATCTTGGAGTCTTATATGAAAAAGAGTCATTTTAAAAGAATAGAAGTACATAGTACTTTGGGTTAAATTCCCGGATTTTATAATGACATGTTAGTGCCTTAAGTAAACTAAAATGAGAGTGTATATAAATAAGGCTAATATGAAGTTAGGGGATTTCTTAACTTGATTATGTTATGTATGATAAGCCGGTGGTGCTTATGTTATGTATGATAAGCCGGTAGTGCTTATGTTATGTATGATAGCCGGTTGTGCTAAGTTATGTTATTCTTGCGGGGTAAACCCCCGGGTTACTACTTATTCCATGGATTTGCTACCCATGATGTGAGTGCAGCGTTTGTACTCATTGCGGGCCCACCGGGCCCATGCGGGAAATAGTCCTATGCGGGTGAAATAGTCCCATGCGAGGCGGATGACCTCATTGCGGGTCCATATGACCTATGCGGGTGAAATAGTCCCAGGAGTAGGATCACATGATATTAGGCGAGTGGCCTACTTTGATCATGAGCCTCTATTTTTATGCAGAATGTATACTCTTGTTTACTCTCATTGTTAGTGAGGCACGATGTCGTTATTTGAGTTATCATACATGTCTCGGCTTTATTTTTAGACTTTATGATTTCATTTCGATCTTTCGATTTACATACTTGGTACATCTGTTGTACTGACCCCCTTTCCTCGGGGACTGCGTTCATACCGCAGGTAGGGGTAAGCAGGTGGTGGATCCTCATTCTTAGGATCACTGATCAGGTGTCAGAAGCTCCATTTCTCCGGAGGCTTGTCTTTTGGTACGGTTTCCCTGATGTTGTAGATTTATGTACATTCGGGGTATCTGAGCCCTGTCAAAATCCAGTTGTTATTCTTAGAGGTCTGTAGTCATATCTTGTGGATTGGGTTGTAAGAACAAAGATGTAACTGTTTTTATTATGAGTTTTGTATGTTCCGCTACTATTCTCTGATGTATACTTGTAAGGGGTGCCCAGGTAGGGCACCAGTTGCGGGCCCGGGGCCGGGTCGTGACAAAACTAGTATCAAAGCAGTTAGTCCTCGGAAAGTGTCTATAGACCGTGTCTAGTAGAGTCTTGATTATCGGTGTATTGTGCACCACATCTATAATCAGGAGACTGCAGGACATTTAGGATTGATTTCCATTCTTCTTTCTCTAAGATCGTGCAATAGAGTTGTCTTATTAGGTTGAATCCTCTCTGACTTATTCTTATGTATCAGTTATGCCTCCACGGAAGGAGACCAGGGCCCAGAAGGGCAAGGCATCAACAGGAGCTACTAGCGGTACGCAGAGGGTTACTAGGACTTAGGGCCAGACTATGCCTGAGGTTGTGGGTGGGTCGGCGAGTTCAACACGCGGCGATATTAGAGAGAGCGAGCGGCGTAGCTCGGAGGTTCCGATACGAGCCTCCGTTTCGCGGCCGGGCGAGTATAGAGATTATGAAGAAGCGGTCAGGTTATTGACTAGCATAGTGGCGAGCGGCGCGGAGCAGGTAGCTAACCCTAGAGCCGACAACTTGAGGATTCAGGATTTTCTGGGTTGTAATCCACCCGAGTTCAATGGTTCGAGATCTGAGGAGGATCCTCAGGAGTTTATTCGGCAGATACAGCGGACTATGCATGTGCTTAGGGCCTCGGAGACAGAGTCAGTTGTGTTAGCCTCTTACCGGTTACGCGATATTGCGTTGAACTGGTTTGAGTCATGGGAGCTATCTAGAGGTGTGGATGCTTTTCCAGCTGTTTGGGATGAGTTCACAGAGGCCTTCTTTGATCACTTTTTGCCTTCTGAGATGAGGAGAGCCCGCGTGGATAGATTCTTGACATTGAGACAGAATGGGAGGACTATCAGAGAGTACAACCTGGAGTTTGACTCATTGGCCAGGTATGCGCTCACCATTGTGGCTGACATGGCAGACAGAGTTCATCGCTATGTGATGGGGCTAGACCGTTATATGATTACTGCATGCACAGGAGTGGCCGCCCCGGCCCGGTATGGATATTGCGAGATGCGAGCTTATGCACGAGGATAGAGGGCGAGAGAGAGAGGATCGGCCAGACTCGGGGCGGCCCAAGCGGGCGGGGCGTAGGTTTTAGGGTAATTTTCGAGGCAGACAACCTCAGCAGCAGGCCAGGTCCACATTTCAGCCGGCACAGAGTGCTCCTTCTCGGTTTTCTGGTAGGAGGTTTGATCGGTCGGGTTATTCGGGGGCAGGTCAGGGCTCCAGAGCTTCGGGTTCCCAGAGGAACCGGGGTTCCAGTCAGATGAGGCCACATTTACCTCGGTGTGGTCGATGTGGTGGTTCCCATCGTGGGGGGTGTCGTATTCCTCCAGGAGCTTGTTACTCTTGCGGCCAGCAGGGCCATTTGAAGAGAGATTGTCCGACAGGCGGAGTGCATGGGTGGTATGGTTCACCGACGAGTCGATTCTTTGGTCTTCTTCTTCTGTGGTTATGCGCCCCGGAGGGCAGGGTGTTCACGGACCGGCAGGTCGCGGCAGAGGTCGTGGTGGAGGTCCTAGTTCTAGCGGTCCATAAAACCGCATATATTCCTTAGCCAGCCGACAAGATCAGGAGGCTTCCCCGGATGTCGTCACAAGTACATTATTGATTTCAAGATGTGACGTTTATGCTTTGATAGATCCCGGTTATACCTTGTCCTATGTGTCCCCTCTTATTGCTGGTAGAATAGGGATAGAGCCGGTGTCGATAGAGCCTTTTGAGGTAGCTACGCTAGTGGGTGATTCGGTGTTAGCTGAGCGGGTGTACAAAGATTTCTCGGTGTTTATATACAGTCGTCAGACCCTATCGGACTTGATAGAGTTGGAGATGACAGATTTTGACGTCATTATGGGTATGGACTGGTTGACTTCTTGTTATGCCAACGTTGACTGTAGAGACAGGTTGGTCCGGTTCCAGTTTCATGGTGAGCCAGTTATCGAGTGGAAGGGCAACACAGCGTCGCCGAGGGGTAGGTTTATTTCTTACCTCAAGGCTAGGAAGATGGTGCAGAAAGGGTACATCTATCATCTGGTTCAGGTATTTGATACTGGTGAGTGCAGTTCTTGATCGATTCCGGTGGTTAGAGAGTTTCCGGATGTATTCCCAGATGATCTCCCAGGCATTCCTCCCGAGAGAGAGATAGAGTTCTGTATTGACACGTTGCCAGACACTCGGCCTATATCTATTCCGCCGTCTGAGGATGGAACTCGAGTTGAGGAGTTGAAGGACCGGTGAAAGATTTCTTTGGAAAAGGCTTTATCGGGACTAGTGTTTCTCCGGGAGCGCTGTTTTGTTTGTAAAGAATAAGGATGGGGCCAGGCGTATGTGTGTTGATTACGAGCGGTGAATAAGGTAACCATCGAAGCAGATACCCCTCCCGTGATTGATGATTTGTTTGACCGATTCACGAGTGCGAGGTGTTTCTCAAGATAGCCACTGTGATCTGGTTATCATCAGTGCGAGTTAGAGAGCGAATATCGAAGACTGCATTCAGGACCCGGTATGGGCACTATGAGTTCAGGGTGATGTCTTTCGGTTTGACCAATGCTCCAGCGGTATTTATGGATTTGATGAACCAGGTGTTCAAGCCATTTTTAGATACGTTTGTTATAGTATTCATTGATGACATCCTGGTTTATTCGCGCACAGAGCAGGAGAATGCAGATCACTTGAGGGCGATGCCAGGGTCCTCCGGGTAGCGATTGTTCGCCAAGTTCTCCAAGTGTGAGTTTTGGTTGGCCTCAGTGGCATTCGTGGGGCACATTATTGGTACGTACGGTGTTCAGGTTGATACGACAAAGATTGAGGCGGTCAAGTCTTGGCCGAGACCTACTACTCCGACGGAGGTGCGCAGTTTCTTAGGGCTGGCAGGTTATTATCGTAGGTTTGTGGAGCAGTTTGCTTCGATATCGGCCAGATTGACTAGGTGACTTAAGCGGCTAAGTTCCGATGGGCGAAGCTTGTGAAGGGCTTCCGATTCTTGAAGGAAAAGTTGACGACGGCTCCAGTTCTTACTCTTCCCGAGGGGTTAGAGGGCTACGTGATTTATTGCGATGCCTCGAGTATCGGGCTAGGGTGCGTATTGATGCAGCACGGCAAGGTAATAGCATATGCTTCCCGGCAGTTACGGAAGCATGAGAGGAATTACCCTACTCACGACTTAGAATTGGTCGTAGTTATTCATGCCTTGAAGATTTGGAGACATTATTTATACGGGGTTCATGTGGATATTTATACAGACCACAAGAGCCTCCAGTACATCTTCAGGCAGAGGGAGCTGAACTTGCGGCAGAGACGGTGGTTATAGTTGTTGAAGGATTATGATGTTGATATCCTATACCATTCGGGAAAAGCCAACTGTCACAACCTGACCCCGGGCCCGCGACTGGTGCCCTATCTGGGCACCCTTACAGGTATACATCAGAGATAATCAGCGGAACATACATGAACTTAACAAGAAATAAATAACAGGTTAGCCGATAAAGCTACCTCCCGGGATATATATAAATCCAAAAACAGTTACCTCTTTTTTTTTCTTTTACAAAGCGACCCACAAGATATGACTACAGACCTCTAAGAGTTTTGACATAACGACTGTGACGGGACAGGGCCCCGTCATACCCCTGAATGTACATAAATCTACAATCTCAGGGAACTGTACCAAAAGATAAAGTCTCCGGAGAAATGGAGCTTTCCATGAACTGAACAGTGATCCTAAGAGTACGGATCAGCAATGTTATACCCCGTAGTTCTGGCCACACGTGTGAGAGCGTGCGAAAGGGAGTAAGACTTAAATTTTTTGAAAGATAAGTTGACGGATTGTTTCGGACGGGTTTTAGTCAACTTTGAGGCGGGTTATGACCTGGTACATTGAGAGTTCCTAAGTGTTTCAAAGGCCTAGGGCATAGTTCGTTGAGTCTAGTTTCCAACGCAACCAACCGTTCGTCTATAGGACGTCGGAGTAGAAAGTTATGGGAGTTACAAGTGCAGTGCGTAGTCGGACATAAATGTGTTTCGGACAAAGACGATAGACGCGGCCGGATCACGAGGCATGGCGCCGGATATACTGAGGGGTCGCTGAGGTTACTGAGATGGCGCCGGAAGCGAGCGCGGACGGAAGTTCGTAAGTCGCGAAGTTTCAGTGCGCGGCTGATCTGAGAATCTGGCGGAAAAACTGAAGAAATCTGATTTTCTTCTTTTAAAAAGACCTTGGGAGGGTGATAAGTATCCCCCCCCCCATCTGATTTTCTTGCATGCCTTATATTGACCAAGTCTTGAAGACTTGGTCATCTTTCAAATCCCTCTCTCTCTCTAAGATTAAGCTCCCACTTCTCTCTAAAATTCCAAGAGGAATTCAAGCCTAAAAAAAATCTGAAAAGTTAAGGACAAGAAGGAAGCTTGTGGCTAGCTTGTAGGAGTAGTTGTGGTGGTGTTCTTGGAAAGGAGGCTAGCAAAGTTGTTGGAATAAGTTTGGCTAAAGCTTTAAGGTAACATTTCTTCTCTTGTGGTTAGTTATTAATGTTGCATGTGAAGAAGAAGGGATGTGTAGTAGTAAATAATGCACTTAGAGTCATTGCATGTAAGAAATGTGGTTTGGATATGATAGAATTGGTTGATAAGATATTATGAGCATGTTGTAGCCTAAAAACTATCTTAGAATTGTTAAGTGAATTGTTGTACCTTATGGGGCAGAATTTTACACACCCAAGTTTAGGTGTGTAATCCCCTTTGAAATGTTTGGATTGTTGAGCCTTAAAAGTGGCGTTTGGATGTTAAATTCGGCCTTGAGAAAGGTGGCAAAGTATGTAGAAACGAAGGAAATGCTGCCCAATTTTCCATAGAATTTAGTGACTTTGAACTTGGATTATTCTACATTGAAATTAGAGGTTAATAAACGTATCATGGTTATTTTAGGTTGACATATTACTTGCGGTAGTTTGGGCTTAGCAAGTGGATTGACCGAAGAGGTATGTGGAAACTTTCTTATCTCTTGAGCATGAGTAGTTATAACTATATAGTACGGTAGACGTACGTGTTTTAAATGAAGTAAATCCTTTTGTTATACTTGACTTGTTTTAAAGAAAATGTCTAAGTTGGTTGGGTTAAGAAGTTAACCCGCTTGTTCTTGAGGAGTGGTTTATCCTAAATAAGGTAGACAAGGATTTCTTGACATAAAGAAGTATAGAGTACTTGGTGTGAAAGTATTGAGTATTGAATTATTCTAAAAGATAAGAGGCTTGTAGTATTTTGAAATTGTGTAAATTTGTTTGAAGTATAAGTCTCTTGATTAGTAAAAGAACTAAATGGTTTATAAGGAGTTATAACGGCTTTATGGGAAGTTAGTTATAACGGCCTTATGAGAGAATAAGAATGTCTTAATTTCTAAAGCATAAAGTTAGTATAACGGCTTTATGGGAAGTTGATTATAATAACTTTATGGAAGGTTAAGAAAGTTGTCTATTTTGATTAATGGGCATAAGTTGCCTAGATTGTGAAAAATTGAAGTTACTTGGTTTCAAGCTTGAAATGAGTTTTCTAAAGGTGTAGTAACTTACCTTGAAAGATAGACACGCCTTGATAGTGCTTTGGCTTGTTTAATTGAGAATTATTCTATTTGTGCCTTGATAGTACGTTGTCTTGTTTAATTGAGAATTATTCTATGTGTGCCTTGATAAGTACTTTGGCTTGCTTAAGTAAGGATTCTCTTGGTTTATGTGAAAAGAAGGCATGGTAATTGTCTTGGTTTATGTAAAGACATGGTATTGAAACTCGAATTAAAAGCATGTAGTTGTGAGTCTACTTGGACGTGCCGTCAGTGATGGAGGATTCCACGGGTACGCTTCCATTGTCTTAGTTATGAGTCTACTTGGGCGTACCGTCAGTGATGGAGGATTCCACGGGTATGCGGCCATGATGAGGGTTTGTTTCCCTGTTGACAGTATTATTCCATGGACTAGCTCTCCATGAGGTCTACTGATGCAGGGTGGATCTGGTAGTTAGCCTTCGTACTTGCCCCGGTCAGAGACGTGACGCAGGGTGGATCTGGTAGTTGGCTTTCGTACTTGCCCCGGTCAGTGTTAGAGCGAAGTTGTGTGATGCATGGTGGATCTGGTGGTTAGTCTGCGTACTTGCCCCGGTCAGCGATGTGACGCAGGGTGGATCTGGTAGAGGCTATCGTACTTGCCCCGGTCAGCTTAGTGATTTCAGGTAATTAGTATTGTTGGTACGGGTGGATCTGGTAGTTGGCTTTCGTACTTGCCCCGGTCAGTTGAGGATGCAGGGTGGATCTGGTAGCTATGCCTTCGTACTTGCCTCGTACGGTTCTTTACCCACAGGTGGGATCTAGTGTTCATGTGTACTCCTTAGTGTTGCTATATCATGCATCGCCGTGATGAGGAAGAATTCCACGGGCATGATTGATAGTATAGGCATGAGACCTATGGTTATAATTGAGTGATGACTTAGAGGGCGTGAGTCCCTGACTTGACATGGCTGCGTATATGTTGTGTACTGTAGTTGGCTATCATCCATGTCTCCTGCTTTATGTATACTATTATGATTTAAATTCTGATATTTTGATTTCACATACTTGGTACTGTTATCGACCTCGCCGAAGTGCGTTACATGCAGTCGAGATCGTAACTGGCGATCCGCTCTTAGGATCACGGTTCATTTCTTGAAAGCTCCATCTCTCCGAGGCTTTGTCTTTTGGTATGATTCCACGAGGTTATAGGCTTTTGTACATTCGGGGTATGGCGGGCCCGTCATCGCCATAGTTATTATTCCTAGAGTGCAGTAGTCACGTTTGTGGTTTGGTGTCACGACCCGATCTCGGGCATGGCGGTGCCTTACCGGGCACCCTAGTGATAACAACATCGAGAAAATCAGCGTAAATAAAATTTAAACAGAAACTAGAGACAACATAAGAAAAGCAGGCTAACCAAAAGCGGTCACCTTGTATATACATATAGATAAAACCGAACGCTTAAAATCCTTTACAAACCCCGCCACAACTACTATGACCTCTAAGAATGTAACAACAACTATGACGGACGGCCCCGCCATACCACGAATGTACAAGTACCTACAATGACGGGGACTATACCAAAAGATAAGCCTCGGAGAAACGGAGCTTCCAACGCCAACCGCGATCTATGGCGAGATCAACAAGCGTGTACTTCTACTGCGGCGTGAGCGGCCCCGAGGTCGATAACAGTACCAAGTATATTATACCGTGGTTCGGTCCGACCGCGATCGGGTCTCAGCGCGGCGGGCGAACGCGGCGCGGGTGATTGTAGGGCGGCGCGGTCGAACGCGGCCGAAAACACGGTCGCTGAAGTTTAAGCGTCGCGCACCGGAAGCGGGCGCGGCGCCAAGATCCGGTCGCGAGAGTCATGCAGCCGCATGGCCGAACCACGCAGGCGGGAAATCAGGCGGAAAAACTTTGGAAAAGTCAGATTTTTCTTTTAAAAGGGCCTGGGAGGGGGACAAGTGTCCCCCCCATCTGATTTTTGCATGCATTATATTGACCAAGTCTAAAAGACTTGGTCATCTTTCATCTCTCTCTTAGAAAAAGCTCCTCCTTCTCTCTTAAATTATTTCAAGCTCCTCCTTCTCTCTAAAACTCTAAGAGGTATTCTAGCCTTAGGAAAAAGCTGAAAAAGTAAAAGGAAAGAAGGAAGCTTGGGGTTAGCTTGTGAAGGTAGTTGTGGTGGTGTTCTTGGATTAGAGGCTAGCAAATTGTTGGATAAATTTGGCTAAAGCTCTAAGGTAATGATTCTTCCTCTATTATTAGTTTTTAGTGTTGCATGTTAAGAAGAAAGTACTTGTGGTAGTAAATAATGCTATTAGAGTCATTGCATGCAAGAAATGTGGGTTGGGTATGAAGGTTTTGGCTAAAGAGATATTATGAGCATGTTGTAGCCTACAAACTACTTTAGAATTGTTAAGTGTAATATTATAACTTATGGGGCAGAATTTTACACACCCAAGATTAGGTGTGTAATCCCCTTTGTGTTGGTTTGGATGTTGGGCCTTAATGAGGCGTTTGAGTGTTGAAAATCGGCCTTTGAAAAAGGTGGCAAAGTGAGTAGAAACAAAGGAAATGCTGCCCAATTTTCCTTAGGAATTGGTAACTTGAATTTGAAATTTCTACATTGAAACTAGAGGTTAATAAACGCACTATGGTTATTATAGGTTGACATATTACTTGCGGTAGTTGGACTTAGCAAGTGGATTGACCAAAGAGGTATGTAGAGCTTTCCTATCTCTTGAGCATGAATAGTTGTATCTATGTGATGCGGTATCGTACAAGATTTGATAATCTACACTTGTTTTAAAGTATACGATACTGTTTCATTTCAAAAGTATAAGTCCATGGATTTAGGAAAATGTATTTGACAAAGGAATAACGCTAATATAATGACTTTATGGGAAGTTGGTTATATTAGTTTTTGAAAGGTTCACAAAGAATGGTTTACTCTAATTAAAACAAGTACGGGTAAAGGATTTGAAACTATGGAAGGTGGATTGATTTTTAGGCATTGGTTGCCTAAGGTTTTAAAGGAAATGAAGTCACTTGATTTAGAAGCCTATTATATTTCTAAAAGGAAATGTGACTTGTTTTGAAAAGAGATTGTAACTTGATACTATGGTGATTAGTATCTTGGAATCTTTGTATAAAAAAAGTTTTTCTTAAAAAGTTAGAAGTACATGGTACTTGGGTTGAATTCCCAGATTTTTTATTAAAAGACATGTTAGTGCCTTAGGATACTAAAATGAGAGGATATATTAATAATGTTAATAAGAAGTTAGGGGATTTCTTAACTTGCTTATGTTATGATAAGCTGGTAGTGCTTACGTATGATATGATAGTAGGTAGTGCTTATGTTATGATATGATAGGCCGGTAGTGCTTATGTATGATATGATAGGCCGGTAGTGCTTATGTTATGTATGATAGCCGGATGAGCTATGTTATATATTTGTATTATTACGGGGTAAACCCCGGGTTATTATCTATGCCATGGATTTGCTACCCATGATGCAAGTGCGGTGTTTGTACTCATGCGGATCCGGTCTACAGGATCCATGCGGGTGAAATAGTCTCATGCGAGTACGTCGATGGTACTCATGCGGGTCCACAGGATCCATGCGGGTGAAATAGTCTCATGCGGGTGAAATAGTCCCATGACGAGGCGGATGACCTCATGCGGGTCCACAGGACCCATGCGGGTGAAATAGTCCCAGGAGTAGGATTGCTTGCGATACTACAGGCGAGTACCTGTTTTGATCGTGAGCCTCCTATTTTTATGCTATAAGGTTTATACTTGTTACTCTCATTGTTAGTAAGGCACAATCTGAGAAATTGATTTTATCTATGACTCCGGCTTATTTTTGACTTATGATATTACTACGGTATTTTCGGTTTACATACTTAGTGCGTTGTGTCTTGACCCGCTTCCCGGGCTGCGTTCATGCGCGGTAAGAAGCGGTGGCGAGATCCTCATTCCTAGGATCTTTTACTCGGTGTCGAAGCTCATTCCTCGGAAGCTTGTTTTGTTAGTACGGATATTCCACGATCTTATAGGTATTTTTGTACATTCGGGGTATGGCGGGGCCTGTCCGCCATAGTTATTATCTTTAAGTGCGTGGTCACATATATGTTTTGGGCTATAAGAACCGGTTGTACTACTATACTTTGTTTATGTATGTTTTATGGAAAGCGACACTTATCGGTGGCGGTGATGTTACCCTTTTATAAGTTATGTGTTATGTATGTTCATTGCTATTCTCGACATATACGGCGGTACCCGGTAAGTACGATCGCGGCCCCGGGGTCGGGTCGTGACAAAGTGGTATCAGAGCAGTTAGTCATCGGAAAGTGTCCACAGACCGTGTCTAGTAGAGTCTTGATTATCGGTGTATCGTGCACCATATCTATAATAAAGAGGCTGCATGATATTTAGGATTGGTTTCCATTCTTTCACTCTAAGATCGTGCAATAGAGCTGAGTTATAGGTTGAACCTCCTCTGATGTTTTCCTTTATGTATCAGTTATGCCTTCACGCAAGGCAACCGCGGCCCAGAAGGGCAAGGCAGTAGAGGGAACTACTAGTAGGGCACCGAGGGTTACCAGGGCACAGGCCCAGTCCTTACCGGATGAGGTGTTTCGGACGGCGAATTCTACAACGTCGCCAACCACAGCAGAGTCTGAGGCGGCGGCGGCCTCGAGACCGCGGTACACGAGCCTCGATCCAGCGGCTAGGGCGAAGGATATGGGCTACAAGAGATGGCGATTACTAGCCGAGATCGTGGCGAACATGAGGATAGGGAGACAGCGATTCGGTTGTACCGTGGTTAAACCTGTTAGCTCGAGGTGAGGACTTTTGAGTTGCATCCCGAGTTTTATGGGTCGAGGCACGAGGATGATCCTCGGGAGTTTATCCGACGATTCTGTGGATCGTAGGTGATCGGGGCTTGGAGACCGAGTCGGTGGTACTAGGTTCGCATCGGTGCGGGATCTGCGATTGGCCGGTATGATTCATGGAAGCGTCGGGAGCATGCGCTTCCGGTGTTTGGGGCGAGTTCTCGGGCGTTACTTGGCCATTTCTTGCCTCGCAGATGAGAGGGCTCGGGCGATAGATTTTTGACACGAGGCGAGTGGGCGGGCGGTTGGGAGTACAATGTGGAGTTTGACTCATTGGCTCGGTATGTGCCGCTTTGTAGCGAACATGGAGGGCGAGTGCCGGTATGTCACAGACTCGATGATCACTTGGCGAGAGTTGCAGGAGTAGCTCTTGGCCGGGCATGGACATTGCCGCGTGCGAGCATATGCACTTAGGTGTGAGAGCGAGGGCGACGGATCGGCAGTATCGGCGAGAAGGCGGGGCAGCGGTCCTCTGGTAGCTTTAGGGTAGACAACCCGGCCAGAACGGCAATTTGCACCACAATGGCCGGTCAGGCGCTCGCCGCATCTTGGGGCGTCTGAGTATTGAGGCGGGGCGGGGTTCGTGGCTTGGGTTTCGGAGGACGAGTTCGGTCGACGAGGCCACCTATGCCTCGGTGTGGTCGATGTGGTGATTGCCATTATAGGGGTGTCGTGTTCCTCCGAGAGCTTATTACTCTTGTAGCGGCGGGGCCATTTGAAGAGAGATTGTCAGACGAGCGGCGGAAATGCTATGGCTCGGTAGGCCGATTCGATTCTTTGGTCTTCATCTTGATTGTTATGCGCCGGGCGAGGGTGTTCACGCAGCAGCGAGCGCGGCGAGGTCGTGGCGGGGGTTAGTTCAGCGGTCCTCGAACGCATCTATGCTATGTCGATCGTCGGGACCGAGGCGTCACGATGTCGTCACGATTACATTATTGGTTTCTTCTTTGTGATGTATATGCTTTGATAGATCCGAGTTCTACCTTGTCTATATATCTCCTCATATTCTTTGGTAGAATAGGGATAGAGCGAGTCCATAGAATCTTTTGAGGTGGCTACGCCAGTAGGTGCTTGATGGTAGCCGGCGGGTATATAAGGCTTGCCCAGTGACTATGGGTGGTCGTCAGACTCTAGCTGACTTGATAGAGTTGGATATGACAGACTTCGATGTGATTATGGGTATAGATTGGCTAGCGTCTTGCTATGCCAACGTGGACCTGAGAGAGAGGTTAGTTCGGTTCGGTTTCTGGTGGCCGTTATCGAGTGGAAGGAATCTTTGCGTCGCCGGGGTAGGTTTATTTCTTACCTCAAGGCTAGGAAGATGGTGCGGAAGGGTATATTTACCATTTGGTTGGGTATTAAATCACGAGGCGAGATCTGACCTTGATCGATTCGGTTGTTAGAGAGTTTCGGGCGTATTCCCAGGCGAGCTTGGTATCCTCACGAGAGGAGATTGAGTTTTGCATCGATTTGGCGCGGACACTCGGCCGATATCTATTCCGCCATACAGATGGCACTGCCGTTGAAGGAATTGAAGGACCCGGTGAAAGATTTCTTTGGAGAAAGGCTTTATTAGGCCAAGTGTTTCTCCTTGGGCGCGGTGTTATTTGTAAAGAAGAAGGATGGGGCGCTGCGTATGTGTATTGATTACGAGCGGTGAACAAGGTAACTATCAAACGGTATCCCTCCCGGGATTGGCGATTTGTTTGACCGATTGCGGGTGCAAAGTGTTTTTCAAGATAGACTGCGATGCGGTTATCATCAGTCGAGTTAGAGAGATAGATATCCCAGCGCATTCGGGACCGGTATGGACCTTATGAGTTCGAGGTGATGTCTTTCGGGTTGACAATGCCAGCGGTATTCATGGATTTGATGAATAGGGTGTTGAGCCATTCTTGGATATGTTCGTTATAGTGTTTATTGATGATATCTTGGTGTATTCGCGCCTGAGCGAGGAGCATCTGGTCATTTGAGGCGGTATTAGAGTCCTCGAGGCCGGCAATTGTATGCAAGTTCTCGAAGTGCGAGTTAGTTGGCGTCGTGGCTTTCTTAGGACATGTTATCGGGGCGATGGTATTCGGGTTGATCTGGCGAAGATTGAAGCGATCAAGACTTGGCGGACCACTACAAGCGGAGTGCGCGGCTTTGGGCCTTGCGAGTTATTATCGGAGGTTTGTAGAAAAGTTTGCTTCTATTTGTAAAGATTGACTAAGTGACTCGTAAGCAATGTTCGGGTGGGATACTTGTGAGAAAGTTTCCGATTGCTAAAGGAGAAGTTGTGATCGCCCAGTTCTTACTCTTCAGAGGGCTTAGATGGATATGTGGTTTATTGTGGCGTCGGTGTCGGGCTTGGAGTGCGTCTCTTGATGCGGCCACGGCAAGGTTATAACTTATGCATTTCGGCGACTTAGGAAGCATGAGAAGAACTATCCCACATGACTTGGAGTTGGCGGCGATGATTCATGCCTTGAAAATGCGGAGACATTATTTATATGGAGTTCATGTGGACATTTACACGACCACGAGTCTCGGTCATCTTCACGGAGGAGTGAACTTGCGGCGGCGGTGGTTGGAGCTACTTAAGGATTACGATGTTGATATTACGTACCACCGGGGAAGGCGATGTAGTTGCGGATGCCCAGTCGCGGTCGATGGGTAGTGCATGCATTGTTCGAGAGAAAGGGATATGGTCAGAGTTACATCGCCTAGCGAGCCTTGGGGTTCGTTTGGTTGATTCTGTTAGTGGCGAATTCGGGTTCGAGAGGTTGCGAGTCTTCCATCGTCGAGAGGTGAAGAAGCGGCGATATGAGGATCCGATCTTGATGCGATCAGAGATCGTCTCTCGAAGGAGAAGAGTCTATTTGAGTAGCGCTGATGGGGTGCTAAGATTCGAGGCGGTTGTGTGTTCCGATGTGGCGAGGACCGTCGGCGGTGCAGGGAGGCACACAGTGCTCGTTATTCTATTCATCCGGGGTCGACTAAGATGTATCATGACCTCATAAGCGTGTATTGGTGGGATGACCTAAAGAGGGACGTTGCGGAGTTCGTGGCACGATGCGGGTATTGTCGAGTTAAGATTGAGCACGAAGCCGGTGCATTGCGAGCTATTGATATTCGACTTGGAAGTGGGAGGTGATAAATATGCATTTTATTACAGGGCTACCTACCACTTAGAGGAAGCATGATTCCATTTGGGTGATTGTCGACAGGCTGACGAAATCAGCCCATTTTCTTCCGTCGAGCGGCGTTCTCGGTGAGACTATGCTAGATTATAAATTAGAGATTGTGAGGCGCGAGTCGGTGTCGATTATATCGAGATAGAGAGCCGGTTCTCGGCTTCTGGAGGTCTTTTAGAAGGGATTAGGGACACAGTGAGTCTCGATCGCATTTCACCCTCGAGACGGACGGGCGAGCGCACTATCCGAACACGAGGATATCTTTGCGGGCTTGTGTTATTAATTTCGAGGGTAGCGAGAGGATCATTTGCCTCTTGTGGAGTTTGCTTACAACAACGGCTACCATTCCAGATTCGAGATGGCGCCTTATGAGGCCTTATACGGGAGGAAGTGCAGTCACCGATAGGCTGGTTCGAGTGGGAGAAGTTCGATTAGTCGGGCGGACTTAGTTCGGCGGCGATGGATAAGGTGAAGCTTATCGGGAAGCGGTTGTTAGCGGCTCGAGTCGGCGAAGTCGTATCACGGATCATCTGCGTCGACACTTGGAATTTGAGATAGATGATTAGGTTTTTCTAAAGGTATCGCCCATGAAGGGCGTGATGAGATTTGGAAAGAAGGGGAAGCTTAGCCCAAGGTACATTGGGCCGTATCAGATTGTCCGGAGGGTAGGCAGGGTTGCCTATGAGTTAGATATGACGTCCGATTTGGGGCGGTACATCCGATTTTCCATGTGTCCATGTTGCGGAAATGTATTGGAGATCCATCTAGAGTGCACCGGTTCATGATGTCCGGTGTGAGGAGTTATCGTATGAGGAGAGTCCCATAGCGATACTCGATCGGCGAGTTAAGCGACTTGGACGAAGGGCGTGGCTTCCGTCAAGATCTTATGGCGGAACGAGCGAGGAGGAAATGGCGTGGGAAGCGAGAGGATGACATGATGAAGAAGTATCCTCAATTATTCCTACACCTCGGGTAACCCACTTTCCTGCTTGTTAGTTTTGATTTAGAAATTGTGCTTAAGTATTGTTCTGGCCGTGTGGAGCGTCTTTATTTGCAAAAGAGTAGTTAAGAGCGTCTACGTCAATTCGTGATTAAAGTAAGCCTAGAAGGAACATTCGGGACGAATGTTTCTAAGGAAGAATGTTATACCGTGGTTGAGTGCGGACGCGGTCGGTCTCAGCGCGGCGCGGAGCGAACATGGCGCGCGGTGATTGTAGGTCGCGCCGGAAGTCGAGCGCGGCCGGAAAACTCGGAGTCGCTGAAGTTTCAGCGCCGGAAGCGAGCGCGGCGAAAGATCCGGTCGCAGGAGTTGCGCGTCGTGGCGCCGAAGCGAGGCTTGTGGCGGAAATCAGGCGGAAAAACTTTGGAAAAGTCAGATTTTTCTTTTAAAGGGCACAGGAGAGGACAAGTGTCCCCATCTGATTTTGCATGCATTATATTGACCAAGTCTAAAAGACTTGGTCATCTTTCATCTCTCTCTTAGAAAAAGCTCCTCCTTCTCTCTTAAATTATTTCAAGCTCCTCCTTCTCTCTAAACCTCCAAGAGGTATTCTAGCCTTAGGAAAAAGCTGAAAAAGTAAAAGGAAAGAAGGAAGCTTGGGGCTAGCTTGTGAAGGTAGTTGTGGTGGTGTTCTTGGATTAGAGGCTAGCAAATTGTTGGATAAATTTGGCTAAAGCTCTAAGGTAATGATTCTTCCTCTATTATTAGTTTTTAGTGTTGCATGTTAAGAAGAAAGTACTTGTGATAGTAAATAATGATATTAGAGTCATTGCATGCAAGAAATGTGGGTTGGGTATGAAGGTTTTGGCTAAAGAGATATTATGAGCATGTTGTAGCCTACAAACTACTTTAGAATTGTTAAGTGTAATATTATAACTTATGGGGCAGAATTTTACACACCCAAGATTAGGTGTGTAATCCCCTTTGTGTTGGTTTGGATGTTCGGCCTTAATGAGGCGTTTGAGTGTTGAAAATCGGCCTTTGAAAAAGGTGGCAAAGTGAGTAAAAACAAAGGAAATGCTGCCCAATTTTCCTTAGGAGTTGGTAACATGAATTTGGAATTTCTACATTGAAATTAGAGGTTAATAAACGCACTATGGTTATTATAGGTTGACATATTACTTGCGGTAGTTGGACTTAGCAAGTGGATTGACCAAAGAGGTATGTAGAGCTTTCCTATCTCTTGAGCATGAATAGTTGTATCTATGTAGTACGGTATACGTACAAGATTTGATAATCTACACTTGTTTTAAAGTATACGATACGTGTTTCATTTCAAAAGTATAAGTCCCTTGGATTTAGGGAAAATGTATTTGACAAAGGAATAACACTAATATAATGACTTTATGGGAAGTTGGTTATATTAGTTTTTGAAAGGTTCACAAAGAATAGTTTACTCTAATTAAAACAAGTACGGGTAAAGGATTTGAAACTATGGAAGGTGGATTGATTTTTAGGCATTGGTTGCCTAAGGTTTTAAAGGAAATGAAGTCACTTGATTTAGAAGCCTATTATATTTCTAAAAGGAAATGTGACTTGTTTTGAAAAGAGATTGTAACTTGATACTATGGTGATTAGTATCTTGGAATCTTTGTATAAAAAGAGTTTTTCTTAAAAAGTTAGAAGTACATGGTACTTGGGTTGAATTCCCGGATTTTCTATTAAAAGACATGTTAGTGCCTTAGGATACTAAAATGAGAGGATATATTAATAATGTTAATAAGAAGTTAGGGGATTTCTTAACTTGCTTATGTTATGATAAGCCGGTAGTGCTTACGTATGATATGATAGGCCGGTAGTGCTTATGTTGTGATATGATAGGCCGGTAGTGCTTATGTATGATATGATAGACCGGTAGTGCTTATGTTATGTATGATAGCCGGATGAGCTATGTTATATATTTGTATTATTACGGGGTAAACCCCGGGTTATTATCTATGCCATGGATTTGCTACCCATGATGCGAGGCGGCGTTTGTACTCATGCGGATCCGGTCTACAGGATCCTTGCGGGTGAAATAGTCCCATGCGAGTACGGCGATGGTACTCATGCGGGTCCACAGGATCCATGCGGGTGAAATAGTCTCATGCGGGTGAAATAGTCCCATGACAAGGCGGATGACCTCATGCGGGTCCACAGGACCCATGCGGGTGAAATAGTCCCAGGAGTAGGATTGCTTAACGATACTACGGGCGAGGTACCCTGTTTTGATCGTGAGCCTCCTATTTTTATGCTATAAGGTTTATACTTGTTACTCTCATTGTTAGTAAGGCACAATGCAAGGAAATTGATTTTATCTATGACTCCAGCTTATTTTTGACTTATGATATTACTCTGATATTTTCGTTTACATACTTGAGTACGTTGTGTCTCGACCCGCCGCCGGGGCTGCGTTAAATCTGCGGTAAGAAGCGGTGGCAGATCCTCATTCCTAGGATCTTTTACTCAGGTGTCAGAAGCTCCATTCCTCCGGAAGCTTGTTTTGTTAGTACGGATATTCCACTTATCTATAGGTATTTTGTACATTCAGGGGTATGTCGGGGACCTGTCCCGCCATAGTTTTTATATTTATAGGTCTGTTGTCAAATATATGTTTTGTGCTATAAGAAACAGTTTTACTACTATACTTTTTTTATGTATGTTTTATGGAAAGCGACCTTATCGGTGGCGATGATGTTACCACTTTTATAAGTTATGTGTTATGTATGTTCATTGCTATTCTCGACATATACGACGAGTACCGGTAGGATACGATGCGATCCGGGGTTGGGTCGTGACAAAGTATGTGGCGAAAATCTGTAATGAAATCACATTTCATCATTTTATAAAACCATTTCGCAATAAGTAGCGATTATGTCAAGTAAGGGACACATATCCCCAAAATAATCACTCACCTAACTATGGGTCTCACGCCATAATATCAATCATGCGTGGAACTCATTCCTCACGCTGCAGCGGTATATGATGTAACACAACACCCGTATGTGAACTCAACACTAGACCACACTGCGTCGTCATCAAACCGACGGGCGAGTAGAATAGCCAACTACGGTCAGAAGGCTAGTCATAAAACTTCACGCAAAATCGGAAGCCAACTACGAGATCCAAACCATCACGAATCGCCGAGGCAAGTATCTTAAGCTAACGTACCATAGCCTACCGTCTCACGAGATATGGTGTGGCAAGTATCTTAAGCTATCTGCGAACTGCCGATACACGAGAAATGACCGAACAAGTATCTAAAGTGTGCTGTAACCCACGTGTACAAATCAAGCCGTGATCGCCGTCACGCGGCAAGCTTCATGGATTAGCGGTCCATGGACTAACAACATAACTCACAATGACCGCGTGCCGGCATCTTACCTCGGTATAAGCATGGCCATGAAACCATCCTACTGGACGCATACCCGTGGGCCACCCATCGTGTCAGTATGTCCAAAGGAAATAATAAGATAATACTCAAAGTGGACGCATACCCGTGGGCCACCCATCGTGTCAGTATGTCCAAAAAGAGATAACAAGATAATACTCAGTGGGCGATGCGTGGACCATCCAACGTGTCGGTATGTCAAACAATCAATCGATAATGCCCTCCCGAGACACGGTACGTAATCAAACACTTGCACAACAAAGGCTATCATAAGCAAATAAGTAAACCGTTCCTTTTATCTTTCTTAAGTCGTTATACCTAACTTTCCATAAAGCTAGTATAACACTTAAGCTTTTAAAACCAAGTATTTCTTTTCTTTCAAAAATGATTCATAACTCTTTTGAAATACTTCAAGATTCTTATTATTTAAAACTCAAGTCAAAAGACATCAAAGTACAACCAAATTTAGTTAACACATGTACGTCTACCGTACTATATATATTTCACAAATATCATGCTCAAGAGTATAGGAAGGATCACATACCTCTTCGGCTTAATCCACAAGCCAAGTCGAGTATGCCGCGCGCAGAAAATCCACCTATAATAACCATAATATATCTATCAACGTCTAGTTCTCTTCGTAGCATATTCTAAGTAAATGTTCCTATTCTACGGAAAATTCGGCACCTCCCCGCAATCACATAAATAACCTCAACAAGGCTGCTACCAAGCCAAAACTCCAAGGGATTACACGCCTAACCTGGCGTGTACAATTACGCCTCACAATAATACTACACAAGTCTCATGTAAATACGGTCAATGTAAATCTGATTCAATCCTTTATATTCATCCTTCCAATATATCTTATACTCAGTTCTAAACTACTACAATATGTAATATCCAATTACAATAGGGGGACATAGATCATTACCTCGATAAGCCCAAAATTATCCAAGATTATAAGTCGATCCTGAGCAACGTTTAGCTCCAAATCCTTACGCTCCAACCTGCTCCAAGCGACCCTTAGAAGTTTTTAAACAACTTCTCTTAACACTTCATCTAAGCTATGAAGATTTTTCTAGGGTTTCATTTTGCGACTATTGGAAAAAAAAGTAGTATTTCCGGGCTCCTAGTATTGAAATAACTTTGGAATACAACTAGGGATACTAGGCTAAGGTATTTGGGATTATACTACAATACTTGAAGTATTTCTACACAAGTGGGGGAGGGGGACGAAAATACTACAAAGGGAGGGGATATTTTGCCTTGGAAAATCTTTAAGTGTGGATGAAGAATAGTCTTGCACTAAGGGGGTATTTATAGAGAATTCAAGGGTCATGATCTATGCAAGTGTGTGGTCAAGATTGGGCCATGTGTGTGTGGGTCCCACCACACCACATGGCCAACGAAATTAAGCTCCAAGTATTATGGCCATTTCGGCCAAAGGGACAAGTGGCAAGACACTTGTCCCACCATTTCGGCCAAGGTGCCACGTGACGGTGTCTCCCACTGCTAAATCAAAATATTTCATCTTCCGAAAATATCCAAAATACCGAAAATCTCAAAAACAAAGTGGGCCCCAAAAAACCGTAAATTTCTCCCGTGGGTCCCACGTGACCATTTCCGAAAATAAAATCTCATAATTCTAATATAATCCAAGAAGTCCAAATACCAAATCTGGGAATCCAATTCCCATTAACGAACCTTTTTCCTTCACAAAACCCGGAAACTTTTCCGTCGAAAAATCACATCTTTCTTTCCAATATTACTGTCGTATTCTCGTATGTACGTCCTCACATACATACCCTGGAACTACGGGGTGTAACATTCTTCCCCCCTTAGAAACATTCGTCTCGAATGTTCCTTCTAAGTCTCTAAACATACGTGCGCCGGTATAGTCTCCACTACTATACTTACAAAAACGATCATGCCACCAATGGCCAGAATATAACATGTGCGCAAAACTCAAATCCAAGCCAACGAGGACCCATTTCTAATCTCACAAAAGCTCCCACTAGCTTCAATTTACTCTAAGGCCATTCTCGGCCTTCACGATCCGATTCTGGTCGAACGCATCCACGAACCCGTACTATGTCTACCTAGACTTGGGCCTAGCACCCTCGTGACCCTATCACATAGCGGGACCACCACAAATTGACCCCACCCCAAACCGGGTTGCGGGTTGACCCGCGACCTTGCCTCAACCCGACCCATTTCGCGCCAAGCTCTTGTTCCCCGATCCGGAACAATCTCACTAATCAAGTCACGAAAACCTAGTGGTCTTCTTAGCTCAACTACCCTCTTATAATTCACACCACTCAGGGACTTATCACACAATTATACCCTACGTATACTATGCACTCCGACAAAGGTCAGTTGTAAACAAAATCTTTTACTCAAGACGGCCTCGCATCTAAGGTCTCCACGTATAATATTCTAAGGCTCACAATTTCCCTGTTCCCAATCTTACCTTCTCAACTAACCATGTTTTCTAATCACAATTAACACAATGCTATCTATACAAAACACTTAAAATATACTCATTTTATCACACATACTAATCTCTAGAGGGTTAAGGATGTTACACCCCGTAGTTCAGGTCATGCGTTTGAGAGCGTACGAAAGGGGGTAAGACTTTAAATTTTCTAAGGACAGGTTGACGGATCGTTCCGGACGGGTTTTAGTCAAGTTTGAGGCAAGTTATGACCCGATACATTGAGAGTTCCTAAGTGTTTCAAAGGCCTGGGGCGTAGTTCGTTGAGTCTAGATTCCAACGCAACCAACCGTTCGTCGATGGGACATCAGAGTAGGAAGTTATGAGAGTTACAAGTTCAGTCTTGTGACGAGGCGAGATGCGTTTGAGTAAAGAAGCAGTCGCGCGGATGCGGGCGGCGCGAAAATCGAGGGTCGCTGAAGTTTCAGCGCCACGTGGAAGCGAGGCGGCGCGGAAGATCTGGTCGCGGGATTTGGCGCCAGCGGCGGGAAGCGAAGCGGCGCCGAGGCGGGATTCTGGGCGGAAAAACTTAGGAAAAGGCAGATTTTTCTTTTAAAAGACCTTGGGAGGGTGACAAGTGTCCCCCCCATCTGATTTTGCATGCACTATATTGACCAAGTCTTCAAGACTTGGTCATATTTCATCTCTCTCTCTTAGACAAAAGCTCTTCCTTCTCTCTTAAAAGTTCAAGCTCCTCCTTCTCTCTAAAATCCCAAGAGACATTCTAGCCTTAGGTAAAATCTGAAAAAGGTAAAAGCAAGAGGGAAGCTTGTGGCTAGCTTGTGAAGGTTGTTGTGGTGGTGTTCTTGAAAAGGAAGCTAGCAAGTGGTTGGAAAAATTTGGCTAAAGCTTTAAGGTAACATTTCTTCCTTTAGAATTAGCTTTAGTGTTGCATGTTAAGAAGAAAGAACTTGTGGTAGTAAATAATGCTCTTAGACTCATTGCATGTAAGAACTATGGTTTGAAGGTGAGGGAATTGGTTAAGAAGATATTATGAGCATGTTGTAGCCTAAAACTACCTTAGAATTGTTTAGTGAATTGTTGAGCCTTAAATGTGGCGTTTTGGATGATAAATTCGGCCTTGTGAAAGGTGGCAAAGTATGTAGAAACAAAGGAAATGCTGCCCAATTTTCCATAGAATTTAGTGGCTTTGAGTTTAGATTATTCTACATTGAAATTAGAGGTTAATAAACGTATCATGGTTATTTTAGGTTGACATATTACTTGCGGTAGTTTGGACTTAGCAAGTGGATTGATCAAAAAGGTATGTGAAGTTTTCCTATCTTTGAGCATGAGTATTTGTATCTATGTAGTACGGTAGACGTACAAGATTTAGTATTCTTACTTGTTTAAGTATAAACAAAGACTTGTTTTGTTTTAAGAAGTATAAGTCCCTTGGTTAAGGGAAAAGTATGATTTTACAAAAGTATAGAGTACTTGGTGTGAAAGTATTGAGTATTGAATTATTCTAAAGATAAGAGGCTTGAAGTATTTTTGAAAGTTGTGTAGATTTGTTTGAAGTATAAGTCTCTTGGTTAGTAAAAGAACAAAATGGTTTATAAGGAGTTATAACGGCTTTATGGGAAGTTAGTTATAACGGCCTTATGAAAAGATAAGAAGGTCTTAATTTCTAAAGTATAAAGATAGTATAACGGCTTTATGGGAAGTTAGTTATATTAGTTTTATGAAAGGTTAACAAGAAGATATTTACTCTAAGTAAGATAAGCAAGGACAAATGATTTGATTTATGAAAGGCAAATTGATCTTTAGGCATCAATTGCCCAAAGGTTTTATGTATGAAAAAGAGTCACTTTTAAAAGAGTTGAAGTATGTGGTACTTGGGTTAAATTCCCGGTTTTTTTCTTTTATTAAAGATATGATTAAGTGCCTTAAGTAAAATGAGAGGGTATATGAACAAGACTAATAAGAAGTTATAAGTTTTCTTAACTTAATTATGATTATGATATGATGACAGTTTGAGCTAGGGTAAGAGTATATCTGAGGGGCAAGCCCCAAGATCGTTATACCACTTCTCCGTGGTAAGAGTATATCTGAGGGGCAAGCCCCAAAGATCGTCATACCACCTTCTCCAGTGTAAGAGTATATCTGAGGGGCAGGCCCAATATCGTTATACCATCTGCACGATGTAGAGTATGTCGAGGCAAGCCCAAGATCGTCATACCATCTGCTCTGAGTATAAGAGTATATCCGGCGAGTCTGACCCAGATCGTTATACCATCTGCTCGGTGTAGAGTATATCTGAGGGGTAAGTCCCCAAGATCGTTATACCATCTGTTTCAGGGTAAGAGTATATCTGAGGGGTAAGTCTCCAAGATCGTTATACCACCTGTTCCGTGGACTTGCTACCCACGATGCGAGGAATACCTCATGCGAGTCCTTATGGGCTTATACGGGTGAAATAGTCCCATGCGTGCGGGTACAGCCTATGCGAGGAATACCTCATGCGGGTCCACCGGACCTATGCGGGTGAAATAATCCCAGGAGTAGGGGTGCTTGTTGATACTACGGGCGAGGTACCCTGTTTTGATCCTAAGGCCCCTTTTTTATGCAGTGTTATATATATATATATATACTTGTCACTCTCATTGTTAGTAAGGCACAGTAAAAGGTATTTGATTTTCTTCCATGACCCCAGCTTATTTTGGACTTATGATTTCATTCTGATATTTTGATTTCACATACTTGGTACTGTTATCTTGACCTCCGCCGAGCTGCGTTCATCCGCGAGTCGAGATCGTAACTGCTGGTCCGCTCTTAGGACCACTGTTCATTTCTGGAAAGCTCCATCCGCCGGAGCTTTGTCTTTTGGTATGATTCCACGAGGTTATAGACTTTTGTACATTCGGGGTATGGCGGGGCCTGTCATACGATTGTTATTCCTAAGTGCAGAGTCACGTTTGTGGTTTGAAATGTAAGAACGGTTATCTTGTTTCACATTCGATTAAGTTATTTTATGAAAAGCGGCGCGTCGGCTTGCTAGTGATGTTTACCTTATACGGATTTTGTATTATGTATGTTCCACTGCTATTCTCTGATGTGTACCTGACAGGGTGCCTCGATAGGGCACCAGTCGCGGCCCCGGGGTCGGGTCGTGACAAAGGATATACCTGTATCTACTGCTTCACTTCCCCTTTGTCGTTCTAATCAATCCTGCCATGTGGGCGCATAACTAGAGAAGGTGATGAACTAGCCACTGATCCTGAAGGCTGAGTCCCTACATCCGTGGTACCCCTGATCGGACAATTCCTCGCAAGATGGCCCTGCTGGCCGCAAGCATAACAAGCTGCCGAAGTAGTACGACACTCCCCACAATGACACCTACCACAACGGCCACACCGAGGTGGGGGTGGCCTCTTCTGGCTAACACCCATTCCTCTCCGAACCACTGAATCCGCAACTAACCCGGTAGGCTGAGTCCTCCTACCTGTATCCCTCCTACTAGGACATTCTCTCCACATTGCCACACGGCCGCAGTAAAACAAGCACCAACAAAAAAGCGACATTCCCGGGATGGCGCGCCCACATAGTGAACACCGAGGAAAATCGAATCGGTGGCTAGAACTATGTATATCATGAACGAAGCCACGAGCTCTGACCAACTCCTGCATACCCCGAACGTCTTGAAGCCTGTGGAGGACCACTCTGCACTGGCGGAGGCGCATATCTAGTCTGATGCTGAGGTGGTTCGCCTCGAAAGTTACCAAAGGACTCTGCTGATCTGGCCCTCTTCTGCTGACCTTGGTTAATCCGTCGATCTCTACGTTCCTCAGCCTGCTGCGCATAAGCCCGTACGCAGGACATGTTTATGCCTGACTGAAGAGCTACTCTTGCACAACCCTTCTTTAGATAATCATCAAGACCCGTGATAAATCGGTACATTATATACTCTCTGGTTGCTAAATCCCTAGCTAATGTAGTCCGCCCGCAATCCATATTTTACGCTCTTGGTCGTGGGCGAAGATCCGGATATCATGGCGCGATGAGCTGCTGCGTGCTAAACTCTGTTGAAGGCGGCGTCCGCAGAACTCCCGAATGAAGCACCTCGCCGGTGATGATTGGGCACGTGCCACTGTAACCTTCGTGCTCTACTCGCGACTCCGCTCTGCTGCCTTGCCGCCAGGCCACAGTTGCCTAGCGCATAGGCATGACTGGCATAAAATAATACGTCAGATGGAGTCCAACTTACAACACAGCTCTAAGGCACGATCTCAGAGTGAGAAGAATAGAAATCAATCCTAAATATCCCATAGCCTCCTGATTATAGGTGTGGTGCATAACAGCGATAATGTCGAACTACTAGATACGGTATGTAGACACTTTCCGAGGATTAACTGCTCTGATACCACTTTTGTCACGATCCGATCTCGGGCCCGCGACTGGTGTCTTACCCCGGGCACCCTAGTGATAACAACATCAGAGAAAATCAGCGGAAATAAAATTTAAACAGGAAACTAGAGACAACATAAGAAAACAGGCTAACCAAAACGGTCACCTTCATGTATATACATATAGATAAAACCGAACAGTTAAAATCCTTTACAAACCCTGCCCACAACAGTACTACAGACCTCTAAGAATGTAACAACAACTATGACGGGACAGGGCCCCGCCATACCCCTGAATGTACAAGTACCTACAATGACAGGGGACTATACCAAAAGATAAGCCTCCGGAGAAAGCGGGCTTCCGATCTTTGAACGCGATCTATGGCGAGGATCAACAAGCGGTGTACTTACACTGCGGCATGAGCGGCCCGAAGGAGGTCAGTACAACAGGTACCAAGTATGTGAAACTGAAAATACTGTAATGAAATCACATTTCATCATTTTATAAAACCATTTCGCAATAAGTAAACAGTTATGTCAAGTAAGGGGACGCATATCCCCAAAATAATCACTCACACCTAACTATGGATCTCACGCCCATAATATCAATCATGCCCGTGGAACTCATTCCTCACTGCCGGCAGTACATGATGTAAAACAACACCCATATGTGAACCTGAACACTAGACCCTGCCTGCGTCATCAAACCGATCGGGCCAAGTAGAATAGCCAACTACCAGTCCGAAGGCTAGTCATAAAACTTCACGGGCAAAGTACGGAAGCCAACTACCAGATCCAAACCAGCCACGCAACTGGCCGAGGCAAGTATCTTAAGCTAACGTACCATAGCCTACCGTCTCACGAGATATGACCGTGGCAAGTATCTTAAGCTATCTACCAGAGCCTGCCGATACACGAGAAATGACCAGGACAAGTATCTAAAGTGTGCCTGTAACCACATGTACAAATCAAGCCCGTGATCGCTCGTCACCGCGGCAAGCTTCATGGATTAGCGGTCCATGGACTAACAACATAACTCTCACAATGACCGCATGCCCCGGCATCTTACCTCGGTATAAGCATGGCCATGAAACCATCCTACTGGACGCATACCCGTGGGCCACCCATCGTGTCAGTATGTCCAAAGGAAATAATAAGATAATACTCAAAGTGGACGCATACCCGTGGGCCACCCATCGTGTCAGTATGTCCAAAAAGAGATAACAAGATAATACTCAAAGTGGACGCATACCCGTGGACCATCCAACGTGTCAGTATGTCCAAACAATCAATCAGATAGCCGGCCCTCCCCGAGAGACACGGTAGCACAGAATCAAACACTTGCACAACAAAGGCTATCATAAGCAAATAAGTAAACCGTTCCTTTTATCTTTCTTAAGTCGTTATACCTAACTTCCCATAAAGCTAGTATAACACTTAAGCTTTTAAAACCAAGTATTTCTTTTCTTTCAAAAATGATTCATAACTCTTTTGAAATACTTCAAGATTCTTATTATTTAAAACTCAAGTCAAAAGACATCAAAGTACAACCAAATTTAGTTAACACACGTACGTCTACCGTACTATATATATTTCACAAATATCATGCACAAGAGCATAGGAAGGATCACATACCTCTTCGGCTTAATCCACAAGCCAAGTCGAGTATGCCGCGCGCAGAAAATCCACCTATAATAACCATAATATATCTATCAACGTCTAGTTCTCTTCGTAGCATATTCTAAGTAAACAGTTCCCTATTCTACGGAAAATTCGCGGCACTCCCCGCAATCACATAAATAACCTCCCCCTAACAAGGCCTGCTACCAAGCCAACAACTCCAAGGGGATTACACGTCTAACCGGACGTGTACAATTCTGCCTCACAATAATACTACACAAGTCTACTGTAAATACAGTCCAATGTAAATACAGTTCAATCCTTTATATTCATCCTTCCAATATATCTTATACTCAGTTCTAAACTACTACAATATGTAATATCCAATTACAATAGGGGGACATAGATCATTACCTCGATAAGCCCAAAATTATCCAAGATTATAAGTCGATCCTGAGCAACGTTTAGCTCCAAATCATTACGCTCCAACCTGCTCCAAGCGACCCTTAGAAGTTTTTAAACAACTTCTCTTAACACTTCATCTAAGCTATGAAGATTTTTCTAGGGTTTCATTTTGCGACTATTGGAAAAAAAGTAGTATTTCCGGGCTCCTAGTATTGAAATAACTTTGGAATACAACTAGGGATACTAGGCTAAGGTATTTGGGATTATACTACAATACTTGAAGTATTTCTGCACAAGTGGGGGAGGGGGACGAAAATACTACAAAGGGAGGGGATATTTTGCCTTGGAAAATCTTTAAGTGTGGATGAAGAATAGTCTTGCACTAAGGGGGTATTTATAGAGAATTCAAGGATCATGATCTATGCAAGTGTGTGGTCAAGATTGGGCCTTGTGTGTGTGGGTCCCACCACACCACATAGCCAACGAAATTAAGCTCCAAGTGTAATGGCCATTTCGGCGAAGGAATGATGTGCAAGACAACGTCCCACCATTTCGGCCAAGGTGCCACATGGGGGTGACACGTGTCGCCCCCCTACTCGTCCAAAATATTTCATCTTCCGAAAATATCCAAAATACCGAAAATCTCAAAAACAAAGTAGGCCCCAAAAAACCGTAAATCTCTCCCGTGGGTCCCACGTGACCATTTCCGAAAATAAAATCTCATAATTCTAATATAATCCAAGAAGTCCAAATACCAAATCTAGGAATCCAATTCCCATTAACGAACCTTTTTCCTTCACAAAACCCGGAAACTTTTCCGTCGAAAAATCACATCTTTCTTTCTTCCCAATATTACTGTCGTATTCTCGTATGTACGTCCTCACAAACATACCCTGGAACTACGGGGTGTAACATTTGGGCTGTAAGAATAAGTTGTACTGCTATACTTTTGATTAAATATGTTTTTATGGAAGGCAGCCTTATCGGCTGGCCAGTAATGTTTACCTTTTTTTATAAGTTATGTGTTATGTATGTTCCGCTGCTATTCTCTGATGTATACCTGACAGGGTACCCCGGTAGGGTACCAGTCGCGGCCCCTGGGTCGGGTCGTGACAAGCAAGCTATGTACCTCAACCTGCGGCATGAACGCAGCCCCCCGAAGGAGGTCAGTACGAAATATGTACCAAGTATGTAAAACTGAAAGTACTGTAATGAAATCACAATAGTCTAAAATAAAGTTGGAGACATGTGATAACCAAAATAACAGTACACTGTGCCTTGCCGAAGTGAAAGTAATGAAAGTCAGTTTTTACCTTTTAAAGACTATTTCAACACATGAACAATAGTCACACCAGGGCTATGGACACAAGCCCTCAAATATCGTCACACAGTCCAGTAAGGGTCTCAAGCCCACAAATATCAAAGCGTGCCCGTGTAATCCCCCATTACTGCCGACAGCCGTAAGTGTAAAATATAACCATGTGACGCGCCCGTGGCATCCTACCTCACTGTCGGCGTACACATATACAATACATATATATATCTCCTGCCCGTGGAATCCCCCATCACTGCCGACATCCGTAAGTGTAAAATATAACCATGTGACGCGCCCGTGGCATCCTACCTCATCACGTACACATATGCACACATATATATATATATATATATATATATATATATATATATATATATATATATATCATGCCCGTGAAATCCCTCATCTCGGGTACATGACTTCATGGAGAGCTAATTCATGGGGTAATAATCGTATATAACATGCCCGTGGAATCCCTCATCTCGGGTACATGTCTTCATAAGGAACTAGTCCATGGAGTAATAATATCGTATAAGCATGTCCAAGGAGTAATAAAAACAATCCGGGAATCTAACCTGTATCCTGGTCGCATGCCCCGGAATCCCACATCGTATAAGCATGTCCAAGGATCAATCACAATGGAAGCATACCCGTGGAAGCCTCTGTCATTGTCGGTACGTCCAAGTAAATTCACAACAAGACAGCCGGCCCTCCAACTGAGAGTCACGGCAGCGTAAACATATAATACTTGCACTTAAGGCCATCACAAGCAAGCATAGGCAAGTTCATAAAATCTTTAGACTTTCATTATCATACAAAAATGAATTTCATTTTATAAACTCAAGACACTTTTCGTTTCACATAAAAATCCGGAAATTTAACCCAAAGTACTACGTACTTCCATTCTTTTCAAAAGACTCCTTTTCATATAAAATCCCAAGATACTAACTCCCGTAGTATCAAGGCATGTCTACATTTCAAAAAAGTCACTACATTTTTAGAAATACATTTCTAGGCTTCTAAATCAAGTGACCCTTTCTTTAGAACTTTAAGCAATGATATCGTTAAATCAAATTGCCCTTCTTTATTTCAAGTCATTTCTTTTTTTACATTACTAGAGAGAATTATTCCTTTAACCTTCCATAAAGTTGTTATAACCAACTTCTCATAAAGCCGTTATACTAACTTTATGCTTTAGAAACTAGGACATCTTTAACCTTTAATAAAGGCGTTATACTAACTTTATGCCTTAGACTAATTCATTCTTTTTATAACCAAGAGACTTATACTTTCAAATCAAGTTACATAACTTTCAAAATACTTTAAGTCTCTTAACTTTAGAAATCTAGTTTCTTAACTTAGAATATCAAGTCTCTTTAACTTAGAATAATAAAGTCTCTTAACCTTTTAAGAATTCAAGGTTCATAGTCTTAAAACTTCATAACGTAAACTCTTTAAATTAAGTAACATATATTTTTATGCGTTGTGAATAGGTTATACTCGTTTATAACGATCTTATTAAAGCAGCCATGATCTATAAAATGTAATACAATTTTGTCTTATCTTAGTTTTTATGCAGATAGAGGATTCTACTCATTTTAATATACTTGATTGTCGATACATTTTCTTTTATTAACGCTGCAATGTCTTGTTCGATACGTATTCTCCTTCGTGCAGTAAATTAGCAAAGTCAACTCAACTCCAAATATTTCCTAACGACTCTTACCAACATCCCCCATAAGACTTGGTAAGAACTTAGGATAACTTAGACATAACTTTTACATAGAGTAAATCAACATACATACCTCTTAACTTAGGATAACTTTCCATTATTAGTAATAATATTTGCATTTACCTAAAAAAAAAACAAAAAAAAAAAACTTATAAGAGTAGAAGTAATCATGAAATAACACCACATGTATATTCCATACATAGAATCATGCCCAAAAGAAGGAATAGGTTCACATACCTCGCGACGATTATCGACAAGTAGCAAAATGCTCCAAAGTACTTCAACTTTGATAGCTATTCCATCCTTTTAGTAAAATACGCTACTCGTAGTACTTAAACCTATATTAATCATAACATGTCTATCAACTCCTCACTTTTTAACGTAGAATCATACTAAGTGTAAGGTCTCTTATTCTACGGAAAATCGGGCAGCACTTCCTTTGTTTCTACGTACTTTTCCACCCTTTTCAAGGCCCGAAAATCAATAACCAAACGCCACATTTAAGGCCCAACAATTCAACAATACAAAGGGGATTACACGCCTAATAGGACGTGTAAAATTCTGCCCCACAATCAATACAAAACTGTCCAATATTTCCAAGCCATATTCAGCTACCATTGTCACAACAATTATCAATTTCCTTTCAAATCATTTTTCAATCCAAGTTGTTATTCCAACATGTTATATACATAATAACAATTACAACAACTATAAATCCTCTCGTCCTTAACATGCGACGCTTGTAACTATCGACCAAATTGATTATAACATAAATGGCTAACTTGTCCATTTTCGGTTTTTAACATGTCGAGATGATCCAAATCTTTTTAAACTTCATTATATATACCACATGCTCATTTCTTAACTACTTTAACATGTAATCTTGAATTACATTAAGAAGATGAAGATTTTACCTCAATAAGCCCTAATAATGTCCAAGCGTAAAAGTCGATCCTTAGCAACTTTTAGCTCCTCTTCTTATGTTCCAATCTGCTCCAAGCACTCCTTAGAAGCTCATGAAGAACTCCTCTTCAAAGTTTAAGAACACCTTAGATTTTCGCCTTGCGACTAACGTGAAAACGTCATTTTTCCGGGATCTTTCTATTGAGATATTCTTACAATACCCTTAGGAACCTTGGTTTAAAGTATTGGATTATTGAACCACAAACAAAAAAAATTCTTATTCATCTTAGCACAAAGCCGAGAGCCTCACTATGAGTCTTCAAAGTTTTCAATTTTTCTCTAAGTGTAAAATGCCTTGTCTTTCTACTTAGGATGACTATATAACAACATGGAGGGTCTAGATTAGAACAAATGGGTGGCTTGGATGCATTTCATTAAAAGATCAAGCCAAGTGGGCTCTTTGACTTAGTCAATAAACTCAAGCTCTTAGCTTGCAAGACTTGGTCATCTTTACTTTGGTCAAATGACCTTTTTATCCATGGTCAATTTCGACCAAGACCAACCAATGGGGGTGACACGTGTCACCCTCCCATTCGTCGCAATATTTCGTTTTCCGACATTTCCATAATTCCGATAAATTTTTACTAGTCTCAAATCTTAACATTTTTTAGTTCTTACGCACGTTCTTATAAACATGTCCTGAAATTACGGGGTGTAACATTCTTCCCCCCTTAGAAACATTCGTCCCCGAATGTTCTTTCGGAGTCAATCTTATAAATAGCGACATAGTCTCCTTTTACAACCCCTACATACCAATAATGCCACACGTGGTCACATAACAATACTTATACTAAAACGTCACCCTGAACTCCAAGTGTCGACGTCATTTATCTGTATAAAGCTTCTGCTGACTCCGAGCTTACTAAAAATCTTTCCTGGATAAGCTTCGCCTTATCCACAGCCCGCTAAATCAAGTCTGGGCCAATTATCTGAACCTCGCCTACGTTGAACCAACCAATCGACGATTCTACACTTTCTTACTGGTTATATTCTTTCCGTACCTCCAACTTATACTAGCATACTTACATAACCTCCATACCGATTCAGGCCTCCAATATTTTGGAGTCACTCTATTAAATAATATAAGGCCATTTCCGGCTCTCACGACCTGGTTCCGGTAGAACGCGTCCACGAACCAGTAAAACAATTAACTAGACTTGGGCCTTGCACCCTCGTGACCCTGTCACGTAGCGGGACTACTACCAACTGATCCCACTCCATTTCAAACTATGAGGCGACCCGTAATAGGTCCTCAACCCGACCCACCGTCGCACTTAACTCTTACTCTTAGTCTGAATAAAATCTTATTGCCCGAGAAGGCCTTATATACCTAAGGTCTCGGCGGTTATCAATATTCTTAGGCTCGCATTTTCCATACACCAAGCCTACCTTATCAGTCCCCCGTAAACGGGTATAATAACTTCTCATAATACCATAACCATGTTGTCTTGATCACAACAACCCTTACTTACTCCTTACGGATCTCACCCGTACAATTCTCTTAAGCCTACCACGTAGCTTAATCAATTAACATGGCATTCCATTAAGTTCCTTAGCATGACTTCTTAAGGGTTCATTACCCTATCAGACAGCTCATCATTTCCCAATTATCTCAAAATAAAACTTAAGACCTTGGTGAGAATTCATTAACTGTTTCATACCTTCCCGGTATCTATTTAGTCCTTACCAAATCCTGGCAATCTAAAATCATTCTAGGAAACACGCATCTGACCCTCATACATAACTCCGTATAGTTGTATGTCATAATACCAACTATACAACAATTATTACCAACCTGGATACGCAATCCACATAATCTTTCCTGGGTCACTGCTGCCTTTCTCATAGCTGCAATCAACATAACTCGTTAGGGAGAGACGATCCTAACAACACAGCTCTATCGCACGATCTCAGAGTGAGAAGAATGGAAACCAATCCTAAATGTCCTGCATCCTCCTGGTTATAGATGTGGTGCACAATATACCGATAATCAAGACCCTACTAGACACGGTCTATAGACACTTTTCGAAGACTAACTGCTCTGATACCACTTTTGTCACGATCCGACCGGGCATGGCGGTGCCCTACAGGCACCGCTACGGTATACATCAGATATAATCAGCGGAACATACATGAACTTAACAAGAAATAAATAACAGGTTAGCCGATAAAGCTACCTCCCGGGATATATATAAATCCAAAAGCAGTTACCTCTTTTTTTTCTTTTACAAAGCGACCCACAAGATATGACTACAGACCTCTAAGAGTTTTGACATAACGACTGTGACGGGACAGGGCCCCGCTATACCCCTGAATGTATATAAATCTACAACCTCAGGGAACCGTACCAAAAGACAGTCTCTGGAGAAATGGAACTTTCCATGAGCTGAACAGTGATCCTAAGAGTGCGGATCAGCAAACTATGTACCTCAACCTGCGGCATGAACGCAGCCCCCCGAAGGAGGTCTGTACGAAATATGTACCAAGTATGTAAAGCGAAATCTTGTAATGAAATCACAATAGTCTAAAATAAAGCTGAGACATGTATGATAACCAAAATAACGATCTGATGTGTCTTGAAGTGAAAGTAATGAAAGTCGGTTTTACCTTTTAAAGACTATTTCAACACATGAACAATAGTCACACGGGGCTATGGACACAAGCCCTCAAATATCGTCACAGTCGATGGGGTCTCAAGCCACAAATATCAAAGCGTGCGTGTAATCCCCATTCTTTGCCACGTAGTAAGTGTAAAATATAACCGTGACGCGCCGTGGCATCCTACCTCATCTGCGTACACATATATATATATATATATATATATATATATATATCTCCTGCCGTGGAATCCCCATCACCGCACGGTAGTAAGTGTAAAATATAACCACGCGACGCGCCGTGGCATCCTACCTCATTGTCGGCGTATGCATATATATATATATATATATATATATATATATATATATATATATATCTCATGCCCGTGGAATCCCTCATCTCGGGTACATGACTTCATGGAGAGCTAATCCATGAGATAATAATCGTATATAACATGCCCGTGGAATCCCTCATCTCGGGTACATGTCTTCATGAGGAGCTAGTCCATGGAGAATAATCGTATATAACATGCCCGTGGAATCCCTCATCTCGGGTACATGTCTTCATGGGGAGATAGTCCATGGAGTAATAATCGTATATAACATGGTCGCATGCCCCGGAACCCTCATCGTATAAGCATGGCCATGGGGTAATAAAACAAATCCAGGAATCTAACCCGCCTCCTGGTCGCATGCCCCGGAATCTCACATTGTATAAGCATGTCCAAGGAGTAATAAAAACAATCCGGGAATCTAACTCGCATCCTGTTCGCATGCCCCAGAATCCCACATCGTATAAGCATGTCCAAGGATCAATCACAATGGAAGCATACCCGAGGAAGCCTCCGTCACTGTCGGTACGTCTAGTAAATTCACAACAAGACAGCCGGCCCTCCAACTGAGAGTCACTGCAGCGTAAACATATAATACTTGCACTCAAGGCTATCATAAGCAAGCATAGACAAGTTCATAAAATCTTTAGACTTTCATTATCATACAAAAATGAATTTCATTTTATAAACTCAAGGCACTTTTCGTTTCACATAAAAATTCGGGAATTTAACCCAAAGTACTACGTACTTCCATTCTTTTCAAAAGACTTCTTTTCATATAAAACCCCAAGATACTAACTCCCGTAGTATCAAGGCATGTCTACATTTCAAACAAGTCACTACATTTTTAGAAATACATTTCTAGGCTTCTAAATCAAGTGACCCTTTCTTTAGAACTTTAAGCAATTGATACCGTTAAATCAAATTGCCCTTCCTTATTTCAAGTCATTTCTTTATTTACATTTCTAGAGAGAACCATTTCTTTAACCTTCCATAAAGTTGTTATAACCAGCTTCCCATAAAGCAGTTATACTAACTTTATGCTTCAGAAACTAGGACATCTTTAACCTTTAATAAAGCCGTTATACTAACTTTATGTCTTAGACTAATTCATTCTTTTTATAACCAAGAGACTTATACTTTCAAATAAAGTTACATAACCTTCAAAATACTTTAAGTCTCTTAACTTTAGAAATCTAGTTTCTTAACTTAGAATATCAAGTCTCTTTAACTTAGAATAATAAAGTCTCTTAACCTTTTAAGAATTCAAGGTTCATAGTCTTAAAACTTCATAACGTAAACTCTTTAAATTAAGTAACATATATTTTTATGCGTTGTGAATAGGTTATACTCGTTTATAACGATCTTAATAAAGCAGTGATGATCTAGAAAATATAATACAATTTTGTCTTATCTTAGTTTCTATGCAGATGGAGGATTCTACTCATTTTAATATACTTTATTGCCGATACATTTTCTTTTATTAACGCTGCAAGGACTTGTTCGATACTTATTCTCCTTCGTGCAGTAAATTAGCAAAGTCAACTCGACTCCAAATACTTCCTAACGACTCTTACCAACATCTCCCATAAGACTTGGTAAGAACTTAGGATAACTTAGACATAACTTTTACATAGAGTAAATCAACATACATACCTCTTAACTTCTAAGAGTAGAAGGAATCATGAAATAACACCACATGTATATTCCATACATAGAATCATGCCCAAAAGAAGGAATATGTTCACATACCTCGCGACGATTATCGACAAGTAGCAAAATGCTCCAAAGTACTTCAACTTTGATAGTTATTCCATCTTTTTAGTAGAATACGCTACTCGTAGTACTTCAACCTATATTAATCATAATATGTCTATCAACTCCTCACTTTTTAACGTAGAATCATACTAAGTGTAAGGTCTCTTATTCTACGGAAAATCGGGCAGCACTTCCTTTGTTTCTACGTACTTTTCCACCTTTTTCAAGGCCCGAAAATCAATAACCAAATGCCACATTTAAGGCCCAACAATTCAGCAATACAAAAGGGATTACACGCCTAATAGGACGTGTAAAATTCTTCCCCACAATCAATACAAAACTGTCCAATATTTCCAAGCCATATTCGGCTACCATTGTCACAACAATTATCAATTTCCTTTCAAATCCTTTTTCAATCCAAGTTGTTATTCCAACATGTTATATACATAATAACAATTACAATAACTATAAATCATTTCTTCCTTAATATGCGACGATTGTAACTATCGACCAAATTGATTATAACATAAATGGCTAACTTGTCCATTTTCGGTTTTTAACATGTTGACATGATCCAAATCTTTTCAAACTTCATTCTACATACCGCATGCTCATTTCTTAACTACTATAACATGTAATCTTCAATTACATTAAGCAGATGAAGATTTTACCTCAATAAGCCCTAATAATGTCAAAGCGTAAAAGTCGATCCTTAGCAACTTTTAGCTCCTCTTCTTATGTTCCAATCCGCTCTAAGCACTCCTTAGAAGCTCATGAAGAACTCCTCTTCAAGTTCCATCTTCAAAGTTGAAGAACACCTTAGGTTTTCGCCTTGCGACTAACGTGAAAACGCCGTTTTTCTGGGATCTTTCTATTGAGATATCCTTACAATACCCTTAGGAACCTTGGTTTAAAGTATTGGGATTATTGAACCACAAACGAAAAAATTTCTTATTCATCTTAGCACAAAGCCGAGAGCCTCACTATGAGTCTTCAAAGTTTTTAATTTTTCTCTAAGTGTAAAATACCTTGTCTTTCTACTTAGGATGACTATATAACAACATGGAGGGTCTAGATTAGAACAAATGGGTGGCTTGGATGCATTTCATTAAAAGATCAATCCAAGTGGGCTCTTTGACTTAGTAAATAAACTCAAGCTATTAGCTTGCAAAACTTGGTCATCTTTACTTTGGTCAAATGACCTTTCTATCCATGGTAAATTTCGACCAAGACCAACCAAGGGGGTGACACATGTCACCCTCCCATTCGTCGCAATATTTCGTTTCCCGACATTTCCATAATTCCGATAAATTTTTACTAGTCTCAAATCTTAACATTTTTTAGTTCTTACGTACATTCTTATAAACATATCCTGGAATTACGGGGTGTAACAGTCGTGATGATGACTGTAGGTATAGGGAACAAGTGAGGATACTTCTTCATCATGTCCTCATCTGCTTCCCAAGTCATCTCAGTCATCATCACGACTGTTACACCCCGTAATTCCATAACATGTTTATAAGAACATACGTAAGAACTAAAAAATGTTAAGATTTGAGACTAGTAAATATTTATCGGAATTATGGAAATGTCGGGAAACGTAATATTGCGACGAATGGGATGACGACACGTGTCACCCCCCATTGGTTGGTCTTGATCGAATTAGACCATGGGTTTAATGGTCATTTGACCAATGTAAAGATGACCAAGTCTTGCAAGCTAAGAGCTTGAGTTTATTGACTTAGTCAAAGAGCCCACTTGGCTTGATCTTTTAATGAAATGCATCCAAGCCACCCATTTGTTCTAATCTTGACCCTCCATATTGTTATATAAGCATACTACTAGCAAGGCAAGTTCCCACACTTAGAACAAAATTCAAGAAATCTTGTTCTTGTTTACATAGCTCTCGGGTTTGCTAGGGTTCCAACAAGAAATGTTTTTGTTTGTTGTTCAATAATCTCCATACTTTAAACCAAGGTTCCTAAGGGTAACTCAATAGAAAGATCCCGGAAAAGTGTCGTTTTTGCATTAGTCGCAAGGTGAAAACCTAAGTCGCTTTCATAGGTTTGGATTGGAAATTGAAGCAAAGTTGTCTGTGAACTTCTAAGGGCTTAAAGTGGCGGATTGGAGTGTCAAGGAGATGCGTTAAGTTGCTAGGGAGCGACTTCGGATCTTGAAGTTGGATTAAGGTTCGTCAAGGTAACAATATTGTTCTCTTAAGTGTTATAAGATTACATATTGTTGTAGCTTTACATTTTAACAAGCATGAGATATATGTATTGGAGATTCATAAGTGTTATGGATATTGGAAGCCTAAATCCGAAATGACCTTGTTAGCCATTTGAAATTGAAATACAATTTGGTCGATAATTAGAATCGTCGCATGTTATCTAATTGAAGATTGTAGTTGTTATAATCGATTGCGGCTATATAACATGTTAGACTAAACAAATTGGACTGAAAAAGAATTGGAGAAGACTTTGTATTGTTGTACCTCAATTGCTGAGAATGACATTGTCTTTTGGACTAGTTTGATATCAATTGTGGGGCAGAATTTTACATGTCTTGTTAGGCGTGTAATCCCCTATTGTTAACTACATTGTTGAGCCTTAAATGTGGCATGTTTGGTTATTGAATTCGGGCCTTGAAAAAGGTGGAAAAGTACGTAGTAACAAGGGAAGTGTTGTCCGATTTTCCGTAGAATTTGGTGACTTTACACTTAGAATATTCTACGTTTGAAGTTAGAAGTTAATAGACGTATTATGGTCAGTATAGGTTGACATAATACGTACGACATATTGGACTTAGCAAGTGTATTGAACTGAAGAGGTATGTGGAACTTTCTTATCTCTTGAGCATGAGTAGTTATAAATGTATAGTACGGTAGATGTACGAGCCTTAAATGAATTCAGTTTCATTTGGTATCCTTGACTTGTTTTAAGAATGGCCAAGTTGGTTGAGTTAGAGAAGTAACTCACTTGTTTTTAAAAGGATAAGAATGCCTTTGTGTCTAAAGCATAAAGTTAGTATAACGACTTTATGGGAAGTTGGTTATAATAACTTTATGGAAAGTTGAAAGAATGGTTTACTCTAGTGATGTAAATAAAGATAAAGGACTTGAAATGAAGAAAGACAAATTGATTTAAAGGCATCAATTGCGTAAAGTTTTAAAGTAAAAAGTCACTTGGTTTAGAAGCCTATAAATGTATTTCTAAAAGGTATTGTGACTTGTCTTGAAAGGTAAATATGACTTGATACTACGGTTATTAGTATCTTAGAGTCTTATATGAAAAAGAGTCATTTTAAAAGAATAGAAGTACATAGTACTTTGGGTTAAATTCCCGGATTTTATAATGACATGTTAGTGTAAACTAAAATGAGAGTGTATGTAAATATGGCTAATAAGAAGTTAGGGGATTTCTTAACTTGCTTATGTTATGTATGATAAGTCGGTGGTGCTTATGTTATGTATGATAAGCCGGTAGTGCTTATGTTATGTATGATAGCCGGTTGTGCTAAGTTATGTTATTCTTGCGGGGTAAACCCCCCGGTTACTACTTATTACATGGATTTGCTACCCATGATGAGAGCGCGGCATTTGTACTCATTGCGGGCCCACCAGACCCATGCGGGTGAAATAGTCCTATGCGGGTGAAATAGTCCCATGCGAGGCGGATGACCTCATTGCGGGTCCACATGACCTATGCGGGTGAAATAGTCCCATGAGTAGGACTGCTTAATGATACTACGGGCGAGTGGCCCTACTTTGATCATGAGCCTCCTATTTTTATGCAGTAATGTATACTCTTGTTTACTCTCATTGTTAGTGAGGCACAGTGTACTGTTATTTGAGTTATCATACATGTCTCCAGCTTTATTTTTAGACTTTATGATTTTATTTCAGTACTTTTAGTTTTACATACTTGGTACATCTGTTGTACTGACCCCCTTCCCTCGGGGGCTGCGTTCATGTCGCAGGTAGGGGTAAGCAGGTGGTGGATCCTCATTCTTAGGATCACTGATCAGGTGTCAGAAGCTCCATTTCTCCGGAGGCTTGTCTTTTGGTACGGTTTCCCTGATGTTGTAGATTTATGTACATTCAGGGGTATGGCGGGGCTTTTGGTACGGTTTCCCTGATGTTGTAGATTTATGTACATTCAGGGGTATGGCGGGGCCCTGTCCCGTCACAGTTGTTATTCTTAGAGGTCTGTAGTCATATCTTGTGGATTGAGTTGTAAGAACAAAGATGTAACTGTTTTTATTATGAGTTTTATATGTTCTGCTGCTATTCTCTGATGTATACCTGTAAGGGGTGCCCATGTAGGGCACCAGTTGCGGGCCCGGGGCTGGGTCGTGACAACGACGGGGATAACCCCGATATCACGCAATCGATCCCACGCCGCCATAGCTGTGGAGTTGGGTTTCATAATAGTCTGTAAAAGGTCCAAGGATATAGTGACATAAATCCATTGGAGAACATTTGCATCAAACATGACCCATAAGTTTGGATCTGCTTATTTGGTGGGCACAACCATTATAGACGTAGATGCCGCCGTATCACCCCCCCCCCCCCTTTGAAGGAGTTGGAGAGATGACGTGGTGAAAAACTTGATGTGTCATAGCATGAATCTTAAACAATGCCGCTCACGTCCCATATTGGACGTTTTCTAGATCAAGAACAATAGGAAGAATGCTCTTGATGTTGGAAACTGTAAAGACATGATGAAACGTGTTTTTATCAGTCATGGTGAATAAACACGAAGATTCGAAGAAGGGAATTTGTGAGAGAGGATTTTTGGAGAAGAAAGGGTCGCGACTTTGGGCAAAATCCGAGAGGGAGAGGACCATGACTTTTAGGTAAAAATCCAAGAGAGGGAGAGATAATTTGAGGAGCGGAAGCAAGGTAAAGAGAACCTAGACTCTTAATACCATGAAAGAATTAATCTCTTGATTATTCTTATTGATGAAAGACATAAATATACAAGATACAATAGGAGAATCTTATTCCTACTTTACATCTAAAACCCTATTCTATAAGGAGACTAACTATACAATTATGGTAATATTACAATAATAATTAAGGTACAAGACTAATTCTAATATATACCAAATATACATAATCCGGAACAATGTTCACGGACAAGGGCCACAGCTGGGCTAAGGGCCGCGGCGCTGGACATTGTTTAAAAATGTGGAACCTATATGTTCCCATATTGCTTATATTTTCTTACTGCTTTAGCGTTAATACAATTTCTCAGCTTTGATGTTTCAAATGGTTGAGAGTTGCATATTTGTCGTCTCGAAAAACATTCGTGAAAATGAAATAATTTTCCACCAAACGATCCTACAAGGTTTTATATATTAGCGAATATTCACAGTATATATTGTATTTATTATTGGCATGTATTTAAGGTAGATCAGGATTCTTACTGTATTAGGAATCCTCCTTGTACAACTATATATATTGTGATTAATGAAAGAAATCCCTAAGGGAAATTATTTCAATCTCTTACATGGTATCAAGAGTGAAAACCCTAAAAACAATTCTCTTCAGCCGCCGACCAACCCCATCCCCCCCCTCAGGTCCGTCGCGGCCCTCCCCAAAATTCTTAGGCGTTTTCCTTCTCCATTCCTCTCTTATCTAAATGAGTACTCTTGAATCTTCCACCCTTTCTGACGCTTCTACGTCCACACCTCCTCCCACCACTAATTCATCACCATCTTTCCACCCGGCTCTCGCCGTTACAAATATCAAGAATTTCATCCCTCTAATTCTTGATCGGGAAGATGGTTAATACTGATTGTGGGTCGAACTGTTTAAAATACATGTCTGTATTTACCATGTGCTCGATCACATTAACGATTTTATCCCTCATCCCCCGGAAATTGATGAAACAACTTGGCGTCCTCTTGATGACGTAGTTAAATAGTGGATCTATGGAACTATTTCCAAATACCTACTTCTCACCATCATGAAAATGGGGGCTTCTGCTCGCGAACTATGGACAAGGCTGGAAGAAATTTTCCAAGACAACAAGAACACTCACGCGGTGTACTTGGAGGAGCAATTCAACAACACACGTCTAGAAAATTACTCCAATATGTTCGAATACTGTCGACAGTTGAAACTTGTAGCAGACCAATTGACCAATGTTGGTACATCCGTGTCCGAAACAAATATGATATTACAACTGATTGCAGGCCTCCCTAAAGGGGAATACGACACCCTAGCCACGGTGATTCAGCATTTTGACCCTCTTCCGAGTTTCAACAAAGTTCTCTCTCAACTACTGCTGGAAGAAACCCGTCGTGCTAAGCAGGATGAGCACAATCAGAAGGTATTAGCTGTCGAAACGCAACCCCAACGACAGCTTCCCGCCGGCCAAACCCAGCCGGAAAATTCCCAACCGCGGCAGGGGTGGCAAGGGTCGCGGAGGTAGAGGGGGATGTGGTCGTGGAAAGGGTCGCGTTCAGCAGAACCATCAGCAGTAGCCGCAACAGGGTGAGCAGAACAGTTGGGTCGCGGTGCCTCAACAATACCAGCAGGGCACCGCGGCGCCCCCACAATCTCAGTACCAGCAGCCCTACAACCAGTATGCTCAACACGAGTTGTTGGGCCCAGCTTCAGCCCCTCGGTTAGCCCACAATCGGTATGGCCTCCACTAATTTGGGTCAGGCTTTCAGCAGCCTCAATCTGCAACAACAACCGGACAACAATTGGTACATGGACTCCGGAGCCATATCTCACCTCACCCGGTCTGCAGGTAATATTCATAAACTGTTCAGTTTAAAGAATCCTCAATATATCACAGTTGGCAATGGTCACCGCATTCCAATACATGGCTATGGTATATCCTACACACCACCTCCTCACCCACCCTTCTCCATTAAGAATGTCTTATATGCCCCAAACATCATTAAGAACTTAATTTATGTCCGCAAATTTACTCGTAATAATTCTGTCTCTGTTGATTTTGACCCTTTTGGTTTCACTGTGAAGGATCGTCATACGGGGATACCACTTACGAGATGCAATAGCACGGAGGATCTCTATTCATTCCCATCCACCTCCGCTGCCAGATCTTGCTCTCCCGTCTCTCTCGCGACTATCTCTCCTTCCACATGGCACAATAGGCCTGGTCATCCAAGAGCCCCAGTTTTTAATTTTCTTAGAGGCAATAGTTTTATTCTATGTAATAATGGGAAGCTTTCCCACAACTGTGTTTCTTGTTCTCTAGACAAACATACTCGTCTTCCATTTAAATCATCTACTAGTGTTACTTTTGCACCATTTGAGATACATGCCGATTCATGGATATCCCCCATTGCTAGTTCTCTCAATAATAAATACTATCTTGTATTACTGGATGATTTTTCTCACTACATTTGGACATATCCTCTTAAATTCAAATTGGAAGCGTTTGCCAAATTTCTTGAGTTTCGTATTTTTATCAAAACACAGTTTGAAAAAAGTATAAAGTCTTTTCAGTGCGATAATGATCGTGAATTTAACAACTCCTCATTTCACTATTTTTGTATGAATAATGGCATGGTTTTTCAATTCTCCCGCCCCCACACTTCCCCATAAAACGGTAAAGTTGAACGAATCATTCGTACCTTTAACAATATGATTCACACTTTGTTGATTCATGCATCTCTCCCTCCGTCATTTTGGGTATATGCCGCTAAGATGTCAGAATACATTCTAAACATCCTCCCAACTAGTACCCTTCACAATATGACCCCTACCGAAATCCTCTATCGCAGAGTCCCCTCCTATAGATCACTTACGAATATTCGGTTGTCTCTGTTATCCTGACCATGCCTCCACTGCCCCTCACAAATTTAGCCCTCGGACCACACCATGTGTCTTTGTAGGTTTCCCGCCGAACTATATGGGCTATCTTTGCTATGAATTGTCCACTCGTTAAATCCACATATCTCGTCACGTCATATTCGATGAGACTACATTCCCATTTTTGAATCCTCAAAAATTTCAAAAACCAGATTACTCCTTTCTTGACGAGTCTGTCATCTCTTCCATCATTCTCAGTCAAATCCAGTCCTCAACGTCGTAAGCGCCGCGGCCCATCGGGGAGGCACCGTGGCGCCAACCTTCTAGTGAACAGAGTGATTCATCACTGTCGTCAGCGCAATGGCGCCTAAACTCCAGTGACCAAAGTACTTCATCACCGTCGTCAAAGCCGCGACCCATAGATGAGGCGCTGCGGCGCCTTCGATGACTTTTTCACCACCATCCCCATATCCGACCATACCCTCTATCTCGGATCCTGCTACTCAGCCACTACATTCACCCACCGTCCCCACTCACCAAATGGAAACTCGTGCCAAACACGAGATTTTCAAACCCAAAATTCAGTTTAACTTGTCTGTCCAAACCATTTTTCGAATTCCCAAGAACCCCAAATTGGCCAAACAAAACCCTAATTGGAATGTGGCTATGTCTGAGGAATTCAATGATTTAACTAAACATCACACGTGGGAGATAGTATCTAGACCGGAGGGGGTGAATATGATCCGATGCTTGTGGCTTTTTCATCACAAATTCAGAGACAGTGGTGTTTTAAAGCGATACAAGACAAAACTTGTGGCAAATGATACTAATCACACGAGGGCATTGACTGTGGTGATACTTTTAGCTCGGTTGTTAAACCGACTATGATTCGTATTGTTCTTAGCATTGCTATGGGTAAAAAGTGGTTGATTCATCAGCTGGATGTCAAGAATGCATTTCTTCATGGGGATTTGAAAGAAACTGTGTATATGCATTAGCCACCAGGCTTTGTTCATCCTCCAGTTCCTCAGTATGTATGTCGTCTCAGGAAGTCACTTTATGGCCTAAAACAGGAACCTCGTGCTTGGTATGACCACTTTATCAGGTATATTATGCATATTGGGTTTATTTGCAGCATGTGTGACACATCTTTGTTCATTTTTCATCATGGTGGTGATATTTCTTACTTACTATTATATGTGGATGACATTGTTCTCACTGCCTCATCTGACAAATTGAAAAATGACATTATTGCTCTTCTCAAAACTGAATTTGCTATGACTGATTTGGGCAAGCTGAGTTACTTCTTGGGTATATAAGTTACTAGATCTGCAGATACTATGTTTCTGATTCAGCGTAAGTATGCAGAAGAAATTGTGTTCAGAGCTAAGATGTCGAATTGCAAAGCTATACCTACTCCGGTTGATTCGAAATCCAAGCTCATTGCTTCTGAGGGTGATCCAGTGTCTGATCATACTCTTTATCGGAGTCTTCTAGGTGTTCTTCAGTACCTCACATTTACCATGCCCGACATTGCATATATAGTTCAGCAGGTGTGTCTGTTTATGCATGCCCCAAGGGAACCCCATTTTGCTGCTCTTAAGCGTATTATCATATACATTAAGGGTACCCCTGAATATGGGTTGCATTTTTATACCTCCGCTCCGACCAGGTTGCTCTCTTACAAAGATGTTGATTGGGCAGGATACCCGGACACGCGCTCTACTTCCGGCTATTGTGTTTTTTTAGGGGATAACCTTATTTCTTGGGCGCGACGGCAGCCACTTTATCCTCTCGGTCTTTGAAGCAGAGTATATGGGTGTTGCTAATGTAGTTGTCGAGGTCTGTTGGCTCCGAAATATTCTCTTGGAGCTCAGTTGTCCACTGCGTCAGGCGTCTATAGTCTATTGTGATAACATATCTGTCATTTATATGTCTCATAATCCGGTCCAGCATCAGCGGCTTCTTTACAATCAAGCAAGTGCCTTAGAGCTCCTTTCCTTCCTTACAATCAAGCAAGTGGCTTAGAGCTCATGCGACCAAACATATTAAGATGGATATCCACTTTGTACGTGAGAAGGTAGCACTTGGTCAAGTCAAAATACTGCATGTGCCCTCCTCCTATCAGTATGCAGATATCTTCACAAAGGGACTACCCAGACAACTGTTCATAGACTTCAGATCCAGCCTGAGCATTCGCCCTCCTCCCGCTCCGTCTGAGGGGGAGTATTAGCAAATATTCTTCAAATATTCACAGTATATATTGTATTTATTATTGACATGTATTTAAGGTAGTTCAGGATTCTTACTATATTAGGAATCCCCTTGTACAACTATATATATTGTGATTAGTGAAAGAAATCCCAAAGGAAAATTATTATAATCTCTTACTTTATATATTGATCCTTTGTGTTATTTTTTACTATTATAAAAATAGATTTATTAAAATTAATAGAACATTGTAATGGGTCGTGCCTTAATTTGCATATCAAAATTGGGGCACTACGGATTTGTCCCCTCTTCTTGGTTGTAAGCAAGAAGAATATAACAAGTCTTGAATCCACAGTGGGAAAACTGTACTCTCATGAAGAATGGAGAAGTTCTCGTCAAGAATGTTGGTGAAGTTCGTAGACCGAAGATTATAATGGACTATGTAATTTTTGGGGTGGGTGCTCAATGGAGTAAAGTAATGGGTGCTAAATGCAATTTTGTGTGAGATTAAACTGAAAGAAATAATCCATTGATTATTCTTATTAATGAAAGGTATATATATACAAGTTACAAGGAATATCCTCTTCCTATTCTACCTAGGAATCCCTATTCTAAAAGAATACTAACTTAACAATTCTAAGTCTAATATTCACCAAATATACAAAGGAAAGGGAAAGGGAAAAGGGTCCCACAGCTGGGCTGCACTACCGAATGGCCCAATATACTTTAACACACCCCCGCAGTCATAGCGGGCGGTCTTCATATGTTGAGACTGTCTCTAAAATCTTCAAAAAGGACCGAGGGAAGACCCTTTGTAAAGATGTCTAGATTTCTGTAATCTGATATCTTGAAGGAACGTGGCAGACGTGTACTTGTCCTTTAGCTATCTTCTCTCGAACAAAGTGAATATTCATCTCTATGTGTTTAGTAAGCTGGTGCTGAACTAGAATACCAGAAAGGTAGATGACACTTATATTATCACAATATACCAAGGTAGCCTTCTCAATAGGACAATGAAGCTCTAAAAGTAGATTTCGTAACCAACATGACTCGGAAACCACATTGGCTACCCCTCGATACTCGACCTCTGCACTTGAACGTGAAAACGTAGATTGACGCTCATGAGACCAAGTTATTACCCAAAAACATAAAATAGCCAGACGTAGACCTTCTGGTGTCAGGACAACCACCCCAATCAGCATCTGTATATGAGACAAGTGTAGACGTCGACGAATGGTACAAATGCAAACCATAATCAAGTGTTCCCTGAATTTACCTAAGGATGCGTTTGAGCGCATTCATATATTCAAGTCTGGGATCATGCATAAAAAACACCCTTGTTGGACTGCATATGTAATGTCTGGTCGCGTGAACATAAGATACTGAAGGGCGTCTGCAAGACTACGATAGCGGGTCATCTTCATACGGAGAGCCAGCTGCAGCACCCAACTTGAGTTTAGTATCACCTGGAGTAGAAGTGGACTTACAAGATGACATCTCAACCCTCTCAATGATTTATGCTGCATACTTCCTCTGTGTCAAGAACAATCCACCTGTATGACGAGTGACTGCAATTCCCAAAAAATAGCTCAAGGGGCCCAAGTCTTTCATGGCAAACTCAGAACTGAGCATTGTCATAATAGACTTTCTCAAAGCATCAGAAGAGACAATCAAGATAATATCATCCACATATAACAATATATAAGCCATGGAAGAACCCCGACGATATGAACAATGAATTATCAGACCTGTTGTGAGAAAAACCCATAGTCGAAACAAAATCAGCAAACCTCTTATACCAAGCTCGTGGAGCGCTGCTGTTATACCCGTGGTTGGGCGGGACATGATCGGGGTCTCGGCCAGTGGCGCGCCAAGATGGGTGATTGTAGGGCCGGAAGTCAGGGCCGCGGCGCCGGAAAACCTGAGGGGTCGCTGAAGTTTCAGCGCCAGCGGGATCCGAAAGATCAGTCGCGAGGAGTTGCGGCCTTGCGCCAGGAAGCAGCGCGCGGCGGAAATCAGGCGGACAAACTTAGGAAAAGTCAGATTTTCTTTTAAAAGGGCCTGGGTGGGGGACAAGTGTCCCCCCCCCATCTGATTTTTGCATGCATTATATTGACCAAGTCTTAAAGACTTGGTCATCTTTCATCTCTCTCTTAGAAAAGCTCCTCCTTCTCTCTTAAATTATTTTCAAGCTCCTCCTTCTCTCTAAAACTCTAAGAGGTATTCTAGCCTTAGGAAAAATCTGAAAAAGTAAAAGCGAAGGAAGCTTGTGGCTAGCTTGTGAAGGTTGTTGTGGTGGTGTTCTTGGAATAGAAGCTAGCAAATTGTTGGATAAATTTGGCTAAAGCTCTAAGGTAATGATTCTTCCTCTATTATTAGTTTTTAGTGTTGCATGTTAAGAAGAAAGTACTTGTGGTAGTAAATAATGTCATTAGAGTCATTGCATGCAAGAAATGTGGGTTGGGTATGAAGGTTTTGGCTAAAGAGATATTATGAGCATGTTGTAGCCTACAAACTACTTTAGAATTGTTAAGTGTAATATTATAACTTATGGGGCAGAATTTTACACACCCAAGATTAGGTGTGTAATCCCCTTTGTGTTGGTTTGGATGTTGTGCCTTAATAAGGCGTTTGAGTATTGAAAATCGGCCTTTGAAAAGGTGGCAAAGTGAGTAGAAACAAAGGAAATGCTGCCCAATTTTCCTTAGGAATTGGTAACTTAAATTTGGAATTTCTACATTGAAATTAGAGGTTAATAAACGCACTATGATTATTATAGGTTGACATATTACTTGCGGTAGTTGGACTTAGCAAGTGGATTGACCAAAGAGGTATGTAGAGCTTTCCTATCTCTTGAGCATGAATAGTTGTATCTATGTAGTACGGTATACGTACAAGATTTGATAATCTACACTTGTTTTAAAGTATATGATACTTGTTTCATTTCAAAAGTATAAGTCCCTTGGATTTAGGGAAAATGTATTTGACAAAGGAATAACGCTAATATAATGACTTTATGGGAAGTTGGTTATATTAGTTTTTGAAAGGTTCACAAAGAATGGTTTACTCTAATTAAAACAAGTACGGGTAAAAGATTTGAAACTATGGAAGGTGGATTGATTTTTAGGCATTGGTTGCCTAAGGTTTTAAAGGAAATGAAGTCACTTGATTTAGAAGCCTATTATATTTCTAAAAGGAAATGTGACTTGTTTTGAAAAGAAATTGTAACTTGATACTATGGTGATTAGTATCTTGGAATCTTTGTATAAAAAGAGTTTTTCTTAAAAAGTTAGAAGTACATGGTGTTTGGGTTGAATTCCCGGGTTTTCTATTAAAAGACATGTTAGTGCCTTAGGATACTAAAATGAGAGGATATATTAGTAATGTTAATAATAAGTTAGGGGATTTCTTAACTTGCTTATGTTATGATAAGCCGGTAGTGCTTATGTATGATATGATAGGCCGGTAATGCTTATGTTGTGATATGATAGGCCGGTAGTGCTTATGTATGATATGATAGGCCGGTAGTGCTTATGTTATGTATGATAGCCGGATGAGCTATGTTATATATTTGTATTATTACTGGTAAACCGGGTTATTATCTATGTCATGGATTTGCTACCCATGATGCGAGTGCGCGCTTGCACTCATGCGGATCCGGACGCGGGATCCATGCGGGTGAAATAGTCCCACGTGCAGTGCTGGCGATGGTACTCATGCGGGTCCACAGGATCCATGCGGGTGAAATAGTCCCATGCGGGTGAAATAGTCCCATGACGAGGCGGATGACCTCATGCGGGTCCACAGGACCCATGCGGGTGAAATAGTCTCATGCGAGTACGGCGATGGTACTCATGCGGGTCCACAGGATCCATGCGGGTGAAATAGTCCCATGCGGGTGAAATAGTCCCATGACGAGGCGGATGAGCTCATTCGGGTCCACAGGACCCATGCGGGTGAAATAGTCTCAGGAGTAGGATTGCTTAATGATACTACGGGCGAGGTACCCTGTTTTGATCGTGAGCCTCCTATTTTTATGCTATAAGATTTATACTTGTTACTCTCATTGTTAGTAAGGCACAATGCAATGAAATTGATTTTATCTATGACTCCAGCTTATTTTGAATTATGATATTACTACAGTATTTTCCAGTTTTACATACTTGGTACGTTGTGTCGACCCTTCCTCGGGGTTGCGTTAAATCTGCGAGTAAGGGAAAGCGGTGGCGGATCCTCATTCTAGGATCTTTTACTCAGTGTCGAAGCTCATTCCTCGGAAGCTTGTTTTGTTGTACGGATATTCCCGATGCTATAGGTATTTTGTACATTCAGGGTATGGCGGGGCCCTGTCGCCATAGTTGTTATCTTTAAGTGCGTAGTCACATATATGTTTTGGGCTATAAGAACCGGTTGTACTACTATACTTTGTTTATGTATGTTTTATGGAAGCGGCCTTATCGGTGGCGATGATGGTTACCCTTTTTATAAGTTATGCGTTATGTATGTTCATTTGCTATTCTCGACATATACGGTGGTACCCGGTAAGTACCGATCGCGGCCGAGGTTGGGTCGTGACAAAAGTGGTATCGAGCGATTAGTCCTCGGAAAGTGTCCACAGGCCGTGTCTAGTAGAGTCTTGATTATCGGTGTGTCGTGCACCACATCTATAATCGTGAGGCTGCAGGATATTTAGGATTGGTTTCCATTCTTTCACTCTAGATCGTGCAATAGCCGAGTTATAGGTTGAACCTCCTCCGATGTTTTCCTTTATGTTTTGATTATGCCTCGCATGAGCAACCGCGGCCCGGAAGAGGCAAAGCGATGAGAACTACTAGTAGGCACCGAGGTTACGAGCACGAGCCCGATCCTTACCGGATGAGGTGTTTGGACGGCGAGTTCTACGTCGCCAACCCCCCAGATCGGCGGCGGCCAGCTACGAGACCGCGGTACACGAGCCGATCCAGCGGCGAGCGAGAGGATATGGGCTCTGAGAGATGGCGATTACTAGCGAGATCGTGGCGGACATGAGATAAGTGGAGACGGCGATTCGGCTACACCGTAGTTCGACAGAGCTGCTAACTTGAGGCGAGGACTTTTGAGTTCTGACCACCGAGTTTTATGGGTCAAGGCACGAGGATGATCCTCGGGAGTTTATCAAGCGATTCTGACGGATCGTGAGGTGATCGGGGCTTGGAGACCGAGTCGGTGGTACTAGGTTCGCATCGGTGCGGGACAACTGCGATTGGCGGTATGATTCATAGGAAGCGTCGGGGAGCATGCGCTTCCGGTGTTTGGGGCGAGTTCTCGGAGGCGTTACTGGCCATTTCTTGCCTCCGCGAGATGAGGAGGGCTCGGGCGATAGATTTTGACACCGAGACAGTGGGCGGGCGGTTCGGGAGTACAATGTGAGTTTGACTCATTGGCTCGGTATGTGCGCTTTGGTAGCGACATGGAGGACGAGTGCCGGTATGTCAAGGACTCGATGATCACTTGGCCAGAGTTGCAGGAGTAGCTCTTTAGCGGGCATGGACATTGCCGCGTGCGAGCATATACGCAGGTGTGAGAGCGCGGGCAGCGGATCGGCAGTACCAGCGAGAAGAGGGCGGGGCGAGGGTCCTCTGGTAGTTTTAGGGTAGACAACCCAGCGGACCAGATTTGCACCACGGTGGTCGAGCGCTCATCCACCATCTTGGGGCGTCTGAGTATTGAGCGGGGCGAGGTTCGTGGCTTGGGTTTCGGAGGACGAGTTCGGTCGAGATGAGGCCACCTATGCCTCGGTGTGGTCGATGTGGTGATTGCCATTAAGGGGGGTGTCGTGTTCCTCCGTGAGCTTGTTACTCTTGTGGCAGCGGGGGCCATTTGAAGAAGATTGTCGACGAGCGGCGGAAATGCTATGGCTCAGCCGACCAGTTCGATTCTTTGAGTCTTCATCTTGATTGTTGTGCGCCCGGGCGGGGTGTTCACGGGCGGCCAGTCGCGGCGGGTCGTGGCAGGGGTTCTAGTTCCAGCGGTCCTCAGAACCGCATCTATGCTATGTCCAGTCGTCAGGACCAGGAGGCGTCACCCGATGTCGTCACAGGTACATTATTGGTTTCTTGCTGTGATGTATATGCTTTGATAGATCCAGGTTCTACCTTGTCCTATATATCTCCTCATATTCTTTGGTAGAATAGGGATAGAGACCGAGTCCATAGAATCTTTTGAGGTGGCTACGCCGGTAGGTGCTTCAGTGGTAGCTGAGCGGGTATATAAGGCTTGCCCAGTGACTATAGATGGTCGTCAGACTCTAGCTGACTTGATAGAGTTGGATATGACAGACTTCGATGTGATTATGGGTATGGATTGGCTAGCGTCTTGCTATGCCAATGTGGACTGCAGAGAGAGGTTAGTTCGGTTCCGGTTTCCTGGTGAGCCGGTTATCGAGTGGAAGAATCTTTGCATCGCCAGGGTAGGTTTATTTCTTACCTCAAGGCTAGGAAGATGATACGGAAGGGGTATATTTACCATTTGGTTCGTATTAAATCTTGAGTGAATCTGGACCTTGATCGGTCCGGTTGTTAGAGAGTTTCCAGACGTTTTACCAGACGATCTTCCTTGTATCCCTCCTGAGAGGGAGATTGAGTTTTGCATCGATTTGGCACCAGACACTCGACCGATATCTATTCCGCCATACTGAATGGCACTGCCGAGTTAAAGGAATTGAAGGACCCGGTGAAAGATTTCTTTGGAGAAAGGCTTTATTAGGCAAGTGTTTCTCCTTGAGCGCCCGATGTTATTTGTAAAGAAGAAGGATGGGGCGCTGCGTATGTGTATTGATTCTGACGGTGAACAAGGTAACTATCAGAAGCAGTATCCCTCCCGGGATTGACGATTTGTTTGACGATTGCGGGTGCAAAGTGTTTTCAAGATAGACTGCGATGCAGTTATCATCAGTGCGAGTTAGAGAGATAGATATCCCAAAGATCGCATTCGGGACCGGTATGGGCACTATGAGTTCGAGGTGATGTCTTTCGGGTTGACAGCGTCCCAAGCGGTATTCATGGATTTGATGAGCAGTGTTCGTGCCATTCTTGGATATGTTCGTTATAGTGTTTATTGATGATATCTTGGTGTATTCGCGCCTGAGCGGAAGCATCTGGTCATTTGAGGGCGGTATTGGGAGTCCTCGAGGCCGGCGATTGTATGCCAAGTTCTCGAAGTGCGAGTTAGTTGGCGTCGGTGGCTTTCTTAGGACATGTTATCGGGGCGATGGTATTCGGGTTGTACAACGAAGATTGAAGCGATAAAGACTTGGCGGACCAGCTACTGCCAGCGGAGTGCGCACTTTTGGGCCTTGCAGGCTATTATCGGAGGTTTGTAGAAAAGTTTGCTTATTTCACCTTTGACTAAGCGACTCGGAAAGCGGCTATGTTCGATGGACGGATACTTGTGAGAAAGTTTCCAGTTGCTAAAGGAAAAGTTGGCAGCCCGATTCTTACTCTTCCGAGGGCTTAGATGGATATGTGGTTTATTGTGGCCAGCGTCGGTGTCGGGATTGGAGTGCGTCGATGCGCAGCGCAAGGTTATAGCTTATGCGTCTCGGCGGCTTAGGAAGCATGAGAAGAACTATCCCACACATGACTTGAGTTGGCGGAATGATTCATGCCTTGAAGATCGAAGACATTATTTATATGGAGTTCATGTGGACATTTACGGACCACAAGAGTCTCCGGTACATCTTGACGGAGGAGTTGAACTGCGGCGAGGCGGTGGTTGGAGCTACTTAAGGATTACGATGTTGATATTTTGTACCACCGGGGAAGGCCAATGTAGTTGCGGATGCCCTTAGTCGCGGTCGATGGGTAGTCCGTGCATTGTTCACCAGAAAAGGGATATGGTCGAGAGTTACATCGGCCAGCGAGCCTTGGGGTTCGTTTGGTTGATTCTGTTAGTGACGAATTCGGGTTCGAGAGGTTGCGAGTCTTCCATCGTCGAGGAGGTGAAGAGGCGATATGAGGATCCGATTTTTGCGATGCAGAGATCAGACTCTCGAAGAAGAAGAGTCTATTTGAGTAGCGCTGATGGGGTGCTAAGATTCGAGGCGGTTGTGTGTTCCGATGTGCGGGACTTCGTCAGATGGTCGGGAGGCACACGGTGCTCGTTATTCTATTCATCCGGTCGACTAAGATGTATCATGACCTCGAATCGTGTATTGGTGGGATGGCCTAAAGAGGGCGTTGCGGAGTTCGTGGCACGATGCGAATTGTCGTGAGTTAAGATTGAGCACGAAGCGGTGGGCCATTGCGAGCTATTGATATTCTGACTTGGAAGTGGGAGGTGATAAATATGGATTTTATTACAGGGCTACCTACCACTCAGAGGAAGCATGATTCCATTTGGGTGATTGTCGACAGGCTGACGAAATCAGCCCATTTTCTTCCGATCGAGCGGCGTTCTCGGTGAGGACTATGCGGATTATATATTGGAGAGATTGTGAGGCGCGAGTCCCGGTGTCGATTATATCAGATAGAGGAGCCCAGTTCTCGGCTAACTTCTGGAGGTCTTTTCAGAAGGGATTAGGGACACAAGTGAGTCTCGATCGCATTTCACCCCTCGAGGCCAAGCGGCCGAGCGCACTATCCAGACACTTGAGGATATGCTGCGGGCTTGTGTTATTGATTTCAGGGGTAGCTGGGAGGATCATTTGCCTCTTGTGCAGTTTGCTTACAACAACAGCTACCATTCCAGTATTCAGATGGCGCGCCTTATGAGGCCTTATACGGGAGAAGTGCAGGTCACCGATAGGCTGGTTCGAGTGGGAGAAGTTCGATTAGTCGGGCGGACTTAGTTCAGTGACGATGGATAAGGTGAAGCTTATTCAGGAAGCGGTTGTTGGCGGCTCAGTCGGCGAAGTCGTATCACGGATCATCGGCGTCGACACTTGGACTTTGAGGTAGATGATTGGGTTTTCTAAAGGTATCGCCCGTGAAGGCGTGATGAGATTTGGAAAGAAGGGAAGCTTATCCCGAAGGTACATTGGGCGTATCATATTGTCGTAGGGTAGGCGGGGTTGCTATGAGTTAGATCTACCGTCCGATTTGGGCGGTACATCCAATTTTCCATGTGTCCATTTGCGGAAATGTATTGGAGATCCATCGAGAGTGCACCGGTTCATGATGTCGGTGTGAGGAGTTATCGTATGAGGAGAGTCCCATAGCGATACTCGATCGACAGGTTAGGCGACTTCGGACGAAGGACGTGGCTTCCGTCAAGGTCTTATGGCGGAACAAGAACAGGGAGGAAATGACGTGGGAAGCAGAGGATGGCATGATGAAGAAGTATCCTCACTTATTCCCTACACCTCCAGGTAACCCACTTTTCTGCTTGTTAGTTTTGATTTAGCAATTGTGCGTAAGTATTGTGTGGCCGTGTGGAGCGTCCTTATTTGCAAAAGAGTAGTTAAGAGAGTCTATACCGATATTGTGATTTGAGTAAGCCTAGAAGGAACATTCGGGACGAATGTTTCTAAGGGGGGGAGAATGTTATACCAGTGGTTGGCGGGACATGATCGAGAGTCTCAGCGCCATGGGCTTGGCCGCGGTGCCAAAGCGGTGATTGTAGGGCGCGCGGCGCAGTCGAGGCCGCGGCGGAAAAACTGGTCGCTGAAGTTTCAGCGCCTTCCGGAAGCGAGCGCGGCCGAAAGATCCGAGGTCCGCGGAGTTGCCGCGCCACGTGGAAGCAGCGGCGTGGAAATCAGGCGGAAAAACTTAGGAAAAGTCAGATTTTTCTTTAGAAAGGGCACAGGTGGGGACAAGTGTCCCCCCATCTAATTTTTGCATGCATTATATTGACCAAGTCTTAAAGACTTGGTCATCTTTCATCTCTCTTAGAAAAGCTCCTCCTTCTCTTAAATTATTTTCAAGCTCCTCTCTCTAAAACTCTAAGAGGTATTCTAGCCTTAGGAAAAATCTGAAAAAGTAAAAGGCAAGAAGGAAGCTTGTGGCTAGCTTGTAAAGGTTGTTGTGGTGGTGTTCTTGGAATAGAAGCTAGCAAATTGTTGGATAAATTTGGTTAAAGCTCTAAGGTAATGATTCTTCCTCTATTATTAGTTTTTAGTGTTGCATGTTAAGAAGAAAGTACTTGTGGTAGTAAATAATGCCATTAGAGTCATTGCATGCAAGAAATGTGGGTTGGGTATGAAGGTTTTGGCTAAAGAGATATTATGAGCATGTTGTAGCCTACAAACTACTTTAGAATTGTTAAGTGTAATATTATAACTTATGGGGCAGAATTTTACACACCCAAGATTAGGTGTGTAATCCCCTTTGTGTTGGTTTGGATGTTGGGCCTTAATGAGGCGTTTGAGTATTGAAAATCGGCCTTTGAAAAAGGTGGCAAAGTGAGTAGAAACAAAGGAAATGCTGCCCAATTTTCCTTAGGAATTGGTAACTTAAATTTGGAATTTCTACATTGAAATTAGAGGTTAATAAACGCACTATGGTTATTATAGGTTGACATATTACTTGCGGTAGTTGGACTTAGCAAGTGGATTGACCAAAGAGGTATGTAGAGCTTTCTTATCTCTTGAGCATGAATAGTTGTATCTATGTAGTACGGTATACGTACAAGATTTGATAATCTACACTTGTTTTAAAGTATATGATACTTGTTTCATTTCAAAAGTATAAGTCCCTTGGATTTAGGGAAAATATATTTGACAAAGGAATAACGCTAATATAATGACTTTATGGGAAGTTGGTTATATTAGTTTTTGAAAGGTTCACAAAGAATGGTTTACTCTAATTAAAACAAGTACGGGTAAAAGATTTGAAACTATGGAAGGTGGATTGATTTTTAGGCATTGGTTGCCTAAGGTTTTAAAGGAAATGAAGTCACTTGATTTAGAAGCCTATTATATTTCTAAAAGGAAATGTGACTTGTTTTGAAAAGAAATTGTAACTTGATACTATGGTGATTAGTATCTTGGAATCTTTGTATAAAAAGAGTTTTTCTTAAAAAGTTAGAAGTACATGGTGTTTGGGTTGAATTCCCATGTTTTCTATTAAAAGACATGTTAGTGCCTTAGGATACTAAAATGAGAGGATATATTAGTAATGTTAATAAGAAGTTAGGGGATTTCTTAACTTGCTTATGTTATGATAAGCCGGTAGTGCTTATGTATGACATGATAGGCCGGTAATCCTTATGTTGTGATATGATAGGCCGGTAGTGCTTATGTATGATATGATAGGCCGGTAGTGCTTATGTTATGTATGATAGCCGGATGAGCTATGTTATATATTTGTATTATTACGGGGTAAACCCCGGGTTATTATCTATGCCATGGATTTGCTACCCATGATGCGAGTGCGGCGCTTGCACTCATGCGGATCCGGACCACAGGATCCATGCGGGTGAAATAGTACCATGATATTTAGGCGAAGGTACTCATGCGGGTCAACAGGATCCATGCTGGTGAAATAGTCCCGTGCGGGTGAAATAGTCCCATGGCGAGGCGGATGACCTCATGCGGGTCCACGGGACCCGTGCGGGTGAAATAGTCCCGAGTAGGATTGCTTAATGATACTACGGGCGAGGTACCACTGTTTTGATCGTGAGCCTCCTATTTTTATGCTATAAGATTTATACTTGTTACTCTCATTGTTAGTAAGGCACGGTCTGAGAAATTGATTTTATCTATGACTCGGCTTATTTTGACTTATGATATTACTCTGATATTTTCGGTTTACATACTTGTACGTTGTGTATCGACCCCTTCCTCGGGGCTGCGTTATCTGCATGAGTAAGGAAGCGGTGGCAGATCCTCATTCCTAGGATCTTTTACTCAGGTGTCAGAAGCTCTATTCCTCCGGAAGCTGGTTTTGTTGGTACGGATATTCCACGATGCTATAGGTATTTTTACATTCGAGGGTATGGCGGGGCCTGTCGCCATAGTTATTATCTTTAAGTGCGTGGTCATATATATGTTTTGGGCTATAAGAACCAGTTGTACTACTATACTTTGTTTATGTATGTTTTATGGAAGGCAGCCTTATCGGTTGGCCAGTGATGGTTACCCTTTTTATAAGTTATGCGTTATGTATGTTCCGCTGCTATTCTCTGACATATACTGGGTACCGGTGAGTACGATCGCGACCGAGGTTGGGTCGTGACACTTACGTCCATATAAGGACTTCTTCAATTGACAGACATGATTAGGATATCTAGTATCCCTAAACCCTAAAGGCTGATGCATATACACTGTCTCCTGAAGATCATCATGTAGAAAAACATTCTTCACATCTAGCTGATGAATGGGCCATGATTTTGAAAGAGTCAAGCTGAGCACTGTGCGAATGGTAGACGACTTGATCACCGGGCTAAATGTCTCACCACAATCCACATCAACCTGCTGAGTCTTATCATCACCTACAAGTCTAGCCTTATGTCTTGCAAATGAACTATCAGAATTTTTCTTATGAATAAAAATCCACATAGACCGAATAATATTAGCACCAGAAGGACGGAGTACCAACTTCCACGTCTTATTATCAATAAGAGCATTATATTCCTCGGTCATGTCAATTTTCCAATTAGGGTCATTTAAGGCAGAAACATGATTACGGGGTAAGGAAGATTTAAGAACATTAGAATTCAAATTAAAATGTCTCTTTTGTTTAAAAATACCCCGTTGACTGCGAGTGATTGGACCATGACTCTAGGCTGGATTGGGTGAATTTTGGGAATTTTCGAGAATTTTTGGAAGTATCGTCGGGGCCTTGTATTTGCATGCGAGGCGCGGCGGCAGTGTTTTTCGGACAAATCAAATAAATGGCGGAGAACATAGGGGGAGACATCCTCATCCAAAAAATCATAAGTACTAGGCACGAGTGTTTCTACTTTAGAAAAGGGAAATTGAGATTCATCAAAGAGAACATGACGACTAATGATGATTCGTTAAGAAGACAAATCAAAGCATTTATAACCACGGTGATTTGACGAAAAACTCAAAAACACACAAGAAATAGAATGTGCCTGAAGTTTATTGATCGTAGTGGATGGAAACAGTGGATAACATAAGCATCTGAAAACCCTAAGATGAGAATATAACGGAGTCTTATTGTATAACACTTTGAGAGGGGATGAATATGTCAAACCTTTAGAGGGAAGAATATTTAGGAGATCAGTAGTCATTTGTAGTGTATCATGCCAAACTAATGGAGGAACGGAAGAATGAACCAATAAAGTGTGGACAATATTATTAATGGTACGAATTGTTCGCTCAACTTTCTCATTTTGTGAAGACGTATGAGGACAAGAAAAATGAAAATTTATCCCATTTTGAGCACAAAACTCCCTAAATTCTCCATTGTCATACTCTTTGTCATTATCACATTGGATGTTTTTTATTTCCCGTTCGAATTGTGTTCTTATGAAAGCTCTAAATTTTATGAAAATGAAAAAAACTTGAGATTTTTTCGCAATTGGAAACGTCCATAAATATTTAGAATAGTCATCTAAGAATAAAACATAACAACGATGACCCATAGAACTGAGAACCGGAGATGTCCATAAATCACTATGAATAATTTTAAATGGCATTGAAGTATTAGAATTCGAAGCTACAAATGGTAATTTAATAATTTTCCCAAAGCACAAGATTGACAAAGTGGAGTACTACGCATACCATTATAAGAAATAAACTTATGTCTATGTAAAGAAGATAAAATAGACGACCCCTGATGACCTAGACGAGCATGCCACAAGGATGGAGCAAGAGCTGCAAAAGTGGATGGCATAGCTTGACGTGAGATGCTGAGACTCGGTGTGATTGGATAAAGATCTCCCTACTGTCACACCTCATGAGATGACTCCCCGTTTTGAAATCCTTCACAGAAAATCCAAATGGATAAAAATTAATAGAAACCCAATTATCAGTGGTGAATTACGAACAAACACCAAATTTTTAATCAATTTTGAGGCATGAAAGGTATGTTTCAGGATAAGTGGTGGATGAGGAGGGGACAAAGTTTTATGATCATAACCCTTAATTGGAATAGAATTGTCATTACCAACAGTTATACCACGATTAGTGCTCAAATTGAAATAAGACGAGAGAATACCTTGAGCGGATGTCATGTGGGTATTGGCGCCAATGTCCATGTACCAATTAGGGTCCGGTTGAGCCAAGCCAAGCGTATGCATCACTGCTTCAAGTCGGTCTGGGTGGGCCCCACTGCGTGGTGGGCCTGATGGGGGTGAGGCCCAGTATCTTTGGGCTGCTGAAGTGCCCGGGTTTGAAACCAGTTTCGACACGGAAGACGTTGGACCAGCGGTATTTCTTGGTGATCTTGAGTGTCGCGGTGCTATAAGAGTGCTTGTATGGCTGTAAGTGGCAGCGCGCTGTAAGGTGTTGGGACCTACTGCCACTGTCCAGGGGGCCCTGTGGGCTCCAGGACTGCTGCTGCTGCTGACGGTTGCCCCCGTTATTACCGCCACTATTTTTGCTATTATTTTTTCGATTTTGGCCCTTCTTACCACCCCCGTTGTTGTGATTTTGGGTCACGTTGGCTGGATTTGAAGGAGTAAAATTGGAAGTTGTCATCATGACGACAGAGTTGGCCCCAATCGCCACTTTCTTAGCCAATCCGGCTTCTTCCAAAGTAAGCATAGAATGGGCTTGATAAAATCCTGGCAAGGGGTTACTCTGTCGAATAACTGAAGCAACACCGCTATAGGCCTCTGACAGGCCTGCAACCATCTGAAGAACTAGATGACTATTAGAAACAGGAGAGCCCACGTTGTTGAGTTGGTCTGTCAAGTCCTTGAGACGTTTGCAATACGAAGAAACGTTTGGAAAATTCGCCATAGAAACTTGAGAAAAATCCTGCTCAAGGATAACAATTCGAGAATGACTGTTATCTTGGAATATGTCTCGCAATCGATCCCACGCTGCCATAGCTGTAGAGTTGGGTTCCATAATCGTCTGTAAAAGATCCAATGAGATAGTGACATAAATCCACTGAAGAACCTTAGCATCAAAACATGATCCATAATTCTGGATCTGCTTCTTTAGTGGGCACAACCGTCGTAGAAGTAGACGCCGCATCACCCCCCTTTGGAGGAGTTGGAGGAATGATGTGGTGGAGGACTTTATGTGCCAAAGTATGAATCTTAAATAATTCCGCCCACGTCCCTTATTGAACGTTTTCTAGGTCAAGAACGATAGGAAGAATACTCTTGATATTAGAAACTGTGAGGGCATGGTGAAAAGTGTTCTTATCAGCCATAGGGAATAGAACAATAAGATTCAAAGAAGGGAATTTGTGAGAAAGAATTTTGGAAGAGAAGATATTCGGTTTTTGTGAAAGAGGAAGAACACAAACAAAATCAAGAATTTAGGGCAAAATTTCGAATAGAATAGAGAGGAAATTTTGAAGAGCGGAAGCAAGCTAAATAGAACCTAGACTCTTGATACCATGAAAGAAATAATCCCTTGATTATTCTTATTAATGAAAGACATATATATACAAGTTACAAGGAAGATCCTCTTCCTATTCTACCTAGAAATCTCTATTCTATAAGAATACTAACTTTACAATTATGATAATATTACACTACTAATTAAGATATAAACCTAAGTCTAATATTCACTAAATATACAAAGGAAAGGGAAAGGGAAAAGGGTCCCACAACTGGGCATCATTACCGAATGGCCCAATATACTTTAACATAAACAAAATGAAGTAACAAAACTTACAACTTCTTACTGACATTCGCTCGTAAAAGATTATAACTTCAACCAACGACAACTACTCAAAATTGCAGAGAACTTTTGAAATAGCGACCTTTGTATTAAGATATTAGTCACATGTATATTAAGAGGTTGAAAAAATACATGTATATTTTGTTATGATAATGTTGCCGCTCATTTTTTTATTTTTTCACTTTATATTAATTGGGTGTAAACATTCTGTGCGAGTAAATTTTAACCTTAGAAAAGTCTCACTTTCAACTTTCAAGTTAAAGTGCTCTCTACCAAGTCCAGAGGATTTCATTCACATAATTCTAAAGCCGAAAAGAATTAAAGTATATTTATTATCTCACCACAATCTTTAGTGTGTTTACGTGTAGTTCAAATCAGAATTTCACGCGTAGTGAATTCCCCATTCAATTAGAGGTAAATTGGAGAATAATGAGCCAAGTCAGTATACCAGACAAGATAGGGCAATTCGTAGCTTTGTGATGATCTACGAACGAGCCTTCTATTTGATTTATACTATACTGACAGAAACCAAAACCGTGTATCTTGCGGACAACTTATGTATAATTAGGTTACTTATCATATTTTGTAGAATTTTTGTATAAATGTAATTAGGATATTAGTATTATAGTAAAAATATGATTTTTCATATTTAGAGCTTGTGTATTGTATATATATACCTCTTCATTAATGAAAATAATCAAGAGATTATTTCTTCATGGTATCATAAGTTTATGGCAAAATTTTCTTCTCCCAACTACAATTCCGCCGCCTAGAACCCTCGGAATCCGCGATTCCGACATTTTTTTTCTTCTAAATTTTTTCTTATCTTTCCAAATTCTCTTCCTAATCCCTAATTCTCCTTTTGTTCTTTCATTATGTCTACCTCAAAGAACGTGTTTCATCCCGCCCTTACCGTCTCCAATATCAAGTCCCTATCGTTCTTGAGATGGAAAACGTCAAATACGCAATATGGGCGGAATTATTTAAACTTCACGCACGCTCGCACCAAGTCCTTCACCACATCATCCCCACGGATACAGGCAAGGAGAATGTGCCTACCATCAATGATGACCTTGTGTTATGGACGATTCTTGATGCTACCGTACTCCAGTGGATATATTCCACTATCTTTACGGATGTTTTGCAGACGATTATTGAACCCGACGACATGACGATGGATACTTGGAATAGGGTGCGTGATATATTTCAAGATAACAAACAAATTCGTGTCTTCGCTCTTGAGCAGGAATTTTCACATGTCACTATGGAGGATTTTCCAAATGTCTCAGCTTATTGTAAAAGGCTGAAGGAATTGGCGGATCAACTTAAGAACGTTGGTGCGTCCGTCACGAATGATCGTTTTGTTCTTCAGATGGTTGTTGGCCTATCCGAGGCATAATAGTGTTGGGACTCTTCTTCGTCAAAGCATCCCTCTTCCTCCGTTTTATCAAGCGCGATCTATGCTCACCCTTGAAGAGGCAGGGTTGGATAAAAAAGGTCGCAACTGGAGCAACTTCGGCCATGATGGCGGCCTCCCCACAAAATTCCTACTCTTCATCATCTTCAGCGAATTCCACTCCAAATTGGAACGGGGGTGGAAAATGGGGTCAAAATTGGAAATCTGGCGGAAAAGGCAGCGGTCGCGGTAAAGGCAGCAGCCGTGGCAACAACGGTGGTAACAGATGGTCAAGAACGGCGTGAGGCAACCGCAACTTGGGTCAAGCGGTGGGCAGCGGTGTTCTTGGCGATGGACTAGCGATGGCCTAATTACGCTTTCCGATTCAACAGTCTACCCAATTGGGCGGCCAATGAGGCCCAATTCGCAGCCAGTTCCAACAGTTTAACCAACGAATTGGGTCAGCCAGCAGAGATCTTTATTCAATCCCCACCACCACTATTTCCATGCTTCAAGACACACCTTCCACATTTATCGCTCTTGCTCCTTCTTTGTGGCATGCTCGTTTGGGTCATTTGGGGTCGTCTATTATTTCTTCTCTTAAAAAATGATTTCATTGATAGTAAGAGTACTCTCAGTACTCATATTTTGTTCTTTGTGTTCTCTAGAAAAACATATTAGATTACTGTTTGTCGCCGCTACTTCTAATACGTCGATGCCCTTTGAAATTATTCATAGTGATTTATGGATATCTCCCGTTTTGAATTCTTTGGACCAACGTTATTATGTTTTATTTTTGGATGGTGCCAATGCAGAAAGTGAGGTGTTGTTAATATGAACTCCAACATTGGGCATAACTCTTGATAAATCTAGGAAATTCATGCAACATTGTCTATAGTCATTTAATCTTGTTCCAACTGTTGGGGATTAGTTAAACTGTACATTGTCCATTTGTAATACTAAAATTCCCCATACGCTAAAACTTTTCAGGTTAGAAGTCGTCTCGATCCTTCAAAGAGTTGCTTGTTTCTCAAGGCACACTTCCTCAGTTGTCATGTATTGACACACCTCAGCAAAATGATAGTGTCGTTGAGAGGAAACACTGGCATATTATGAAGACAACTCGTGTCTTCCCCTGTGTCCAAATATCGGGTTCATGGTAATGTAGGAAGTGTTATTTCATATTTAGATTAACCTTTCAGAATTCCTCTTTTCATCTTATCCCGATCTCTTATTCAGTAAAGTAAAATAGGCTGGTCACCTTTCGTGAATACTAATGAGAGCTTTCAACGACTAAGTTAATATAGTTCTCAAATATTAGGGTTCTGGTAATTCATGTGTAGCAGGTTGTGTGCAAGGATATAACATGTTCTCATTTCTCTCCAGTACATCGTGTAATGATTTGCCAATCTTCAATGTAACTGTGAGTACAACAATTGCAAAGTAACTATTATAAAGATTTACAAACTGAAAACAAAAACAAATATAAGTTTTTGCTGAGTCGAGTAATGTTCACTCTGTCCTTAAGACGAGATTGCCCCGTATATATCCTTTTATGTTAATGGACAATAGTCTCCCAAGATAAAACAACTAACAAATGAGCAAAGAAAACTCAAGTGTTTCTAGAGAAGAACTTTGAGTGTTTGAAGTATGCTAGAGAAGAAGAAGCTCAGAAAATTCTAAGTGTGTTTTTCAATTGAGCCAAATCCTCAATTTATAGTGGTAGGAAGATAACCTCTCAACTAGCCAAATAATGACTTTCAATATTCATGTAATTACACTTATTGAGAGGTTACAATCAGTCAAATAAATGGTTGAATTCATGTGTCAAGTAATGGAGATTCAATACTCCAAAACCAGCTCAAGAGTTAGAAATATTCAGCTTCCCGTCGCCCCTTCTGCCTCGAAAACGTCGCGACTCCAGTAAGCAACTGACCATTTAGCGTCGCGTGGCTCCGACGGGTTGGCGTTGCGGCCCTTCGCGGCTCCGCGGCCCTTTCCGGCTCGTTTCATCTTACACTTTGCACATTTATTCCTTCATTTACCAACGTAGAATACTTGTCATTTGGTCAATAACCGTCCATCATTTTATGTCTCAAACACTTTAATTACGCACCAATATCTCTTTCACTAATGAAATTTACGATACTTGAAACTACGAGTGCACGTGTGTGGAAACGACGTTTCCGACGTGCGGGGCCCCAATTATCCGAATTATAAATAATGGGATAAACTTAATTCCACATTAGTAAATTTTCAACAGCATGTGGTACCAAAAAGCATGATTAAGCTGGTTATGCTCATTGGGATGATGATTCGTAAGTGGGTGACTTATTTTGTGTTTTATTTATTTATCACAAATCATTAGAGGATGAAATCATCACATTCAACAAATTACAACTTTCAGAAGTGTGAAATGTAAATAGAAAATAGAAAAAGGTTTCAACTGTGAGCATCATCCTTCCTTGTGTTCCTCTTTTATAAATATTCTTTTTTTTTTCTAATATATGGTGCGTATAAATTGAATGCCAGACTGCCATTTTCTCCCAATTTTTTTGTGGTTTCATATTGTACAAGAGTTGGGATAGGAAGAAACTCAAAATTTGACTTGGATGCCTATAGGAATCATGGATGTGATCTCTAATTATATTTTTTCTGGCATTTCATGTTGATTGTATTGTTGATATGCATGACCGAATGATGACCCGCCATGAAATCAACCCTATCAAACTAGTTGCTATAGTTTTTGCTCATTGCTACATTCATAGCTTTGAGGAGCTAATGTACTCTCTATTACAAAAAGTCTTGGAAAGCACTATGCATCCATCTGAAAATGAAATAGGAAGCTATTTAACACAAAGTGAGACTTTTCCGGTGCAAATTCGAACCAGAGTCCAAGATGAGTATTGAACATAGAGTGGGAAACAAAAAAAAAGCAACTAGTATGCCACAATTTTAAAATTGAAAGAGAACATATTAACCTTGTAGACCATATGATGTAGGGCGGAGGAGAAAAAAGAAAAAAAGCTAACACATCTGTTAGCCAGGAGCTCCTGGTAGTTCCTCAGGCATTTTGACACACCCTAGTTGTTAAATTGCCTTCAGCACAAGTCATCTTTAGGATAGGTTGAAAGTTCCGTTTAATGACTTGGCTGGCATCAAATGTTTGAACATTGCTTCTTTTTGGATAACGGAAAACTGCCGCGCGGCTCAAAACTCCACGGTGGTTGATAAGTCAGTCCCTCTACCCTTTCCACTCAAATAACAAACTTTATTTCTGCAATAGAGTTGGAACTCACCGAAAACCTAGTTAAAACACTCCACAAAGAGTTGTGCTTGAAACAAAGAAATTCCTGCAATAATTAGATGCTATACCAGCAGAGAGGCACTTTTAACAACCCTCTACTTATTATGAGCCATAACATTCTAAGCACAGAGCTCTGTCTAAATAGAGCTATTTTCTTTAATCCAAATCATAAGGTTGGGAAGGTAGTGTTTAAAGTGAAAAGCACAAAAGAGCAACAAAACTCCTGGAACTTAGGGAGAACCCTCCAAAGCGAACTGTAAATTTATAGAGATGTAAAAAGACCTACTACTATATAAAAATGTAGTACATGTAGCATCAAAATTGCAATTAACATTACTAATATTTATTTAATATTGTATGTATTATATACAAGGTAAGGCTGGGTTCAAGCCGTGTAAACAGCCTCTTGTGCTACGTATAATAGACTCTTGTGGTCCGGCCCTTCCCCGGACCCCGCGCATAGCGGGATCTTAGTGTACCGGGCTACCCTTTTTACTGTATATATTATATAATATAATGATAATCTAAAAAAAGCAACTAAAATTGAACACCATTAAGATGTGATTAACAACAAAACCAACACTTTTAACGACAACATGGATTTTCAATTGACCAGCCATAAAAAGAACTGGTTGCAGCATTTGATTTCATAAGTTAATTACTTTATTACTGGAACTATAATTAGCTTCATTTGAGAGAGCATTTTTTTTATCAGTAACCAGTAAGCTTTTTTAGTATCCAAACAATCAGCCTATAAATCAAGAACTGCAGATAGAAAACAAAACAGAGAATAGATTTGTCGCTTTGTCTCTATCTATAGATCATGCACTAGGTTCTTCTATCTAGTCTCTACCAGTGTTATTAAAAGATCGCTTTGTCGCTTAAAGCGATGAAGCTATACAAATCAGGGGTTATTACTTCATGTATGAAGTCATGGATAGAAATGTGTGCTTAAAAGTTCAAATAATGACGTGCAAGTGATCCCAAGCAACATTCGATTCTTTGGGTCTAAATTTTCTGGAGTGGATAAATATCGATTATTGTTATATATTGGATACTGAATCAGTTATTTAGTTGCAAGTCGGCATAATTTTTTTTATGAACGAGAAATCCGTCTAGAGCCGACCCTTGGGGCCAAGCCTGTGAAACTCTAGTTGCAAGTCGATTATTATGGTACTAAATTCATACACATTTGGCGATTTTAAATGTGCCCTACTTTTTTTTTTTTTTGCTTCAAGCCCTTTGAACCTTGTCACTTTATTTTCTTAGCTGTATGATTAGTGGCTTAGCTGTTAGCTGGGTGGGAAGGGCCGGGGGCCGGCCGCCGTAGTCTGCCTTTTCGTTAACTGGATCCCCTATCTCTACTTTTGGTCAATATCACGAAGAATAAAGAGATACCGTCTATACCCAAATAAAAATTGGGCCAAGATGAAAAGAGAAATTCCGAAAGGTCAGTCTAAATACGAAATAACACCGCGGTATGTGTGAGTCAAGATTTTACTTAGTGATCCGAAGGAGCAATTTGAAACTTAGCACTTGTTTTCTTATTGATTCCCGGGGCGGTGACATTCTTGAATGAAGTATTTTTGCGCTTTTGGCTTTTAGAAACACTGGTCTCTACCATAAAAACTTATGCAACATCACAAGGCTGTTCCAACCAGAACATGACTCTGTTTTTTGCATTAAAGAGAAAGAACATAGCAGCATAAAGTAATACCGTAGTATCAAAAATATCCAGTGAAGCTATTATTCAAAGAAGGGGGAAAAGGGAATGGTACATACTAATCTAAACTAGATAACTAAAATTGATTATATTATTTTGGCATAATCTCTAGTCTCTAAGGAAATATTATGTAATGTGGAAAGTCTTATTCTTCCAGATGAGGATTTGAATACACGACGCAGTAAACATCTGAAGAAGATTAATTTTCGTCAAGGAAACTCACTCTCTTTAGCACAGTGAAGTTTTGCAAGAGAGTAATATGGCCCTATTCAAATCTCACAAGTCACAACTCCAGTATGCAGAGTAGACATCATTCCAATAGGTAGAGAATTAATAATGGCTTATTGATGGATAAAGCTTTTTTTTTTTTTTTTTTGTGATAAGTCTTATATTAATCTGGTACCAAGCTGGTACATAGGCAAAGTACAAGGAGAACTACATAACTATCATTGGTCACACTATATATTACCCCCTAAGAAATACAAACAAAAAAAAAAAAAAACAGGTATACTAAGTTTTCGCTATGCGCGGGGTTCGGAGAAGGGTGTGCCTTAGCCATTGTGCACTAAGTCAATCAACTGTTTTTAGCTCTAGAGTTTATGGCACCTTCCAGCTTAATCTAAAAGCTCTTTGAATGTATAGATCTAGTTATGCAATTTCAAGAGAATTATTCATATGCTCACCCAAGGTGTGACTTAACCATGGATGCAGTAGGAACAAAGACTATTGAATTCTAGTATAGGCAAACGAAGTTTAGATGATTTCTTCCATGAATCTAAATCTTAATGAACAGAGTTACCCGAGGTACAATATCTGATGGAGTTATCAAGCTGTATGCAAGCTTGGCAGCATACTACCATTACAATAAAAGAATAAAAATAAGAGACAATTCATTGATTTACTAAGCTTTGGCGAAATTTAAGCAAACTCTATGTCCTTTTCCACACAATCCTCCTCTACCTACTTCACTCGAAATCCTAGAATAAAAATAAAATTCAGGAAATGACTAGAACTTTCTACATGAAGCAAATGTGACACCTGTAAGATTCACTTGCTGATGGATTACAATGCCCCAAATCTCATGCATTCAATTAAGAATAGTAACACCCAGTGGAGGATCCATAATTTTAAAAGGGTGCATACACCATTATTTTTAAAGGCACTTTAGAAATTATAAAAGAAAAAACACTATAGTGCAACAAGTTGGGTTTGATCCCTCAACTTTAAGAAATTGAACCCAGTGCACCACCCAATCTACTTTGACCATAGTTTTTTCAGTTAATATTAAATATATTTTAAAAACTATACACATAATATACCAAGTTTAGTCGGGTGATCATGTGAAACTATTTTTTATACATAAATTGGCTCCTTGTAACACAAGACTTGTCTATTTTAGGCAATCAAAACAGATTGATCAAAAATAGAAATGCATCTAGCTAAAGTAATTCACAGATTTAGCTAATCTGTGATTTAACAATAATTTTCTTACTCATTCAAAGCAACAGAAGGAATTCGATTACTCATCAAAGGCAATAAATAACATAGTTGAAAGTGAATGAACAATCAATCAATCACCTCCATCCATAGACTACTTTGGTATACCTCTTTTTAATCCAACGAAAACTCTTCTTAATTGATCCCTTAACCTTTCCTTCAACACTGTAAACCTTATAGCTAGCTACTCTCTTCTTCCTCTGCAATTCCGGGTCATTGAAGCTCCAGCTTTTAGAAACCGACCCGTTACTTGACTTGCCTTTCTTCTCCGACAACTCCATCTGGGTGTTATTTGAGGATGATGATGCACTATAACATCGTAGATCTCGAAACCCATTTGGTTCGCTGTTAGGACCATAGCTGTAGGTTTCGACTTGTCTTCTTGAATCGTTATATGACTTAGATCTCAACTCATCCATTCCAAGTAGTGAATTTGGGGATTATTGATTCTGGTTCATGTTATTCAGCTGTGGGTTGTGTTGTGTCGGTGTGCAAGTTGGAATTGCATGTTGTGTCTAATGTGCTACTTGCAATAAAGGCGTAGCAGGTGACTCTTGTAATAATAAATCAAACACTTACTGGGTTATGTAATTGCTACAACAACATAATCAATAAAATCCAACAACGTGAATCTGTAGAGGGTAGAGTGTACACACACATTATCTCTACCTTGTTACCGGGAGATTCTCGGCTCAAGACAGAATATAAGCACACGCAAAGCAAATGCAAAAGCACAGCCAGATCAAAGCAAGAGAAACAGAAATGTAAGATGTAACTAGCGCAGATAAATAAGCTAAACAAAGTTGTCGCCCCGAATTCTGTCTTCTGCGATTCTATCGGCTGATCGAATCGGTAGACACATTGATTCCTTAACTCAAGTGATTCGTGCGGGAAACAAAATCTAATTTTCAGCAATGGATTTTCCAACTACTCCAGAAAGCGTTAGGACGGTGATATTAGTAAACTAAGAGGTAAAAAACATGAATATAACTGAGTACAATAAAGGATAAAGTAAAGATAGATAAAATTTGATTTGTTTGATTGATTGTTTCCGTAATATGTACAAAGAATGAGTATTTATAGTACAAAAAAACTGTACAAAATGTGCCCCCATGTCAGCCATAATTAAACCACTAAGTCTAATGGCCGACCATGAGGGAGGTGGTGCGGATTTCCTCGCCATCTACTCCTCTTGCTCGGATAATGACCCTTCCATTTAGCTATCGTTAGCCGTTATAACTTTTGGGGGTCTGGAAACTCTTTTGACTTGGTCATTGAAGCGTCTGCATCTGAGTGGGTCCTGATCGTACCTCTAACCAACGACTTCGGCTAAGATGCCTTAGTAGCCGACGAAGTTCTTTGTCGTCGAGGGCTAGGAGTAAATTCGGCTAAACACTTAAATTATTTTTTAGTGTTAATAATTTCCCCCTACATTAACTCGAGTGTGACTGTTGAGTTAATGTATTTGAAAGTAGTCGTCGCTTCAGTTTGACAGTCTCGCATGTCACTTCAATCGTCTAATCTCCAGTGCATGCAATGATGAGTTCTTCTGAATTGGGGTTTTCCTTCAACCGAGGCGTCTTTATAACCACAAATCGATCCCAATGTATTATAACCGTGCGTTCGAAGAGTTATCTCCAATTCCTATCGCGCATCAAAATCTGTTGAAGGAGAGATCTCTTTTCTAAGAAATTTTCCACTCGCTCTTAAGATCATCTCCAATTTCTTTCCATCTGCAAAAAGAAAAAATTATAATCTCGATCCTTTTCTTATTTGGATACCATGATTTCTTCTTCCTCTTCTTAGAAGGTATACGTGACCACTTTAGCCGAAAAATACCTAACCGATGCCCTGGTCCTTATTTATATACAGTTTGTTCTGGCTCCATATGATAGGTCGGAACAAAGCGACATTCTTTTATCTCAACACCTCATTCCGGTGACATATGATCTTCCCCTCACCTGCGACTGGTTTACTACCAACCGTTGTTCGGCTAACCTTCGCACCTGGCCGACCAAGGTAGCCAACTATTCTGCTTGGGTGGATCGGGTCGGCCAAAAGAGCTGAGTGGAAGCGTATGGGTTTTTACGATGCCATTACACTATCGGGGTCTGATATCTCCTGTAATATCGGCCTCATATATGCATTTCTTGGTTATTGGTCGACTACCGCCAATGCATTTGTCTTTTCCTGAGGGATGATGACTCCCACCCTTCTCGATGTAACGACAATACTCGGCCTTCCGATACTAGGAGCCCAAGCGCCCACCCTGAGTGAAATTAGATTTCCCAATTTGGGAATTGTTGTTTCAAAAATTTCCTCCAGCTTTGGTACTTTATCGCCGCGAACTGCCGAAGTACGCCTCTTCCAGTCAATGATGCTGAGCACCATGCTTTTCTACTTTACTGGTTTAGGCGTTACTTCATCTGTACATGCTCTTGTGCAATTGTCAATGAGCTGGAGATTTATGTGGCTCAGGCCACTTTAGGGGAAGAAGTTAGTTGGGCATCCCTCTTCCTAGCTTATCAGTATATGGCTTTGGACGATGTTCAAGACAAGTTGAGGCACTCTCGAAATCTGGATACTTTGGTCGGTCCTCTATGGTTTCTTCAGTTGTGGATCACTTTGTATTTTCTCAAAGTTCATCCCTGCTGATTTTGATGGCAGTTGTTTTCCATTAGATATGACGATGTTATCCGACACTCTTCGGGGAATACCTTTTTACCCCAGGATATTTTCATTGTGGTATACGCCATTCATAGTCTATCTCGAGACCATTACGAAGTTTGGCAATCGGTCCTCGAAAAATAGGCCACTCCCGATTGGGTTAATCAGATAGCCGACTATGACCTTACCTTCACTCAGCGGTCGGCCATAAATCGGGTGTGGGGTCGTATCCTTACAGCTAGGGACCTTTTATGAGGCTTAAAGCACAACTCTAAGCATAACAAGCTGACCACGGAGCCTTACCAACCCAACTTTGCTGCACAACAATTTGGCCTGACTTAGCATATTCCATGGCCTCATCGCAGTGTGGTTCACTCGACCCACCATTGTTTTCTAAATGCCAAGTAAGCGGAGGAGGTAGTTGCTCACAACCTGGATAAGCTTGCCCTGTTCCTGTGGCAGTCATTCTCCCCAAGGGCCGACACCACTGTTGCTTTTGTTGACTGGTGGAGGGCAGTCAAATAAAGGTTCTTACAATCCTCTTTGGAAGTCTATTGTGATCGGTTGATCCAGGCGAAGCAGAGTGGTCGACTGACCCAGCAGACGCTCAGCCAAGGACAAAAGAAACCCCCTTCAAATGTGGTTTCGATCAATTCGGCTAGGCCTACTACCTCTTGGTCTTCCGTCAAGTCGCGACAACCGAAGAGAAAAGGTGAATTGTTTTCTTCATAAATGTTAGCCATAATTTCTTATGTATTACAGGCTAACAATTTTCATTAACTTCATTCCTCTCAGGGTTTGTTGATTTTGAGGGATCTCCGTTGACTAGGTTCTGTTTCAAAGCAACTCAGGCTAGGCGGATGGGTTGTTATTCGTGGACGTAGGGAAGAAAGACCTCGCGGGATTGAAGTCCATGTTTTTGAAGAGGAAGATGGTGAGGTATATTCCTTATCTGCCTTGACTACCTCTGTATCGACTAAATATTCTTACTCATATTTTCTTTGTTTTGTCTTTCAGAAGCCGCTGCTACTAAGGAGCACTAGGCGGTGGATAGTACATGATACCTCTCTCCGTGTTGAATGGACATCCTCTTCGGCTCGTACTTCCAAACACCTGCATAATTACCCATCGGCTAGCCTCGATGCTAGAGTTCCTTCAGTTGAGGCAGCCGACGAGGTAGTCGTAGAGATATATCATTTTCTTCCCAGTCTTGTTGTCGATTGTCTCTAGACTCTTACATCTCGTTCTGAAATTATTCTTTCCTATGTAGGAGACGGCTAGGGAAAGCCCATCGGCTAGAGCTGACCCAATCGATGACCTAGAGACGTCGACCGAAGTCATACCTGAGGAGGTACTTTTGCAGTATTTTGGCTTAACCTGCACCCCCTTCGCCGATTAGTATTCATGAAGAGCGAGTTGAATAATTTATACCGATGTCATTCCCACTAGCTTGGAGGAACTCCATTTATTGAAGACCTGTATATTTCGATTGTCAAAGGATGCGAAGGGCTTTCCAGCTCTGGCGACCGCTTATAATGAAATAGCTTTGGCCTTGAATTACCTGTTTGCTTCACATAAGGCGGCCAAAGATATCCGTGATGCAGCAGCCGCAACTCTACAACATTTAGAATCTCTTCGGCAACAAAAGAATCAGGTTCACATTACTTTTTCCCAAGTAAATAAGGAGAGGCAGTGAAGTGTCGATCAGAGGCGCGATTTGCAGGGGCGGCGATCCCAATTGCAGGCAGAGTTAGAGAGAATCCATGTAGAAATAAGGACAATAACCCCTACAATAAATACCTTAGACTCCACTATCAAAACTCATGATTCATCTCGCTCCACTTTGTTTCGACAAGGCTGCAATCTGGATGTGAGATAGGGAAGCTTGGCAGCCAACATGTTATTTGGAGTCATACTTGAGGATGGGTAATGATCGGCTGACCTAGTTGGAAAACGAATGTGTTGAATGGAGGGCCAAACTTGCTTATGTAAAGTCGTTATTCCATGTCGATCCTTCCAAAGCGCATCACTCTTTGGCTACGACAACTCCTTTGTCAATTGATCCTACCGTCCAAGTGCCAGATAATCTTCCTACAATATTGCAAGATGCATCGGCCCGATCGGAACAACAACCAGAAAATACTCCAGCAGTCGTACGCATATTTTTAACGGGATCCAATCACCTGGTGTGGCTGAGATTTCGACAGCTGATGATGTAGTTCAGTCTTAGATGAGTTCAAGGCCGACCAATTCAGCTTTTATTTATGTCGACCCCATATCAAAGGGTCTTTTTTTGTGACCGGGCAGCCGGTATGTGGCTATTGCTTGCCCGTGCATTTCCCAAATCGAAGTGAAATTAACTTCTTTTATGACCAACAATCGGTCTGTGGCTGTCGATTACTTATGCATGCTCAAAGAGTGATGTGTATTGTTTCTTCAAATATGCCCACCCTTTTATCTTTCTTTTCCATGCATAGTTATCGCTTGATTCATATTTCCGGCAACCCGTGGGTTCGCTACGAAGGGTCCTTCCCAATTTGGTGATCATTCACCGAATTTATGATCCTAATCGGCAAAACAGTTTTCCAAACTAAGTCTTTTTCAACAAACCTCTTAGGCTTGACATGTTTGTTGTATGCTTTAGCCATTTTACGTTTACCGACTTTGAATCTTTCTATAGTTATCAGTCGATTTTAATCTAACTGACTCAACTCCATTAGCATGGCCTTCATATATTCTTCCAAAATTAGAAGTTTTGGTTTGCCCATCCTTAATGATATTTACTCCCGAGGACAACACTGCATCTTGGCCATAGATTTAGCCGACAGGCTGTCGTCCCCGTATCTGTAGTTTTAGAGTTTTCTAATAGCCCATTTCATTTAAGACATGTCTTTGTAAAATGAGTTTATTCAAACCTTGAACAAAATGTACATAACATGGGATGTTGAATAACACTCGACTTTCGTACAGACGTAAAAAAGATAAACAAAGCTAGGTGTAAAATTTCTATCGGCAACTCAAAATATTGTTGGCCGCCAGATCTGGCTTTCTGTCGTGGTTCTCCATCTGTGACGCCTCGGCTAGCCTCAGAACTTTAGGGCGGTCAGCCGATGCTACATGTCACGTATGATTTGGGTTTCCTCAATCATTTAAATCCTCCAGGGTAAGTCGTGGTTCAGCTAATTATTTTATTTCAAACCCTCGAGAGGTAAGATTACAGGATTCCCAAGACCTTTCATCATACTGCTCTGTGATGTCTATGAGAGCCACATAGTACATTTTGAACCCCTGGTTGGAACGAGTTATCATCCGATGGGACGATTTCAATCTTGTATCCTTCCCAAAAAATGAGCTTCTGATGCAGGAAGAAGGCATCGGCTAGTGTGAATCTAGTCTTTGCCCATCAGAATGGTGTAGGACGGCCTGTCATCTATCACAAAGAAGGCGGACCTGACCGTCTTGGGACCCACAATGATTTTTGCCACTAGAATCTTCAATGTTTCAGAGGCCTCTCCCATAAAGCTAGTCATTTTCATGTTAGTTGGGATGAGATCCTCCTTTATTTTGTTGAGATCCTTCAAAGTAAGCAGCGACATCACATTCAGCACAACCGCATTGTCAACAAACACTCAGCTAATGGCTTTGTCGTTGATGTAAGCCTTCACATAGATGGGCTTGAGGTGTTTAACCATATCTTTAGTAGGCATGCCAAATACGGAACTTAAAGTGTCCCTAGCTGAGGTATCAGCCATTGTTGCCCATTCTGCGTCTTTCATGCAAACATCACCTTTCAAGCTATCCAACATGGAGCGGCTGGCCCAGAACTCACATAGGATTAGGCTGACTATTTCAATGTATGCATACATCTCTTCAATCAGGTCTTGGCTAAATAATCAAGGATGGAGTCTCCCACCTCGTTGAATTTGGTTGAAGAGAAGTCGATACCTTCTATCTCCTAGAGACACATGGAGATCGACTGGGATCCTCTGACTGAGTCCTCTGCACGATTTGTGGGATTGCCTCGGTTAGAAGTCCATTAGAGGCCTCGTTCCCTTGCTGGGCTTCCTCCATAGGGTTTTCGGAAAGTTGTTCATCCAATTTTGGTTGACCCGACATCTCACCTTCAAGTGTAATTGCCCCTGAAACAATTAAGTTGAATGCCTGCTCGATAGCTTTGACTACGGTAGACTCATTAATCTCTTAATTTTTTGTTGCCTTGGTGTTAGAAATTAGATGCAATGTTTGTTACATCTTACGCAAGGCCTTGATACGTTGCATCCTTCTTTTTTGGGTTCTGGATGCGACTCTCAGTGGTGCCTCTTCTTTCCAGGAGTCTAATTAATGGATGACTTCCCTTCCTCAGTGTTGGCGGCTGGTTTAACCATTTTTTGGGGTCTCGTCTGATCCTCATTTCTTGATATGATACGTAAGGATGAGACACCCTCATTTACGTTAAACTTGACCACCCTCTGTTTGGTTTTAGGGAGTGGTTCTTCATCTATTCGAGCCATGTTCGGTTGCCAGTTGATTGTCATTCGTACTTGCCCCCAAGCCTACGTCTGGCATCAATAGGGACCCTTCTGAACCTCATGTTTTTCTCCTAAAGTTCTCGCTCGAAGTCTCTCACGTTTCTAGGGTGGTCATGAAAATTGATCCTAGTCGGCTGCCTAACTAGTTGAATACGAAAGTCCTTGTAACATTCTCATCTTCGGCAGGTTTCTTAGAGACTCATACCTTTTTCATCAGTTGTTTCCCTTTAGTGTCCGCGAATTCATTGAGTTTAGCAAAAGACACCATAGATATTGGTTCCGCTGGAAAGGGGTTGGTATCAATAGACATGCCCTTGTCGGCTAGCTTGAACCTCCCCTCCCTGATGCCATTTTGGATCGCCTTCCTGAAGACCACGCAGTTAGAAGTAGAGTGACTATATGAATTATGTCACTTGTAGTACTTCTTGTCTTTGAGTTCCTCAGCAGGCGGGATCCTGTGGCCATCGAGCAACTGAATCTGCTTATCTCTGAGCAGATAATCAAATATTTGATCTGCCTTTGTGATATCAAACAAGTAACCGGCCCTGTCATCGACTTAACTTGTTTCATTGCTTTTTACAACTTCAAGGTTGGGCAAGAGTAGACCTTACCCCTAACAATCTCTGCCACAATAGCGTTTGACATGCAATTGGCTGACTTTGAGTCGGACTCATATGCTTCAATGATGGATACCAAGTGGGAGCCTCAATTTCGGTTGGCTCTTCAACGCTCCTTCTCCTATACATACTTCTCTATTTGGCTAGCCTTTTTGGCTAACTGGCTTAGGTCAGAGCAAGATTGTCCCACTAACTTCTCCTTTAACTGAGGGTGCATGTTATTGATTATCATGTGGGCATACTCAGATTCGGGAAAGTGTATGGTGCATTTCCCAACCTTCTTTCTGAACCTCTCGATAAAATCGGCAACTGATTCATCGATCTGTTGCTTGAGATTCGTTAGATCAGTCACGGTAATCTGAGGTTAGGGCCAATAGAACCTATCATGGAGCAACCCTCTATGTCAGCCCAGCTTTGCATGGAATCAGGAGCCAAAGAGGAGTACCATGTGAAAGTTGTTCCTGTTAGAGAGATAGAGAGAGAATAGCTACAAATTGTGGTACTCATTCTGGCTAACTCCACCGCATTGGGTAGTAAATCTACCGATGTGCTCGATAGTGGATTTGTCGTCATCGCCAGAAAAACAGTAAATTCTGGTATTTTGAAGCCTCTCAGCAAATGTGTTATCCGATCTACCCAATAGGGGTAGGGCTTCTTATAGACAGGCATGTCAAAGGGTTTTAGTTGGATGCTGATACCTCCGCATGGTATTAGCAATAATCTCTGGGTTCATCAGTTGCTACGTCTCCTGCCTATTCTCAACTGGATTCGGTTGGTAGGCATTTTGCACTGGCGGCCTCTAGTATGTACCTTGTTGGATAGGATTTTAAAGGTTGTAGGTGATATGATGTACATTACCAATAGGTGGGATCATACCCCATTGATTTTGTTGGGAATGTCCACTAAAACCTGCAACATGAGCTCTTGGAATGGCTGACGGAGCCTAAGGATAAGGTGGAAGAGTGTTCCATAGCTGCTCTCCTCGGGTGTCGGGCTTTCTTAGAAAGTTTACGCCTCTTGAAAGGTATGGATTGGGTACCGAAAATGACTGCTGGAATGGTAACCCATTGTAAACAACGTCACCAGATAGCCGAGCTAAGTCATAGTCAGGGGTCATCGGCTGCCAATTCGGTTGACCAACATTATTTGCCTGCATCGCAGGGTCGTTCGTGAAAACGTACGGCATAACGGGCAGCAATCCAAAGTGAGCCTAAACTTGTCTCCGGGTCGTATTGATCTGCGGATATTGCAGACTCGCTTGGTCAGGTGTCAAACTCTGCCCCCCAAGATTCGGCGGTGACCATACACTATGCTGGTTCCAGACGATTGGGCTTGTGTTCCTAGGTGTGTTATCGACTGCACCTGAGTAAGCATTGGTTTATGCACATGCGGCTGAGGAATAACACTGGGAGTCACGATCTCATGCTGCACAGCACCTCTCGTCAGAGGGATGACAGAACTGGTCGAACATTCTCCTGACTGCATTCGGTTGGTTTTCATCTCCCTCACTTATTGAACCTCATAATGTACCATTGGCTTCACAATATCAGCCAATTATTTAGAAACTTGGCACATAATGTTGTGGATCCCCAAGTCAATTTGTTGTCTAATGAAAGACGTGGTCATTATGGTTGGACCTTCAAATTGACCAGAGTCTTCCACCGCTTGGGTTGATGGAAGAAGTGGAGGGGTATCAATCGATGTAGGCATACCCGAGGAGGATGTTGGTTCGTTTTTAGGTTCATTTTCTTACCGGACCTTAGACGCATACGCCAAGAATGATCCTGACCTGGATAATCAAACTTCGCTATTAATTCACCTATGGTCCCACTGGGCGTGCCAAATTTGTTCTCGCCTCGAATCGGGAGACAAATTGATTCCTTAACTCAAGTGATTTGGGCTAAAACGGTACTCTAATTTCCAGCAGTGGGTTCCCCAACTACTCCAGAAAGCATTAGGACGATGGTATTAGTAAACTAAGAGGTAAGAAACATGAATACAATTGAGTACAGTAAATGATAAAGTAAAGGATTTTAGTAAAGGATAAAGTAAAGATAGATAAAATTTGATTTGTTTGATTGATTGTCTCTGTAATATGTACAAAGAATGAATATTTATAGTACAAAAAAGAAGAAGAAACTGTACAAAACGTGCCCCACATGTCAGCCATAATTAACCCACTAAGTCCAATGGCCGACCATGAGGGAGGTGGTGCGGATTTTCTCGCCATCTACTCCTCTTGCTCAGATAATGGCCCTTCCATTTAGCTGTTGTTGGCCGTTACAACTTTTGGGGGTCTGGAAACTCTTTTGACTTGGTCGTTAAGGCGTCTGCATCTGAATGGGTCCCGATCGTACCTCTAATCAACAACTTCGGCTAAGATGCATTAGTAGCCGATGAAGTTCTTTGTCGTCGAGGGCTAATAGTAAATTCGGCTCCTGAATAGTTCGACTGTCAGTGAATTCGGCTAAACACTTGAATTATTTTTTAGTGTTAACAAAAGTACACTAAATGACACTTAGCAGCAGGAATGAAACTACATGGTACTATAATGGAATACTACGTCTACCAGTATGATAGGCTAAGTGGGCCTCCAATAATAGCACTACAACTACCAGTTTGCAAGCGTGACTGCGTGAGTATGACTACGCTCGACTACCTACTACCCGTCTACCCTAATCTGTGTCATCCACAATCTTCTATCTAAGGTCATATCCTCAGTAAGTTTCATCTGCGTCATATTCCATCTAATCACCTCTCCTCGATACTTTTTTGGTCTACCTCTGCCCCTCATGAACTCGTTCATAGCCAACCTCTCACACTGGAGCATCTGTGTCTCTCCTCTACATATGCCCAAACCATCTTATCCTTGCTTCTCGCATCTTATCCTCCACCGAGGCCACTTCCACTCTGTCCTGGATATCATCATTTCTAATCATATCCCTCTTTGTATGCCCGTACATCCATCTCATCATCTTCATTTCCGCAACTTTCATCTTTTGAATATGCGAAGTCTTAACTGGCCAACACTCCGTCACATACAACATTGTCGGTATAACCACCGCCCTATAGAACTTGCCTTTGAGTTTTTGTGGCACTCTTTTGTCGCATAAGACTCCAGATGCGAGCCTTCATTTCATCCACTCTGTCCCAATACGGTGTGTGATATCGTCATCGATCTCTCCATCCCCTTGGATAATAGGCCCGAAGTACTTGAAGTTTTATTTCGTTGGAATGACCTGAGTCCCAAACCTCACTTCCACACCTGTCTCAAGGTCCCTCCCGTTACTGAACTTGCACTCCAAGTATACGGTATTGGTCCTACTCAGCCTGAACCTTCTATGTTCCAGAGTTTTTCCAAACCTCTAGCTTAGCATTCACTCCACTGCGAGTCTCATCAATCAAAACTATGTCGTCTGTGAATAACATACACCATGGCACATCCCCTTGGATTTATCGCGTCAATACATCCATCACCAGGGCAAATAAGAAAGGGCTGACCCCTGGTGCAACTTCATCGTCACTGAAAAGTCCTCTGAGTCTCCTCCTATTGTCTGTACCCTGGTCTTGGCTCCATCATGTACATCTCTAATCTCCAAACATCTCCATATAACCTCCCTAGGAACATTGTCGTATGCCTTCTCGAGGTCAATGTAAACCATATGTAAGTCTCTCTTCTTCTCCCTATACTGCTCCACCAACCTCCTAATAAGATGGATGACTTATGTGGTCAAACTCCCTGGCATGAAACCAAATTGGTTCTTGGAAATAGATGCGTCTTTTCTCACCCTCATTTCCACGATCTTTTCCCACACTTTCATTGTGTGGCTTAACAGCTTGATACCCCTATAGTTGTTTCAACTCTAGATATCACCTTTGTTCTTGTACAAAGGGATCATTGTACTCCACCTCCATTCTTCGGGGATTCTCACCATCTTAAAAATGACGTTAAACAACTCAGTCAACCACTCCAAACCTGCTCTGCTTGCATTTTTCCAAAATTCCACTGGAATCTCATCAGACCTGGTCACTCGTCCCCTTCACATCCTGCGGACAACACCCTTAACCTCCTCAACCTTAATGCTTCTACAATACCCAAAATCCCGGAACCTACCAGATTGCTCCAGATCTCCCAGCACAATGTCTCTATCTCCTTTTTCGTTCAAGAGTTTATGGAAGTAAGATTGTCACATCCGCTTAATATGCGCGTCCTCCACAATTATTTTATCGTCCTCATCCTTGATGCACCTCACGTGATCCAAGTCACAGACCCTCCTCTCCCTCGTCTTGTCTAGTCTGTACAACTTCCTATTCCTGTCTTTCTCCTATAATTCCACATACAGTCGTTCGAAAGCCGTCGTTTTCGCCGTCGTAACCGCAAGTTTTGTCTCCTTCCTCGCCATGTTATACAGATCTCTATTCGTCCACTTCTCCACCTCATCGTTGCTTTCCACCAATTTCGCATACGCCGCTTTCTTCGCTTCTACCTTCTCTTGAACTCTATCATTCCACCATCAGTCCCCTCGATGCCCACCCCGGCTACCCCTCAAGATCCCAAGCACTTCTATAGTTAGCTCTCGAATGCAACTAGTCGTCCTTTCCCACATACCAATCGCATCCCCACTACTCGCCCAAGCCCCTTTGATCCCCATCATAAAACAAATTCATTCCGTAGAAACAGTTGGAAGACGTTTTCTTTGAGAAGGATTTTTTCTTTTTTTGGAGAAGGGAAGACATTACGTTACTTTTGGAGTATGTTACTCTAGTTATTATTTTATTGGTAGCATTATCAAGTCATCCGATTCTCACCTACTTGCACATTCGACGTGAATTGTTTGGGTCGATCAAGGGTCCGATAAGAGGTGAGATTGGTCCAAGTATGTCACACCTCATACAAGTCTAGACAAAACTACAAACTACTTCTTTCTATAGTATTTTTACAACGGAAAACCCCAGTACAGTTTCACTAGTAGAGTAATAATTACAGCAAATTTGAGTTTCGTCAACAATGAGTATATATTTAATATAAAATTTGAACAACTCCAATAGATATTTATTCTATGTTTAGATGAGCAGCCGATAACCTTAAATATGTTAAACTCGTTGAGAAACATTTTGGAACACGTTGAATAAAACAGCTAGTAAAATTGCTATTGGAGCTCAACTGGTTTCAGAATTTTGCATTAATACCTCTAAAAGTGAATGTACCAAGTCGATCTTATTTCAAATCCTACTTCGCTTGTCCAGAAAAATGATTCAACCATAATTTTCTAGAGCTTTTACGGAAGGGGACATCTAAATTCACCGGGGGGTGTTGTTGTCCCCGTCAATCAATTCCCAAAGAGTTGTCAATTGACTTTTGCTTTGCATGCTGAGGCAACGTCTTTCTCTTTCTTCTTCTTTTCATTGTTTTGTCTTTTTCTAATTTTTTCTTTTGTGTTCTTATTTTTTTAGTGTAAAAATAAAAATTATAAATAGAATGTTATTGTATTAATTAAATTTTCTGAAAGAGATATTGTATTAAATATTTTTAATTAAATTAATATATTTAAAAAATAATTTAGCATTTTATATTCTTTTTATTATTGGACTATGTTTCAGCTCTAATAAAATACAAATTTTCCCTTCGACCAACAAAAATTGAATTTAAAATTTGAAAATTGAAAAATTAAATTACCGTCATTTTCAAAAATTTCTCCACTAAAAAAATTGAATTTGAATTACCGCCATTTTCAAATTAAAGTTATCAAATCTTATTAAATTTAACGTTTCAAACTAAAAAAATAATAATGGTTTAAACTAACATTTTAAATTTAACTTGGCATAAAATTTAAAAAAGTAAAGATTTTTTTAAAATTATATTGTATTAAATTAAATATATAAAAAAATTATCAAAATATTTTTAATATGTCAAATTGAAGAGTGTTGATGTTGATATCCAAATGATTAACGACTAAAAACAAAAAGGGTGTTGATGTTGACATCAAAACCAGGGTGCAGTTAACATGCCCCTTAAGTAAAAGTATGCCCTTAATCTACAAGTCTAGGAAAAGATAGAATTGATGATCAACATTAGCTTCTAGGGGAAACAGACTAAATCCTTAGGTGACAAGAACTTTTATAAAAAGATTTTACAATCTCAAAATTAAAATCATAGAACTTCGCCTTCAACCAGACACCATTACATAAAAAAGGACATATATTATTAAATCTAATAGAATTATGTCATGTTCACTGTCTAATCAATTTTGATAAGCTCCATATCAGGCTACTTCAAAAGTTCAAATGCCTTTCACAGCTGCGCAATACCCAAGTAGAGTACCATCAAATCGCTCATCAATTGAGAGACATCGGTCTTAACAAAAGTATGATTTCCGCTTCCTCCAAGATTTTGTTTCACAGCAATCTAAATAAGCGTTTTTTTTAGCACAATCAGCTTTGTTTATCTGTTACACCCAATTATTTACATTTCATGCTAGCGTCACAGCCAGCTTCAAGCAGAACAGATTAATGAAATATTAGAGGCGAGAAGTGATTACTATAACAAGAGCAGGTACCTCAATATAGTATTTTACATTTCTCTGACATGGAGAAAACAATTAATGTTAGACATCACCATCACGTGTCGTGCCCTGGTGTCTTGCATTCAGAACAGATAATTTCACGTCATTTGAACATCATTTGGAGTGATGAAGGAAATGGCAGGAATGCCTTGCCAGAAACACATCATCAGCAACGTTGTTGCTAGTGGATGACCACTGTCCTCTAAGAAACAGTAGCATAGAGATTTGAATCCAAAACTTAAATACTCAACCCCAAAACAAATCATCTTCGGGATGAAGCTTAACATGCACTGCTTTTTCTATTCATCATGTCGTGGTAATACAGGAGCACACACATAGGCTGACCAAGAATGCAGAAAAAGCACCAGAACATCATATTCCCCACCTAGACAGATTATAAACCTAATATCAATCTCGCTTGCAATTGTTTTAAATGAATTTAGAAGAGAAAAAGGAACCGGCTGAGTGGTATGGAAATATAACTGCACCCAAAAACATACCATCGAGCTTTGGAACTTATTTTGTAAGAAGTTTGTAAGAATGACCAAAGGAATCTGATCAGAGAAACACGGCCATAATTCAGTCTTCAGCATGGACAAAGAAGATAATAGTCCTTCCTTCATATATTTCTGTTTTAATAGCAGTGTTCTTTGGAAACATGAATAACAATGAGATTTAAGTTCTATGCACCTGATGAAAATGACTACTAACCTACTATAATAAGTTAAAATACACTGATAGTGTAAAAATGTGTAGCCAGGGTATACGACTTAAGTCCAAAAACAAATATGTTAAATGCCACTACCTGGAACATAATTCCAATGAACGCCCACCACTTGAAAAGGCGACAAGGAACAGCAATACACAGCTGCAGATAGGCAGGAATATGTCATCTCCAAACCAGTAGTTGTAAGTTGCAAGTACCGGGTTTCGTTATAAACTATGAAAGAGGGCGGAAATAACGTACCTCGTGGAAAACAGCAGATACAAGGAAAGCAATCAGTATTGCGACCCCCTGCACCAAGTGTTGTGGATATTAAACTTGTCAAAATGGAAAATGCAAAATCATTTGAAGCAACAGGTTGCCGTTTTATCCTATTTACAGACTCACCAATCAATGAGATCTGACGGGAAAAACTTTTGCATAAAATATACTGTTGTATTACAACAACATACCCAGTGTAATCCCATAAGTGGGGTAGGATGTACACAAACCACCCCTACCTTTGTGGGGTAGAGAGCTTTTTCCGATAGACCCTCGGCTCAAAAGAAGTGTAAAATATACTGCTGAATTGTCAACTAAAAAGGTACTTTATGAAGGTTGAATATCAGGGGCACAATTTATTTTTCGTTTCAGCGTAAAGATGTAAACTTAAGGTTTTAAACCCATCTTCACTGGAAATATTTGTGCTCGAAAATTGGCCTGGGATAAAAGGTGAAAGTGCTGCCATAAATTTTCTAAAAAATGCATTTTGAATTGAGAACATAGATTGCCACGTAAGTGGAAGTGAGGTAATTCCTTCTACCTTGGCAAGATACAATGAAACTAAAAGTAGAAGAAATAGCAGAAATCAATGTCGAGAGACTAACACAAGAAAAGTACGATATATACTCGAAAAAACAAAAAAAAACAAATTAGTGAGAGACTAAGAAGGCACCTTCGGAATTCCGTTCCTTAAGCATGGGAAATAAATGTGACGAACCATCCACTTATGAACAGGCTGCAATAATCACAAGATACATGGTTACTAATGTTACGGGAAGGAAAAATGCTCAGCAGAGATGGAAGCTTAATTGCATGTGCTTGTACTAAGGGTTCTTTTATATGGGAAAATTGATCTGGGGAAGTGGGACCCAATAAAGGCCTTTGTTTAACGTAGTCTCATGCAATCTGTTAGGCTGTTGTTAGGTGGAGAGAAAATGCTCCCGTTCTAACTTAAAGGACAATCTCTATGCAGTTTCATATAAGAGGGGAAAAACAGAACAAAACCTATACTTTGGAAAATGTTTGAGTTAAAACTCAATTATTGACCAACTGCATTAGATTTGTATAAAGGGAGAAACTAAACTATTAATTCGAAGTGCATTAAGCTCACTTTAGTAGTAACCTAAAATAAACAAACTTTAACCTGAAATCTTTTCTTGTTCTCCAATACAATTAGGTACTTATTATGATAAAATTGGAGGACGAAATTAAATAAAAAGTGAACTTTTTTATGACATAGTTACTTTAAGTGGACCTAATAATACAAGGAGAAATAAGTCTATTGAAACATTAAATTAAAGGGAATGTCAAAGTAAACATACTTTAATCACCTAGTGTTTTTGCCTCTAGTAAGATTTGAACCTGAGAACACAGGGCTCTCAACCCACTTCATTAACCACTAGGCCATACCCTTGGGCGTGATATCTATTAGATATTTGTCCAGCCTTATTATTCTGAAAGCTTGCAGTATTTCTAAATTAAAATGATCTGTTTCACAGAAAAAACCCGAAGTCTTAAATTACAACCTTCAATTAATAGTTAATTGTCATTCCTGTCAGTTTAATATAGTTACTACTTACTAGATACATTTACTTACTATAATATATTTATAACAATATCTTAACAGTTACTTTGGCTAATGGAAAAGATTATTAAGCACGAGCAAGAAGTGTACTTCCGGAAAAATACAGGTTGGGCCAAAGATATTTTGTTAAAGCCAACAGTAGAGTGAAAGAGAATACATACATTTAATTTGTTAAGGAAAGCTTTACTTAGTGACAACCCAAACCAAGAATGATGGCAATAGGATATAACATCATTTCAAAATATATCATCATTTCAAAATGTACTTTTGGTGTTCCACTTCTTGGTCAATAAGACAACAACATGTTTGTGTGCATAAGAATCAGGAAACGATTTACAAAGAAAGGAAGATAGACATACCATATTCCACATTCTCCAGTACTGATAACAGCAGCCGCAGCAGAATAATCACGTAAAAACGAATAAGAAACTCCAACCAGCTCTGAAACAGTTGGGATATAACAAAAGGCAAAGTGATATTTGAATCTACCTCATCAATTGTTTTGGCATTCCACCAATCCTTATAGAACTCACGATCACCAAAACGTAGTAGTTCGGCGAGTATATTTAGCCTGAAGACAAATATGAAAGATGTAAATAGAACTCATTCCCTTTGATGCATGGGGAACATAAGCCAAATATTCATTTTAGTATTATTCAGAGATAAGAGTATAAGCTTTTCATATCCTCGTTAGCACCAACACATTTCGAAGAGAAAATAAAGACATAAATTATGATGCCCATGCCATGACTTTGAAGCTTTAACACTAACAAACATAAGGAAGAATGCATTGTCTTAACATCTGATGAAATGTTCTAATGTCATGTCAACAATCATAACACTTCAAAGGATTCAGAAGGCCTTAGCATCAAGGGAACAGATATCAATCAGATATATGCTAACTAACACCATTCAGGCTCATTGAGAACCTCCACGTTCTTTTGGTGCACCTTCTGATCCTTTCTTTTCTCCCTGATATCCTTTCTTTTCTCCCTGATAGTAAGCACTAATCGTGTTTAGAAACTCAAATTTTAGTAAGCTGTGGTCGACACTTCAACGGTTAGTAACTAACCATCAAAAATTGAGATAAACATGTTTCGATTGGGAAAAGGGGAAACAGTGGAGGCATACACTTCAACGACATTAATGGTACTTATTCTGAAGGATTTCAAAGCACACGTTCTTCAAAGTAAAAGGGTTTGGGCATCGATAAAAAAAGAAGTAATGATATATGAATTATAAGTAGAGGAACATACCAAAGATGAAAGAAGCAGTAAAACATGCAGAGCCAGACATATAAATTTGGAACTGAAAGCTTCAATACCCTCTCGATGGCGTATAAAAGGTTTCCTTTCAAAGGATGTTGTGAATTTTGTACAATTGGGTTAATGTACTGCATAATGATGCATCCCGTCAGAATATAGTTACGCTTATCAGAGGAAATGCAGATTGAACCTTCACGAAAGAAAAATCACCTGTTCTATGATAAATCCCATCAATCCGGTAAACGTTACCAGCTTGATGAATTGCCGGGCCACCCAACCTTTGCGAATGCATGGAGTGCGGGGATAGCTAAGCTTCAGATGATACAATAAATAAATCCAAAAAACTATGAGTTGATGCAAAAAACAACTCCTAGAGTGAAATCTCTTTGATCCCTTGTATAGGATTTTTATTAGAAAAGGGATTCAATTATAAGATCATAGCATATATTTTTCTTGTAAGAAAAAGGAAGAGGGAACCACCATAATTATTAATCCAGATAGAAAAAAAGTCCTTCAATATTAGATAATCATGATATGAACTTTGTTCAGTTCTAGCTTAATTATTGGTTGAGTTAGTCTTTCTGAACCAGACCCAAAATTAGTATGATAAACTACACTACAGTAGTCAAAACGAATGAATAGCTTCAATTCAACAACTCCTAATATACTAATTGAACTGGAATTAACCTAAAGTTCTAAATAGCAACCAACTGTTCTTGGAGTCCGAGTATGAGCAGTAAAATTCAATAAGAAAATTCAAAGGCAGCAATGTAAGTAGTTTAAAGAGTATCATATAATATTGAAGTGTGTGACCATCTCACCTAAAAGCTTAAGCATTTTTTTTCATGGTACAAGCACGTGGAAATTCATTTTGATAATGGGTGGCGGTGAGATTCTATCCCGGACCTTTGCCCGACTCTAATACCATATTGAAGTGTGTGACCATCTCACCCAAAAGCTTAAGTTGTTAGAGAAAGCACGCTTTTAATATTTAATTATATTCTCAGCATATAACCCAATCCTTCAGCAATCTCAATGAGTAATTTAAAACATCTAAACACCAACAATACTAAGTCCAAGGTAAATCATCAAGCATTCTAGGGAACTCCGCCCGCCAAGGCTAGAACTGATGGGAAGAAATCACCTAGTGTTTTGTCTCTGCTGGGAATTGAACTGAGACCTCATGGTGCTCAACCCACTTCATTGACCACTAGGACACTACTTTGGGGGCTAGTGTAGTGACATGTCTATCTTCATTAATTCATTTTTAAAAATGAATTACTCTGTTTGCACCAATATTATTTGAACAAACTGTTTCGAGCATGCAATTTATCATCGAAATCATTTGAAGGTACAAATAATTGTAGAGAGAGAAATATGAGGATTGTCACAAATGAGAAGACATGACCATACGATACATACTATAGGGTAGCAGGGAGTTAATCTTGTTAAGATTAATATTGGGGATCAACAGCCTGCAAAACAATTCCAACATCTAAAAGACTCAGATGGGTAAATGATCAAATTGCCATCCTTCTAGCGGCTTTAACTATAACCTCAACCCTATTTATTGGTCTGAGCAAGACAAAAACAATAAGTTGATGACTACGAATCACAAGATTCCTAGCACCAAATTTACTATTTGTAGTAATTGCAACACCAATTTAAAGCTCCTAAATGTTGATATATTAGAAGATGAATAACCCCTCTGTCCCAGTTGTGACCTAATTTTACTTTACTCTAGTGGCAAAATTGACCAATGCTAAGAGTGATGTCAGATCAAGGTTGTGGCCTAGTGGTCAATGAAGTGAATTGAGAACTTTGAGGTACCCATTTGTCCAAACCTTCATGGACCCTGTATTGGTGGGAGGTAGCAGGTACTCCGTCGAATTAGTCAAGGTGCGCGTAAATTGACCCAGACACCATTGTTATTAAAAAAAAAGAGAATAGCATCTACTGATTGAGTTTTAGTTGCAAAATGCCCAAGAAATTAAGAAAAAATTGATGGTCAAATCATATAACTTTGACCATTGAAGTCTAATTTGGCACATATTAAATACAAGTTCATCAGCAATAATGTCCAGTCCTCTATGACCAAACCATAAACCTGAAGGCATCAACAAGGCACAGTCATCCACTCCTAATTTATATATTAAACATTGCTTCAAATCCACCATAAACACGTTTATCTATCTAGAATCGGGGTTAATTTGCAAATAGACATAAGCTATGATGTTATAGTACAGGTTCTCTACAATGGAAGAAAATAACTAGATAAAATTTTGCAAGATTTAACTAATCCTACCTGATAACATAATGTAGGAGCAACCATGAAGTAAGCCAAACTCTTGAAGCTAACATCATAAGAGTAATCCACATCTGAAGTTTCAACCTAATAACATAAATAAGTGAATAAAGAAAGAAAAAACAACATAAATTAGCTAGATATAAGAGATTCAATATTAGTATTTCTCAAACAAGAATAAGCTAAATCACTGAAGTTGATTAATTTAATATTCACCCACAAATGAAGCTTTAATGAAGTGCAGATCCTACAGGTCCATGAGAAGAAGACGGATTAATAATACCTTATCTATAGACTTCCCAAGCTGTCTCATATCGTGATTTGCATGTGCATAAGAAACCAGCTTCATCCATACAATACAAGCAACCAGCATCAATATGACACCAGACAGAAAAGCAAAATCACACCTGTGCAGTTGAAAACACAGAAACTTATTATCAGCAGTTGGACAGGTACAGTTGAAAATTCTCCCCTCGTAATTTTAATCCAAATTTACATCAGTGGTTATCCTGCCCAATATCCCAAAATGAAGGTTTAAAAATGTCGTAAAAAGTTAACTCAGAAACAAATATTAGTTCCTATGCAGCACTCCTCTCCCAAAAAATAGGCATCTTTTGACATCTAAGATATTCACCAGTTGTAGTAGTAGGTAGAAAATTTCTCAGTTTCACCACAAACATGGCAGCCGTACGAGCCGCCTACCATACACTTTAAGAGGATGTATATCAAAGTTTCATGACAAACATACTTAAGAATGACAAGAACTGGATACAAAATGGCAGCTGTTGTTATAGTGATGTGAAGACTGACCACCGCCTGCAGCATCACACAGAAAATTGTCTTGATTAAGTTTGAGTCTCAAAAGTATTTAAGGATCATAAAAATAGTCAAAGCATCACAAATGACAAATCACGCCACAAACACACCAGCATAATCCTCCTTCACTATAAACAGGAAAACAAGTCAGTGAGAACTCCATGTGAAAGAAATTTTCACTTTACAAGATAAGGATGGATATTAGAAAAAAAAAAAAGTAAACTGAGAAAAAGAGGTGATCTCGACTTACACGCTCAGTCATAAGCCTCTGCTGCGCCATCTTCTCCACAAGGAAAGCAGTGAGAGGCAGAAGTTGGAGACTGAGACTGGAAGCACATGAAGACTTTCAATTTTTTTGTCTAAAGAATAGTATTAGTATGTATTTAAGACCAGAGCAAAGATAAGGGGTTCAAGATGGAAATACCAGCACATTAGAAGCGGCCAATCCCTTAAAGACTTCGAACTAAACCAAAAGCCAGCCCTAATTAACAGGCCATACTGCAATAGTAGTCAAAGTTTGTCATCTGCAGTATAAAACTTGAAACATTTTGAAATGACATATAACCTCTTTTGTAACCCTATTCCTATTCATTGATTGGCTTTGATGGTGATACTGATGCATCAAACAAGTGGTCAGGCTGTCAATTGCACTTAGTCAAATTATGAAATTAATTACAGTGATATTACAGAAAGATGTATACCTTCATCAAATTCTCGATAATCAGCCTGCTGTTAACAGCAATCAGCACCACCACACAGAGATTGAACAGGCCTGCGTGACTCTACCACAAGAAACATATATTGGGTGTCAGCAAAGAGTTTTATGCCCGCTTTATACAAAGGTATAAGCACTTGTGAGCCACATGAGATGCAGGCAAAAAAAACATGAAACTGAAATTCTTTAGTCTTCAAAAAGTTTGTAGAATTCCACTTTCTTCATTAGTTCATACACCCATAGTTAATACTGATAAGATAGCATAATAACTCTTTTATAGCGAATATCATGCACATGAGCAATCAAGAAAAACACGAAATTGAGGATCTATCAACTGCAAAAAGTTTATAGACTTCCACTGTCTTCATTAGTGAATACTGATAATATTGCACAGTAACTCTTATCTCCTGCTACACTTTCCTCCTATAAGCACAGTATAGGGCGAATATTACCTGTTTGTGATCAAACCAAATATCAGAAAACCCATTATCTACTGACAATTCTATATATCTTCTCCTGAAATTTCGGTGACCATACTGTACTACGAGTATCGTATGGGTTAAGGACGGCTTCTCTTGCGGCATGATCACTGACAGTGGCAGGAGTACCTTTTTGGCTCACCTCTTTGTTTTAGTACCCTATCTTCAGTCAGGGTGAGAACCTATTAATTAGATCATGGGTTCAGGACAGCTTCTCTTGTGGTATGATAACTGCCAGTGAAAGGATTACCTTTTTGGCTGACCTCTTTGATTTAGTACCCTATCTTTCAGATGATGGGTAAGCACAGCTTCTTTTTCTGCATGATCACTGTCAGTGGCAGGAATATCTTTTGGTAATCCTAGACTAACGGTTGATACATCCAAAAACTGAAACCGGCACATGAAAGCAATTTGGAATTGCAGGATTTTAACTTAAGAGGCTAGGTCTAAGCCATGTGATCGAATGAAGTACAACAAGGACGCTTGCAAATTGCAATGTCTAGTTTACTCTGATGGAAAGTCCTGCTGATGCTAACAAAAAGTGTAGGACTAATGTCCGGGCAAGAAAGTCCTGCTGATGCTAACAAAAAGTGTAGGACTAATGTCCGGGCAATCTCTTTGAAGTTCATGCGTCATAAAAGACAAACTATTGCACATTGAGCACAACTGATCCTTTTTAGTAGACAAAATCACTCAAGAAAATTTGAAAGTCATTGGCTTATGGGAAACTCCAACTGCATTTAATAATGACATTCTTGTTCTTCACCGGATTTTTCAGCATTATATGAGTATTCTCTGAATCAACAGTGTCCTGGGAAGGATATCCTATACAATTCGAGTCAACGGGGCCAACAAACAATAAGAATGTATCTCTTTTCTCAAAGGCAACAACCTATCACAAAGCTAAAATTTGACTCATTGACTGAGTAGTTCAATGAAAAATCAAAAAGTTATTTACAATCTAAGCTTATTTGTCATGTCTAACATTGGCTTTTTGTTTACCATCATCAAACAGGCTGTCAGTTGTCGAATTCAACAGTAGCCACTTCACATATGACAACGTGGACAACAACCACATAACATAATGGATTTCACAACAACATGGATGAGACCACACAAAATGAAGGAAAGAAGATAATTTTCTTTGAAGAAAAATAACTTCTCTAAGCCCATGTCCCTACATTCACCTCTTTTTCAGCCCCATTTCAGCATGATTTGCAGTCCACTACAACAAAGATTCTCATTTTCTTTTAAACATTAACAGGATTAACCCTCAAATATTATACAAGTCCCTTACACTTGCTCTCTAGAAATAGAAAATTAATTGCAATAACTAGGGTGTTGAAGCTGTTCTCTATCATCTACAGCTCACACCATGATTTATTCCAATTCAAACATAGAACCGATATCGAATGCCTATGCACTTGTACTTGTGCAACTGATTATTATCACCAGTATCATTCCCAGCCTTTAACAAGTATCAGTAAATTGAGAAATACTAATAGCCTTAGGCAGTTTAGATGCATTCCCTCGTAAATCACAGATCACAATTACATCCTAAAACAGACGTGCAAGGCTTGTTTGACCTAACTACTAGGACATCCAAAATTCCTCTGTTTATACAATCATTGCAAACTCAAAATAGAATATCAACAATGTCATAGCCTTAAATACAAGTTGCGAATGCCGAATTTACAAGAAGTAATATCCAGAGAAACAGTTCAATAACAGCAAGGTGAAAAATACACACACCTGTCTGAAAATGGCGTCGGAGCTGAGAGGACTCTCCTTGATTCGCCGGTGAGCTGGCGCCGACGCCCTGTAAGCAAATTTATACAGCGTTGTTGTTGCTTTTATTTCCTCGCCGCCATTGGCAACACTAGCACCATCACTGGACTCACCAACCGATTTACTCCGGTCCGAACTGTTGATTGCCTCAAAACCATTACTGTCACGTGGGTGATTAAGATCTGAGTTTAGGTTTTCTATAACCGACGCCGTTTCTACGCTATCCGGCAATTCCGTGATCGCCATTGCCTACTTCACATGCAATGAATTGTTAGTCGGTAAAAGAATTGACCGAAAAAGAGGATCTAAAAGGGACAAGTAATTATGATTACCTTACCTGCTTAAGTTTCATTTTGAATTTTACATTTTTGTAATTGTATACATATCGTGAAATTTGTGCATTTTAGATGGGCTATGGAAGAAAGTGACAAACATCAGATGGAACTATGGGAGGGCCAGGAGAGGTGAAGTTTTGGTTTATTTATGATTAGTTCGTTTGGAGGCTACGTTTATACTCATATTTATTTGAACACCAAAAATAAGCAATGATCCCTTAATTACTTTTATTAATTAAAGGGTTTATATACCATATATAATATGTAATTATGAAAAATAAATCTAACTTTTTCTAATACAAGACTACTACATTTTCCTAATATAAAACTATTACCATAATTATACATGTACAAAATTCTAATAATTATGGTAAATAAATATACATATTATATGGGCCATATACGACTGATATGTGGTTTCTCGTGTATTGTCTTTCACACCCCGCAATCATAGCGGTTGATTGTCGTACGCTGAGATTATCTGTCAAACCCCATTTTAACCGGAGTTGAAAATGGTGTACGACATATGGGTGATTCCTGAATTGTATTTTAAAGAGTCGTCACCTAATTAGTCTAGTGAATTAGGACACTTCTAAATATAGCATAAAAATGCTACAAATGATCTCCATTTTTAAGGTCTGCAAATTTTATGAGATTCTGAGTAAGGGTTCTTTATTATTCTAAAAAGAAGGGATTAGACATCATTCAGGATCCGCTAACTCGTGGTTTTCCGGTCAAACATAGGTTAATTATTGTATTAAAAATGCATGTTTTTGGAAAGCTTTAGAGTTAAGAAAAGGGTATTGCAAATAACTACTTGAAAGATATATAATTTGATAAATTTGCATAAGATTTGTTATAAAAATATATGTAAAAGATTTGTTGGAAGAGTATATGTTGCATGTAAAAAAATGGTTCTACGTAGTACTTCAACCTATAATGGTCATAATACATCTATTAACCTCTAGCTTCAAACGTAGAATATTCTAAGTGTAAAGTCACCAAATTCTACGAAAAATCGGACAGCACTTCCTTTGTTTCTACGTACTTTTCCACCTTTTTCAAGGCCCGAAATGAATAACCAACATGTCACATTTAAGGCGGAACAATCCAACAATTCAAAGGGGATTACACGCCTTAACACGACGTATAAAATTCTGCCCCACAATAATACAAAACAATCCAATATTAACTTATCATTCCCGGCTACAAGTACAACCGCATAATATCCTTTCCAATACCTTTCAATCCATAATGTCGTCCTAACATTTTATATAGTCGCAAACAACTCAAACAACTATAATCCTTTCTTTATATAACATGCGACGACTAAAACTAATAACCAAATTGAATTACAATCTTAAGGCTAATCATGCAACTTTCGGATTAGGGGTTCCAATATCCATAACACTTATCAAATTTCATAATATATACCTCATGCTTGCTAATATCCAAAACTACAACAATGAGTAATCTTCAATCACTTAAGAGGACAAGATAGTTACATTTACAAGCCTTAATCCGACTTCAGGATCCGAAGTCGCTCCTTAGCAACTTAGCTCATTTCCTTGACACTCCAATCCGCCACTTGAAGCCCTTAGAAGTTCACAAACAACTTTCCTTCAATTTCTAACTTCAAAGTTGAAGAACACCTTAGGTTTTCGCCTTGCGACTAACGGGAAAACATCGTTTTTCCGGGATATTTCTATTGAGATATCCTTACAATACCTCTAGGAATCTTGGTTTAAAGTATTGAGATTATTGAACCACAAACGAATTTTTTTCTTGTTGGATAGTGCTCAAACCCGAGGGCTCCTCTCTATATCTCTAAGTGTTCTAATTTTTTCTAAGTGTAAAAGACTTGTCTCGCAACTTAGGCTGAATATATAACACAATGGAGGGTCAATATTATAACACTTGTGTGGCTTGGATGAATGGGATTTAAATATCAAGTCAAGTGGCTCTTTGACTTAGTCAATAAACTCAAGCTCTGGCTTTGCAAGATTTGTTCATCTTTACTTTGGTCAAATGACCATTATACCCATGGTCAATTTCGACCAAGACCAACCAAGGGGGGGTGGGGGTGACACATGTCGCCCTCCCATTCGTCCATAAAATTTCGCAACCCTCGTGGGCCCCACAAAACGTAAAATTTCTCGGGTGGGCCCTACGTGACCAAATTCGTAAAATACATTTCCATAATGATAATAAATTCTATACTCCTCAAATAATGCATTTTGAGAATCTAATTCTCATCAACGAACATTTTTCCTTTCCGACGTTCGGAAGATTTTCCTTCGGAAAAACAATTCTTTCTTTCGTACCAATTTTCAAGTCTGGTGTTCTTGCGTCTATTCTCTTATTCATGTCCAGGAATTACGGGGTGTAACATTCTTCCCTCCTTAGAAACATTCGTCCCCGAATGTTCTTTCGGAGCCCAATCTAGCATTTCTCGGTATAGTCTCATAAAACTACACTTAATGAAATCAAATTATGCCACATATGACCCTAATACATCGCACATGCATATCCATCCATCATAAGCCAAACGAGAAAACAAATTCAAAGTGTGCACCATCACTATTTACTCTCATTCATGGCCTAAAAGGATTATCTCTTCGTACCTCCAACTTATACTAGCATACGTACCTAACCTCCATACCGATTCTGGCCTCCAATCTTTTGGAGTCACTCTATTAAACAATATAAGGCCATTTTCGGCTCTCACGACCTGGTTCCGGTGGAACGCGTCCACGAACCCGTAAAACAATTAACTAGACTTGGGCCTTGCACCCTCGTGACCCTGTCACGTAGCGGAACTACTACCAACTGATCCCACTCCATTTCAGGCTATGGGGCGACCCCTAATAGGTCCTCACCCCGACCCACCGTCGCACTTAACTCTTACCCTTAGTCTGAATAAAATCTTATTGCCCGAGAAGGCCTTATATACCTAAGGTCTCGGCGGCTATCAATATTCTTAGGCTCGCAATTTCCATGCACCAAGCCTACCTTACCGATCCCAAAGCGTACAATAACTTCTCGTAATACCATAACCATGTTGTCTCGATCACAACAACCATTACTTACTCCATACGGATCTCATCCGTACAATTCTATTAAGCCTACCACGTAGCTTAATCTATTAACATGACATTTCATTAAGTTCCTTAACATGACTTCTTAAGGGTTCACTACCCTATCAGACAACTCATCATTTCTCAATTATCTCAAAATAATACGTAAAACCTCGATGAGAATTCATTAACTGTTTCCTACCTTCTCGGTATCTAGTTAGTCCTTACCAACTCTTTGTAATCTAAAATCATTCTAGGCAACCCATAAATGACCCTCATACATAAATCTGTATAGTTGTACGTCATTATACCAACTATACAACAATTACCACCAACCTGGATACGCAATCCACATAGTCCTTCCTGGGTCACTGCTGTCTTTCTCGTAGCTGCAATCAACATAACTCGTTAGGGAGAGACGACCCTAACAACACAGCTCTATCGCACGATCTCAGAGTGAGAAGAATGGAAACCAATCCTAAATGTCCTGACCTCACGATTATAGATGTGATCGCAACACACCGATAATCAAGACTACTGTGAACCGCGATCGTAGACACTTTTCGAGGACTAACTGCTCTGATACCACTTTTATCACGACCCGACCCCGGGCCCGCGACTGGTGCCCTACCTGGGCACCCTTACTGGTATACATCAGAGATAATCAGGAGAACATACATAAACTTATTAATGGTACGAATTTTTTTGTTTCAACTTTCTCGTTTTGTAAGGATGTATGAGGACAAGAAAACCTAAAAGATATGTCATTATTATTACAAAATTCCCGAAATGGCCCATTGTCAAATTTCCTTCTATTACCACATTGAATATTTTTAATTTTCCGTTCAAATTGGGTATGAATAAATGCTCTAAAAGATAGAAAATTGGAATATACTTGAGACTTTTTAGACAACGGAAAAGTCCACAAAAAATTAGAATAATTGTCACGACCCGAACCCGGGCCCGTGACTAGTGCCTTAGCCCGGGCACCCTAGTGATACAACATCAGAGAAAATCAGCGGAAATAAAAACTTAAAAAAATGTAACAAGATATATGATAAGAACAGGATGACCAAAACGGTCACCTTCCAATAAAGTATATATATAAATCTTTCAAACCGAACAGTTTAATCCTTTTTACAAACCCTGCCCACAACAATACTACATACCTCTAAGAGTTTTTATACAACATGACGGGACAGGGCCCCGCCATACCCCTGAATGTACAAGTACCTACAGTGACGGACTATACTAAAAGATAAGCCTCGAGAAACGGAGCTTCCCAACGCTGAATGCGATCCTATGAGCGAGGATCAACAACGGTGTACTTACTGCGGCGTGACGCGGCCGAAGGTCGATAACAGTACCAAGTATGTGGCGAAAATCAGTAAATGAAATCATAGCGATCTATATAAAGCGTAAGACATGTATGATAACCAAACTACGATCCACAATAAATAGCGAACATGTAAGTCGTGACTCACGCCTCAAGTCATCACTCAAATATAACCATGGGTCTCACGCCTCAACATAAATCATGCCCGTGGAATACCTTCCGCCACGGCGATCTATGATATAATAACACCAGAGTACATATGAACACCAAGTCCTACGAGTCATAAACCGTGCAGGCAAGTGCGAAGGCTAACTACCGAATACCAAAGCGCGATCATCAATCGACCGGCAAGTACGAAGCCAACTACCGGATACCAAAGCCGCACTATCAATACTATACAATCAAACCACGGGCGTCACGGGCAAGTCTGGCAAGCCTACGGATACTGCGCCGTGTCACGTGATCGGCAAGGCAATCTGGTGACTACGGATACCAAGTCAGATCACGAGACTCCGCCACGAAGGCGTCACGGGGCAAGTCGAAGCCGACTACGGATACCAAGGCGTGTCACGTCGTGGCCAAGGCAATCTGAGGGCTAACTACGGATACGGTCAGATCACGAGACTTCGCCACTAAACCGAGCAGGCAAGTCACGAAGGCTAACTACCAGTACCAAGCCGAATCGGCCACGAGGCGGGGCAAGTAAAGCCAACCACGGATACCAAGGCCGAATCGGTAAGAAACCTCGTGAGAGCTAGTCCATGGAATAACACTATCAGCGAGGCGTGCGGTGGAATTCTCCGTCACTGCCGGTACGTCCAAGTAATATCATAACAAATCAGCCGGCCCTCTATTGAGAGACGCGGTGGTATAGAAATACAATGCTAGCACGAAAAGGCTATCACACGCAAACATAGGCAAGTTACACACAACTCAAGGTACTTTCATTTTATGCCAAAGTACAGGTTTTAACCCCAAAGTACTACGTACGTTAAATTCTTTTTTTAAAAGATCCATTTCTTTTACAAAGGTCACCCGATGCCCGTATTATAAAAATAGAGTGACTAACATTTTTAAGTAAACCAGAACAACTTCCATACCTTCCTTTTTAAACCAAAACACTTCTCCTTTTAAAATCAAGTTACAACATTCTTTTCAAAAGTTCAAGTTTGCCTAATTTCAAATATTCACGTCTCTTATTTTTGAAAGATTTCTTAGTTCATAGTCTTAATCATTTAACAACGTAATTATCTTTTTAAAACAATTTGAGCAACATATGCCTTATGTGTGAGTAGGTTATTCTTGTTTATAACAATCTTATTAAAGCAGCCATGATCTAGGAAATGTAATACAATTTTGTCTTATCTTAGCTTCTATGCAGATGGAGGTTTCTACTGGTTTTAATATAATTACTTATTTGTCAATACATTTCCCTTTATTAACGCTACAGTGGTTCGTTCGATACTTATTCTCATTTCCGAAATCAGTAAAACATTATTCTTTAAAAACCAAGTACTCATTACTCACGAATGAGGTTTCACACTTCTTAACAACCTTCATATCAATTCAATTAAGTCAAGTCTCTTATCTTTTAAGATTAAGTCTCTTAACTTGTAAAATCAATAAACCATTCTTTTATCTTTCTTAAGTCGTTATACCTAACTTCCCATAAAGCTAGTATAACTCTTAAGCTTTTAAAACCAAGCATTACTCTTCTTTCAAAAAGGTTTCTTAATTCCTTTGAAATACTTCAAGATTCTTATTATTTAAAACTCAAGTCAAAAGACATCGGAGTAAAACCATGTTCAGTTAACACACGTACGTCTACCGTACTATATATATTCTTTTAAAATATCATGCTCAAGAGTATAGGAAGAATCACATACCTCGCGACGATATCGACTATTAGCAAATAGCTCCAAAGTACTGTAGTCCTGTTAGCCTTTTCCACCCTTCGAGTAGAATACGCTACTCGCAGTACTTCAACCTATATCGGTCATAAGAGTCTATCAACGTCTAGACTATTCTGTAAAATACTTCTAGATACAGATTCCTTTATTCTACGGAAAATTGGGCGTGACTTCCTGCAGTTAAGCTCTGCAAGTCTTCATCAGAATACAAATATGTAAGTACAGTTTTATCTTCTTCTTTAATATCCTTTTATTACCGTTCAATTCTCTTCTATAATATCCTTCTATGTATCTTATATACATTTCTATACAACTACAGTATGTAATTTCCAATTACAACATAAGGACAAGAGTATTTACCTCGATAAGCCCAAAATTATCCAAGTTTAAATGTCGATCCTGAGCAACGTTTAGCTCCTATTCTGAACGCTCCAACCCGCTCCAAACAACCCTTAGAAGTTCTACGTAACTTCTTCTTAATACTTCAACTTGCTATGAATATTTCCTTAGGGTTTCGTTTAGTGGCTAAAGGAAGTATAATAGTATTTCTGGGCTTTTAGTATAGGTGTAACCTTGGAATACTACAAGGTATTTGGGCCAAGGTATTTTGGAATAGTAACAATACTTGGAGAATACTTTTCTACCAAGGGGGGGTATTTTACGAAAACTACTAGGCAAGGGGGGGTGGGGGGTATACTCTCGGCCAAGGGCCTTCTCAAGGGGGAGGGGGACTTGGACGAAACTACACTTAAGGGGGAGAGGGATTTTTGCCTTGAAATTTCAAGTGAGGATGAAGAATAAGTCTTGCATTAGAGGGGTATTTATAGGACATTCAATGGCCAAGATCAAGCCAAGTGGGGGGCAAGTGGAGGGTCAAGATTTGGACATGTGTTTGTGGGTCCCACTTTCTCATCAACTACACAAAATATCCTACCAACTCCTTGACAAAAATGGAAGGCAAAAACGCCCCAATTCGTCCCACCTTATCCGTTCACTTGAGGGTGACACTTGTCACCCTCTCGTTGGTCCAAAATATTTCGTCTCTCGGAAAAATCCGCAAAAATAATAAATGTTGCAACCGTATTTTTCCCTTCGCAAAGTCCGGAAAACGTTTCGTCGGAAAACGATTCTTTTCGCTAGTTGTGCACAAATTTCGCCACTTTGCCTACTTAAGGCTTAAACTTTTGTACGTACGCCCTCACGTACATACTCTGGAAATACGGGGTATAACATTCTCCCCTCCTTAGAAACATTCGTCCCGAATGTTCCTTCTCAAGACAGATAACGATAAAGTTCCTCTCAGCACATGTTCACTTCTTTCCTTACTCGTCGTACTTTTCTCGAACACTTGAACTCTTTCTAGAATACGTACCATACTTGATCATCGCCTGCTTTCCAAAACTTTGGAGTCACCACCTCCAAACTTGGTCATCTTACTAGCCTCAATCTCCCTTAAGGCCATTCCCGGCCTTCACGATCCGATTCTGGTCGAACATATCCACGAACTCATACGATGGTCATCTAAACTTGGGCCTAGCATCCTCGTGACCCTACCACCTGGCGGGACCACCTCGAACTGACCCCACCACAAAACAGGCCGCGGGTTGGCCCTTGATCTATCCTCAACCCGACCCGCTTATCGCCCAAACTCTTGTTTTCCCGATCCGGAACAATCTTACCTATTCAAGTCCAGAAAGCTACCACTTTCATCTTACACAACTCATGGAATTATCTCACAATACATTTATACGCAAACCAAGTATATTGACAAAGACTAACCGTAAAATCTTTTATTCAAGCCGGCCTTACATCTAAGGTCTCAACGTGTAATATTCTAAGGTTCATACCTCCCCTGTCCCCATACTTATTCTTTCAACTAACCATGTCTCTCAACCACAATATACACAATGCTATCTGTACATAGTACTCAACATATAATCATCATAACACGCATGCTGATCTCTAGAGGGTTAAGGATATACCTGAAACATAGGCGGTTCAAAGGACCGCTAAAACTGGGAACTTCCATCGCGACCTCTGCCGTGGCCTGCCGGTGTATGAACATCCTGCCTAGCTATGGAAGGTGAAGAACCCGCAACTGATCTCGTAGTCTGTGCTATCCTACCAGTGCTACCACAGTGGACAATCTCGCCAAATGGCCCTGTTGGCCGCAAGCATAACAATCTCCCAAATTAGTACGACATTCTCCCTTATGAAGTTTTCCACAACGGCCACACTGAGACAAGGGCGACCTTATCCGGCGAGCATTCCTACTCCCCTGAAAATCTGAAACCTGGGAGCCCTGACCTGCTCCTGAATAACCCAAACGTCCCGAAGACTGTGGGGGACCACTCTGTACTGGCGGAGGTACATAACGAGCCTGCTGCTGAGGCGGTCCGCCTTGAAAGTCGCCAAAAGACCCTGCTGTCCTGGCCCTCTTCTGCTGATCTCGGTCATTCCGTCGACCTCTCCGCTCCTCACATCCAAGTGCATAAGCCTGCATGCGGGCAATGTCCATGCCCGGCTGAAGAGCTACACCCGAACAAGCCTCTGCCAAGTAGTCATCGAGCCCTGTGACATAGCGGTGCACTCTGTCCTCCATACTGGCTACTAACGCGGGGACATACCGAGCCAATGAGTCGAACTCCACATTGTACTCCCGAACCGTACGCCCGCTCTGCCTCAACACCAAAAATCTGTCGGCCCGAGCCCTCCTCATCTGTGGAGGCAATAAATGTGCAAGAAATGCCCCTGAGAACTCGTCCCATACGGCTGGAAGTGCATACTCTCCCCGGGACAGCTCCCACGATTCAAACCAGTCGACTGCAGTATCACGCAGCCGATGTGAACCTAAGACCACTGACTCGGTCTCCGAAGTCTTGATCACTCTTATGATCCGCTGTAACTGTATGATGAACTCCTGCGGATCATCCTCAGGCCTCGATCCATAAAACATGGCGAAGCGGCTCGTAAAGTCTCGCGATCTCAAACTATCCGTTCTCGGGTGAACTACGGTACTCTGCATCGTAATCGGCAGTATCGATTTATCCTCGTGCCTTGCCACTATCCTGGCCAATAACTGGGCCATCTCCTTGTAACCCATCTCCTCTGCTCCAGGCTGTGGGACTGGAGGCTCAGGTACTGTTGTCTCAGCAGCCCATCGCGACTCTAAACTCTACTTGAAATTTGGCGTCGCAAAACTCACCGTCTGAAGCACTATCTCAGGTAATGACTGGGACTACGCCCCCTTACTCCTCTGTATCCCACTAGCAGCTCCTCGGCGCCTTGCCCTCTGGGCGGGTTGCACTTGCAGAGGCATAATCGGTAAAAGCGAAATCGTCGATCTGAGCAACGTTTAGCTCCTATTCGAACGCTCACCCGCTCCAAACAACCCTAGAAGTTCTACGCAACTTCTTAATACTTCAACTTGCTATGAAGATTTCCTTAGGGTTTCGTTTAGTGGCTAAAGGAAGTATAATAGTATTTCGGGCTTTTAGTATAGGTGTAACCTTGGAATACTACAAGGTATTTGGGCGAGTATTTTGGAATAAGAATAATACTTGGAGAATACTTTTCTACCAAGGGGGTATTTTACGAAAACTACTAGGCGGGGGTGGGGGTATACTCTCGGCAAGGGCCTTCCGAGGGAGGACTTGGACGAAACTACACTTAAGGGGGAGAGGGATTTTTGCCTTGAAATTTCAAGTGAGGATGAAGAATAAGTCTTGCATTAGAGGGGTATTTATAGGACATTCAATGCCCAAAATCAAGCCAAGTGGGGGCAAGTGGAGGGTCAAGATTTGGACATGTGTTTGTGGGTCCCACTTGCTCATCAACTACACAAAATATCCTACCAACTCCTTGACAAAAATGGAAGGCAAAAACGCCCCAATTCGTCCCACCTTATCCGTCCACTTGAGGGTGACACTTGTCACCCTCTCGTTGGTCCAAAATATTTCGTCTCTCGGAAAAATCCGCAAAAATAATAAATGTTGCAACCGTATTTTTCCCTTCGCAAAGTCCGGAAAACGTTTCGTCGGAAAACGATTCTTTTCGCTAGTTGTGCACAAATTTCGCCACTTTGCCTACTTAAGGCTTAAACTTTTGTACGTACGCCCTCACGTACATACTCTGGAAATACGGGGTATAACATTCTCCCCTCCTTAGAAACATTCGTCCCGAATGTTCCTTCTCAAGACAGATAACGATAAAGTTCCTCTCAGCACATGTTCACTTCTTTCCTTACTCGTCGTACTTTTCTCGAACACTTGAACTCTTTCTAGAATACGTACCATACTTCAGTCATAGCTTCCGTTTCCAAAACTTTGGAGTCACCACCTCCAAACTTGGTCATCTTACTAGCCTCAATCTCCCTTAAGGCCATTCCCGGCCTTCACGATCCGATTCTGGTCGAACATATCGACGAACTCATACGATGGTCATCTAAACTTGGGCCTAGCACCCTCGTGACCCTACCACCTGGCGGGACCACCTCGAACTGACCCCACCATAAAACAGGCCGCGGGTTGGCCCTTGATCTATCCTCAACCCGACCCGCTTATCGCCCAAACTCTTGTTTTCCCGATCCGGAACAATCTTACCTATTCAAGTCCAGAAAGCTACCACTTTCATCTTACACAACTCACGGAATTATCTCACAATACATTTATACGCAAACCAAGTATATTGACAAAGACTAACCGTAAAATCTTTTATTCAAGCCGGCCTTACATCTAAGGTCTCAACGTGTAATATTCTAAGGTTCATACCTCCCCTGTCCCCATACTTATTCTTTCAACTAACCATGTCTCTCAACCACAATATACACAATGTTATCTGTACATAGTACTCAACATATAATCATCATAACACGCATGCTGATCTCTAGAGGGTTAAGGATATACCTGAAACATAGGCGGTTCAAAGGACCGCTAAAACTGGGAACTTCCATCGCGACCTCTGCCGTGGCCTGCCGGTGTATGAACATCCTGCCTAGCTATGGAAGGTGAAGAACCCATCGATCTCAGTGATCTGTGCTATCCTACCATTGCTACCACGGTCGGACAGCTCTCGCCAAATGGCCCTGTTGGCCATGGCATAACAATCTCCCAAATTAGTACGACATTCTCCTTATGAAGTTTTCCACAACGGCCACACCGAGACAAGTGGCGACCTTATCCGCGAGCATTCCTACTCCTCGAAAATCAAACACAGGAGCCACGACTGCTTCCTGAATAACCCAAACGTCCGGCGCGGGGACCACTCTGTACTGGCGGAGGTACATAACGAGCCTGCTGCTGAGGCGGTCCGCCTTGAAAGTCGCCAAAAGACCCTGCTGTCCTGGCCTCTTCTCACGATCTCGGTCATTCCGTCGACCTCTCCGCTCCTCACATCCAAGTGCATAAGCCTGCATGCGGGCAATGTCCATGCCCGGCTGAAGAGCTACACCCGAACAAGCCTCTGCCAAGTAGTCATCGAGCCCTGTGACATAGCGGTGCACTCTGTCCTCCATACTGGCTACTAACACGGGGACATACCGAGCCAATGAGTCGAACTCCACATTGTACTCCCGAACCGTACGCCCGCTATGCCTCAACACCAAAAATTTGTCGGCCCGAGCCCTCCTCATCTGTGGAGGCAATAAATGTGCAAGAAATGCCCCTGAGAACTCGTCTCATACGGCTGGAAGTGCATACTCTCCCTGGGACAGCTCCCACGATTCAAACCAGTCGACTGCAGTATCACGCAGCCGATGTGAACCTAAGACCACTGACTCGGTCTCCGAAGTCTTGATCACTCTTATGATCCGCTGTAACTGTCTGATGAACTCCTGCGGATCATCCTCAGGCCTCGATCCATAAAACACTGGCGGGCTGCAACTCAGAAAGTCTCGCAGTCTCAAACTATCCGTTCTCGGGTGAACTACGGGTACTACGGCATCGATCAGATTCAGCTTATCCTCGTGCCTTGCCACTATCACGGCCAATAATCGGGACATCTCCTCAGAACCCATCTCCTCTGCTCCAGCCGTGGGGTGGAGGCTCAGTCTTGTTGTCTCAGCACCAGCTGCGCTCTAAACTCTCGGGTGGCGGCGTCGCAAAACTCACCGTCTGAAGCACTATCTCAGGTAATGACTGGGACTACGCCCCCTTACTCCTCTGTATCCCACTAGCAGCTCCCTCGGCTGCCTTGCCCCTCTGGGCCCGGGTTGCCTTGCGCAGAGGCATAACTGGTAAAAACGAAATGCGTCGATCCTGAGCAACGTTTAGCTCCTATTCTGAACGCTCCAACCCGCTCCAAACAACCCTTAGAAGTTCTACGCAACTTCTTCTTAATACTTCAACTTGCTATGAAGATTTCCTTAGGGTTTCGTTTAGTGGCTAAAGGAAGTATAATAGTATTTCTGGGCTTTTAGTATAGGTGTAACCTTGGAATACTACAAGGTATTTGGGCCAAGGTATTTTGGAATAAGTAATACTTGGAGAATACTTTTCTACCAAGGGGGTATTTTACGAAACTACTAGGCAAGGGGGTGGGGTATACTCTCGGCGAGGGCCTTCTCGAGGGAGGACTTGGACGAAACTCCACTTAAGGGGGAGAGGGATTTTTGCCTTGAAATTTCAAGTGAGGATGAAGAATAAGTCTTGCATTAGAGGGGTATTTATAGGACATTCAATGGCCAAAATCAAGCCAAGTGGGGGGCAAGTGGAGGGTCAAGATTTGGACATGTGTTTGTGGGTCCCACTTGCTCATCAACTACACAAAATATCCTACCAACTCCTTGACAAAAATGGAAGGCAAAAACGCCCCAATTCGTCCCACCTTATCCGTCCACTTGAGGGTGACACTTGTCACCCTCTCGTTGGTCCAAAATATTTCGTCTCTCGGAAAAATCCGCAAAAATAATAAATGTTGCAACCGTATTTTTCCCTTCGCAAAGTCCGGAAAACGTTTCTTCGGAAAATGATTCTTTTCGCTAGTTGTGCACAAATTTCGCCACTTTGCCTACTTATGGCTTAAACTTTTGTACGTACGCCCTCACGTACATACTCTGGAAATACGGGGTATAACAATAATCATTCAAAAATAACACATAATAACGATGATCCAAAGAGCTCAAAATGGGAGATGTCCACAAATCACTATGAATAATATCAAATGACATCAAAGTACGAGAATTTGAAGCAACAAATGGTAACTTAACATGTTTCCCAAGCGGACAAGAAGGACAAACATTAGTACTACGCGTACTATTACACTTAATAAAATTATTGTTTTTAAGAGAGGAAATAACATATGCCACTGGATAGCCCAAACGTGCATGCCATAAGGAATGTGCTAGGCGGCAAACGTTGACGGTGTGACTTGATTAGTGATGGTGGAAATGGTGATGGGATAAAGCTCGCCCCGACTATCACATCTCATTAGAAGTATCCCCGTCGAAAAATCCTTCACAGAATATTCAAAAGTGTCAAAGTTAACAGAAACCCAATTATCAGTTGTAAATTTTCGAACAGACACTAAATTTTTAATTAAGTGAGGGGCATGAAGGGCATGTTAGGAATATTTTGTATACACTTTTTGAGTCATTTTTAGTTAGTATTTTACTCATTTCGTTTGAGTTTAGTATAGTGTTAGGGTTGTTTTCTTTCTTTTGAGTCGCAGAGGTTCTGAATGGCAAAATGGCAAAAAGAAGCTAAAAGTGAGCAGAAAAGGAGCTCCCGAAGCAAAAAGCACGAAAGTTGGCAGATCAGGACGAAAGACCACAGGACCGGTGCCGGATTGCAGGACCGCGGTGCCACAATTACTGAGAAGCCGCAGTACTTTCGGAACCGCAGTGCCATTCTACAGGACCGCGGTGCCGATGCGGGAATTTCCAATCCGAAATAGAATTGGCAATGGGCAAAAGGGTCCAAGGCATGCGTTTTTGACAACATAAATAAACCCTTGGGACAGATTTTGGGGAGGACCTATACATATCATCTCACATTACAACACAACTTTTGGAGGCTACAAGATTGGAGACTTAGTTCTAAGTATTTTCTTTTCATTTCTTTATTTTCAATTCAGTTCATGTTGGATATTGAATTAGTTCTTGACATGATAATATTTAGGAGCTAATTACTTTAGCAGGGTTTTCCAATTGAATCTTCTTGAAACTCTTTCATATAGTTAATGCATTGATTTCTTCTTCAGTAGATTAAGATCTATTCAATATTGTTTTGATTGCTTGATAATTAATTGGCCATTAATTGTCATCACTTATATGATTTCGAATCGAGATCCGAGGGGGGAGATTTGAATATGCTGTAGTTGTTTAGACATAGGTTAAAATCATGGACGAAAGTACCCCGATACTTGTGTAGTATTTAAGGTTATTATTCTTAATCATCCTGTGTGGTAAAATCTATCATAGAAATATAGAAGGTTTCTGCACAAGATTGAGCTCTCGTATGTCCTAACCGGAATATGATGACAAATTAGTTAACCTGCTATCTTAATAAGAAGAAGAATCGTTAGCATTGCATTAACACGTGAAAGAGTGGATAGTTGAGGAGATTGGACTCCCTATTTCCACCATAACTAATTTAAACCAAAGCTTACTCAGTTTAATTCTTGCAATTACTCTAGCTAGTTCATAGATAAAACTCAAACAAACTATCGTTAGCCAAATAGATAACATAGAGTAGATGTTCAGTAATTGAAAATCAGTCTCTGTGGATGATTTCGGTCTTACAGATTATATTACTTGTAACGATACGTACACTTGCGTTAAGCATTTGAAATATCGCTAACAGGACACTTTTAAGGTGAGAGGTGGATTCGGGGGAGATAAATTTGTGTGACCATAACCACGAATTGAAATTGAATGACCATTACCAATAATTATGTCATGAATTTTGCTCAAATTGAAATAAGATGATAGATTATCTGGTATGGACGTCATGTGAGAAGTAGCACCGGTGTCCGTGTACCAATACACATTCGGGGGATTTAATCCAAGTGTATTTATTACTGCCTCGATATATGTTTGTGTCGGGGCTGCTGATGTTGGGTTGATAGCAACAAGGGTCTGCTAAGGCCGAGGCCCGCAGCTCGCCACCGCCAGAATCAGGCATCGCCCATTTGTGTTGCTCGCCGCCGCCATAATCGCGCTCGCCCCGTTTTTGAAGGAAATGGGCACGGCGGCATGGGCCACTGCCCAACAACCTAGGCTTGCTGACACAAGTTTAGTGGTCCGGTCCCCTGCGGGCCGCCACCACCTGCCGATCTGCCACCGTGGTCGCCACCCTTACCGCCACCACGTCCGTCGTCATGATTCTTTCCACGATTTTGATCATTTTTGTCACCCCGTTGTTATTGTTTTGACCATAATTTTTGGAGAATGATTGAGAGTCATCGGTTTCACGGGACGTGACCACCATCATGGCGGAATTAGCTCTGTTAGCCCCTTTTTTAGTCAATCTTGCTTCTTCTAAGGTGACCATAAAACGTGTTTGGTAGAATGGCGGGAGAGGATTGCTTTGACGAAGGAGAGTCACAACGTCATTATATGCCCCGGAGAGGCCCACAACCATCTGAAGAACAAGACGATCATTAGTGACACGCGCACCAATATTTTTGAGTTGATCCGACAACTCCTTGAGTCATTGACAATAGGCGGAGGCATTCGGAATATCTTCCATATTTATGTGGGAGAATTCCTGCTCAAGAGTCACGACACGGGAACTTTTATTATCTTGGAATATATCACGCAGTCTATTTCAAGCTTCCATTGACGTAGTGTCGGGTTCGATAATTGTCTATAAGATGTCTGTAGAGATGGTGGAATAGATCCATTGAAGGATCGTAGCATCAAGAGTTGCCACATCTCAATATAGGACGATGTAATGGAGGACTCTATTAGATCGGGCGTGAATTTTAAACAGTTCTGTTCATATTAGGTATTGGACGTTCTCCATCTCAAAAACAATTGAAATGTTTTTTTTATATTGGAGACTACAAGGTTAGGATGAAATGTGTTCTCTGTGGTAGACACGGTGGAAGAACAAGAGGAGAATTAGAGATTTGAATAAAATTTGAAGGGAGGGGAGGGGGTCTTCGGCCGGCGGTGGCCGAGAGGGTGTCGAGTTAGGGTGGCGAAAGAGAGGTATTGGAGAAGGTAAATTTGCCCTAGACTTCTAATACCATGAAAGAAAATAATTCCTTAATTATTTTCATTAATGAAAGAGTTTATATACAATATGTAATCATGGAAAATAAATCTACCTTTTCATAATACAAGACTACTACATTTTAAATTACCATAATTATACATATACAAAAATTCTAATAATTATGGTAAGTAAATATACATATTACATGACCATATACGACCGATATACACGATTTCTCGTGTATTGTCTTTCAATTATTAACACAAAATTTCCAATAAAAAAGTAGGTAGCTATGTTACTCAAAAAGAGAAACAAGATAACAACATATTTATTATTCAAAGCTGAAAAGCAAATTAAAGTAAAGTACTTTTTATAAACTACTATTGGTCAGTCTAAATTACTTTGAAATTCATATAGCTTTTTCATTTTGTAATTACGTTTCATTCTGCAATGTCAATGTCAATGTCATACTCTTTGTATATAATTTATCATATTTGTAATTTTTTTGTATAAAGATAATTATGATAGTAGTATTATATTAGAAAAATGTATTAGTCTTGTATTAGGAAAATATAGATTTATTTTCCATAATTAGATATTATATATAATGTATATACAGTTTTTATTAATGAAAATAATCGAGGGATTATTTTCTTTCAGGAATATATGACAATAATTAATAATATCAAAGTCAAGGATTTCGGACAAGTGATTGGACGATAATTCTTTTTGTTTATCGAGGTTTAAATAAATTATTTGTATATATTATATATAATTGTTAATATAAATATAGAAATTGAGTCATTGATTCCGTCGAACCCGTACAAATATAAGATTATGATAGAATATTACAATAATAATGAATAAGAAAATGAGTTATCAACAAACAAATCTTTTTTACGCCAAGTTAAGGGATTAAGGTAGTTATGATGTAGAGATCTAGTAACTCGGTTGGTTAACTACCTGAATATTCATTATGTAGGTGAGGGTTCAAATCCCCACGTTTAATTCCCTCCCCGTGTTTTCCCTTTCCCTGCCCCTATTTACTAAAAAAAAAAGAAAAGAAAGGCAGTTATGAGTTTTATTTTTGTATTTTTTTATATTGTTTTATCTTCCAATAAATATTATTTTTCATATACTAATAATATGCATCGATTGATAGTTATGGAGGAACAAGTAGAGTGGTCGATGACGAGATGGGTCTAGTGAAGGAATGACAAAGATCTCAAGATCACAACTCACAGGGAAGAGCCGCTCCAAAGTTTCAAGGAGTAACAAATATTTCAGATTTTTATATTAAACTAATAAATACAAGATATTTATATTTTAGACAAACACTATTTTTTAATTATGATTAAGTGACATATATTATTATTTTAATTTTAAATTGTTAAGATTAATAAATTACACGATATATATTAATCTCTTCGTTAGGGGTGCTCACGGTTCGATTTGAATCATTTTTTATATTAAAAAATTAAATCAATTAAGTCGGTTGTTCAAATCGTTAAATGACCAAACTAATTAAATTGGTTTGATATCTCTTCAATTTGTATGTGTTTTTGGTTCTTTCGATCTTTTTGTTTTTTGTCGATTTCTTTAAAATACATTACAGTAAATTCAGGTTGGTTTTTTTTATCTTTATAACCAAAGTCTAAACCAAATAATCACAATGTTCATGTGAAACAAGCAACAAAAATTACAAACTTTGACCGAAACTGCCACAAATATATATAAGCTTACCACCAATTTGGCTCTGATTTTGTACAACTAAGGGGGATCTGAACACTACATTTTGTTCAAGCCTACAATTAAAGGCTGTTGGCTGCTACTTTGTTGGCCAATCTTTTGTCTGACTTATTTGCTTTGTTAAGGCCCAATTTAGTTTGATTAAGAAGAAACGCCCAAGAGTTGGGCTGCACAACAGTTGGTCCGGACTAAAAAAATGAACCGGACCGGTAATTTTCGATCCGGTCCTCGATCTTTCGAAATATTTTTTTCGGTTTTCGGTCCGGTCCGAATCGAATTTTAAATATATATTATTTTCTGATATATATAATTCCTAATTTTCTAAATACATAATAACCTAATATACAAATTCCGTACCCCCAATTCGTTCCCCACTTCACTCCCCCTCTCGCAACCCGTCTCTCTCTCTCTCAATCCCTAATTCCTAAATCCCTAATTCCCAATCTCACCGAGTCGCCGTCGTCCGTCGCCGTCTCGCTCTCTCATCGGCATCGCCACTATTGCCAGTTGTCTGTCGCGTCGCCTCTCTCGCCTGTGCCTGTAGTGTCGGTTGTCGCCTCTCTCACTCTCAGAGTCTCAATCTCTCAATCTCTCGACAATGTATGTACTACTTACTACTAAATAGAATAGAGCCATAGATGTGATATTAGGACTTAAGTTTAACTATGGTATCAATATCAAACGAGTGCAACAAAAGTTTGTATTTTTAAATGATATTAGAAGCATTTGAATCTGTTTAAGGAATAGTTTGTATTTATTTGAAGTTGTGCAACAAAAGTTTGTATTCATTTGTATTTTTAAATGATATTAAAAGTTTGTATTCACATGCAGATGATGCCTAGTACCTCTGAATCTGATGTCTAATCCAAAAGGAAAAGAGATGATGAAACGACTCGAACGAGTGAACCAAATTTTGAGGCTGGGGTTGCATCTGCATTGTCTTCTCAAACACCAACAAATACAATTGAAACACAGACAAGTATTATGCCAACGGAGGAGCGACAATATATTACTTGCAACAAACAAAAGGGCTGAATATTGAAAGGAATACAAGTTGTATTTGACTAATGATGAGGGCAAGCGTAGAGTTGAATGTAAGTATTGTCATAAAACTTTTGCGTGTGACTCTACTATTAATGGTAACAAAAATGTGAAAAATCATCGCAACTCAATGCCTAAAAAACTCGGAGAATGTGATTAAACAAAATCAAAGTAAATTAGTTTTGGAGGATGTTGCAGATAAAAAAGGAGAAGGGAAGTTGAGAAACTTGGTTTTAAATGTTAATGAACTTACAGAAGCGTTGTGCTATATGGTGATAGTTGACGAACTTCCTTTTCGTTGTGTTGAAAAATCTGGTTTTAAGCATTTTATTTCTGTTGCTTGCCCTGAGTTTGTATTACCATCCTGTATAATTGTGGCGTGTGGTTGCTTTCAACTTTATTTGAAGGAAAAAGAAAAGTTGAAAGAATTTATCAAAGTGTCATGTCACGAGTCTGTGTGACAACTGATTCATGGACATCTAATCAAAGAATTAACTATATGTGTCTTACCGCTCATTTTATAGACAATGATTGGAATTTGCAAAAACGAATTCTAAACTTTTGTCCAATTACAAGTCATATGGGTGAATCAATTGCAAAAGCTATAGAATCTTGTTTAGAGAGTTGGGATTTACATATGAAACTTTTTATCGTGATTGTTGATAATGCCTCTTCAAATGGTGTTGCTTGTAGTCACTTGATGAGAATAGTTCAAAGCAATGGTAGTGCAATAAGTAATGAAAAGTATTTGCATATGAGATGTGTCGCTCATATTGTTAATCTTATTGTTTGGGACTGTTTGAAATAAAAGATTCTCTTAAAGCAATTGAAAGAATTCGAGCTGCTGTGAAATTTGTGAGGAATTCTCCTCTTAGGCTTCATAAATTTAAAGAAATTGCAACAGTCTTGAAAATAGAGAGCAAATCTTTGTTGTCACTTGATGTGCCCACTCGTTGGAACTCGACTTATACTATGTTGATGGCAGCTATAAAATTTGAGCGAGTTTTTGGTATGTTTGAACTTCACAAAGAGCAAGATCTTAAAGAACCTACTAATGTAGGGCATTGTTATCTTTCTAGAAAAGTTTTATACTTTAACTAATAAATGTTTCTGCTTCTTTGAGTGTCACGTGCAATAGTGCATTGTTTGATATTGGTACAACTTTTGGAACATTAAAAGAACTAGAAAGTACTTCTGATGTAGAATTGAGTGCAATGGCTATTAAGATGAAGGAAAAGTTTGATAAGTATTGGGGTAGTTTAGAAAAGTTTAACATGTTGATTTATGTGACTGTCATTCTTGATCCTACGATGAAAAAGGTTGGTTTGCAATTGACTTTATATGAGATGTATGGGGAAGTGAAGGCTGATAGTTTGTTTGAGAATATTCAACAAGTCTTAAATGATTTGTTTGATGAATATAAGACTATGTATTTCCCTAGTGTTGCTTTGAGTGGGACAAGTGATGTATCTGAATCAACTGACATGAGATTAGATCTCAAGGCTAAAGTTAGGAAGCTCAAATCTTCATTAGAAGTAAATGGTAAATATAGTACGAGGCCGGAACTGGATCGATATTTGAATGAAGAGGCGGATGAAGAAGATATTGAAATCTTAACTTGGTGGAAGCTCAATTCACTAAGATTTTTCATTGTTTCACGCATGGCTCGTGATATATTAGCTATTCCGGTACCTACAGTTGCTTCTGAGGCTGCATTTAGTACCGGAAGACGAACACTTGATCAATTCAGGAGTTCTTTGACACCTAAGGTAATACTTTTTTTTTTGTATTTTTTTGTAAAGCAAGTTTAATTTTTATTAGATTAATTAGTAATTTGTGTTTCTTAACTTTTATTTTATGTTAAAGATGGTGCAAAGACTCATTTGTGGTCAAGATTGGCAGCGTGCAACTTTGACGAACAAATCCAAACTTATTAATGTGGAAGAATCATTAGAAGAGTTGCAAGATTTGGAGAATGGTATGATATGAATATGATGATATCTCATTGCAAGAATTAGGAGAGTTACAATTCTTATTACTAACTTTATTATTTTCTTTCATACAGATTTTCAAAAGTGTGGAATTGATGAATCTATCATCTGTGTTTGATGGTTTGAGTGTTTGACAAAAGAAAGTAAATGAAGCCTCAAGGCCCTCAACTAGAGAACTTTGTTGTGGACTGGTGTGGACTGTGGACAACCGGACATCGGATCGTGTGTCTTGTGTGGATCGGAGTGTGGTGTCTTTGGACACCTGGAGTTCGACCGTGGATTGTAGAGCGCGATGGAGTGTGGAGTTTGATGATTTTATTGTCATTTTATTGCGTGCATCGGATCGCTTACCGCGTGTGTCATTTTATTGTCTTTGTATATGTATTTTCTTTAAGGATGTTGTCATTTTCTTCCCTACTGGACTGTTTGAGTATATGTATCTGGACTGGAGTTCTGGATTGTTTGTCATGTTTGAGATTGCGTATATGCATCTCTTCGAGAATGAATTTTGCTGGACAATGAGTCAATGAACATCATGTGTTTGATGAATTCTTCCTGCTATTCAGTTATTCACTGGCTCAGTGCCTCACTGTTGTTTGTTGTATAACACATATTCACTGGCTCACTGACTCACTCACTGCTGGTTGTCCCTTATTTTTTTCCATTCCGATTTCTGCATTTCTGCTGGAAATTCGGTCCAAATGACCGGACCGGATCGAAAAAGATCTGGATCGGACCGAGAAATTCGATCCGGTCTTCGGTCCTAATGTTCTGATTTTTCGGTCCTCGGTCCGATCCGATTCGATCCGATCCGATTTTAACCTTTTGTGCAGTCAAGAGTAAGAAAATACAATATCTATTGTTAATTTGCCATATCGAAAATAAAATTACACCCACATTTAATCCTTAAAATAAGTGTATATAAAGTCAATTTGGTTCGGTAATTTTCTACTTAAAACCAAAATCAATCAAATATTATCGGTTTTCAATATTAAAAATCAAATCAAAAAAATATCGGATTTTTTTTAATTGGTTTGATTATCGATTTGGTTCGGTTTTTCATGAACACCCCTACTCTTTGCATCTTGTATGTATGTGACAGGATGTAGCTCTGTGTGTATATATAATGTTATTAAGAAGAAGTTTAAATCTAATATTATTTCATGTCAAATTGTCATGGGTGAAAAAAAGGGTTAAAAGAAACAAGGATAATCTATTTAAATGAGTTTAACTTATATGCATCAATAACATAAAAGAATTTTACACTATCATATTACATTCGCTTGTTCCAGTAGATAAAAAAATCTTATTTTTAAGATTACAGATTATACTTTTTATGGAAGATTTGTTATTTATAAATAATCTCATAATTTTTTAAAAAAAAATATATGACGTCTCACGGAAGGAATACTGACTTTTCCTTAGCTTCCACAAAAGAATGAAAAAGAAAAGAGCATATGATCATGTTAGACATACATACAATATACACATGATACATGTATATTGTATGTATATTGGATATACATACAAAACCGAGTAGTAGTCCAGCCCAACTAGGTAATCTCGGTCAAAATAAAAAAATTGTAAATATTGTATATTAGTACTATACCTTAATTAATCATGTACATTTTACCAATTTTTTTCTTTGACCGAGACTACCTAATTGGGCTGGACTACTACTCGATTTTGTATGTATATCCAATATACATACAATCTACCTGTATATCAGGTGTATATTGTATGTATATCTAACAATTTCTTACAAAGAAAATCAAGAGATTTAGATAGCTCCAACTATTAAAAAAGATCAGTGAAACTGAAATTCAAAGATTATATAATACAAACTCAAGGCATCACTAAAACTTCAAATCAAGGAATAATTACGCATACAAATTAATCTAATCACTTAAGCTTCATATCACAAAGATCTTGAAAATCCTTGAGTAGTAAGCAAACTCTCAATTTGGTTAAAAAGATTTTGGGACAGATCTATTGAAAATTTATCTATTATATTATTAGTCCAAAAATTCAGAGCTAACACTAATGGCTTCCAGCTCCCACCTTGTGTTATTCATGTAGTATATTTTACGGACATGAGGAATGTAAATGATGTTTTCTCAATGAGCATTTTACTCAATCAAACATTCATAAACTGGGATTAATTCTGAAAATCTATGCTTTCAAACTTGAGTTTCTTTCTATTAAAATTACTGTGGAGAAAAAGGGTTTCATTTAAAACAGTTGATCGTGCATTAGTAGCTGAAATAAGGGCCTCTAACATCACTATTGACAACCGTTGCTGATCCATTTTTGGGTCAGTATAAACCTCTTACCTACTTGATGGAGGCTGACATAATTAGATACAATGATTATGTTTGATTCGTTGTCTGCAATGTTTGTACAGAGAAAGTTATCGTGCGATCTCCGAGTTGATTTAAATATCTGAACTGTCACCATGAAGAGTACAATCATATTAATGTTAGATGTTCCCTCACCATTGAAGTGGGGATGATAAGAGTAATAAAACTACCTTGTTTACTGCATTCAACCTTCAAGTTGAGAAAATCATCGGATTTAAACTTGACATATTTTTCATACAAACAACACAAAGTCAGAGATTTAGGTCTCCCAAGTTTGAACTTACTCTCTTACAAACGAGGTAAGTTTCTCTTTCATGTGCAACCATCTCCAATAGCAAATGGAGATGTTGCTCAATTTATTAGGGTGATTGAAGTGACCTGTATAAATTCACCTCCATCAGGCTAGCAAATGTCAACAAGGTCGCCTCCTCCAGCTTCTCTCCGCCCCGATGATGCACCATCCGGTCAACAGGATGTGGAGGTGGTACCGGAGATGCCTCAGCCTCACACAACTCCACTCCACGGGGCACCACCAGGCCAACTAGGTGTGGTGGTGGTAGCGGTCTCGTTTCAGGCAAATCACAATACACCTTCTCCAACCCCCGACCAAGTCCAACAACAAGTAGCTCCGAATACATCTCAAGCTTCGACTAGTCCGAATGATAGTTCGACTAGTGGAGGTGGAGTAGGAGAAGCCGGCCCTTCCACTCCAGGTAAACGGAGACACCGTAAGCATAAACGTAGTAAAAATGATTTATTCCGTCGTAAAGGAAGTACACGTAATTTTTAGCTTTAAATTTTGTACACATTTGGAGCCTTAGACTGCCTTTTTGTCACTCTTATGTGGAGGAAATATTAGTACTAAAATTTTGGAGCATTGTTACAGTATTTGTTATGTGTAAAGATTGCACTCTGTTTTTTTTTTGTTGCTTAATTACTAAAACAGCCCAAGAAAATAGAAATAACTTAGGAACTGAGTTGATTTCAACACTTTCTATTTTGTGAATTGGAATTTGAAAGACACGACCGTGTATATCGTATCTTTCACACCCATCAATCATAGCAGGTGATTGTCGTACGCTGAGACTGTCCCTAAAATCTTCAAACAGAACTAAGAGAAAATCATTAGTAAAGATGTCAGTAATTTGGTACCGTGAAGGGACATGCAAGACACGTACTTGTCCACGAGCTACCTTTTTGCGAACAAAGTGAATATTCATCTCGATATGTTTAGTGCGCTGATGTTGGATCGGATTCCCAGAGAGATAGGATGCACTAACATTATTACAGTAGACTAAGGTAACTTTCTGAATAGGAAAGTGAACTAATAGGAGATTACACAGCCAATAGGACTCAGACACCACATTAGTTATCCCTCGATACTCGGTCTCCGCACTGAATCGCGATAAAGTAGCATGACGTTTAGCCGATCAAGAGACCAAGTTATCACCAAGAAACATACAATAATCAGATGTCGAACGTCTTATATCTGGACATCCACCCAATCAACATATGTATAAAATACGAGAGTAGATACTGAGGATGGATATAAGTGCAAACCATAATAAGAGTGTCATGTATATAACATATAATGTGTTTAAGAACATGCATGTGCTCGTCCCTCGGATCATGCATAAATAAACACACATGTTGCACTGCATAAGTAATATCGGGTCTCGTGAATTAAGATACTGAAGAGCCCCGACAAGACTGTGATAGTGGGAGGGATCCTTAGAAGGTGTGCTAGAGTTATCACTCAACTTCGGTTTTGTATCGATCGGAGTATGAGAGGACTTACAGGATGACATGCCAACTCTCTCAATAATCGCAGCCGCATACTTTCCCTGTGATAAAAATAGACCACATGCATGACGTGTTACATCTATACCCAAAAAAATAACTCAAGGGCCCCAAGTATTTCATAGCAAATTCAGAACTGAAAAAGAGACATGATAGACTTGCGTAGTTTATCAGAAGAGGCAGTCAATATAATATCATCCACATATAACAAAATGTATGCTAGAGAAGTACCACGACGATAGATGAACAGAGAATGATCAGACCTACTGTGAGAAAATCCAATAATAGATACATAATCAACAAACCTCTTATACCACACCTGTGGGGCCTGTTTAAGTCCATACAAAGACTTTTTTAGCAAACAAACATGATTAGGATGATTGGGTCCCTTAAACCCAAGAGTTGATGCATGTATAATGTCTCATTGATATCAACATGTATGGAAGTATTTTTCACATCCAGTTGATGAATGTGCCATGCTTTCGAGAGAGCAAGACTGAGAACAGTGCGAATGATTGTCGGTTTGACCACTGATGCGCGAAAAGATGCACACACTTTAACGCAAGTGCACGTTATCGTGACAAGTAATATAGTCTTGGTAAGACCGAATATCGTCCACAAGGATTAGGGTTCAAGTACCAACTATCTTTCTTTTGGTATCTATTTGGTAATTGATATTTGATTTTGTGGTTTATAACTAATAATTATAAAAGCTAATTAACTATAGGTTTACTTCAGTTGTGATGAGAATAGAGCTTCCATGTCTCCTCAACTATCCGCTTATGTTATTTATCAATGCAATGAATTATGGTTTTCTTCTCTCGGAGCTAGCAGGTTTACGAAATCGTTTTATATTCCCGTTAAGGATATATAAACACTCAACCCCAGTATTGCACCTTTCTACCTTTCGGTGATAAGGATAACTCTATAGGAGGATTAAGCACAAAACCCTAGTTAACCGTCACGCACCATGCGTAAAATTATGGTTGTTAAGCCTCTCATTAACGCTACATAAATAATTGAGGTATTTTCATCCCCAATCCAAAATATGTCTACCCAACTTACAACATATTCACAACCTCCTCCTTTCGAAGTTTGATTAGAAATCATATAATGATAATTAGTTGTCAATTAATTACCAAACATTCAAATCAATTATTGGATAAATCTCAACAAGAAGAAGAATAACCATAGACATGCATTAATTCATAACATAAGTTTCTAGTGAATCAACATGGAAAGCCCTATAAAAGAATTAGTTCCTAGCCATTGACATGACAAGAACTAATTCAAGGTTCATCATACAAAACTGAAATAAAGAAAAGAAAAGAAAAGAAAATTACTAAGTTTAAGGTCTCCAATCTTCAAAGCAAGAATCCTTGAGTTGTGCAAGAAAGGGAACCCTTATAAACTGCCTAGGGTGCTCCTTTTATAGGCTGAAAATCGCCTCTAACTTTTCCTCGCAGTTCGCCCGGAAAATCGCCTAAAACTCGATTTTTCAGCGCGGCCATGGCACGAACTTCGCAGATTGGTGATTTAGCCGCGCTACTGGAACCTCTGCAGCCTCTCGATGATTAGGCCGCGCCCTCGCTTCGATCGCAGGAGGCCGCGCCGTCCGGATTACTGCTCGCCACTTTCTCTGCTTTTAGCTCCTTTTCCGTCATTTGGCCATTTTAACCACTTTGACTCAAAATAAAGAAAATATATCCTAATACGACACTTATTTGTACAAAAAGGGACAAAAGACTAACTAAAAACGACTCAAAAAGTGTATAAAATACACCGATCAAATACCCCAAACTTAACCTTTGCTCGCCCTCGAGCAAAGATAGAAAGAAAGAAATAAATGACTCAAAGAAACGAAAATAAAAGACTCACTGACATTGATCACTTTTGCTGCATTAGTGTTATCTAGAAAAACATGAAGGTTAGCAGAATAATATGCAGGAACATATAACATAAAGTTTTAGCACACTAAACACATTAAGCTAGATATTTCGCAACCTCATTTTTATCATGCTTAATGGAAGTCAACATACTGAATCATGCTTGTAAAATTCAAAAAATCATATGGCATGTTTACTGGCTATTCTCCACTAATCCTGGATATGCATAAAAGAAATCTTCAGGACTTTAAGGGTTGTAATGTAGGCTTAGGTATAGGTAGGTAAAGATAGGCATTTAGGCTCATTTTTGTGTACCATAAGCTCTTTAGCTTTTCCATTTTCCCCTTTTCTTTTGGTTCTTTTCTTCACTTCAATTCTATCTTTTCCCTCTTTTGTTTTGGGAGAGTGAAGAGTATTATAATAACAAGCACCCCCAAACTTAGGCTTTTGCCTATTTCTTATTACTTTTTATCAAAGCAACAAGCTCGTTCACTCTTTTTGTCTCTTTTTTAACACAATTTATTCCACTATTTCATATTTTTACTTATGACACAATTTGTGGGAATATAGGGTGTCAAAGAAGAAGTTTCAATTTTTAGGCTCAATGGGGCTGACTAGGGATACTTTTAAAGTCCGGGATAGAAAAGAGTGGTAAAAATTGACTATCAAAGAAATGTCTGAGTCATCTCCCTAACATGCATATCCTAACTATTTCGCCTCAAATAGCAAGCAATCATAACACATAGGTTTTCATCATTTAGCATGCATAATTCAAGCAAGAAACTCCAAATAGACAGATTTTGTGAGTTTTTGGCATATCTAACCTAGGTGTTTAGATAGTTGCTTCTAATTCCATTACATTATTCTATCTTACTTCACTAGGTGTTACTAGTAGCTACAACATACATGATCCTTTGACAGACAATTATGACTTAAAAGAAAAAAAATTGTGACTCAAAAATGCATAAAAACAACAAAAACACAAATAAAACACAAATAAAACACCCCCTAAACTTAAATCACACATTGTCCCCAATGTGTGTAGACTCAAGGACAATAAAAGAAATAAGACACTTACAAACTTGGCTAAAATGGTGGTGGTGGCGGTGGATAATGCATCGACCATTGGTTGAACAGGGAACTCATCTCGTCAAACTGCTGGTGCAATTGTTGTTGCTCCTGCCTCAATTCTTGTTGCCCTTGTCTCAACTCATGTTGTCCTTGTATTACTGTGTCGAAATGTTGCATCATCATTCTCTGGTTTTGGAGCAACTGCTCCATCATGCATCAAGGTTCTGATTACGTGGTTGGTGGTGGCTAGGTCTCGCCGCATATCGAGCCTCTATTTCGTGCTCATCTTCGTTCATCGCGCCTCTGCCGCTTCTTGGTGGTTGTTGTGCTCTTCTTCTTCTTTGGGGGCTTGGTGCAGGAAAGAGTGCACTATCCCATGGACACGATCGATTGATTTCTCTCATTAGTATCAGTGGGTAGGATTGGGACCCCATTCATGTGGCATAAACTGGTGATAACTGAGTCATGTCCCAATCCACCTGTTGTCACCAACCTGCTGATTTCCTCAATGCTCTGCACTATTTCTTTCCCCACATCAATCGTCATCCCCCTCATAATTCCATATATCAGTTTGATCTCATCTTCCGCACTCTGGTGAAGTGCGTGGATGGAATCATGCGGCCGCTGACGAAATATAGCCAACCCTTGGCTGTTTTGTTGAACTGGCACCTGCTCAGTCCTCTTGACCCATTTCTTGCAATATCAAATGCAGCCCCAGGGTAGCTTACTGTGTCTGCGACGGCATTCCAGTTGATGTTGTTGGTGCTCCTAGACCATGTTCTAAAATGGTTCCAATCACTACTTTCTTCAACATCAACCGTCTTCAATTGTGTATTTACATCTTCTACTGTCACATGCACATAATTTCCCCTTACAAAGCATCCCCTTTCCACCTTCTCCGGAAAGTTGACATAGAATTCACGCACCATTGTTGTGTTCATTGGTGCTATCTTCTCCGGATTTACAAATCTCCTCCACCCCCTTATCTCAATCATTGCCCGAATGGGCTCATAAACATCCTCTTCCCCAAACGTCTCCCTCTGATAGTCCATTCCCTTCGTGATTAAGGGCCCTAAGACTAAGCTTTTTGTATCTTTGGAAGGCTTGGTAGCTCACAAACCTAGTATCATCGTAATGTGGGGCTGAGGTGGATGTGAAGGCTCTTCTCTTTCTGGCGGACATGGTTAAAACACTTTCTGCAGCTTACAACTTAGTAGCACAAATGTTTCCCAACACAATCAACAATTAGCAGCTAAAACACAAACACCCCCAAACTTCAACTCTACTACCCAATACCCACACCCTCCTTCTCTACTCCTTCTCTAAACTTCACAACCAATATTTCAGCACCCCAACTATTTCAACACTACAATACTCCTTCACACTACTACCTCCTGTGACTACAGTAAAGATCTCAAGAACAGACAAAGATTACCTTTTATGGTGTTCTTCAAGGTGTTCTTGCTTCTAATGGTGATTTGAGGTAATAGAATAGGGTTTTTGTTGGTAGAGATGGCTGAGGGTTCTAGGAATTTAAGAGTTTTGGTTGTTGTTGGGTTTGATTTGTGGAGGATTTGTGGGTAAATTGTGGATTTTCGTGGGTTTTGTGGAGAAGGGGTTAGGTTTTGGTTTTTGGAATTGGGAAAACTGATTTCGGGCGCTTTTAATTTCTCGATTTCGCCGCCATGCTTGATTTTAGCCGCGGCCAATGTTCTCGCACTCTTCGGGAATTTCTACGCCGCGACTTATTACGGAAATACGCTAGACTTGGCAATTTGTTCTGGATTTTTGGCGCCGCGGCCCTGCTCCTGGGCGCCGCGGCGCTTAATCTTCAGCGCCTCTTCTTTTTCGCCGCGTCTTCTTCTGGCCAGCGCTTACCCGCTTTTTCGAAATCCGGCTTTTCTTCGCCGCTTCGCTTTATTTGCCTACACCTGTCAATCACAACACAAACACTACCTCCGTGAGACCGTTCTTAATAAAAATTACTAAAGTAAAATAAATTAAAATACCTTGGGTTGCCTCCCAAGTATCGTTGTCTTTAACGTATTTTAGTCGTACGCAAGTTCCTTAACTTCAATAAACGTGGGGTGGATCAACCCCACAACTAATCCATTTTCTCCACATTTTGCGTTTTCTTTTTCTTCTTCTCCTCTTAGCATTATCATTAAGGGGGAGTTCAGGAGCACATACCTGCTGTTGTGGAGGTTTGGCAAACCATGCCTGCTTTCGTGGGCTCATCTCCCTTGGGTTGGTTTGTATGGGCTCACAGGGAGTTTTGATGGTGCTGATTGCAAAGCACCTGCTCATGGTTGGTGGGTCAATGATGTGTTTAAATACTTTAAACACCATCTCTTCCTTCTCCACCCTCAGTGTTAGCTCTCCTCTTTCTACATCGATCAAGGCTCTCCCTGTCGCTAGGAATGGTCTCCCCAATATGATAGGAATTTCTGCATCTTCTTCCATGTCAAGAATGAGGAAGTCCGCAGGAAAAAAGAATTTCCCTACTTTGACAATCACGTCCTCAATTTTTCCTCTTGGATGAACCACTGTCCTATCGGCTAGTTGCAGACTCACAGTGGTTGGTTTGGCCTCTCCCAACTCCAATCGCTTAAATACCGATAAGGGCATCAGATTTATACTTGCCCCTAAATCACACAGAGCCCTGTTTCATGTCACCCTGCCAACAGTGCAATGTAGTGTAAAGCTTCCTGGATCCTTTAGTTTTGGTGGCAACTTCTTCTGCAAGATAGCACTACACTCCTCCGTTAGTGCTACCATCTCATACTCCGCCAGTTTCTTCTTCTTCCCCAATATTTACTTCATGAACTTGAAATAGGAGGGCATCTGCTCCAAAGCCTCTATAAAAGGTATGTTGATATGCAGCTTCCTGAATATCTCCAAGAATTTGGAAAATTGTTTATCAACCGCCTTCCGCTGTAATCTCTGGGGGAAAGGGATCTTCTCTGTATACTCCTTCTCTGGAGTTTTCTCTGCTACTGGGCTATGTTCAACCACCTTCTCTTTTTCTATCTCTGCCCTTTTCTCAACTACTGGCTGAGGAGACTGCTGATCCAACTGTTTGCCACTTCTCAACTGCATCGCTCGCACCGCTTCCCTGATTTACTCATGTTGCTGGCGACAGACGTTGCGGTTCTTTGTTTATGCTTGCTAGCTGACCCACTTGTGTTTCCAAGTTCCTGAACGAGGATCTAGCTGTTACACCCCGTAATTCAAGGACATGTTTAAGAGAATGTAAGTAAGGAACACAAGACTTGAAAAGGGTACGAAATGAAGAATTATTTTTCCGACGGAAAATTTTCCGAACGTCGGAAAAGAAAAATGTTCATTGAGGAGAATTGGATTCTCAAAATGCATTAATTGAGGATTATGGAATGTATTATCATTATGGAAATTTATTTTTAGTATTTGGTCACGTGGGGCCCACCCGAGGAATTTTACGTTTTGTGGGGCCCACGAGGGTTGCGGAATTTTATGGACGAATGGGAGAGCGACACGTGGCACCTCCCCCACATGCCTTGGACAAAATATTTAAGGGTAAAATGGTCATTGACCATTGAAGATGAACAAAGTCTTGCTAGCTTGAGATTGTTGACTTGTCAACTTGTCCACTTGGCTTACTAATTAATGGTCTCCATCCAAACCACACATGTGTTATAATCTTAACCTTCCAATGTTTTATATAGTCATCCTAGTAGCAAGACCAAGTCTTGAAGACTTAGAACAAAAGATATTCATCCATACAAACCCTCATCTCTCCAAAAACCTAGAGCAATTCGAAATCCCCATATCCAAAGACAAGATCAAGATCAAAGTATTTTCTTTCCAAGATTAAGCACCCTTAACCCCTAAATCTAGGTTGGGCCGAAAATAGAATGAAACCCTAGGGGTTTTCCGTCGACTTTTTGGAAGCGAAACGTGAAGAGAAGTTAATACTAAGGTTGTAGGGGATACATATATGTGATTGGAACTTGAAGAAGTGGAGCGAAACGAAAACTGCTGACCAATAAAGACCGGACTATTTTGGGGCGTTTTTGGGCAAAAAATGAGGTAAAAGTCCTTCTTCTTTTAAAGTAATTGGATATTACTTATTGTTATAATGTATGGATGAACTTGTGTTAAAAAGAATGAAGAATAAAAGTGTTTGAGCCATTTTTTGGGGCTAAAACCGATTTGGGACAGATTTGGTGTAAATGGAATTCGTTGGTTATTGTCGTTGTTATCTTCACCTATTGCATGTTATAATGGATTAATATTGTTGTTAATAAGTTGTTATAACTTATGTAGATGTTTTGGAACTCGAATTGGAATAAAAAGGATTAAGGAAAGAGTTATCGATTTTAGTTGCCGTAGAATCTATAAAACTGTTGGATATTGTCGCGCTTTTAGGGACTGCTTTAGACGTGTTGTATGCTGGAAAATCAGCCCCTATATTTCATGTTTAATGTATTAGATTGCTAATGAAAACCCCGAAGGAATAAGGGTGTGGAAAGGCGTTGAAAGGCCTCACATTCCACCCTCGTTATAGTAATTATGGACTGCTTAGGGGCTATTTTGGTATGGTTTTGGGCAGAATTTTACACGTCTGTTAAGGCGTGTAATCCCCTTTGGTTAGCTGAATTGTTGGGCCTTAAATGTGGCGTGTTTGGTTATTGAATTCGCCTTGAAAAAGGTGGCAAAGTATGTAGAAATAAAGGAAGTCTTTGTCAGATTTTCCGTAGAATTTAGTGACTTTGCACTTAGAATATTCTACGTTCGAAGCTAAAGGTTAATGGACGTATTATGGCCATTATAGGTTGAACTACTAAGTATAGCGTATTCTACTTGAAGGATGGAATAACTATCAAGGTTGAAGTACTTTGGAGCATTTTGCTATTTGTCGATAATCGTCACGAGGTATGTGAACCTCTTCCTTCTTTTGACATGATTCTATGTATGGAATATACATGTAGTACTATTTCATGATTCCTTCTACTCTTAGAAGTTAAGAGGTATGTATGTTGATTTACTCTACGTAAAGGTTATGTCTAAGTTATCCTAAGTTCTTACCAAGTCTTATGGGGATGTTGGTAAGAGTCGTTAGAGGTATTTGGAGCTGTTGACTTGGCTAAGTTACGCACAAATGAGAATAAGTATCGAACAAGCCATCGCGGCGTTAATAAAGGAAAATGTAATGACAATCAATTAAGTTAAAATGAGTAGAATTCTCCATCTGCATAGAAGCTAAGATAAGACAAAATTGTATTACATTTCCTAGATCATGGCTACATGATTAAGATCGTTATAAATAAGTATAACTTATTCACAACGCACCAAAGTATATGTTACTTAATTTAAAAGAGTTTACGTATGAAGTTTTAAGACTATGAACCTCAAATTCTTAAAAGGTTAAGAGACTTTATTTTTCAAGTTATGGGACTTGATTCTTAAAGGAAGAAATGAATTGATTTACAAGTATAGAATACTTGATATGGAAAGACTTGATTTCTAAAGTTAAGAAGCTTGATATTCTAAGTTAAGAAACTGGTTTTCTTAAAAGTTAAGAGACTTGAAGTATTTTGAAAGCTATGTAATTCGATTTGAAAGTATAAGTCTCTTGGTTATAAAAGGAATGAATTTGTCTAAGACATAAAGAGTTATAACGGCTTTATGGGAAGTTGGTTATAACAACTTTATGGAAGATTAAAAGAATGGTTTTCTTCAGTAATGTAAGCAAAGAAATAATTTGAAATAAAGAAGGGCAAATTGTTTTAAAGGTATTGTGACTTGTCTTGAAAAATAGATATGACTTGATACTACGGTTATTAGTATCTTGGAAGTTTTATTTGAAAGAGAATCATTTTAAAGGAGTAGAGGCACGTAGTACGTTGGGTTAAATTCCCGGATTTTATAATGACATGTTAGTGCCTTAAGTAAACAAAAATGAGAGTGTATATGAACAAGCTAATAAGAAGTTAGGGGATTTCTTAACTTGCTTATGTAATGTATGATAAGCCGGTGGTGCTTATGTTATGTATGGTGTTCTGGTGCTTATGTTATGTACGATAAGTCGGTAGTGCTTATGTTATGTATGATAAACCGGTAGGGCTTATGTTATGTATGATGGCCGGTTGAGTTAGGGTAAGAGTATAAATGAGAGGTAAACCCCCAAGACGTTATACCACTTTCTCCAGGGTAAGAGTATAAATGAGGGGTAAACCCCCAAGACGTTATACCACCTGCTTCAGGGTAAGAGTATAAATGAGGGGTAAACCCCAAGACGTTATACCACCTGTTCCGTGGATTTGCTACCCATGATGCGAGGAATACCTCATGCGAGTCCTTATGGGCTTATGCGGGTGAAATAGTCCCATGCGGGCGGGTACAACCTATGCGAGGAATACCTCATGCGGGTCCACAGGACCTATGCGGGTGAAATAGTCCCAGGAGTAGGATTGTTAATCGATACTGCGGGCGAGAGACCATGCTTTGATCATGAGCCTCCTATTTTTATGCAGTATACCTTTATGGGCAGACTTATGTGACTCTATCGCGTCCCAGATTGGGCCGACAGTATATGCGTTCCTTCATAAAGGGACGGATTAGGTTATGCAAGATACGTAAGTTATATGTTTATGAACTTGATGAGTTTTCTTAAGTATGTACGTAAGAATTTGACTATACTCTTATGGAAAAATGGGAAAAGAAAATAAGGTACGATTAAGTTCACGAGATGGAAATGACACGGTAGGATCTGGTACTTACCCTTTCTTTATACTTGCCCCTGTCATTCTTTTGTACAGTTATGATTTGTTACTGTACCTTATTTTCCGTTCCATATTCGGTACCTGTTGTACTGACCCCCTTCGGGGGGCTGCGTTCATGTCCGCAGGTTTAGGTACACAGTTGTGGATCCGCGAGCTTAGGATCCTGGTTCAACATTTGAGATGGCTCCAATGTTCCGGAGTTGTCATGGCTGTGTATATTCGTGGTGCGGCGGGCCTTGTCCCGCCATAGTATTTGTTCAAATCTTAGAGGTCCGTATTCATATGTAATGGATCGCTAGAGTTGTTTTTATATTGTTAAACAGTGTAGACCCTTTCGGGTAATTTTTTATGATTATGGCAGCCTTATCGGCTTGGCATTTGTTTAAACAAAAAGTGTTATTTATCTTCCGCAGTTTATTATGTTGTATGATTAGAAGCGGTGCCTGTGTAGGCGCGATGCCGCGGTCGGGTCGTGACACTAGCTTCGCATGAATCGAGTGCAGGCGTTGGTAAGTGCCAACATTGCTACTTCGCCTCGGCTTTTCTTGCTGAACCGGTGCATTGAACTGTTGAGGATGCGGGGCCTGAGTAAAGGGCTGCTGATTTTGGTTCTGCTGGGTTTGATACTGGCCCCTGTATTGATTCTGCTGCCCCTGGTCTCCTCTCCATGAGAAATTTGGGTGATTTCTCCACCCTGGATTATAAGTGTTGGAGTATGGATTGTTTTGTGGCCTTTGATAATTACCCACGGCCTGACACTCTGCCTGCTCCATTGGTATATTATTAGGATCAGCTGAAGGACACCTATCGAATGTATGTGGGCCACCACATATTTCACAACTTTTAGGCATCTGCACCGCATTCACTGACATTGTATGTTGCTGCAATCGCCAAAGGGCCACTTGGGCATTCAAGACAGCAATGACATCTATTTCGTGGACTCCCACTGTTCTCCTCCCACTTGTCGACCTCTCTTCTGTGACATGGTTGTTGGTGGCCATATCTTCTAATAACTCGTAAGCGTTGTGGGCTGTTTTCCTCATGAATGCCCCACCTGCTGCTGCATCTATAATGGTTCTTGTCAGCTCGCCGTTATAGTAGATGTGGACCAAGTTCCACAACTCAATGCAATGGTGTGGGCATTTTCTCTGCAAATCTTTGAACCTTTCCCAAGCTTCATATAAAGACTCTCCATCTGCTTGGTAGAAGTTATTCAACTCCCCTCTCAATTTTGCTGTTTTGCATGGGGGAAAGAACTTGGCTAGGAATTTCTGTGTCAGCTCTTGCCATGTAAAAATAGAATCGTACAGGAATTCAACCATACTTTTGCTCTATCCCCGGTGAGAAGGGAAAGAGCCTCAACTGACGACATCATCGAACGCCGTTATATCGAAAGTTGCACATAGCTCCAAGAAATTAGCTATGTGCATATGTGGATCCTCCATGGCGCCTCCAAATTGCATCGTGTGCCGTACCATGCTCGTAATCGCCGGTTTATCTCAAAGTTGTTCGCTCCTATGGGCAGGAGCCTAATACATGTCATGCTCCATTCACTCTAGCAGCACATAGTCTCCTGCTTCTTTCTCGCTGGACTTGAACTCTTTCTCGACATCCATATGTACTTGCCGAGGTATTCCTGGGTTAGGTTGATTTTCACCTAACCCTTCTCTCATCATGTTGTTGTTTTGAACACCGTCCATCTCTATCAAGGCTGCAGTCCGATTCTTTCGCTCACATGTGTTTTCTCAATCTCTGGATTGAAGGGAACAAGAGTGTCCGCCTCTTCTCCTTCGCATAAACCGATTTCTGAAATAGATCAAAAATGCATAAAGAAATCACGACTCGATTTTTACCCAAAATATAAAAAAAACGTAAAAATAAAAATTAAAAACCAAATTAGAAATTAAAAATAGATAAATTTGATATTACATTATGCCTAATCCCCGTCAATGGCGCCAAAACCTTGATGCGCGAAAAGATGCACACACTTTAACGCAAGTGCACGTTATCGTGACAAGTAATATAGTCTTGGTAAGACCGAATATCGTCCACAAGGATTAGGGTTCAAGTACCAACTATCTTTCTTTTGGTATCTATTTGGTAATTGATATTTGATTTTGTGGTTTATAACTAATAATTATAAAAGCTAATTAACTATAGGTTTACTTCAGTTGTGATGGGAATAAGGCTTCCATGTCTCCTCAACTATCCGCTTATGTTATTTATCAATGCAATGAATTATGGTTTTCTTCTCTCGGAGCTAGCAGGTTTACGAAATCGTTTTATATTCCCGTTAAGGATATATAAACACTCAACCCCAGTATTGCACCTTTCTATCTTTCGGTGATAAGGATAACTCTATAGGAGGATTAAGCACAAAAACCTAGTTAACCGTCACGCACCATGCGTAAAATTAGGGTTGTTAAGCCTCTCATTAACGCTACATAAGTAATTGAGGTATTTTCATCCCCAATCCAAAATATGTCTACCCAACTTACAGTATATTCACAACCTCCTCCTTTCGAAGTTTGGAAATCATATAATGATAATTAGTTGTCAATTAATTACCAAGCATTCAAAGCAATTATTGGATAAATCTCAACAAGAAGAAGAATAACCATAGACATGCATTAATTCATAACATAAGTTTCTAGTGAATCAACATGGAAAGCCCTATAAAAGAATTAGTTCCTAGCTATTGACATGACAAGAACTAATTCAAGGTTCATCATACAAAACTGAAATAAAGAAAAGAAAAGAAAAGAAAAGAAAATTACTAAGTTTAAGGTCTCCAATCTTCAAAGCAAGAATCCTTGAGTTGTGCAAGAAAGGGAACCCTTAAAAACTGCTTAGGGTTCTCCTTTTATAGGCTGAAAACCGCCTCTAACTTTTCCCTGCAGGCCTGGCCCAGAAAATCGTCTAAAACCTGATTTTTCCGCGCCGCGCCAGGCGCTTCGGCGCCGAACTCGCAAAGACTGGGTGATTTACGGCGCGCCCCGATTTCGCTATTCCGAGGCCGCGCTGGAACCTCTGCAACCTCTCTGATGATTAGGCGTCGCGCCTCGCTTCGATCACAGGAGGCCGCGCTACCGTCCAAGCCGCTGCTTCTCCACTTTCTCTCGCTTAGCTGGAACCTCCTCTTTTGCCCTCTTTTAGCTCCTTTTCCGCCATTTGGCCATTTTAACCACTTTGACTCAAAAGAAAGAAAATCTATCCTAATACGACACTTATTTATACAAAAAGGGACAAAAGACTAACTAAAAACGACTCAAAAAGTGTATATAAAATACACCGATCAACCACCGGACTAAATGTCTCTCTACAATCCACGCCAACCTATTGAGTTTTTCCATCACCTATAAAATGGACCTTATGTCTCTCAAAACAACTGTCAGATTTTTTCTTATGAGTAAAAATCCACATAGAACGAATAACATTGACACCAGGCGGACGGGAAATCAACTCCCACGTCTTATTTTCAATAAGAGCATTAAATTCATCATCTATGGCCATGTATATTGTCTCCTTGAGATCACCATGTAAGAAAATATTTTCACATCCAGCTGATGAATGAGTCATGCTTTCGAGAGAGTAAGACTGAGAACAATGAGAATGGTTGCCGGTTTGACCACTGGACTAAATGTCTCTGTACAATCCACGTCAATCTATTGAGTTTTGTTATCACCCCACAAGATGGGCCTTATGTCTCTCAAAACAACTGTCAGATTTTTCCTTATGAGTAAAAATCCACATAGAACGAATAACATCGACACCAGGCGGACGGGACACCAACTCTCACGTCTTATTTTCAATAAGAGCATTAAATTCATCATCCATGATAATTTTTCAATTTGGGTCATGAAAGGCAGATATTGATTATGTGGCAAGGGCAGTTTAATGATATTAAAATTGAGATTAAAATATATTTTAGGTTAATCGAAATAATAGATTCATCTCAGATGGAAAACTATTTCCTTCTTCGATTTCTTGTTCTTGGTTCGAACTGTTAGTTGAATTTTAGCTACAAGTAACGGGCCCTGAACTCGGAGTAGAATTTGATTAGATTAGGGTTGGTGTGGACCATCTCGGGACTGGACTGAAGATTGGGTATTTGGTCTAGCATGCAGTGGGCCTACTGGACAAGATACTAGACCCGAAAGGCACACAATTGGGCCAGCAGGCAGTGGGCCTACTGGCCGATACATTAGACCGAGAGTTTGGGAAGTAGGGATAGCAGGCAGTGGGCCTGTTGGTAATGAAGCACGGGCTCATACAAATTTTTCTTTCAGCTTTCTCATTTTGTGAGGATGTATGAGGACAAGAAAACCTAAAAAATATGCCATTATTATTACAAAATTCCCAAAATGGTCCATTGTCAAATTCTCTTCCATTATCACATTGAATGTTTTTAATTTCTCGTTCAAATTGGATATAGACGAATGCTCTAAACTTTAGAAAGGTGAAAAAAACTTGAGACTTTTTAGACAAACAAAATGTCCACAAAATAGTAGAATACTCATTCAAAAATAACACATAATGACGGTGACCCAAAAAGCTTAAAACGGGAGATGTCCACAAATCACTATAAATAATATCAAAAGACAACAAGGTATTAGAATTTGAGGCTAAAAATGGTAACTTAACATGTTTTTCAAGCGGACAAGAATGACAAATATTAGTATTGCGTACTATTATATTCAATAAACTTATTATTGTTAAGAGAAGAAATAACAGACGCCTCAGAATGCCCTAACTGTGCATGCCATAAGGAAAGTGCTAGAGCGGCAAACGTTAATTGTGTGTCTTGACTCATGAAAGTGGTGGTGGTGATTGAATAAAGCTCTCCCCGACTATTACATCTCATTAGAGGTATTCCCATCGTGAAATCCTTCACAGAAAATCCAAAAGGGTCAAAGTCAACATAAACTCAATTATTAGTTATGAATTTTTGAACAGACACCAAATTTTTAATTAAATGAGGAGCATGAAAGACATTTTTCAAGGCTAAAGGTGGGTGCGGGGGAGATAAATTTGTGTGACCATAACCACGAATAGGAATTGAATTGTCATTACCAATAACAATGCCATATTCTTTGCTCAAATTGAAATAAGACGAGAGATTATCTGGCGTGAACGTCATATTAGAAGTGGCCCAGTGTCCATGTACCAATTTACGTCCGTAGGATTTAATCCAAGTGTGTGCATCAAGACCTCGATATCCGTGGGGGTCGAAACTATCGTTGGGCCGGCAGTAGCGAAGGTCGGCCAGCCTGCTGCCAGCTACCGTGTAATGTGCCAAGTTGAAGGTGACGGGCAGGGTGGCAATGACCATTGCCCATTGACCCATGGCATGGCCCAAGTCCTGAATTTTGTTTTACAAATCAGTCTTTTCTTGAATTTAATTTTAAAAATAAATCTCTCATGACTTTCACGCCATGTAGTGAATAATATTCTCTTTATGAAAATTTTAGTATTAATGTTGCCTATATTCTTTGGATGTCTTCACTTTGTCGAAAGTGTTAACTATACATACAATATAAATAGTATACATGTATATTGTAGTATATCAAAAGAATCCAAGGCTCAGCCAGAAGACCATCTTCACGATCAATCAGAGGCCCATCACGGGCAGTGTATATTAGGAATGTATATTGTAGTATAAGTAGTATTGTACTCTTGTCATAATTGGAGAGTTAGTCTCCAAATAGAATAGAGTTTTAAGAGTATAATAGGAAAATGATTTTCCTATTGTAAATTGTATATATACCTATTCATTCAATAAGAATAATCAAGAGATTATTTCTTTCATGGTATCAAAAGTCTAGATCTTAATTTCTTCTTCTCCAAAAATTATTTCCGGAACCTCTCTCTCAAAATTCGAGAAGTACCTCATCGGAATTTCTTTTTTCGACGGTATTCTTTCTTGTTCCAAAAGTCTAGGACTCAAATACTTCCGCTCCTCTCCCAATGAAAATCAAATATTTCTTTTAGTCTCTCTCGGATTCACCGAACCCGAGACCCCATCCCTTCCTAAATTTCATTTTTTGTGTCAGAAACAAGTTACTTATTCTATTCACTATGACTGATAAGAACATATTTCATCCGGCCCTAACCGTATCTAACATCAAGAGTGTTCTTTCTATTATTCTTGACTTAGAAAACGTTCAATATGGGATGTGGCAAAAATTATTCAAAATTCATGCCCTGACACATCAAGTCCTCCATCACATAATCCCTCCGGATACGGAGGGTGTGCCTGTTAGCGATTTATCCACACGCTTAACGCAAGTGCACGTATCGTGATAAGTAATATAGTATGGGTAAGACCGAATATCGTCCTCATGGACTGGTTTTCAAGTACCGGTTATCTATTCTATAGTATCTATTTGGTTAACGTTAATTGGTTTAGAATTTTAGACTAATAATGCAGGAAATAACTAATTATAAGAAAACTTCGATTTAAATAAGTTATGATGGAGAATTAGGGCTTCCAAGATCATCAACTATCCACTCTATTCAATCCTTAATGCAACAATAAAAGTTCTTCTTCTATGTTAAGATAGCTGGTTAACTAAGCCATTTTATATTCCGGTTAGGATATATAAACACTCAATCCCAATGCAGAACCCTTCTATCGTTCGATGATAGGATTTACCACAAATGAGGATTAAAAACAATAACCTATTAAACTACACAAGTATCGGGGTACTTTCGTCCACGATTTTAACCTATGTTTATTCAACTATAGCATATTCACAATCTCCCCTTTCGGATCTCGATTAGAAATCCTATATGTGATGATAATTAGTGATCAATTAATTACCAAGCAATCAAATCAATTATTGAATAAATCTCAACTATATAAAGAAGAAACCAAAACTAATGCATTAATTCATGAATAAGAGTTTCAAGTGAATCACAAGGAAATCCCTAATAAGTAATTAGCTCCTAGCCATAGTCACGCTAAAAACTAATACAATATCCATACATGAACTGAAATAAACAAAGCAAAAGAGAAAGAAAATACTTAAGAACAGGTCTCCAAGCCTTCTAGCATCCAAGAGTTGTGTTGTGGAATATTTACAAGGTGGATGAGTGTAGAATGGTGGTATGAGGAGGTCTGAAGGATTATAGATTAATGAGCAGAGTTTTAGGGATTATATAGGTTTTGTAGGTAGAAAAAATTATCTTTTTTGGACTCTGAAAACGTGTCAAATTCGGTCCAAAACGTCAAAAATCTCGCGTCGGCATCGTGGCCCTGAGATTGGCAACCACGGCGCCAAAAAATCTGTAAGTTTCCGGAAATTTCAGGGGTCGGCGCTGCTGCCAGGCGTCGCGGCGCCGGTGACGGCTTTTTTTTCGATTTTTCATTTCTTGTCCCTTTTTTCGTCCGGACTTCGTCTGATCTCTTCTATACTTCCCGGGACTTTTTAGACTTCAGTTATTGGCCTTTTTGTGTGCAATTCCATCTCAAATAAGCTCATTTCCTCTCCTTTTCGTCATTTCTCCATTTCTAACCGCTATGACACAAAAGAAAGGAAAATGACCCTAATACTATACTAAACATCAACAAAATGAGTAAAATACTAACTAAAAATTACTCAAAAAACATATACAAAATATTCCTAACAAACACCCTCAAACTTAAACTTTGCTCGCCCTCGAGTAAAGATAAAAAATAGAAACAAAGACACGAAAGAAAAGAAAATAGAAGGACTCAAAGACACTGATCAATCTGCTGCACAATTTCCTCTAGAAAAGTATGAAGGTTAGTAGGATAATATGCAGGAACATATAACATGAATTTTTAGCATTCTAAAACTCTTAAGTCAGATATTTCGCAAATTCAATTCAATCATGCTCAATGGAAGTAAGAACACTTAATCTATGCATGTCAATATCAAAATTCTATGGCATGTTTACTTGTTATTATTCTCCACTAATCATGGATACACATACTAGAGATCTTCAGGACTTTTCAGGGTTGTAATGTAGGCTTAGGCAGGGGTAGATAAAAATAGGCATTTAGGCTCAACTTACATACCATAAGCTCTTTTTCTTTCAACTCTTCCCTTTTCTTTTGATTCTCTTTTTAATCCCGTACCTATCTTTTTCCTTCTTTTGTTTCGAGAGAATGTGGTGCATGATGAATAACAGGCACCCCCAAACTTAGGCGTTTGCCTATTTATTTTATTTTCATTGGGGTGCATAAATTTATTCACTCTCTTTTCGTCTTTTTTTTCAACACTTTTCATTCCAAACATCTCAAGTTTTCACTTATGACACAAAATATGGAATTATAGGGTGTCAAAGAAAGATCTTATTTTTGGCTCAAAGGGGCTGACTAGGGATACAATTTTAATGTCAGGGATAGGCAATGAATGGTAAGAAACGGCTAACAAAGAAATGTCTGAGTCATCTCCCTAACATGTATATCCTAACTATTTCGCCTCAAATAACAAGCAAGCAGACACATAGGCTTTATTTTTAACAATGCATAAATCAAGCACAATTACCCCAAATAATTTGATTTCATGAATTCTTGGCATATCTAACTTAAGCGTTCAGATTTTCTGCTTCTAATTCCATTACATTATCTCACTTTACTTCACTAGGCGTTTCAAGTAACTACAGCATGCATGATCATTAAAAAAAATTATGACTCAAAAATACTCAAAAACACCCAAAACAAATAAAAAAGACTCAAAAACAATAAGACACCCCCCAAACTTAATCGACACATTGTCCCCAATGTGTGAAGACTAAAAATAGGGACAACTTACTGACACAATACATCGGTCATAACGGAGGTCTGGGAGGGAAAATTCTGGAATTTGCACGGAATCTGGCTCTCGGAACATTCGGCGCCATGGCCCTGAGATTCGGCGCCGTGGCGCCCAAACTTCTACGGGCTCTCTGATAATGTGGCGCCACGGCCCTGAGATTGGGCGTCGTGGCACCTGAGGCGTTGATTTACTATTTTCAGCGTTTTTGCTTTTTTTATTTTTATTTTCGGGGTCCGCTCCTATTCCACATGTCATCCACAAACACAAGACAAGAACCCAAGACCGTGAGACTGTTCAAGACAAAAGAAAACAACTAAAACAAAAATTAAAATAACATAATTAATAAACATTGGGTTGCCTCCCAACAAGCGATGTCTTTAACGTCTTTTAGCCGGACGCAGTTAACCTTACTAGTGCCCGGTGGATTCTTCTGCGAACTGCTTGCAATCCACACATCTAGTGTTGCAGGTCTCACTTCAACCACAACAATTGCTCCAAACAAGGGTTTCAGATCTAAGATTATCTCCCAATTACACAAGACAAGCTTGTCTTCTAGGCTCTATATAATGTAGGGATCAATGAAATTCCCTACATCTCTCAACTTTTGGGGGTGCCCTTCAGAGTATAGACTTTCTATTTGGGGCTCAACAGTGACAACTGGTGGTATTTCTTCTGCAATAGGTACAGGAAAAATAAACTCCACGGAATCCAAAAAGGTGAATAATTGGCTCTTGGTAACCTTTTCCTTCTCTACACCAACTATCTCTCCAGATTCCTCAACAGTTGGGTGTGGTTCAGACTCCTTAATTTGCTTACTACTTCCCACAATGGTATCGCTAGGAAGATTTTGTCACGACCAACTCGGTCGCGATCGTACTTACCGGTACCTGTCGTATACATCACGTAATAGCAATGAACATACATAACACATAACTTATAAAAGGTAAACATCATCGCCACCGATAAGGTCGCTTTCCATAAAACATACTTAATCAAAAGTATAGCAAGACAACTTGTTCTTACACCCAAAACACATACGTGACCACGCACTTCTAAGGATAACAAGCGTGATGACAGGGCCCCGCTATACCCCTGAATGTACACAATACCTATAGCATCAGGGAAAAATCGTACCAAAAAAACAAGCTTCCGGAGGAATGGAGCTTCTGACACCGGAACAGTGATCCTAAGAACGACGATCCACCACCTGCTTACCCTTACCTGCGGCATGAACGAAGCCCCCGAGGAAGAGGGTCAGTACACAATATGTACCAAGTATGTAAAACTGGAAAATACTGTAATAATGATATCATAAGTCAAAAAGTAAGCTGGAGTCATGAAAGACAATCAAAATACAGTACACTGTGCCTTACTAACAAATGAGGGTAACAAGTATATATATAATACTACATAAAAATAGGAGGCTCATGATCAAAACAGGGTACCTCGCCCGTAGTATCAACAAGCAATCCTACTCCTGGACTATTTCACCCGCATGGGTCCTGGGGACCCGCATGAGGTATTCCTCGCATAGGCTATACCTGTCCGCATGGGACTATTTCACCCGCATAAGCCCATAGGACTCGCATGAGGTATTCCTCGCATCGTGGGTAGCAAATCCACGGAACAGGTGGTATAACGATCTTGGGGATTTACCCCTCAGATATACTCTTACCCTGAAGCAGGTGGTATAACGATCTTGGGGATGTTCCCCTCAGATATACTCTTACCCTGAAGAAGGTGGTAAAACGATCTTGGGGATGTACCCCTCAGATATACTCTTACCCTGAAGAAGGTGGTATAACGATCTTGGGGATGTACCCCTCAGATATACTCTTACCCTGAAGAAGGTGGTATAACGATCTTGGGGATGTACCCCTCAGATATACTCTTACCCTGAAGAAGGTGGTATGACGATCTTGGGGCTTGCCCCTCATTCATACTCTTACCCTAGCTCAATCGGTCATCATATCATAATCATAAATAAGTTAAGAAAACTTATAATTTATTATTAATCTTGTTCATATACCCTCTCATTTTAGTTTACTTAAGGCACTAACATTCTTAACAAAAGAAAATCCGGGAATTTAATCCAAAGTACCACATACTTATATTCTTTAAAAAAATGACTCATTTTCATATAAAACCTTTGGGCAATTGATGCCTTAAAATCAATTTGCATTTCATAAATCAAGTCATTTGTCCTTACTTATCTTACTTAGAGTAAATCTCTTCTTATTACCCTTTTATAAAGCTAATAAACCAACTTTCCATAAAGTTGTTATATTAACCCTATACTTTAGTAAAATTATACTTTTCCCCTAACCAAGGGACTTATTCTTTTTAAGACGAAACAAGTCTTTATATACTTAAAACAAGTAAGAATACCAAATCTTGTACGTCTACCGTACTACATAGATACAACTACTCATGCTCAAGAGATAGGAAAACTCCACATACCTCTTCGGTCAATCCACTTGCTAAGACCAAACTACCGCAAGTAATATGTCAACCTAAAATAACCATGATACGTTTATTAACCTCTAATTTCAATGTAGAATAATCCAAGTTCAAAGTTACTAATTTCTATGGAAAATTGGGCAGCATTTCCTTTGTTTCTACATACTTTGCCACCTTTCTCAAGGACGAATTCAACATCCAAACGCCACACCTTAGGCCCAACAATCCAAACATTTCAAATGGGATTACACACCTTAAACTTGGGTGTGTAAAATTCTGCCCCATAAGGTACAACAATTAACTTAATCAAGTTTAAGGTAGTTTTTAGGCTACAACATGCTCATAATATCTTCTTAACCAATCTTTTCATATCCAAACCACATTTCTTACATGCAATGACTCTAAGAGCATTATTTACTACTACAAGTTCTTTCTTCTTCACATGCAACACAAATAACTAGCTACAAGAGAAGAATTGTTACCTTAAAGCTTTAGCCAAAATTATTCCAACAACTTTGCTAGCCTCCTTTCCAAGAACACCACCACAATAACTCCTACAGGCTAGCCACAAGCTTCCTTCTTGTCCTTAACTTTTCAGATTTTCCTTAGGCTTTGAATTCCTCTTGGAATTTTAGAGAGAAGTGAGAGCTTTAGCTTAGAGAGAGAGAGAGGGATTTGAAAGATGACCAAGTCTTCAAGACTTGGTCAATATAAGGGACATGCATAAATCAGATGGGGGGGGGGGGGGGGACACTTGTCACCCTCTCATGGCCTTTTTTGAAGAAAAAATCTGATTTTTCTATGTTTTTCCGCCAGGAATCCCGCCTTGTCGCCGCGGCCCTGCAGCCGGTGCCGCGGCGCTGAGACTTCCGCCACCTCACAGGAATTCCGGCGCCGCGGTGCTGCAACATCAGCGACCCCTCAGAATATCCGGCGCCGCGGCCCTGCATCCGGCGCCGCGGCCCTATCGCTCCTGTCCGAAACCCATTTCTATCCGACTGCGCACTGAACTTGTAACTCCCATAACTTTCTACTCCGATGTCCTATCGACGAACGGTTGGTTGCGTTGGAAACTAGACTCAACGAACTACGTACTAGGCCTTTGAAACACGTAGGAACTCTCAATGTAGCGGGTCATAACCCGCCTCAAAATTGACTAAAACCCGTCCGGAACAATCCGTCAACCTATCTTTTGAAAATTTTAAGTCTTACATGCTTTCGTACGCTCTCACACGTAAGGTCAGAACTACGGGGTATAACATTCTCCCCCCCCCCTTAGAAATATTCGTCCCAAATGTTCCTTCTAGGCTTACTCAAATCACAATATCGATATAGACTCTCTTAACTATTCTTTCTGCAATTAAAGACGCTCCACGAGCCACGACATACTTAAGCGTAATTGTCAAATAAAACTAACAAGCAAGTAAGTGGGTTACCTGGAGGTATAGGAAATAAGTGAGGATACTTCTTTATCATGTCATCCTCAGCTTCCCACGTCATCTCCTCCCTGTTCTCGTTCCGCCATAAGACTTTGACGGAAGCCACGTCCTTCGTCCGAAGTCACCTCACCTGACGATCGAGTATCGCTATGAGACTCTCCTCATACGATAACTCCTCTGTCACCTGGACATCATGAATCGGGTGCACTTTAGATGGAGCTCCAATACATTTCCGCAACATAGACACATGGAAAACTGGATGTACCGCCTCCAAATCGGACGGTAGATCTAACTCATAGGAAACCTTGCCTACCCTACGGACAATCTGATACGACCGAATGTACCTTGGGCTGAGTTTTCCTTTCTTCCCAAATCTCATCACGGCCTTCATGGGTGACACCTTCAGAAAGACCCAATCATCAACCTCAAACTCCAAGTGTCGACGCCGATGATCTCGTGATACGACTTCACGACTGAGCTGACAATAACCGCTCCTGGATAAGTTTCACCTTATCCACTGCCTGCTGAACCAAGTCTGGCCCGACTAACTGAACTTCTCCCACCTCGAACCAGCCTATCGGTGACCTGCACTTCCTTCCGTATAAGGCCTCATAAGGCGCCATCTGAATACTAGAATGGTAGCTGTTGTTATAAGCAAACTCCACAAGAGGCAAATGATCCTCCCACTACCACGAATCAATAACACAAGCCCGCAAAGATATCCTCGAGTTCGGATAGTGCGCTCGGCCTGTCCGTCGGTCTGAGGATGAAACGTCGTACTGAGACTCACCTGGGTCCCTAATCCCTTCTGGAAAGACCTCCAGAAGTTAGCCGTGAACTGGGCCCCTCTGTCTGAAATAATCGATACAGGCACTCCGTGCAGTCTCACAATCTCCCTGATATACAGTCTAGCATAATCCTCGGCCGAAAAAGTCGTCCTGACTGGAAGAAAATGGGCTAATTTCGTCAGCCTGTCGACGATAACCCAAATGGAATCATGCTTCCTCTGAGTGGAAGGTAACCCTGTAATAAAATCCATATTTACCACCTCCCACTTCCAAGTCGGAATATCAATAGCCTGCAACAGCCCACCGGGCTTCTGGTGCTCAACCTTGACCTGTTGGCAATTAGGACACTGTGCAACAAACTCCGCAATGTCCCTCTTCAGGCCATCCCACCAATACACGCATCTGAGGTCATGATACATCTTAGTCGACCCCGGATGGATAGAATAACGAGCACCGCTCGCTCCCTGCACCGCCGACGGTCCTCGCTACATCGGGAACACACAACCGGCCCTCAAATCTTAGCACCCCATCCGGCGCTACCTCAAATAGGTTCTTCTCTTTCTGAAAAGAGGCATCTAGATACCGTACCATAATCGGATCCTCATACTGTCGCATCTTCACCTCCTCGACGATGGAAGACTCAGAAACCTCTCAAACCCGAACTTCATCACTACCAGAATCAACCAAACGAACCCCAAGGCTCGCTAGCTGATGTAACTCTCGGACCATATCCCTTTTCCGTCAGACATCGACGGGCTACCCATCGATCCGCGACTGGGCATCCGCAACTACATCGCCTTCCCCGGGTGGTATAGAATATCAACATCGTAATCCTTAGCCTCCAACCACCGCTCTCGCCGCAGTTCGGCTCCTCTCGTGAAGATATACCGAGACTCTTGTGGTATGTGTAAATATCCACATGAACTCCATATAAATAATGTCTCCAGATCTTCAAGGCATGAGTCACTGCTGCCAACTCCAAGTCATGTGTGGGATAGTTCTTCTCATGCTTTCTAAGCTGTCGAGATGCGTAAGCTATAACCTCGCGGCCGCATCAAAGACGCACTCCAAGCCCTGACCGACGCCACAATAAAACCACATATCCATCTAAACCTCCGAAGAGTAAGAATCAAGTGGTAGTCAATTTCTCCTTTAGCAACCGGAAACTTTCTCACAAGTATCCGCCCACCGAACATAGTCGCTCGAAGCCTTAGTCAAAGGCGCTGATATGGAAGCAAACTTTTCCACAAACCTCCGATAATAACCCACAAGGCCCAAAAAGTTGCGCACCTCCATCTGTAGCTGGTCCGCCAAGTCTGATCGCCTCAATTCGCCAGACAACCCAATACCATCGCCCCGACAACATTCCCTAAGAAAGCCACTGGCTAACCAAAACTCGCATTTTGAGAACTTGGTATACAATCACGGCCCCGAGGACTCTAATACCGCCTCAAATGACCAGATGCTCTCGCTCAGGCGCGAATAAACCAAGATATCATCAATGAAAACTATAACGAACATATCCAAGAATGGCTTGAACACCGCTCATCAAATCCATGAATACCGCGGGCGTTGTCAACCCGAAAGACATCACCTCAACTCATAGTGCCCATACCGGTCCCGAATGCGCTTTGGGATATCTGTCTCTCTAACTCGCACTGATGATAAACTGCATCGCAGTCTATCTTGAAAACACCTTGCACCCTCGCAATCGTCAAACAAATCGTCAATCCCGGGAGGGATATATGTTCTTGATAGTTACCTTGTTCACCGCTCAGTCAATACACATGCGCAGCTGCCCCATCCTTCTTCTTTACAAATAACACCGCGCTCCTGGAGAAACACTTGGCCCGATAAAGCCCTTTCTCCAACAAGTCCTTCACCGGTCTTTCAATTCCTTCAACTCGGTGCCATCCTCAGTATGGCGGAATAGATATCGCCGAGTATCCGCGCCAAATCAATGCAAAACTCAACCTCCTCTCGTGAGGATACCCTAAGTTCGTCTGGGAATACGTCTGAAACTCTCTAACAACCGAATCGATCAAGGTTCAGATCTCACCGTGATTCAATACCCGAACCATATGGTAGATATACCCTTTCCGCACCATCTTCCTAGCCTTGAGGTAAGAAATAAACTTACCCCTCGGCGACGCCGTATTCCCCTTCCACTCGATAACCGGCTCGCCAGGAAACTGGAACCGAACTAATCTCTCTCTACAGTCTACATTGGCATAGCAAGACGCTAGCCAATCCATACCCATAATCACATCAAAGTCCGTCATATCCAACTCTATTAAGTCGGCTAGAGTCTGACGACTGCCTACAGTCACTGGGCAAGCTCTATATATCCGCTCGGCTACCACCGAATCACCTACTGGAGTAGCCACCTCAAAAGGTCTTATGGACTAGGGCTCTATCCCTATTCTATCAGCAATATGGGGAGATATGTAGGACAAGGTAGAACCAGGATCTATCAAAACATATATATCACAGCAAGAAACCAACAATGTACTGCGATTTACATCCGTGACGCCCCGTCCCGATACCGACATAGCATAGATGCGGTTCTGAGGACCGCTAAAACTGGGACCCCTACCACGACCTCTGCCGCGGCCTGCCGGCCCATGAACACCTTGCCCTCCAGGGCGCCTGACCACCGAAGACGACGATCCAAAGAATCGACCGCTTACCGAACCATAACACCCCCGCCGCCTAAGGACGGACAATCCCTCTTCTGATGGACATGCTGGCCACACGAGTAACAAGCTCCCGAACCCATACGGCACTCGCCCGGATGAGACCTACCGCATCGAACGCACCGAGATGTGGGTGGTCTCGACAGACGGCCGCCTCGAAACCTCGGTCCTCGAGCCCGACCGCTTCCCGAATAACCCACCGATCGACTCCCGCGAAATCGAGAAGGAGCACTTTGTGCCGGGCCGAAATGTGACCTAGTTCGCCAGGCCGCCCGCCAAAATCGCCGAGACCTGCTGCCCCGCCTCGGGCCGCCTAAATCTAGTTGATCTCGCCTCTCGCCTCAATCACCGCAGACGCTGCATCCCGCAATATCCATCCCGGCCAAGAGCCACCCCAAGCATGCAAGAATCATACGACGCCTAACCCCATCACATATCGATGAACCATGTCTGCCATGTCAGCTACAATGGTGTGCGCATACCTGGCCAAGGAGTCAAACTCCAGGCTGTACTCTCTGATAGTCCTCCCGTCCTGCCTCAAAGTCAAGAATCTATCTACGCGGGCTCTCCTCATCTCAGGAGGTAAGAAGTGATCCAGGAAAGCCTCTGTGAACTCCTCTCAAACAGCTGGAAGAGCATCCTCACCTCTCGACAACACCCATGACTCAAACCAGTTCAACGCAATATCGTGTAACGGGTAAGAATCTAGTATAACAGACTCAGTCTCCGAGGCCCTAAGCACCTGCATGGTCCGTCAGAATCGCCAGACAAACTCCTGCGGATCCTCCTCGAATCTCGAACCATAGAACTCGGGTGGATGACAACTAGGAAAGCCCGAATCCGTAAACTGTCGGCTTTAGGGTTGGCCGCCGCTTCGCTTCGCCGCTCGCCACTACTATGTTGGTCAATAAGCGCATCTGCTCGTAATCTCTATACTCACCGATCGTGGACCGAGGCTCTGCATCGCGTCTCGTGAGCCGCTCACGCCTCGAACTCGCTGAGGCCGGGCGACGCTGGAACTCGCCGCCAAACATCATCTCTCGTAAGGATCAAGCCAGGCTTGTGCCTCGTGACTTCGCGCCCCACTAGCAAAGACTCTCACCGCTTTGCCCTTATGGGCCGCGGTTGCCTTGCGTGGAGGCATAACTGATACATAAGGGAAAACATCAGAAGAGGTTCAACCTATAACACAGCTCTATTGCACGATCTTAGAGTGAAAGAATGAAAACTAATCCTAAATATCCTGCAGCTTCCTGATTATAGATGTGGTGTACAACACACCGATAATCAAGACTCTACTAGACACGGTCTGTAGACACTTTCCGAGGACTAACTGCTCTGATACCACTTTTGTCACGACCCGACTAGTACCCTACCGGGGTACCCTGTCAGGTATGCATCAGAGAATAGCAGCGGAACATACATAACACATAACTTATAAAAAGGTAAACATCACTGACCAGCCGATAAGGCTGTCTTCCACAAAAAACATACTTAATCAAAAGTATAGCATTACAACTTGTTCTTACAGCCCAAAACACATACATGACCACAGACCTCTAAGGATAACAACTGTGGCGGGACAGGGCCCCGCCATACCCCTGAATATACACAATACCTATAGCATCGTGGAAAACTGCACTAAAAACAAGCTTCCGAGGAATGGAGCTTCGACACCTAACGGTGATCCTAAGAACGAGGATCCACCACCGCTATCTCACTGCGTTTAACGCACTTCGAGGAAGGGGGTCAGTACACAATATGTACCAAGTATGTAAAACTGGAAAATACTATAATAATGATATCATAAGTCAAAAAGTAAGCTGGAGTCATGGAAGACAATCAAAATACAGTACACTGTGCCTTACTAACAAATGAGGGTAACAAGTATATATATAATAATCGCATAAAAATAGGAGGCTCATGATCAAAACAGGTACCTCGCCTAGTATCAACAAGCAATCCTACTCCCGACTATTTCACCCGCACGGGTCCCGCGGACCCGCACGAGGTATTCCTCGCATAGGCTATACCTGCCCGCACGGGACTATTTCACCCGCGTAAGCCCATAGGACTCGCATGAGGTATTCCTCGCGATCGTGGTAGAAAATCCACTAACAGTGGTATAACGATCTTGGGATTTACCCTCGATATACTCTTACCCCAAACGTGGTATAACGATCTGGGATGTTCTCGATATACTCTTACCCCCAAGAAGGTGGTATAACGATCTGGGATGTACTTCGATATACTCTTACCCTGAAGAAGATGGTATAACGATCTTGGGGATGTATCCCTCAGATATACTCTTACCCTGAAGAAGGTGGTATAACGATCTTGGGGATGTACCCCTCAGATATACTCTTACCCTGAAGAAGGTGGTATGACGATCTTGAGGCTTGCCCCTCATTCATACTCTTACCCTAGCTCAATCGGTCATCATATCACAATCATAAATAAGTTAAGAAAGCTTATAACTTATTATTAGTCTTGTTCATATACCCTCTCATTTTAGTTTACTTAAGGCACTAACATTCTTAACAAAAGAAAATCCGGGAATTTAATCCAAAGTACCACATACTTATATTCTTTAAAAAAAATGACTCATTTTCATATAAAACCTTTGGGCAATTGATGCCTTAAAATCAATTTGCCTTTCATAAATCAAGTCATTTGTCCTTACTTATCTTACTTAGAGTAAATCTCTTCTTATTACCCTTTTATAAAGCTAATAAACCAACTTCCCATAAAGTTGTTATATTAACCCTATACTTTAGTAAAATTATACTTTTCCCCTAACCAAGGGACTTATTCTTTTTAAGACGAAACAAGTCTTTATATACTTAAAACAAGTAAGAATATCAAATCTTGTACGTCTACCATACTACATAGATACAACTACTCATGCTCAAGAGATAGGAAAGCTCCACATACCTCTTCGGTCAATCCACTTGCTAAGCCCAAACTACCGCAAGTAATATGTCAACCTAAAATAACCATGATACGTTTATTAACCTCTAATTTCAATGTAGAATAATCCAAGTTCAAAGTTACTAATTTCTATGGAAAATTGGGCAGCATTTCCTTTGTTTCTACATACTTTGCCACCTTTCTCAAGACCGAATTCAACATCCAAACGCCACACCTTAGGCCCAACAATCCAAACATTTCAAAGGGGATTACACACCTTAAACTTGGGTGTGTAAAATTCTGCCCCATAAGGTACAACAATTAACTTAATCAAGTTTAAGGTAGTTTTTAGGCTACAACATGCTCATAATATCTTCTTAACCAATCTTTTCATATCCAAACCACATTTCTTACATGCAATGACTCTAAGAGCATTATTTACTACTACAAGTTCTTTCTTCTTCACATGCAACACAAATAACTAGCTACAAGAGAAGAATTGTTACCTTAAAGCTTTAGCCAAAATTATTCCAACAACTTTGCTAGCCTCCTTTCCAAGAACACCACCACAATAACTCCTACAAGCTAGCCACAAGCTTCTTTCTTGTCCTTAACTTTTCAGATTTTCCTTAGGCTTTGAATTCCTCTTGGAATTTTAGAGAGAAGTGAGAGCTTTAGCTTAGAGAGAGAGAGAGAGAGAGAGAGGGATTTGAAAGATGACCAAGTCTTCAAGACTTGATCAATATAAGGGACATGCAAAAATCAGATGGGGGGGGGGGGGACACTTGTCACCCTCCCATGGCCTTTTTTGAAGAAAAAAATCTGATTTTCCTAAGTTTTTCCGCCAGGAATCCGCTGCGCCATGGCCTCGCGGCCAAGGCGCTGAGACTTTCGCCACCTCACAGACTTCCGCGCCGCCGCTTCCTGCCGCGTGCTGCAACTTCAGCGACCGGAATATCCGCGCGCGCCATATCGCCTCGTCCAAACACATTTCTATCCGACTGCACACTGAACTTGTAACTCCCATAACTTTCTACTCCGATGTCCTATCGACGAACGGTTGGTTGCGTTGGAAACTAGACTCAACGAACTACGTACTAGGCCTTTGAAACACGTAGGAACTCTCAATGTAGCAGGTCATAACCCGCCTCAAAGTTGGCTAAAACCCGTCCGTAACAATCCGTCAACCTATCTTTTGAAAATTTTAAGTCTTACATGCTTTCGTACACTCTCACACGTAATGTCAGAACTACGGGGTATAACAAATTTGCTTGAGGTGTATTGATCATTCTATCCATTAGCTGCCCTATTTGTGTCTCCAAATTGCTGAGGGACACCCTTGTCTCAGCCATAAACTGAGCCTGACACTTGGTGGCCTGAGTATGCATGCCTGCAACTCATCTAGATCTTCCTCTACAACCTGTGGGTTAAGCTGATGTTGATGACTCCACTGCCCCTGATAGTAGTAGTAGTAGCCCATGTGTCCTAAAAAATTGTTTTTTTTTGTAGAACGCACGAATTTTACCTGCAAAATAAGAAAAAAAAATTGATAAAAAGATGCTCGCAGAACTTGGAGCAACCAAATTAGAAAAAATAATAGTTTAATCGCTATGAAATACGTCAATCCCCGGCAACGGCGCCAAAAACTTGTTAGCGATTTATCCACACGCTTAACGCAAATGCACGTATCGTGACAAGTAATATAGTCTGGGTAAGACCGAATATCGTAGGTTTTCAAGTAATGGTTATCTATTCTATAGTATCTATTTGGTTAACGTTAATTGGTTTAGAATTTTAGACTAATAATGCAGGAAATAACTAATTATACGAAGACTTCGATTTAAATCAGTTTTGATGGAGAATTAGGGCTTCCAAGATCATCAACTATCCACTCTATTAATCCTTAATGCAACAATAAAAGTTTTTCTTCTATGTAAGATAGCAGGTTAACTAAGCCGTTTTATATTCCGATTAGGATATATAAACATTCAACCCGATGCAGAACCCTTATATCTTTCGATGATATGATTTACCACAAAGGAGGATTAAGAACAATAACATATTAAACTACACAAGTATCGGGGTACTTTCGTCCACGATTTTAACCTATGTTTATTCAACTATAGCATATTCACAATCTCCCATTTCGGATCTCGATTAGAAATCCTATATGTGATGATAATTAGTGATCAATTAATTACCAAGCAATCAAATCAATTATTGAATAAATCTCAACTATATAAAGAAGAAACCAAAACTAATGCATTAATTCATGAATAAGAGTTTCAAGCGAATCACAAGAAAATCCCTAATAAGTAATTAGCTCCTAGCCATAGTCACGCTAAGAACTAATACAATCTCCATACATGAACTGAAATAAACAAAGCAAAAGAGAAAGAAAATACTTAAGAACAAGTCTTCAAGTCTTCTAGCATCCAAGAGTTGTGTTGTGGAATATTTACAAGGTGGATGAATGTAGAAAAGTGGTATGAGGAGGTCTGAAGGATGATAGATTAATGAGCAGGGTTTAGGGATTATATAGGTTTTGTAGGTAGGAAAAGTTATCCATTTTGGACTCTGAAAACATGTCAAATTCGGCCCAAAACGTCAAAAATCCCGCGTCGGCGCCGTGGCCCTGAGATTAGTGGCGTCGAAAAATCTGCAAGTTTCCGGAAATTTCAGGTTTTGGCGCCGGTGACGGATTTTTTTTCGATTTTTCGTTTCTTGTCCCTTTTTTCGTCCGGACTTCGTCTGATCTCTTCTATACTTCCCGGGACTGCTTAGACTTCAGTTATTGGCCCTTTTGTGTGCAATTACATCTCAAATAAAGCTCATTTCCTCTCTTTTTCGTCATTTCTCCATTTCTGACCGCTGTGACACAAAAGAAAGAAAAACGACCATAATACTATACTAAACATCAACAAAATGAGTAAAATACTAACTAAAAATGACTCAAAAAACATATACAAAATACGCCTAACAGTGCCCACAAAAGAGGAAGATCCTAAATTATGAATTACTCTTGACATAAAGGTTCTCAAATGGATTTATGCCACTATCTCCCTCAACTTCTTACAGACGATTAGGAAACCTAACTCTTCAACTATGGAAGCATGAAATAGATTGCGTGACATATTCTAGGATAACAGTAATTCCTGCATTGTCACCCTTGAACATGAATTTTCCCAAGTCGTTATGGAGAATTTTCTGAATGTTTCATCTTATTGCAAACAACTCAAGAATTTGGCGGATCAACTTCACAACGTGGGTGCTCCGATTAACATTAGTCGTCTTGTTATACAGATAGTTGTATGCCTGTCTGAGGCTTATAACGGTGTTGCTCTTATACTTCATCAAAGTAACCCCCTACCGGAATTCTATCAAATCTGCTCCATGCTTATGTTGGAATAAGCTGGTTTGGCTAAGAAGACGGCTACCGATACTAGCCCCGTAGTCATGCTGATGTCCACCACAAATTCTCCAGATTTTATTGATAATTCGGGCATAAACCGTGCTCACGGGAATAGCAAAAATAATGGGAAAATCATGAGGGCAAACACAACGGTTCTAGTGGCGGTTCCAATGGACAACATCTCGGCGGTGCCTGTCCGCCCGCTAGATGGGTCACCACCCCATCGCCCCGGGGTGGTCCCACGCCAGTAGGGTTAGGGCAGTGGGCCATGGCCCAACAGCCCTTACTTTTCAGCATCATCCGCAGTTAGCCAGCTGGGCGATTCTGCACGGCCCAACAATCAAGAACTCGATTTAGCGTTGGTCGGCGGCGGGGTGGATCAGATGGGCCTCGGCCCACACATGATTTCTCAGCAATGGGACCCACACCCGCTAAAACCGACATTGAAGCCGCGATGCACACACTTGGATTGACTCAACCCGACCCGAATTGGTACATGGACACCGGCGCCACTCACACATGACCTCCGATCAAGATATCTCTTATCTTATTCCAATTTGAGCAGTAATCATGGTATAATTATTGGTAATGATAATTCAATTCCAATTCAGGGTTCTGGTCATAAAACTTTATCTCCCCCTATCCACCGCTTGTCTTGAAAAATATCATTCATGCCCCAAAATTGATTAAAATTTTGGTGTATGTCCTTAAATTCACAACTGACAATTGAGTTTCTATTAATTTTGATCCTTTTGGGTTTTCTGTGAAGTATTTCAAGACAGGGAGTCCTCTCATGAGGTGTGATATTAGGGGAGATCTTTATCCAATCACACTAAGTCTCGGTTTCTCGCGTCCGCCATGCCTTCAACTTTTGCAGCTCTTGCTCATTTCTTGTGGCATGCTCGTCTACGTCATCCGGAGTCTTCTATTTTGTCTGTCTTAGATAAAAATAATCTTATCTCTTGTAAGGGTACGCGTAGTACTCCGAATTGTCAATCTTGTTCCTTAGGAAAAATTGTTAAGTTGTCATTTGTAGACTCTACTTCTCATACTTTAATGTCATTTGATATTATTCATAGTGATTTATGGGTCATTTTTCATTTTTCTTGTCCTCATACATCTTCACAAAATGGGAAATCAGATTGCAAAATTCGTACAATTAATAACATTATTCTAACGTTATTGATTCATGTTTACGTACCCCCGCCTTTTTGGCATCATGCTCTACAAATGGCGACAAATATTCTTAACATTCTTCCTTCCAAAGGTTTGACATATTCGTCCCCTCTTCAAATTTTATATAATAAGACTCATTCATATTCACATCTTAGGGTCTTTGGGTGATTGTGTTATCCAATTTTTACATCCACTACCATTAACAAACTTCAGGCTCGTTCTACCCCTTGTGTGTTTTTGGGTTATCCGTCAAATCATCATGATTATAATATTTTGATTTAGCATCTAATCGAATCATTATTAGTCATCATATAATCTTTGATAGTCCCAATTTCCATTTTCTAAGGTAAATAGACCCATGTCTAGTTCGTATAATATTTTGAATGATGGTATATCCCCATATATTATTCATTATTTTTTGAATATGTCCTGCACCCAAAATTCTTCAGCGGGCCCACTGCCCACTGGTCCCACGCCATTGTCTTAGCTCAATACCCCCAGTACCGTCACCGTCACTAGGCCGACTTCTGAGTTTGGGCCAGGCTGCCCAATACCGGAACTGGTCCAGTTCCTACGTCAGCAGTTTTCCGAGTTGGGCCAGCAGGCCCACTGCCTGCTGGCCAGCCCGTCCGTGTTCCGAAATTCCCCAAAAATCACCAAATTCAGCCCTGAGTCATGGACCAATCACCCGAGGTCAACAGAGTATTTTCAAACCAAAAAGATATTTTAATTTAAATTCTAATATTCTTAAATCACTCTAGCACCGTAATCATGTGTCTGTTTTAAATGACTCGAATTGCAAAATTGCTATGACCGATGAATATAATGCTCTTATTGATAATAATACGTGGGAGTTGGTGCCCCGACCATATAGTGTTAATATTATTCGATCTATGTGGATTTTTGCTCATAAGGATAATTTTGACGGTTCTTTTGCGAGGCATAAGACTCGACTTGTAGGTGATGATAAAATCCAGTAGGTTGGTGTTGATTGTGGTGATATATTTAGCCCGGTGGTCAAGTCGGCTACCATCCGCACAATACTCATCTTGGCTCTATCGAAATCATGGCTCATTCATTAGTTGGATGTGAAAAATGTTTTCTTACATGGAGATTTCAAGGAGACAGTCTATATGCATCAGCCGTCGGGATTTAGGGATCCCAAATATCCTCATCATGTGTGTTTGTTAAATAAGTCCTTGTATGGGCTTAAGTAGTCTCCACGGGCATAGTTTTTTAAGAGGTTTGCAGACTATGTGTCGACTATTGGGTTCACTCACAACAGGTCGGATAATTCATTGTTCATATATTGTTGTGGTTCGTCCTTAGCTTATATAATATTATATATGGATGATATTATTTTGACTGCCTCTTTCGATATATTACGCAAGTCTATCATGACGATGCTCAGTTCTGAATTTGCTATGAAAGACTTGGGGCTCTTGAGTTATTTTTTGGGGATTGTTGTCACTCGTCATACAGGTGGGTTGTTCTTATCGCAGAGGAAATATGCAACTGAGAGATGGGTGAGATGTCATCATGTAAGTCCACTTCCACTCCGATTGATACCAACCCCAAGTTGGGTGCTGCAGCTGGCTTACTGTATGAGGATCCGACACGCTATCGCAGTCTTGCAGGAGCCCTTTAGTATCTTTCGTTCACGAGACCAGATATTACATATGTCGTACATCAGATATGTTTATTTATGCATGATCCTAGGGTTGAGCACATGAATGCGCTCAAACACATCATTCGGTACATCCAAGGGACACTTGACTATGACTTACATTTATATCCTTCGTCGACGTCTACACATGTCTCGTATACAGATGATGATTGGGGTGACTGTCAAGACACCAGACGGTCTACGTCTGACTATTATATGTTTCTTGGAAATAACTTGGTCTCATGGTCTGCAAAACGTCAGTCGACGTTGTCCCGCTCTAGTGTAGAGGCCGAGTATCGAGGGGTAGCTAATGTGGTCTCTGAATCATGTTGGTTACGAAATTTGTTGTTAGAACTTCATTGTCCGATTCTGAAAGCGACCTTGGTTTATTGTGATAATTTAGTGCTATCTACCTTTCTGGTAATCCGGTTCAGCACCAACGCACTAAACATATCGAAATGGACATTCACTTTGTTCGCGAAAAGGTTGCTCGTGGTCAGGTACGCGTCTGTCATGTCCCTTCCAGGTATCAAATTGCAGCTATCTTTACAAAAAGGGTCTTCCCTCGATCAATTTTGAAAATTTTAGGGACAGTCTCAACGTTCGAAGACCGTCCGCTATGACTGCGGGGATGTGTTAAAAATACATACAATATACATATTATACATGTATATTGTATGTATATCAAAAGAATCCAAGGCTTGGCCAGAAGGCCCATCTTCACGATCAGCCAAAGGCCTATCACAAGCAGTGTATATTGTATATTAGGAATGTATATTGTAGTATGTGTAGTATTGTACTCTTACCATAATTGGAGAGTTAATCTCCAAATAAAATAGAGTTTTAGGAGTAAAATAAGAAAATAATTTTTCTATTGTAAATTGTATATATACATATTCATTCAATAAGAATAATTAAGGAATTATTTCTTTCCTAAAGAAAAGAGTTCAAGTATCAGTACATGTTTCGGGGGAGATATGAATATTCACTGAACCGGTAATAGCCAAGTAAAAATAAGGCTTGACTTAAATGAAAATTTACTATTATAAAAAGTTTCAAAAATTCAGAATTTAGCAATATTTACCTGCGGATTAAATTTCGCAGGTAAACTTGGCGGTTTGTATTTGCTACATAACATGTTTTGTACATTGAAACTGCAAGTCAGTTGCCCCTTATGACTAGGTAAGTTTTCATTGTTAGATATGCCTACACTAATTGTTGTCAGAACGGTCATAAACGAGCTACAATGTAAATAACATCCTAATTATCAATTAAATACGATGTTCAACACATCAAATACATTATAAAAAGTTCACCAAAATTCAAAATTTTCAAATCATTCTACTAAAAGTATGAATATAATATGCATAAGGCTCATAACTACAACTACACACAAGTGCATCTCCATCGGTTTTTGACAGTTTTTTAGTAGTGAGTGAAACGGTTACCATAATGGCAATAATGGTATTGAAACAATGTAAACAATGATGCCAATTAAAGTTGCTCTTTTATCAACTCAAGTACTTTCCAGAAATTTGTGAAGTACTGGGGTAAAAAATAGAGTGTTACTATAAGTGAATTAAATAGATTTTTGAGGAACAAATATTAATGGAGATGTGATTGTAGTGAACTAGGTGTTGGAACTTGTATGGAATAAGAAGAAACAAGTGATCGAAAGGAGGCTTCGGAATTTTTGGCATAGCGCCGCGGCGCCTCTCGTCCAGTAGCCAAAAGAAAATTCTCGTCGTCAGTTTTCCAGCGCCACAACGCCAAAACTTCAGAGAGCTCTGATAGAGATTCAGGGCCGTGGCGCTTGAAGGCAGAGTCGCGGCGCCGGGGTCAGCACCGCGGCGCCAAGGGCGTAGAGCCGTGGCGCTGTCCAACGGTAAAATTCTGAAAAACTTCAAAAGTTGTATCTATTCCTAATAGTCACAACCTTTGGAGTGAAAGGCTGCTTATGGACGAAAATGATGATATATAAAGCATGTTGATCACTTGATTGAAATATAGAATACAATAAAACACAATACAATACAATACAATCAATCATTTAACACAATAAATGATTTGAGATTGGTGCTTCTTCTTCTTAAATACATTTCTGAAAAAGACAAAGTAAATTCGTCAGGGGTCAAGTTCTTGTGGGAGAACTCGAACCAGATAGTTGTATCCTCTAGATAGACGTCTGTGAAACTATAACACAAGTGGAGACAAATTTCTGTCTTAGGACACTGCGACATCAGGCCTCTATCGTATCAAATTAGTATTGAATTTTCAGTTTGTAGTAAACTTGTTGTTGATTTCAATTATTATTGAGTTATTATTATTCAATTGTGTTTTCTTATAAGAAGATCCTAGACAGGAACTAACAATCTAAGATAGAAATTCAGAAAAAATTCATTTTCTGATTGTTTGCAAAATTTTCAGAAAATCATTTCCTGATTTGCAAAGATGGATCAATCTGGATCGTCGATGGTGAAAAACCATGTTGAGAAACCTGAGAAATTCAAAGGTTCTGATTTCAAACACTGGCAACAAAAGATGTTTTATTTGACAACTCTTCATGTAGCAAATGTGTTGACTGCTGAGGCTCCTATGACATTGCCAGAAGGAGAATGAGAGAATGCTCATACTGAGGAAGTGAAGGCTGAAAATCTCAAGGCTATTCAGACTTGGGAGAATCAAGAGTTTCTTTGCAGACACTATATTCTCAGTGCCTTAGATGATTCTCTCTATGATATCTACTCCACATTCAAAATGACAAGGGAGTTGTGGCAGTCACTGGAGAACAAGTACAAAACTGAGATTGCTTGTTCAAAGAAGTTCGTCATCGAAAAGTTTCTGAACTTTAAGATGAGTGATGCCAAGCCCGTTGTCAAGCAAGTGGAGGAACTCCAAGTCATTATTTATGAGTTAGAGGTTGAAGGTATGGGCCTTAACCCGAATTTCTTTGTTGGTGTTATTATTGAAAAGTTACCTCCTTCTTGGAAGGATTTTAAAGTTTATCTTAAGCATCTAACTGTGGAAATGAAGTTTGAGCAATTGGTTTTTAAAATTCGAGTTGAAGAGGATAACCGGAAGAATGAAAAAGCTGATGTTGTTTCCTTGGAGCCTAATGCCAATATGGTTGACGAAAATCCATCGAAAGCCAAGTTTCAGAAAGGCAAGGGCAAGTTTGTTGGTGTCAAGCCATCTTTTGCAGCCGGGAAGAATGCACTCGCCCCACAAAAGACCAATAGATTCAAGAAATCACATGTTGGTGTATGTTGGGTGTGTGGGAAACCTGGGCATAGAGCAAAAGATTGTCATCTTCGCAAGAGTCAAGGTGGTGGTGTTGGAGGTTCGAGTAATGTCAACCAATTCAACCGTGCTGAAACTAAAAACCAATTCATTGGTGTTATTGTTGCTCAAGCAAATCTGGTTACAAATTCAACCGATTGATGGATGGATACGGGTGCCTCTATGCATGTATGTTCTGAAAGGGACATGTTTTCATCCTACCAGGCCATAAAGGATGGACAACCATTGTTCGTGGATAATGTCGCTGCTGTAAAAGTTGAAGGGAAAGGGAAGGTGATTTTGAAATTCACTTTCAGGAATGATCTTGTGCTCACTAATGTATTGCATGTGCCTGAAATTTGTAAAAATTTGATTTCTGGTCCTGTTCTTAGTAACAAGGGCTTTAAGATTGTATTTGAATATGACAAATTTATACTGACCAAAGGTGGGAGGTATGTAGGAAAGGGTTACCTCAGTGAGGGGGTCTTTAAACTATATGTTGTATCTACTAAGTCAATTGTCATTATCAATGAAAATGAAGGAACTAGCACTGCTTCTATATATATGGTTGATTCTCATTCCTTATGACATTCAAGATTAGATCATGTTAATTATCGCTATTTACAAAGAATGGTCAAGTTAGGCATGTTGCCAAAATGCTCTATGAACAAAATGACTAAGTGTGGAGTTTGCATAGAATCAAAATATGCAAGTCATCCTCATAAATCTATAGTGAAATCAAATGAAGTGCTTGGTTTAATTCATAGTGATTTGTGTGGTTTTCAAGAAACCTGATCGGTGTATTTTATATACACATTTTGAGTCATTTTTAGTTAGACTTTTGCCTATTTTTGTACAAATATGTGTCGTGTTAGGGTAGATTTTTTTTCTTTTGAGTCACAGTGGTTTAAAATGGCACATTGGCGAGAAGGAGCAAAAAGTGGGCAGAAACAGAGGTTCCAGAGCTCAAAAAGCTAAAAAGTTGACGATCTGGGCGAGAAAAATGGCGGCGCCGCGGCGCCGATTGCAGGGCCGCGGCGTCGAGGCGGGAAATCAGACAAATCTGATGTTATACCCCGTAGTTCTGACCCTACGTATGAGAGTGTACGAAAGCATGTAAGACTTAAAAAATTTCAAAGGATAGGTTGACGGATTGTTCCGGACGGGTTTTTAGTCAACTTGAGGAGGGTTATGACCCGGTACATTGAGAGTTCCTAAGTATTTCAAAGGCCTAGGGCGTAGTTCGTTGAGTCTAGATTCCAACGCAACCAACCGTTCGTCGATAGGACGTCGGAGTAGAAAGTTATGAGAGTTACAAGTTCAGTGCGCAGTCGGACAGAAATGTGTTTCGGACAAAGCGCGATGGGCCGCGGATGCGAGGCGCGGCGCCGAAAGTATCGAGGGGTCGCTGAAGTTGCAGCCAGCGCGCCAGACAGGCGCGCCGCGGAAGTTCCGAGTCCGCAGAGGTTTGCGCGCGCGCCGGCTGGCCGCGGCGCCAAGGCGGGATTCCTGGCGGAAAAACTTAGGAAAAATCAGATTTTTCTTTTAAAGACCTTGGGAGGGTGACAAGTGTCCCCCCCCCCCATATGATTTTGCATGCATTATATTGACCAAGTCTTGAAGACTTGGTCATATTTCATCTCTCTCTTAGACAAAAGCTCCTCCTTCTCTCTAAAATCCCAAGAGATATTCTAGCCTTAGGAAAATCTGAAATAGTAAAGGCAAGAAGGAAGCTTGTGGCTAGCTTGTGAAAGGTTATTGTGGTGGTGTTCTTGAAAAGGAAGCTAGCAAGTTGTTGGAAAAATTTGGCTAAAGCTCTAAGGTAATGATTTTTCCTTTAGAATTAATTTTAGTGTTGCATGTTAAGAAGAAAGAACTTGTGGTAGTAAATGATGCTCTTAGAGTCATTGCATGTAAGAAATATGGTTTGAATGTGAAGGAATTGGTTAAGAAGATATTATGAGCATGTTGTAGCCTAAAAACTACCTTAGAATTGTTAAGTAAATTGTTGTACCTTATGGGGCAGAATTTTACACACCCAAGTTTAGGTGTGTAATCCCCTTTGAAATGTTGGATTGTTGGGCCTTAAATGTGGCATTTGGATGATTAAATTCGGCCTTGAGAAAGGTGGCAAAGTATGTAGAAACAAAGGAAATGCCGCCCAATTTTCCATAGAGTTTAGTGACTTTGAAATTGGATTATTCCACATTTGAAATTAGAAGTTAATAAGGGTATCATGGTTATTTTAGGTTGACATATTACTTGCGGTAGTTGGACTTAGCAAGTGGATTGATCGAAGAGGTATGTGAAGTTTTCTATCTCTTGAGCATGAATAGATGAAACTATGTAGTACGGTAGACGTACAAATCATGGTATTCTTACTTGCTTTAAGTATATAATGACTTGTTCCGTTTTAATAATGTATAAGTCCCTTGATTAGAGGAAAAGTATGATTTTACTAAAGTGTAGAATTAATATAACTTTATGGGAAGTTGGTTTATTAGCTTCATAAAAGGTTAATGAGAAGAGATTTACTCTAAGTAAGATAAGTATATGAAGAGGCAAATTGATTTTAAGGCATCAATTGCCCAAAGGTTTTTATGTATAAAGAAGAGTCACTTTTAAAAGAGTTGAAGTATGTAGTACTTGGGTTAAATTCCCGGTTTCCTTTTTTTTTTAAGATACGATTAAGTGCCTTAAGTAAACTAAAATGAGAGGGTATATGAACAAGACTAATAAGAAGTTATAAGTTTTCTTAACTTATTTATGATTATGATATGATGACAGTCTGAGCTAGGGTAAGAGTATGAATGAGGGGCAAGCCCCAAGACGTCATACCACCTTCTCCAGGGTAAGAGTATGAATGAGGGGCAAGCCCCAAGACGTCATATCACCTTCTCCAGGGTAAGAGTATGAATGAGGGGCAAGCCCCAAGACGTCATACCACCTGCTTCAGGGTATGAGTATAAATGAGGGGTAACCCCCCAAGACGTTATACCACCTGTTCCGTGGATTTGCTACCCATGATGCTAGGAATACCTCATGCGAGTCCTTAGGGGCTTATGCGGGTGAAATAGTCCCATGCGCGGTACAACCTATGCGAGGTGTACTCATGCGGTCCATGGGACCTATGGGTGAAATAGTCCCAGGAGTAGGGGTGCTTATTGATACTACGGGCGAGGTACCCTGTTTTGATCCTAAGGCCCCTATTTTATGCAGTATTATATATATGTACTTGTCACTCTCATTGTTAGTAAGGCACAATAAAAGGTATTTTGATCGTCTTCCATGACTCCAGCTTACTTTTAGACTTATGATATCATTATTACGATTTTCCAAATTTTACATACTTGGTACATATTGTGTCTCGACCCTTCCTCGGGGCCGTTCATGCCGCGGTGGTAAGCAGATTGTGGATCCTCGTTCTTAGGATCACTGTTCCGGTGTCAGAAGTTCCATTCCTCCGGAAGCTTGTTTATTGGTACGGATATTCCCTGATGCTATAGGTATTTTGTACATTCAGGGGTATGGCGGGGCCCTGTCCCGCCACAGTTGTTATCTTTAGAGGTCTGTGGCCACATATGTGTTTTGGGCTATAAGAACAAGTTGTACTAACTATACTTTTGTTTAAGTATGTTTATGGAAGGCAGCCTTATCGGCTGGCCAGAGATGTTTACCCCTTTTTATAAGTTATGTGTTATGTATGTTCCGCTGCTATTCTCTGATGTATACCTGACTGGTACCCTGAGGGTACTAGTCGCGCCCCGGCTCGGTCGTGACAAAAGTGGTATCAGAGCAGTTAGTCCTCGGAAAGTGTCCACAGACCGTGTCTAGTAGAGTCTTGATTATCGGTGTGTCGTGCACCACATCTATAATCAGGAGGCTACAGGATATTTAGGATTGGTTTCCATTCTTTCACTCTAAGATCGTGCAATAGAGCTGAGCTATAGGTTGAACCTCCTCTGATGTTTTCCTTTATGTATCAGTTATGCCTCCACGCAAGGCAACCACGGCCCAGAAGGGCAAGGCAGCCGAGGGAGCTGCTAGTGGGACGCGGAGAGTCACGAGGGCACAGGCCCAGTCCTTACCAGAGATGATGTTTAGAGCGGCGAGTTCCACGTCGTCGCCAGCCTCAGCAGATTTCGAGGCGTGAACGGCCATCGAGACCGCGCAGACGAGCCTCGATCCACGCCGTGGTCCGAGTACAGATTACGGGGAAGAGATTTGCCATCGACCAAAGATAGTGGCAGGGCAGCGCCGACAGGAGCAGGAGGCCAACCCTAGATCCGACAGTTTACGAATTCGGGATTTCCTGGGTTGTCACCCACCCGAGTTCTATGGTTTGAGATTTGAGGAGGATCCGCAGGAGTTTGTCCGGCAGTTACAGCGGACCATGCAGGTGCTTAGGGCATCGTAGACTGAGTCTGTTATACTAGCTTCCTACCGGTTACGCGATATTGCGTTGAACTGGTTTGAGTCATGGGTGTTATCGAGGGGTGATGATGCTCTTCCAGCTGTTTGGGAGGAGTTCACAGAGGCGTTCCTAGACCATTTCTTACCTCCTGAGATGAGGAGAGCCCGCGTAGATAGGTTCTTGACCTTGAGACAGGACAGGAGCCTGGAGTTTGACTCCTTGGCCAGATATGTGCACACCATTGTAGCTGACATGGCACACAGGGTTCATCGATATGTCATGGGTTTAGACCGTCATATGATTACTGCATGCTTGGGGGTGGCTCTTCAGCCAGGGATGGATATTGCCAGGATGCGCAGCGCACGCGCATTGAGATCGAGAGAGGCAGGATCAGTTAGATTTGGGCCAGCCCAAGAGGGCCAGGACAGCAGGGTCTCAGGGTAGTTTTCGAGGCGGGCAGCCTCAGCAGCAGACTGGGTCCACATACCAGCCAGCACAGAGTGCTCCTACTCAGTTTTCCGGCAGGAGGTCTGATCAGCCGGGTTATTCAGGAGCAGGTCAGGGCTCCAGGACTTCAGGGTTTCAGGGAAGCAGAGACCGTCACCAATCGAGACCACCTACCTCTCGGTGCGTTCGATGCGGTAGGTCTCATCCGGGCGAGTGCCGTAGGGGTTCGGGAGCATGTTACTCTTGTGGCCAGCAGGGCCATCTGAAGAAGGATTGTCCGTGATTTAGCGGCGGAGCGTTACGATTCAGCCGAAGTGCATTGGATCTTCGTCTTCGATTGTCGACGCCGAGGCGAGGTACTTATGGGCCAGCAGGCCGCGGCAGAGGTCGTGGTAGGGGTTCCAGTTCTAGCGGTCCTCAGAACCGCATCTATGCTATGTCCAGCCGTCAGGACCAGGAGGCGTCACCAGATGTCGTCACAGGTACATTGTTGGTTTCTTGCTGTGATGTATATGCTTTGATAGATCCAGGTTCTACCTTGTCCTATATATCTCCTCATATTGCCAGTAGAATAGGGATAGAGCCCGAGTCCATAAGACCTTTTGAGGTGGCTACGCCAGTAGGTGATTCAGTGGTAGCTGAGCGAGTGTATAAGGCTTGCCCTGTGACTATAGATAGTCGTCAGACTCTAGCCGACTTGATAGAGTTGGATATGACAGACTTTGATGTGATTATGGGTATGGATTGGCTAGCATCTTGCTATGCCAATGTGGACTGTAGAGAGAGATTAGTTCGGTTCCAGTTTCCCGGCGAGCCGGTTATCGAGTGGAAGGGGAATACTGCGTCGCCGAGGGGTAAGTTTATTTCTTACCTCAAGGCCAGGAAGTTGGTGCGGAAAGGGTATATCTACCATATGGTTTGGGTATTCGACACTGAGGCTGAGATACCGGACCTTGATCGATTCGATCGTTAGAGAGTTTCCAGATGTATTCCCAGACGAGCTTCCGGGTATCCCTCCTGAAAGGGAGATTGAGTTTTGCATTGATTTGGCGCGGACACTCGGCCGATATCTATTCCGCCATATAGGATGGCACCGCCGAGTTGAAGGAATTGAAGGACGGTGAAAGACTTCTTTGGAGAAAGGCTTTATCGGGCCAAGTGTTTCTCCCGGGAGCGCGGTGTTATTTGTAAAGAAGAAGGATGGACGCTGCGTATGTGTATTGATTACGGTGAACAAGGTAACTATCAAGAAGATATCCTCCCGTGATTGATGATTTGTTTGACCAGTTGCAGGGTGCAAGGTGTTTTTCCAAAATAGAACTGCGGTCTGGATACCATCAGGTACGAGTTAGAGAAGCGGATATCCCGAAGACTGCATTCAGGACCCGGTATGGGCACTATGAGTTCAGGGTGATGTCTTTCGGTTTGACCAACGCCCCAGCAGTATTCATGGATATGATGAATAGGGTGTTCAGGCCATTCTTGGATATGTTCGTTATAGTTTTCATTGATGATATCTTGGTGTATTCGCGCACAGAGCATGAGCATACATATCATTTGAGGACGGTATTGGGAGTCCTCCGAGACCGGCAGTTGTATGCCAAGTTCTCGAAATGCGAGTTCTGGTTAGCTTCTTTCTTAGGGCATGTTATCGGGTCCGATGGTATTCGGGTTGATACAGCTAAGATTGAGGCAGTCAATACTTGGCCCAGACCTACTACACCGACGGAGGTGCGCAGCTTTTTGGGCCTTGCAGGTTATTATCGGAGGTTTGTAGAAACGTTTGCTTCTATTTCAGCACCTTTGACTATACTTGTGAGAAAGTTTCCGGTTGCTAAAGGAGTGTTGACACCCAATTTTGACATTAACCATAAAATTACACTAATTTTCAACAATAATTTTAATAATTTTTAATAATAAAATGCGATAAAACATTAATACAGCATAAATAAATAAATAATTTAATAATGGCATCGCGTCTTACGAGTCTCGCGTATTTATTAATTTTAAGTCTGTCATAATTCTTAATAATAAATAATAAATACTTTAATAATAACATTCATAAAAGAATTAAGAAGTCCAATGCGTGTAGCTTTTAAATAACTCAATTTTTTATAAAGTTTTAATAACGACGTCGCATTATAAACATTAAGCACTAATTAATTACGCATTTATTATTGTAATAGTTTTAAACTCAAAATTAGACTAACAAAGCACCTAAAATAACTTAAGCACAATTTGTTAATTTAATTTACCACTAATTAACTAATAACCCACCTAAAATACCTAATTAATTAATAATACACTCAAACCAAAACTTAATACCCCTAACTTTTCCTATTTGAACCTTAACCTAAAAACGAAGAGCCTCATTTTCGTCCTCCCCTAACCCTAAAGGATTTTTGAAGATCCAGTCAAACATACCACTTTCCTTAAATCCAGTAAGAATCGTCCAAATATAACCTCGGTTGAAAATCAAAAATTACCATAACCAAATCGTTCCAAATCTCGCCCAAATCTTGCCGAAATCGAAATACTGGCTTACCATAACAAACTTGCAACAAGTTTTACACCAAAATCTAAAATTCAGAAAATCGCACCTTAAATACATATTAGAACTCAAATGGTGGCCATATAAACGAACCCATTTTATTTAGAAAAAACAAAGAAAGGGCACGAAAGATAAACCCTTCCATGGCGACAAGCGAAACCCGCCAAGAAGCCACCAGAAGATAACAAAGAAACACTTAAAAACACTACCTGCCCTGACGTTATCTCCCGACAAAAAAACCCTCCGGCCGGAGCTAGCTGTTGACACACCTCGATTGAGAAGGTAAACTCATCACTTTTCCCAACTTTATTTAATTTTATGTTTTTGCACGATGTTTTGTTGCTTGCGGAATGTTGATGTAATTTGTGTGTTAAACTAACGTGAAGTATGTTAGGATGGATCCATAAATGTTGTAGTACTTTAACTATATTTACAAATACTATAATGTTGGTACCAATCGAGAATGGTTTACTCGCGTTCGCGATATGAGAATCTGGCGATTAGTAATCGAACACATCTCTGTGTATTTCTTCTGCGTGTCGATTAGCATGAATCCATGTAATGAAATCTGTTTAATAATCATATCAGTTGCATGTTTACAAAGAGTATGAAAGTAGGTAATTAAAAGTTAAAAGAAGTTTATATGTGATGTGTAGGAAAAGGAATTCCTTATCATTTGCCCAACTTAATATCCTTCTCTCAACATATGTATATCCGAGAAGCTATGCATGTTTAATCACATGTTCATTCGATGTCATTCGTTTATCAAATTAACTACATGTTTGCCTCACTTGCATGAATATGTTGAACAAGGTTCGCATTTTGCACATATCATTCACTCGATGCTTAATTTTAATAAGCATGTATAAACACGATTATAATGGAAAAATTATTCATTTGAATGGAAATGTAACTTAACCATTTGAGGATGACTAAGAACAAAAGATATCTTTAACTCGAATGGCGTGGTTCATCTACTTCTTAACTTCATCGGTGTTAGTTTCGTTGTCAATTGTGGAATGCTTAATTTGTGTAGTAGATTATATTAGCTCGAGTTAGTAATATTGATTTGTGTATTCATATGTAATTTCGCTACTACTCTTATGATGTAATATGGATGGCTTATCAGACATTCCATGTAAATATGGTGTCTTTTAATTATTTTCTGGACTAGACCATCATAAGAATTGAATGTTTGTTTTCATTCCATGTTGGGCTCAAGTGTTAAATACCTAGAATTCTAATGAATATGGAGTAAACAATGGAGATAGGTGCATTTTGGCCATATGATCTTGATCAGATTAAAGTATCTTTGTTCTTTTGTTAAAAATCCTACTCCCGATTAATTATGTGTGAGATATTTGATAGACATAGCATCGCGGTTATTAAATTAGAACTGTTTCGATATAGATTGGGCCTCGATAAAGGTCATTTAAATAAAGTGACTTTCTATGTTTAAATTTTATGCCAATGTTGGCTATTATTTGATAATATACTAATCATTTTCTTTTCTTATTTTTTTACATGAAATGAGAGTCTCATATGAGACTCATCATCTCTCAAATGAAGACCCGCATTTATGTGCATCTCTCCATTCCGTATCGTAAATTCCAAATCACCGATATACCATCGTGTCTTGAATTCTCTTTAAATTTTCTATTATTTGTGTAATTAATTATCTAACTTTACACTAACATTAGTATACTTAGTTAAACTTTGAGCCCGGTTTGACGTTAGAAATTCGCTTAAGGTAATCGCTTTAGACTTGCCTCACGTTATTTAGTAGTTATTGCTAAACCATTTAATTCACATAATTATTCACATAGCCAGGATATTACTCGCGACGATATTCCTAACCTAGTTTCCTAAACTCTTAAGGAATAAACCATTTTGTGTTTTCATTATCATGCTAAGTTTAGTTACAAATACATATTTTCCATAACTAATTTTGCATTACTATTTTGTTTAAAAGAAAGAAAAAAAAAAGAAAAGGGAAAAGACAAAGAAACATATGTACATCTTAAGTTATGCATATTTTTTTTCCTATTCGAAACCAACTTTATATTTTAAACAACTTTTATTTCTTTTACTAAAAATTACCCTAAGCATTTGGCATATTATGTTATACCAATTAAGATTTATTTTTGCATTTAGCTGATAAGTCATCTTTGCATAGCTTACATGTATCTTTATGAAAAATAGTCTTATAAATCTTTGTCGAAATGCATCCTTTTTATGAAATCCTTATAATATTTTACTTTAAACATACATGATAATTAACCCTAGGTTTGAACGGACAAAGTTAGCGGATCCTTTGTGCCTAATCCCTTCCCTTTAGGATAATAAAGAACCCTTGCCTAATCTCATTAAAGTTTAGCAAATGGAGTTAATGTTTACTTTAAACTAGTTAAACATTTAGGTGTCCTAATTCACCCAACTAATTAGGTGGCGACTCCCGAACCCTTAGCATTCTAGTACTTTTTTAAGCACCCCTTTAACATTTAACACCCCTTTTAACATTCAACACTTTTATTTTATTTTCTAACATTTTATTTAAGCAGGGTTCGCATTTAGAAAGTCGCGGTCGAAAAAGGGCGCGACAAGGAGAAGTTGACTACCGCCCCAGTTCTTACTCTTCCAGAGGGCTTAGATGGATATGTGGTTTATTGTGACGCGTCAGGTGTCGGGCTTGGGTGCGTGCTGATGCAGCACGGCAAGGTTATAGCTTATGCATCTCGACAACTTAGGAAGCATGAGAAGAACTATCCCACACATGACTTGGAGTTGACAGATTCATGCCTTGAAGATCTGGAGACATTATTTATATGGAGTTCATGTGGACATTTACACAGACCACAAAAGTCTCCAGTATATCTTCAGCCAGAGGGAGCTGAACTTGCGACAGAGACGGTGGTTGGAGCTACTTAAGGATTACGATGTTGATATTCTATACCACCCAGGGAAGGCCAATGTAGTTGCAGATGCCCTTAGTCGCAGATCGATGGGTAGTCTGTCTGATGTACAACCAGAGAAGAGGAATATGGTCCGAGAGTTGCATCAGCTAGCGAGCCTTGGGGTTCGTTTGGTTGATTCTGATAGTGATGGAATTCGGGTTCGAGAGGTTGTCGAGTCTTCTATCGTCGAGGAGGTGAAGAGGCGACAGTATGAGGATCCGATTTTGGTACGGTACCGAGATGCCGCTGTTCAGAAAGAGAGGAGTCTATTTGAGGTAGCGCCTGATGGGGTGCTAAGATTTGAGGGCCGGTTGTGTGTTCCCGATGTGACAGGACTTCGTCAGCAGATTCTGGGGGAGGCACACAGTGCTCGTTATTCCATTCATCCGGGGTCGACTAAGATGTATCATGACCTCAGATGCGTGTATTGGTGGGATGGCCTAAAGAGGGACGTTGCGGAGTTCGTGGCACAGTGCCCGAATTGTCAGCAGGTCAAAGTTGAGCACCAGAAGCCCGGTGGGCTGTTGCAGGCTATTGATATTCCGACTTGGAAGTGGGAGGTGGTAAATATGGATTTTATTACAGGGCTACCTTCCACTCAGAGGAAGCATGATTCCATTTGGGTTATCGTCGACAGACTGACGAAATCAGCCCATTTCCTTCCAGTCAGGACGACTTTTTCGGCCGAGGATTATGCTAGGCTGTATATCAGGGAGATTGTGAGACTGCACGGAGTGCCCGTATCGATTATTTCAGACAGAGGAGCCCAGTTTACGGCTAACTTCTGGAGGTCTTTCCAGAAGGGATTAGGGACCCAGGTAAGTCTTAGTACGACATTTCATCCTCAGACCGACGGACAGGCCGAGCGCACTATCCAGACACTTGAGGATATGTTGCGGGCGTGTGTTATTGATTTCAGGGGTAGCTGGGAGGATCATTTGCCTCTTGTGGAGTTTGCTTATAACAACAACTACCATTATAGTATCCAGATGGCGCCTTATGAGGCCTTATACGGGAGGAAGTGCAGGTCACCGATAGGCTGGTTCGAGGTGGGAGAAGTTCAGTTAGTCGGGTCAGACTTGGTTCAGCAGGCAGTGGATAAGGTGAAGCTTATCCGGGAGCGGTTGTTGGCAGCTCAGAGTCGGCAGAAGTCGTATGCAGATCATCAGCGTCGACACTTGGAATTTGAGATAGATGATTGGGTTTTCCTAAAGGTATCGCCCATGAATGGCGTGATGAGGTTTGGGAAGAAAGGGAAACTTAGCCCAAGGTACATTGGGCCGTATCAGATTGTCCGTAGGGTAGGCAAGGTTGCCTATGAGTTAGATCTTCCGTCCGATCTGGAGGCGGTGCATCCAGTTTTTCATGTGTCTATGTTGCGGAAATGTATTGGAGATCCATCTAGAGTGCACCCGATTCATGATGTCCAGGTGACAGAGGAGTTATCGTATGAGGAGAGTCCCATAGCGATACTCGATCGTAAGGTTAGGCGACTTCGGACAAAGGACGTGGCTTCCGTCAAGGTTTTATGGAGAAACGAGAACAGAGAGGAGATGACGTGGGAAGCAGAGGATGACATGATGAAGAAGTATCCTCACTTATTTCCTATACCTACAGGTAACCTACTTTCTTGCTTATTAGCTTGATTTAGCATTTATGCTTGAGTAATACTGTGGCTATGTGGATCGTTTTAATGGCAAAAGGATAGTTAAGAGGGTCTATGTCGATATTGTGATTGAGTAAGCCTAGAAGGAACATTCGGGACGAATGCTTCTAAGGGGGGGGGGGAGAATGTTATACCCCGTAGTTCTGGCCACACGTGTGAGAGCGTGCGAAAGGAAGTAAGACTTAAAAAATTTCGAAAGATAAGTTGACGGTTTGTTCGGATGGGTTTTTAGTCAACTTTGAGGCGGGTTATGACCCGGTACATTGAGAGTTCCTAATTGTTTCAAAGGCCTAGGGCGTAGTTCGTTGAGTCTAGATTCCAACGCAACCAACCGTTCGTCGATAGGACGTCGGAGTAGAAAGTTATGAGAGTTACAAGTTCGGCGCAATGATCGTAAATGTGTTTCGGACAAAGCGGCGAGGCGGCGCGCCGGATGCGCAGCGCGCCGAAAGTACTGAGGGGTCACTGAAGTTGCAGCGCCGCGGCGCCAGGACAGCAGGGCCGCGGCGCCGGAAGTTCCGAGAGTCCGCAGAGGTTTCGTGGCGCGCGCCGAGGCCGCGACGCCAAGGCGGGATTCCTGGCGAAAAAACTTAGGAAAAATCAGATTTTTCTTTTTAAAGACCTTGGGAGGGTGACAAGTGTCCCCCCCCCCCCCCATCTGATTTTGCATGCATTATATTGACCAAGTCTTGAAGACTTGGTCATATTTCATCTCTCTCTTAGACAAAAGCTCCTCCTTCTCTCTAAAATCCCAAGAGATATTCTAGCCTTAGGAAAATCTGAAATAGTAAAGGCAAGAAGAAAGCTTGTGGCTAGCTTGTGAAAGGTTATTGTGGTGGTGTTCTTGAAAAGGAAGCTAGCAAGTTGTTGGAAAAATTTGGCTAAAGCTCTAAGGTAATGATTCATCCTTTAGAATTAGTTTTAGTGTTGCATGTTAAGAAGAAAGAACTTGTGGTAGTAAATGATGCTCTTAGAGTCATTGCATGTAAGAAATATGGTTTGAATGTGAAGGAATTGGTTAAGAAGATATTATGAGCATGTTGTAGCCTAAAAACTACCTTAGAATTGTTAAGTAAATTGTTGTACCTTATGGGGCAGAATTTTACACACCCAAGTTTAGGTGTGCAATCCCCTTTGAAATGTTGGATTGTTGGGCCTTAAATGTGGCATTTGGATGATTAAATTCGGCCTTGAGAAAGGTGGCAAAGTATGTAGAAACAAAGGAAATGCCGCCCAATTTTCCATAGAGTTTAGTGACTTTGAAATTGGATTATTCCACATTTGAAATTAGAAGTTAATAAGGGTATCATGGTTATTTTAGGTTGACATATTACTTGCGGTAGTTGGACTTAGCAAGTGGATTGATCGAAGAGGTATGTGAAGCTTTCTATCTCTTGAGCATGAATAGATGAAACTATGTAGTATGGTAGACGTACAAGATTTGATATTCTTACTTGCTTTAAGTATATAATGACTTGTTCTGTTTTAAGAATGTATAAGTCCCTTGATTAGGGGAAAAGTATGATTTTACTAAAGTGTAGAGTTAATATAACAACTTTATGGGAAGTTGGTTTATTAGCTTCATAAAAGGTTAATGAGAAGAGATTTACTCTAAGTAAGATAAGTATATGAAGAGGCAAATTGATTTTAAGGCATCAATTGCCCAAAGGTTTTTATGTATAAAGAAGAGTCACTTTTAAAAGAGTTGAAGTATGTAGTACTTGGGTTAAATTCCCGGTTTCCTTTTTTTTTAAGATACGATTAAGTGCCTTAAGTAAACTAAAATGAGAGGGTATATGAACAAGACTAATAAGAAGCTATAAGTTTTCTTAACTTATTTATGATTATGATATGATGACAGTCTGAGCTAGGGTAAGAGTATGAATGAGGGGCAAGCCCCAAGACGTCATACCACCTTCTCCAGGGTAAGAGTATGAATGAGGGGCAAGCCCCAAGACATCATACCACCTTCTCCAGGGTAAGAGTATGAATGAGGGGCAAGCCCCAAGACGTCATACCACCTGCTTCAGGGTAAGAGTATAAATGAGGGGTAACCCCCCAAGACGTTATACCACCTGTTCCGTGGATTTGCTACCCATGATGCGAGGAATACTTCATGCGAGTCCTTAGGGGCTTATGCGGGTGAAATAGTCCCATGCGGGCGGGTACAGGCTATGCGAGGAGTACCTCATGCGGGTCCACAGGACTTATGCGGGTGAAATAATCCCAGGAGTAGGGGTGCTTATTGATACTACGGGCGAGGTACCCTGTTTTGATCCTAAGGCCCCTATTTTATGCAGTATTATATATATGTACTTGTCACTCTCATTGTTAGTAAGACACAATAAAAGGTATTTTGATCGTCTTCCATGACTCCAGCTTACTTTTAGACTTATGATATCATTATTACAGTATTTTCCAGCTTTACATACTTGGTACATATTGTGTACTGACCCCCTTCCTCGGGGGCTGCGTTCATGCCGCAGGTAAGGGTAAGCAGATTGTGGATCCTCGTTCTTAGGATCACTCTTCCGGTGTCAGAAGCTCCATTCCTCCGGAAGCTTGTTTATTGGTACGGATATTCCCTGATGCTATAGGTATTTTGTACATTCAGGGGTATGGCGGGGCCCTGTCCCGCCACAGTTGTTATCTTTAGAGGTCTGTGGCCACATATGTGTTTTGGGCTATAAGAACAAGTTGTACTAACTATACTTTTGTTTAAGTATGTTTATGGAAAGCGACCTTATCTACCGCCGCAGATGTTTACCCCTTTTTATAAGTTATGTGTTATGTATGTTCCGCTGCTATTCTCTGATGTATACCTGACAGGGTACCCCGGTAGGGTACTAGTCGCGGCCCCGGGGTCGGGTCGTGACATCCGAATAGGAATGGGCCAACGCCAAGAAGGAAAAGGTTTTGGACGTTTTTGAAGTTATAAAAGGACCTTTTAGGTCAGATTTTGGGGGTTCCACACTTGACAATTCATCACAACTTGGAATTCAAGATTAGAGACTTACTTTTGAGTAATTTCTTGTTCTTTCTTTTATTTCTTTTTGTGTATGTTGGATATTAGTTTAGTTCTTGGCATGTCTATGGCTAGGAACTAACTTAATTTAGGGTTTTCCATGTCGAATCGCTTGAACCTCGTTCTTATGAATTAATGCATGTTTTGGTTTCTTCTTATTATTGTTGAGATTTATAAAATATTTGTTTTGATTGCTTGGTAATTAATTGATCACTAATTATCATAACTTATATGATTTATAATCGAAATCCGAAAGGGGAGATTGTGAATATGCTATAGTTGAATAAACATAGGTTTAAATTGTGGACGAAAGTACCCCGATACTTGTGTAGCTTAATAGGTTATTGCTCTTAATCCTCCTTTGTAGTCAATCTTGTCATCGAAAGATAGAAGGGTTCTACATTGGGGTTGAGTGTTTATATTACCTTAACAGGAGTATAAAACGTCTTAGTTAACCTGCTATCTCAAAATAGAAGAAGAACCATAATTAGTTGCATTAACGAGTAAAGCGAGCGGATAGTTGAGAAGATTTGGAAGCCCTATTTCCACCATATCTGAAGTAAAGTAAAGTAATTTAGTTAGCATCTATAATCATAGCTATAAACAATTCATCAAATTATCGGTTACCAAATAGATATACTACATAATAGAGGTTGATAATTGGACACTAATTCCTGAGGACGATAACTTGGTCTTCTAGACTATATTACTTGTCACGACACGTGCACTTGCGTTTAGCGTATGCATAAATCGCGCATCAAGGTTTTGGCGTCGTTGCCGGGGATTGACGTAGTTTGATATCATTCTATCTATTCGTAATTTCTAATTTGGTTTTTCTTTTTCTTTTTGTTAATTTTTATTTATTGGTGGAACCGTGCGCCGTGATCCGTTTGTTGGTTTTGATTCATCTCAGGGACCCTGCAAACATGGATTACCACTATCAACAATGTAATCCCCAGACCCCACATGAAGAGCAGGATGGGCTACGAGCAGCCATACTCAAGATAACTAGGCACCAAACTCAGTTCATGGACGAAACGAGAGTGTCCCTGAAGAATTTGAAAACGCAAATAGGACAACTCGCGGGCATGCTAAGCAATATAATACAAGGGAATCACCCTGAACATGTTGGGGAGAATGTAAAAGAGCAATGTCAGGCGATTGACCTGAGAAATGGTGAACCAGTGGAAGCAAACTCGCCACCACCGTGTCCAGAAAAGAAGGGCCCAAATTTTTCACAGAAGTTGCAGTGCCACGACGCCATTGAGCAGCGCCACGGCGCCGATAATCCTAAGATATTGCAGAAATTTGGGCGCCACGGCGCCGAATCTCAGGGCTGCGGCGCCCAGGGCACAGAGGGTACAATGAGTTTGGGAGATGTTGTGGACGCACCCCAGGTGAAGATACGTATCCACAGAGGCTAAAAACAAGTTCTCTTGACAAACAGTTCTCTAAATTCCTGGAAGTTCTCAAACAATTGCAACTCAACATCCCGTTTGCTGAGGCACTAGAGCAGATGCTGAGTTATGTAAAGTTCATGAAGGAGATTCTCAGCAAAAAGAGGAGGATAGATGACTACGAAATAGTGGTGTTGACTGAAGAATGTAGTGCCATCCTACAGAGAAAGCTACCTCAGAAATTGAAAGATCCGGGGAGTTTCACTATCCCATGCACTATAGGAAAGTTTGAGTATCAGAAGGCGTTGTGCGATCTGGGGGCAGGTATAAATTTGATGCCCTATCTGGTGTTTTGCAAACTTGGAATGGGAGAAGTCAGACCTACAAACATCACTTTGCAGCTAGCTGACCGCTCCATCGTCCACCCTAGAGGAGTCATCAAGGGTGTGTTGGTGAAGGTGGACAAGTTCATCTTTCCCGCTGATTTCATCATCTTAGACATGAGAGATAATGACATGATCCCCATCATACTTGGCAGACCCTTCCTAGCCACAGGATAGACACTCATTGATGTTCGAAAATGTGAGTTGAGACTTCGTGTGGAAGAAGAAGAGGTGATTTTCAAAGTTTTTCGAGCAGCAACCTTCCCAGAGGCAAGTGACAACTGCTTCGCCATTGATGTGATCGAAGAAGCACTGTCAGAAAATGGGTTCAGAAATGCTGATGCGCTTGAAGAAGTGCTAACACAATTGGATGATAATAGTGGCAATGACCCGAATCTGATGGAGTATGCAAATGGGATGAATTCTTATTAGAAGTGTGATAAGAAGAGATATGAAGAGCTTGGGCAGATGCCAGAGAGATCAGTACCATCCACAGAAAAAGCTCCAGAGTTAGAGTTGAAGACTCTGCGGATCATTCTGATCTGCAGATATCTAGGTGAGAATCAATCCTTACGGTGATCATCTCATGTCATTTATCCACGATGAGGTTGAGAAGCTCACAGAAATCGAGGCTCATGGCGTGTCATTGGGTGGACATTAGCAGGCATAAGGGGGATAAGTCCGTCAACAGTGATGCATAAGATCCGTCTAAATGAGGACAGCATACCCTTCATTGAGGCATAGAGGAGACTGAATCCAATTATGAAGGAGGTAGTCAGAAAAGAAATCATGAAATGGCTTGATGCTGGGGTAATTTATCAAATCTCTGACAGTGCGTGGGTGAGTCCGGTGCAAGTGGTGCCCAAAAATGGTGGTATGACAGTAGTGAATGAAAGGAATGAGCTTATTCCATCTAGAACAGTTACTGGATGGAGAATTTGCATTGACTACTGCAAGTTGAACAAGGCAACCAGAAAAGACCACTTCCCGTTTCCATTTCTAGATCAGATATTGGATATACTTGCAGGGCACAATTACTACTGCTTTTTGGATGGGTACTCAGGGTATCATCAGATTGCCATAGCACCAGAAGATCAGGAAAATACAACATTCACCTTCCCCTTTGGTACGTTTGCATTCAGAAGGATGTCATTCGGGCTCTGCAATGCACCTGCGACCTTTCAGGGGTGTATGATGGCAATTTTCTCCGATATGGTGAAGAGGACTATAGAGATTTTCATGAATGATTTCTCGGTCTTTGGGGCCTCGTTCGACGAGTGTTTGAGGCACTTGGAAGCAGTGTTGAAACGGTATGAAGAGTCTAACCTTGTGCTGAATTGGGAGAAATGTCACTTCATGGTAAAAGAGGGGATTGTCCTTGGACACAAAATATCCAACCAAGGTATTGAGGTGGCCAAAGCAAAGATTTCAGTAATCGAAAATCTACCACCTCCAGTATCAACAAAAGGGGTCAGAAGTGTTATACCCCGTAGTTCTGGCCACACGTGTGAGAGCGTGCGAAAGGAAGTAAGACTTAAAAAATTTCGAAAGATAAGTTGACGGTTTGTTCGGATGGGTTTTTTGTCAACTTTGAGGCGGGTTATGACCCGGTAAATTGAGAGTTCCTAAGTGTTTCAAAGGCCTAGAGCGTAGTTCGTTGAGTTTAGTTTCCAACGCAACCAACCGTTCGTCGATAGGACGTCGGAGTAGAAAGTTATGGGTGTTACTAGTTCAGTGCGCAGACGGACAAATGCATTTCGGGCAAAAGGCGACAGGGCCGCGGCGCCAGATGCAGGGCCGCGGCGCCGGATGTACTGAGGGGGTCGCTGAAGTTGCAGCGCCGCGGCACCGGAAGTTCCGTAAGACCGCAGATGTTTATGCCAGCGCGCCGAGCCAGGACGCGCGCCAAGGCGGATTTCAATGCGAAAACTTAGGAAAAGTCAGATTTCTCTTTTAAAAAGGCCATGGGAGGGTGACAAGTGTCCCCCCCATCTGATTTTCTTGCATGCCTTATATTGACCAAGTCTTGAAGACTTGGTCATCTTTCAATCTCTCCCTCTCTCTAAAGCTTAAGCTCCCACTTCTCTCTAAAATTCCAAGAGGAATTCAAGCCTAAGGAAAAATCTGAAAAGTTAAGGACAAGAAGGAAGCTTGTGGCTAGCTTGTGGAAATCATTGTGGTGGTGTTCTTGGGAAGAAAGCTAGCAAAGTTGTTGGAATAGTTTGGCTAAAGCTCCAAAGGTAATATTTCTTCTCTTGTAGCTAGTATTGATGTTGCATGTGAAGAAGAAGGGATTTGTAGTAGTATATAATGCTCTTAGACTCATTGCATGTAAGAAATATGGTTTGAATGTGAAGGAATTGGTTAAGAAGATATTATGAGCATGTTGTAGCCTAAAAACTACCTTAGATTTGTTTAAGTAAATTGTTGTACCTTATGGGGCAGAATTTTACACACCCAAGTTTAGGTGTGTAATCCCCTTTGAAATGTTTGGATTGTTGAGCCTTAAATGTGGCATTTGGATGTTAAATTCGGCCTTGAGAAAGGTGACAAAGTATGTAGAAGCAAAGGAAATGCCGCCCAATTTTCCATAGAATTTAGTGACTTTGAAATTGGATTATTCTACATTGAAATTAAAGGTTAATAAGGGTATCATGGTTATTTTAGGTTGACATATTACTTGCGGTAGTTGGACTTAGCAAGTGGATTGATCAAAGAGGTATGTGAAGATTTCTTATCTCTTGAGCATGAATAGATGTAACTATGTAGTACGGTAGACGTACAAGATTGGTATTCTTACTTGTTTTAAGTATATAAAGACTTGTTTCGTTTTAAGAATGTATAAGTCCCTTGGTTAAGAGAAAAGTATGGGTTATTAAAAGTATATGGTTAATATAACAACTTTATGGGAAGTTGGTTTACTAGCTTTATAAAAAGTTGATAAGAATAGATTTACACTAAGTAAGATACGTAAAGACAAATGATTTGATTTATGAAAGGCAAATTGATTTTAAGGCATCAATTGCCCAAAGGTTTTATATGAAAAGGAGTCACTTTTAAAAGAGTTGAAGTATGTAGTACTTGGGTTAAACTCCCGGTTTTCTTTTATTAAAGATATGATTAAGTGCCTTAAGTAAACTAAAATGAGAGGGTATATGAACAAGACTAATAAGAATGTATAAGTTTTCTCACTTATTATGATTATGACATGATGACAGTTTGAGCTAGGGTAAGAGTATATCTGAGGGGCCAGCCCCAAGATCGTTATACTACCTTCTCCAGGGTAAGAGTATGAATGAGGGGCAAGCCCCAAGATCGTCATACCACCTTCTTCAGTGTAAGAGTATATCTGAGGGGTAAGTCCCCAAGATCGTTATACCATCCAGAGTATATAGAGTATATCCGGCGGGTAAGTCCCCAAGATCGTTATACCATCCGGTGTAAGAGTATATCCGAGGGCGGCCAAGATCGGTATACCATCCGCCTGGGGTAAGAGTATATCTGAGGGGTAAGTCCCCAAGATCGTTATACCACCTGTTCCGTGGATTTGCTACCCACGATGCGAGGAATACCTCATGCGAGTCCTTAGGGGCATATGCGGGTGAAATAGTCTCATGCGGGCGGGTACAGCCTATGCGAGGAGTACCTCATGCGGGTCCACAGGACCTATGCGGGTGAAATAGTCCCAGGAGTAGGGGTGCTTATTGATACTACGGGCGAGGTACCCTGTTTTGATCATGAGGCCCCTATTTTATGCAGTATTCCATATATATATACTTGTCACTCTCATTGTTAGTAAGACACAGTAAAAGGTATTTTGATTTGTCTTCCATGACTCCAGCTTACTTTTAGACTTATGATATCATTATTACAGTATTTTCCAGCTTTACATACTTGGTACATATTGTGTACTGACCCCCTTCCTCGGGGGTTGTGTTCATGCCGCAGGTAAGGGTAAGCAGGTGGTGGATCCTCGTTCTTAGGATCACTGTTCCGGTGTCAGAAGCTCCTCTCCTCCGGAAGCTTATATTTTGTTGGTACGGTTTTTCCCTGATGTTATAGACATAGTGTATATTCAGGGGTATGGCGGGGCCCTGTCCCGCCACAGTTGTTATCCTTAGAGGTCTGTGGTCACGTGTGTTGGGCTGTAAGAACAGGTTGTACTACTATACTTTTGATTAGTATGTGGTTTATGGAAGGCACTTATCTGGCGGTGATGTTACCTTTTATAAGTTATGTGTTATGTATGTTCATTGCTATTCTCTCGATGTATACTGACGGTACCCCGGTAGGGTACTAGTCGCGGCCCCGGGGTCGGGTCGTGACAAAAGTGGTATCAGAGCAGTTAGTCCTCGGAAAGTATCTACAGACCGTGTCTAGTAGAGTCTTGATTATCGGTGTGTCGTGCACCACATCTATAATCAGGAGGCTGCAGGACATTTAGGATTGGTTTCCATTCTTTCACTCTAAGATCGTGCAATAGAGCTGAGTTATAGGTTGAACCTCCTCCGATGTTTTCCTTTATGTATCGATTATGCCTCACGCAAGGCAACCGCGCCCGGCGGCAAGGCAAGCAGGCGATTGAGTCTGCTAGTGGGACGCGGAGAGTTACGAGGGCACAGGCCCAGTCCTTACCAGAGATGATGTTTAGGGCAGCGAGTTCTACGGCGTCGCCCGCCTCAGCAGAGTTCGAGACAGCCGGCCACGAGACCGCAGACGAGCCTCCACCCCACGCCGTGGTCCGAGTATAGAATTATGGGGAACGATTCGCATCGACCAAGATATAGTGGCGGCAGCGCCAGGAGCAGCCAACCCTAGAGGCGAGCTTACGATTCGGGATTTCCTGGGTTGTCACCCACCCGAGTTCTATGGTTCGAGATTTGAGGAGGATCCGTAGGAGTTTGTGCGACAGTTACAGCGTACCATGCATGTGCTTAGGGCCTCGGAGACTGAGTCCGTTATATTAGCTTCTTACCGGTTGCGCGATATTGCGCTGAACTGGTTTGAGTCATGGGTGTTGTTGAGAGGTGAGGATGCTCTTCCAGCCGTTTTGGAGGAGTTCACAGAGGCTTTCCAAGATCACTTCTTACCCCCTGAGATGAGGAGAGCCCGCGTAGATAGGTTCTTGACCTTGAGGCAGGACGGGAGGACTATCAGAGAGTACAACCTGGAGTTTGACTCTTTGGCGGTGCATGCACACCATTGGCCGACATGGCGCATGTGGTTCATCGATATGTGATGGGGCTAGACCGTTATATGATTACTGCATGCTTAGGGGTGGCTCTTCAGCCAGGTATGGATATTGCCAGGATGCAGCGCATTTACGCGGATTGAGGAGAGAGAGCGGGATCGCTAGATTGGGCCAGCCCAAGAGGTCCGTGACAGCAGGTCTCGGGGTAGTTTTCGAGGCGGCCTCGAGCCGACTAGGTCCACATACCACCAGCCTGAGTGCTCCTACCGATTTTCCGGCGGGAGGTCCGATTAGCGGTCGTTATTCGAGCATGTCGTGGCTCCGGACTTCGAGGTTTCAGGAAGCGATGGCCGTCACTGTCGAGACCACCTACCTCTCTGCGTTCGATGCGGTAGGTCTCATCCGGCGAGTGTCGTATGGGTTCGGAGCATGTTACTCTTGTAGCGCAGGCTATCTCAAGAAGGATTGTCCGTCCCAGGCGGCGGAGCGTGCAGTTCAGCGGCGAGTGCATTCTTTGGATCTTCGTCTTCGATGGTCAGACGCCCGAGGTAGGTACTTGGGCCAAAGAGCCGCGCGCAGGTCGTGGTAGGGGTTCCAGTTCTAGCGGTCCTCAGAACCGCATCTATGCTATGTCCAACCGTCAGGACCAGGAGGCGTCACCAGATGTCGTCACAGGTACATTGTTGGTTTCTTGCTGTGATGTATATGCTTTGATAGATCCAGGTTCTACCTTGTCCTATATATCTCCTCATATTGCCAGTAGAATAGGGATAGAGCCCGAGTCCATAAGACCTTTTGAGGTGGCTACGCCAGTAGGTGATTCGGTGGTAGCCGAGCGGATATATAGAGCTTGCCCAGTGACTGTATACAGTCGTCAGACTCTAGCCGACTTGATAGAGTTGGATATGACAGACTTTGATGTGATTATGGGTATGGATTGGCTAGCATCTTGCTATGCCAATGTGGACTGCAGAGAGAGATTAGTCCGATTCCAGTTTCCTGGTGAACCGGTTATCGTGGAAGGGGAATACTGCATCGCCGAGGGGTAAGTTTATTTCTTACCTCAAGGCTAGGAAGATGGTGCGTAAAGGGTATGTCTACCATATGGTTCGGGTATTCGACATCGAGGTGAGATACCGACCTTGATCGATCCGTCGTTAGAGAGTTTCCACGTATTCGGATGAGCTTCCGGGTATCCCTCCGGAGAGGGAGGTTGAGTTCTGCATTGATTTGGCGCCAGATACTCGACCGATATCTATTCCGCCATACAGGATGGCACCTGCCGAGTTGAAGGAATTGAAAGACCAGCTGAAGGATTTGTTGGAGAAGGGCTTTATCAGGCCAAGTGTTTCTCCCTGGGGAGCGCCAGTGCTATTTGTAAAGAAGAAGGACGGGACGCTGCGTATGTGTATTGATTACATGCAGCTGAACAAGGTAACTATCAAGAACAGATATCCCCTCCCCAGGATTGACGATTTGTTTGACCAGTTGCAGGGTGCAAGGTGTTTTTCCAAGATAGACCTGCGGTCTGGTTATCATCAAGTGCGATTTAGAAAGACAGATATCCCAAAGACTGCCTTCAGGACCCGGTATGGGCACTATGAGTTCCGGGTGATGTCTTTCGGGTTGACCAATGCCCCAGCAGTATTTATGGATTTGATGAACAGGGTGTTCAAGCCCTTCTTGGACATGTTCGTTATAGTTTTCATTGATGATATCTTGGTTTATTCACGCACAGAGCAGGAGCATACAGATCATTTGAGGACGGTATTGGGAGTCCTCCGAGACCGGCAGTTGTATGCCAAGTTCTCGAAGTGCGAGTTCTGGTTGGCGTCAGTGGCTTTCTTAGGACATGTTATCGGGGCCGATGGTATTCGGGTTGATACAGCGAAGATTGAGGCAGTCAAGACTTGGCCCAGACCCACTACACCGACGGAGGTGCGCAGCTTTTTGGGCCTTGCAGGGTATTATCGGAGGTTTGTGGAGAAGTTTGCTTCTATTTCAGCCCCATTGACTAAGCTGACTCAGAAGGCAGCTGTGTTCCGGTGGACGGATACTTGTGAGGAAAGTTTCCAGTTGCTAAAGGAGAAGTTGACGACCGCCCCAGTTCTTACTCTTCCAGAAGGTTTAGATGGATATGTGGTTTATTGCGACGCGTCAGGTGTCGGGCTTGGGTGCGTACTGATGCAGCACGGTAAAGTTATAGCTTATGCATCTCGACAGCTTAGGAAGCATGAGAAGAACTATCCCACACATGACTTGGAGTTGGCAGCAGTGATTCATGCCTTGAAAATCTGGAGACATTATTTATATGGAGTTCACGTGGATATTTACACAGACCACAAGAGCCTCCAGTATATCTTCAGCCAGAGGGAGCTGAACTTGCGACAGAGACGGTGGTTGGAGCTACTTAAGGACTACGATGTTGATATTCTATACCATCCAGGGAAGGCCAATGTGGTTGCAGATGCCCTTAGTCGTCGTTCGATGGGTAGTCTGTCTGATGTACCGCCAGAGAAAAAGGATATGGTCCGAGAGTTACATCAGCTAGCGAGCCTTGGGGTTCGTTTGGTTGATTCTGATAGTGATGGAGTTCGGGTTCGAGAGGTTGCCGAGTCTTCCATCGTCGAGGAGGTGAAGAGGCGACAGTATGAGGATCCGATTATGGTACAGTATCGAGATGCCGCTGTTCAGAAAGAGAGGAGTCTGTTTGAGGTAGCGCCTGATGGGGTGCTAAGATTTGAGGGCCGGTTGTGTGTTCCCGATGTGACAGGACTTCGTCAGCAGATTCTGGGGGAGGCACACAGTGCTCGTTATTCTATTCATCCGGGGTCGACTAAGATGTATCATGACCTACGATGCGTGTATTGGTGGGATGGCCTGAAAAGGGACGTTGCAGAGTTCGTGGCGCAGTGTCCAAATTTCCAGCAGGTCAAGGTTGAGCACCAGAAGCCCGATGGGCTGTTGCAGGCTATTGATATTCCGACTTGGAAGTGGGAGGTGGTAAACATGGATTTTATTACAGGGTTACCTTCCACTCAGAGGAAGCATGATTCCATTTGGGTTATCGTCGACAGGCTGACGAAATCAGCCCATTTCCTTCCAGTCAGGACGACTTTTTCGGCCGAGGATTATGCTAGGTCAGATATCGTGAGATTGTGAGACTGCACGGGGTGCCCGTATCGATTATTTCAGACAGAGGAGCCCAGTTTACGGCTAACTTCTGGAGGTCTTTCCAGAAGGGATTAGGGACCCAGGTAAGTCTTAGTACGACATTTCATCCTCAGACCGACGGACAGGCCGAGCGCACTATCCAGACACTTGAGGATATGTTGCGGGCTTGTGTTATTGATTTCAAGGGTAGCTGGGAGGATCATTTACCACTTGTGGAGTTTGCTTATAACAACAGCTACCACTCTAGTATTCGACGATGGCGCATGAGGCCTTATATGAGGAAGTGCAGTCACCGATAGTTCGGTTCGAGGGAAATGCGATTAGTCGGGCGGACTTGGTCCAGCAGGCAGTGGATAAGGTGAAGCTTATCCAGGAGCGGTTGTTGGCAGCTCAGAGTCGACAGAAGTCGTATGCAGATCATCGGCGTCGACACTTGGAATTTGAGATAGATGATTGGGTTTTCCTAAAGGTATCGCCCATGAAGGGCGTGATGAGGTTTGAAAAGAAGGAAACTTAGCCCAAGGTACATTGGGCGTATCGATTGTCCGTAGGGTAGGCAAGGTTGCTATGAGTTAGATCTGTCGTCAATCTGGAGGCGGTGCATCGATCTTTCACGTATCTATCTTTGCGGAAATATATGGAGACCCATCTAGAGTGCACCCGATTCATGATGTCCAGTGACAAAGGAGTTATCGTATGAGAGTCCTATAGCGATACTCGATCGTCGAGTTAGCGACTTGGACGAAGGACGTGGCTTCCGTCAAGGTTCTATGGCGAAACGAGAACAGAGAGGAGATGACGTGGGAAGCAGAGGATGACATGATGAAGAAGTATCCTCACTTATTTCCTATACCTCCAGGTAACCTACTTTCTTGCTTATTAGTTTGATTTAGCATTTATGCTTGAGTAATACTGTGGCTATGTGGATCGTTTTAATTGCAAAAGAATAGTTAAGAGGGCCTACGTTAAGGTTATGATTTGAGTAAGCCTAGAAGGAACATTCGGGACGAATGTTTCTAAGGGGGGGGGGGGGGGAGAATGCTATACCCCGTAGTTCTGGCCACACGTGTGAGAGCGTGCGAAAGGAAGTAAGACTTAAAAAATTTCGAAAGATAAGTTGACGGTTTGTTCGGATGGGTTTTTTTGTCAACTTTGAGGCGGGTTATGACCCGGTACATTGAGAGTTCCTAAGTGTTTCAAAGGCCTAGAGCGTAGTTCGTTAAGTTTAGTTTCCAACGCAACCAACCGTTCGTCGATAGGACGTCGGAGTAGAAAGTTATGGGTGTTACTAGTTCTGTGCGCAGACAGACAAATGCATTTCGGGCAAAAGGCGACAGGGCCGCGGCGCCAGATGCAGGGCCGCGACGGATGTCGAGGGTCGCTAAAGTTGCAGCGCCGCCAGATAGCAGGGCGCACCGAAGTTCCGTAAGATGAGATATTTGCAGCGCGCTGGCGGATTTCAGGCGGAAAAACATAGGAAAAGTCAGATTTCTCTTTTAAAAAGACCATGGGAGGGTGACAAGTGTCCCCCCCCCCCCCCCATCTGATTTTCTTGCATGCCTTATATTGACCAAGTCTTGAAGACTTGGTCATCTTTCAATCTCTCCCTCTCTCTAAAGCATAAGCTCCCACTTCTCTCTAAAATTCCAAGAGGAATTCAAGCCTAAGGAAAAATCTAAAAAGTTAAGGACAAGAAGGAAGCTTGTGGCTAGCTTGTGGAAATCATTGTGGTGGTGTTCTTGGGAAGAAAGCTAGCAAAGTTGTTGGAATAGTTTGGCTAAAGCTCCAAAGGTAATATTTCTTCTCTTGTAGCTAGTATTGATGTTGCATGTGAAGAAGAATGGATTTGTAGTAGTATATAATGCTCTTAGACTCATTGCATGTAAGAAATATGGTTTGAATGTGAAGGAATTGGTTAAGAAGATATTATGAGCATGTTGTAGCCTAAAAACTACCTTAGATTTGTTAAGTAAATTGGTGTACCTTATGGGGCATAATTTTACACACCCAAGTTTAGGTGTGTAATCCCCTTTGAAATGTTTGGATTGTTGAGCCTTAAATGTGGCATTTGGATGTTAAATTCGGCCTTGAGAAAGGTGGCAAAGTATGTAGAAACAAAGGAAATGCCGCCCAATTTTCCATAGAATTTAGTGACTTTGAAATTGGATTATTCTACATTGAAATTAAAGGTTAATAAGGGTATCATGGTTATTTTAGGTTGACATATTACTTGCGGTAGTTGGACTTAGCAAGTGGATTGATCAAAGAGGTATGTGAAGATTTCCTATCTCTTGAGCATGAATAGATGTAACTATGTAGTACGGTAGACGTACTAGATTGGTATTCTTACTTGTTTTAAGTATATAAAGACTTGTTTCGTTTTAAGAATGTATAAGTCCCTTGGTTAAGGGAAAAGTATGGGTTATTAAAAGTATATGGTTAATATAACACCTTTATGGGAAGTTGGTTTACTAGCTTTATAAAAAGTTGATAAGAAAAGATTTACACTAAGTAAGATACGTAAAGACAAATGATTTGATTTATGAAAGGCAAATTGATTTTAAGGCATCAATTGCCCAAAGGTTTTATATGAAAAGGAGTCACTTTTAAAAGAGTTGAAGTATGTAGTACTTGGGTTAAACTCCCGGTTTTCTTTTATTAAAGATATGATTAAGTGCCTTAAGTAAACTAAAATGAGAGGGTATATGAACAAGACTAATAAGAATGTATAAGTTTTCTCACTTATTATGATTATGACATGATGACAGTTTGAGCTAGGGTAAGAGTATATCTGAGGGGCCAGCCCCAAGATCGTTATACCACCTTCTCCAGGGTAAGAGTATGAATGAGGGGCAAGCCCCAAGATCGTCATACCACCTTCTTCAGTGTAAGAGTATATCTGAGGGGTAAGTCCCCAAGATCGTTATACCATCTGCTTCAGTGTAAGAGTATATCTGAGGGGCCAGCCCCAAGATCGGTATACCATCTGCTTCAGGGTAAGAGTATATCTGAGGGGTAAGTCCCCAAGATCGTTATACCACCTGTTCCGTGGATTTGCTACCCACGATGCGAGGAATACCTCATGCGAGTCCTTAGGGGCATATGCGGGTGAAATAGTCCCACGCGCGGCGGTACCTATCGAGGAGTACCTCATGCGGGTCCACAGGACCTATGCGGGTGAAATAGTCCCAGGAGTAGGGGTGCTTATTGATACTACGGGCGAGGTACCCTGTTTTGATCATGAGGCCCCTATTTTATGCAGTATTCCATATATATATACTTTTCACTCTCATTGTTAGTAAGGCACAGTAAAAGGTATTTTGATTTGTCTTCCATGACTCCAGCTTACTTTTAGACTTATGATATCATTATTACAGTATTTTCCAGCTTTACATACTTGGTACATATTGTGTACTGACCCCCTTCCTCGGGGGCTGTGTTCATGCCGCAGGTAAGGGTAAGCAGGTGGTGGATCCTCGTTCTTAGGATCACTGTTCCAGTGTCAGAAGCTCCTCTCCTCCGGAAGCTTATATTTTGTTGGTACGGTTTTTCCCTGATGTTATAGACATAGTGTATATTCAGGGGTATGGCGGGGCCCTGTCCCGCCACAGTTGTTATCCTTAGAGGTCTGTGGTCACGTGTGTTGGGCTGTAAGAACAGGTTGTACTACTATACTTTTGATTAGTATGTGGTTTATGGAAGACAGCCTTATCGGCTGGCCAGTGATGTTACCTTTTTATAAGTTATGTGTTATGTATGTTCCGCTGCTATTCTCTGATGTATACCTGACAGGGTACCCCGGTAGGGTACTAGTCGCGGCCCCGGGGTCGGGTCGTGACAAGAAGTTTCCTTGGGCATGCCGGTTTTTATAGAAGATTCATCAAGGACTTCTCAAAAGTTTCAAAACCGCTTTCCACCTTGCTAATGACTGGGGTTTCTTTTGAATTCAATAAGGAATGCATGACCGCTTTTCAGAAACTCAAGGAGAAGTTTATCTCAGCACCCATAGTCATTGCACCAAACTGAGAGCTTTCATTCGAACTAATGTGTGATGCAAGTGATTATGCAGTGGGAGTAGTTCTTGGGCAGAGGGTCGATAAGGTATTTAGATCCATTTACTATGCTAGTAAAACTCTTAATGATGCACAGTTGAATTATGCCACTACAGAAAAAGAATTGCTAGAAATAGTATATACATTCGAGAAATTCAGACCATACTTAATTGGGAATAAGGTGATAGTATACACTGGCCACTCTGCCATAAAATACTTGATGAAAAAGAAGGATGCAAAACCTCGCCTTATCCGATGGGTTCTGCTATTACAAAAATTTGACATGGAGATCCGTGATAAGAAGGGGACAGAGAACTCAGTTGCTGACCACTTATCGAGGCTTGAAAACATAGAGAGCCAGAACACCAAGAATGTGCAGATAAATGATCACTTCCCAGATAAGCAATTGTTTCAAGTAAGTGTTGTCTTTAAGTTACCTTGGTACACTGATTTTGTTAATTTTCTCGCAGCTAAGGTAGTACCCCCAGGATTGACAAGACAGCAAGTGAAGAGGTTCTATTCGGAAGTCAAACACTACTAGGAGCCAATGTTATACAAGAACTGCGCCGACCAAGTCATCAGGCGTTGTATCCTAGAGGATGATATGCACCGGATTCTCACACCTTACAATGTGGTGGACATTTTGGGGCACCAAGAACAACTGCGAAGGTACTGCAAAGTGGGTTCTATTGGCCAACCCTCTTCAAGGATGCATACACCTTTGTGAAGAATTGTGATCGTTGTCAAAGAACAGGGAACATATCAAGACGAAATGAAATGCCTTCGAATGGGATCTTGGAGGTGGAACTATTTGATGTATGGGGGATCGACTTCATGGGTCCATTCCCGTCGTCCTTTGGAAATCAGTACATTCTTCTGGCAGTGGATTATGTGTCCAAATGGGTAGAAGCGGTAGCCACTAAATAAAATGACAGTAAGACTGTCCAAAGGTTCCTCCAAAAGAATATATTCACAAGGTTTGGTACTCCTAGGGCCATCATCAATGATGAAGGAAGCCACTTTTGCAACAAGTAGCTTGATACACTGCTCTCCCGATATGGAATCTACCACCGCACCACACTGCCCTATCACCCTCAAGCGAATGGGTAAGCAGAAGTTTCAAACAGGGAAGTGAAGTGCATATTGGAAAAGACGGTGGATGGCTCAAGGAAGGATGTACTATGGGCATACAGAACAACATTCAAAACCCCCAATTGGAATGTCACCATATAAGTTAGTTTTTGGTAAAGCATGTCATCTGCCAGTAGAGTTGGAACACAAGGCTTATTGGGCAATGAGGAAGTTGAACATGGATGCCAAGGCAGCAGGGCAAAAGAGGTTGCTACAACTGAGCGAGTTGGATGAATTCAGATACAATGCCTATGAGAATGCAAAGATCTACAAGGAACGAACTAAAGTATGGCATGATAAGATGTTGATCCCAAAATACTTCCAAGCAGGACAACAAGTGTTTTTATTCAACTCAAGGTTGAGGTTGTTCCCAGGCAAGCTCAAATCGTGTTGGTCAGGACCATATATTGTTGTAAGAGCATTCCCCTATGGTGCAGTTGAAGTGAGAGGGATAGAGGGAGCCTCTTTCAAGGTAAACGGACAGAGGTTGAAACCCTATTTGATCAATGAAATGGAATACATGAGCTTAGTGACCCATCTCAGTCCAAAATGAATAGCGCAGATGCGTCCGGCTAAAAGACGTTAAAGACAGCGTTATTTGAGAGGCAACCCAAGGTTATTTTATTTTATGCAATTTAGATTTAGTTAGAACAGTCTCATGGGAGGTATTGTTTGCATGTTGTGATGATAGGTACAGAGCCAAAAATTGGAGGACGAAAGACGCGAGAGGGGAAGAAATCGGCTCGGCGCCACGGCGCCCCTTAGAGCGCCATGGCGCCGAAAAACCAGCAAGTCGTAGGAAGTTGGGCGCCACGGAGCCAATCTCAGAGCGACATGGTGCCGGAAGTTCAGAAAGCTACGAAAGTTTGAGCGCCACGGCGCCGATCTCAGGGCCGCGGAGCCGCGATGAAAAAACTGAAAAATAAAGAGCCCTAGAGACGATCTCTCTCTTCCATTCTGACGGGATTTCTGACGTTATCTGCTATGCACTATCCGCCGCCACCGCCACCAGTTTAAACCAAAGTTTGTAAGTTGTCCCGTCTTTCTTTTATTTTTGAGTCTTGCACACATTATGGACAATGTGTGATTTATGTTTGGGGGGAGTTCTTAGTTATTTTTGATGTGTTTTTGAGTCTTTTTGTGTTATTTTCTATGTTTATTTGATTCTAATTTTTTTTTTATGATCATGCATGTTGTAGTTACTTGAAACGCCTAGTGAAGTAAAGTTGAATAATGTAATGGAATTAGAAGCAACCATCTGAACACTTAGGATAGATATGCCAGAAATTCATGAAATCGAACTATTTGGGGTATCTTGCTTGATTTATGCATTGTTAATGATTAAACATATGTGTCTGCTTGCTTGCTATTTGAGGCGAAATAGTTAGGATATGCATGTTAGGGAGATGACTCAAGCATTTCTTCGTTAGCCCTTTCTTACCATTCTTTGTCTATCACTGACATTCAAATTGTATCCCTAGTCAGCTCCTTTGAGCCAAAAATAAGACATTTCTTTGACACCCTTTAATTCCATATTTATGCCATAAGTGGAAAAATTGAGTTGTTTGGAGTATAAAGTGTTAAAAAAGAAACAAAAGAGAGTGAGCAATTGTGATGCACCCCAATGGAAAAAAAATAGATAGGCAAAAGCCTAAGTTTGGGGGTGCCATCTATTAATAATACACCTCATTCTCTCAAAACAAAAGAGGAGAAAGATAGGTATGAGGTGAAAAAGAGAATCAAAAGAAAATGTAAGAATCGAAAGCAAAAAGAGCTTATGGTACGTAAGTTGAGCCTAAATGCCTATTTTTACCTACCCCTGCCTAAGCCTACATTACAATTTTGAAAAGTCATGAAGATCTCTAATGTGTGTATCCATGATTAGTGGAGAATAGCAAGTAAACATGCCATAGGATTTTGAAATTAACATGCATAGTTAGGTATTCTTACTTCCATTGAGCATGATTAAATTGAATTTGCGAAATATCTGACTTGATGTGTTTAGAATGCTAAAAATCCATGCTATATGTTCCTGCATATTATTCTGCTAACCTTCATGCTTTTCTAAGTAACAATGATGCAACAACTTGATCAATGTCTTTGAGTCATTTTATTTTCTTTTCTTTCGTGTCTTTATTTCTATTTTTTATCTTTACTCGAGGGCGAGTAAAGGTTAAGTTTGGGAGTGTTTGATCAGTGTATTTTATATACACCTTTTGAGTCATTTTTAGTTAGTCTTTTGCCCATTTTTGTACAAATATGTGTCGTGTTAGGGTAGATTTTCTTTCTTTTGAGTCACAGTGGTTTAAAATGGCACATTGGCGAGAAGGAGCAAAAAGAGGGCAGAAACAGAGGTTCCAGAGCTCAAAAAGCTAAAAAGTTAGAAATTCGGGCGAGAAGCGGCGTGGCATGAGCTAATCAACCAGAAGAAGAAAGCCTTGGCGCTGACAAGTGCGGCCGCCGAGGTGGAAAATCAGCCAAATCTGAATAGGAATGGGCCAAGACCAAGAATGAAAAGGTTTTGGACGTTTTTGAAGTTATAAAATGACCTTTTAGGTCAGATTTTGGGGGTTCCACACTTGACAATTCATCACAACTTGGAGATCAAGATTAGAGACTTACTTTTGAGTAATTTCTTGTTCTTTCTTTTATTTTTTTTGTGTATGTTGGATATTAGTTTAGTTCTTGGCATGTCTATGGCTAGGAACTAACTTAATTTAGGGCTTTCCATGTCGAATCGCTTGAACCTCGTTCTTATGAATTAATGCATGTTTTGGTTTCTTCTTATTATTGTTGAGATTTATTCAATATTTGTTTTGATTGCTTCGTAATTAATTGATCACTAATTATCATAACTTATATGATTTCTAATCGAAATCCGAAAGGGGAGATTGTGAATATGCTATAGTTGAATAAACATAGGTTTAAATTGTGGACGAAAGTACCCTGATACTTGTGTAGCTTAATAGGTTATTGCTCTTAATCCTCCTTTGTAGTCAATCTTGTCATCGAAAGATAGAAGGGTTCTACATTGGGGTTGAGTGTTTATATTACCTTAACAGGAGTATAAAACGGCTTAGTTAACCTTCTATCTCAAAATAGAAGAAGAACCATAATTAGTTGCATTAACGAGTAAAGCGAGCGGATAGTTGAGGAGATTTGGAAGCCCTATTTCCACCATATCTGAAGTAAAGTAAAGTAATTTAGTTAGCATCTATAATCATAACTATAAATAATTCATCAAATTATCGGTTACCAAATAGATATACTACAGAATAGAGGTTGATAATTGGACACTAATCCCTGAGGACGATAACTCGGTCTTCTAGACTATATTACTTGTCACGACACGTGCACTTGCGTTTAGCGTATGCATAAATCGCGCATCACAACCCCATCTAGTGGAGGAAAGAATTATTACATATCATTCATAGCTGATTGCAGTAAATTTTGTTATGTATATTTAATACATATCAAAGACGAGACTTTAAACATGTTTAAAACATATAAAGCGGATGTGGAGAACCAACTTGAGAAAAGAATTAAAATTCTAAGGTCTGATAGAGGTGGTGAATACCAATCAAATTACTTCAATGAATTTTGTTTGACTCATGGGATAGTTCATCAAACCACTGCACTATATACTCCAAAATAAAATGGAGTTGTCGAACGAAAGAATAGAACATTGAAGAATATGATAAATTCAATGTTGGTTAGTTTGGGCGCACCTCTTAGTTTACGGGGAGAGGCGTTACTTACTGCAAATATTATATTAAATAAAATTCTTCATAATAAAAGTGATCAATCTCCTTATGAATTATGAAAAGGTAGATTGCCTACTTTCAAGTGGATGAAAGTGTGGGGTTGCCTAGCGAAAGTTCAAGTTTCCTTACCAAAGAGAACTAAACTTGAACAAAAAATGGTGGATTGCATATATATTGGTCATGCCAATAATAGTGCAGCATATAAGTTTTTGGTGTATCATTCCGATGTTGAAAGTATTCACAAAAACACACTTATGGAATCTGCTGAAGCAGAATTTTTTGAGGATATTTTTCCTTACAAAGACAAGGATAAAAGTTTTCCTAATCATAAGAAGATGACACTACCTCAAGATGAGTCAAACCAAAACACACAGAATGATGAAAATCTTACTTCATGTGTTCAATAAGAAAATTCTGAACCAATGAGAAGTAAACGTGAGAAAATTGCCAAAGATTTTGGACCGGAATTTACGACCTTTTCCGTTGAAGGAGAACCTCAAACATATAAGGCTGATATGCAATCATCTAAAGCACCTTATTGGAATGAGGTTATCCAAAGTGAGGTAGAATTCATTGTGCAAAATGATACATGAAAATTGGTTGATCTCCCTCCGGGACAAAAACCAATAGGCCACAAATGAATTTTCAAACGAAAATTAAGGCCTGATGGTACTATAGAAAAATACAAAGCTCGTATAGTAGCCAAAGGATTTTGTCAAAAAGAAGATGTAGATTTCTTTGATACTTACTCACCAGTAACCATAATTACATTGATAAGGACGTTAATTGCTATAGCGGCAGTTCACAATTTGGAAATACACCAAATGGATGTGAAAATCACATTCTTGAATGGTGAGAAATTTACATGAAACACCCGAAGGGTTTGTTGTTAAAGGTCAGAAAAGAAGGTTTGTAAATTAATTAAGTCTTTATACGGACTTAAACAAGCTTCAAAATAATGGCATGAAAAGTTTGATAACACATTATTATCAAATGGTTTTCAAATAAATGAATGTGACAAATGTGTCTACATTAAATAATGTAAGAATGCATGTGTCATTATATGCTTATACGTTGATGATATGCTAATTATGGGAACAAGTAAGAATGTAATTAACCAAATAAAGAAGATGTTACATGTCACTTTTGATATGAAAGATATGAGAATAGCGGATGTCATTCTTGGTATTAGAATTCAGAAGAATTCTGATGGTTATACACTAACTCAATCTCATTATGTTGAAAAGGTCTTTAGAAAGTTTGGACACTATGATGATCGACCGGTTGTTACGTCATTTGATCCCGCTACTCACCTTAAGAAGAATCAAGGTGAAAGTGTGTCTCAACTGGAATATATAAAAGTTCTTGAAAGTTTGATGTACATAATGAATGTACACGACCGGACTTAGCATATACAGTGAGTTGACTTAGTCGATACTCATATAATCTAGGAAAGGATCATTGGTTTGATTTGCACTAATTAGAGCACTCTGATATCTAAAGCATACAATTAACTATGGGTTGCATTATACAAAATATCCTCATGTTTTAGAAGAATAATATGATGATAATTGGATTTCTAACCATTCGGAAAGTAAGTCCACAAGTGGTTATGTATTTATACTTGATGGAGCGTCGGTATCTTGGAAATTATCAAAGCAAACAGTGACTGCATGCTCGATTATGGAAGCAGAGTTTGTAGCCTTGGACAAAGCTGCCGAAGAGGCAAAATGACTCAAAAACTTCCTAGAAGGTATTTCATTGTGGACAAAGCCTGTTACAGCCATTTGCATACATTGTAATAGTATGACTGTTAGGTGTATTTTGTATGCACTTTTGAGTCATTTTTAGTTAGTATTTTACTCATTTCATTTGTGTTTAGTATAATATTGTGGTTGTTTTTCTTTCTTTTGAGTCACATCGGTCATAAATTGAGAAACGCCAAAAAGAAGATGAAATGAGCTTATTTGAGATGGAATTGCACACTAAAAGGGACAAGAAATGAAGTCTAAGAAGTCCCGGGAAGTATAGAAGAAATCAGACGAAGTCCGGACGAGAAAAGGACAAGGTTTCAGAAAATATTTGTTGCAGTACTTACGGCACCGCGGTGCCAAAAGATCCGCGAGTTAAGGTTGGCTACAGGACTTCCGGCACCGCGGTGTCATTCTGCAGGATCGCGGTGCCGACGCGGAATTTTGCAGATCCGAGCCAAAATTGGACAGGGGTATAAGGGTCCAAAGCAATATAGTTTATAAGTATAAAACTCTATACTCTAGGTCATATTATTCATTCTACTCTGAGACATCTTATACATAATTCTCAATTCTACTTTGGAGGCTAGAAAAGGAGGCAAGACAATTTTGGAGGCTTTTAAGTTATTTTCTTTTCTCTTTTCTTTGTTTTTAATTCAGTTTATGTATGGTTTTGTGTTAGTTCTTAGCGTGACTATGGCTAGGAGCTAAACACTCTAATAAGGCTTTCCTTATGAATAGCTTGAAACTTTTATTCATGAATTAATGTAGTAGTTCGATTTCTTCTTCCCTTGATTAAGATTTAGTCAATATTTGGTATGAATGTTTGATAATTAATTGATCACTAGTTATCAGAACCTATATGATTTCGAATCAAAATCCGAATGGAGAGATTTGGATATGTTATAATTGATTAGACATAGGTTAAAATCGCGGACGAAATTACTCCGATACTTGTGTAGCATTATAGGTTACTGTTCTTAATCCTCCTATGTGATAAATCCTATCATAGAAATATATAAGGGTTCTGCACTGGGGTTGAGTGATTATATGTCCTAACCGAAATATAAGACAGTCTAGTTAACCACTATCTTAACAAAGAAGGAGAATCATTCTAGTTGAATTAAGGATTGAATAGAGTGGATAGTCGAGGATTTTGAAAACCCTAATTCCTTCATAATTGATTTAAACCAAAGTATTACCATAGTTAGTTTATTTTCTGCAATTATTTAGCCTTAGTTATTAGATAAAAATACAAATCAATTAACGTTCACCAAATAGAAACCATAGCTTAGATAATCGGTACTTGATAACCAGTCTCTGATGACGATATTCGGTCTTACCAGACTATATTACTTGTGAACGATGTGTGCGCTTGCGTGAGCAGTCGAAATATCGCTAACAATGACCGCTCTAACGAGAGCAAGTAATCAAATATACAATGGCAAATCGAGGCATATAAGGCGATGTCATAACACTTTGCTGAAGAATGGAATTATCTCCATTGACTATGTAAAATCAAAGGATAATATAGCGGATCATTTGATAAAAGGCCTTAACAGAGAGCAAGTCGTATTTACATCGAGAGGAATGGACTTAAAGCCAATACAATGAGTCACTACTTGGCGAAAACCTAACCTAACAAAATTGGAGATCCCATGGTCTAGGTCCAATAGGACAACTAGTTGGGAGCATAGAAAACACACATATGCTTATTCCTATGGTGAACTAAGTGTGTTAATCCGTTGATGATTAAGGGATGAATATTATTCTTAATAATACTAAAATCCATTATGGTGGGATAGTGCGGACAATTCTTGTTTAGTGTTACCTATATGAGATTGATGTGGGGTCGCATCTATGAGAACCGATATGGCTACGTTCTCTAAAAATTCTCACGAAGAAGGAGTTGTTCACGACTGAAATGAACACAACCGTAAGAATTGAAATATGTTGATATGATATGTGTGATACTTGTTGTCTTGATTTACTACAGAACGTGAATAGTTCAAGACATACGTCCACTATTTCACAAAGTAGATCTGATAGGTATTCACTACGAACGGTTCAAGTCCAAAAGACACATTTTCCGATGCATGTCAAATAGAGTTTTTTCAGAAATAACGATAAGTTCCTCATTATCTTATTTTCTATCCAAATGTGGGGTATTGTTAATGTTTGAATAGAAAATGTGGGGTATTGTTGGAACTTGTATGGGATAAGAAGAAACAAGTGATCGGAATTTTTGGCGTAGTGTCACGGTGCTGTCCAACGGTAAATTCTGGAAAGCTTCAAAAGTTGTATCTATTCCTAATAGTCACAACCTTTGGAGTGAAAGGCTGCTTATGGACGAAAATGATGTTATATAAAGCATGTTGATCACTTGATTGAAATATAGAATACAAGAGAACACAATACAATCAATCATTTAACACAATTAATGATTTGAGATTGGTGCTTCTTCTTCCTAAATACATTTCTGAAAAAGACATAAAGTAAATTCGCCAGGGGTCAAGTTCTTGTGCGAGAACTCGAACCAGATATTTGTATCCTCTAGATAGACGTCTGTGAAACTACAACACAAGTGGGGACGAATTTCTGTCTTAGGACACTGCGACAACATGTCTCTATCGTATCAAGTTAGTATTGAATTTTCAGGTTGTAGTAAGCTTGTTGTTAATTTTAATTATTATTGATTTATTATTATTCAATTGTGTTTGCTTATGAGAAGATCCTAGACTGGAATTAACACTAGGAAGTAACAATGTAACACTAATTAACACCACAAATGTTGGCATATGCATGATTGAAGACATTTTTGTACAATTTGCTTTTTTTAATCACGTGTTATTATTTCAATTTTTTTGCAGCTTAAAACTATTAGTATATATATAAATTCAACGAGGTTTGATATGATCGCGCGAAGTGCGGGTACATTTACTAGTCACAGATAATTATGATACTAATTGACTATAAAATTACATTCCATAGCTTCCTACTATTTTTTATACTTGGAAGTCTGTTAGAAATCACTTTAACGACCTTTAATTTCATATACAACATAACTCAACATACACATACAATGCAGGAGGGCTCAAACAAGTTGAACTGCAACGTGCGTTCAATAGCATGTTTGGTCAAATTTTGAAAACGTGAATAGCAAATTATGTTTGACTAATCAATTGGAAACAAAATTGTCAATATTGAGCTGGAATTTGTAAGCTGCCAAAAGTAATTTTGAAGAAAAAATATTTTTCCAAATTTTGAAAAACAACTTCAGCTACAACTCAAAAGCAAGTTTTTTTTAAAAAAGTTTGACCAAATAGACTAAAATGTCGGTGAAGTTAGCGCGAATGATGAGGATTGGGTCTCGTTGTTTCATGGGCCCATTAAATTTTAGTTATATTTATCGTAGATATTAGATGTCCATCATCTATAATGTAATGAGGAATAGTTACTTTTTAAAGCAGAAATAATATCTCTATAAAAATACTCCTAGTTAAAATATGAAATAACTCTAGCATACAGAGCTTGATATCGAAATTTTAATAAGTGGAACTTCAATACACTTGAGTTCTAGAATTTATTGAAGCTTTAAAGCCCATAAACTATTCATAGAGTTCAAATTCTTATCAATTCAAATTTAACAATTTGGTGGAGTTACAAGCTTCATAAATGATTCATACATTTATCAGTTCAAACTTTAAGAATAATTAGTTCAAACATTCACAAAATAAGTGTGCACTCAGCACCTCCGAAAGAAACGGAGGACTTCATTCAGTGTTCGAATGTGCTAAACTATTAGCAGGAGTAGAAATTAGTGTGAATTGTTTGAGTTTCAGCTCCATAAATAATTCATGAAGTTCAAACCTTTATCGACAAACTTCATGAACGATTCATGGAGTTCAATCTAATCAACATTCATACTCTATTAAAGGTTTCTTGAAGTTTTTTCGTATGTTAACTAAAAGTATTCTTGTCAGAATTTTATTTTCATAGCAAAAAGTGACAAGCTTAATTGTTTTGCGACGCTAACTAAAACATAGTTAGTGATCCACAATTCGCAGGAACGACCTTATTTCGAGGCGGTTTAAATTTTTGTCCCTCAAATTGAAAATCTTTATTTTTTGCCTTCGCCTAAAATCTCTGTTATTCGGGTTCAAACCCCCCCTCAATCAAAAATTTAAAAAAAATCACAAAATAGAGTTTCAAACTCTACCTTAAGGCAAGCAGAGTTTGCATGCATACTCTACGTTAAGACAAAGTTTGTCTCTTGCAAATCCAAACTCTGTCTTACGTTTTCTTTTACTAAGTAAGGGTTCGAACCCGGAATCTCGAGATATTTTTAAGCAAAGGGCAAAAATTAAAGATTCAACCCTTTGAAGGAATCCACGCAAAAAAAAGAAGAAAAATAACTATTATCTAATGGAAAATTGGCAGAAAGGTACAGCCCGACCAACATACTGACAAAAAGTAGTTTCATTTTGTGTTATTGGCACTCGATAGCCCAAATTGGTACTTCAACCTTAAACTTTTTGTAAGATAGTCAGCCTTAATATTCATATACACATATCGGAGTGATTGATTTAAGTATATTGAGTCAAATCTACTTCACATGACCTCCAATCTTCTTTGAATTTTGTATTAGCTTTGTGTAGGTGTTAAATCTATTACAGCTCTATACTTTAATCTATAATCTATAGTATAAATATCTACTTCCTTTGATATAAAGGTCCTGACTGAAGCATCTCTTCCAAATTGTGAATTAGTAATAATAGGCAATTGGACATTGTACTAAAGATACAATTTTGGATGTCACAAAGAAAAGAGAAGAGACTAGCAAAAGCCCCCACCACTGTATATGATGATAAATTAGACAAACTAATGTGTATTACTCATTAGTTCAGCACTACACTAAGACTATTAAACTAAAACAAACAAACAAACAAACAGTTAAAATTAAATCAATACGATAAAAAGAAGAAAAAGAGCATTTATGGAGAAATGGCCAAATCAAACAATGTCCTGCTGTTCCATTCCTGTAGCCATAAAAGCCGGAAAATGCTTACAGGAGATCAGCGACATTTGCTGGAAGCTCCTCAATCACCACGTTGTAAAACCTCTGAATGTCAGACAACATTCTCTCATCATCCTTGGTTGCAAAGTTGATTGCAACACCCTTCCTGCCAAACCGTCCACTACGTCCAATACGATGAAGATAATTCTCAGGTTGAGTGGGGAGATCATAATTTATGACAAGGGAGACTTGTTGGACATCTATTCCTCTAGCTAAAAGATCAGTGGTGATGAGAACACGCGAGGAGCCAGAACGGAATTCACGCATTATAATGTCCCTAGTGTTCTGGTCCATGTCACCATGAGTGGCTGAGACTGTATGGTCTCTGCCACGCATCTGGTCTGTTAACAAGTCAACTTTGCGACGAGTATTCACAAAAATCACACTCTGTGTGATGGCTAAGGTTTCATACAGATCGCAAAGGGTCTCGAGCTTCCATTCTTCCTTTTCCACATTCACATAAAACTGCTTGATACCTTCTAAGGTCAGTTCATCACGTTTCACAAGAATCCTCACAGGTTTGTTCATGAATTTCCTTGTGATCTCAAGAGCCTCAGGAGGCATTGTGGCAGAGAAAACACCAACCTGAATCTTAGGAGGCAATAGCTGGAAAATATCATAGATCTGAAAACAAACAAAAAATTATAAATTTTAGAACCACCAGGGAAGAATTCATGTAAAAGGGAACCAAATTCACTAATGCATTAAACATCAGTGCAAAGCTATCAATATTTTACAGCGCCACATGCCTGATCACACTTCCTAGGAAACAGAAGTATGGATTTAAAACTATGTTACAACATACTTAATTGTGAAAGAAAAGAAACTGGCACAAAGAAAACAGAAAATCAAGTAGCATCCTTTCCTTCTACCACTAAAATTTGACCCAGTTGAGTATGCTAAGTGCACCATAAACCAGAAAGAACTTTTGCCAATAACTAAACCTTCCACACCCTTCCTCCCAGGGAACACAAGTGAACCACTCTGCACAATCATATTTCTCAAAATGAAAGAAAACCTCTAAAAGCATAATCAGCACCACTACATTGATGATTATATAAATTACAAGATTAATGTTGGTGCTCTTATTCTTGCATCATATTTATAACATTTGAACTGAAGAATGTTATGGATTTAAACTTTCATTTTCTTTTAATAAATTACAGGTTGATACTTTAGTATAAAAGATAGACATATCTATAAAAAACGTATGTGATTATGCATTGACAGAAACTATAGGTATTTATACGAATATGGGGAGAAGGGCACTTCTCCATCTAAAATAGTCACCTGATCCTTGAAGCCTCTGGAAAGCATTTCATCAGCCTCGTCCAATACAAACATCTTTATGTGATCAGGGCGGAGAGACTGTCTTCTCAACATGTCAAATACACGTCCAGGTGTACCCACAACAACGTGAATCCCACTTGAAAGGATCCGTTGATCTTCACGGACACTGGTACCTCCCACACACGCATGAACCTTGACGCCAATATAGTCTCCAAGTGCTCGCATGACCTTTTCAATTTGTTGTGCAAGCTCACGAGTAGGTGCCAAGACCAAAGCTTGACAATCTAGCAGTTCATAGTCCAGCTGTTGCAGAACTCCAGAACAAAAAGTGGCAGTCTTTCCAGTTCCAGACTGTGCCTGTTGAATCACATCAAGACCTTTGCAAAAAGGTACAATTCCCCTTTGCTGGATTGCTGAGGGTTTCTCAAAACCTACAAGGTTATAGTTCAATATTAGATATAGTTTATAAGATAGAAAATGACCTAAATATGAATACAATACTTCATTAACTATGACACATATGCACACAGCGCGACAGAAGACAAGACACTTCTTTTCTTGCACAAGTTAAGAACCAAAAAAGAGAAACGGAAAAGATTTTCAACTGACCATATGCATAAATGCCTCTCAGGAGGTTCTCCTTCAATCCCATGGCATCAAAAGTATCATAAGCCTCGTCATATGAGGTAAAGAACTCTTGCCCTTCAGCATTTAGCCTGCATCCACAATCAAAGAAGGGTATGATGCATGTTAAAGCAAAAATTTAGTATGTTCCACACATGAGTAAAATAAACATTGTGACAGGTATGCCTATGTGTGGATAGAGAAACTCATGCAGAACATCAAAACATTGAAAATGAGAGAGCAACAAAATAATTGAGGCAGTAGGACTCACAACTCTGTCATTTTTGAATCAAATTGACGAGCATCAAATTGGGATCCATCAGGAGCTGCACCCGCCATGACTAGAAAGAATTCACAGCACATAAGGACAAAGAAAGAGTTAGCATGAACTTACATAATGTCAAAACATCTATTCCATAACACCGCAAGTCTGCAACCGGATAAACCAAACCAAACTATTCAAAAACATGTAGGTTCATTCGAGTTATAGAATATCAAGAATGACCTAGCTCATTGCTGTCCCTGTTAGAATTAAATTTGGTTTAGAACAAAAAAAACATCCTACGGGACTACATCATATTTAAACACACCAGTCCTTAACATGGTTAAACGTGTCCAACCAGGAATGAAACTCAACATTAACAAGATTATTACTACTCTTGGAAAACAAAACCCAACATTAACAAGAAGAACAAAATAATAGAAAGAACATCTACCTTGTAAGAGCAAGCAAAATCACCTTAAGATTAAGCACTCTCGTGAACAATAAAAATAAAAATAAAAAAACGAAACCAAAACAAACTCTCACACCACCTTACCTAGATTAGCTAGAACCCTCAAAAGGAATAATCATCCACCACTTTTGTATTTAAACTTGTCTGTTCCAACCTGACAAGTTCAATGTGCTTCACTAAGAAGTTAAGCACTTGGATATTGTGAAGTCAGCATAAAACAATGCTAACTAAAATGCTAATATTCCATATTACGGCTCAAGTAAGTTATTTACTGTATATATTACATCGGTTCAATCCATAAGATTAACAAAACCAATCACATACAAAATGCACACACTCTATCGGAAACAGCCTCCCTACCTCTCATTTCTCATGGTAGACGTAAGGTCTGCGTACACTCAATCCTCCCCATACCCCACTTGTGGTACGTTGTTGTTGTATACCCATTTTTAAGAGATTGTGAACCACAACCTCTCAGCTAGTTGACAAAACATCAACTTTCAACACTAAACTCACAACCCAAAAACAAATTATAAGAGTTTCATATCCCTCAAACTACACAACACAAAAAATACATAAAGCATTTAATAAGAGGAAAAAAGGGAAGAAAGGGAGGTACCTGAAGAAGAGTTGAGATAGAAAGTAAGAGAAAAAGGAGTTGTTAGTGTGTGAGTAAAGAGAAGTTAGGGTTTTCCCAAACTCCTCAATTTGAATTGCCCTACAGCCTACACGTGGCGTGCTTCGCGGCTTACTAGAACTAGAATAAATTCATGGGCCCATTTCGAAGATTTAAGGTTGTCCTACACAAACAAATGTAGGTGAAAAAAACCATACCCAAACATACTCAATATAATTTTATAAATCAATAATAGAGTGCGTTAAGCAGACCTTATCACTATCGATAGAGAAATTATTTTCAATAGACTCTTGATTCAAAATAATAATAAAAAAATATATCAAAGAGGAAAAAGAAACAGTAATTACAATAAAGAGAAAAAATAAAAAACAACGAATAGTATCATAATAAAAATAACAAAGAAAAAATAGGCCAAAGCTCGCCCTACAAATCTTTGTTGCATTAAAAGAAAAATAGCGGATCAAGATAATAAGCCAAATTATAAGCTAGTAATAAAATAATCATATTAGCAACGTAGTAATAATACCAAACCCTACCCTAACATGATAAGGAAAAGTTTCCAAATATGAAAAAAAGACCCACTTTGAGCGTGACTTTTCAGCCCAAACCACTAAACAGCCCCTTTTGGGCTTTAATTGGTGTCACGTGAGCGTGCATAGCAGCCCATTTTGGGCAGAATTTCAGCCACTTTGTGGGCTTGATTTTCAGCTCTTTGGAGCTCCATGTGTTTTCTATTCTTGAGCTTGAACTTGAACACTATGTTGGTCAATTCGCACGATTATCCCTATTTTAGGGTGGTCTTTAAGTTTTTCCCTTAAATTGGTGGTCTTTAACTTTTGTCCTTCGCATAAAAAAATGATCAAAAATACTTTGTGGTTGTGGGTTTGATTGAATCTCAGTAGTCAAAAACAAAAAAAAATCGCAAGATAAGATTTAATTAGAAAATAAGTCTATTCTATCAAAATTATATAGAAATTATGCTTTAAGGGGCGATAATACCTTGAGGTTGTGTGTTCGAATCCAGCAGAGTCAAAAAGAAAAAAAATCACAAGGCACTGCAGGCGGACGCGCGGTAGCGTTCGTGGTGGTGCTTCAGGATTCCAATGTACACAAGGGGCTGGGTCAACTATTCAATCAAATGATATTGAGCATGTTTTCCATCTCTTTTCGAGAAAGATTTCATAGAAATATGCTTATTCGACCAAAGTTGTATATATGCCTTAAGGGGCAAAATTTCTATGGGTAAAGTTTCGTTGAAAAATTAAGATTATGTTTTGTCCGGCTAGTTACATAGAAAATATGTCCAAGGGGCATAATCTCTATATAACTTTGACCGAATAGGCATAATTTCTATGAAAATTTTACCTTGTGATTTTTATTTTTATTTTGTCTCTACGGGGATTCAAGTCTAGAATCTTTGATTTAGTATATCCGCGAATAAAGGGTACTTTAACCCATAAATTTTCATTAAATGAAAAATAGGGACAAAAATTAAACACTAGCAAATTTAGGGGGGAATAAAAACTAGCCCGAAAGAATGGCAATCCACACAGTTTTTTTAAGGGAAATTTGCACGATTTTCCCTATTTTAGGGTGGTCTTTGATTTTTGCCCCTCAAACTGGTGGTCTTTAATTTTTCCCTTTGCCTAAAAAATGACTTAAAATACCTTTGAGGTTGTGGGTTCGAATCTCAGCATAGTCAAAAAGAAAAAAACTGATTTCATTAGAAAATATGCATACTCGGCCAAAGTTGTATAGAAATTATGTCGTAAGGTGCATAGTTTCTATGTAATTATGCTTCCGAAAATACCTCTGAAGTTGTGGGTTCGAATTCCAGCATAGTCAAAAAGAAAAAAACCGCAAGACAAGATTTTATAAAAATTATGACTATTCGGTCAAAGTTGTATAGAGATTATGCCTTAAGGAGTATAGTTTCCATGTAACTATGCTTGAAGACAAAGTTTCATTGAAAAATTAAGATTATGCCTTGTCCGGCTAGTTACATTGAAACTATGCCCAGAGGGCATAATCTATATATAACTTTGACCGAATTGCAATTTTTTTTCTTTTTTTGCCTCTGTTGGGGTTCGAACCCATAATCTCTGATTTAGTAGACCTGCGAATAAATGGTACCTTGGCCCATAAATTATCTCTAAATGAGAAGTAGGGGCAAAAACTAAAGACCAACGAATTGAGGTGGGTGGGGGGGGGGGGATTAAAGACCAACCCGTATGAAGAAAGATCTACCCAATTTTTGTGTACGATGTGTAGCACTTAGCCCATCCTTCTCAACAATTCCTACAATCGTTCTTGAGTTCCTATTCCATGATAAGCATCTTTTTTATTTCCTATTGAAGCCTCTTGGCTTGCAACTCCTTCGCTTATGACCTTGACGACGGTTTTTTAGGGCTTCTATAACATCATCCTTGCATGGGAAGAAATTGCATGCTTTGTCCCTCAAAGTGCTCGTCTTTAATTTTTGCACTTAGCAATCGACCTTATACCTAGGAGTCGCATAAGTTCTTTAAGGACGTGAGGCATAACTTGTGAGATATTATATTACGAAAATATAAACTTATGACCCGCAAAAAAGTTGTTTGCTACAAAGGGCAAAAATAAAGACCAACACAAAACAGGGGCATAAGTGTCAATGACCATGTCCATGGCTATCATACACACCAATTCGATGAATAGCCTCATTCTAATTTTAGTTCTATGCTCTTACTGTAATATATCAAGACATACATGGTCATCTAGCTTTTCACCAATTTGGTCCAAAGTACGGGCCGCTTTAGGCAACTAGAAGACATTATTTACCTTTTTAAAATCCACCCTTGCTCTAAATTTTCTTAAAAGTTGAGATAAATGATAGTTGGACATATAGAGGGTAATTTCATCAAATAATTCTTATGATTAATGTTATTAAATGATTTTCTTAGTAGTTATGCCAAATCCTGAAACATTACTTATTTTGGATCGGACGATGTAATGTTTCATTTTTGCTGGCAATAGTTACTTCACAGTGGTACTTCGCTAAAAAAAAGCTCTAATATTTGTAACCCCTCCCCTCAGCCGATGATACAGGGGAAAATTTATTTTCTCAAGGAAAACTCATACAAGTCACTGCATGTACATGGCGACTGAGGTTTTTCTCAGACAAAAAGTTGAGTTTCCTTAACCATGGCATCTCAATTGTCTTTGCAGACAATTTTTCGCTGTCTTGACTGCATCATCTAACAATGTCCCAAAGTTAAATAAGCTGCATTGGCAGTCCCTTCTGAACTCCTCTGCACTGGAATGTGCACAAATGACTTCCAAATTGTGATACAATATCTACTATTCCTCCGTAACCAGCTACTGCTGTGACCTGAAAGTAATGTACAAGCGAGACTGTGTTTGAACTATGATAACCGATAATGATAATTAAACATTGTACTATCCTTCCTGCCACAATGGTGATTCGACTTCAGTTTTGGTGTATATAGTTTTTCTGGCCTTTTTATACCCAAAAAAAGATAGAATTACAAATCTACCTAAAACATGCCGATACACCTGTGAAAATATAAATTATTTGGTATCAAGCAAACTAAAGAAAAGTAATCTCTTACCCCTGAAGGATGTGCAGAAATGGAAAACAATGACTGAGGAGCACATGGTATCTGTGAAATAATATCTCCGTTCAGGTCAAAGCGACAAAGCAGTGGCTCAGCTCCAACCGCTAAAACCTGGCAGGGAAATTAAAGCTCCTTAGGACAAAAACGAACTAGGAAAACCAAATAGCATTTGATGGAATTAGTGACTCCCATTAGAATGGTGGATAGAAGACTGCAATCAACTAGATTGAACTTGTAAAGTCCACCGGCACAAAAAGAGAGGGCACCATATATGCAAAAGGGATACATTAAGCAAAGTTGTTGATTCTCTCACATCGGTTGTGGGATGAGAATTTGGACTCTTTATATGGACTTAGTCAATCCTCCCCTCATGAACTAACTTTTGAGGTTGAGTTAGGCCAAGATCCATTATTTACATGGTATCAGAGTCAGACTCATCCCAATTCATTGTCATATACTGTCCAAGCTCCAGATGTGCGGGGTGTTAATTCTCCCACATCGGTTGTGGGATGGTGTTGAAGATACTAAGTAGTAGCGTTGTTTGTAGTATTCCAGATGTTAGTATACACTGGTATACACTAGTATACATTTCTATCTTTCAGTTTTAGTCATTTCCGTTTTAGCACAAGTTTTACCTTTGGCGTTTGGCTATATTTGTAATATGGTTAGTCGTGCAAAGTCATACCTATAAATAGACTTTGGCTATGAATGAAAAGCATAGAAAAACATTTCACAAATGCTGCCTCGTCTTCTTCTCCTTCTCTTTTCTCTCGACTTCCATTACTTGCACTGCTCCATCATCAATGGTGGATGCAGTCGATTTTCCCTTTAGATTCGTGATTTTAACATGGTATCAGAGCCATGCAAGATGGATCCAGAGGTAATTCTGTCTCATTAAGGATAGGGACTGAGAGATTCAACTTGCGAGGTTTAGTGGTTACACATCGATTCTTCAATTGAGGTCGATTTTATATTTTCTTTACATTCGTAGTTTGATTTGTTTGTATCACTTGCGTTTGCCTATTGTTTGCCTGAACTGAATCATCCAGTTCGTGAGTTTTTGTGAGTTCTGGTTGCGTTATATGTTGTCGCGACTATATTGAATCTGAATTTTAGACTGAGTTTTTTTTTGGAATTATTATACACTGTATTTGCTGAGGTTATGGAGAATATCACAACAACACCCTCTGTTGTGTTAGAAGAGAGTTCAACATCGAGTACAGATATTATTGACCACAATCATCCCTTGTTCCTGAATGCATCCGATACAGTAGGTGCTATTCAGATTGAGATTCAGTTGGCAGGAATGGAGAACTACACGCTGTGGAGCAGAGCTATGCAGTTGGTATTATTAACGAGGAATAAAATTGGATTTGTCGATGGATCTATAAGGCGCGACACATACGGATCTAGTCACGCGAAGCAATGGGGCCAGTCTGATGCCTTGGTGATGTCGTGGATAATGAGAAGTGTAGATAAAAATCATTGAGTGGGATTACGTATCGCACGATCTTCTTCTTTGTTTGGAAGGATCTTAAGGAGAGATTTGATAAGATCAACCTCTCAAGAGTTTTTCAACTAAAAAAGGAGTTAACAATGCTAACTCAAGGGGCCTCACCAGTATCTCAATATTACTCTAGAATGAAAGACCTATGGGACGAGATAGACTCAATTATACCACCCCCTACATGTGACTGCCTCAATCCTAGGGAATACATCACACATCTGGGAAATCAGAGATTACTGGAGTTTCTTATGGGATTGAATGATGAATACAATCAAGCGAGGAGTCATATCCTGTTGATGTCACCCATACCTAGTGTGAACCAAGCATTTGCTATGATAGCACAAGATGAAAGCCAAAAGAATGTCTCTCTCTGGGAGTTACGGTGATTTAGCGACCGACGAGGCATCATTTGGAAAAAATAGGAAGTTTGCCTTTTGTGATCACTGCAACATGAAGGGACATAGTAGAGAAGGATGCCATAAGTTGCTATACCTTTGTGATTACTGCAAGAAGCAAGGACATGTTCAAGAGAAATGTTACAAGCTGATAGGGTACCCTTCAGATTACAAAGGGAAGAGTAAGGCTAATGCTGTCATGGTACCTCAGGTGGAGCAACATGTGCAGGGGTATGGAGCCAGTTATGGTGAGATGAATCAGAGGCGATGTCGCGGCGACGACTCTCTGTCCATCAACAAGAACAACTCAAAGGATGATCGTAACTGCACTCCAGACAAGTTGGAAATGATGCTGTCCATGACAAACCATACTAAGGGATCAGGTACAGGTCATAGTGTTGCTGCTACAGTTTGTATGGCAGGTAACTATAATGAAGGCATTAGTAGTCCTTGGATAGTAGATTCAGGAGCTACTAATCATATGGTTAAAAATAGAAGTATGATTGAGACTCACTTGCTCTGGCGGTGACAAATTCGGGACAAGTGCGGCTACGAATGGAGCGGTGCCCCAATCACACTGCGGAGAGTGTAGGCGGCGGGAGGTGAACTTATAAAACATGTGTTGTGTGTGCCAAGTTTTGATTTAACTTACTTTCGGTGTCAAAATTGACCAAGGAACTTCAATTGCGGTGCTAGGTTCTTTCGACTTCTTTGCTGCGAGGATCTCACCGGGAAGGTGAAGGAGATTGGTAGAGAAGTGGATGGGGGTATGTCTTTGGACTCTACAAGAAAGCAGGAGGGATTGATGACAGCTAAGACAAATATGTCAAAGTTCAGCATAGGAGAAGTGAAGGCAGCTCTATGGCACAAGAGATTGGGACATGTACCAATGAGTGTTCTTAGGAAAATAAATGCCTTCAATAATAGTTCTAGCTTTGTGATTCAACACTGTGATGTATGCCCTATGGCAAGACAAGCTAGATTGCCTTTTTCTACTAGTCAGAGTATGACTATACTTCCATTTGATATGTTACATCTTGATGTTTGGGGACCATACAAAGTTCCCACTTATAATGGTATGAGATTTTTTCTTACTGTGGTAGATGACTTCACTAGATGGACATGGGTATTTCTCTTGCACATTAAATCAGATGTCCCTACTATGCTCAAAGATCTATGTCTACTGATCAAAACACAATTTGGTTCCAAAGTTAAATGTGTCAGATCTGATAATGGTTCAGAGTTTATAAACAGCTCCTGTAGAGACCTGTTTGCACAACTAGGCATCATACATCAGACATCCTGTCCATACAGTCCCCAACAGAATGGTGTAGTTGAAAGGAGACATAGGCACATACTAGAGCTTGCTAGAGCCATAAAGTTCCAAAGCTGCCTACCTGCCAGGTTCTGGGGAGATTGTGTTGAGGCAGTTGTCTACATTATGAACAGATTGCCCTCTGTGGTTCTGGGGAACATTTCCCCATATGAGAAACTATATAAGAAGGCACCTGTTCTATCTCACCTAAGAGTAGTTGGTTATGCGTGCTATCTTTACAAATCTGGTGAAAGCCGATAAATTTGACACTAGAGCCGTCAAGCGGTACTCTTTGGGATACTCTTCTAGACAGAAGGGATATAAACTCTTAAATCTATCTAACAATGTTCTATTTGTAAGCAGGGATGTTGCCTTTTATGAGGATATCTTTCCTTTCCAGCAGAAGGAACAATCTGGGGGTGATATTAGTTTGAATCCAGAGGCAGAGGCTGATATTTTCCATCATGAACCTGATGTCAGCCAACAAACTCTTGGGAATGCTGGATCAGAACACATTGGAGGGTCTCAGGAGACTGCGATGCGAAGCGGACCTCGGGAGGACACCGGCGATCCCACAATCCGACGGATGATGCGGCTTACGAATCTCGGCCACCATTAAGGTCGACGAAGCGAGGAGGCAACCTGCTTGGATGACAGATTTTGTTCACATGCCACAAACAGAAGACACAGGAGGTAGACAAGAGTGCTTGTATCCTATGGCTAACAGTCTAAACTATGTTGGACTGAATGCAAGATACAAGAGCTACATTGCCAAAATTGAACTTGAACATGAGCCAAATTCATATTCTGCTGCAGTGAAGGACACCAGATGGATCGAGGCCATGAAGCTTGAAATGCAGGTTTTGGAGAGTATGACACTGGAAGTAGCGAATCTTCCCGCTCACGAAGGCCGTTGGATGTAAATGGGTTTACAAGATCAAGTATAAGGCAAATGGTGAAGTGGAAAGGTTTAAAGCAAGGCTTGTGGCGAGGCTACTGACGAAAGGAAGGAGTTGACTATCAAGATACCTTCTCACCGCGATGGCAAAAATGGTATTTGTGAGGCGATAATTTGATGGCGACTTCGAAGCGCACATATATCAAATGGATGTTTATAATGCATTCCTCCAAGGTGATCTTAATGAGGAAGTGTACATGACCATGCCTCAAGGATTTGATCAAAAGCGTGTGCAAGTTAATCAAGTCACTATATGGACTCAAACAAGCTTCTCGACAGTGGAATATCAAACTGACCACAGCCTTGCAAGCCTCAGGTTTTTCTCAAAGTCAACTTGATCATTCCTTACTTACCAAGAAGGTTGATGACAAAGTAGTGGTGGTACTCATTTATGTAGATGATTTGCTCATTACTGGCAATGATGAGACTCTTATCCAAGAGACGGCGAGCTTTACAGAATTTTAGGATCAAGGACTTGGGGTTTCTGAGGTATTTCCTAGGCTTCGAATTTGCTAGGAATAACAGTGGTATAGTGATGCACCAGAGGAAATATGCAGTTGAATTGATCTCTGATCTTGGCTTGTCTGCTGGAAAACCTGCGAGATCACCTATGGAGCTTAATGTCAAGATGACTTGCGTTGTATGACCGTCGACTGCGTGATTCCTCCAAAGGCGATGATTATCGATATCAAAGATCGTTGCTAGATGATCCGGCTAGTTATCAAAGGCTTATTGGCGTATTACTCTGCCGACAAACACCATACGACATATCTTTCTTTGTCGATTGCCTTAGTCGGTTTATCGGCATCCAAAGACCTCCATCTTGGCGGCAACAAAGTAGTTCGATATTCAAAGCAGGCCCAGTGCAGGTCTTATGTCTGTGGCAACACTGCTCTAACTACATCTTGTGATCTTGATTGGGCTTCCGTGTCCTAACACGAAAGGTCGGTCATTGGTTATTTGGTATTCTTTGGGAACTCTCATTTCACGGAAATCAAAGCGATCCATGTTTCTGAGCTCGGTGAGCGAATATCGCGGCTTCCTGCGATTCTTGAGTAGTTTGGCTCTACGGTTTATTCGACTCATTGTTCCTCTTACGCTTCTCATTCGGTCCGGCGATAGTAATGCGCCTTACGGTCATTGCCAGTCGTGTTTCATGATAGGACCAAACATATTGATATTGATTGCCATTTTGTCCGTGAACAGTTGCAACAAGGGTGATCTCGCACATTATCGTCGGCTGATGAAGCGACTGCCGATGTCCTCACCAAGGGCTTGACGATTGGTCATGATTATCTATTGTCCAAGCTAGGCTTCACAAACTTGTTCTTTGTTCCTAGCTTGAGGGGGCGTGGAAGATACTAAGTAGTAGTGTTGTTTGTAGTATTCCAGATGTTAGTATACACTGGTATACACTAGTATACATTTCTATCTTTCAGTTTTAGTCATTTCCGTTTTAGCACAAGTTTTACCTTTGGCGTTTGGCTATATTTGTAATATGGCTAGTCGTGCAAAGCCATACCTATAAATAGACTTTGGCTATGAATGAAAAGCATAGAAAAACATTTCACAAATGCTGCCTCGTCTTCTTCTCCTTCTCTTTTCTCTCGACTTCCATTACTTGCACTGCTCCATCATCAATGGTGGATGCAGTCGATTTTCCCTTTAGATTCGTGATTTTAACAGATGGAAATTTGGACTCTTCATATGGAGCAATCCTTCTCTCGTGAGCTAGCTTTTGAGGTTAAGTTAAGTCCAAGATCCATTCTTTACAAAATCAAAACCATACTATACTTTTGGCATGCCAAAGAACACAAGTCAAAATAGTTCAAAGATTTAAAACATTTGGAAGGCTAGAGCTTGCTGAGATATAATATAATTAAGAAAAAAAAATAGATGTGTGCTCAACTTTAGCTTTTAGATGAGATTGGTCACACACTTCCACATAGTATAGAACAGACAGAAGTTTTGAGTTTGAGTCACACTGTCACCCATTATTTTAAAAAACAAATCATGTGCTTGGTCATGAAACAAAATCAAGCCTGCATGTGAGGGTCCGTATTGAGATATACTCCCTCCGTCCCAACTTATGTGTCACTCTTTTCTTTTTAGTTAGTCTAAAAAAGAATGACATATTTCTATATTTAGTAACAATTCAACTTTAAATATACCTTTTTATCCTTAATGAAGTGATTTCTAGCCACACAAATTTCTATGATTTGTTTTAAACCACAAGTTTCAAAAGTCTTTATTTATTTCTTAAACTTCGTGTACAGTTAAACACCCTCATGTAAAATGGGACGGAGGGAGTAATATAAATAAGTAAATGAAGGCGTGCTCTATCTACAATTTAAGCTTTTCGATGAGATAGTCACCCACTTCAAGTCTTCAACATACTCAATGCTCTTAGCTGTCACCAATAGCTTTTTTTTTTAATCTTGAGTGATCTCTGATATATACAAGACATATTACCACTTCAATGCAACTCTCTTTCATACCTTTCTACTGCACCAAAAAATTGTTGTTAACGTCTTCTTTACCCCTTTCCTAAAAAAAATAATTTGCATTTTCTTGATAAATCTTATTTTCTTTTCCCTTTACGTTTTGGTTGGTAGCTGGCCGTGCAAAGGTGGCCGTACAAAGTAGCATGATTGTGAGAAATTATGCGAGAAAATATATTATTGAATTGTTGTATCTACATGATTACATTGAGCTCTATTTATACACTCCGTTACAATTATTTTCCTAGTAGGGTACTATATATGAAATCATATTCCTATTCTACATTACAATCCTTTTCCTAATAGGTATTATATATGAAATCATATTCCTATTCTAACACTCCGCTCAAGCTGGTGCATACAAGTCATATGTACCGATCTTGTTACAGATGTATTAATACGAGGATCAGTGAGGGACTTGGTGAAAATATCTGCAGGCTGATCACTTGACTTCATAAATTTTGTAATAATATCACCGAAGAGTATACCTAATCTGGATTGAGCAACCTCATTACCTAAAAAACACTTCAGTCTGCTCAGATCTTTAGTACGAGTCATGTCAAACTCCTGAATTACTATGCTGAATTTTCCAAATCATGCTCTGGGAGACTGTTTCAGACCATAAAGTTACCGACGCAATCGACACACCAAGTTAGACTTTTCCTGAGCAACAATACCAGGTGGTTGCTCCATATAAACTTCTTTCTGAAGGTCACAATGGAGAGAATACATACTTCACGAATGTGTCCAAACCTATTACAATAACTACACCTAGGTCGAGATCTTCCAAGGAGACCTCATTCTCGTCGCTTTTTCATGGATTGTGATGTTCGATTTTCTAATCTCCTCCTTAAGGATTTTGAAGTTATCATAGGACTTGAACTTTAAATTTCCGTATTTTTAGAGTTAAACATATCAAAACCGAGAGACGTGGCGAAATCTGTCTTGAAAGATGAATGAAATCTGGCGAACACAACCCAAGAAGAAAATCACTGAGATCTGGCGGGAAAAAGTGCATGTGCGGTACGTGAATCTGACGCGCTAGCCGGAGCTAGCACTTCGAGCGGCACGTGGTGGCACGTGAGTGGGTATTTGTCGGAGCCGCTGACTGAGTTTTGGTCAGAAGGGACTGATCTACCTCGTGGTGGTGTTGGAATTTACGCAACACTACCCGAAACTAATTTTGACGCGGACATCTATATTATCACTAAAAATATTGCACGGTGACAATTTGTTTTCCCAGAAATTGTTGAAAATTTACACAACAGTTAATTTCTCACTAGCTTGAACCTGATCTATGTTGTTGTGGTGTTGATTCTGCACAACACCACTAAATAGAGATGTGACGCTAGTAGCCACCGAAAAAATTATGCGCGGTGGTGATTTTTTTGTTTTTTTGTTTTTCGAATCTTCGCTAGAATATTGCAGAACGGATACTTTCTTATTAATACTCTAGAAGAGAAAGACGCAAAAAAATAATTGTCGAAATTGAGGCAAGGGACTGTGATGGTATTTTGTGAGTAGGATCAGAATGATGGCACGACCCTAAGGAACGCAAAACAGTCACCGAAACTGAGGCACGGGATTGATGGTATTTTGTGGGTTGGATCGAAATGATGGCACAACTCTATGGGATGAGAAATTATGCCGGAAAAGTTATCGAACCTCGAAGAAAGGGGTATGGGTAAGCTCGGAATCTCTGTGCGATGCTGACAGTAAAAATTGATAGAATATTTTCCTCAAAAGACTTTATTGCATTAGGTAAGAATATATACATCAATATTCTAACACTAACTAGGAAGAATATAGAATAATCCCAAAAATATTCCTATACATTAAACTACTTACCATATAATATGGGATACTACATTAATATAAGATACTACACAATATTACTATATTAATGGTATTAATTCTAGAACTTGCACTCCAAATATTTTGTCTTGGTCCTACTCAACCTGAACCCTTTAGACTCTAAAGTCTGTCTCCAAACCTCCAGCTTGACGTTCACTCCGCTACGAGTCTCATCAATCAGGACTATGTCGTCTGCGAATAACATACACCATGGAACCTTCACTTGGATTTGTCGCGTCAGTTTGTCCATCACCAAGACAAATAGGAATGGGCTAAGCGTTGATCCTTGGTGCAGCCCATTGTCACTAGAAAGTGCTCCGAGTCTCCTCCTATTGTTCGTACCTGATCTTGGCTCCATCATACATATCATTGATCGCCCTAGTGTATGCCACAGGTACACCTCTAACCTCCAAACATCTCCATAGAACCTCGCTAAGGACTTTGTCGTATGCCTTCTCTAGGTCGATGAAAACCATATGTAGGTCTCTCTTCCTCTCCCTGTATTACTCCACCAACCTCCTAATAATATGAATGACTTCAGTAGTCGAACGCCCCGGCATGAATCCAAACTGATTCTCGGAAATAGACACGTCTTTCCTTACCCTCATCTCCACGACCCTTTCTCAAACTTTCATAGTGTGGCTCAACGATACCCCTATATTTGTTGCAACTCTGGATATCACCTTTGTTTTTTTACAACGAAATCATTGTACTCCATTCTTCGGTCATTCTTGCCGTCTTAAAAATGACGTTAAACAACTCAGTCAGTCACTCCAAACTTGTCATGTCTACGCTCTTCCAAAATTCAATTGGGATCTCGTCGGGTCCGGTCGATCTTCCCCTGCGCATCCTACGAACAATATCCTTAACATCCTCAACCTTAATCCTTCTACAATACTCAAAATCTCGATATCTACCAGATTGCTCCAGATCTTCCAACACGGTGTTACTATCTCCTTTTTCGATCATTTTTGTTGAATCTCCATTTTAATTTTATGCATCATTTACTAAAAGACTTCACCTAGATATCTGAATTGTTTGCATTTTGGCACCACAATTTTGTCGGGTTTACCTCAATTTCATTATCATGCAAACTGAACTTGTACCAACATATTTTTTCCGACTTCTACTTATCCTAAAACCCTAACTCTTCAAGTGTTTTTACATAGTTCAAGTTGTTCGATTCCCGCACTAGTTTCATCAGTTAACATAAAACCACTTGCTAATCGCATGAACCAGGAAAATCTATCTTGTATATGAGCTGTTAGTTCATCCATTATTTGGGTAAACATGTACTGGCTCTCAAGGATGATCATTAGTGTGAACCCATGGTTATGGGAAATTTCTCATTTCTTTTCAGTATTCTCACACTTGTGACAGATTCTTTGTAAATATTCTTCATGACGTGTATGTATTTAATAAGAATTTCTTCTTTTTTTCAATACCCACCGAATGACATATCTTTGCATCCTATTGTACGCTTTCTCCGAGTAAATGAATATCATGTGAAGATTCTTCTTCCACTTCCTATAGATTTAGTTCCATTTTTCCACAAAATATAAGATATCTCTGTAGATCAATCGGGTATAAATCCGAACTGGTTATCTATCATTCTAATGTTGTACCTATATCAATGCTCTCATCATTCTTCCCAAGATTTCATCATATGAATCATACGTTTATTATCACGATAGCTAGCACAATGTTGAATATCTTATTTATTATTTATATCTTCTCATGGATCTTTGTTATTTTTCTACTATATAGAAGTGTGACTTGAAGGGGAGCATTGGAGTAACTGGTAAAGTTGATTTTATGTGATCAGGAGGTCATGGATTCAAGCCGTAGAAACAACATCTGGCATAAATGCAAGGTAAAGCTGCGTACAACAGACCCTTGTGGTCCGGTTCTTCCCCCAACCCCGCGCATAGCAGGAGCATAGTGCACCGGGCTGCCTCTTTTATAGAAGGGTGACTTAAGGTGAGGGATCGATATGTCTGCTTCCTATAATTCAATTCAACTTTGAGGGTATCAGTAATTCTATTATGAACCGATACGTGGATTTCATGCCTATGGCCAGGTCATATACTTTTCTTTCATCCCACCTTCTTTCTCTTAACTTCATAGCATATCCCTGCATCCTACTTTGGTCTATCTGTTATTCTACCGCTGACACACTGATTTGCTGGTGATTTTTTCTTAGATTGTTGTTTCGCCTTTCTGGTTAGTTATTCCTTCAAATTAATGACAGTTAACATTATGGTTTATAGGTACCTTCAAATATTCTTCAACTTTTGGAGCCTCAGTTGTTTCGGTAGTTGATAATGTGCTTTATGAAAATTGGTACTTTTAATGCATAAATGTCATAAAATTTCCTTCTTTATGGTTTTAAATTATGGACTTCCATTTGTTGTCTCGGTATGAGATCTGAATTGTTCAGTCATTTGAGTTGCATGTTGATATTTTAGTCGATTGGCTTGGTGGAAATCAAATCCATCTGACCCATATTTTTTATTTGGGACAAGATAAACATCATAGTTTTACCAAAACTAATGAACTGTTTGGAGGCGATTCGTTTCGTTGGAAGACTATCTTAGTCTTCAATTCTGTCATGCAGACAATTTTAGGATATAAATTGACCCATTTTCATATGTTCTGTCTCTGAGTCTTTAATGTACTTTGTTTAGCTTATTTACCTGCGCTAGTTACTGCTTACTTTTCTGTTTCTCTTGCTTTGATCTGGTTGTGCTTTTGCATTTGTTTTGCGTGCGCTTATACTCTGTTTTGAGCCGAGGGTCTCTCGGAAACAGCCGCTCTACCTGTCAAGGTAGAGGTAAAGTCTGCGTACACTCTACCCTCCCCAGACCCCAAGTTGTGGGATTTCACTGGGTATGTTGTTGTATATCGAAACCAAAGAACTTTTTCCTCACCCATTTCGCATCTTTCTAAGTTTAATATAACATTGAATAAGTTGCCACTATGGGTGTGTTTGGTATGGAAAAATATTTATTTTCTCATGTTTGATTGGTCAAAATGTATTGAAAAATATTTTCTTTAGAAAAATAAGTTTCTTAAAATAAGGAAAATGACTTCCCTAATTCCCTAATGAGAGTAGGGAAAACAAGTTTCATATGTAGCATTCCGAATTCATTGTCTGCTCTGCATCCTCCGGTCACCCCCGACCCCCACCCCTACCTCCACAAGGTAGGGGTATAATCTGCGTACACTACACTTTTCAGACTCTACTGGGTATATTGTTGTTGTTGTTGTTGTATATATAAATGTTCTTGGAATATTTTTTTGCTTATTTAACTAACACTATAAAATTAAGTAAGAAAATCACTTATTTTTCATGGAAAGATTTTCCTTCATACCAAACACGCCCTATGTCTGTGTATGCTTTAAAGTTTCATGCTCCGCTCCCTCTTTCTGTAGTCTATTCTTAAATTTTATTTGGTTTGTATTGTTTTGTGCCCACTATTAAATTATCAATTCCATGCAACTTTTTTCCATTCTTCACTCGGTGGTAATGGTTTCCTGTTATGACCATTGTAGTCATTACATGTGGCGTTGCCACTTCTTGTAAGGATGAAATATATTAGCTATAATTATCTTCTCTCTTAAATGTTATACAAGAAGATAAGTGAGATCAAATAATGAAAAGCGGTGTTAAAGTAAATAAAAGTAGGCTCTTTCTAATAGCTTAAACATTTATATGGGATGGTCACACAATTTTAAAAATTAAGTAAGAAATCCACTTATTTTTCATGGAAAGATTTTCCTTCATACCAAACACGCCCTATGTCTGTGTATGCTTTAAAGTTTCATGCTCCGCTCCCTCATTCTGTAGTCTATTCTTAAATTTTATTTGGTTTGTATTGTTTTGTGCCCACCATTGAATTATCAATTCCATGCAACTTTTTTCCATTCTTCACTCGGTGGTAATGGTTTCCTGTTATAAACATTGTAGTCATTACATGTGGCGTTGCCACTTCTTGTAAGGATGAAATATATTAGCTATAATTACCTTCTCTCTTAAATGTTATACAAGAAGATAAGTGAGATCAAATAATGAAAAGCGGTGTTGGAGATATAAATTAAGTAAATAAAAGTAGGCTCTTTCTAATAGCTTAAACATTTAGATGGGATGGTCACACAACTTCAATATCGTATCAGAATCAGACTCATCCCAATTCGTGATTTACCCGAGGTTGGCTCCAATATTATATTATTCACGCTCCAATTGGTAGACCTGGGTGTGCGGGGTGTTGAGTTTGTCCTACATCGACTGTGCGATGGGTATTTAATCTCTTTATATGATCTTGGGCAATTCTCACTTCATGAGCTAGCTTTTGAAATTGAGTTAGACTCAAAGTTCACTTTTTTATCATGGTATAAGAGCAAAGCTCCTGAGTTCGTAGTCACCTATTATTAAAAAAAAAATCACGTGTTTGGCTCATGAAAAAGAATCAAGTGCGCACGTAAGTGGATGTGTTGGAGATATAAATTAAGTAAATAAAGTATGATCTCTCTAACCGCTTAACGGCTAAGCTTTTAGATGAGATGGTCACACAATTTCAATACTATTCAATAGTGTTCGATTTAAAAAGACCTATAGTACTGCTTGCAGACAACCACCACAAAGAGAATCAGAGGAATCCAACAGAAAACGGGGATCTAAAGAAGGATAATTGTAATTTCAAAAAAAAAGGATAAATGTGTATTCTCTTTGAACAAACACAGGAAACATCAAAATCACTTGGAATTTGATATAAGTTAAAAGAACTGACTTGATTATCATCAAATAAGGCATCCTGGATAGCAGCAACTGTCGTGATACGTGAAACACATTCACAAGCTGATAGATTCCAAACAGATAAAGACCGACCACTTCCACAAGCCTGTGAAGTCAGACAGAGTGGCCACTATTAATATTCTTGATGCAGGAAAGTTACTTTTACGCATGAAAAGTTGATCAAAATATTCATTTCTCTGATCTCAACCTCAAAGGTGTGAGGCAACAATAAACCAGGCAAAAGCAAATGAACAAAAGAAGCACAACTTGAAGCAAACCAGGAGATGATATTGTATATCTATGCACACTTGTATACACATAAAGGCACCCATGTTTTCTTTCTGTTGATTGCACGGTCAGATGCAAAACACACATCAACAAGAATTCAGAACATCTAATCATTGATCAAGATGAAGAAATTGCTTTATTTTGAAGACAAATTTCTTTCTGGAGAACAAGAACACTTACATGCTAGAGATTATATGGGGAGAACTTCACTTGGCAATGCTAGAGTTTCAAATGAAACTCAATCCAATTGTTAATTGCCTAAGCATTTCATTAACATATTTCATGCATTCATCTAGAGAAAAACATTGTTATGTGGATTCCGGCAATGCAAAGTCCTTAAAACCTTCAACAGTGAAATAGGAAAACCCTCCATCGTCCTCCAACGTACTAATTGGAAACAAAAATATTTAGTTTTCTGACGAATGGGAATAACAAGTACTTTGCACATTTATGAAAGCACCACTATCAAAGGCTCACAGTGGCAAATACCTCAGATGTCCAGTAGCAATCAAGTAACACAAAACCTGGCTCGAGTCTCTACATCTAATCCATGGAGCTGCTCTCATTACCTTGTAATCTCAACATGAACTTAGTTTCACAGGGCCAAAGACAGGTTATGCTCTATATAAACATAGCCAGTAGCACCCCCCCCCCACCCTCTATTTTTCCCTTTGGCCGGTAAAGATGTATGCCTACTTATATTTCAAGTTCTAAAAGGAAAGAGAAATAACTTTAGTATGTAAAACTTTTTTGGGGAAGGGGGAGGAATGATTTTTAAAAGAAGTGGGAAGAGGGTCAAAGAATCACACACCTAGTTTGAAGACTGCTATCTTAAACTGTTTCATCAGATATAACATAGAGAATCATGAATGAACAAAGTGTAAACTCTCCAAAACTAGGAGAATCATATCTTACTTTCATCTTCAGCAAACTCAGTCATTTACAAGATTATTACAACTATACAGTATTCATCCTCCTCAACATTATTAACAACAGTAAGCTTCTGTAATTTCACTGTGAAACAGAAGCAATTGCAGTATGACAGCTCTAATAATAGTTAGTACAGTAGCAAACTTACGAGAAAGTTAGTTTGGTAATGGCATCTGAACTCTTACCATCCAACTCTCGCTTGCATCAAGAGCTATGCAACTGACATATGGAAACAACTCCTTCAACTTCTTATCCTTCTGGGGATCAATTATTTGAATACATTTACCACTTCTGTAATCTAAGGCAATTTCATAAATTACAGTCAATAATCAACACATAAATATAGATCAAAATTGAGAAAACCATGTGTTACTCCAAAGTAAGGGAGAGCCCAAAGCAATCAAAATAATGCAAAATTGGCTATTCATTAGGGCTGGCCTTGTGCTCCAATTTTTTTTATAACTACTGCTCCTATTATTAGAAAGAATATAAAAGATATACCCCATATTCGTGCTGTCCCATCCTCTGACCCAGTTATAACCTGAAAATTACCGAGGGAGAGAGAGAAGCAAAAAGTTCACATTAAGCAATAAAATTGGCCAAATTCGAAGGAACAATTAAAGTTTCAAGGAACATTATTTTTTTAAAACACAAGGGTCCGTTGTACTAAACAAGTGCATAAAATGGCAAAGGGTAAGACTAGACACACATAAAGAGTGTGTATGTATGAGACACAAACAGAATTTTACCTGATTGTGAGAATTTCGCGCAACAATGCAATGCAAGTAATCTGAATGTCCTTTGAAAACCATCTTTATTTCATTCTTCTCCTGAGCACCATAATTTAAATCATGTTGTCATAACTCATAACAGGAATCGTATTTAGAAGATTTCCTTTTTCTTTTATTTTAAAAAAAGAAAGAAATCCTTTTTAGAAGAAGCAATGAATTACGTAGGCAAACGGAAAGAAAGAAGTGATTAAGAGTTATTATAATATGATAATCAACCATGCACCTTGCCCAAATACATACCACATCCCAGCAGTAAGCACAAGAATCACCAGAAGCAGCAAAAATGGATCCGGTCTACAACAGAACACAGAAAATGAGAAAATGAAATAAAAATATGTAGACAGGACAACTTTCACATTGGAAATTGGAATTGAGAGAAGCAAGATAAGAATCCATGAGATATAAATGCTAAACGCATAAGTATAACAAAGTTAGCTAGGCCTCATTTGTTTGTATTTAATGGAGGTCTGAATCTGAATGGTTCAGACCTTAGGCCATTAAGTGCATTTGTTTACATTCAGATCTAAGCACTTATTTGGTCTGAATAGGTCTTAATCATTAGAATCTTGAACAAAGTCTTAATATCATTAAGAGGTACTTTTGTATGAATATTTTTTACCACCACTCTGTCCACAACCACCAGCTTCACCCCACGCCCACCCACTCCACTCCCACTCCCACTCCACCATCACTAACCACCTCTGTCATCACAACCACCACTACCACCACTATCAACCACAAAGAGCAGCAACACACCTCAGAGATATCGCAGAATCCGAAACGCCAGCAGCTTCAAGAGGAGGAATGACATACATCGGAGCTACAATACAGAACACTACCGTGGGAAGCCGTCAAATTATAGCTTAATCAAGCTACATCCAGGAGCTAAGAAGAATCACGGACACAGCAGCAACAAAACCTCCAATAAGAGAAAAGAGCTGATTCGGAGTTGCAAACCAAAACACCATCAGTTGAGATCCACCAAATTCCAGCTCAAGCAAGCAAAATTCAGGAGCTAAGATGCGATATAGTGAACATTGGAGTCACCGGAGCAAAATTAGGAAAGTGAGAATTTTACGCGTAGCCTATCTAGATGGTTGCACCCAATTTTGTTTAATTTTATTTCTTTTTTGCTTTCGTTGTTGGACAAATATGAAAATTGAATAAAATTAGTCACTGGGTGGGCCCCAGTGGCCTTGCTTTTAAAAATAAACCACCCCACCATCTCAACCTCCCTCCCAACCCTCATCCCACCTCACCACCTAAGTTGCGCGGACTCTCAATTTTTTGTGTCGTTCCCGTCTCAATACAGAGGGGATACGGGAGCGGGATACAGTCAACCAACTTCGAATCACCACACATTCTTTGACCACCACTAGGCCACCATTAACATCAACCAACTCCATCACCACTATCAACCACCACCATCGAGCCTCAGTACAACTCCAACCACCTCCATTATCACAACTATCACTACCACCACCATTACAAAGCATCCCCACTAGTCATCACTAGTGAACATAAATGTTTTACTTTTTATTAATAATAATTTTATTTTATTACAAGACTTTATGTAAATGATTGGAGATTAGAGGTGTACATGTGGCGTACACAAAAGCGATCAATGATATGTATGATGGAGCCAAGACTAGAGTACGAACAGTAGGAGGAGACTCAGAGCACTTTCCAGTGATGATGGGGGGATCAGCTCTTAGCCCATTCCTATTTGCCTTCTTAGCCCATTCCTATTTGCCTTGGTGATTGACGGTCTGACGCGACAAATCCAAGGGGAGGTACCATGGTGTATGTTATTCGCAGACGATATAGTCCTGATTGATGAGACTCGCAGCGGATTGAACGCCAAACTGGAGGTTTGGAGACAGACTTTGAAGTCTAAAGGGTTCAGGTTGAGTAGGACCAAGACAGAATATTTGGAGTGCAAGTTCAGCAACGAGAGCGACCATGAGACAGAGGTCATTCCAAAGAAAGGAAGCTTCAAGTACCTAGGCTCTATTATCCAAGAGAATTGAGAGATTGATGACGATGTCACACATCGTATTGGGGCTGGGTGGATGAAATGGAGGCTCACATCTGGAGTCTTGTGCGACAAAAAGGTTCCACCAAAACTTAAAGGCAAGTTCTATAGGGTGGTGGTTAGACCGCCTATGTTGTATGGGGCGGAATGTTGGTCAGTCAAGACTTTACACATACAAAAGATGAAAGTTGCGAAAATGAGGATGCTGAGATGGATGTGTGGGCATACAAGGAGAGATAGGATTAGAAATGATGATATTCAGGTTAAAGTAGGAGTGACCTCGGTGGATGATAAGATGCGGAAAACGAGGTTGATATGGTTCGGGCATGTGCAGAGGAGAGACACAGATGCCCCAGTGCGGAGGTGTGAGAGGTTGGCTATGGATGGGTTCATGAGGGGTAGAGGTAGGTCGAATAGGTGTTGGGGAGAGGTGATTAGACGGGATATGACGCAAGTGCAACTTACTGAGGACATGACCTTAGATAGGAGGTTGGGGAGGACACGGATTAGGGTAAAAGAGTAGTAGGTACTCGAGCATAGTCCTACTTTTGCTTACAAATTGATAGTTGTAGTTGTAGTGCTATTACTGTAGGCCCGATTAGCCTATCACACTTATAAACACATTATTGATTATAATCCACTGTAGTTTGATTTCTGTTGATATGTGTTTTTTAGTGTATTTTGTTTAGCTTATTTAGTTGTGTTAGCTACTGTTCTCTTTTGTTCGAATGCACTTTATACTGCTTTAATTCCTTATCTGAGTCTGACCGTTTCTCATATTTTACTCTTTACTTTTGCCTTACTCGTGCTTTGTTTTGATTGTCTTGCTTGTGATTATGATTTGTTTTGATTGTCTTGCTTGTGATTATGATTTGTTTTGATTGTCTTGCTTGTGATTATGATTTGTTTTGATTGTCTTGCTTGTGATTATGCTTTGTCTTGAGCCGAGGGTTTCCCGAAAATAGTCGCTCTACCTACCAAGATGGAGGTAAGGTCTGTGTACACTCTACCCTCCCCAGACCCCACAGTGTGAGATTTCACTAGGTATATTGTTGTTGTTGTAAAAGACGAAGGTTGCGGAAATGAGGATGTTGCAATGGATGTGTGGGCATATTATAAAGGATATGATTAGAAATGAAGTTATTTGGGACAAGGTAAGAGTGACCTCGGTGGAGGACAAGATGAGGGAAGCGAGGCTGAGATGGTTCGGCCACGTACAAAGGAGATGCATGGAGGCCCCAATGAGGAGGTGTTAGAGGTTGGCTTGTGAAATTACACTGGGTATGTTGTTGTCGTAGATTTTTATATATTTTTCTAATAATTAATTACTTTTTATTTGAATTGTATATTTATTATGTTTAAATAAATACGTTACGCACATTCAGATGTTGATAAACAAACAGTCTTAATCATTCAGTAATCAGATTTAGAAACAACATCTTAATCACAGATTCAGACGTCTCAATCTTAATGAAAATAATAAGGCCAAGTAACATGCTTTGAACTAACAGCTCCAACTACGGCATCCAGACCCCAAAGTCCAAATTTGGTATTATAAAATCAAATGCACAATACTACAATTCCAAATGGAGTAGGATGACGATGTACAAAAGAACCCCCACCCCCACCTCCACCCCACCCCACAGAGCATCAAAGAATCAGATGAATAAGAGTATAAGACAAATTCTCCACTTCTATGAAGTTCTTTTGTAGTTCATCAAAAAATTAGCACTTTAGTAAATTGCATGATTTGAAAACATGATAGCTTCCACCACCACCACGCTTGCTCCATATCCTCTTAGTACAAAATGAAATGAAACAAAATATTGCCCCACTGCTGCACAGCAGATAGGTTTCAGACAAAAATCATAATCTCGTGAAGAACCCAGGACATCCCTTCACAACAAAGAGAATCTGTAGTGATACAGCTGGATTTTGCCTCTCAGATTTAAGAAGCATCTAACATTAAAAGATAATTAAATCACGATTCACATCTACCTCCTAGAAAAACCAGCTAACGCGTAACCAGAAATCAGACTTACCTATAGTTCTATCCTCACTCTATAGTATCAATCAAGAACCCACTCGGCTGGTTTAGAAAAAGATAAGCGGATAACATACCTGATAATTAACAGCCATGCAATTATTTTCAGGAATTGGTGAAAGCGCACCCCACGGACCTCTGAGATATGAGAACATTGTTGGAACATAAATACAGCAGTAATAGTGTAAAGTAAAGGAAGATGAAATAATAGAACCATCAGAAGCGGTAACTACTAATTCAGATATAGAAGGCAAAGGTCAAAGACAACATATCATCTACAGACCAATCTAAAAAGTTTTTAAATTAAAAGCAGTGGAAGTCTTCATATACATAATTTCGGAGCCCACCCACATACACATCCAAACGACCCAGTTCCAGGTAAATAATAAAAGCTATTAACAATAATGTCAAGGAATCTTCTTAATCATTATGTATGAGAGGAAAATTTCTATAACCACCAGTAAGCAGGAAACTGCATAGAGAAAATGTTTAAATCCTGAACAGGTCATCTTTTGTTGCACATCAATTGTTAAGGATGCAATATCAGCGGCTAGCAGTAATGCAAACTGTGTGAGAAGGTAGTAACATTCCTTAATCTGAAATTATTTCATGTTTCTCGATAACTTACTTCTTTTGAGGATTTACCAAGTCAAGTACTGGCTTTGATACGCCTCCTGAATAGTAACAAAGGAAAAGTAAGCAAAGAACCAATGCGGTAACAAAATAATTTCAAGTTGCATCAACATAACAGTGAGAACCAGACAGCCTATGGGCATTCAGCTGATGCTTTGACTTGCAGAATTTTTCTGCCCCAAACAGAAAAAGGATGTTGATAGTTCAAAACGTAATTTGGTTTGTGGCTGCTAAACTAGTATCTAAGAGGGCACACAACAAAATATAATGTGGTAACCAAGAAAGAGGAACTCCTTACAGAAATAGGCAAGGACATTTCAAGACTAATAATTTGCCAGTTCATTAGGTGGCAGAAAGTGCATTTCCTCACTTCTCTGTCATCCAAGACTAACAATATTTCTTCAACTGTCGCGCTGGTAGATCTATAATGCAATAGGGCCACCATTATTAGAATCTAATGTACTACTATCTTTCTTTGCTCTTTCACTTACGTCTGACACAACTTTTCCATGCCATCTTGCCCCTACCCATGTGTTCCTCTCCTTGTCATTATTATTCAGTTTCTCTTTTACCTAACAAGAACATACCGCATGAAGGACTGACAAACAAATAAGGGGGAGAAGAATCTTACTTCTAAGTTTTTCAATGAGAAGACGTAGTCCCAATAAATTGAAGCACCATTTGGCTGGGGCAAGCAGTGACATATAATTTACATGCCTGATTTGATTTACTCTGGTCAAAAAGGGTGTCCACTTAGCCTTTTTCTTTTGGTTCAAAAAGAGTGTCCACTTACCAAATCAAGAAATAATTAACCTTATTTTTTCAGATTTGCCCTTAATAAGTACTAAGTGACCAAATCTCACTACCTATTTAATTAGGGGTAGTTTAGTCAAATTACCTATTTTTGTCTAGGAATTAGCATTTTCTTAAGGGATGTGCAAATGACTAAGTGGACACTCGTTTTGAACCGGAGGGAGTATATGATATGCTTGCATATTATCTTGTACTTGTTAAGAAAAATGGACCTTGAACTAATTCAACCCGCCAAAAACTAGCTAAGCGGTAAGTATCGCTCAAAACCATATAAAGAGACTATAACCCTAGTTTCAACCAATATGGGACTCAAACACACCTCAACACGTTTGCACGCCAAAGGCTGGACATTTGGAGCTTGATAACATAAAGGGTGGCCTGGCATTGGGCAACTCAACATCAGAAAATGTATCTTAGCGTCTAACTCAAGACCAAAAACTAGCTCATGACAAGACATGTTGATATAATTAAGTAATTATCTTTAATAGTTAAACTTTTAGATAGGTAGTTACACAATTCATCATGATATTTGAGCAAGTGGAGGTCCTAGGTTCAAGTCCCCCCACCACCCTTCACCAAAAACTACTCAATCCGTGTTAGGTAGTCGTGGTGTCTTGAATCCTCAAGGTCATTTTTTTGTTATTCCTTATGATACTAGCGTAATTCTATGCAATCTATAGTCATTGATATTTTCTTCAACATTTATACGCAAAACACCATATCCTACAGCTGTCATGTCCCCCCCCCCCCCTCAACTCAAAAGTTTGTCTTGGTGTCTGAATCTGTATTTGGAAAACCTCAAATTGTCCGTGTCTGTGACCATGATATATTGATATGCAGGTGCTCGTCGTATAGACTCCTAGATGAAACATATGCTTTACTAATGCTTCAAATTCAGAATTAATACCCTGAAATTTGAAAGCATGAAAGATGTAAGAGACAGCTAACCAAAGCTGCTACAAGAGGGGCAGATTAAAAAATTTAAATTGCTGAATCGACATTTTTGACTTCTAATCTATTAAGCTGATGAAAGACACAAATACATATGCATTAAAGCGCCCATTCCTTCCCCTCCTGAACTTCCTTTCATAATGTGAGGACATTATAACAAGTTTGTCCGGCAAAGAAATCATTCAACTGCATGAGTAAAAGAGTTGGAAGCTAGAACTGGAAGCAAAGCCAAGAAGAGGAGCTCAACATTTACAAATGTTCAAAAATAGGATGTTAGAATCCATCAGCCAACAACAATACAACTAAGCCTCAATCCCAAACTACTCAAGGATTCATTACTGCACACACCAAAAAGATGGTACCTTCAGCCGATTCCTTAGACTCCAACATTTCTTTCCACTTCCATCCTCGAATCCGACCATCATCACCACAACTGCATGAAATTTACATATGTTAACAAATAATTGACACGTATGATACAACAAATAACACTTACCGGAGAAATTTATTGGAGATATTCACTTTTATGTGATAAGTACTACGAGATAATTGCCTCTCTTGTTTACTTAAATTAAAAAGAAAAGTGTAGCTAGCTTCACAGCTCAGTCATTACCTATAACTCTCTAAAACTGAGTGTTTACAGTGTCGAACAGTTTCACAACTTTTTCTCTACTTTCCCTGACATATGAACTCTAGTCAACTTAATAGTTATGTACCTGCATTTTTTGTATACTTGAAGTAACATTTTGCCCATAATTTTTAGGTCTCATGTTCAAATCCCAACAGAGATAAAACACTAGGTGATTTCTTCCCATTTGTCTTAGCTGTGGTGGACAGAGTTACCTGGTACATGTTGCTAGTGGGAGGTGGTAGGTATCCGGTGGAATTAGTGCGCACAAGCTGGCCAGACCCCACGGTTATAAAAAAAATTATTCTAACAAAAAACATGCAATATTTCCCCATCTGTGCTAATTTACCTACAGTTTTTATCAGTACAGAACCAAGCAAATTTTGAAAAATACCTCAATAACAATGAATCTTCATGGTTACCATAAAATTTAACATCATAAGCAGGTCCTTCATGTCCTTGTACTAGCCAACTAGGTTCAGGTACTGGCATCAATGAACTAAACCAATGTGACCAAATAAAATATTAATTCAAACCAAAACTAGCCACCACACTTCGAAAACATCGAGAAAACAAAAACTCACTTGCCCGAGGAGCTCAATTCCTAGCACAGGAAACAAATAACAGTAATTAGTTTGTAGAGTAATCACTATATCAACGTTCGAAGATATTGAGCTTACAATGCAAGATGAAATAGCGTAAGAGGCGATAGAGCCATCGCTAATGGCGGCGACGATGAGGTCCGGATAGGAATTGTGGTTCGGGTTCGGGGCGAAAGCGGTCCGGAAAACCGTTCGACATTGGGATTCTCTGTCGAGTAGAATGGAGTCTCTGTATATGTCTTCGTCCCAGTTCGTGCAGTCCATGGTTGTCGCCATTGTTACCACAATAATTCGGGGTTTAGTGATTCAGGGTTCAAAATGTAGCATATACATTGGATGTGCATGATACATTACCAAAATGTATATATACTGATACATTATATATTTAATGCATATATACTGATACATTTTATATAGTATGTGCGGAGATACAAGAATTTTGTCTAAAATTTAAAAATATATGTATTTGCTATAAAATGAAAATCTTGATATATTTTGTAATTAATTAAACGTACCGTTATAACATGTAATTATGAAGCACAATCAATTACATTAGGAATTTTCTTCAATTAAAAAAAACTTTTTAAATGCAAAATAAAATTTAGACAAAATTACATCTAGTTAAAATATGAGAAAAGTTCAGAAAATTTTAGTGGAGTTTGAACATAGTTCATAACTTTTATGGGGAAAAATATATATTTGTAAAGTTCATAAATTTTTACATTTAATTTGGGCTTAACTAGTTAACTTCAAGATTGAATATATAAATAGAAAATACATCATTATATTCATGAACTTGAACCTTAATTTAAAAAAAAAAACACTTAAATTTTGCGGAGGTCCTATCACCCCATGAACAACTTTGAATCGATATTATTACCTCTTTTTTCGACCAACTTCATTTTTTTAAATAAAAAAAGTGTTAACCACGCACCCATCATTACTTAACACGAGTCAATTTAATTAAAAATGTTTTTTTATTATTCTTTCTTTTTCTTTCTCTTTCCTATTTTTTAAGCTTTTTCCCTTTCAGCCATACACACCCCAAATAGGGATGTCAATGGGACTTAGCGGTGGGGAAGAATATCTCATACCCGTACCCGCCACCTAATATTCAGCCCCATCCCACCCCACCACCCATCACGAATAGTAATTCCTTCACCTGTCCCCGCCTCACTTACCCCTGGTGGGTACCCACCTAACCAGCTCCCACAAATTACAACATTAGTATTTTATAAGTGTCAATCTTATTTTTAAGATGTGATGTGCAGATTAGAAAAAGTGAATCTAAGATGCAAATATAGCAGAGCTAAAATTGCAGGGACATTATCTTGTGTTACAGGGGGCTATACTTATGAGCCTAATGCAAAATATCACAAATGACCAAAGAGATTTGTCATCTTCACCTCCTCATCTTGGCTCCCGTATGCAGCAAATTAATTGGTAATGCAGTAGAAATTCTACTCTCTGTGTTTCGCCCACAGGATGGCATATATTATATAAAAAGATGTAGAACGTCTAAATATACCAAACTTACATGTCAATAAAGTAGTTACCGAAAAAAGAGATATGGATCAATAATTAGTCTACGAGCAGACTCAATATGAACTTTTGCCCTTTTGTTGAGTTGAAGCCGAGCATGACAAGTTGAAGTATAGTAATGAGAATGTGAGATGTAGGGTTTTTGCCCTTTTGGCTTTTGCTCAATTGAGTAACTGAGTTGGGCTCTCTCAGCTGAATTAATAAAAAGGGAGGACTCAAGTCAGTGAAGTCACATTTTAAATTAAGAAATAGCCAAATAAATTAGTAAATAGCCTAATTAAATTAATAGGCGGTGCGGATATTGGCGGGGCGGATACGGACGATGCGGGTACAGTGCGGGTCTTATATGAAATTCACTTCTACCCACTACCCATGGCTGGTAACACTTTTGATACTCATACCCCCCACCACCCATCAAACCATCCCCATACCCTCCCCAATTGGAGTGGATACGGGGCGGTACCCGCATTTACCCGCCCCACTGACATACCTACCCCAAACCCTCCCCATCGCCCCTCAAGTCGTACTTCTTCTTCTTTTTCTTCATCTAACTCATCTCCTTTTCATATTACTTTAACACAATTAAAAATGAAGATTTCAAAAAAATCAAATAATAATTTATCAGCCGTTGGGCCAAAACTCAGATAAAAAAGCTATATGCTACCTCCATTCTTGAATAAATTATTCGAAATGTAAGAGAAATTTATGGATAAGATTTTAAAATTAGAGAAAAGAGTTGAAACGGTTATAGTAAAGAAGGTGGGCGGACTGGTAGCAGAAGTGGTGGCAATGGAAGTGGTATAGAAATAGTAACAGGTTTATGAAGAAGTAAATAGGATGGCAGTGGGTCGGGTTTGGGGCGGGTTTTGGGATTTTCGTACCCTATCCATCCTCTCAAATGTGTTATTCATACCCTACTCATTATCCACTGGGTATATATTTTCATACTCTTATTTGCCCCTTTCGAATATTGGGTACCCGCGGGTACCCACGGGTTATACACTTTCTCAAATAAACGAAAAAATTCTACGAATTTCATAAAATATATTATCAAATAAGTTTCATAATTACCAAATACAATCAAAGTTCCATGAAAAAAAGTATCCAAACACTAATGTCATCTCAAAAACAAAATGCAACTACATCAAACATGTCTTCAAGGTCTTCAAACTTTTAGTGTGCTTCTCCATAAATCTATGAAAAAAAATGATAAAAAAAATTATATATAAAAAATTATAAAGGAAGAAAAAACACAACAATAAAGTCATACCTTTGGAACAACAAAACACTACATTGACCATTAAAAAATCTTTAAAGTATTATCAAAGGATCTACAAAATTGATAAAAAAAATAATTGAATTAACCAAATAGAAAAAAATACACATTCATTTATTAATAAGTAATATATGTAAGTATCCATACATTCATCATCCACATCTTCATCAACAAAAATGGTTGGACATTCAACTAAGTTTGATATAGTACTAGAAACTTCATGTACAAATAAAATCACAATTAAAAAATAAGAATTTTGAAAAACGGGTAGGGTACGGTAGGGTACATTCATATCATTACCCACCCCTAACCCACCCTCAGACAGTCAGGTTAATACCCTACCCGACCCATGGATAGGTCAAAGCAGGTAATTACCCGCGTTGATCGGGTAAGGTACGGGTAGAGTAGAGTGGGTCGGATCAATTTTGCCATCCCTAGAAGTAAAACAAAGAAAAGAAAAAAATACCAAGAAAAATAGGAAAATACATTTTTTTAAAATTCTTGCAAAAACTAAAATTATAATCGTTTTTTTTGGCTGCTCACACTCTTTAACACTCTCTATGCCAAATGGTAAAAAAGAAGGTAATAATATCATTTGTAAGGAATAATTCTTAATTATTTTCATTAATGAAAGATAATATATACAATTTACAATTTTTATTATAGAAATTTTTATTCCTATTCTAATATCAAAACCTTATTGTACTTGTACAAGAATCCTATAATTATGGTAAATATACAACACTAATTAAGGTACAATTTTACATAAAAAATCGTGTGGTATACAATTCCAAACCGTGATATACATGGTTTGTATATCACAGTATCTACATATTTAAAATCGAGAATATACATGTGATATACACTACTTATGGTAAGTGTATATCATTTGTAACCCGCAGTCATAGCGGGCGACCTTCGTACGCTGAGACTGTCCCTGAAATCTTCAAAAAGGACCGAGGAAAGACCATTGGTAAAAATATCTGCATTTTGATACCTGAAAGGGATATATCAGATGCGTACTTGTCATCGAGCTACCTTTTTATGAACAAAGTGGATATCCATTTCTATATGTTTAGTGCGCTGGTGCTGAACCGAATTTCTAGAAAGGTAGATGACACTAATATTATCGCAATAAACCAGGGTAGCTTTCTAAATAAGACAATGAAGTTTTAAAAGAATATTATGTAACCAACATGATTCAGAGGCCACATTGGCTACCCCTCGATACTCAGCTTCTACACTCGAGAAACTGAAACTTGGTGTGATAGGATAAAGATCTCCCCTACTATCACACCTCATGAGGGGACTCCCCATCTTGAAATCCATCACAGAAAACCCAAATGGATCAAATTCGACAAAAATGCAATTACGGACATACACCAAATTTTTAATCAATTTAGAAGCGTGAAGGGTATTTATTAAAATAAGGGATGGATGAGGGAGACAAAGTTTTATGACTGTAACCACGAATTGGAATTGAACTACCATTACCAACAATTATACCACGATTGTTGCTCAAATTGGAATAAGACGAGAGAGTACCTGAGTCAAACGTCATCGGTGTCCATGTACCAATTTGGGTCCAAAAAAATTATTCCAAGTGTGTGCATCGCGGCTTCAATGTCTGTATGAGTGTGGGCCGCTACATGATGGGCCTGGTGGGGCCAGGCCTGCTCACTGCTAACCAGGAACCATACTGGATTGTTGGACAGAAACTGGGCTAGGATAGCTGGGCCGAAAGAGTGGCTGAAACTGGGCCCAATTTCCGTGGGCTGAAGGCGCTGGAAAACTGGGATCGTTGGGACACTATCACAACAAAAATGGTGGCCACCGGAATTCCGACGACGGTAGAAGTTCCGGTAGTGGCGGCAGCAGCAGCGGCGGCAACAATTGTTAGCATCGGCAGCTGAGCCGCATCGACGACTCGCCAGATGGAACTCGGTGAGCGCGTGCCTACACATCAAAAACCTGGGTCAGGCCTAGTCCACCATCCACTAGCCCAACTTATTATCAACCAACAAATAATTCTAATCATTCTCAATTTGCAGGATATGTACAGCCCACTGCTGGACTGAATTTCTCTAAGCCCAACAGTGAGGCTGGATTCCCACAAAATCCCACAGGTAGGTCAGTTCATTCATTTGGGCCACCGTCGACGTGGTAGGAGGCCCACTCGATAGTGGGACATCCCACGGACATTGAATCCGACATGCATACACTCGGGATTAATTTACCGGACACAAATTGGTATATGGACTCATGTGCAACGTCCCATATGACGTTCTCCCAAGGTAACCTTACGTCCTATTTTAATTTGAGCAAATCAAATGGTATAACCGTCGGAAATGACCATTTTATTCCAATTAAAGGTTATGGTTCTACTAAATTGTCCAAACCAAATCCGTCATTAGCCTTGAAAAATGTTATTCATGCTCCACAATTGATTAAAAACTTGATCTATGTTCGAAAGCTTACAACTGATAACTGGGTTAATGCAGCTTTTGATCCTTTTGGTTTCTCCGTGTATGATTTTCAGACAAGGGCGCGTGCCATGAGATGTGATAGCCAGGAAGAGCTTTATCCAGTCACTTCACTCCTCCACCCGGATAAGAAATATTTTAATTTTGCCGTTTTTAATTCCAATTTGAGGCATGAGCGTTTGGGACATCCGGGAGAGTCTGTTTTGAACTCCATCAAACGCAATAACTCTATTTTTGTACTCAGAATTTTAATAAGTGTCAATCGTGTCCTTTGGGTAAACATATTCAATTACCGTTTAGTCATCTTATAATTGCACATTTATGTCTTTTGACACTATCCATTGTGATAGTTAGACATCCCTTATTTTGAGCTCCTCAGGACATAGATATTACTTGCTTGTTTTAGATGAATACTCTAATTTCTTGTGGACGTTTCCCCTATCGAAAAAATTACAAGTGTTTTCAACCTTCCTCATTTTTAGATCATTTGTCCAAAAATAATTTGAAAGGGATATAAAAAATATTCAATGTGATAATGGACGGGAGTTTGATAATAAGCAATTTTTGGATTTTTGCAAAACAAACTTGAATTTTCGTATTTCATGTCCCCACACCTCTTCCCATAATGGAAAGGCAGAACGTAAAATCCGAACCATAAACAAATTGTTAGGACATCTCTTGCTCATGCCTCTCTGCCCCCTAATTTTTGGCATCATGCACTTCAAGTGGCTACTTATTTGTTGAATATCCTACCCAACAAAAATACGCCAAACCAAACACGCCTTAAATTGCTTTACCTCTGAGAACCTTCATATTCTCATTTACGGGTTTTTGGCTGCTTGTGTTATCCCTTATTCCCATCTATCACCATACACAAACTACAACCGATGTATACTCCATGTATTTTTTTGGTATACCCATCACATCATTGGGGATACAAATGCTATGATATATCCTCAAATATGATGTTTATTAGCCGCCATGTTCTCTTTGATGAATCTCAATTCCCGTTCAGAAAAATTCATGAGTCACGATCTCCCACATATGAGTTTCTGGATACCGGGTTACATCTATTTTTTCCCGGCCTTGTCCCAATAGCCAGCCACGAGTTCCATCTAATCCCAACAGCCAATCACGAGATCTAGCCCATACGTATCGGCCTCTTAATCAACTACTGAACCGACGACCCAAACAACACATAACCCAATAAATGACCCAGCGGTTCCAGGGGCCTCACATATGCCGCCTAGGCCAATTCTCTTTGGCTCATCTTCCCATTACTCTGGAAATCACCCACGAGCCAGTGACGTCCAGCCCACTGACCCGACACCGTGTCCAGTCCATCTAACTGATCCACAAACCAGTGTCCATCATCTTGTAACCCGAAGCCAGAATGATATACTCAAGCCCAACACAAAATATAACTTGCACACCCATGTCACGAAATCACCATTACCCCGTAACCATGTGTCTGCCCTACATGACCTAAATTGAAAAATGGCCATGGATGATTAATACAATGCTTTAATTAAAAATAGGACGTGTGAGTTAGTACCTCGTCCATCTAATGCTAATATTATTCGGTCTATGTGGATTTTCAGTCACAAAGAAAAATTGGATGACACATTTGAGCGACATAAAACCCGTCTTGTATGTGATGACAAAACACAACAGGTAGGCGTGGACTGTGGGGGAGACGTTTAGCCCAGTGGTGAAACCAGCTACCATTAGGATGGTACTCAGCCTGACTCTTTCCAAAGGATGGTCACTTCGTCAGTTGGATGTCAAAAATGCATTTCTTCATGGGCATCTCCATGAAACAGTCTATATGGATCAACCTTTAGGCTACAGGGACCCCAAGTTTCCGGACCATGTGTGCTTACTTAAAAAATCCTTATACGACTTGAAGCGAGCGCCTCAGGCCTGGTACAAACGGTTTGCGGAGTTTGTATCAAATTTGGGTTTTTCAAATAGCCGACCGGATCATTCTTTATTTATTTACCGTCAGGGTAATAATATTGCCTATCTCCTTTTATATGTGGATGATATCATACTAACCACCTCATTAGATACTCTTCGTCAGTCTATCATGTCACAGCTTGGTTCGGAGTTTGCTATGTAGGATCTCAGTCCTCTTCATTACTTCTCAGGATTGCTATCACACATCATTCAGGTGGTTTATTTTTATCACAAAAGAAATATGATGCAGAAATTGTAGAACGAGCTGGTATGTCTTCCTGTAAACCATCAGCTACTGTAGACACTAAATCCAAGCTGAGTGGTGGATCTAGTAAACCTGTTACACCCCGTAGTTCTAGAGTATGTATGTGAGGACGTACGTACGAATGTATAACCCTAATAGGTTATGGATGAAAATTATGAATTTCCGACGGAAAATATTCCGAACCTCGTGAGGGAAAAAGGTTTATTATTGGGAATTGGATTCTCAAATTTGGTATTTAAGACTTTAAGAATTTATAAGAATTATGGATTTTATTTTCCGGAATTGGTCACGTGGGGCCCACGAGAGAAATTTACGGTTTTGTGGGGCCCACATTGTTTTCGAGATTTTGGCCATTATAATTATTTTCGGGAGATGAAATATTTTGGACCAATAGGGGGGCGACACGTGTCACCCCCATGTGGCCATGTTGGCCGAATTGGTGTGCCAAGTGGCTTGTGGCCGAAATGGGGAGACATGTGGCTAGCCACTTGTCTCAAGTTTGTCTTGCTTGGACAAGTGGCTTGTGGGAACACACACTCGTTCCCCAATCACACCACACACTTGCTTGCATCCTAGCCTTTGATTGTCCTATAAATACCCCCCTTAAGCTTGCAAGACTTCATCAAACACTTAAAGATTTCCAAGACACAAAATACTCCCTCCCTTAGTTAGTGCTCTCGGCACCCCCCCACTTTGTGAAGAAAAATTCTTCAATTGTTGTTGTTAATCCCAAATACCTTAGCCAAGTGTCCCTAGTAGTGTTCTAAAGTTATCCCAACACAAAGATCCTGGAAATACTACGTTATTCCAATAGTCGCAAAAATGAAACCCTAGGGTAATCTTCATATTTTGGATGAAGTGTTAAGAGAAGTTGGTTAGGAACTTCTAAGGATTGTTTGGAGTGGATTGGAGCGTAAGGATTAAGAGCTAACATTGCTAAGGATCGACTTATAAATCTTGGATAATTTTGGGCTTATCGAGGTAATGATCTTTGTCCTTCTATTGTAATTGGAGATTACATATTGTAGTAGTTTATAATTGAGTATATGATATGTGGAAGGAATATTAAAAAGAAATAGACTGTTTAGGTTTATTGTGGGGCAGAATTTTACACGTCCAGTTAGGCGTGTAATCCCATTTGAGTTGTTGGCTATTGATATCGGGCCTTGGAAAAGCTGGAAAAATATGTGGATACGGGGGGGAGGTGCTGCCCAATTTTTCGTAGAATAAGGAACTTTATACTTAGAATATTCTACGAAGAGGTCTAGACGTTGATAGACGTATTTGATTATTATAGGTTGATACTCTACGCGCGGCATATTCGACTTGGCAAGTGGATTTAGCCGAGGAGGTATGTGATTCTTCCTATCCTCTTGAGCATGATTGTTGTGAAATATATAGTACGGTAGACGTACGTGTGTTAAATGGATTTGGTTTCACTTGATATCCCTGGCTTAACTTCTAAAAACTTAAGAGTCTTGAATTGTTCTAAAAAGAAGTTGTGAACGTATTGGTTGGAAAAGAATTGGATATTTTGCTTTTAAGAGACTTAAGTATCTTCGAAAGTTATGAAACGTTATTTGAAAGTATAAGATCTCTTGATTTTCTAAAATATGAGTGTTGAATTTCTCGAAAAACCTAAGTGTTATAATAACTTTATGGGAAGTTAGTTATAACGACTTGTAAAAGATAAAAGAATGGTTTACTTATTTGTGTTGAAGAACTTGTAATAATTTTATGAAGGTGTAGTAACTTGAGTTTCTAATTGTGGTTACATGTGGTGTACGAAGTTAGGAGTATTTCTTAACTTGTTTATGTTGCGTTCGATAGCCGGTTGTGTGGTATTATATTTTATTATGGGGTGAATCCCCTGGCCATGTTACATTGTTATCTCCGCGGGTTCGCGACCCCCGATGCGAGGAGTACCTCATGCGGGCCCAAGGGGCTTATGCGGGACGAGGTCCTATGCGGGGAACATCCCTATGCGGGTCCAAGGGACTCATACGGGCCCAAGGGGCTTATGCGGGACAAGATCCTATGAAATACCGCGGGTTCGCAACCCCCGATGCGAGGAGTACCTCATGCGGGTCGACGCGACCTATGCGGGCTCATGAGAGTCCAGGATAGGAGTTGTCCAATAATACTATTGGCGAGTGGCCCTAGTTTGATCGTTGGCTCCCTACTCAGCACCGGCCAAGTGACCCTTATGTTATCCTTATATGTGATGTGGTGCAATGTACTGTTGACTGATTTATCATACTTGTTTCTGGCTTTACTTTTTGGACTATTATGATTTCATTACAGTACTTTCAGTTTCACATACTTGGTACCTGTTGTACTGACCTCCTTCGGGGGGCTGCGTTCATGCCGCAGGTAGAGGTACATCGGTTGTTGATCCTCGCTCATAGGATCACCGTTCTGCTTTTGGGAAGCTCCGTTTCTCCGGAGGCTTATCTTTTGGTATGGTTCCCTGTCATTGTAGGTTCATGTACATTCAGGGGTATGGCGGGGCCCTGTCCCGTCATAGTTGTTATTTCAAACTCTTAGAGGTCTGTAGTCCTGTTGTGAGTTGGGCTTGTAAATGATGTAAATGTTCAGGTTTTATTTATATGCATAAAGGTGACCGTTTTGGTTAGCCTATTTCTTATTTCATATTGTTTCATATCTATGAGTTTTATTTCCGCTGGTTTTTCTCTGATGTATTATCACTAGGGTGCCCGAGGTAAGGCACCAGTTGCGGGCCCGAGGTCGGGTCGTGACAAAAAGTGGTATCAGAGCAGTTAATCCTCGGAAAGTGTCTACAGACCGTATCTAGTAGGGTCTTGATTATCAGCGTGTTGTGCACCACACCTATAATCAGGAGGCTACATGATATTTAGGATTGGTTTCCATTCTTCTCACTCTGAGATCGTGCAATAGAGTTGTGTTATAGGTTGAACTCCCTCTGACATATTCTTATGTACCAGTTATGCCTCCACGTAAGGCAACCCGGGCCCAGAAGGTCAAGGCAGCTGAGGGAGCTGCTAGTGGAACGCAGAGAGTTACGAGGGCACAATCTCAGTCTTTACCTGAGGCGATGCTTCAGACGGCGAGTTCCACGACGCCGCCAGCCCCAGCAGAGTTTAGAGCAGCAGCAGTGGCTACTGAGACCACGGTACCTGAGCCTCCAGTCCCACAGCCAGGAGCAGAGGATATGGGTTACAAGGAGATTGCCAAGTTATTAGCCAGGATCGTGGCGAGGCATGAGGACAGACGGGAGACATCGGTTCCGGTTGTGCCCGTAGTTCACCCCAGATCTGATAGTTTGAGACTTCGAGACTTTTTGAATTGCAGTCCACCAGAGTTCTATGGATCGAGGACTGAGGATGATCCTCAGGAGTTTATCCGGCAGTTGCAGCGGATCATGAGAGTGATCAAGGCCTCGGAGACAGAGTTGGTGGTATTGGGTTCACATCGGCTGCGTGATACTGCAGTCGACTGGTTTGATTCATGGGAACTGTCCCGGGGGGAGCATGCGCTTCCAGCTGTTTGGGACGAGTTCTCAGAGGCGTTTCTTAGCCATTTCTTGCCTCCGCAGATGAGGAGAGATCAAGCCGATAGATTTATGATGTTGAGGCAGAACGAGCGGACGGTTCAGGAGTACAACGTAGAGTTTGACTCGTTGGCTCGGTACGTCCCCGCTTTAGTGGCAGACATGGAGGACAGAGTGCACCGCTATGTCACAGGGCTCGATGATTACTTAGCAGAGGGTTGCGCGGGTGTAGCTCTTCATCCGGGCATGGACATTGCCCGCATGCAGGATTACGCACTTGTGTGTGAGGTACGTAGAGGCCGATAGATTGACAGATATCAGCAGAAGAGGGCCAGGACAGCAGGGTCCTTTGGTAGCTTTCGAGGCGGACGGCCTCTGTAGCAGACTAGATTTGCACCTCAGCCAGTTCAGAGCACTCCTTCACAGTCTTCGGGACGTCCAGAGTATTCGGGGGCACGTCAGGGCCCCAGGGCTTCGGGCTTCCAGGGAAGCAGGGATTCTAACCGATCGAGACCACCCCCCTCTCGGTGTGGCCGATGTGGTAGATACCATTACGGGAGTTGTGGTAATGCTTTGGGAGCTTGTTACGCTTGCGGCCAGCAGGGTCATATTTCAAGGGATTGTCACCGCAGGCGCAGATGGTAGGTTCGCCACAGGTCGCTTCGTCTGCCTCATCTCCTACGTTACTCGCCCCGAGGCGGTGCTCGTGGGCGGCCGCAGGTCGCCAGAGGTCGTGGCAAGGGTCCTAGTTCCAGCGGTCCTCAAAACCGCATTTATGCCTTATCCAGCTGCCAGGACCAGGAGGCGTCACCGGATGTCGTCACAGGTACATTATTGGTTTCATGTTGTGACATATATGCTTTGATAGATCAGGATTCTACCTTGTACTATATATCTCCTCATATTGCTGGTAGAATAGGGATAGAGCCTGAGTCCATAAAACCTTTTGAGGTAGCTACGCCAGTAGGTGATTCGGTGGTAGCTGAGCGGGTATATAAGGCTTGCCCAGTGACTATATACAGTCGTCAGACCCTAGCCGACTTGATAGAGTTGGATATGACAGACTTTGATGTGATTATGGATATGGATTGGTTGGCTTCTTGCTACGCCAATGTGGACTGTAGAGAGAGATTGGTACGGTTCCAGTTTCCTGGTGAGCCGGTTATCGAGTGGGAGGGGAATACTGTGTCGTCGAGGGGTAGGTTTATTTCATACCTCAAGGCTAGAAAGATGGTGCAGAAGGGGTATATCTACCATCTTATTCGGGTATTTGATACTGAGGCTGTGTTGCGCCACTCTTGATCGATTCAAGTGGTTAGAGAGTTTCCAGATGTATTCCCAGACGACCTCCCGGGTGTCCCTCCTGAGAGGGAGATTGAGTTTTGTATTGATGTGTTGTTGCCAGACACTCGACCTATATCTATTCCGCCGTACAGGATGGCACCTGCTGAGTTGAGAGAGTTGAAGGACCAGATGAAGGATTTGCTGGAAAAAGGCTTTAGCAGGCCTAGTGTTTCTCCCTGGGGAGCGCTGATTTTATTTGTAAAGAAGAAGGATGGGACGATGCGTATGTGTGTTGATTACAGGCAGCTGAATAAGGTAACCATCAAGAACAGATACCCTCTCCCCAGGATTGATGATTTGTTTGACCAGTTGCAGGGTGCGAGGTGTTTCTCCAAGATAGACCTGCGTCCGTTATCATCAAAGTAGTCGAGAGGCAGATATCCCAAAGACTGCATTCAGACCCCGTATGGGCACTATGAGTTCATGGTAATGTCTTTCGGTTTGACCAACGCTCCAGCGGTATTTATGGATTTGATAAACCGGGTGTTCAAGCCATTTTTGGATACGTTTATTATAGTATTCATTGATGACATCCTGGTTTATTCACGCACAGAGCAGGAGCATGCAGATCACTTGAAGACGATGCTTGGGGTCCTCCGTACCCGGCAGTTGTTCGCCACGTTCTCCAAGTGTGAGTTTTGGTTGGCCTCAGTGGCATTTCTGGGGCACATTATTGGGGCTGACGGTGTTCAGGTTGATACGGCAAAGATTGAGGCGGTCAAGTCTTGGTCGAGACCTACTACTCCGACGGAGGTGCGTAGTTTTTTAAGGCTGGCAGGTTATTATCGTAGGTTTGTGGAGCAGTTTGCTTCGATATCAGCACCATTGACTAGGCTGACTTAGAAATCAGCTAAGTTCCAGTGGACAGAAGCTTGTGAGAAGGGCTTCCAGTTACTGAAGGAAAAATTGACGACGGCTCCAGTTCTTACTCTTCCCGAGGGGTTAGAGGGCTACGTGATTTATTGTGATGCCTCGGGTATCGGGCTAGGGTGCGTATTGATGCAACACGTCAAGGTTATAGCCTATGTTTCCCGGTAGTTACGGAAGCATGAGAGGAATTACCCTACCCACGACTTAGAGTTGGCCGCAGTTATTCATGCCTTGAAGATTTGGAGACATGATTTATATGGGGTTCATGTGGATATTTATACAGACCACAAGAGCCTCCAGTACATCTTCAGGTAGAGGGAGCTGAACTTGCGGCATAGGCGGTGGTTAGAGTTGTTGAAGGATTATGATGTTGACATCCTATACCATCCGGAAAAGGCCAACGTGGTTGCAGATGCTTTGAGTCGTAGATCGATGGGGAGTCTGTCAGAGGTACAGCCAGAGCGACATGACATGGTCCGTCAGATCCATCAGCTAACGAGCCTTGGGGTTCGTTTGGTCGATACCGATGATAGTGGGGTACGGGTTCGTGAGATTGTCGAGTCTTCCATCATTGATGAGGTGAAGAGGCGATAGTATGAGGACCCTGTTATGATACGATATCGAGATACGACTCTTCGAGAGGAGAAGAGTCTATTTGGGGTAGCATCTGATGGGGTGCTAAGATTTGAGGGCAGGTTGTGTGTTCCCGATGTAGCAGGACTTCGTCAGCAGATTCTGGGGGAGGCACACAGTGCTCGTTACTCTATTCATCCGGGGTCGACTAAGATGTACCATGACCTCAGATTTATGTATTGGTGGGATGGCGTGAAGAGGGACGTGACAGGTTTTGTTGCTCAGTGTCCTAATTGTCAGCAGGTCAAGGTTGAGTACCAGAAGCCCGGTGGGCTATTGCAGGCTATTGATAATCCGACATGGAAGTGGGAGGTGATCAACATGGACTTTATTACAGGGTTACCTCGTACTAAGAGGAAGTATGATTCCATCTGGGTTATTGTCGACAGGCTGACTAAATCAGCCCACTTTCTTCCATCAGACTACGATTCTACCGAGGATTATGCTAGATTGTATATCAGAGAGATTGTGAGACTGCACGGAGTTCCTATATCGATTATATCAGACAGAGGCACCCAGTTTACGGCTAACTTCTGGAGGTCTTTCCATAAGGGATTAGGGACACAAGTGAGTCTCAGTACTGCGTTTCATCCACAGACCGACGGACAGGCAGAGCGTACTATCCAGACACTTGAGGATATGTTGCGGGCCTGTGTTATTGATTTCAGGGGTAGCTGGGAGGATCATTTGCCTCTTGTGGAGTTTGCGTATAATAATAGCTACCATTCTAGTATCCAGATGGCGCCTTATGAGGCCTTATATGAGAGGAAGTGTAGATCACCGATAGGCAGGTTCGATGTGGGTGAGGTTCAGTTAGTCGGACCGGACTTGATTCAGCAGGCTGTGGATAAGGTAAAGCTTATCCAGAAGAGATTGCTAGCAGCTCAGGGTCGACAGAAGTCGTATACAGATAGTCGGTGTCGACACTTGGAGTTCGAGATTGATGATTGGGTTTTCCTGAAAGTATCACCCATGAAGGGTGTGATGAGGTTTGGGAAGAAGGGGAAGCTTAGCCCAAGGTACATTGGGCCTTATCAGATTGTCCGTAGGGTAGGCAAGGTTGCCTATGAGTTGGATCTGCCGTCCGACCTGGAGGCAGTACATCCGGTCTTTCACGTTTCTATGTTACGGAGGTGTATCGGAGATCCATCCAGAGTGTTCCCGGTTGATGATGTCCTGGTGACAGAGGGGTTATCGTATGAGGAGAGTCCCATAGCGATACTCGATCTCTAGGTCAGGCGACTGCAGACAAAGGACGTGGCTTCCGTAAAAGTCTTGTGGCGGAACGAGAACAGAGAGGAGATGACTTGGGAAGCAGAGGAGGACATGATGAAGAAGTATCCTCACTTATTCCCTACACCTCCAGGTAACTCACTTTCCTGCTTGTTGATTTTATTTGACATATATGCTTAAGTGTTGTTGGGACCATGTGTGGCGTTCTTATTTCCGAGGGGTATAGTTAAGAGGGACTATGTCGATATCTGTTTTGATTGAACGTAGAAGGAACATTCGGGACGAATGTTTCTAAGGGGGAGAGAATGTTACACCCCGTAGTTCCAGAGTATGTATGTGAGGACGTACGTACGAATGTATAACCCTAAATAGGTTATGGATGAAAATTTTGAATTTCCGACGGAAAATATTCCGAACCTCGTGAGGGAAAAAAGTTTATTATTGGGAATTGGATTCTCAAATTTGGTATTTAAGACTTTAAGAATTTATAAGAATTATGGATTTTATTTTCCGGAATTGGTCATGTGGGGCCCACGAGAGAAATTTACGATTTTGTGGGGCCCACATTGTTTTCGAGATTTTGGCCATTATAATTATTTTCGGGAGATGAAATATTTTGGACCAATAGGAGGGCGACACGTGTCACCCCCATGTGGCCATGTTGGCCGAATTCGTGTGCCAAGTGGCTTGTGGCCGAAATGGGGAGACATGTGGCTAGCCACTTGTCTCAAGTTTGTCTTGCTTGGACAAGTGGCTTGTGGGCACACACACTTGTTCCCCAATCTCACCACACACTTCGTTTGCATCCTAACCTTTGATTTTCCTATAAATACCCGCCTTAACTTGCAAGACTTCATCAAACACTTACAGATTTCCAAGACACAAATCCTCTCTCCCTTAGTTAGTGCTCTCGGCACCCCCCACTTTGTGAAGAACAATTCTTCAATTGTTGTTGTTAATCCCAAATACCTTAGCCAAGTGTCCCTAGTAGTGTTCTAAAGTTATCCCAACACAAAGATCCCGGAAATACTACGTTATTCCAATAGTCGCAAAAATGAAACCCTAGGGTAATCTTCATATTTTGGATGAAGTGTTAAGAGAAGTTGGTTAGGAACTTCTAAGGGTTATTTGGAGTGGATTGGAGCGTAAGGATTAGGAGCTAACGTTGCTAAGGATCGACTTATAAATCTTGGATAATTTTGGGCTTATCGAGGTAACGATCTTTGTCCTTCTATTGTAATTGGAGATTACATATTGTAGTAGTTTATAATTGAGTATATGATATGTGGAAGGAATATTAAAAAGAAATAGACTGTTTAGGTTTATTGTGGGGCAGAAATTTACACGTCCAGTTAGGCGTGTAATCCTCTTTGAGTTGTTGGCTATTGATACCGGGCCTTGGAAAAGGTGGAAAAGTATGTGGATACGGGGGGGAGGTGCTGCCCAATTTTCCGTAGAATAAGGAACTTTATACTTAGAATATTCTACGAAGAGGTCTAGACGTTGATAGACGTATTTGATTATTATATGTTGATACTCTACGCGTGGCATATTCGACTTGGCAAGTGGATTTAGCCGAGGAGGTATGTGATTCTTCCTATCCTCTTGAGCATGATTGTTGTGAAATATATAGTACGGTAGACGTACGTGTGTTAAATGGATTTGGTTTCACTTGATATCCCTGGCTTAACTTCTAAAAACTTAAGAGTCTTGAATTGTTCTAAAAAGAAGTTGTGAATGTATTGGTTGGAAAAGAAATGGATATTTTGCTTTTAAGAGACTTAAGTGTCTTCGAAAGTTATGAAACGTTATTTGAAAGTATAAGATCTATTGATTTTCTAAAATATGAGTGTTGAATTTATCGAAAAACCTAAGTGTTTTAATAACTTTATGGGAAGTTAGTTATAACGACTTGTAAAAGATAAAAGAATGGTTTACTTATTTGTGTTGAAGAACTTGTAATAATTTTATGAAGGTGTGGTAACTTGAGTTTCTAATTGTGGTTACATGTGGTGTACGAAGTTATGAGTATCTCTTAACTTGTTTATGTTGCGTTCGATAGCCGGTTGTGTGGTATTATATTTTATTATGGGGTGAATCCCCTGGCCATGTTACATTGTTATCTCCGCGGGTTCGCGACCCCCGATGCGAGGACTACCTCATGCGGGCCCAAGGGGCTTATGCGGGACGAGGTCCTATGCGGGGAACATCCCTATACGGGTCCAAGTGTCTCATGTGGGTCCAAGGGACTCATGCGGGCCCAAGGGGCTTATGCGGGACAAGATCCTATGAAATACCGCGGGTTCGCAACCCCCGATGCGAGGAGTACCTCATGCGGGTCGACGCGACCTATGCGGGCTCATGAGAGTCCAGGATAGGAGTTGTCCAATTATACTATTGGCGAGTGGCCCTAGTTTGATCGTTGGCTCCCTACTCAGCACCGGCCAAGTGACCCTTATGTTATCCTTATATGTGTTGTGGACTTGTGGTGCAATGTAATGTTGACTGATTTATCATACTTGTTTCTGGCTTTACTTTTTGGACTATTATGATTTCATTACGCATTTCGGGCCACATACTTGGTACCGTTGTCTCGACCTCCTTCTGGGCCGTTCACGCCGCAGTAGAGGTCCATCGGTTGTTGATCCTCGCTCATAGGATCACCGTTCGGCTTTTGGGAATTTCCGTTTCTCCGGAGGCTTATCTTTTGGTATGGTTCCCTGTCATTGTAGGTTCATGTACATTCAGGGGTATGGCGGAGCCCTGTCCCGCCATAGTTGTTATTTCAAACTCTTAGAGGTTTGTAGTCCTGTTGTGAGTTGGGCTTGTAAAGGATGTAACTGTTCAGGTTTTATTTATATGCAGAAAGGTGACCGTTTTGGTTAGCCTATTTCTTATTTCATATTGTTTCATATCTATAGTTTTATTTCCGTTGGTTTTTCTCTGATGTATTATCACTAGGGTGCCCGGGGTAAGACACCAGTTGCGGGCCCGAGGTCGGATCATGACAAAAAGTGGTATCAGAGAAGTTAATCCTCGAAAAGTGTCTACATACCGTATCTAGTAGAGTCTTGATTATCGGCGTGTTGTGCTCCACACCTATAATCAGGAGGCTACAGGATATTTAGGATTGGTTTCCATTCTTCTCACTCTGAGATCGTGCAATAGAGCTGTGTTATAGGTTGAACTCCCTTTGCAGTATCTCATTCCAGTGCCGAGGCAAAATATCATGCTGCAATGTAGTATCTGAAGCATGTTGGATACATAATCTATTACTTGAACTTCACTGTCCAATGCCAAAGGCTACACTAATGTATTGTGACAACATCAGTGCAATCTATCTCTCGGGCAATCTAGTCAATCACTAGCGCACAAAGCATATTGAGTTAGATATTTATTTTGTTAGTGAAAATGTGGCTCGCGGACAAATTCGTGTGTTACATGTTCCGACACGTCATCAGATAGCTGATATCATCACTAAAGGGTTTTCGCTGATTTTATTTAAAGAATTTCAGGACATTTTCAGCATCCGTCGTCCTCCCATTTCGACTGCGGGGGAGTGTTAAAGAATAATCTAGAATAAATCAATAATTCAGTTATGAATTATTATTGTAATTAAATGATAATTAGGATAGAATCATCCCTATATGGTAAGTAGTATAATTTATATTAGGATAGATTTGATTAGTAAGGAGAAGATTAAAGCTAATAATCTTCCCTCCATATTTATATATATTGAGACTTTTGTAAATGGAAAAGAGGGGGAAAAATCATCCAATCATATCTCTAATTTTAACAATCACCTCAAATTTATTTACTGTAGTAATGATAGTTGATAATTGAAAGAATTAATCTCTTGATTATTCTTATTGATGAAAGACATATATATACAAGTTACAATAGTAGAATTTCATTCCTACTTTACATCTAAATCCCTATTCTATATAAAGATTAACTATACATTTATGGTAATATAACAATCTTAATTAAGGTACAAGACTAATATAATATATACCAAATATATACAATGCAATACTGTTCACGGAACAGTAGAAGTGGACTTACAGGATGACATCCCAACCCTTTCAATGATCTCTGCTGTATACTTCATTTGTGATAAGAACAATCCACCTGCATGACGAGTAACAACAACTCCCAAGAAATAACTCAATGGACCCAAGTCCTTCATAGCAAACTCAGAACTGAGCGTTGTCATGATAAACTTTCGCAAAACATCAGAAGAGGCAGTCAAGATAATATCATCCACATATAATAGTATATAAGTCATCGAAGAACCACAACGATATATGAATAATGAATTATCAGACATGCTGTGAGAAAAACACATAGTCGAAACATAATCAGCAAACCTCTTATACCAAGCTCATAGAGACTGCTTAAGCCCATACAATGACTTATTCAACAAACAAACATGATGAGGATATCTAGTATCCATAAAACTCAAGGGCTAATGCATATACACTGTTTCCTTGAGATCACCATGTAGGAAAACATTCTTCACATCTAGCTGATGAATGAGCCATGATTTTGAAAGAGCCAAGTTGAGCACAATGTGAATGGTAGCCGGCTTGACCACTGGGATAAATGTTTCACCAAAATCCACACCAACCTGTCGAGTCTTACCATTACCTACAAGACGAGCCTTATGCCTCGCAAATGTACCATCAAAATTTTATCGTGAGCAAAAATCCACATAGACCGAATAATATTAACACCAGATGGACGGGGTACCAACTCTCACGTCTTATTATCAATAAGAGCATTATATTCATCGGTCATGATAATTTTTCAATTAGGGTCATTTAAGGCAGACACGGATTATGGGGGAAAGGTGATTTAAGAACATTAGAATTCAAATTAAAATGTCTTTTTGGTTTAAAAATACCCCATTTACTGCGAGTGATTGGACCATGACTCTGGGCTGGATTGAGTGAATTTTGGGAATTTTCGGAAATTTTCATCGAAGGCGTCGCGGCGCCGAGGTCTAGGGCCGTGGCGCATGACGAATAGTGCTCTCTGGAATTTTGGCGCCACGACGCTGATGACGGGATTAAATGTTACACCCCGTAAGTCCAGAACATATTTAAGAGAATGTACGTAAGGAACACAAGACTTGAAATTGGTGCGAAAGGAAGAATTATTTTTCCGACGGAAAATCTTCCAAACGCCGGAAAGGAAAAATGTTCGTTGAGGAGAATTGGATTCTCAAAATGCATTAATTGAGGATTATGGAATGTATTATCATTATGAAAATTTATTTTTACGGATTTGGTCACGTGGGGCCCATCCGGGGAATTTTACGTTTTGTGGGACCCACGAGGGTTACGGAATTTTATGGACGAATGGGAGGGCGAAACGTGGCACCCCCCTCCACAATGGTCTTGGACAAAAATTGCAAGGGTAAAATGGTCATTTGACCAATGTATAGATGACCAAGTCTTGCTAATTAAAGAGCTTGATATTGTTGACTAAGTCCAAGGGCCACTTGGCTTGATCTTTTCCATCCAACCCTAACAAGTGTTCTAATCTTGGCCATTGAAGGTAGTATATCATCCTAAGTAGCAAGACTAGTTCTAACACTTAGAAAATATTGCAAGAACTTGTGTGTTCTTGGTGTAGCTCTCGGCTAAGCTCTCAAATGGAAGAAAAAAAATTTCAACTGTTGTCTAATATTCACAAGACTTTAACCCAAGGTCCCTAAGGGTATTGTAAGGATAACTCAATAGAAAGATTTCGGAAAAACGACGTTTTTACGTTAGTCGGAAGGCGAAACCCTAAGGTGTTCTTCAACTTTGAAGATGGAACTTGAAGAGAAGTTCTTCATGAGCTTCTAAGGAGTGCTTGGAGCGGATTGGAACATAAGGAAAGGAGCTAAGAATTGCTAAGGAGCGACTTTGAATCTTGGAAATTATAAGGGCTTATAAAGGAAACAATTCTTGTCGTTTTAGTAATTACGATTACTTATTGTTGTAGCTTTGGATATTAGCAAGCATGAGGTATATATTATGAAGTTTGATAAGTGTATTGACTATTGGAACCCTAATCCGAAAACTAGTATGTTTAGCCCTTAAGATTGTAATTCAATTTGGTTACTAGTTTAGTCCTCACATGTTATATAAAGAAGGAATTATAGTTGTTGAAGTTGTTTATGACTATATAACATGTTAGACCTAAGAACTTGGATTGGAAAAGAATTGGAAAAGACTTTGAGTTGTTGTTTATGTTAGCCGAGAATGGCTTTAAATATGGAACTAGTTTCGTATTAATTTGTGGGGCAGAATTGTACACGTCCTGTTAAGGTGTGTAATCCTCTTTGGTTAGCTGAATTGTTGGGCCTTAAAAGTGGCGTTTGGTTATTGAATTTCGGGTCTTGAAAAAGGTGGAAAAGTATGTAGAAACAAAGGAAGTGATGTCCGATTTTCCGTAGAATTTAGTGATTTTGCACTTAGAATATTTTACGTTTGAAGCTAGAGGTTAATGAACGTATTATGGCCATTATAGGTTGAAGTACTAAGTATAACGTATTCTACTTGAAGGGTGGAATAGCTATCAAGGTTGAAGTACTTTGGAGCATTTTGCTACTTGTCGATAATCGTCGCGAGGTATGTGAACCTCTTCCTTCTTTTGACATGATTCTATGTATGGAATATACATGTGGTATTATTTCATGTTTCCTTATACTCTTAGAAGTTAAGAGATATGTATGTTGATTTACTCTATGTAATGGTTATGTCTAAGTTATCTTAAGTTCTTACCAAGTCTTATGGGGGATGCTGGTAAGAGTCGTTAGGAGGTATTTGGAGCCAAGTTGACTTGGCTAATTTACGGCACGAATGAGAATAAGTATCGAACAAGCCATTGCAACGTTAATAAAGGAAAATGTATCGACAATCAATTAAATTAAAATGAGTAGAATTCTCCATCTGCATAGAAGCTAAGATAAGACAAAATTGTATTACATTTTCTAGATCATGACTGTTTTAATAAGATCGTTATAAACAAGTATAACCTACTCACACACATAAGGCATATGTTACTTAACTTAAAGAGTTTACGTTATGAAGTGTTAAGACTATGAACTATGAATTCTTAAAAGATTATGAGACTTGATTTTAAAAGTATAGGATACTTGAGTTGGAAAGTATTGACTTCTTGATACTCTAAGTTAAAGAGACCTGATATTCTAAGTTAAGAAACTTGTTTTCTTAAAAGTTAAGAGACTTGAAGTATTTTGAAAGCTATGTAATTTGATTTGAAAGTATAAGTCTCTTGGTTATAAAAGGAATGAATTTGTCTAAGACATAAAGAGTTATAACGGCTTTATGGGAAGTTGATTATAACAACTTTATGAAAGATTAAAAGAATGGTTTTCTCCAGTAATGTAAGCAAAGAAATGACTTGAAATAAAGAAGGGCAAATTGGGTTAAAGGTACCGATTGCTTAAGGTTTTAAGGAAAGAAGTCACTTGATTTAGAAGCCTATAATTGTATTTTTAAAAAGGTATTGTGACTTGTCTTGAAAAGTAGATATGACTTGATACTACGGTTATTAGTATCTTGGAGGTTTTATATGAAAAAGAGTCATTTTTAAAAGAATAAAAGTACGTAGTACTTTGGGATTAATTCCCGGATTTTATAATGACATGTTAGTGCCTTAAGTAAACTAAAATGGGGGTGTTTATAAATAAGGTTAATAAGAAGTTAGGGGATTTCTTAACTTGCTTATGTATGATATGCTTATGTTATGTATAGTGCTTATGTTATGTATGATAAGCCGGTAGCGCTTATGTTATGTATGATAAGCCGGTAGCGCTTATGTTATGTATGATAAGCCGGTGGTGCTTATGTTATGTATGATAGCCTTTGGGGCTAGTGTTATGAGTATAAATGCGAGGTAAACCCCCAAGACGTTATACATTCTGAGTATGATTGCGGGGTAAACCCCCAAGACATTATACCTCTCCATGGATTTGCTACCCATGATGCGAGCATGGCGTATTTGCTCATTGCGGGCCCGTAGGGCCTAAGCGGGTGAAATAGTCCCGCGGTGAAATAGTCCTATGCGAGGAATACCTCACGCGGTCCACACGACCTACGCGGCGGATACTATGCGCGAGGAATACCTCATGCGGGTCCATACGGCCCTTGTGGGTGAAATAGTCCCAGGAGTAGGATTGCTAAATGTTACTATGGGCAGGTGACCCTAAGTTGATCATAAGCTTCCTATTTTTTTATGCAGTATACCTTTATGGGCAGACTTATGTGACTTTATCGCGTCCCAGATTTGGGCAAAGATACCTTTATGGGCGACTTATATAAATTTATCGCCCCGGATGGGGCGAGATAGGCGCCCCCGATCGGTGTATTTTATATACACTTTTGAGTCATTTTTAGTTAGTATTTTACTCATTTCATTTATGTTTAGTATAGTATTAGGTCGTTTTCCTTTCTTTTGTGTCACATCTACGAGAAATGGAGAAATGGCAAAAGGAGATGAAATGAGCATAAATGAGATGGAATTGCACACACTGCGCGGCCAAGAAATGAAGTCTAAGAAGTTCGGAAATTATAGAGAGATCGACGAAGTCCGAACGAAAAAGGACGAAACGGAATCCGCCGAAAACGTCACGAGCCGCGACGCTGGCAGCGGCTGCCGCGCCAATGTTCAATGTTCCAAAGTTGTTGATTTTCAGCCGCGCGCAGTCAGGGCCGCGGCGCCGACGCGGGATTTATGAAGTTCTGGGCCGAATTTGACATGTTTTCAGAGTCCTAAAGGGATAACTTTTCCTACCTAAAGGGATAACTTTTCCTACCTTAAAACCCTTACCTAAAAGGATTCTAATAACTTTTCCTACCTACATAATTCTCAACCCTTCACCTAAAGGATTCCTGGTCTATAAATAGTCTCTACATCATTAGAAGAATTCATTCTCAATTCCACCATTCACCATTCTACATCCATCCATCCACCAATCCATCTTGTAAATATTCCACAACACAACTCTTGGATGCTAGAAAGCTTGGAGACTCGTTCTTAAGTATTTTCTTTTCTTTCTTTTACTTTATTTTCAATTTTATGTTGGATATTGAATTAGTTCTTGTCATGTCTATGACTAGGAACTAATTCTAATATAGAGCTTTCCATGTCAATTCACTTGAACCTTATTTTATGAATTAATGCATGTTTATGGTTGTTCTTCTTATTGTTGATATTAATCCAATAGATGATTTGATTTCTTGGTAATTACTTGATCATTAATTATCATTACTTATATAATTTCTAACCGAAATCCGAGAGGGGAGGTTGTGACTATGCTGTAGTTGGGTAGACATAGGTCGAATTGAGGATGAAAATACCTCAATTACTTGTGTAGCATTAATAAGTTTTTGTTCTTAATCCTCCTCTAGAGTCATCCTTATCACCGAAAGGTAGAAAGGAGTCAGATCGGGTTGAGTGTTTATATAACCTTAACAGGAGTATAAAACGAATTAGTAAACCTGCTATCTCCAAAAGAAGAAGAACCATAGTTAATTGCATTAATAAGTAATATAAGTGGATAGTTGAGGAGATTTGGAAGCCCTATTTCCATCATCACTGAAGTAAACACATAGTTAATTAGTCTTTATAATTATTAGTCATAATCAACAACTCAAATATCGGTCACCAAATAGATAACAAAGAATAGAAGTTGGTACTTGAGCACTAATCCCTGAGGACGATAACTCGGTCTTCCAAGACTATATTACTTGACTCGACAACGTGCACTTGCGTTAAAGTGTGTGCATAAATCGCGCATCAAGTTTTTGGCGCCGTTGCCGGGGATTGGCGTAGTTCAATATCGATTTATCTATTCTTATGTCTAATTTGGTTGCTCCAAGAACAAGTTCTAACTTGTTCTACGAGCAATTTTTTATCACCTTTTGTTGTTTTTCTTATTTTGCAGGTTAAAAAAAAAAAATCAGGACACATGGACTACTACTATCAGAGACAGTGGAGTCATCAACATCAGCTTAACCCACAGGGTCCAGAGGAAGATCGAAATGAGTTGCGGGCAGGCATACTTATGCTCACCAAGTGCCAGACTCAGTTTATGGCTGAAACAAGGGAGTCCCTAAAAAATTTGGAGACCCACATAGGGCAACTGATGGATGAGATGAGCACTACACCTCAAGTAAATATGCCTAGCGACATCATTATGGGAGGTGGCAAGCAAATTGAGGAGCCTGAACCACACCCAGCTATTGAGGACTCTGGCGAGATAGTTGGTGTATAGAAGGAAAAGATCGCTGAGATCCAATTATTCACCTTTTTGGATTCTGTGGAAATTCTTCTTCCTGCACCTGTTACAGAAGAAACACCACAAGCTATCACTATTGATCCTCAAATAGGAAGTCCATACCATCAAGGGCACCCCTAGAGTTGAGAGATGTAGGGAATTTCACTGATCCTTACATTATAGAGAGCCTAAAAGACAAGCATGCCTTGTTTACTTGGGGGGATAATCGTATATCTGAGGCCCTTGTTTGAAGCAATTGTTGTAGTTGAAGTGAGACCTGCAACAATAACTTTGCGGATTGCAAACAGTTCGCAGAAGGATCCAATGGGCACTCGTAAAGGTTAACTGCGTCCGGCTAAAAGACGTTAAAGACATCGCTTGTTGGGAGGCAACCCAATGTTTTTAATTATGTTATTTTAATTTATGTCTTTAGTTTATTTTATTTTGTCTTGAACAGTCTCACGGTCTTGGGTTCTTGTTTTGTGTTGTTGGATGACAGTGGATCAAAGCTAAAACCGAGGAAAAGGAGCAAAAAAATAAGCCAGCCATGCACACGAACTCGTAGAGCCACAAGATTAGCAGGCCGCGGCACCGAATTTCAGAGCCGTATTCGTAAATTCGAATTTGTCCTCCTGACATATCCATTATGACCATGTGTTGTGTCAGTAAGTTGTTCATATATATTTTTTTAGTCTTGCACACATTGGGGACAATGTGTGATTTAAGTTTGGGGGGGGGGTGTCTTATTGTTTTTGATATTGTTGAGTCTTGTTGATTTGTTTTGTGTATTTTTGAGTCATAATTTTTTTTTTGAGTCATAATTTTCTGTCAAAGATCATGCATGCTGTAGTTACTAGAAACACCTAGTGAAGTAAGGTTGAATAATGTAATGGAATTAGAAGCAACTATCTAAACACTTAGGTTAGATATGCCAAAAACTCATGAAATCTGTCTATTTGGGGTTTCTGCTTGAATTGTGCATTGTTAAATGATTAAAACCTATATGTATGATTACTTGCTATTTGAGGCGAAATAGTTAGGATATGCATGTTAGGGAGATGACTCAGACATTTCTTTGTTAGCCAATTCTTACCACTTTTTCCTATCCCTGACATTAAAAATATCCCTAGTCAGCCCCGTTGAGCCTAAACATTAAACTTTTTCTTTGACACCCTATATTTCCACACTTGTGCCATAAGTAAAAATGTGAAACAGTTAGAATAGAAAGTGTTAAAAAAAAAGACAAAAAGAGTGAACAAGTTTGATGCACCCCAATAAAAAAGTAATAAGAAATAGACAAAAGCCTAAGTTTGGGGGTGCTTGTTATTCATAATACACTTCACTCTCTCAAAACAAAAGAGAGGAAAGATAGATATGAAGTGAAGGAAAGAAATCAAAAGAAAAGGGAAAAATTGAAAAGCTAAAGAGCTTATGGTACACAAAATGAGCCTAAATGCCTATTTTTACCTACCCATGCCTAAGCCTACATTACAACCCTGAAAAGTCCTGAAGATCTCTTATATGCATATCCATGATTAGTGGAGAATAGCAAGTAAAAATGTCATAGGATTTTTGAAATTGACATGCATAATTCAGTATTCTTACTTCCATTAAGTATGATTAAAATGAGTTTGCGAAATATCTAGCTTAATGTGTTTAGAATGCTAAAACTTCATGCTATATGTTCCTGCATATTATTCTGCTAATCTTCATGTTTTTCTAAGTAACACCAATGCAGCAAAGTGATCAATGTCGTTGAGTCTTTCTATTTTCTTTTTTCTTGTGTCTTTATTTCTTTCTTTTGATCTTTGCTCGAGGGCGAGCAAAGGTTAAGTTTGAGGGTATTTGATCGGTGTATTTTATATACACCTTTTGAGTCATTTTTAGTTAGTATTTTACTCATTTCATTTATGTTTAGTATAGTATTAGGGTCGTTTTCCTTTCTTTTGTGTCACAGCGGTCAGAAATGGAGAAATGGCGAAAAGGAGATGAAATGAGCATAAATGAGATGGAATTGCACACTAAAAGGGCCAAGAAATGAAGTCTAAGAAGTTCCGGAAATTATAGAGGAGATCAGACGAAGTCCGGACGAAAAAAGGACGACGAAACGGAATCCGCCAGAAAAACGTCACCGGCGCCGCGGCGCCTGGCAGCAGCGCCGCGGCGCCCAATGTTCTGAATGTTCCGAAAGTTGCTGATTTTCAGGCGCCGCGGCGCCAGTCTGCAGGGCCGCGGCGCCGACGCGGGATTTATGAAGTTCTGGGCCGAATTTGACATGTTTTCAGAGTCCTAAAGGGATAACTTTTCCTACCTAAAGGGATAACTTTTCCTACCTTAAAACCCTTACCTAAAAGGATTCTAATAACTTTTCCTACCTACATAATCCTTAACCCTTCACCTAAAGGATTCTTGATCTATAAATAGTCTCTACATCATTAGAAGAATTCATTCGCTATTCCACCATTCACCATTCTACATCCATCCATCCACCAATCCATCTTGTAAATATTCCACAACCCTTGGATGCTAGAAAGCTTGGAGACTCGTTCTTAAGTATTTTCTTTTCTTTCTTTTACTTTATTTTCAATTTTATGTTGGATATTGAATTAGTTCTTGTCATGTCTATGACTAGGAACTAATTCTAATATAGAGCTTTCCATGTCAATTCACTTGAACCTTATTTTATGAATTAATGCATGTTTATGGTTGTTCTTCTTATTGTTGAGATTAATCCAATAGATGATTTGATTGCTTGGTAATTACTTGATCATTAATTATCATTACTTATATGATTTCTAACCGAAATCCGAAAGGGGAGGTTGTGACTATGCTGTAGTTGGGTAGACATAGGTCGAATTGGGGATGAAAATACCTCAATTACTTGTGTAGCATTAATATGTTTTTGTTCTTAATCCTCCTCTAGAGTCATCCTTATCACCGAAAGGTAGAAAGGAGTTGTACTGGGGTTGAGTGTTTATATAACCTTAACAGGAGTATAAAACGAATTAGTAAACCTGATATCTCCAAAAGAAGAAGAACCATAGTTAATTGCATTAATAAATAATATAAGTGGATAGTTGAGGAGATTTGGAAGCCCTATTTCCATCATCACTGAAGTAAACACATAGTTAATTAGTCTTTATAATTATTAGTCATAATCAACAACTCAAATATCGGTCACCAAATAGATAACAAAGAATAGAAGTTGGTACTTGAGCACTAATCCCTGAGGACGATAACTCAGTCTTCCAAGACTATATTACTTGACTCGACAACGTGCACTTGCGTTAAAGTGTGTGTATAAATCGCGCATCAGTCCCTCCATAAAAAGGGCTGGATTTATGTTATGAAAGGTAAGTAAGTTATATGGTAATGAACTTGATGCGTTCCTAAGTATGTACGTAAGCATTTGACTATAACTCTTATTGAAAAATGGGAGAAGATAATAAGGTACGATTAAGTTCACGAGATGGTAATGACACGGTAGGATCTGGTATTTACCCTTTTATACTTGCCCCTGTCATTCTTTTGTACAGTTATGATTTGTTTATCAGACTTTATTTTTTTCCGCTCCATATTCTGCACTGTTAGATCGACTTCTTCGGGGCCGTTCATGTCCGCAGGTTTAGGTACACAGTTGTGGATCCGCGGGCTTAAGATCCTGGTTCAGCATTTTGAGATGACTCCAATGTTCTGGAGCTTGTTGTTGACACCCAATTTTGACCCTCCCGTCCAGTCATTAGCTATAAAATTAGACTAATTTTGTAAAATAATTTTTTATGATTTTTATAATAAAATGCAGCGATAAAACATAAATACAGGCATAAATAAGTAATTTAATAATGGCACCGCGTCTTACGTAGAGTATTAAGCACTTAGAGTCTCGCGCCCACATTCATTAATTGCTGTCGTAATTCTTAAATTAGTAATAAATACGTAAAATAATTAATTTGGCAATGACGTCGTGTCAAGTAGCATAGTCGCATTTATTAATACATAAAGCATTTTAATAATTTATTTTTAATAATAATAATAATGCACAATAATAAGATTCTAAAATAATAGCGCCGCATTCTAAAATATTAAGCATTAACTAAATAGCACACCCGCATTTATTATTATAATAATTTAAATTTAAACTTAGGCTAATAGAACACCTAAATAATTTAATCACAATTAATTAATTAATTTATCACTAATTAAAGGCCTAAAACTAATACCTAAAACTAATACCCTAATTTAACTACCCAGCCCATTACCCGTCCGCGACCCGTAAGCCCACTCCCATTTTTCCAAATGCCCCGCCCCAACCTTTTATCTTCCCTCAAGCCCACAGCCCTCCCCATCGTCCACAACAAGAAACAAAACGCAGACCAGCAACCCTCAAACAAACCTAAACCTAGAACTAGGAACCAACCGCCGCACCTCGCACCTTCCCCTCCCCATCGCAACGCCAGCACACCCCGGGATTATCGCCGGAGAATCCGGGAGCCTTCCTTACCCATGCAAACGAAGCCAACGATTTCTTACTATAACCAAATATCCTTCAAATCCCTCAATCTTTTCCTTACCTGTTCAAGCAACACGAATCAGCACCAATATTAGCCCAATATTAGCCCAATCTCAGCCTTAATTATTTACCAAGTTTAGAACTCAAAGTTGGGACTATAAATGGAGAGCAGGAGCAAGACAGGAAGGGATATCGACGTGGACACTCGCCAAAGCAATGAACACAGAGCTTGGAGACCCAGACACGATCACGAACACGCTTAAGAACCCTAGCCGTAGTCAAGAACTCGTAGGCATCGATACCGAGAGCAACAGAGGACAAGAGGTGAGAGAGGCGCAGAGCTCATCGGGGAGAATCGACAGCATCGGAATTGTGGACTCGCACCAGGCCACTAGCATCTCAAGAATAGGTAATCTGAATCCCTCTCTCAATCTTAGCCAAAAAATCCGCAGACAGCTTTACCCCTTTCATTCGCATCGCAAACCTAAAACCCGTCGAGTGGACCGACGACTTGATACGCTGCCGGTCGCGTTCGAGAAGGTAAACCCATCGCCTCTTCTCGCCTTGGATTCTATTCATCGCTTGTGTTTTTTTATGACTGATTAAGTATGTTTAAGCAAGGTTAATGGCTATTTGTGTGTCTGAATTGATCGGTGAACTCATAGATTAATAGGTGACATAATTAAGTTGGTTCAGTAAATTGAAAGTCGAACATGTTTAATCGAGAGTTAATATCTGTTTGGGCTTATTAAGCCAATACTCTGCTTTGCTGGGCTAAACTTTGCATTCGATGGTTTCTACAATGACCTTTCGTACCTTATGGTCCTTCATTTGCCAAACTGGATCGGCTCATGTGATTATCGTTAGCATGTTGTTTAGTTTATAGAAAGCATATGAAGATTCCTTATAGATTGGGTTTGGATAATCTATACTTTTTTTTTTTACATTCTTGCAGCCTCTAACATTAACTTGGAACTATGTAAAACCAAAACCATGTCTGAGTGTGTTAGAATCTATATTAACTAGTATGCAGATTGCTGGTGCTTGAGATAGAGTCGATACAATTTGAGACTGTTTTGATTGAGAGGAACTAGTTCATGTTGATAAGTATGTAAATATGAAACCGTCTAGGCTTGATCTCCCCGCAACACATAGTTGGTCTTATTATACGCTTGTAATCGAGTCCGCTTAAATATTATTCGAATGGTTTATTTGATCAAGGGTCTAGAATGCTTACTAAATCGGTTCATTATTTTCTAAAGTGAATGCTTTTCCTACCAATCATACTGATTATCTAAACCATGTAAAATAGGCGTATATGTCTCTATTCCATCCTGAAATTGCTTATCTGCTGGTTTTAAGTGAACTAGAGATGTATAGGTTTGGTATTTGATTTCTTATCCTGACTAAAGGTCTCCGTTTATGTTTTTGAGCCATGATCCTGCTTTGCATGATCATCTCACATTCGCCGTGTGGTAGGTATGATTTAGACATAACCCATCCTATAAATCCTCAGATACCGCAATTCTCAATGGAATAAATATTTTCTTTGTTTGCCCGAATTGTCCTCGTGGTAATCGCTTTGATTGCATGCATTTCTTGTTACTACCATGACACATAAAGGAGTCGCGATTCGCCATCTACTCTTACTACGTGCATCCGATTGTTAATACTCCAGGTGATTGAGTATTGTTTGGTGTAATGTCAACTCGATAGAGCCTTAAACATTGTATGAACCTTGTTTAGAAAATAGGACTGTCTCCTCTTTGTTTTGCTCCTGCTCGCATATGCTAACTGAAACTGAATAGGTGTTGTGTATGATATTAGAAGCTGATTTGTATCGCCTATATATCTGCCCATTCTCATTTATTTTACCACCTGCTGGCTGTCTACTTACTGTCATTATGTACGTACGAACAAACTCCGTGCTAAATGTTTGCTTGTTAGTTAAATGAATTTGGACAGTTACTAATCCTTATCTTTTCTTTTATTTTTTCATGAAACGCATCGGAGCAAAAATAAAAAGTCTCACGGCGAGACACATCGCAAGCCATTTCAAATGGCGACCCGCATCCGCGTTCGCATTCCCGCTTCAGAAACTCCTAGAAAAACAAATAGGACGTCGTCATCCGTCGTAAAGAGCATTCTTAAATCCCATCCTCTCTCTTTACTTGCTATTTATTTATTGTAATTCAATTACTCTATTTCTGTAATATTTAGGATATCTAGAACAATTAAGTTGCAAACATATAAGTGGGGAAGGTAATTTAAAGTTCATCGCTTAACTTACTTGCTTTTTAAGATTGTCATGCATGTCTAAATAATTTAACTCGCATCATAAAACCAACATTTTGTTTATTAAAATCCATAACAGATTTCTTCCTAAACTCTCAAGAATCATCTTAAAGCACCTCTTATATAATATTGTACGCAGGTTAGGCAAGATTAATTTAGCTAGGAGTATACCTAACTAGTTCATAAATAATCTTTGCATGAACACATAATTAGTCCATAAAGCACCCTCTTAGCATTCTGTAGCATTTCTAGCCCTTCTTAGCATTTCTAATCACCCCTTTGCATTTAGCACCTTTAGCACATCTTGTCCTTAGCATCCTAGCACCTCTTTCGCACCTTTAGTACCCTTAGCATTTTTGCACCTCCTAGCATTCTTTTGTACTTTAGCATATTAGCACTACTTTCAGCACTTTAGCATTTAGCTCTTTTAAGCCTCTCTAGCACCTTTTTAACACCCTTCTAGCATTTAATACCTTTTAGCAACCTTTAGTATTTTAAGCACTTTTAAACATTTAGCATTTGGCTCTTTTATTTATTTATAACACCTTTTGCCCCTTTTATACTTTAAGCACCTTTTAAACATTTTAACATTTTTTAGCATTTTATTAAGCAGGAAGAACTTTTACTTTGCATTTTTAAAACATAATAATTACCCTAGGTTTGGCAGGACAACCGCAAGTTAGCGGATCTTAGAGGGTGTCTAACCCCTTCCCTCTAGATTAATAAAGAACCCTTACCTAGAATCTCACTAAGCTTAGCAGACCATAAAGAATGGAGTTAGTGTTGACTTTAACCTAAGTTGACATTTAGGTGTCCTAATTCACCCAATTAATTAGGTGGCGACTCCGCGAACCCTTAGCATTTTAAGCACCCTTTTGCACTTTTAGCTTTTATTTATTTTCTAACATTGCATTTCTAAGCAGGAGATTCGCTAAAAAATGTCGCGGTCGGAAAAAGGCGTGACAGAAATGGCGACTCCACTGGGGATTTTAGGTTCTTAACCACAACAGACCTAGGGTTATTATTTGGCATTACTTTTTGCATTTAAATTTTGTGTGCTGTATTTTGTTTATTTATTTTATTTTTGCTACCTGCTTATCGCTTTCCTTAAACCGGCATTCCGCTCATATTTCTTCCACTGAAAATTCACACAATCACACACCGCATGCGAGGTGCGCTGTGCATCAAAGAAAATTCTTTCTTCAAAACCCAAATTTAGGAGAGTTGGTATCATACGTGGAGGTCTTGGCCTAACCGTGGCCGCAGAGCCTTCTCACTGAGTTGTCCGCCGGAACTCAAGGCCTAGAAAAGCCAAATCTTAGAAACTTAAGATAGAGCTATACCACCCTTATTTTAGTGGCATGCACGCATTTACCTTGCAGTGGTCAACTTGGCATCGACACCACAATTAGGAAGACACCAAACTTGTCGACGGTTTCTCAACCCAATGACCAACCAAAGATATCAGTGTGTAGCGTGGCAGTGATAGACAAATCCAAACCTAATCATGTCATGCTGAAATTGGAAAAAGTGCACCGTCATTTGGTCGCCATTTCCAACAAAAGCATTACAGTTGAGCGGCTTGGACAAATCCATCATGACCTCGCATATGTGACGTTTAGGCCTATCTCTGGCATAAAAGGGTCCCCATGCATGTTAGGACTCGCTTGCAATGCGATAATTTATGTGCAACATGTATTTGCTAAATGTTTTTACACTTCTGCAAAATCACGTGTTTTACACTAACGCAGTTTGCTACATGTTGTCTAAAGGATTTATCATCTCCCCAAAGGTCGATTTGTATTTGACTAAGCAGTGACAGAGCATCGATATCTCACAAGATCAAAGGCACGGTCCAGCGACATGACTGATTCAAGGACATTTTGAGCAGAACGAGTCGGAACCTGTCTTGGTTCCTATAGGCAAAGCAGGGGTCTCAGAAGAGAAAAGTGGCATAGATCCGATCAAGCGCCTGGGCTACTACAAAGAAATGGCAACCCTGCAGGCCGAAATCAGAAGGCCCAGAAACACCGCTAAATACAAGCAACTTTATTGAGACCCACTTTAGGTCAAACACCCTTTTCAAAACTGGGACCATGTAGGAAACTAGACAGGGGTTGCAAGTCCAAACAGGCCAGGCACACGGATATCAAGGGACAAGGCGGCGAAGTCAGATACGAATCGACCCCCCCCCCCAAAACTCACAAATTTTCTTTGAGCGCATGTCTTTTCATATTAATGTAGTGCAATAGCCGGGCGTAAAATACGCAAAGTTTCTTCGCAAAAGCGGAAAGAAGCAGCAGAGGCAGGGGATATGACGGCAATCCACAATCCAAAGTCCGCAGCGAAAGCAGCAGCAGCAAAAAGGGGCATCAACGATCAGCAGTCAAAGTTCAGAGTTCCGCAACAAAACCAAGCGCATCAACTCGGGCATAAAGTCAAATTGGCAACCAACGCATCGCACCCAACAAAGACATCATAGCAATTCGTCAGTTGCGGCATTTAGCATGTCCATACAAGGACAACATCTCAGTATTCATCTGGCGTATCAGGGACGACATCTCTATCGCACTTCTCATATATATCATTTTGTTTAAACATGTATACACTAACGTTTTCTCAAGCTTAGCTTGCAGTAGCATTTATTCTACGCGAGCAATGCGCAACACGCCCAGTAACGACGCGATCAAGACCGCAAGTCTACGCAATGACGCCAAAGAAGAACACGCCCAGTAACGACGCGATCAAGACAAAGAAGTCTACGAATGACGCCAAGAAGAACATCGCCCAGTAACGACGCGACAAGACAAAGAAGTTCACGCAACTACGCCAAAGAATATCGCCCAGTAACGACGCATCAAGACAAAGAAGTCTACGCAACGACGCCAACAAGAACACGCCCAGTAACGACGCGACAAGACAACAAGTCCACGCAACGACGCCAGAAGAACGCCCAGTAACGACGCATCGCGACAAAGAAGTCCACGCAACGACGCCAAAGAAGAACGCCCAGTGCAACGACGCGACAAAGACAAAGAAGTCCACGCAACGACGCCAAAGAAGAACGCCCGTGAAACGACGCGACAAGACAAAGAAGTCTACGCAACGACGCCAAAGAATAACGCCCAGTAACGACGCGATCAAGACAAAGAAGTCTACGCAATGACGCCAAAGAAGAACACGCCCGCATAACGACGCGATCAAGACAAAGAAGTCTACGCAACGACGCCAAAGAAGAATATCGCCCAGTAACGACGCACAAAGACAACAAGCTTTACGCAACGACGCCAAGAAGAATATCGCCCAGTAACGACATTATCAAGACAACAAGTCTACGCGAACGACGCCAAAGAAGAATATCGCCCAGTAACGACGCGACAAGACAATCAAGTCTACGCAATGACGCCAAAGAAGAACGACGCGATCAAGACAAAGAAGTCTACGCAACGACGCCAGAAGAATATCGCCCAGTAACGACGCTATCAAGACAAAGAAGTCCGAAATGACGCCATCATCAGCATATCACGCAGGGACGATTTCTCTGTTCTCAAAATCGCATTTTTTTTCTCATTCATGCTTTATTATTCGCTTAGCGCTTATGCACTAACTCTTTCGAGCTTTAGTCTACAGGATACGCAGCAGCGACAACGCGGTCCGCATTCACAATCGCAACACGTTCGTGCAAGGACGAAATCACAGCATTTGCAGCATCGCATCAACACAGCAGGCATCACATTTTTGCAGGATAACCTTTTCTACTCACAGTCACATTACTTTTAAAATTTTGCATCGTCATTCTGCCTTAACAGTTATGCACTAACAGTTTGTTCAAGTCTTAGCATGCAGGAGCAGGAGCACAACGTGGATTTTCTTACAAATAACGACAATTTGTCGGGCCAACCTTCCCAACGAACGCGTGAATGACTCAAGCGCCGGCCCACTCGCCCACATCACCATGTAACCCAAAGACCATAAGCCATAGCAGACACCCGTGTTCAAGCCGCTTATTTTTATTTTTACTTTTGCACCATAGTCCAAAGGTCATCATAACTCGACATCGACCTTTGAGTCCGCTAAGTAGCCCGCTCGTGTTTTGACTGGTAGCCCAAAGTTGTCGCCATAACTCGACACCGACAACTTTGAGTCCGCGTAGCCCGCCCGTGTTTCGACCATGGTAACTCAAAGGTCGCCATAACTCGACATCGGGACAAATTTTGATTTTTCATACACTTTGTCTATCCGCCAACATTTTGCAATTCAAGATCGAGACAAAATTACATGAGTCAACGCCTTTGTCCAAGATTCTTCCATCATTCCATACAAAGAGGACAATCGCTGACACCCAATTTTGACCCTCCCGTCCACCATTAGCTATAAAATTAGACTAATTTTGTAAAATAATTTTTATGATTTTTATAATAAAATGCAGCGATAAAACATAAATACAGGCATAAATAAGTAATTTAATAATGGCACCGCGTCTTACGTAGAGTATTAAGCACTTAGAGTCTCGCGCCCACATTCATTAATTGTTGTCGTAATTCTTAAATTAGTAATAAATACGTAAAATAATTAATTTGGCAATGACGTCGTGTCAAGTAGCATAGTCGCATTTATTAATACATAAAGCATTTTAATAATTTATTTTTAATAATAATAATAATGCACAATAATAAGATTCTAAAATAATAGCGCCGCATTCTAAAATATTAAGCATTAACTAAATAGCACACCCGCATTTATTATTATAATAATTTAAATTTAAACTTAGGCTAATAGAACACCTAAATAATTTAATCACAATTAATTAATTAATTTATCATTAATTAAAGGCCTAAAACTAATACCTAAAACTAATACCCTAATTTAACTACCCAGCCCATTACCCGTCCGCGACCCGTAAGCCCACTCCCATTTTTCCAAATGCCCCGCCCCAACCTTTTATCTTCCCTCAAGCCCACAGCCCTCCCCATCGTCCACAACAAGAAACAAAACGCAGACCATCAGCCCTCAAACAAACCTAAACCTAGAACTAGGAACCAACCGCCGCACCTCGCACCTTCCCCTCCCCATCGCAACGCCAGCACACCCCGGGATTATCGCCGGAGAATCCGGGAGCCTTCCTTACCCATGCAAACGAAGCCAACGATTTCTTACTATAACCAAATATCCTTCAAATCCCTCAATCTTTTCCTTACCTTACCTGTTCAAGCAGCACGAATCAGCACCAATATTAGCCCAATCTCAGCCTTAATTATTTACCAAGTTTAGAACTCAAAGTTGGGACTATAAATGGAGAGCAGGAGCAAGACAGGAAGGGATATCGACGTGGACACTCTCAAAGCAATGAACACGAGCTTGGAGGCGTAATCAGACACGATCGCCGAACACGCTTAAGAACCCTTAGCCGTAGTCAAGAACTCGTAAGGCATCGCATACCGAGGAGCAACAGAGGATGTTAAGGCCGAGAGAGAAGACAGAGCTCACGGAGAATCGATGCATCGGAATTGTGGACTCAAGACTAGGCCACTAGCATCTCAAGAATAGGTAATCCGAATCCCTCTCTCAATCTTAGCCAAAAAACCCGCAGACAGCTTTACCCCTTTCATTCACATCGCAAACCTAAAACCCGTCGAGTGACCGACGACTTGATACGCCCGTCGCCGCGAGAAGGTAAACCCATCGCCTCTTTCGCTCTTGGATTCTATTCATCGCTTGTGTTTTTTTTATGACTGATTAAGTATGTTTAAGCAAGGTTAATGGCTATTTGTGCGCTACTGAATCGATCGGGCAACTCAAGTTAGATTAATAGGTGACATAATTAAGTTGGTTCAAGAAATTGAAAGTCGAACATGTTTAATCGAGTTAATATCTGTTTGGGCTTATTAAGCCAATACCGCTTTCGGGCTAAACTTTGCATTCGATGGTTTCTACAATGACCTTTCGCATCTTATGGTCCTTCATTTGCCAAACCGGATCGGCCACGTGATTATCGTTAGCATGTTGTTTAGTTTATGTAAAGCATATGAAGATTCCTTATAGATTGGGTTTGGATAATCTATACTTTTTTACATTCTTGCATTTCTAACATTAACTTGGAACTATGTAAAACCAAAACCATGTCCGAACGTGTTAGAATCTATATTAACTAGTATGCATTGGGTGCTTGAGATAGAGTCAGATACAATTTGAGACCTGTTTTGATCGAGAGGAACTAGTTCATGTTGATAAGTATGTAAATATGAAACCGGTTCAGCTTGATCTCCCATGCAACACATAGTTGGTCTTATTATACGCTTGTAATCGAAGTCCGCTTAAATATTATTTGGAATGGTTTATTTGATCATATGGTCTAGAATGCTTACTAAATCGTTCATTATTTTCTAAAGTGAATGCTTTTCCTACCAATCATACCGATTATCTAAACCATGTAAAATAGGCGTATATGTCTCTATTCCATCCTCAAATCGCTTATCCACGTTTCAAGTGAACTAGAGATGTATAGGTTTGATATTTGATTTCTTATCCTGACTAAAGGTCTCCGCTTATGTTTTTGAGCCATGATCCTGTTTGCATGATCATCTCACATTCGCTTCGTGTGGTAGGGTATGATTTAGACATAACCCATCCTATAAATCTCAGATACCGCAATTTCTAGTAATAAATATTTGCTTTGTTTGCCTCGAATTGTCCCTCGTGGTAATCGCTTTGATTGCATGCATTTCTTGTTACTACCATGACACATAAAGGAGTCATAATTCGCCATCTACTTACTACGTGCATCCGATTGTTAATACTCCAGCAGTGATTGAGTATTGTTTGGTGTACTGTCAACCTGATAAAGAGCCTGAAACATTGTATGAACCTTGTTTAGAAAATAGGTCGGTCCTCTCTTTGTTTTGCTCCTGTTCGCATATGCTAACTGAAATTGAAAAGGTGTTGTGTGTGATATTACAAGCTGATTTGTATCGCCTATATATCTGCCCATTCTCATTTATTTTACCACTGGCCGGCCGTTTACTTATCACATGCACGCATTTAACAAACTCGTGCTAAATGTTTGCTTGTTAGTTAAATGAATTTGACAAGCATTAATCCTTATCTTTTCTTTTATTTTTTCATGAAACGCATCGGAGCAAAAATAAAAAGTCTCACGGCGAGACACATCGCAAGCCATTTCAAATGGCGACCCGCATCCGCGTTCGCATTCCCGCTTCAGAAACTCCTAGAAAAACAAATAGGACGTCGTCATCCGTCGTAAAGAGCATTCTTAAATCCCATCCTCTCTCTTTACTTGCTATTTATTTATTGTAATTCAATTACTCTATTTCTGTAATATTTAGGATATCTAGAACAATTAAGTTGCAAACATATAAGTGGGGAAGGTAATTTAAAGTTCATCGCTTAACTTACTTGCTTTTTAAGATTGTCATGCATGTCTAAATAATTTAACTCGCATCATAAAACCAACATTTTGTTTATTAAAATCCATAACAGATTTCTTCCTAAACTCTCAAGAATCATCTTAAAGCACCTCTTATATAATATTGTACGCAGGTTAGGCAAGATTAATTTAGCTAGCAGTATACCTAACTAGTTCATAAATAACCTTTGCATGAACACATAATTAGTCCATAAAGCACCCTCTTAGCATTCTGTAGCATTTCTAGCCCTTCTTAGCATTTCTAATCACCCCTTTGCATTTAGCACCTTTAGCACATCTTGTCCTTAGCATCCTAGCACCCCTTTCGCACCTTTAGTACCCTTAGCATTTTTGCACCTCCTAGCATTCTTTTGTACTTTAGCATATTAGCACTACTTTCAGCACTTTAGCATTTAGCTCTTTTAAGCGCCTCTTAGCACCTTTAACACCCTTCTAGCATTTAATACCTTTTAGCAACCTTTAGTATTTTAAGCACTTTTAAACATTTAGCATTTGACTCTTTTATTTATTTATAACACCTTTTGCCCCTTTTATACTTTAAGCACCTTTTAAACATTTTAACATTTTTTAGCATTTTATTAAGCAGGAAGAGCTTTTACTTTGCATTTTTAAAACATAATAATTACCCTAGGTTTGGCAGGACAACCGCAAGTTAGCGGATCTTAGAGGGTGCCTAACCCCTTCCCTCTAGATTAATAAAGAACCCTTACCCAGAATCTCACTAAGCTTAGCAGACCATAAAGAATGGAGTTAGTGTTGACTTTAACCTAAGTTGACATTTAGGTGTCCTAATTCACCCAATTAATTAGGTGGCGACTCCGCGAACCCTTAGCATTTTAAGCACCCTTTTGCACTTTTAGCTTTTATTTATTTTCTAACATTGCATTTCTAAGCAGGAGATTCGCTAAAAAATGTCGCGGTCGGAAAAGGGCGTGTCACTTGTCATCATGATTATGTATATTCAGGGGTACGGCGGGGCCTTGTCCCGTCATAGTATTTGTCCAAACTCTTAGAGGTCTGTAGTCATATCTTGTGAGTCGCTTTGTAAGAAGAAAAAAAAAAAGAGGTAACTGTTTTTGGTTTTACATATTTATATGTATCCAGGAAGGTAGCCTTATCGGCTAACCTATTATTTATTTCTTGTTAAGTTTATGTATGTATGTTCTGCTACTATTCTCTGATGTATACCTGTAATGGTTCCCAGGTAGGCACCGCGGCCCGGGTCGTGACATTAAAGTACTTCGCATCGACGATCGCACCGCCGCTTCAAGGGTCATACATCGACGGGCGAGGCAAATTAGATTGTTCACTGGAAGGCAGGCGCCGTGGCGCCTCCCCTAAGGGTCGCAACGCTATCGACATATTTTGTGAAACATCTGAAAAATGACGGAGAACATAGGGGGAGATAGCATCATCCAAAAAAATCATAAGAACTACGCTCGGATTTTTCTACTTTAGAATAAGGAAATTGAGACTCATCAAAGATAACATGACGACTAATGATGATTCGTTTAGATGACAAATCAAAGCATTTATAACCATTGCGATTTCATGGATAACCCAAAAACACACAATGGGTAGAACGTGTCTGAAGTTTGTTGATTGTGGTGGATGGAAACATCAGATAACATAAGCATCCAAAGACCCTGAGATGAGAATACGAATGAGTCTTATTGTATAAAACCTGAAGAGGGGAAGAATATGTCAAACCTTTAGAGAGAAGTATATTACGTAGATCTGTAGCCATTTGCAGTGCATGATGCCAAAACAACAGAGGGACGAAAGAATGAACCAATAAGGTGCGGATAATGTTATTGATGATACGAATTTTGCGTTCAACTTTCCCATTTTGTGAAGACGCATGAGGACAAGAAAAAATGCAAATTTATCCCATTTTGAGCACATAACTCCCTAAACTCCCTATTGTCATACTCTTTGCCATTATCACATTGAATGTTCTTTATTTCTCGTTCGAATTGTGTTATTATGAAAGCTCTAAATTTGACGAAGATGGAAGAAACTTGGAATTTTTTCGCAATTGAAAACGTCCATAAAAATTTAGAATAATCATCCAAAAATAACACATAATAACGATGACCCATAGATCTGAGAACGGGAGATGTCCATAAATCGATATGAATAATATCAAATGACATTGAAGTATGAGAATTTGACGCTACAAACGGTAACTTAATATTTTTATCTAGAGAACAAGATTGAAAATTTGAAGTACTACGCGTACCCTTACAAGAAATAAACTTATTTCTATCTAAAACAGATAAAATCGACGACCCTGGATGACCTAGACGAGCATGTCACAAGGAAGGAGAAAGAGTTGCAAAAGTGGACGGCATAGCTTGACGCGAGATGCTGAGACTTAGTGTGATTGGATAAAGATCCCCCATACTGTCACACCTCATGAGAGGACTCCCCGTCTGGAAATCCTTCACAGAAAACTCAAACCGATCAAAATCAATAGAAACCCAATTATCAATGGTGAATTTCCGAACATACACCAAATTTTTAATTAGTTTTGAGGCAGGGTATTTTTCAAGATAAATGGTGGAAGAGGAGGGGACAGAGTTTTATTACCATAACCCTTAATTGGCATAAAATTCCCATTGCCAATAATTATACCACGATTACTGCTCAAATTGGAATAAGACGAGAGAGTACCTTGGTCGGATGTCATGTGGGTAGTGGCGCCTGTGTCCATGTACCAATTAGGGTCCGGTCAAGCCAAGTGTGTGCATCGCGGCTTCAATGTCGATTTGTGTGGGTCTTAGTACGTGATGATCATGAGAGGGATGAGGCACGAGTATTCGGACTCGCTCGCTCATGTCGTCCAACCCCGAGCACGATCCGAGAACCGCCCCGAAGTGGGGCGGACGAAGGAGGTGAGGCGCCACGGCCAGACTATCTTGGGACCCATCGCTACGCCCAGCCGGGCCGCACTGGCCGCCGCTATCACCGCGATGTCTGACCCGCCACCGCCACCATTCCGATTACCTCCATTGTTTATGCCGCGATTCTTGCTATTATTTTTCTGATTTTGACCCTTCTTACCACCACCGTTGTTGTGATTTTGGGTCACGTTGGCTGGATTGGAAGGGGGGGAATTTGAAGCAGTCATCATAACGATGGAGCTAGCCCCGATAGACGCATTTTTAGCCAAACCTGCTTCATCCAAAGTGAGCATGGAGCAGGCTTGATAGAACTACGACAGGGGGTTACTTTGACGAATAACCGAAGCAACCCCAGTATAGGCTTCAGACAGACCGACAACCATCTAAAGGATGAGATGACTATTAGTAACAGGAGCACCCACGTTGCGAAGCGGATCTGCCAAGTCTTTGAGGCGTTTACAATAAGAAGAAATATTAGGAAAATTCGCCATAGCAACTTGGAAAAATTTATGCTCAAAGATAACAATTCGAGAATGACTGTTATCTTGGAAGATATCACGCAATCGATCCCACGCCGCCATAGCTGTGGAGTTGGGTTCCATAATAATCGATAAAAGGTCCAAGGATATAATGACATAAATCCACTGGAGAACCTTTGCATAGGCACTACCTCGTTTGGGCTGGAAATAATATAACTGTCCATAAAACAAATCATTGTTGTGTTTTCGATTTCGTTGAATAAAATGCAAACGAAACCATAAGTTTGGATCTACTTCTTTGGTGGGCACAACTGTTGTAGACGTAGACGCCGCCGTATCATCCCTCTTTGGAGGAGTTGGAGGGATGATGTGGTGAATAACTTGATGTGTCATGACATGAATTTTGAATAATTCCGCCCACATTCCATATTGGACGTTTTCTAGGTCAAGAACAATAGGGAGAACACTCTTGATGTTAGAAACAGTGAGGGCAGGATGAAAAGTGTTCTTATCAGCCATGGTGAATAGAATAAACTTTGGACAAGATTTGGAGGGGAGAAGAGTTCTCAGAAGTTGCTGAAATCCGAGGGGGAGGGGTCAAAAATTTCAGAAAATTCGAGGGGAGGGTTCTTTGTGTCACGGTATTTTGTCAATAGATTTGAGAAAGAAGTGAGAAGCGGAAGCAAGGAAAATAACCTAGACTCTTGATACCATGAAAGAATTAATCCCTCGATTATTCTTATTGATTAAAGACATATATATATATATATATATATATATATATATATATATATATATATATATATATACAAGTTACAATAGGAGAATCTCATTCCTACTTTACATCTAAATTCCTATTCCATATAGAGACTAACTATACACTTATGATATATTACAATCTTAATTAAGGTACAAGACTAATATAATATATATCAAATATATACAATGCGTTACTGTTCACAAAACAGTAATTCGGGTCAGGGCCGCGACGCTTGAGGTTCATTTAATAATAATATTTTTGAGGGTTGGTAATGGTTGATGAGAAAAAGATGGATAGTGAATGCATGTTGAAGATTATGAATATTGGGGACTCTAATGAGTAGAATAACCTCTTTAAAGTGATGATGAGGATTGAACTTGATTTACATCAAATAATAAAAAATGGGGAAATGGATAAAACTAATCAATTAACGAGTCTTGCGGAAGTGGGTTGCATATTATGAGGAAGGTTATGCTTTAAATAATTTGGAATATTAGTTGGAGCTTAAGTTCACTAATGGGGCACCCAAGATATATCGAGATGTACTCTTTCAGAGAAGTTTTTCCCACGTTCATATATTTCAAGTGTTCGTTTAAATATCTAAATGAGTTTAAATGTTAATGTATGATTGTGGGGTAAGTAATCATGCATTATTCATGTGATGGTATGAATATTTTATGACGTTTTCAAGCTATGACTATGTACAAATATGATGTTATGAGTTTCAAATGGGTTATGAGAAATGTTTCTTCTTCTATGATGAAAGGATGATATATTGGCTTTAAAGGCTGTGTAAAGTTCATATTTATGGGTCTAAGGTATCTCTGTAAAGTTTATGTACTTAGAAAAGTGAGAAGGTATATGCAAAAAGGTCAAATACTTAAAACTATATGTATCAGTGTAGGATTATTAGTGTAATTATTGATTTGGACGATAAGATAGCTTCCCCTAGTTGAGATTATATTATGTTATCATGTTCCACGTCAAATTCTCATGGTATTGTGGTGAGATGACTTAGCTGATTACGCTTAGATGGGAACGGACCGGATCCTACTAGATTCAGATTCATTTTCATACATGGATCCAGATCCATCGGGTCCATAAAAATCAGATCCAAATCCGGATCCATCAGATCTACCGAATCCATGGATCGGATCTGGATCCAGATCTATTTAAATACGAAATGCAGAAAATGTGATACTAAAGCCTTAACAACCTTTCCTGACAACTACTCCTAACTAACTTTTGAACTTGTCGACTGGGCAGCTGAATTGGCACTGTCTTCTATTCCATTACTCACATTTTGCGTATCAGTGATGCTTTGGTTTTGCCGGAACAGTATATGCTTATGATGGCAAAATTCTTTTTCATTACTACTTGAAACTCTTTTTAATGCTTGCTTGTTTGGTTTTATTTATTATGGTCGTGCATCAGCTTAAAATTTATACATATTGATATTGAGACAATTCAAGCACGTCTTATAGTATTATTTTCTGCATGTCCTCATTGATTTGCTGCTAGAAGAGTGTTATTTCAGTAATTAAATAAAAAAATACTGGCAATTCCTTTGTGAATAAATTTCACACCCACCATTTGTATATTCCTATATTGCTTATGGAAAATTTGCATTTAGATTTTGATAAATTCATTTATATTTTGACCATTTAATTTCCTGCGGCACTATAGATGGGTTACAGGAAACCGATTCCCCATCTTTGTTTTGGGCTTCAATGTTTGTAACTTTTACTTTTTGGGACAAATTTTGTTGAACAATTTTGTACATTTTTTGCACAATTTTCTGCATTATCCTCTAGAATTTCATGTATATTTTTCGTGGGCAGAATTCACCTATATATGTAGATTTCGGCTAAGGCATTTGGCTATCAGAAAATAGAGTGAGACTAATGAGCAAGTGTTAGTCTATAGCACCCTTAAAAAGTGTTAGTCAGTTTTGTATGCCTTGTAAACGTTGAGTCCTTTTTTTATTGTGAATAAAGAAAGGTTGGGCCTTGACCTGTAAATCGTGTGTCTGTTTCCTTCTTTGCTGCCCCGAAATAATTATAAGTATTGAATGTGAGGAAGGCTGAAGTTGGCTGAGTTAGTCAACTTCCGTGCAAGGTGAACTCCAAAAAAATCACCCATGTAACAATTGGTATCAAAGCCTAGGATGTACGTTGCGAACTATGGCTGGTGGAAGTTCAACCACAAAATGCGGGGAAGGATTGGACGATTGGAGGTGCTGGTTGGAATAACTGGCGTATGTGGGTCTGGTTGATATTATCACCCATATTCATGGTATAAACACTGAATTGGCTGCTTATAAAAGTGTGGTGAATGTTCAAATTGAGGAATTGTTGAACTACCGCGAGGCGGCTGACATTCAGATCGAGGATCTGAAGAAGGCAAATGAAAATTTGCAAACCGAAGTCATGATCGCACAGTAGAGGCTACTGGCCTTGGCAGTGACGACCGAAGGTAAAGATCCCAAAGCCTAAGGCCTTTATCGGGTCTAGAAGCGCTAAGGAACTGGAGAATCTTGTGGGATATGAAGCAGTACTTCTCAACTGCCTGTGTTGCTGAAAATGATAAGTTGAACATCACAACCATGTACTTGGCTGGTGATGCGAAACTTTGGTGGCTGACACGGGATGCGGATGACGCTAGTGCTGTCAGACCACAGATTGGTTCGTGGGTGAAGTTAAAGAAGGAAATGTGAGATCAGTTTATGCCTAGCAATTCTTCTTGGATTGCTAGGGATCGATTGAAAAGGTTGAGGTAGACTGGATCGATTCGGTAATACATCAAGGAATTCACTTCTTTGATGTTGGATATACAAAACATATCGGTGAAGACAAACTACACAACTTCATTTCTGGAATGCAGGCTTGGGCGCAAAAATGAACTAAGGAGGTAGAATGTGAAAAACCTTCCTGGATCAATTGCGGCTGCAGACTCGCTGGTTGATTTCTGTTCAACCCACACTTCTTCTGAAAATCATTCGTCTTCTCAATAAAAAAAGACGAAAAAGAAGGGGAATGACGGAATGAGGCCAGAACGAATGATGCTGGCAAGGGAAAAACCGTGGCTGATGATGGAAACTCGAAGGGCAAGAAAAATTCAGCGGCTGACAAAGGTTGCTGGACTTGCGGTGGGACTCATTTGGCCAGAAGTTGAACTAATCGAGAGAGAGTAAATGCAATGCTGGCAGGAAATATTCCACAGAATGAGGAACGCGGTGTTGTTGCTACCTTGGCTAACCTGTGGGTTTACTTTTGAACAATCATATTTCATTAGTAAACGCAGTAGACGAGTCTTCATCAAGCACACATGCTAGTTTACTGCATATTAGATGGTGGTAGACGATAAGGTGTTAGTGACAATGGTGGATACGGTAGCTACACACACTTTCATCGACTTGAAAGTTGCTATAAAATTCGGACTAAGGCTAACCAAGAGTCCGAATTATATGAAGATTGTGAATCAGGTTGCCCAGTTGATATATGAGATGAAGATGGCTTCTGGACCATGGACAGGAAAGCACGACCTGGTGGTGATCCCCTTAGGTGATTTCGATGTTATACTTGGCATTGATTTCTTAAGAAAATACTGTTTTGTCCCGATACCTCACTTGGATGGTGTGCTGGTGATGCACGAGAAGATGGCGGAGTTCATTAAAGTTGCTCATCCACATGGAGAAGCGGAGAAAGTAAGTAAATATAAAAGCCCTATTATTTATGCCATTTCTATTTAAAAAGAGTTGAAGAAATTAGATGAAACTTTTCTTGTTGCTTTGGTTGAAATCAAACCGGATGTTAAGGAGGAAGTGCCAGATTGTGTGGCAGTGTTGTTGGGCGAGTTCTCTGATGTTATGCCCATGAACTGCCTAAAAACCTGCCATCGCGGAGGGATATTAATCACAAGATAGAGTTATTGTCGGGTTCTATAGCCCCTGCCCAAACACCATATCGAATGGCTCCCAAGGAGTTGGCTGAATTGAGGAAGCAACTTAATGAGTTGCTTGATACTGGCATAATTCAACCATCGAAGGCTCCTTATGGTGCTCCTATTTTATTTCAAAAGAAACAGGCTGGTCGTTGAGAATGTGTGTGGACTATAGGGCATTGAACAAGGTGACTATTAAGAACAAGTATGTGGTGCCGCTGGTTCAAGATCTCATGGATAGGCTTAGTTAGGCAAGCTAATTTACTAAGCTGGTCTTACGTTTGGGCTATTGGCAGGTTAGGATAGCGGAGGGAGATGAGTCTAAGACACGTGTGTGTTGCGTTATGGCTCTTATGAATTTCTTGTAATGTCGTTCGGCTTAACAAATAGCCCCGCCTACTTTCAGTAATCTAATGAATGACGTATTATTTGAGTATCTCGATGACTTTGTAATAGTATACTTAGATGATATAGTCATTTATAGCCGCTCGCTAACATGTTCAACATTTGAGCAATGTACTGTCTTATTTGCGGGAGTACAAGCTATATGTAAATATGGAAAAGTGTGAGTTTTCCAAGCAGGAAATTAAGTTTCTTGGGCACTTGGTGAGTCAGAAACAGGTGTGGATGGACCCAAAGAACGTGTTGGCTATTGTTGAGTGTCAAGCACCCAACGACGTGAAGGAGTTGCAGTCATTTTTGGGGTTGACAAATTACTACCAAAAATTTATTACTGGTTTAAAAAAAGGAGGCTGCATTGAAAGACTTATTGAAGAAGAATGTACAATGGTGCTGGTCGGAGAAGTGTGAGACTGCTTTCTGCTCATTGAAGGAAGCCATTGCCTCAGAACCGATATTAAAGCTGCCTGATTTTGCAATGCCGTTTGAAGTACACACTAATTCTTCCGACAAGGCTGTTGGAGGAGTGTTGGTGCAGGAAAGACATCATGTGGCCTTTGAAAGTAGAAAGCTGAATGATGCGGAGAAAAGGTATTCAACTCACGAAAAAGAAATGGTTGTTGTGGTACATTGCTTGCAAGTATGGCATGTTTATTTGTTGAGGACTAAGTTTGTAGAGCAGACTGAAAACATCGCCAATACATTTTTCAAGATGCAACGCACGCTTAGTCCAGAACAGGCCCGTTGGCAAGAATTTCTGGTAGAGTATGACTTTGTGTGGGAGCACAAGCCGGGCAAACACAACTAGGTTGTGGACACATTGAGTCGAAAAGAGGTATTTGTTGCCGTGTATTCAATTTCAAATTTGGAGTCTAGTTTTGTTGATAGAATTAGACTATGTGTTGCGAATGATTCATTATATGTGAAATTAATGAGTCAAGTTCGGGATGGGACTGTTAGGAGGTATTGGATCGAGGACGATCTGCTCCACTTTAAAGGGGGGAGAATCGTGGTACCTCAAGGGGTGGACTGCGTAAAGACTTAATGAAAGAAGCGCATGATACTACTTAGGCGGGTCATCCAGGTGTTGAACGGATGCTTGCTTTGCTGTCTCTGACGTATTCTGACCTAAGATGGAGGAAGATATAGAAGCTTATGTTAAAACTTATTTAGTGTGCCAACTAGACAAGACATAACGTAAGAAAGAATATGGTTTGTTGCAACCTCTTCCTATTCCGGAAGGGCCATGGATGTCTATTTCGATGGACTTTATTGGTGGGTTCCCAAAGGTGAAAGATATGGCGTCAGTCATGGTGTTGGTCGACAGGTTCTCAATATATGTTATCTTTATTGCGGCTCTAGTTGTGTGTTCGTCGGATGTTGCTGCTGATTTATTCTATAAAAATGTGGTGAAGTTCTTTGGTATTCCGGGCGACATCGTGAGTGATAGAGATACTCGTTTTACACGTCAATTTTGGACTGCTTTGTTCAATTTGATGGGGATTGATTTGAAATTTTCTACTGCCAATCACCCTTAAACCGATTGGCAGACTGAAAGAATTTATCACTTGTTGGAAGAGTATTTGAGGCACTATGTGACGCCGAGTCAAAGGAACCGGGTACTTGGCATGAGTAAAAAGAATAGGCGGACAAAATTTTTTATTCATTGGAAAGGAATGCAAGAAGCAGATGCTACTTGGGAGAAGGGTTCTTCATTGTGGCAGTTCGACAAACAAGTTGAGGACTACCTCAAAATAGCCTCGATGAGGACGTCAAGTTCAATTGGTGCAAGTGGTTTGTTACACTCCTAGACTCGGCTAAGACGGACATCGGGCGGAGGCGGTGCCAAGGGCTTGTGCATTTCCCATTGGTATTGGCCTATGAAGGCAATGTACGTCAAAGTCAAGGACGTGGGATGACTCGAGCAGACGTGCGTGTGTTGGCACGAACTGATCGAATGGCAAGACAGCCTTGACGATGGGAAGTGGCACGGACAAGCGCATGGCACCGATGGGCATGCATGCAAGGCAAATGGTTCTAACATGCGTAGGTGTTGGCACGACTGGGTCGAAGGCAGAGGGGTGCGCGAGGCGTAGGCAAGACGTATGCTGAATGGCAAGGAAATTCGGCTAAGTATTGGGGCGAAACTGAGGCAAATGGAATAGATTAGCCTAATATGTTTCCGAAGTAACCTCTATTAGACAAAAAATATTTATTTTGAACATTAAGCATGTTTCGTCTATGCAAAATAATTATACCAAAAGAAGATTATTTTGGCCAGATTATGGATAGTCATGAATATGTAATACATTTAGCAATATCATGTTGGTCATGTGTCGGTCCCGAGAAAGATATATTACTAGGCCGTTTTGGTAGTCAATATTCATGTATAAGAGTACCACTTACAAATTATTATCTATGTCCAAAGACTAAACAATAATATTGTGTTAGGTATCTTGAAATAAGTCCTTTTGGAATCCGGAGTTAGTTAAAATTGAAGCATATATAGATTGAATTCTCGATTGTGAAGAAAATAGTTCAGAGTCTCCTTGTATCAATAGGAGGTAGGTGGGGTTAGGGCAGAGGGGAGGTAAGAAAAAAATTCATTTTTTTTATAAATTGTTTATAAAATAAAAAAATAAAAAATAAAAATTTGAGATTGGGGTAGGGGTAGGGCGGAGGTAAGTTAAAATTTCATATTTTTAATATTTTTTTTTATAAAAGTAACAAAAAATATAAAATAGAAATTTGAGAATGAGGTGAGGGGGGTAGGTGGGGTTATTGCGGTAGGGGGAAGGTAAGAAAAAAATCCATATTTTTTATAAAAGTGTGGAGGGGGTAGGCGTGAGTAGGGTGAGCAAGGGGGGGGGGGAGATAAGAAAAAAATCATTAATTTTTATAAATTGTTCATAAAATAAAAAAATAAAAAAAGAAATTTGAGAATGTGGTAGGGAGGGGGGTAGGGCGGGAGGTGGGATTATGTAAGAAATTTGAGGATGGGGAAGGGCATGGGGTGGAGGGGGTAGGGGGAGGAGGTAAGAAAAAAAATCATATTTTTACTAATTTTTTTATAAAAGTAAAAAAATATGAAATAAAATACTTGGGTAAACAATATAATAGTAGATGGGTTACTTGGGTTAATGTAATAAATTGATTTGGGTTGTTCAAGATGAATGAGTTAAGTTGTGCTAGCCCAAACTTAGCCCATTTATTAGTATGTCAATGCTCAAACCCATTAAAATCTGAGCGGGTTGGACGGGTCAATTATATTTGGGTCCAATTTGTCACCCCTATCTAGCAGTATCATTAACTGCTCCTTAGAGACTTTCCTTAATCTCACCTCCCTTCTAAGGTTTGGTGCATGAACTCACCTAGTCAATGGATAGCTATGACGTACTACATGCAACTAATACTTCCTTATACATAAAATTCCAAAAGTCAGCTCCCCCATAAATACTCCTATTGAAAAGCTCACAGACAGTTATAGTACAAGAAAACTAGAAGACCTAGGAGGGAGAACACTGGGTGATTCTGACTCAGTTGAATGCCAACACCAAATCCAGATAGCAACTTTCGCAGGGGAAGATACAGAGCAATTTGTACTGAATAGTGAAAAGACGCAAATAAAGATGGTCTGTTGCATCACCTAAGAAAAATATACTATCTCTTTCAAGAATCCTAACTGCCTTCGCTTACCAATACATTTGGGACACGGGAATATTATTACGAAAGCCCCTTGCATAATTAAAGAAAACATAGTCCAAGAAAGATTTCAAACTGCAACCATGCTTCGAGGTGAGATTCAAAGTAAACTATATTCTACATCACGATGTTGAAGGTTCTATATACTTCTCAATCTCATAAACTAAAACTAAACAAAAAGAGAAATAATGGATTGATATTCAGAAAGAAACAATTAATCTTGACAATGCAACCAAACAAAAGAACAATTGATCAAGTTACTGCTACTCTCTTTTTTCAGTAAAGAGAAATTGGCGTAAGTTTTTTGAGAACCAATAGAACTTGGCATAAGTTCTGATCAAAACCTAATTTGATATTAGGCATGTTTAATAATATATGTTAAACTCGAGAAAAAACTTTTAAAATTTGTGGTCTAAAACAAGCATTAAAAAATTTTGTGGTTATAAATGAAAAGTTTAAAGTTATAGTTTCATGTCATTCTTTTTGGGACTGACTTTAAGTGTCACAAACATAAACTGGGACAGGGGAAGTTACTATGGTCACCCTGTGGTCACCAGATATACGACAAACTAAGTCAAGCTAGTGTACAAAAGAATACAGAAAGAAAGAAGATGAAATCCCAGAACACCAAATCTAAAGCATCACTTTACACAACACACTTAACATGGCTTACCAAATTTGCTAGGGGGAACACCAAATGGCAACCCTAGCAACGATGCAGAATTTAATATTTATCACGCATCCAAATGTACCAGTTTCCGATGTACCAGCTTCCGTCCGCCGCTGGATTATCAAAATATATAAGCATTTTTGACTAAAAATGGTATTAGAAGAAACTTTGACAAGAATCATATGTTCAATTGGGAAATTCTACAAAATAATAGTTGGAAAGCTTCGAGACAGGAAAAAGATAATCTCGATACCTACAGCCAAAGGACAAAGAGCTCATTCTGCATCTTTCCAACACAAGCACCACTGCTGGACACACATTACAGTAAAAATCCTGCAAACCAAAATAAACAAATAGCATGCAGCTAAATCTCACATGCCCACCATCTTTCTAGCTTTGATGATTAAAGCCTGCACATTGATAGTTGGAAAAATATCAAGCTAAACAAAAGCCTCCAAGAAAGTACCCAAAAAAGAAGACACTAATGCAAGAATAAGATAATCTCATATGCATTTAAGAGACACAGGTCCAATTAAATTAAATTTGGAACAATCTCATGGACAAGCCAAAATTCTATGGACATCATCAAACCACCATCCAAACACGAGAATCGCGTAAATCAGAGATATGCCATTGCAATGACACCATCCAGGCCTACAATTCAACCAATAATTACGAATCAACCATCTCTGCTAAAGCATCCTCGACCTCAATTGTCGAACTTCTAACAGCAACAACCACAACCAAAGGATTGCAGAGCAGAACAACCCTGTATCAGCGAGAAAACCAAAGCCATCTAATGGGATAGACAACTGTCAATAGAAAAATGGAATTACCCCAACGATGCTTATAGCGGGTAGCGTTTGAAACTGACGAGTACAAAATTAACTGATGAATGTAAATAAAATGCAAACATATCAAATACCAAACCACCTTAGAAGACTAGCTGCAGTTATGCCAAACCTTGTCATCCCAGCTTTTCCAGATTCCTCACCTTCCCAAAAATAGAGGCGATCATGTAATCAAAACACCAGCACAACGCACATTGACCCACTAACAACCATCTCTAGCCGTTAAAGGGTTAGGGTTTTTGGGGGAGGGGAAAGGAGAAGACATGACACAACCATCTCAACCCACAGTTAGATCCCGCTTTTTTATAGTCGTGTATCCTACACCTGATGATGCAACAGAGAAATCAAACCCTATTTGAACAGACATCATAAACAGAAAATCATGCCAAAAGTAAAAAGTGCAACAGCCACACGTTAAGTATGGCAGGTGGGATGAAAAGCTATACTTAATGAATGAAGGGCAAAGACGACAACATTATTTGAAGGGATCAAGATGGTCAGTCAGGGGCGTTTGGATAGCTTCCTAGAAGATCCCCTTATATTATCCAGGGTGCCTAATTAATCAAACAATAAAAGGAAACAACGGAATCCAGGGACTATTTCAGAAATAAGAATGAACAATAGCTGGAATTAAAACACGACAGAGGATAAACTGTGACCAAACCATCAAGTTGAAACCGAAAGCTCCAAAATACCTTAAAGATGTATTTGTAGCATATCATGACTCAATCGAGGAAAGGAGCAGTATCACCCTTACATGTTGATAACACCTGTTGGAAAATATATTCTAAACAAGAATACCTAGAACTAGAGTTTGTAACAAAGCCAAATGCTAACATTCAGCCACCTAGCTAGCTCACACCATATCTACAAAATCAAGAACCCCATTGTTGCATCATTGAACATGGTGACAAATAACAAGAGACTAGAGTGAAAAGAAACTGATCCAGGATACGCTACATTACATATGTCAAACCACATGCTTTTGAGGGATCCCCTCAAAACGATGACAGTGATCCAAATTGACAGATATCTAAGGCGGTGTCCCATTGAATGTGCTATATCTGTGAAGTTACATTAAAGTCGGCACAAAGATTACCTATTGCTCAACGGTAACTTCAAAAGTTAGCACAAGAAAATCTGGACGTACTTAACAAGAAAGGTAATCAATTTAGAACCCGGATTTATTAAAACACTTTCCAGAACACCAAAGGTAAGAGGAGCACCTTACGCTATCAAAAGATCCAGAACTGAGATTCACTTATTGTCCATATCCGTAAGACGATAGGAGATCTGAACAGTTGGTTCATCGAAGAACATAAACATCTGGACTAATAGCTAAAAACGGCAAAAAAATACACTACATACACTTGTGAAAAGAATAATCTTAGTAAAAAAATTCCATATAACAACAACTCTGATAAAAAGTGAAGGGAACCACTCTGGTTTAGGAGGAAAACTGAATTGAAGATCTCGATACTCATAAAAGGCTGAACTAGAGAAACCTCAAAACAAATCGACAAACGCTCCATGAAAAAAAACTCATACCCAATAACTGCAAGCACAGAAAGAAGGCTGTAAGTCCACAACTGGCGAAACCATACTACCAAGGTAATGACTAGAGATGCCACACAAGATCAAAAACCCATTTTCCTCAAAGCATGATAATATCCAGATGACAGTGCTTAACAGGTTGCATACGAACGCACACTGGATACAAACTTTGAAATTTGCAAATATAATGTATCACTCACCATGTGGTGTACAAACATCAATCCAACCAAACAAAATCAAGCGGAGCGATAAACAAAAGCAAACGTAGTGGAGAAGTAGCAAAAACACCAGAAGTACCAAAAGATCAAAAAAATTGATAGCCCCTACCAAAAGATCCAAAATTTCGAGAGTAATTATCAGGTAACCATCAGGGATCTCATCCGTTGGATTATCAAAGAAGCATCTGGACTAAAAACTAAAAAATGACAGCAGAAAACAAGACACCAGTGAAAAAATTTATCTTAGTTAAGAGCTTTCACATATAAGCAGTTTTGACAGAGAGAAGAGAACCAGTGATTAGGGAAGGAATCTGAATTGAAAATCCTAATACTCATCAAAAGCATTAACTAAGAAACCTCAACACAAATCGACAGACAACACTCCATGAAAATAAGAGAATTCACTACTCTGTAAGACCCAACAACTGCAAGCACAGGAAAAAAAAACGGAACAGTTCAGTGGGCAAAGCTGGAAAACCGATACAAGCCTATGAAATCACTAGAGATACCACAAAAGATTGAGAACTCCCTTTTCTTGAAGACCTGACAATATACAGATCACAGTGCAAGCACCAAAATTGTTACGCCCCGTAGTTCCAGCTAGGTAAGAATACGACATTAAAATTGGAAAAGAAGAAAAATGTGATTTTTCGACGTAAAAGTTTTCGAATTTTGTGAAGGAAAAATGTTCGTTAATAGGAATCGGATTCCCAGATTTGGTATTCGGACTTTTTGGAATATTAGAGAATTATGAAATTTTATTTCCGGAATTGGTCACGTGGGCCCACGGGAGAAATTTACGGTTTTGTGGGGACCACTTTGTTTTCAGATTTTTGTCATTACGGATATTTTCGGAAGATAAAATATTTTGGACGAGTAGGAGGGCGACACATGGCACCCCCATGTGGCCCTATGGCCGAATTAGGTGTGCCACTTGTCATGTGGGGCGTTTTTAGGAGACATGTGGCTAGCCACATGTCTCAATTTTGTGGTAGACATATGGTTGATAGAATCCACACACACATGGCCCCAATCCTCACCATACACTTGCTTTAATCTTAGCCATTGATTGTCCTATAAATACCCATTAAGTTGCAAGACTTATTTCATCCACACTTAAGAGTTTTCAAGGCAAAAAAATATACTCCCTCCCTTTGTGTGCTTTCGTCCAACACCCCCCCCCCCCTTTGTGTAGAAAAATACTTCAATTGTTGTTATTATCCCAAATACCTTAGCCTAAAATCCCTTGTATTATTCCAAAGTTATCTCGATACTAAGAGCCCGGAAATACTACTTTATTCCTTTAGTCGCAAAACGAAACCCTAGGAAAATCTTCATAGTTGGACGAAGTGTTAAGAGAAGTTGTTTAGAAACTTCTAAGGGTTGCTTGGAGCGGGTTGGAGGGTAAGGATTTGGAGCTAAACGTTGCTCAGGATCGACTTATAAATCTTGGATAATTTTGGGCTTATCGAGGTAATGATCTATGTCCTTCTATTGTAATTGGAAATTACATATTGTAGTAGTTTATATTTGAGTAAGATATATGGAAGGATGATTAAAAAGAATTAAACTGTATTTACAGACTGATTTACAGACTATAGTATTCTTGTGAGGCGATTTGTACACGTCGTATAGCGTGTAATCCCCTTGGAGTTGTTGGCTTGGTAGCGGGCCTTGTTATAGGAGGGTATTTATGTGATGCGGGGTGGGCCCAATTTTCCGTAGAATAAGGAACCTGATACTTAGAATGTTCTACGAAGATGTCTAGACGTTGATAGACGTGTTTGTTTATTATACGTGGGTATTCTACGCGCAGCATACTCGACTTGGCTTGTGGATTAAGCCGAAGAGGTATGTGATTCTTCCTATTCTCTTGAGCATGATATTTGTGAAATATATATAGTGCGGTAGACGCACGTGTGTTAAAGGAGTTTGATTTTCCTTTTGTGTCCTTGACTTGATTCTAAAGCTAAGTGACTTGTTATGAAATATTAAGGACTTGAATTATGTTAAAAAGTTGTAAAACCTCATTCGTGAGTAATGGGTGCTTGGTCTTTTTAAGAATAAAGTTATCTTGATTTCGGAAATGAGAATAGTTGTTCTTAGTTGGTTTAAACATAACGTGTATAATGGCTTTATGGGAAGTTAGTTATAACGACTTTATGAAAACAAAAGAATGGTTTTATTATTGGATTTAAAATGATAACTTGACATTTTAAAAGTTGGAGGTTGGTTTCCTTAAAAGAGATGAGATATGATTTAAAGATTATGAGACTGATTTTGAAAGTAAAGAGACTTGACTTATAAACAACTTGATTTCGGAAAAGGAGAAGTAACTTGATTTAAAAATTATAGGTTACTTGTTTTAAAAAGAGTGAGTTACTTGAGTCTTAAAAGTATACTTGAGGTTGTTTTAAATGTATAGTACTTGATTTTAAAGGCCTTGTAGAGATTTTTCTGAAGGTATAGTAATTTAGTTTGAAAAGAAAACGTGTTTTGATACTACGAGTATTAGCATCGCGTGGCTTTTACGTAAAAAGAGGTCTTTTTGAAAGAATGAAAAATATTTGGTGTTTTGGGGTTAAGACCCGAATTGTTGGCATAAGATGAAAGTCTAAAAGTACGTTGAACTTGCCTATGCTTGTTGTGATATCTTTGTTGTGCAAGTGTTGTATTTCTATGCTACCGCGTCTCTCGATGGAGGGCCGGTTATCTGATTGATTGCTTGGACATGATGACGCGTTGGATGGTCCACGGGTATGTTTCCACTATGAGTATTATCTTGTTATTTCCTTGGACATACTGACATGTTGGGTGGCCCATGGGTATGCTTCCACTATATCGATCCTTTGGACATACTGACACGATGGATGGTCCACAGGTATGCGTCCATTAGGATGGTTCCATGGCCATGCTTATACCGAGGTAAGATGACGGGGCATGCGGCCGTTGTGCGGGTTAAATTCCCGGGTTATGTTATTAGTCCATGGACCGCTAATCCATGAAGCTTGCCGCGGTGACGAGTGATCACGGGCTTGATTTATGCGATGGTTACAGCGCACTTTAGATACTTGTCTGGTCATTTCGTGTATCGTGACTGGTAGATAGCTTAAGATACTTGCCTCGGTCGTATCTCGTGAGGCGGTAGGCGTTAGCTTAAGATACTTGCCTCGGCGATTCGTGGCTAGTTTTGGATCTGTAGTTGGCTTCCGTACTTGGCCCGTGAAGTTTTATGACTAGTTTTGGATCCGTAGTTGGCTATTCTACTGCCCGTCGGTTTGATGACGCAGCGAGATCTAGTGTTCGATTACATATGGGTGTTGTTTTACATCATGTACGCCGTGATGGGAAGGAGTTCCACGCATGATTGATATTGTGGCGTGAGACCCATAGTTATGTGTGAGTGATGATTTTGAGGACACGCGTCCTTACTTGACATAATCGCTACTTATTGCGAAATAGTTTTATAAAATGATGAAATGTGATTTCATTACGATTTTCGATTTCACATACTGCAATTGGCCAGATCGACCTCCGGGCCGTTCACGCCGCATGGTAAGTACACCGTTGTTGATCCTCGCCATGGATCACGATTCGTTTTAGGAAGCTCCGTTTCTCCGGAGGCTTATCTTTTGGTATGATTCCCTGAGATTGTAGGTTCTTGTACATTCAGGGGTATGGCGGGGCCCTGTCGTCATAGTTGTTATAAATTCTTAGGTCTCAGTAGATCTTGTGGCGGTGGTTTGTAAAGGATTTAACTGTTCGATTTGATATATATATACAGGAAGGTGACCGTTTTGGTTAGCCTATTTCTTATTTTATGTCTTGTTTCATGTTTAAGTTTTTATTTTCGCTGATTTTATCTGATGTTGTATCACTAGGGTGCCCGGGCTAAGGCACCAGTCGCGGGCCCGAGGTCGGGTCGTGACAAAAGTGGTATCAGAGCAGTTAATCCTCGGAAAGTATCTACAGACCGTATCTAGTAGAGTCTTGATTATCGGCACAGCGCACCACACCTATAATCAGGAGGCTATAGGATATTTAGGATTGGTTTCCATTCTTCTCACTCTGAGATCGTGCCTTAGAGCTGTGTTATAAGTTGGACTCCCTCTGACGTATTCTTTTTACCAGTTATGCTTCCACGCAAGGCAACCAGGGCCCAGAAGGCGGGGACGAGAGGAGCTGCGAGTAGAGCACATGGGTTGCGAGCACGCACACGATCATCACGAGTGGTGCTTCATACGGCGAGTTTTGCGACGCGCCCCCAGCAGAGTTTAGGCGACAAAGTAGCTCACGAGGCCACAATGCACGAGACTTCATCCCACGGCGAGCAGAGGATATGGGTTACGAGAGATGGCCCGATTACTAGCTAGGATTGTGGCGAGAATGAGGCGAGCGTGAGGCGTGATTCGGTTGTACCGTAGTTCACCCTAGATCCGATAGTTTGAGACTTGGGACTTTTTGAGTTCTGATCCACCAGAGTTCTATGGGTCGAGGACGAGGATGATCCTCGAGTTTATCGGCGATTCTGCAAAGGATCGAGAGTGATCGAGGCCTCGGAGACGCAGTCGGTGGTATTGGGTTCACATCAGTGCGTGATCTGCAATGATCGTTTGATTCATGGGAGCGTCCCGAGAGAGCATGCGCTTCCAGTGTTTGGGGACGAAGTTCTCGTGAGGCGTTTCTTAGCCACTTCTTGCCTCCGCAGATGAGGAGAGCTCGGGCCGATAGATTTCTGATGTTGAGACAGAGCGGGCGGACGGTTCGGGAGTACAACGTAGAGTTTGACTCGTTGGCTCGGTACGTCACCGCGTTAGTGGCAGACATGGATGACAGAGTGCACCGCTATGTCACAAGGCTCGATGATTACTTAGCAGAGAGTTGCTCGGGTGTAGCTCTTCAGCCGGGCATGGACATTGCCCGCATGCAGGCTTATGCACTTGGGTGTGAGGAACGGAGAGGCCGACGGATTGACCGATACCAGCAGAAGAAGGCCAGGACATCAGGGTCCTTTGGTAACTTTCGAGGTGGACCGCCTCAACAACAGACTAGTTATGCGCCTCCGCCCGATGAGTGGTCCTCACGGTCTTGAGCATCCAGGTATTCGGAGCGGTCGGGGCTCGAGGTTGAGTTTTCGGGAGTAGGGTGTTGGCCAGATGAAGCCACCCCTACCTCGGTGTGGCCAGTATGGTAAACCCCATGCGGGGGAGTGTCACGGTATTCAGAGGGCTTGTTTTATCTGCGGCCAGCAGGGCCATTTTGCGAGAAATTGTTCGACCAGAGGTAGCGCAGATGTTGAGACTCATCCTTCAGGATCAGCGGCCGGTTCATCACCTTCTATAGCTATGCGCCCAACAGGGCAGGATTACGCTTAGAGCGACAAAGGGGAATGTGAAGCAGTAGTTACAGGTATATCCTTAACCCTCTAGAGGTTAGTATGCGTGATATGATGATTTTATGATTAAGTGTTATGTTCGGATAGCATTGTGTAAATTGTGTTTAAGACACCTGGTTTAGAGTGAGAAGGCAAGTTTGGAGACAGGGGAATTGTGAGCCTTAGAATATAGATAACCGTGGAGACATTAGATGCAAGCCCGTCTTGAGTAAAAGATTTTTGTGGGTGATCTCTGTCGAAGTACATAGTATACGTGGAGTGTATTTGTGTGATAAGTCCATGAGTGGTGTGAAATGTAAGTGAGTAGTTAAGCTAAGGAGACCACTAGGTTTTTCGTGACTTGTATAGTGAGATTGTTCTGAACCAGGAACAAGAGTTTGGTACGAAGTGGGTCGGGTTGAGGCCATATTGCGGGTCAACCCGCAGCCCGGAATGAGGTGGGGTCAGTTTGAGGTGGTCCCGCTAGGTGGTAGGGGCACGAGGGTGCTAGGCCCAAGTTTAGATAACCATCATACGAGTTCGCGGATGTGTTCGACCAGAATCGGATCGTGAAGGCCGGGAATGGCCTTAAATGAATTTGAGGCTAGTAAGATGACCAAGTTTGGAGGTAGTAACTCCAAGGTTTTGGAAACTGAAGCGATGACCGAAGTGTGGTACGTGTACTAGGAAGATTTCGGGTGTACGATGAGGGTACGACGAGTAAGACGGGTAGTGAACATGTGTTAAGAGAAGGAAAGTGATCATTTTGTGAAGTAAAGATGTGAAGAGAGTATCCTTTAGACCATGGGTGGAAGCTTTAGTGTTGTTATACACTTTAGAGGTGATTCCTCGTTGGCTTGGATTTGAGTTTTGCGCGTATGTTATATTATGGTCATGTGTGGCATAATTGGTTATGTAAGTATAGTAGTGAAGACTATACCGGCGCATGTATGTTTTGAGGCTTAGAAGGAACATTCAGGACGAATGTTTCTAAGGGGGGAAGAATGTTACACCCCGTAGTTCCAGGGTATGTATATGAGGACGTACGTACGAGAATACGACATTAAAATTGGAAAAAAAGAAAGATGTGATTTTTCGACGGAAAAGTTTCCGGATTTTGTGAAGGAAAAAGGTTCGTTAATGGGAATTGGATTCCCAGATTTGGTATTCAGACTTTTTGGAATATTAGAGAATTATGAAATTTTATTTCCGGAATTGGTCACGTGGGGCCCACGGGAGAAATTTACGGTTTTGTGGGGCCCACTTTGTTTTCGAATTTTTGGCATTACGGATATTTTTGGGAGATGAAATATTTTGGACGAGTAGGAGGGCGACACATGGCACCCCATGTGGCCCTATGGCCGAATTAGGTGTGTCACTTGTCATGTGGGGCGTTTTTAGGAGACATGTGGCTAGCCACATGTCTCTATTTTGTGGTGGACATATGGTTGGTAGAATCCACACACACATGGCCCCAATACTCACCATACACTTGCTTTAATCTTAGCCATTGATTGTCCTATAAATACCCCTTAAGTTACAAGACTTATTTCATCCACACTTAAGAGTTTCCAAGGCAAAAAAATATACTCCCTCCCTTTGTGTGCTTTCGTCCAACACCCCCTCTTTGTGTAGAAAAGTACTTCAATTGTTGTTATTATCCCAAATACCTTAGCCTAAAATCCCTTGTATTATTCCAAAGTTATCTCTATACTAAGAGCCCGAAAATACTACTTTATTCCTTTAGTCGCAAAATGAAACCCTAGGAAAATCTTCATAGTTGGATGAAGTGTTAAGAGAAGTTGTTTAGAAACTTCTAAGGGTTGCTTGGAACGGGTTGGAGCGTAAGGATTTGGAGATAAACGTTGCTCAGGATCGACTTATAAATCTTGGATAATTTTGGGCTTATCGAGGTAATGATCTATGTCCTTCTATTGTAATTGGAAATTACATATTGTAGTAGTTTATATTTGAGTAAGATATATGGAAGGATGATTAAAAAGAATTGAACTGTATTTACATTGGACTGTATTTACAGTAGACTATAGTATTACTGTGGGGCAGTTTTGTACACGTCCTGTAGGCGTGTAATCCCCTTGGAGTTGTTGGCTTGGTAGCGGGCCTTGTTATAAGAGGGTATTTATGTGATTGCGGGGGGGGGGGGGGGAGGTGCTGCCCAATTTTCCGTAGAATAAGGAACCTGATACTTAGAATGTTCTACGAAGAAGTCTAGACGTTGATAAACGTGTTTGTTTATTATACGTGGGTATTCTACGCGCGGCATACTCGACTTGGCTTGTGGATTAAGCCGAAGAGGTATGTGATTCTTCCTATTCTCTTGAGCATGATATTTGTGAAATATATATAGTGCGGTAGGCGCACGTGTGTTAAAGGAGTTTGATTTTCCTTTTGTGTCCTTGACTTGATTCTAAAGCTAAGTGACTTGTTATGAAATATTAAGGACTTGAATTATGTTAAAAAGTTGTAAAACCTCATTCGTGAGTAATGGGTGCTTGGTCTTTTTAAGAATAAAGTTATCTTGATTTCGGAAATGAGAGAATAGTTGTTCTTGGTTGGTTTAAAACATAAAGTATTATAATGGCTTTATGGGAAGTTAGTTATAACGACTTTATGAAAACAAAAGAATGGTTTTATTATTGGATTTAAAATGATAACTTGACATTTTAAAAGTTGGAGGTTGGTTTCCTTAAAAGAGATGAGATATGATTTAAAGATTATGAGACTGATTTTGAAAGTAAAGAGACTTGACTTATAAACAACTTGATTTCGGAAAAGGAGAAGTAACTTGATTTAAAAAGTATAGGTTACTTGTTTTAAAAAGAGTGAGTTACTTGGGTCTTAAAAGTATACTTGAGGTTGTTTAAAATGTATAGTACTTGATTTTAAAGGCCTTGTAGAGATTTTTCTGAAGGTATAGTAATTTGGTTTGAAAAGAAAACGTGTTTTGATACTACGAGTATTTGGTTTTTACGTAAAAAGAGGTCTTTTTGAAAGAATGAAAAGTATTTGGTGTTTTGGGGTTAAGACCCGGATTTTTGGCATAAGATGAAAGTCTAAAATTACGTTGAACTTGCCTATGCTTGTTGTGATAGCTTTGTTGTGCAAGTGTTGTATTTCTATGCTACCGCGTCTCTCGATGGAGGGCCGGTTATCTGATTGATTGCTTGGATATGCTGACGCGTTGGATGGTCCACGGGTATGTTTCCACTATGAGTATTATCTTGTTATTTCCTTGGACATACTGACACGTTGGGTGGCCCACGGGTATGCTTCCACTATATCGATCATTTGGACATACTGACACGATGGATGGTCCACGAGTATGCGTCCATTAGGATGGTTCCATGGCCATGCTTATACCGAGGTAAGATGACGGGGCATGCGGCCGTTGTGCGGGTTAAATTCCCAGGTTATGTTATTAGTCCATGGACCGCTAATCCATGAAGCTTGCCGCAGTGACGAGTGATCACGGGCTTGATTTGTACGTGTGGTTACAGGCGCACTTTAGATACTTGTCCTGGTCATTTCTCGTGTATCGGCAGGCACTGGTAGATAGCTTAAGATACTTGCCTCGGTCATATCTCGTGAGACGGTAGGCACTGGTACGTTAGCTTAAGATACTTGCCTCGCCAGCGATTCGGCTAGTTTTTGGATCTGGTAGTTGGCTATTCTACTTGGCCTGATCGGTTTGATGATGCAGGATCTAGTGTTCAGGTACACATATGGGTGTTGTTTTACATCATGTACTGCCGGAAGTGAGGAAGGAGTTCCACGGGCATGATTGATATTGTGGGCGTGAGACCCATAGTTATGTGTGAGTGATGATTTTGAGGACATGCGTCCCTTACTTGACATAATCACTTATTGCGAAATAGTTTTATAAAATGATGAAATGTGATTTCATTACGATTTTCGTTTCACATACTGGTACATGTTGCATCGACTCTCCTTCGTGCGTTCATGCCGCATGTAGAGGTACACCGTTGTTGATCCTCGCCATGGATCACAGCGTTTGGGAAGCTCCGTTTCTCCGAGGCTTATCTTTGGTATGATTCCACGAGATTGTAGGTTCTTGTACATCGTGGTATGGCGGCCCCCCGTCATAGTTGTTATAAATTCTTAGGTCCAGTAATCTTTTGTGAGGCGGTTTGTAAAAGATTTAACTGTTCGATTTGATATATATATACAGGAAGGTGACCGTTTTGGTTAGCCTGTTTCTTATTTTATGTCTTGTTTCATGTTTAAGTTTTTATTTCCGCTGATTTTCTCTGATGTTGTATCACTAGGGTGCCCGGGGTAAGGCACCAGTCGCGGGCCCGAGGTCGGGTCGTGACAAAAATGCCCAAGAGACGGGGTGCACAGGAACACACACTGGACACCAACCTTTGAAATTTGCAAATCTAGTCCCCTAACTGTCACCACACATTCATCCACCAAAAAGAATCAAAAGCTCGCATGATACACAAAAGAGAAGTACACTTTGCTGGGATATCGAAGATCCTGAATCAAATTTTGAGCACTTATCAATGTCCCTAAATATCATCTATCAAGGATCTCATCATCTATCACGATCTCATCAGGGTCAACATAAGCAAGCATACAATTTTGACAAAGAAGAGAAAGGAAACATTCTAAATATGGAAGAAATCTGAATCGAATATCTCAGTACTCATAAAGGCCTTCACTAAGGAAACCTCGACACACATGGACAAAAGCAAAGTCGCTCCATGAAAAGAATTATTCATTGCTCTGTAAGACCCAATGGTTGCAAGCATAGAAAGAAGAGAACAATTAAGTGCAAAGCTGATGAAACCCATACCATCTATAAAATCACTAGAGATACCATATAGACAAGAAACCCCTTTTTGTCGAAGCCCTTATAATATCCGGATTGCAGTGCAATAAAAAAAGACCAAGAGTTAACCTCTATTACTGTGTCACCATATGGTCTACAAATCCATCCAACCAAAAAATCAAATTGTGTGATAACCAAAAGAAAATAGGAGTAAAGAAGATAAATAGCCAGATAACTAAAAGTAGATGAACACTTAATGGCGCTATCAAAAGATAAGATCCATAATTTACCGAGTACTTGTCAGGTGTCTACAACCATAAGAGACCTATTCGGTTGGATCGTCGAAGAACATAAGTGTCTGGACCAAAAACTTCATGGCAGCAGAATACAACACACTGGTAAAATAATAATCTTAGTAGAGAATCTTCCATTCAACAGTTAGTTTTGACAAAGAGAAAGCGAGCAATAAGGGAACAAAACTAAATAGAAAATCACAATACTCATAAAAGACTGAACTGAACGAAACCTCAACACAAATGGACAAACAAGGCTGCTCCATGAAAAGAATAATTCAATGCTCTGTAAAAAATGGTTGCAAGCACCTGAAGAGGGGAAAAGTCAAGTGCAAAGTTGACGAATCCCAAACCATCTCAGAAAGCTCCTTTTTGCTGAAGCCTAACGATATCCAGATTGCAGTGCAAGCACCAAATGGACCAAAAGGGCGCAGAGTATCACATACCGGAAAAACAAGTCTGAACCTCTATAATCGTCATCATATGATCTACCCATCCAACCATAATAAAAGGTAGCGCGATGACCAAAAGAAAATGGAAACAAATAAGATAGTAAGCTAGAAGATCAAAAGTAGAAGAGCACTTTACGCTACTATCAAACGATCATGACCCGACCGAGTACTTAACAAGTGTCCATAACCATAAGAGACCTCATCGGTTGGATCATCGAAGAATATAAATGTCTTGACTAAAAACTACATGGCAACAGAATACAACACACACTAGTGAAAAATAATATCTTATTTGAGAAACTTTCATACAACAGTAGTTTAGAAAAGGGAGCCATAAGTGAAGAAAACTGAATCGGAAATCTCAATACTCATAAAGACTGAACTAAAGAAACCTTAACATAAATGGACAAACAAGGCCGCTTCATGAAAATAATAATTCATGCCCTGTAAACAATGGTTGCAAGCACAGGAAGAGGGGAACAATTAAGTGCAAAGCTGACGAAACCCAGACCACCTAATAAATCACTAGAGATGCCATAGAAAAGACAGAAAACCCCATTTTGCCGAAGCCTAACGATATCCAGATTACAGTGCAAGCACCAAAAAGACCAAAAGGGTGTAGAGTATCACATACTGGAAAAATAAGTCTGAACCTCTATAACTGTCACCATATGATATACACATCCATCCAACAAAAGAAAACGTAGTGTGATGACCAAAAGAAAATGGAAAAAGAGAAGATAGTAAAAGCTAGAAGACCAAAAATAGAGGAACACTTTACACTACTATCAAAAGATCATGTGTGTCTGAACTAAAAGCCACATGGCAGTAAAATACAACACACACCCATACAACAATAGTTTTGACAGAGAAAAAGGAGGCATAATGGAAGAAAACTGAATCGAAAATCTCAATACTCAGAAATGACTGAACTAAAGACACCTTAGCAAAAATGAACAGACAAGGTCGCTTCATGAAAATAAGCATTCACTGCTCTGTACCCAATGGCTGCACGCACAGGAAGAAGGAACCAGTTAAGTGCAAAGCTGACGAAACCCAAACCACCTAAGAAATCATAGAGATGTCATAGACAAAACTGAAAACCCCCTTTTTGATGAAGCCCGACAATATCCAAATTGCAGCAAGCACCAAAAAGACCAAAAGGGCAGTGTCACAACTGGAAAAACAAGTCCGGACCTCTATTACCGTCACCATATGTTCTACACATCCATCCAACCAAAAAAAGAGGTAGCGTGATAACTAAAAAACATGGAAACAGAGAAGATAAGTAGCTAGAAGACCAAAAGTAGAGGAGCACCTTACACTACTATGAAAAGATCCTGAATCGACAAGCACTCATCAGGTGTCCATCACCATAAGAGATCTCATTGGTTCGATCATCGAAGAACCTAAGTGTCTGAACTAAAAACTTCATGGCAGCAAGAATACAACACACACTGGTGAAAAATAATGCCTTATATAAGAAACTTCCATACAACAGTGGCTTTGAAAAAGAGAAAGGAGCCATTAGGGAAGAAAACTGAATTGAAAATATCGATACTCATGAGCTAAAGAAACCTCAACACAACTGGACAAACAAGGTCGCTCCATGAAAAGAAGAATTCACTGCTTTGTAAGACCCAATGGATGCAAGCAAAAGAAATAAGGGAAGATTAAGTGCAAAATTGACAAAACCCATACCACCGAAGAAATCACTGTAGATGCCACATACAAGATTGAAACCCCCTCTTTGTCGACCTACATCCAGGTTTCAGTGGAAGAACCAAAAAGACCAAAAGGGTGCAGAGATCGCATACTGGATCCCAAACCTTTGAAATTTCATAATATTAACCTCTCACCATATAGTCTACACATCCATCAACAAACAATCAAGTGGCGTGATAACCAAAAGGAAAACTGATGCAAAGAAGACAAGTGGCTAGCAAAAATACCTTGACACTATCAAAAATTAAGAATTGACAAGAGTACTTATCAGGTGTACATAACCATAAGGGACCGCATCAGTTGGATCATCAAAGAATACAAGAATCGGTACTAAAATTGGTAGCAGAATTTAACACACTAGTGAAAAATATACATGTTACCAACATCGAAGAAAAAGCTCGTGAAAAATATCATCTTAGTTGAGAAACTTCCATGCAACAATAGTTTTGACAAAGAGAAAAGGGAGCCATCAAGAAAGAAAACTGAAATGAAAATCTCAATACCCATACAAGAAAACTAAAGCAACCTCAAAACAAATTAACCACAAGGTTGCTCCATGAAAAGAAGAATTCACTACTCCGTGAGACCCAAGCTGCAAGCACATAAAGAAGGGAACAATTTAGTGCAAAGTTGACGGAACCCAAACAACCTAAGAAAACATCAGAGATACCAGAAATGATTGAGAAACTCCCTTTTCTCAACACACATTGAACCAAACTTTAAAATTTTCAAACCAAGACATATTACCATGTGGTCTACAAACATCTATCCAACCAAAGAAAATCAACTGGTGTGACAACCAAAAGTGGAGAACACCAAAAGTAGGATACTTTATAGGGCTATCAGAAGATCCAAAATTAATTGAGTACTTATTCCAATACCTTTAGTCAAATTCCATCCATGTATTCTTGACAACTGAAGTCACACCTCAGAATGAAATCCACTGATGACCAAACCAAATAAGAAGGTAAAAGTAATTATGCGAGGAGTACAACAATATTTGCATAAAAAATAGCATTAAGATGGAAATCAAGATATCAAATCCAAACTGACAGCTCCGCTCTTGCTTGAATACTGCTTGTGACACAAAGGTCTAGAATATCATTCATCTTAAAATCCAAGTCTCATTTCCCTGATTCAACATCACCGCCAATCATCAATGGAAACTTCAAAACAGAACTAATTACATAGAGGAATCTGACAACAAAAACCTCAAAGCTGCCCAAAACTTGGAAGCAAACTTGGTTTGGGAAGAAAAACCTTATTCTCCCAGAACCGCATCTATAATGGACCTGACCAGCTTCCAATTCCTTAACATTGAAAATCAATCAAAGGATTTTACAATTAGGAACTAACACACACACTATAATACACAAGAAAACGGTCAAGGATGGGAACAAAATAAATAAACAAACTACACATGAAAGGAAAGCAAGGATATGAACACTGAGACCAAGGTAACTCGCAGAAGGTTACAGCGAGAATGGATCATCCACCTTCACGAAATAGAAGAAGAGCCATGAAATCAACTGGAAGGTACCAATAATTATTCTCCTATGGAAGACCTGATCAAACATTGGCAACCTTACATACAACAACAATCACAAATCAACAAATGGGAAAAAGATAATGAACTAACAAAAAAAATCTCTCAAACCCTAAACGCTCCCGACTTGAATCAGTCATCCCGAGACGATCAAAGAATTGAGAATTAGAAACCTACATCACATATCAAATACAGAAATAAAAAAAAGAAATAAAATGAAACAAATAAACTACCAATTGAAGGAAATCAAGACACGTGAAATGTATATAACAGATAGCTAAGAAATCAAAACCAAACCGATCGGTCCACCGGAGGACAAACTGCTACTTGGTATCACCTCATCTTCCAAAATACTCCAAAGAGAATCATGTTAATCTAAAACACCAAACGATCTCTATAGTTATCTAGATATTGAACAAACGCTACTGCGAATTATCTGCAAGATACCAATAAACGATCTCTGAGTCTCAAAGGAAAGAACACCAAATCTACAAATAGCAAAACTGTATCCTAATTCTTGGCCCGAACTCAAATTCGCAACAACGAGAATCAAAGGATTGAAAACCACAAACCTAGATCCATCGTATATACAGAGAAATCAGAAGACCAATGTAAAACAAAGGAACGAAACCAAAACAAATTGGGATGACGGAATAATTCACTGCTCTGTAACCAATGGTTGTAAGCACAGAAAAAGGGAAGAGTTAGGCTGAGTAAACCCAAACCACCTAAGAAATCGGTAGAGATGCCATAGACGAGACTGAAAACCCCCTTTTTGTCGAAGCCTGAAAAAATCCAGATTGCAGTGCAAGCACAAAAAGACCAAAAGGGTACAAAGTATTAACATTCTGGAAAAGCAAGTCTGAACCTCTTGTACCGTCATCATATGGTCTACACATCCAACCAAAAAAAAGTAGTTTGATATCCAAAAGAAAATGGAAGCAGAAAAGATAAGTAGCTGGAAGACCAAAAGTAGAGGAGCACTTTACACCACCATAAAAACTCCAGAAGTGGCCGAGTACTTATCAGGTGTCCATAACCACAAATGGACCTCATCAGCTGGATCATCGAAAAACATAAGTGTCTGGACTAAAAAACTTCATGACAGCATAATACAATACACACAATAATGTCTTAGTTGACAGTAGTTTTGACAAAGAGAAAGTAGAAATTAGGAAGGAAACTGAATTGAAGATATCAATACTCATAAAATACTGAACTAAACAAACCCCAACACAAATGGACAAACAAGGTCGCTTCATGAAAAGTAGAATTCACTGCTTTGTAAGACCCAATGGCTGCAAGCAGAGCAAAGAAGGGAAGAGTGAAGTACAAAGTCGACGAAACTCACACCTAACAAATCTATACAGATGCCACAGACAATATTGAGAGCCCCCTTTTTGTTTGACCCTGGCCAATGTCCAGACAAGGGAAGATTAGTGTACAAAGTTGACGAAACTCACACCTAAGAAATCAATACAGATGCCACAGAAAATATTGAGAGCCCCCTTTTTGTTGGACTTGGCCTATATCCAGATTGCAGTGGAAGCACCAAAAAGACCATGAGGGTGGAGAGAATGCATACTGATTCCCATAGAAATTTCCAAATATTAACCTTTATTACTATCACTATGTGGTCTACACATCCATCTAACAAAAAAATCATCTATCGTGATAACCAAAAGACAACGGAAGCAGAGAAGACAAGTGGCTAGAAGATCAATAGTAGAAGAGCATTTATGACGCTATCAAAAGATCCAGAATTGACAGAGTACTTACCAAATGTCCATAACACCGCATCAGTTGGATCAGCGAAGAACACAAGAATCAGGGCTAATAATTTTATTGCAGCAGAATGCAACACACACACTTGAGAAAAATTCTGTTATCGATTTCAAAAAAAGAACTAGTGGAAAATATTATCTTAGTTGAGAAACTTCCATGCAACAGTAGTTTTGACAAAGAGAAAAGACAGCCATCGGGAAAGAAAACGGAATAGAAAATCTCGATAATCATATAAAACAACTAAAGAAACCTCAAGAAAAATCAACAAGGTCACTCCATGAAAAGAAGAATTCACTGCTCCGTGAGACCCTAACAGAAAGAAGGACCGAGTAAAGCGCAAAGCTCGCAAAACCCATACACTTAGGAAAACACTAGAGATGCCAGACAAGATTGGAGAACTCTTTTTTTTCGGCACATTGAAACCAAACTTCAAACTTTTCAAATCAAACCATCTATCACCATGTGGTCTACAAACATCAATTCAACCAAACAAAATCAGCTGATGTGACAACCAAAAGCAGAGAATACCAAAGTGGGGGTACTTCATAGGGCTATCAAAAGATCCAAAGTTAATTAAGAGTACTTATCATGTGTCCTTAATAACCATCAGGAATCTCATCAGTTGGATCACCAAAAAACATAAGCACCTGGACTAAAAAAATGGCAGCAGAATACAACACACCAGTGAAGCACTATTGACGAAGAAACCTGAATTAAAAATCTCGATAATCACATTAAAAGCATTAACTAAAAGAAACCTCAACCCAATTGACAAGCAAGGCTGCTCCATGAAAAGAAGGATTATTTGCTCTCTAAGACCCAACAACTACAAGGAAGGGAAAAAATTAAGTGCAAAGCCCATACAACCTATGAAATCACTACATAATGCTAGACATGATCAAAAAACCCCTCTCTCGAAGCCTGATAATATCCAGATTGCAGTGTAAGCACCAATGCCAAGAAACGCACACTGGACACCAGCCTTTGAAACTTTCCAGATCTAATCCTCTCAACTGTCACCATACATCCATCCAACAAACAAAATTAATCTTGCGCGATAGAAAAAAAGAAAGCAGAGAAGATAAGCAGCAAGTACACCAAAAGAGAGGACCACTTTGCGGGGCAGTCGAAAAGATCCAGAATTGAGTTTCGAGTACTTTCAGGTGCCCATAAGACCATAGCCATCAACCATCAGGAATATCATCAGTTAAATCATCGAAGAACATAAGCATATGGACTAAAAACTAAAAATGACAGCAGAATACAACACCAAATTTGACAAAGAGATCCAACCAATAATGACACCATCAGAATCCAGGCCTACAATTATACCAATAATGACAAATCAACCATCTCTGCTCATCAAGAAAGACACAAAACTAATTGCATAAAATATGAAAGCATACTCAGCATCAATTGCCGAATTTCTAACCGCGACAGCCACAACCAAATGATTGCTGAGCAGAACCTTGTATCAGGGAGAATTGAAAGCCATCGAATGGGATAGACAACTGGCAATAGAAAAATGGAATTGCCCCAAAGATGCTTATAGCGGGTACCATTTGAAACTGATAAGTACAAAATTAACTGATGAATGTAAATAAGGAATGCAAATGTATCAAATACCAAACCACCTTACAAGACTAGTTGCAGTTATGCAAACCTTGTCATCCCAAAAATGCAAACGACCATGTAATAAAAAACACCAAAATGTTCTCATCATCACACCATACAGACCTAATTAAAATCATGCACACATTGACCCACCAACAACCATCTCTAACCGTTATGAGGTTAGGGGTTTGGGAGGAGGGAAGGGGAGAAGACAGGACACAACCATCTCAACCCACAGTTCGATCCCGCTTTTTCATGGCCGTGTATCATACATCTGATGATGCAACAAAGAAATCAAACCCAATTCGAACAGATCATCATAAACAGTAAATCATGCTAAAGGTAAAAGGTGCAACAGCCACACGTAAAGTATGGAAGATGGAATGAAGAGCAATACTCAATGAATGAAGGGGCAAAGACGACCGCATTATTCAAAGGGATCAAGCTACTCAGTCAGGGACGTTGGATAGTTTCCTAGAAGACCCCCCTTATATTATCCAGGGTGCCTAATCAATAAAAACAATAAAAGAAAAAAAAATCCAGGGACAATTTCAGAAATAAGAATGAACAATAGCAGCAATTAAAACATTACCGAGGATAAACTGACCAAACCATTAAGTTGTAACCGAAAGCTCCAAAATGCCTTAAAGCTGAATTGTATCATATCATGACTCAATCAAGGAAGGGGGCAACATCACCCTTACATGCTGATAACACCTGTTGGAAAAAATACTCTAAAACTAGAATACCAAGAACTGGAGTTTGTAACAAAGCAAAAAGCTAACATTCAGCCACCTAGCTAGCTCACACACATCTACAGAAACAAGAACCCCATTGTTGCATAATTGGACATGATGAAAAATAACCAGAGACTAGAGTGAAAAGAAACTGAGCCTGGATACGCTACACTACATAAGTCGAACCACGTGCTATTGAGGGATCCCCCCAAAATGATGACATCAATCCAAATTGACAGATATGTGAGGCGATGTCTGGCTGAACGTGCTATATCTGTGACGTTACATTTAAGTCGGCACAAAGATTGCCTATTGGTCAACCCTGACTTCAACCATAAAGTTAGTACAAACTAATTTGGAAGTACTTAATAAGGAAGGTAATCAACTTAGAACCCATATTTATTAAAACACTTGCCAGCACACCAAAGGTAAGAGGAGCACCTTACGCTATCAAAAGATCCAGAACTGGGATTCACTTATTGTCCACACCCGTAAGACGATAGGAGATCTCAATAGTTGGATCATCGAAGAACATAAACATATGGACTAATAGCTAAAAATGGCAAAAAATACATTACACCCACTTGCGGAAAAAATAATCTTAGTTGATAATTTCCATATAACAACAGCTCTGACAAAAAGTAAAGGGAACCACTCTGGTTTAGGAGGAAAACTAAATTTAAGATATCGATACTCATAGAAGGCTGAACCAAAGAAACCTCAACACAAATCTACAAACACTCCATGAAAAAGAACTCATGAGAGCCAATAGTTTCAAGCACAAAAAGAAGGCAACAGTAAGTCCACAGCTGGCGAAACCCATACTACCTGAGAAATAACCAGAGATACCACACAAGATAGAAAACTCATTTTCCTCGAAGCGTGATAATATCTAGATGGTAGTCTTAACAAGGTGCATACGAACACACACTGGACACCAACTTCAAAATTTGCAAATATAGTGTGTATCACTCACCATGTGGTGTACAAACATCAATCCAACCAAACAAAATCAAGTGGTGCGATAAACAAAAGAAAATGTAGTGGAGAAGTAGAAAGAACACCAGAAGTACCAAAAGATCAAAAAAATTGATAGCCCCTACCAAAAGATCCAAAATTTCGAGAGTACTTATCAGGTAACCATCAGGGATCTCATCCGTTAGATTATCAAAGAAGCATCTGGACTAAAAACTAAAAAATACCAGCAGAAAACAAAAGACACTAGTGAAAAAATATTATCTTAGTTGAGAGCTTCCACATATCAGCAGTTTTGACAGAGAGAAGAGAACCAGTGGTTAGGGAAGGAATCTGAATTGAAAATCCCAACTCATCAAAAAAATTAACTAAGAAACCATAACACAAAATCGACAAACAACCGCTCCATGAGAAAAATATAATTCTCTGCTCTGTAAGACCCAACACCTGCAAGCATAGAAAAAACGGAACAGTTCAGTGGGCAAAGCTGGCGAAACCGATACAAGCCTACGAAATCACTAGAGATGCCACACAAGATTTAGAACTCCCTTTTCTCGAAGCTCTGACAATATACAGATCGCAGTGCAAGCACCAAAATGCCCAAGAAACGATGCACAGGAACACACACTGGAGACCAACCTATGAAAATTGCAAATCTAGCCGTCAAAAACAAGATTGAGAACTCCCTTTTCTCGAAGCCCTGAAAATATACAGATCACAGTGCAAGCACCAAAATGCCCAAGAGACAGGGTGCACAGGAACACACGCTGGACACCAACCTATGAAAATTGCAAATCTAGCCGTCAAACTACCAGCACACATTCATCGACCAAAAAGAATCAAAAGCTCGCATAATACACAAAAGGAAATGTACGCAGAGAAGATAAGCAACACGAACACCAAAAGAGAAGAACACTTTGCTGGCTACAAGCCTACGAAATCACTAGAGATGCCACAAGATTGAGAACTCCCTTTTCTTGAAGCCCTGACAATATACAGATTGCAGTGCAAGAGACAGGGTGCACAGAAACACACACTACACACTGGACACCAACCTTTGAAAATTACAAAATACCTATAACTGTCAGCACACATTCATCCACCAAAAAGAATCAAAAGCTCTCATGATACACAAAAGAAAACGTAGGCAGAGAAGATACGCAGCAAGAACACCAAAAGAGAAGAACACTTTGCTGGGCTATCGAAGATCCTGAATCAAGTTTTGAGTACTTACCAATGTCCCTAAGTATCATCCATTAGGGATCTCATCAGCAAGCATACAATTTTGACAAAAAAGAGACAAAGCCGCTACATGAAAAGAATAATTCACTACACTGTAAGACACAATGGCTGCAAGCACAAAGAGAAGAGAACAGTTAAAGTGCAAAGCTGACGAAACCCATACTCATCTATAAAATCACTAGAGATACCATATAGACAAGAAACTCCCTTTTTGTCGAAGCTTTGATAATATCCGGATTGCAGTGCAATAACCAAAAAGACCAAGAGGGTGCAGAGGATCATACCAACCTTTGAAATCTCCAAATCTTAACCTCTATTACTGTCACCATATGGTCTACAAATCCAACCAAAATAACAAGTTGTGTGATAACCAGAAGAAAATGGGAGCAAAGAAGATAAATAGTGTCACGACCCGACCCGACGGACCGCGACTAAACGCCCTAATTGGACGTCATTACTGACTTGTCACTTTAAATCCATCTAATACAGAGATCTACAGAAGTTTCGACAGCACAACGCTGCTTTTACAACATCTTCCTAAAATGGGCGAGCCGACAAGGCTGCCAAATCAACAACAAAACAACAATCATAATAGGCTAGCCGACTAGGCTACCACCAACCAACATTATGTACACAAAGGGATAATCAAGATAAGCAAGCCGGAAAGGCTGCCACTAGATAACAACAAGTATAACCAGGAACGCCCCAACACAGGGTATAACAACATCAAGAACCAAAACAAGGTACAAACGTCCAACCCACAACTGTCTACAGACCTCTAAGAGTGTAATACTGACATATGACGGGACAGGACCCCGTCGTGCCCAAAATATGCATAAGTCGGAAAGATAAAGGTCTGTACCAAAATAGCTGGCTCCGGAACAAAGGAGCTCTCCAATCACTGTAGGAAATCCTAGACCGCGGTCACCTATTCAACACCGAACTCGCGGCATGAACGCAGCCCGAGGAAAGGAGGGCCGACGAAATAATGTCTCGAGTATGTAAAACATGAACTATCAGAAGGAGGATTAGAATCGCCGTAAGATACATGAAACATATATGAAAAATCAGAGATACCAATGCAACTGTACCATATGAAAAGAAAGGCGTGCATGTCTAACAATCATCATAATCAAGATCATCTCCGTACACATATAACTACCCGGCCCATCCTGGGACTCGGTCCTCATGCTTTATACATATAACTACCCGGCCCATTCTGGAACTCGGTCCTCATACTGCGTACATATAACTACCCGGCCCATTCTGGGACTCGGTCCTCATTTTCTGTACATATAACTACCCGGCCCATTCTGGGACTCGGTCCTCATTTTCCGTGAATATAGCTACCCGACCCATTCTGGGACTCGGTCCTCGTAACACCATCCATATAACATACAATCACAACTTACACAAATAGAATATCATGAGAACCCATATGCAATACAAACCATCATCTGAGACGCCATGGAATAATCTTATGCATTTTAAATCATCATATAGACCCAATGGAATAATCATATGCATTTTAAATCGTCATATAAGACTCAATGGAATAAGTAAACTAAACTATCCTTTAGAAAATCAAGGCACGATCATATCATGAATCATTATTTTATTAAAACTAGACTTTGAAGGAATCATGTACGTCCGTCGTACTTTCATTAAAACCATGTCAAAAGAAAGAAGAAAGATTTTCACAAAATCATGCCAAAGAAGAAAAGGATAGTCTCACATACAGTTTGTCGTCTGTATAAACTCATATCATATCGTCCTGGGTAAAATATGAATGCATGAATGACAATAAACATTTCCGGAATTTATTGGATGATAGTAAGGTCCTTGCTTTTCTGGTTAACATTATGGAATTATCTGATTGGTGATAACAGATCCTAATTGCTTAATTAATTCATTATACGCACCGTTAGTAGGTTATATTTTTATAGTGATCTTATCTAATCAGCTGTGAACTAGAAAATGTAAAACAAATTGGTTCTATCTTAGTTTCTATGCAGATGGAATTCTAATCATTTTTAGTATAATTGTTTGTCGATACTTTATTTACGTAATGCTGCAATGACTTATTTTAACATGTTTATTTAAAAATATACCTTCTTATTTATTAAACCAACTCCAGCGTTTAATACTTATTAGTTACTTTGGATTTGCAGAGTCAAATTGGCTTCAGTGCTTACTACAAACTCTCATGGATACCAACATCTTACCCATATGCCTTAATAAGGACTTAGGAACAACTTAGACATGTTTTTAGCTTAGAATCAATAGCACGAATATTCCTTAACTTCTAAGAGTAGAATAACTTAAGGAACAATACCACAACTATAGTTCATACGCAGAACATGCCAAAAGAAAGAAGGAATTGTCTTAACATACCTTTTAGTCGAACTAGCCAACTTAATATCAAGATGCGTCTCATCTACTACTTCCACCTATAATCATAGCAATATGCCCATTAACCTTACGATTACTAGCATACGTTATGACGAACAACGACTCCTTATTCTAGGAAAATTCGGGCAGCACTTCCTCTGTTTATATGTATATCCACAACTTCTCAACCAAGCCAACAATACCAACAGCAAGTCATAACTTAAGAATGTAGTCAAAATAATCTCAGATATTCCATATACGCTACCAAAATACCTTCTTTCTCTTTCTATTCACGAAGGACAACTATACAACTATCAGGGGAAATTACGCATTTATTTCTTATGCTAATCCAGCCTTTAAATCATGTTAAAACAACCCATTATAACAATCCATAACCCAACCAACAACAAGGGTGAAGTGTGGAGCTTTTCTATATCTTTTCATACCTTAATTCCTTCAAGACATGTATTGGTAATTACTATAATGTATATACATGTTCATAATCAATTTTCCAACATTTTAACTTCATTAGATCAGCCCCTAACTTGATGCAACAAAATCCAACAATTTCAAGCAAGTTTCCGGTCAATCTCCATAAACCAATTCTTTTCTTAATTCCCTAGAATCCAATTCATGTTTCAATAATTTCTTATGAATCATTATAATATAAATGTCAAGATTTCTTTCAAGACTTCCTTCAATATCAACGTGCTATTAGCGACGATAATAAGAACAACAACAATTAAATCCAACAATTTCAAAATTGGTAAAACTAGTTCCAAAAATCGATCCAACAACATTACAACAATCACATGCATGTTTAAATTCCAACCTTCCCTTAATAACAATTTCATTTCCTCAATCCTAACAACATGCATTCCAATTATATCATAAAAGAAAGAATTTTATACCTCAAACGAAGCCAAAACAGTCCCTAATTCGAACTCACTGCCGAATTGCCCACTGTTTCATCAAATTTCTTCACAATTTTTCACACTTCTTCAACTCCAAATTGACATGCATACAATCTATGATGTTAATCCATCATCCTTACACATTTTCTCTTCCAAAAATTCGTCCAAAACTTGAAAGAATCACTGCCCAATTTCGGTCCAGCATTCCCAGCGAAATGGGTCACTGTTTTGTCAGCTGAACTTGTAACGTCCATAATTCTCTACTCCGATGTCCTATCGACGAACGGTTTATTGGGTTGGAAGCTAGACTCGACAAACTTAATCTTAGGATTTTGAAACACCTAAAAATCCTAATATACTAGGATATATACCCCTCCAAAGTTGACTAAAAATCTGCCCAAAACTCGAAAAAAACAACTGGGCTACAATTCGGCCCAGCAGTGGCGTTTTTGCCACTGCTTTGCATGTAATATTTGGCTTGAAATTTTGTTTTGGAGTTTGGTCTAGGAAGGGAGAACACAACAAGGAAAAGCAATAGCTATGGTAATGGGGGAAGGGGAGGGGAAAGAGAGGGTGAGGTGTTTTGAAAAATTAAATGGGGAAAATGAGTTTTGTTAGGTTTATAATTAAGATTTTCAGATTTTAATAATACACTTTGGTCCCCTAAATATTACACTTTGGTCTTCTAATTGTCTATATAAATCAATCCCCCAAATAATTAAATCTTAATCTTACTTCTTTTATACTTAACTCCCGTTTCTTTTAATTCCTGGAAATTTCATAAGGTCTCGTATTCTCCATGTCGTAATTCTTATAATATGTTACTAACCCATAACGGGGATATACAACACTCATTTTCGATTTCCATTATCACGCCCGTTGTAACCAAAAAAAAAAATCTGGAATCACATCCTTAAGTATATTAATTTCCTTAGTGACGTTCTTAATTATCGTCTTATCTTACGAGATGTAACAAATAGCTAGATAACTAAAAGTGGAGGAGCACTTAATGGAGCTATCAAAAGATAAGATTCAGCTGACCGAGTACTTGTCAGGAGTCTACAACCATAAGAGACCTCATCGGTTGGATCATCGAAGAACATAAGTGTCTGGACCAAAAACTTCATGGCAGCATAATACAATACACTGGTGAAAAAAACAATCTTAGTAGAGAAAATTCCGTACAACAGTTAGTTTTTACAAAGAGAAAGCGAGTAATAAGAGAAGAGAACTGAATCGAAAATCTCAATACTCATAAAAGACGAACTTAAAGAAACCTCAACACAAATGGACAAACAACGCTGAAACCAAACTTCAAACTTTCCAAGATTGGAGATGCCAGACAAGATTGGAGAACTCCTTTTTCTCGACACATTGAAGCCAAACTTCAAACTTTCCAAATCAAACCATCTATCACCATGTGGTATACAAACATCAATTCAACCAAACAAAATCAGCTGATGTGACAACCAAAAGCAAAGAACACCAAAGCGGGTACTTCATAGGGCTATCAAAAGATTCAAAATTAATTGAGTTGAGTACTTATCATGTGTCCCTAATAATCATCAGTTGGACCACCAAAGAACATAAGCACATGGACTTAAAAAAATGGCAGCATAATACAACACACTAGTGAAGACTATTGACGAAGAAACCTGAATTAAAAATCTCGATAATCACATTAAAAGCATTAACTAAAGCAACCTCAACCCAATTGACAAAAAAAAGCTGCTCCATGAAAAGAAGGATTTCTTTGCTCTCTAAGACCCAACAACTGCAAGGAAGGGAACAAATTAAGTGCAAAGCTGGCAAAGCCCGTACAACCTATGAAATCACTAGAAAATGTTAGACCGGATCGAAAAACCCCTCTCTCGAAGGCTGATAATATCCAGATTGCATTGTAAGCACCAATGCCAAGAAACGCACACTGGACACCAGCCTTTGAGATTTTCCATATCTAATCCTCTCAACTGTCACCATACATCCATCCAACAAACAAAATTAATCTTGCGCGATAGAAGAAAAAGGAAGCAGAGAAGATAAGCAGCAAGTACACCAAAAGAGAGGACCACTTTGCGGGGCAGTCGAAAAGATCCAGAATTGAGTTCCGAGTACTTTCAGGTGCCCATAAGACCATAGCCATCAACCATCAAGAGGTGCCCATAAGACCATAGCCATCAACCATCAGGAATATCATCAGTTAAATCATCGAAGAACATAAGCATATGGACTAAAAACTTGGTAATGACGAATGTTTGACTACCAATTTTGACCCTCCCGCCCGGTCATTAACTATAAAATTACATCAATTTTCACAATAATTTTTAATAATTTTTAAATAATAAAATGCAGCGATAAAACATTAATACATGCACAAATAAGCAATTTAATGGCACCGCATTTTACGTAGAGTACTAAGCACACCTTGAGTCTCACGCCCGGATTCGTCGTTTTAATAACAAGCAATTTCATTAATTGAAACTCGAATAATCCTTATCGATAAATAAATAAATAAATAAATAAATAAATAAATAAATACATAAAATAAATAATTTAACAATCACATCGTGTTAAATAGAATATTCACATTTATTAAAGGCAATTTCATAATTTTTATTTGTAATTTAAATTAATTTCAATCTAATACATGCATTTTAATAGCGTCGCATTTATAAAAGCATTAAGCAACCCTTAAATGTCATATCTGCATTTATCATTTAAATAATTTAATAATAATCTAAACCCCATTCAATTTTAATTTAAAAATACCCATAATAAATAAGTTTTTAATAACGGCATCGCATTATAGAATATTAAGCACTAATTAAATAGCACGCCCGTCTTTTTTGTAATAATTTAGACTAATTAAGCACCTAAATAATTTAATCACAATTTAAACAATCTAATTTACCACTAACTAATTTTGCCTAAAACTAACTCCTAAAACTAATGCCCAATATAATACCTAATCAGCCCACATAAATAACTACCCAGCCCACGACCCGCGTCCCAACTCCCCAGGCCCCTATACCTTACCTGTCGCCCCGCCCGCAGCCCATAACCCCTATACCTTTTCCCTCTCTCCCCCATCGTCAACAACCCTTAGGGCTCAAACCTAAAACCCAACCACCGCACCCTCTCATCACCCCCAAATCCGCTGCCATGCCTATTCCCTGCACCCCCAACTACTCCTTTCACTTCACCCGACGCACGCCCATGCCCTGCATTCCCTTAAATCCAGCTTTTGAACCAACAAATCGTCCAAAAATGAGACCTCTAACAGCTTTATTTCGAATTCAAACCCAATATTTCACCTATAAAAGACCCCCTTTGTTCTTCATTGGAGGGGGGCCCGAAATTTGATAATTTATCTTGCATATCATCTATTTGTTCTTCATTTTAAGGGGGCGGATTCGGAAGCATTAATTTCGATATATCTTCTCTTTGTTCTTCGTTTTAAAATTCTTTCGTTTAAGCTTTGTTTTCTTCATTCGCACCCACATACATATTCTTCGAGTGGAATCGACGAGTCGAAACGCGCCTCGGTTCGCTGTCCGAAGAAGGTCAGTAAGATCGATTTTATCTCATCTCTTTAAGCATTTCGTGAATCTGTGTACGCTCGACTTGTCGTTAGTAGTTCAAGCATGTTTAGTTCTTCCATTAAATAAATAGATAGCAGTATATATATTGTCCAATTCTGATTAGTCAATATAATGCTAATAAATGTGATAGGTCGCTTGATTTATGTGTGTTAATATTGTTTGATTAATAAGTGTCGCATGACAAATGGCTACTGCTTTAGATATCCAGTTGAATTAGCTAGTTATTGACTAGCTTAGGTTTTTTTATTATCAAGTGTAATGTGAATTTATATGAGCTAATCTTTGAAGTATGTTGTGTGGTTGAATCTTTGTAACTGGTGCAGTTGGCATTTAATTGTTTATCTAGTTAGGCTAGTTACTTGACTCGTAGTATACTTGATAGTCATCCCAACTATGTTGTACCCTGTTCTGAGATGTTACTATGTCTAATAAGCTGCATGAATATGACTGTGTGTGTCTTGGCCTAAATAACCTTACGTATCTAAATGTTGTCTCCGAGTGGTTGTTTGGTCATCCCCATTTGTCTAAAGCAGCTACGGAATCAACTCTATGTCTGTCCTGTTTGTTTAAGCGTCGAAGCATGTCCATACAGGTATAACATGGACTCAATGGGGCATGTATCAGTATCCTACAGTTTATTGAAGCTTCTTTTATCAATATACTACTCGGTTCATTTTTAGTCATTTCATGATCCTGAATCGAAGCCTATTTGAATCACTTTTCTGTGCTATGTTTACAAGAAGACTAAAAAACAGAATACATGTCTAGCATCTGTATGTTTGCGTATCAAATGAAGCTTTGTTCCCATCTCTTTGACTCGGGATGGCCATCTAAGCATGAATATTTATAGAGTATAAGATGTCGAACCTAGCTGATTATATACTTCCCATGTCTATCTAAGTGGTAGTATACAACATATGATTATCGTTTAGGTATATTTGGTGTCATATCCATCCATTAAATGGTCTGAATGGAATTTTCTTGGTTTAACATAAGTATTTCTTTTGGCATTTGAACATGCTCATTATGCTCATATTGGCTTGATGTTGTTTGAACTGTGGGAAATGCTGATAAGTCCCATTTTATCCTCGATACATGAATATGTTCCTTTGTCCTATCTTCTCATGTCTATCTCTGCATGTCTAATATGTGAACTGAACACCGATATATCGATTCTTAAGTTAAATAATTTTGAAATATCATATTATATGCCTAATATGACCCCAGTATGACTATGAATATTTGTATGTCTCTCAGTAAGTTTATGGCTTACTTTGTCATGTTATTTACTAAATGATGATTTGGAACCACTAGGTGTTGTATCGGTTTGATTTAGGATGACCAGTTCAGATTCTTGTTTAAGTGTCTTGTCCATGTTTTCTAATTTTATTGGTGATTCGAACCTGTTCATAGCTACCATGTGTTCATTATGTGTTCTTAGTTTGGAAATTGTCAAGAGTCTGGGTTGTTTGTATTCATTTGATATATAAGCTAGGCTTAAAGAATACATATGTTGTTGGTATACCTGAGATACAACCCTTACAATGTTTATTGTTTCTGGTCCACATACTTGCAATCTGTCTAGTCTTGTTTGTTTCTAACATATCTTTCAGCTTCTTTATATGACTAACTACTGTATCAAATATGAGTCTATCTCTGTTGTGTGAATCTGAGATTGAGATTTTACATTTATAAGCCTGTTTTACTTGTTAATTGATCACATATTGGGTTGATTTGCTTTTCCTGCTAAATCTGAAATTGTAACTGATTACATAAAGACTGGGCTGATATCGTATTGGTGGCCCCCCTTTTATTTAACTGATCACCTATTCGGGCTAATCCGTTTCCCTTTTTAGAATCTAAAAATTATGGTTATTGGGTCTGTCCAGCTCTAAAATGTGGTTCGGTTGGGTCTATTTTTTTCTTATTGATATTTCCTTAAGGAACCCGAGAATTACCAAACTCTGGGTCTCCTTATATTTTGGACCATAAAAAATAAAATGATTTACATATGCTGGAGTATTTTATGTCGATGTCCATTTATTATTTGATAAATTTTGTGGGACACTTACTAATCTTTTTCTTTTCTTTTTGTCTACATGAAACACATCGGGAGTAACAAAGAGTCTCATTACGAGACTCGCCATGAGATCCACGTCCAATACATTGCATTTTTCCGCATCGAGATCCCTAAACAAATAGGGCGGGATGACATCGTCACTCACCTTAGTCGCTTTAATTCTTTGGATTCCGTCATTTTATTCTTGTTGTTATTTAATTATGTAATATTGTATGATTATTGGAATACGTAGGACAATTAGGCCTAGAATTAACAAAAAGGGGTAGTAAAAATAAGAAAATTTGCCGCTAGTTTATTTATCTCTTAGGCCCGTTATGCATGTCTAAGCTTTTCAAAAAATAGTCTTTTCTTATTATCAATTGCATAACAAGCATTTTATAAAATCATACTATACAAACACATACTTTCATCAAAAACTAATTTTACATGCCACATATACTTTCTAAACAAACCATTCTTTATGTATTTTATAAATAATTTCATGCAAATTTATCAAAAAATATATCTTTCAAAAAATAATTATTTGCAACACGCTTTTATTAAAACCGCATCTATTCAAAACATATGTTTTCTAAAGCATGATATTAAGCCTAAGTTTGACCGGACAACCGCAAGTTAGCGGATCCTATAGGGTGTCTAATGTCACGACCCGTTCCAGGGCCCGTGACTGGTGCCTTACCGGGGCACCCAAGTAGTCATACATCAGAGTAATCAGCGGAAATATAAAGCAAGACATGAAACAGTTTATAAAATAAGACACAGTTTATGTGAGAAAACATCGCTTTCGATATATATATAAACATGGTTTAGCGCTACATCCGACATCGCATACAACATGACTACGCACTTAAGGAAATATACAACTATGGCGGGACAGGTCCCCGCCATACCCTGACTGTACAAAACTATCTACAACAGGGAGATCATACCCAAAAGTAGAGCCTCCGGAAAAGATGGAGCTCCCGACACCAACGTAGAGATCCTAAGAATGTGGATCTAGCACCTGCTTGCCCTTACCTGCGGCATGAACGCAGCCCCCCGAAGGAGGTCAGTACAACAGGTACTAAGTATATGAAACTGTACAAAATTACTTAAATGAAACATATCATATTAAAAAAACTTTTGCAAGTATGTATGAAACAACCAAGGAAACCGCACATAGTGCCACATCACAAACAAGAGCAGCAATAGGTAAACTGTAACAAGTCTTTTCTAGGCTGCGAATGATCGAAGCAGGGCCAATTGCCCGTAGTATCACCATGCAAGCCTAATCCTGGACTCCCGTAGTCCGCATAGGCCAATCACATAGGCCCGCATAGGGTATATAACCCCGCATCGAGGGTAGCTACTCCTCGGCGTCGTCCCGACTCGTAGTCCGCATGGCCACATAGACCGCGTGAGGTATAACCCGCACTAACACGGAACTCCGTAGCTCGCGCATAGGTCCCTTGGACCCGCATGAGGTATTCTCGAATCATGGTCCTGCATCACCTGAGTCTACCGCGTCGGAGGCGACAACCCCTGTAATATGTCAAGAGGTGAGTGATGTTACACTAACCTAATAGCTTATCGTTAAACAACATAAGCACAACAAGAATACTCTTTTACACAAACGTTACAAGACAATAACACACATAGCATCATATCATGTCTACTTATCAAACCATCTTATTATTCTTTTCACGATTCAATATAAGTCTGTTATAAACACATAGGCAAACTGTTTCTTTTATCAATCTTAAGTGGTTAAACTTAACTTCCCATAAAGCTAGTATAACTCTTAAGCTTCTGTTTAAAAACCAATTAGTTCTCTTCTGTTAAAAATGATTCAGTATTCTTTTGAAATGCTTTCAGATCTTTATTATTCAGGCTTAAGCCGTGAGGCATTGCCGTAAGTGTTATTCAGGCTTAAGCCGTGAGGCATTGTCGTAAGTATTATTCAGGCTTAAGTCAAAGACATTGCCGTAGTTATTATTCAGTTAACACATGTACGTCTACCGTACTATATATATTGTAAATTATCATGCCTTAGGAAGAATCACATACCTTCTCAGCGAAAACCACCTGCCAAGTTGAATATGTCGCGCACAGAGAGTCAGCCTATAATAATCACAGACATCTATCAAATACTACTCTGAAGGTTATTCTAAACAGAGGGTTCACAATTCTACGGAAAGTCGGGCAGCACTTCCCTACCCGGTGAGCTATATAAGTCTACTGTGAAAACAGTCCTATGTAAGTATAGTTTGATTAATCTTCTTTTAAACCCTTCTACTGTGGTAACAGTTCAATTCTATTCTGTGATATTCTTCTAAGTATTTAATACTTATTCTAATACTACTACAGTATGTATTCTCTAATTCAAAAGAGGGTTAGGATTAGTTACCTCAGTAAGCCCAATAATATCCTAGAAAAAGTCGCGCCTGAGCAAGGTTTTGCTCCTAAGTTGTATGCTCCAAGGAAACCTTAGAAGTTCTTCACAACTTCTACTAAGTACTAAGGGATTTGGGCTAGGGTATTTTGGGCATTATAACAATACAAGAAGGCAACTTTTCTACCAAGGGAGGGGGGTAGATTTTTGGCTAGGCTAGGGGGGGCCTCGGCCAAACTACTAGGCTAGAGGGGGGGGGGGTATTCGGCCAAGGGCCTTCACAAGGGGAGGGGGAGGTGTTGGACGAAAAGGCTACAAAGGGAGAGGAGAGGTTTTTCAAGACTTGGAAAGTTTTGTGGATGAAGAACTCTTCATCTCTAAGGGGGTATTTATAGGTCAAGAAGTGGCCAACCAATGGCCAAGATTAAGACAAGTGCAAGGCAAGTGTAGGGTGAGGATTAACTATACACAAATATCCTACCAACTCCTTGACTTGTGCACAAGGCACAAAAAACGTGCCAAAGGTTCTTCAATTCGTCCAATGGACGATTTCAAGTCCACAAATTGGAGGGTGCCAAGTGTCGCCCTCCCGTTGGTCCAAAATGTTTCGTCTCTCGGAAAAATCCGCAAAAATTAGAAATGGCATAGCCGGAATTTACCCTACGAAAGCTGTGGAAACGTTTCGTCGGAAAACGATTCTTTTAGTGAGTTGTGCACAAATAAAAACGTCCAAGGCTTATCTTTAAGGCTAGACTTTCGTACGTATTCCCTTACGTACATACTCTGGAAATACGGGGTATAACATCTAACCCCTTCCCTTTAGGATAATAAAGAACTCTTACCTAGAATCTCACATAGTTTCACAGACCTTAAAAAATGGAGATCATTTGTAGTATTTTATGCTACATTTTTAGTGTCATAATTCACTATAATAATTAGGTGGCGACTCCTTTAAATGCATTTAGGAATCCAACCATAAGCAGTAATCCCGTTTCGACTCCGGTTAAAATGGGGTGTTACAACGAATACAACACCAAATTTGACAAAGAGATTCAACCATACAACAGCGATTTTGACATAAAGAAGAGGGAACCACTCTACTTGGTCGAAGCCTCTGATAGTATCCAGATTGGAGTGCAAGCACCAAAAAGACCAAGAAACAGGTTGAACAAGGAATGCATACTAGATACCAGCCTCTGAAGGAATGCAAGCTAGCATGATAACCAGAGAAAACGGAAGCAGAGATAATATAAGCAGCTAGAAAACAAAAAGTAGAGGAGCACTTTGCGGCACTATTAGAGATCCAGAATCGACTTGGAGTACTTATAAGGTGTCCATAACCAACCATAAATACATCATCACGTACCATGAAAGAACACGATCATCTTGAGAAAAGAAATGTCTTAGTTGAGAACTTCCATATAATAGCAGTTTCACGAGACCAAAATATCCAATACCTATAGTGAAAGGACCTAAGAACTCCTGCTATCATTCCGAGCACAAAAACCAAAGCTAGACACTTATTCGTCAAATCCACGGATGCCACACCTAAGAATGAAATCCACTTGTTAGATTAGAATATTCTAGAATAGAATATTCTAGAGTTAATACCATTATTATAGTAATATTATGTAGTATCTTATATTAATGTAGTATCCCATATTATATGGTAAGTAGTTTAATGTATATGAATATTTTTAGGATTATTCTAGATTCTTCCTAGTTAGTGTAAAGATGTATATATTCTTACCTATTGTGATGAATAAGGATTGAGGAAAATATTCTATCATGGTATCAAGAGCTTAGGGAAAAGATTCATCTTCCTAACACCAAAATTGTTTTTTCTTCTTTTGTTTTCGAATTTCGTCTCCTCCAAACCGAAATTTGAATTTTTTTTCCTGTTCATCGTGTTTTTGTGTTTTTTTCATCCAACTATTATCAACATGTCTGAATCCAAATCGTTTTATCACCCAGCCCTCACAGTTTCCAATATCAAAACTCATGTTCCCATAACCTTACAAATGGAGAATGTGCATTATGCTTCCTGGGCGGAACTTTTCAAAATATGTTGTCGTTCTCACCGGGTTCTTCACCACATCATTTCCCCGGAAAAAGACAAAGAAAAAGTCTTGACAACGGATGAAGACAAAGAATTGTGGGATGTCCTAGATGCCACTGTTCTTGGTTGGATATATTCAACAATATCCACGGATTTGTTGCACACGATCATGGAAACAGATTCTAAGGCAATTGATGCTTGGAATCGATTACGGGACATTTTTTATGATAATCAAAATTCCCGTGCAGTTGCTTTGGAACAAGAATTCTCCAGTGTTGATATGGAGGACTTTCCTAATGCGTCTGCTTATTGTCAACGCCTCAAAGTGTTGGCGGATCAATTAAAAAATGTTGGTTCCCCCGTCTCCGACAACCGTTTGGTTCTACAACTTGTTGCCGGATTGACAGAGGCATATAGCGGAGTTGCCACCGTTATCCGTCAAAGTAACCCACTTCCGTTATTTTACAAAGCAAGATCTATGTTAATCCTAGAAGAACAAGGTTTTTCTAAAAAGGTGGCGAACACAACCGAATCGGCGTACATGGTCACCAATGATGGAAATAACCGGGGTCAAAAAGGACGGCATGGAAATAAAAAAGGTGGAAACCGCAATGTAAAGCGAAATAATCGCACTCCGTGGCGGCGAAATTCCGGCGGTGGTTATGGCGGCTCGTGGCGGCGGTGGAAATAACGATGGCGGCGGCAGCGGCAGCGGCGATGGGCACGCCACAATGGACTTGGCCGACCCCTTGTCCTTACCTACTACAACCAGGCGGGCCCAATTTCAACTACCGGAAATCGTCCACGGTCACCTTTTTCGCTCGGCCAGCTCGGGAAGCGATGGGCGGCAAGAATCGATTAGGGCCGGCCAGTGGGCCAACGGTGGAAGCGAATCGCTCGTTTTGGGCCTGGCCAGCAGTGGGCCAACAGTGGAAGCGGCGGCCCAGCGACGGCCAGCGATGGGCGGGAGACAGCGATGGAAGCGGCCCGGCTTTGGGCCTCGGCGTGGGCGAGGCCCACTCAGCGATGGGCAATCGACGGAAATTGAACATGCCATGCACACGCTCGGGCTTAATCCACCAGACACGAATTAGTATATGGACTCAGGTGCAACGTCACATATGACGTCATCCCAAGGTAATCTTACGTCCTATTTTAATTTGAGCAAATCAAATGGTATAACTGTCGGAAATGGCCATTCCATTCCAATAAAAGGTTATGGTTCTACTAAATTGTCCAAACCAAATCCACCATTAGCCTTGAAAAATGTTATTCATGCACCACAATTAATCAAAAACCTAATCTCCGTTCGAAAGTTTACTTCAGATAACTGGGTTACCGTAACTTTTGATCCTTTTGGTTTTACTGTGTGTGATTTTCAGACAGGGGCACGGCTAATGAGATGTGATAGCCAGGGAGAACTTTATCCAGTTTCTTCACTACTACAACCAGACAAGAAACACTTTAATTTTGCTGTTTTTAATTCCAATTTATGGCATGAACGTTTGGGACATCCGGGAGAGTCTGTTTTAAACTCTCTCAAACGCAATAATTCAATTTCATGTACACGAACTCTTAATAAGTGTCAGTCGTGTCCTTTGGGTAAGCATATTCAACTACCTTTTGAGTCTTCTTCTAATTGCACTTTTTTGCCATTTGAGACTATACATTGTGATATTTGGACATCCCCAGTTTTGAGCTCTTCGGGGCATAGATATTATTTGCTTGTTTTAGATGATTACTCTAAATTCTTGTGGACATTTCCCATATCGAAAAAATCACAAGTGTTTTCTACATTCCTTAGTTTTAGAGCTTTCATCCAAAAACAGTTTGAAAGGGATATCAAAAACATCCAATGTGATAACGGGCGGGAGTTTGATAATAGACAATTCTGGGATTTTTGCAAAACAAATGGTTTGAATTTTCGCTTCTCATGCCCCCACACATCTTCTCAAAATGGACAGGCGGAACGCAAAATACGAACCATAAATAATATTGTCCGGACATCCCTTGCTCATGCCTCACTTCCCCCTAACTTTTGGCATCATGCACTTCAGATGGCTACTTATTTGTTGAATATACTACCAAACAAACATACATCACACCAAACACCCCTTCAATTACTATACCTTCGGAAACCGATATACTCTCATCTCCGGGTTTTTGGGTGCTTGTGTTTTCCATTGTTCCCATCCACCACCATCCATAAATTACAACCGAGATCTACTCCATGCGTTTTTTTGGGATACCCATCCCATCATCGGGGATACAAATGTTATGACCTATCCTCCAATAGGATTTTTATTAGTCGTCATGTTATCTTTGATGAAACTCAATTCCCATTTAGAAAAATCAATGAGTCACAATCTCCCACTTATGAGTTTTTGGATGCTGGAATACACCCAATTTTTACCCAACCATTGTCCCATAGTTCGGTCACTACTACTGCTAATGGACAAAATTCTTTTAACCCATTACCCGTGTCATTACCAAATGGCACCCAACCCACTGTCTTGGAAACTGATACACATTCGGGCCCATGTGCTTTGACACCTACCAATAGCAACTCGCCTAATGCAACAAGCCCCGATCCAGTCGACTTTACAAATACCACATTTGGCGGTGGCGTCCAGTCCATCGGCGACAACACGCCCGATCACCGTAGTCAACATGGTATTGTCAAACCCAACACTAAATCACGCTTCACACCCAAGTATCCAAATCACCTTTACCATGTAACCATGTGTCTGCTCTGAAAGACCCAAATTGGAAAATGGCCATGGATGATGAATATCAAGCTCTTATTAAAAATAGGACATGGGATTTAGTGCCCCGTCCATCTAATGCTAACATCATTCGGTCTATGTGGATTTTTACCCATAAAGAAAAATCTGATGGTTCTTTTGAGCGGCATAAAGCCCGTCTTGTAGGTGATGGGAAGACGCAACAGGTTGGTATCGATTGTGGAGAGACATTCAGTCCAGTAGTCAAACCAGCTACTATCAGAACAGTGCTCAGCTTGTCTCTCTCCAGAGGATGGTCACTTCACCAGTTGGATGTTAAAAATGCATTTCTCCATGGGCACCTAAACGAGGCTTACATGCACCAACCATTGGGGTACAGAGATCCAAAATATCTCAATCATGTATGCCTGCTAAACAAGTCTTTGTATGGCCTCAAACAAGCACCCAGGGCCTGGTATCAGCGGTTTGCAGATTTTGTATCACAGATGGGGTTTTCACACAGCCGGTCCGATAATTCTCTTTTTATCTATCATCAGGGTAATCATACGGCTTATCTTCTATTGTATGTGGATGATATTATTCTGACAGCTTCCTCAGACTCTCTTCGCAAGAATATCATGTCTCAGCTTGGTTCAGAATTTGCTATGAAGGATCTTGGTCCATTGCACTTCTTTCTAGGAATTGCTGTGACAAGACATGCAGGTGGGCTCTTTCTCTCCCAGAAGAAGTATGCATCTGAGATCGTGGAACGGGCTGGAATGGCCTCTTGCAAACCCTCAGCAACACCGGTGGATACAAAGTCCAAATTAAGTGCCATTTCTAGCAAACCTTTTGCTGATCCAACATTGTACCGCAGCCTAGCAGGCGCGTTGCAATATCTCACTTTTACCAGACCAGACATAACCTATGTCGTACAACAAGTGTGCCTATTCATGCATAATCCAATGGAAGAACATATGCAGGCACTCAAACGGATTGTACGCTACATTAAGGGCACTCAGGAATATGGATTACATCTTTACCCATCTTGCATCTCCAAACTTGTCACTTATACAGATGCAGACTGGGCAGGCTGTCCGGACACCAGACGCTCCACATCTGGGTATTGTGTATTCCTCGGTGATAATTTAGTTTCTTGGTCTTCCAAACGGCAACCCACAGTATCGCGCTCGGTCTTTGGCGAATCGAGTGCCGTTGCCAATGTTGTGTCTGATTCATGCTGGATTCGAAATCTTTTACTGGAGCTTCATTGCCAAATTCCGAAAGCTACTATGGTTTACTGTGACAACATTAGTGCAATATATCTTTCTGGAAATCCAATACATCATCAGCGCACTAAACATATAGAGTTGGATATCCATTTTGTCCGTGAAAAAGTGGCACGCGGACAAGTGCGAGTACTACATGTCCCAACGCGTCATCAAATCGCCGATATCTTCACGAAAGGGCTTCCGCTGATTTTATTTGAAGAATTTCGGGACAGTCTCAGCATTCGGCGCCCTCCAGCTTCAACTGAGGGGGAGTGTTAGATTAGAATATTCTAGAATAGAATATTCTAGAGTTAATACCATTATTATAGTAATATTGTGTAGTATCTTATATTAATGTAGTATCCCATATTATATGGTAACTAGTTTAATGTATAGGAATATTTTTAGGATTATTCTAGATTCTTCCTAGTTAGTGTAAATATGTATATATTCTTACCTATTGTGATGAATAAGGATTGAGGAAAATATTCTATCACCACTGATGACCAAACCAAATAATAAGGTAAAAGAAGTAAAACAATATTAGCATCCGAACAATACACAAGGACGAGAAGAAAATAAACAAATAAACGAACAATATGATATTGACACAAAGGCAACTGGCATGAAGAGATACGAAATCAGCTCTCCTATGGAATACATACAAACAACAATCAACAAATTGACTCAAATAATCAAGAACAACTGCCAAACACTAAATTGGTCATCCCGAGAGTATTGAGAAACCTACATCTCATCGTATAACCTGACTGAAAATCAATTTTGTAAAGATTAATAATAGGCCATTATTTCTTCTCTGATGTATCAGTTATGTTTCAGCCCATTTCGTGGGCCAGCCCAATGTAAGGCCAGCCCATTACATTTACTTATTAGGGCAAGGCGTAAGGAAAGGGGCAGAAGCTTCTAGGCTACGAAAGAGAGTTACCTTCTCTCTATAACTTCTCTCTAAGCCTCTCTCTGTAATCTGCTTCTTCTCTGTAAATCTTCTGATCATTCATGGAGTTATATGAATGATTCTTCATCAACACATGAATAAGAAACTCAGTCTTCCTTTCTGTTGTACCATTGATTCTGTCATATTATCGATCTGAGTCTCGTGTAAACCCTAAAAGAGTAAATCACAGACATCGGCTTATTGTGCATGTCAACTGCGATAATGGTGGTGTTAGCTTTCTCAACATGGTATCAGAGCGGGTCATCCAGATCTACTGGTGCATGCATCGATTAAAGTGATTACAAGATCTGAGTAAATCACTCTGAGGTATCCTGTGATATCTTGTATTTCTGCTTACTGTTTCTTGTGGAGTTTAACTCCCCGATGTTGTGTTGGTCCTTATAATCTTGTCTAGATCTGAAATAAAATTGATGTGACTGGTATCTAGTTCTAACAATTTGAAAGGATGGTAACAGATCTAACAAATGAAAGTAGTTCTTCTAAAGATGGAGGTTCTTTATCCATACCTAAAGAACCTGCTGGTACCATCTCAACCAACACTGTACTTGACCATAACCATCCCCTTTTCTTACAAGCCTCGGATGTCAGTGGTAGTTCTTTAATTTCCTTTCAACTACTGGGATCTGAAAACTACACTGTTTGGAGCAAATCTATGAAGATTGCTCTACTTGGAAGAAATAAGTTAGGCTTTGTAAATGGAAACTGTACTAAAAATCATTATGGGGTGGAATGGTGGGATCAGTGGGATAGGGTCAATGCTGTGGTACAAGCATGGCTAATGAATGCTGTTTCGAATAGCTTGCTGTGTGGGGTGTTATATGCAGAAACATCATATGAGGTATGAGAAGACTTAAAGGAAAGATTCGACAAAGTTGATGAATCTAGAACCTATGACCTACATAGGGAAATTGCTACCCTATCACAAGGCAATGACAGTGTAGCAGAATATTACACTAAGCTAAAAAATCTATGGGTAGAATTTCAAGCCATTGTGCCACCACCAAATTGTGCTTGCCCTACCTCTAAAGAGTTTACAGACTACCTACAGAGACAGAAACTCTATCAATTCCTCATGGGGTTAAATGAAAGCTACATGCAGGCTAGAAGTCAAATCCTACTTATGTCACCCCTTCCAACAGTCAATAAAGCTTACTCCATGATTATTAGTGATGAAAATCAGAAAGGAATTAGTGCTAGGGGCCTTCTTGGAGCTGGTCCAACTAGTGGTGGACACAGTGAAAAAATAAATCCTCCTACTGCTATGTATTCTAAGACTGGAACAGCAGGAAATCAGAGGTCAAGAAGGAACACCAGCCTATTCTGTGAAGAATGCAAAATGAGAGGTCACACAAAGGAGTCCTGCTACAGACTTGTTGGATATCCTCCTGGCTTTAAGTCAAAGAGAAAGGAATTTGCTGCTCACAATGCTCACAACAGAGTTTTAGATTCCTCATCTGATGACAATAAAAACAACTGGCAAGTTGAAGGAGCACCTAAATTCTCTCAGAACCAGTATGAGCAGATAGTAAAATTGCTAAACAATAACCAAATACAGACAGGAGTATCTCAGAACTCTCAAGGTATTCAGTCATCTGCAAATTTGGCAGGTATATCAGAACTCAAAGCCTTACATGTTTTCAATATAGTCAAAAATTGGATAATAGACACAGGTGCTACAAATCACATGGTATATGACCTAAACATGTTAGATAAGATTAGTAACAGAAATGACCTAGTCACACCAAAGAATGTGTTCTTACCAAATGGCCAATCAGCCCAAGTTACTCACACTGGTACTAGTACTCTCTCTAATAAGAGTACACTGGAAAATGTTTTCTGTCTACCTCAGTTCAAATATAATTTACTATCTGTGTCTCAACTAACAAGAGAGCTGAAATGTGCAGCTGTCTTTTACCCTGATTTCTGTCTATTTCAGGATCTCTACAGTGGGAAGGTGAGGGAGATTGGTAGACTCCAAGATGGGCTCTATATGCTAGTAAATCACAATAAAAGTATACAGGATTCAAGAAAGACAGTTTTAAATGTACAAGCTAAGCAAAAGAGTACTATGGCAGAAGAAGACATTAATCTGTGGCACAGAAGGCTGGGTCATACTTCTAGTAAGGTACTTAGTAAACTGATTAGTGCTAGTAATGATGAAATAGCAAAGGCAATAAAAACATGTAATGTGTGCCCTTGTGCAAAACAGTGTAGACTACCCTTCCCAAATAGTACTACTTACAGTAATAAAGCTTTTGACATTGTGCACATGGACATGTGGGGTCCCTATAAGGTTGAAACTTATAATGGGAAGAGATTTTTTCTCACTATTGTAGATGATCACACTAGAATGACTTGGATATACCTGCTTAGACTTAAATCTGAGGTATGTGTGGTAATTAATCAGTTTCTCAAATATATATCCACACAGTTTAATCAAATAGTCAAGATTATCAGAACTGATAATGGGACAGAATTTATTAATGATACTTGTAACACACTGTTTCAGAACTTAGGTATTATCCATCAAAGAAGCTGTATATACACCCAGTGAGAATGATGTTGCAGAAAGAAAACACAGACATATATTAGAAATTACTAGGGCTATAAGAATGGAGGCTAACATTCCTTTAAGATTCTGGGGCCTGTGTGTACAGGCTGCAGTATATTTGATCAATAGACTACCCTCCTCTATTACTCATACTACTCCTTTTGAAAGCCTCTATCACAAGAAACCATCCATAGGTCATATAAAGACCATTGGATGTCTTTGCTTTGCTAATGATCTAACTGTCACTGATAAGCTCCAGTCTAAAGTTAAAAGATGTGTTCTGATGGGATACTCTGAAACACAAAAAGGGTACATTTTGTATGACCTGCAATCTAGAACTCTCATTGTTAGTAGAGATGTTAAGTTTAGAGAAACTATTTACCCTTTTAAAGAACAGGTCTCTGAGACTCCTATCTTTCAGAATCTGCCTAATAACAATGATAATCAAAGTATAACCCAAGTAAGCTCTCAGAACAATACTGATAAATCTGAAGAGGAATGTACAGATATCATCAACATAGAACCTGTTGAGGGCAGTGATCCCACTGAGCATGATTTAGTAGAAGCAAATTATGATAATACTCAATATATATGTCAACCTGATATAAATTCAAATGACAACACTAGGAGGTCTAGCAGACTCAAACATCCTCCTATATGGCTTAAAGACTTTGTTACAACAAATGCCAACAATGTTCTCTACCCTATTGCCAATTATATTTCCTATGATAACCTAAAACCTACCTATCAAGCCTTTTTAAGCTCATTTTCTGAACTAACTGAACCTAAAGGTTATATGGAAGCTTCTAAAGATCCTAGGTGGGTAGATGCTATGAAAGCTGAAATAGAAGCATTACAAGATAATCACACTTGGGAAATAGTTACCTTACCAGAAGGAAAACAACCTATTGGCTGTAAATGGATCTATAAAATAAAATATAAAGACACTGGAGAAGTAGAAAGACTAAAAACTAGGCTTGTTGCTAAAGGTTATAGCCAACAAGAAGGAATAGATTACCAAGAGACTTTTTCCCCTGTTGTAAAAATGGTAACTATAAGAACTATTCTCTCTATTGCTGCCTCCAGATGTTGGTATATCCATTAAATGGATGTTTATAATGCCTTCCTTCAAGGGGATTTATTTGATGAGATTTATATGACCTTGCCACAAGGCTTCAGTAGTCAGGGGGGCAGTAAACATGTGTGTAGACTTACTAAATCCTTGTATGGGCTCAAGAAAGCTCCAAGACAGTGGAATTTCAAGCTTACAGAGGCTTTAGTACATATGCAGTTTAGGCAATCTGAGTTTGACCACTCTCTGTTCTTAAAACAAAATAGCCAAGGAATAACAGTCATACTTATTTATGTGGATGACATGCTAATTACAGGGGATAATATTAGGCTCATAAAGGAGACTAAGCAGTCCCTACATAATGTTTTTAAGATGAAAGATCTGGGAGATCTAAGGTACTTTCTAGGAATTGAGTTTGCTAGGTCCAGCAAATGGATCATTATGCATCAAAGGAAGTATGCCTTAGAACTCATTTCTGAAATTGGTCTAGCTGCTGCCAAATCTATTAATACACCCACTGATTCTAATATGAAGCTTACCACAAAAGAATATGATGATTATAAAGAAAAACAGATTACTGATGAAGGGAAAACAGTCACTGATGATGGTCCAGTAGAAGACATCAGCTCATATCAAAGGATAATTGGTAAGCTGCTATATCTTACTCTTACTAGACCAGATATTGCTTACAGTGTGCAAACACTTAGTCAGTTTCTACAAAATCCAAAGAAGTCACATCTTAATGCTGCAATCAGAATAGTAAGGTACGTAAAAGGTAAGCCGGGACAAGGAGTGTTGTTATCCAGTAATAAACAAGAAACTCTAACTAGTTATTGTGATGCAGATTGGGCTTCATGTCCACATACAAGAAAATCTATTACAGGTTATTTAGTCAAGTTTGGAGACTCTCTCATATCCTGGAAATCTAAGAAGCAAAGTACAATCTCAAGAAGCTCCGCTGAAGCAGAATATAGAAGTCTAGCCAGCACTATTGCTGAAATCACATGGCTACTAGGTTTATTGAAGGACATTGGTGTGGACATCAAGCAGCCAGTAACTGTGTACACAGACAGTAAATCAGCCATACAAATGGCAGCAAATCCGGTGTTCCACGAAAGGACAAAACACATAGAGATTGATCTTCACTTCATCAGGGAGAAGATTCGATCAGGAATGATTGAAACTGAATACATCAATACTACAGAGCAACCTGCAGGCATTCTTACTAAAGGGCTGAGCAGATTACAACATTTGCATCTCTGTTCCAAGCTAGGCCTGCTGAATATCTTTGAGCACCCAGCTTGAGGGAGGCTGTAAAGATTAATAATAGGCCATTATTTCTTCTCTGATGTATCAGTTATGTTTCGGCCCATTTCGTGGGCCAGCCCAATGTAAGGCCAGCCCATTACGTTTACTTATTAGGGCAAGGCGTAAGGAAAGGGGCAGAAGCTTCTAGGCTACGAAAGAGAGTTACCTTCTCTGTATAACTTCTCTCTAAGCCTCTCTCTGTAATCTGCTTCTTCTCTGTAAATCTTCTGATCATTCATGGAGTTATATGAATGATTCTTCATCAACACATGAATAAGAAACTCAGTCTTCCTTTCTGTTGTACCATTGATTCTGTCATATTATCGATCTGAGTCTCGTGTAACCCCAAAAGAGTAAATCACAGACATCGGCTTATTGTGCATGTCAACTGCGATAATGGTGGTGTTAGCTTTCTCAACAAATTTCTTTAATATTGAAAATCAAATCAAAGGATTACAGTTAGAAACTCTCTCTCTCACACACACACTATAATACACAAGAAAGCATTCAAGGATGGGAACGAAAGAAACAAATAAACTACACATAAAAGAATATGATATTGAAGGTTACATCAAGAAGAGAAGAAATCAGCTCTCCTGATTGACATACAAACAACTCCCAAACACTAAACGCTACCGTCTCATCCCGAATTGAGAATAAAAAGTAATCAAGAGAGAGATCAAAGGCCAGTGGAAAATAAATCAAAACAAACTGGGATGGAGAAATTGTCACTATTTATAAGATTGTGGGGGTAGGATGGACGGCTATGATTAACCGATGAAGATAAAGATGTTCCGTATGTATTTCGACCAACAATATTTCAAAGGCGGTTGGCGGTTGAGTCCGTGTCTTTCCCAATTTATATCTGCTCCACCAATATTATTTGTCTATTAAAACTTATTTATTACTATAAACTTTAGTAACCACAATAATATATTTATTTTTAAATATAGAAAGACCGTTAATAAATGTCAAATCAATGGGCTGTATACACATTTATCGATTAGCTACTCGTGTATCCTCTCCCAAGAAATTGAAAGAGTTTAACAAATGAATGAATATATTTGTGTGGTTATAAATCTATCCGATTAAGGTAAAGTTTAAAGTTTAATTATTGTAAATAAGAAAATGTGTTTTTTTTACCGACTAAAAATAAAAGTATGTCATATAAATTGGGACAGAGGATTATTATTTTTTACTCTTTTTTCCTAATTTATATGACACACTTTACTTTTTTCAATCTAAAAAAAATGACATGTTTTCTTATTTGACAATAATTTAACTTTAATCTTTACATTTTATGCTTAGCGAGATGATTTATAACCACACAAATATCTTTGACTTAGTTTAGATCACAAGATTTAAGAGTCTTGCTTTAATTTTTAAACTCCGTGCTCAATCAAACTACTCCATCCATCTCAAATTATTTATCCATTTTTTAGTTTGCATGCCCCTTAAAATACTTTAATTAACAGGGTATTTTACCTACATTACTGTTACACCTCGTAAGTTTAAGACAATAATTAAGAACGTCATTAAGAAATAAGATTCGAATTTTAGAAATTAAGTATATTCTTACATGCTAATACGGAATAATTTTGGTAATGACGAATGTGACACCGAAAATTTCTTTAATGATAGTTATATATCCCGTTATGGATTGGTGATGTATATAAGACGACAACGAGAATTTAAGGCAACGAGATTTATGATTAATAAAAGTGTGATTAAGAGTTATTACTTGGGGGATTGAATTAATGTAAATAGACAATTAGAGGACCAAAGTGTAATATTTAGGGGGACCAAATTGTATTAATAAAAATCTTACTAATAACCTAACAAAAACTCATCTTCCCCACTTAAAAAAAATCCCAAACTCCCTCACCTCTCTCTCTCCCTAGCCGATTTTTGCTCCTTCTCCATAGCAAAAATTATAGTTTATTTCCCCCTCCTTATACTATATTGTTCACCAAAACTTGGAACCAAAAACAACACCCAAACAGTGGGCAAAAACCGAGAGAACTGGGGCAGAAAATCGAAAACTACTGGGCAGATTTTTAGTCAAATTTGAAGGGGTATATCTCATAGTATATTAGGAGTTTTTAGGTGATTCAAAATCCTAAGATGAAGTTCGTCGAGTATAGTTTCCAAAGCAATAAACCGCTCGTCGATAGGACATCTGAGTAGAGAATTATGGACGTTACCAGTTCAGCTGACAAAACAGTGAGCAGTTCGGTCCTCACTGGACCGAAATTAGGGCAGGGTTTCTTCAATTTTTGGAGAGAAATTAGGGAAGAAAACGTGTATAAATGATGGGTTACATGGTGGGACTCATGCATGTTGAATTGGAGTTTAAGAAGTGAAGAATTGAGCAAGAGAAATCGATAAAACAGTGGGTATTCGGATTAGGGCAGTGGGTTCGACGTTGGGACTGTTTTGACTTCGTTGAGGTATAACATTCTTCTTCCTATTAAATAATTAGAGTTTCATGTTGTTGTAGTTTAAGTAATGGACTTATGTTAAGAAGAAACTTGGAATTTAGACAATGCATGTGAATGTTTTGGCGCTATTGCCGATTATGGACCGATTTGGACACCTTGGGGTTGATTGTCGTTATTGTTAAAATTATCACAAATTGCATGTTAAAATAGAGGAGTCTTGATATTTAAAGGAAATAATGGTTTACATAAGAATGTTGGAACATGAAGTGTATCTTAAGAAGTTAAGAAAGAAAGTATGGAATTATGTTGTTGTTGGTCGAAATTTACATGGACTTATTGGATGTGGTTGTCTCGTCTTAAGGTTGTTTTATTAAGTTATAATGATGGGATATAAGTTATGACTTGTTATTGGTTTGTTGAGCTTGTTGGTTAACTGTGGATATGCGTATAAACAGGAAGTCTTTGAATTTTTGTGGAATAAGAAGCTGTCATATGATATAAAGTATACTAGTAATCCTAGAAATTGACAGTCATATTACCATTATAATAAGTTGAAATTCTAAGACAGGGCGTATTATGATATTGAGTTGGCTAGTACGACTAAAAGGTATGTTAAGATAACTCCTTCTTTCTTTTGGCATGTTCTGCGTTTGAAGATAACTGTGATGTTATTCCATCAGTTATTCTACTCTTAGAAGTTAAGGAATATTCATATTATTGATTCTTTGCTAAAAACATGTCTAAATTGTTCCTAAGTCCTTGTTAAGGCATATAGGGAAGATGTTGGTATTCATGAGAGTTTTTAGTAAGCACTGAAGTCAATTTGACTCTGCACATCCAAAGTAACTAATAAGTATTAAATGTTGGAACTGGTTTAATAAATAAGAATGTATATTTTTAATGAACGTGTTAAAATAAGCCATTGCAGCAGCAAACGAGTAAGGTATCGATAAAACAATTATATTAAAAATGATTAGAATTTCATCTGCATAGAAACTAAGATAAAACCAATTTGTTTTACATTTGCTAGTTCACATCTGATTAGATAAGATCTCTATAAAAATATAACCTACTAACGACGCGCATAATGAATTAATTAGGCAATTATGATTTATTATCACCAATCAGATAGTTCCATAATGTTAACCAGAAAAACAAGGACATTATTGTCATCCAATAAATTCAGGAAATGTTTATTGCATTTATGCATTCATATTTTACCCAAGACTATTTGATATGAGTTGATACAGACGACAAGCGCTATGTGAAACTCTTTCTCCCTTTATTTTGATATGATTTATATGAAGTGAACATACGACGGACGTACATGATTTCTATACAGAAATTCCAAATGATACGTGACACGATAAGTGCCTTGAGGTTCCAAGTGATGATTAAAAGTGATATATAATATGATAGTGCCTGAATTCCTAAATGATAGTTCGTCTTAATTATTCCATCGAGCCTCCACTGATGATTTAAAATACATATGATTATTTGAATGCATATGATTGTTCCATTGAGTCCCAGATGATGATGATGTGTATTGCATATGATTCCTCATGATATTCTACTTGTGTGAGTTGTGACTATACGTTATGAGGACCGATTCCCAGAATGGGCCGGGTAGCTATATTTACAGAGTATGAGGACCGAGTCCCAGAATGGGTCGGGTAGCTATATTTACAGAGTATGAGGACCGAGTCCCAGAATGGGCCGGGTAGCTATATGTACATAGAATGAGGACCGAGTCCCAGAATGGGTCAGGTAGCTATATGTACGGAGGTGTCCTTGATTATGATGATTGTTAGACATGTATGACTTTCTTTTCATATGGTACAGTTGCATTGGTATCTCTGATTTTTCATACATGTCTCAGATTACCTTCTGGCCAGTTACGATCTCCGTGGACATGTATCCACGATGCTGGTATAAATACCCATGATAGTATACGTATGATGATTCCATGGACATACATCCATGATGCGGGTATAGATACCCAGGATAGTATATCTATATATATATATATATGTGATTATATGGACAGACACTCATGGTTTTGCTATGACTCTCATTCGTATATAACACAGTTGAAATGGTAATTTGATTATTATATTTGTCTCCTGTTATCTCTTGGCCTGTTTTGATCTTATTCACAGTACTTCATGTTTTACATACTCAGTACATTATTTTATCGACCCCCTTTCCTCGGGGATGCGTTAAATGCCCATGATACATATTCTCAGTTTGGTGATCCTCAGGCCTAGGACTTCTACTAAGTTGGTTGGAAGGCTCCATTGATTCGGAGCTTAGTCAGTTTGGTACAGATCTTTAATCTTGGACCTACGCATATTCATATGTCATTATTGTACTTAAGTGCATGACGATTTGTGGGTTATACGTATGTAGAGATGTGAATCTGTTTTTGATATATGTGTTGTTGTACTCTGTTTTAGGGAGATTCCCGTATATAGTGGCAGCCTCGCCAGCTCGCCTATTTTGATTGTTTCTGTATTTATGTGATGCTATTTGGTGGCAGCCTAGTCGGCTATCCTATTATGACATGTTGGTTAGTTGTGTAAGGCAGTCTTGTCGGCTCGCCTACTTTGGGCATATGTTATAGATGCAGCGTTATGCTGTCAAATTTTCTATTACCCTTAAGTGTCAGTTGATTATGTGACAGATTAGTGTAATGGCGTCCAATTAGGGCGTCGGGTCGCGGCCCGTCGGGTCGGGTCGTGACAGAGTGGTATCAGAGCAGTTAGTCCTCGGAATGTTTACAGACCGTGTATAGTAGAGTCTTGTTTATCGGTGTGTTGTGTACCACATCTTTAAATAGGAGGCTACAGTACATTTAGGATTGGTTTCCCTTCTTCTCACTCTGAGATCGTGCGATAGAGTTGTGTTGTTAGGGTTGTCTCTCCCTAACATATTATTGTGGTTAAGGCTATGCCTCCAAAAAGGGCAACAGTGGCCCAGACAGGAATGTATGGAATTCGTATCCAGGTTGGTGAAATTGTTGTATAGTCGGTATATGATGATGTGCAATATGTTATAATTTTAGATAACCTTTGGATAACAATTGTGTTGGGGTAATTGAGGACGGGAACTATGGAACAGTCAAAAAAGGGCTAAAGAATAGGAAAGCAGTAATGAGTATGAATGGAACTGTGTGATCGAGTATCATGGCAGGAATGTTTTTGTCCTTTCGTTTAATGACGAGTGGAAGAAAGTATTATGACAAGAATGATAAAGGTGAAGGAAATTGAATTTAAGTATAATGACAAAGTTTGTATATAGTAACGCCAAGGATTGGAAACATGAGCAATATGTGAGATTATGTATGTATACTAGAATATGTTGGAATTATGAAAGGTACGACAAGTAAGAAATGGGCAAACTGAACAAGCTCAAAGAGGTTGCTACATCGGTAATAAATTATATTATAGCTAAGCGAGTATATAGTAATTGATGAATTACATATGTGTTATATTGTGGCCCTATGAGGCATCTGTTGGTTTGCTGAATATAGGTGGATGGGCATAGTTATAAAGGAGATTCTGCCGAAAATTTTCTAGCATAAGACTTATTATGAACATTCGAGGACGAATGTTTCTAAGAGGGGAAGGATGTTATACCTCGTAATTTTAAGGCAATAATTAAGAACGTCATTAAGAAATAAGATTCGAATTTTGGAAATTAAGTATATTCTTACATGCTAATACAGAATAATTTTGGTAATGACGAATGTGACGCCGGAAATTTCTTTAATGATAGTTATATATCCCATTATGGATTGTTGATGTATATAAGACGACAACGAGAATTTAAGGCAACGAGATTTATGATTAATAAAAGTGTGATTAAGAGTTATTACTTGGGGGATTGAATTAATGTAAATAGACAATTAGAAGACCAAAGTGTAATATTTAGGGGGACCAAAGTGTATTAATAAAAATCTGAAAAATCTTACTTATAACCTAACAAAAACTCATCTTCTCCACTTAAAAAAAAATCTCAAACACCTTCACCTCTCTTTCTCTCCCTAGACGATTTTTGCTCCTTCTCCATAGCAAAAATTATAGTTTATTTTCCCCTCCTTATACTACATTGTTCACCAAAACTTGGAACCAAAAACAACACCCAAACAGTGGGCAAAAACCGAGAGAACTGGGGCATAAAATCGAAAACTGCTGGGCATATTTTTAGTCAACTTTGGAGGGGTATATCTCCTAGTATATTATGAGTTTTTAGGTGATTCAAAAGCCTAAGATTAAGTTCGTCGAGTATAGTTTCCAACGTAATAAACCTCTCAACGATAGGACATCTGAGTAGAGAATTATAGACGTTACCAGTTCAACTGACAAAACAGTGAGCAGTTCGGTCCTCACTGAACCGAAATTAGGGCAGGTTTTCTTCAATTTTTGGAGAGAAATTAGGGTGTATAAATGATGGGTTACATGGTGGAACTCATGCATGTTGAATTGGAGTTGAAGAAGTGAAGAATTAAGCAAGAGAAATCGATAAAACAGTGGGTATTCGGATAAGGGCAGTGGGTTCGACGTTGGGATTGTTTTGACTTCGTTGAGGTATAAAATTCTTCTTTTATTAAATAATTAGAGTTGCATGTTGTTTTAGTTTAAGTAATGGACTTGTGTTAAGAAGAAACTTGGAATTTAGACAATGCATGTGAAGGTTTGGGCGCTATTGCCGATTATGGACTGATTTGGACACCTTGGGGTTGATTGTCGTTATTGTTAAAATTATCACAAATTGCATGTTAAAATAGAGGAGTCTTGATATTTAAAGAAAGTAATGGTTTACATAAGAATGTTGGAACATGAAGTGTATCTTAAGAAGTTAAGAAAGAAAGTATGGAATTATGTTGTTGTTGGTCGAAATTTACATGGACTTATTGGACGTGGTTGTCTCATCTTAAGGTTGTTTTGTTAAGTTATAATGATGAGATATAAGTTATGACTTGTTATTGGTTTGTTGAGCTTGTTGGTTAACTGTGGATATGCGTATAAACAGGGGAAGTGTTGCCCGAATATTTGTGGAATAGGAAGCTGTCATATGATATAAAGTATACTAGTAATCCTAGAAATTGACAGTCATATTACCATTATAATATGTTGAAGTTCTAAGACGGGGCATATTCTGATGTTGAGTTGGCTAGTACGACTAAAATGTATGTTAAGACAACTTCTTCTTTCTTTTGGCATGTTCTGCGTATGAAGATAACTGTGATGTTATTCCATCAGTTATTCTACTCTTAGAAGTTAAGGAGTATTCATATTATTGATTCTTTGCTAAAAGCATGTCTAAATTGTTCATAAGTCCTTGTTAAGGCATATAGGGAAGATGTTGGTATTCATGAGAGTTTTTAGTAAGCACTGAAGCCAATTTGACTCTGCACATCCAAAGTAACTAATAAGTATTAAATGTTGGAACTGCTTTAATAAATAAGAAGGTATATTTTTAATGAACGTGTTAAAATAAGTCATTGCAGCAGCAAATGAATAAGGTATCGACAAAACAATTATAATAAAAATGATTAGAATCCATCTGTATAGAAACTAAGATAGAACCAATTTGTTTTACATTTGCTAGTTCACAGCTGATTAGATAAGATCTCTATAAAAATATAACCTACTAACGACACGTATAATGAATTAATTAGGCAATTATGATTTATTATCACCAATCAGATAGTTCCATAATGTTAACCAGAAAAGCAAGGACATTATTGTCATCCAATAAATTCAGGAAATGTTTATTGTCATTCATGCATTCATATTTTACCCAAGACGATATGATATGAGTTGATACAGACGACAATCGCTATGTGAAACTCTTCCTCCCTTTATTTTGATATGATTTATATGAAGTGAACATACGACAGACGTACATGATTTCTATACAGAAATTCCAAATGATACGTGACACGATAAATGCCTTGAGGTTCCAAGTGATGATTAAAAGTGATATATAATATGATAGTGCCTGAATTCCTAAATGATTGTTCGTCTTAATTATTCCATCGAGTCTCCACTGATGATTTAAAATACATATGATTATTTGAATGCATATGATTGTTCCATTGAGCCCCAGATGATGATGATGTGTATTGCATATGATTCCTCATGATATTCTACTTGTGTAAGTTGTGACTATACGTTATGAGGACCGAGTCCCAGAATGGGCCGGGTAGCTATATTTACAGAGAATGAGGACCGAGTCCCAGAATGGGCCGGGTAGCTATATGTACATAGTATGAGGATCGAGTCCCAGAATGGGCCGGGTAGCTATATGTACGGAGGTGTCCTTGTTTATGATGATTGTTAGACATGTATGACTTTCTTTTCATATTGTACAGTTGCATTGGTATCTTTGATTTTTCATACATGTCTCAGGTTACCTTCTGGCCAGTTACGATCTCCATGGACATGTATCCACGATGCGGATATAAATACTCATGATAATATACGTATGATGATTCCATGGACATACATCCATGATGCGGGTATAAATACCCAGGATATATATATATGATTATATGGACAGACACTCATGGTTTTGATATGACTCTCATTCGTATATAACATAGTTGAAATGGTAATTTGATTATTATATTTGTCTCATGTTATCTCTTGACCTGTTTTGATCTTATTCACAGTACTTCATGTTTTACATACTCAGTACATTATTTATCGACCCCCTTTCCTCGGGGTTGCGTTAAATGCGCATGTACATATTCTCAGTTTGGTGATCCTCAGGCCTAGGACTCCTACTCAGTTGGTTGGAAGGCTCCATTGATTCAGAGCTTAGTCAGTTTGGTACATATCATTAATCTTGGACATATGCATATTCATATGTCATTATTGTACTTCTAGAGGTCTGTAGACAGTTGTGGGTTGTACGTATGTGGAGATGTGAATCTGTTTTTGGTATATGTGCTGTTGTACTCTGTTTTGGGGAGATTCCCGTATATAGTGGCAGCCTCGCCGACTCGCCTATTTTGATTATTTCCATATTTATGTGATGCTATTTGGTGGCAGCCTAGTCTGCTAGCCTAATGTGACATGTTGGTTAGTTGTGTAAGGCAGCCTTGTCGGCTCACCTACATTGGGCATATGTTATAGATGCAGCGTTATGCTGCCGAATTTTCTATTACCCTTAAGTGTCAGTTGATTATGTGACATGTTAGTGTAATGGCGTCCAATTAGGGCGTCGGGTCGGGTCGTGACAATTACCTTATCTATGTCTAAGTTATAATCTCTCTCCATTAAATGTTTACTCTATTTATATGTCATCTTCATTAATGACAAAAGGTAAAATAGAAAAAAGTAATTAATAATGTTGAATTTTTAAAAAGATAAATAATTTGAGATAACTATTTTTAATAATCACGATAAATAATTTTAGATGGAGGAAGTACATCACATAAATTGGAACGGATGGAGTAATTTTTAAAATCTATCCCATATAGAAATTAATGGGTTTCAACCTGTGTGCTTATAAAGTCTATAAATATCAAATCAAGTGGCATTATAGACGTTTACAAATTAACTATGAGATGATATTAATCTCTCTTGAAGAGTCTTTCTCATTAATATCAATATATATATATATTGTACAAGATGTATCCCTAATACAATTGGAATCCTAGTCCTAATTACAAGAGGAATTCTAGTTTACCATAATTACATATCACTAATATTTACACAATATATGAGATATATTCTAATTATGGTGGGATATGTTTTGTTACACGTTTACACACCCCTTCAGTCGGATCATGAGGAGGCCGGACGCTGAGACTGGATCTGAAGTCAAGAAATAACTGTCTGAAAAGTCCTTTGGTAAATATATCGGCATACTGATAGGATGAAGGAACATGTAACACTATGACATGGCCTAGCGCAACTTTCTCACGAATGAAGTGTAAGTCTATCTCAATGTGCTTGGTTCGCTGATGCTGAACCGGGTTGTGAGAGAGATAGATGACAGATATGTTATCACAGTACATAATAGATGTCTGACGCAAAGGACACTGAAGCTCTAACAGTAAATTTCCGAGCCAACAAATCTCAGCTACCACATTTGCAATGCCTCTGTACTCAGTCTCGGCACTGGAACGAGATAGGGTATCCTGTCTCTTGGCATACCAAAAAAATCAGATTATCCCCTAAAAAAATTAGAGCGTCACGTGTCCGGACACCCTGCCCAATCTGCATCCGTATATGAGAGCAACTTGTTTGGTGCAGAGGGGTATATGTGCAAATCGTAATCAAGTGTGCCCTTAATGTATTAGATGATACGTTTAAGGACAGTGAAATGAGACTCTCTGGGGGCATGCATAAAGAGACATACTGCTGAACAACATAAGCAATGCCTGACCTTGTAAATATGAGATACTGAAGTGCACTTGCAAGGCTCCTATACAGAGTAGGATCAGAGACTGGAGCACCATCCACATCACTGAGCTTAGATTTTGAATCAAATAGAGTATGTGAAACTTTGCAATTCGTCATCTTAGCCATGTACACAATCTCCTCTGCATACTTACGCTGACACAAGAACATGTGGTCGGCAGACCTGGTCACTGATATCCCTAAGTAATAACTCAGCTTTCCTAAATCAATCATTGCAAATTCGAACTTAAGCAAGACAATAATCTCATTTTTCAACCCATCAGAGGAAGCAGTAAGAACAATATCATCCACGTAAAGTAATAAGTAATCAGTGCTGCTACCTCGATGAAAATGAAGAGTGATGTATCACTATTGCTGCATACAAACTCAATATACAAGATATACCTGGAAAAGTCATCATACCACGCACGAGGGGGCCTGTTTTAGGCCATATAGTGACTTACGGAGATGACACACATAGTGGGGAACTACTGGATGGGTGTGTCACGACCCGACCTCGGGCCCGTGACTAGTGCCTTACCCCGGGCACCCTAGTGATACAACATCAGAGAAAAACCAGCGGAAGTAAACTCATAAACATGAAACAATATAAGTTAAGAAACAGGATAACCTAAAATGGTTACCTTTCGGTAACTATACATAACAAAAACTGAACAATTACATCCTTTACGAAACCCAATTACAACAGGACTACAGACCTCTAAGAGTTGTAACAACTTTGACGGGACAGGGCCCCGTCATACCCCTGAATGTACCTGAATCTACAATGATAGGAAAACATACCAAAGATAAGCCTCCGGAGAAACGGTGCTTCCCAAAAGCAGAACGGTGATCCTAAGAGAGAGGATCAACAACCGATGTACCTCGACCTGCGGCATGAACGCAGCCCCCCGAAGGAGGTCGATCTGATAGGTACCAAGTATGTGGCCCGAAAATCAGTAATGAAATCATAACATTTCCAAACCAAAATCCACAGATATGTATGAAAAGCCAATTAACCGCACTTGGTGTCACAACATAAGCAAGAACAATTAGGTGTAACGTAACCGGTCTTTCCTAGGCCGCTAATGATCGAAGCAGGGCCACTCGCCCATAGTATCATTACGCGAGCCTAATCCTGGACTTTCGTAGTCGCATGAGCCACCCGGGCGCATGAGGTACTCACCGCGTGGGTAGCTAACGCGGTATTTTCTGGACTCCGCGCGATCCGCGTGGCCACTGGACGCGTGAGGTATTCCTCGCATCGGCGTAACACACCCGGAGTGATTCCTGGACTACCGTAGTCCGCATAGGTCACATGGACCCGCATGAGGTACTCCTCGCATCGGGGGTAGCTAACCCGCGGTAACTTAACAAGTCAGGGGGGTAAGTGATATAACACAAGCACAACCGGCTCATTAAACAACATAAGCACAATAAGAGAAACCCCCTTACCACAACAAATCTCAAGACACTAACACCCGTAGTATCACAACATATTTACTTATCAAGCCAACTTACCACACATTCAGAAATCATTACAAGGCTACTATAAAGCGAGTAAGTAAACCATTCTTTTTATCTTTCTTAAGTCGTTATGACTAACTTCCCATAAAGCTAGTATAACACTTAAACTTTGTAATAACTCAAACATCCACACTTGTTTGGAAAAAAACAAAAGAAACTTATTCTTTTAAACCCAAGTATTAATTTCCTTTTAAAATAATGATTCATAATTCTTTTTGAAATATTTCGAGATTCTTAACATTTTGGACTCAAGTCAAAAGACCTCAAGGTGCAACCAAATTTAGTGAAACACGTACGTCTACCGTACTATATATTTTACAAATATCATGCTCAAGAGGATAGGAGAAATCACATACCTCCTCGGCTAAGTCCACTTGCCAAGTCGAATATGCCGCGCAGAGAGTATCAACCTATAATAATCAAATACTTCTATTAACGCCTAAACTTCTTCGTCGAATATTCTAGCATAAAGTTCCTTATTCTACGGAAAATTGGGTAGCACTTCCTTTGTTTCTACGTACTTTTCCACCTTTTCAAGATCCGAATTCAACATCCAAACGCTACTTTTAGGGCCCAACAATCCAATCAATTCAAAGGGGATTACACGCTTAAACTTAGACGTGTAAAATTCTGCCCCACAATGTATAACAACTAATTTAATAACTCTAAGGTAGTATCTTGGCTATAACATGTTCACATGCTATCCTTATTCAATTCTTTCAAATCCAAATCATATTTTTTAAATGCAATATATCTAAGAGCAATATTGATAACTACAAATCCTTTCTTCTTCACATGCAACACAATTTACTAGCAAAAAGGGAAATGATTGTTACCTTAGAGCTTATCCCAAATTAGTCCAACAAAATCCACTTGTCTTCTTTCCACAATCCTCCTACAACCTTGTCAACATGTTTCCTTCTTGCCACCTTTTTCAGAATTTCTCTAGGCTTAGGTTTCTTCTTGAATTTGTAGAGAGAAGGGAGAGGAAATTTAGAGAGAAGGAAGAGCTTTTTAGAGAGAAGAAGGAGCTTTGAAGAATGACCAAGTCTTCAAGACTTGGTCAATAAATAGGACATGCAAAAATCAGATGGGGGGGGGGACACTTGTCACCCTCCCATGGCCTTTTTTTAAAAGAAAATATCTGATTTTTCCTCAGTTTTCTGCAAAAACTCCGTCTCGCGCGCCACTGCGGCCGCGCGCGCTGAAACTCTGCGAACTTTCCGGAACTTCGCGCGCCTGCTTCCAGCGCCGCTGCAACCTCGTGAGAATTCTCGGCATAACCGCGCGAGCTGCATCCGGCCGCGCGCTGGCCCTGGCCCGAAAATGTTTTTCTGCTCGACCGCGTACTGTACTTGTAATTTCCACAACTTTCTACTCCGATATCCTATCGACGAACGGTTGGTTGCGTTGGAAACTAGACTCAACGAACTACGTACTAGGCCTTTAAAACACCTAGGAACTCTCAATGTAACGGGACATAAGCCGCCTCAAAGTTGACTAACAACCCGTCCGAAACATTCCGTCAACCCATCATTCTAAAATTTACGTCTCAATTCCTTTCGTATGTTCTCAAAAAGTACGACCTGAGCTACGGCGTGTAACATTCTCCCCCCTTTAGAAACATTCGTCCCGAATGTTCCTTCTAGGCTTACTCAAACCACAATATCAACATAGACCCTCTTAACTATTCTTCTTGCAAATAAAGACGCTCCACATTGCCACAACAATACTTAAGCATAATTGCAAATTTTTTTTTAAAAAACTAACAATCAGGAAAGTGGGTTACCTGGAGGTGTAGGGAACAAGTGAGGATACTTCTTCATCATGTCCTCCTCTGCTTCCCATGTCATTTCCTCCATGTTCTCGTTCCGCCATAAAACCTTGATGGAAGCCACATCCTTCGTCCGTAGTCGCCTAACCTAACGATCGAGTATCGCTATGAGACTCTCCTCATATGATAGTCCCTCTGTCACCTGGACATCACCAATCGGGTGCACTCTAGATAGATCCCCAATACACTTCCGCAACATAGACACATGAAAGACTGAATGTACTGCCTCCAGATCGGACGACAGATCCAACTCATAGGCAACCTTGCCTACCCTACGGATAATCTGATAAGGCCCAATGTACCTTGGGCTAAGTTTCCCTTTCTTTCCAAACCTCATTACTCCCTTCATGGGCGATACTTTTAGGAAGACCCAATCATCCACCTCAAACTCCAAGTGTCGACGCCGATGATCTGCATCGACTTACATCGACTACGGTGACAATAACCGCTCTGGATAAGTTTCACCTTATCCATCTTGAATCAAGTATGGCCCGACTAATCGAACTTCTCCACCTCAAACCGACTATCGGTGACTGCGCACTTCCTCCGTATAAAGCCTCATAAAGCGCCATCTGGATACTAGAATAGTAGTGTTGTTATATGCAAACTCCACAAGAGGTAAATGATCCTCCCAGCTACCCACGAAATCAATAACACGGGCGCGACATATCCTCGAGTGTATGCGGATGCGTGCTCGGCTTTGTCAGTCGGTGCGAGGATGAAGCGCGATCGAGACTCACTGTATCCCTAATCCGCCACGAAAAGACCTCCAAAAGTTAGCGAAGGCGGGCTCCTCTGTCTGAAATAATCGATATAGGAACTCCGTGCAGTCTCACAATCTCTCGGATATACAATCTAGCATAATCCTCGGCCGAAAAAGTCGTCCTGACGGGAAGAAAGTGGGCTGATTTCGTCAGCCTGTCAACAATAACCCAGATGGAATCATGCTTCCTCTGAGTGTGAGGTAACCCTGTAATAAAGTCCATATTGATCACCTCCCGCTTCCACGTCGGAATATCAATAGCCTGCAATAGCCCACCGGGCTTCTGGTGCTCAACCTTGACCTGCTGACAATTAGGACACTGTGCAACAAAACCCGCCACGTCCCTCTTCAGGCCATCCCACCAATACATATATCTGAAGTCATGGTACATCTTAGTCGACCCCGGATGAATAGAATAACGAGCCTTTGTGCCTCCCGAGATCTGGCGGCGAAGTCTGTCACATCGGAACACACAACCGGCCTCAAATCTTAGCACCCCATCGGCTACCTCAAATAGACTCTTCTCCTCACGAAGAGCTGCGTCGATCTGCGTACCAACACTGGGTCCTCATACTGTCGCCTCTTTACCTCATCAACGATGGAAGACTCGGCAATCTCACAAACCCGCACCCCCTATCACCGGCATCGATCATTCGAACCCCAAGGCTCGCTAGCTGATGTAACTCGCGGACCATGCCGCACTCTGCTGCGCATCGGCGGACTACCCATCGACCTGCGACTAAGGGCATCTGCAACTCATTGGCCTTCCAGGTGGTATAAGATATCGACATCATAATCCTTAAGTAGCTCTAACCACCGTCTCTGCCGCAAGTTCAGCTCCCTCTGGCTGAAGATATACTGGAGACTCTTGTGGTCGGTGTAAATATCCAGATGAACTCCATATAAATAATGTCTCCAGATCTTCAAGACATGAACCACTGCTGCCAACTCTAAGTCATGTGTGGGGTAATCCTTCTCATGCTTCCTAAGCTGTCGAGATGTATAAGCTATAACTTTACCGTCTTTGTGTCGGCCTGACGCTTTTGGCAACACGCTGACGCATCACAATAAACCACATATCCGTCTAAACCTGCGGAAGAGTAAGAAGCTGAGGCGGTCGTCAATTTCTCCTTGATGCGGAAACTCTCCTCACAAGCATCCGTCCACGGAACATACCGCTTTCGAGTCGGCTAGTCAAGGTGTTGAAATGGAAGTAAACTTCTCCACAAATCTCCAGATAATAACCCATGAGGCCCAAGCTGCGCCTCCGTTGGTGTAGTGGGTCTAGGCCAAGTCTTGGCGCCTCAATCTTTCTTTGTATCAACCTGAATACCATCGGCCCCGATAACATGCCCTAAGAAAGCCACTGAAGCCAACCAAAACTCGCATTTCGAGAACTTGGCATACAACTGTCGGTCTCGGAGGACTCCCAATACCGCCCTCAAGTGGTCTGCATGTTCCTGCTCTGTGCGCGAATAAACCAAGATATCATCTATGAATACTATAACGAACATATCCAGGAATGGCTTGAACACCCGGTTCATCAAATCCATGAATACTGCTGGGGCGTTGGTCAACCCGAAAGACATCACCCTGAACTCATAGTGCCCATCAGGTCTGAATGCGATCTTTGGGATATCTGCCTCTCTAACTCGCTTTGATGATAACGGACCGCGAGTCTATCTTGAAGAACCACCTCGCACCTGGCAATGGTCAAACAAATCATCAATCACAGGAAGGGGATATCTGTTCTTAATGGTCACCTTGTTCACCTGTAATCAACACATGCGCGGCGTCCGTCATCTTCTTCACGAACAATCTGGCGCTCCCGGGAGAAACACTAGGCATGATGAAGCCGCTTCTCCGGCCAAATCCTCATTTGGTCCTTTCAATTCTCTCAACTCGGCGGTGCCATTCGTATGGTGGAATGGAAATCGGTAGAGTATCCGCAACATATCAATGCAAAACTCAATCTCCTCTCGGGAGGATACGGAGCTTCGTGCGGGAATACGTCTGAAACTCTCTAACAACCGGGCGGTGAAGGTGCGGTATCTTGGCCTCGATGTCGAATACCGAACCATATGGTAGATATACCGCTACGCACCATCTTCCTAGCCTTGAGGTAAGAAATAAACCTACCCGCCGACGCGATGTTCCTTCTACTCGATAACCGGCTCCCCATGAAATTGGAATCGTACCAATCTCTCTCTACAATCCACGTTGGCATAGCAGGACGCTAGCCAATCCATGCCCATAATCACATCAAAGTCCGTCATATCCAACTCTATCAAGTCGGCTGAGTGCGGCGTAAATAGTCACGCGAGGCAAGTCTTATATACCGCTCACTACCACCGAATCACTGCGGTGTAGTCACTCAAAGGTTTTATGGACTCGGGCTCTATCCCTATTCTACCAACAATATGAGGAGATATATAGGATAAGGTAGAACCTGGATCTATCAAAGCATATACATCACAGCATGAAACCAATAATGTACTGTGGCGACATCCGTGGCGCCTCAGTCTGACGGTGGACATAACATAAATGCGGTTACGAGGACCCGGAATCTGGGACCCTTGCCACGACCTGCCGCGACCTGCGGCCCGCGAACCATCCACGACCGAACCGGACCGTGGCCGGTGCCTTAACGAGCACCTTAGTGACACAACATCAGAGAAAATCAGCGGAATGTAAACTCAAGATAAACAACCATTAAGAATATAAAACAGGCTAACCCAAAGTGGTTACCTCTAAATATAATAAAACGAACAGTTACATCCTTACACCCCAATTCATGACAGGACTACAAGCCTCACAGAAGGTATAACACTATGACGGACGGGGCCCGCCATACCCACGAATGTACAAAAGTCTACAACCTCGAGAATCGTACCAAAGACGAGGCCTCCGAGAAATGGAGCCTTAGAACCGAACCGTGATCCTAAGAGTGCGGATCGGCAAGCTATGAACCTCAACTGCGGCATGAACGCAGCCCGAAGGAGGTCGATTACAACATGTACCAAATATGCGGCGGAAAATCTTGTAATAATATCATAAGTCAAAAATATAATTTGGAGTTATAGGCGAAAATCGGTTTACCTTGCCATGCCTTACTAACAATGAGAGTAACAAATGTATGTATATATACTGCACGAAAATTGGAAGCTCATGATCAAAGCAAGGTCACCCACCCTCAGTATCATTAAGCAATCCTACTCCTGGGACTATTTCACCCGCATGGGTCTGTGGACCCGCGTGAGGTCATCCGCCTCGTATGGGACTATTTCACCCGCGTGGGACTATTTCACCCGCATGGATCCTGTGGATCCGCATGAGTACCATCGCGTACTCGCATGGGACTATTTCACCCGCATGGATCCTATGGTCCAGATCCGCATGAGTACAAACGCCGCACTCGCATCATGGGTAGCAAATCCATGGCATAAGTAGTAAACCGCCCTATTGGAGCATACCCGTGGGCCACCCATCGTGTCAGTATGTCCAAAGGAAGTAACAAGAATAACCCGGGATTTACCCGTAATAATATATATATAACATAGCTCATCCGGCTATCATACATAACATAAGCACTACCGGCCTATCATATCATAACATAAGCACTACCGGCTATCATATCATAACATAAGCACTACCTATCATATCATAACATAAGCAAGTTAAGAAAATACCCTAACTTCTTATTAACATTATTAATATATCCTCTCTCATTTTAGTATACCTAAGGCACCAACATGTCTTTTAATAGAAAATCCGGGAATTTAACCCAAGTTCCATGTACTTCTAACCTTTTAAGAAATAACTCCTTTTTATACAAAAATTCCAAGATACTAATCACCATAGTATCAAGTTACAATTTCGTTTCAAAACAAGTCACATTTCCTTTTAAAACTATCTCAAGCTTCTAAATTAAGTGACTTCATTTCTTGTAAAACCTTAGGCAATTCATGCCTTAGAACCATTTTCCTTCCACAAGTTCAAATCATCAAAACCTTTTTCCATTAAACTTTCACAAACTAATATAACCAACTCCCCATAAAGCCGTTACATTAGAGTTAAACAATAGTAAAACACATTCCCCTAAGTCCAAGGGATTTTTATACTTTTCTTTTAAAACGAAGCAAGTATCAAATACTTATAACAAACGAAGATTTCCAAATCTTGTACGTCTACCGTACTACATAGGTATAACTAATCATGCTCAAGAGATAGGAAAGCTCCACATACCTCTTCGGTCAATCCACAAGCTAAGTCGATTTACATGCGTAGTATGTCAACCTAAAATGACCACAATACGTTTATCAAGCTCTAGTTATAATGCAGAATTTTTCCAAGTTAAAGTCACCAATTTCCTACGGAAAATTGGGCAGCGTTTCCTTTGTTTCTACATACTTTGCCACCTTTTCCAAGGTCGATTTTTAACGCTCAAATGCCATGTTTAAGGCTCAACAACCAACCAACACCAAGGGGATTACACACCTAAACTTTGGTGTGTAAAATTCAACCCATGAGTTACAACAACTAACCCAACAAGTCTAATGTAGTATTTAGGCAACAACATGCTCATAATATCCCCCTAACCAATTCTTTCATAATCAATCCCATTTCTTACATGCAACTACTCTAAGTGCATTTTTCCAACTACAAGTTCTTCCTATTAAACATGCAACACCCAATACTAACTACAAGAGAAGAAATGTTACCTTAAGTTTTAGCCAAACTTATTCCAACACCTTGCTAGCCTTTTTCTTCAAGAACACCACCACAATAGTCTTCACAAGCTTGTAACAACCTTTCCTTCCTATTACACTTTTCAGATTTTTCCCTTAGGCTAGAATTCCTCTTGGGAATTTAGAGAGAAGGATGAGCTTTTTAACTTAGAGAGAGATGGAGTGTAAAGATGAAAAGTTGAAAGAAATGACCAAGTCTTGGTCAATATAATGCATGTAAATCGGATGGGGGACACTTGTCACCTCTCATGGCCTCTTTTAAAACAAAATCAGACTTTCTAAGTTTTCGCCCAAATTTCCCGCCTCGGCGCGCAGCTGCTTCCGGCGCGGCTGCAACTCTGCGGACCGCCGGATCTTTGGCGCGGCCCATTTCCGGGCCGTGGCCACTGGAACCAGCGCCTCGCGCACTTCTCCGCCTTGGCGCGCGGCCACCTCGGCGCCGCGGCTCTGAGCCACGTGAGCGTGTTTCTCTAATTTCTCGCACGGCCCACGCGCGGCCGAACCACGGGTATAACATTCTCCCCCGAAACATTCGTCGAATGTTCCTTCTAACCTTACACAAAACACAATATAAACATATCTTCTTAACTATTCCTTTGCAACTAAGAATGCTCCTCGAGCCACAACATTACTCAAGCATAATCAATTAAATTAACACGATCGGTAGGAAAGGGGTTACGGAGGTATAGGGAATAAGTGTGGGTATTTCTTCATCATATCATCCTCCGCTTCCACGTCATCTCCTCTGTTCTCGTTCGCCATAAAACCTTGTGGAAGCCACCTCCTTCGTCCGAGTCGTCTAACTTGGCGATCGAGTATCGCTATGGGACTCTCCTCATACGACAACTCATCTGTCACTGGATATCCTGAATCGGTGCACTCTAGCGGATCTCCAACGCATTTCCGTAACATGACACGTGAAAAAGCTGGATGTACCGCCTCAAGATCGGACGGCGGATCCAACTCATGGCAACCTTGCCCACTCTTGGACAATCGATACGGCCCGATGTACCTTGGGCTGAGTTTCCCTTTTCCTCCCAAATCTCATCACACCCGCCGTGGGTGACACTTTCGAAAGACCCAATCGCGACCTCAAACTCTAAGTGTCGACGCCGATGATCTGCATATGATTCACCGCCGACTGCGGGCTGCGATAACCGCTCTGGATAAACTTCACCTTATCCATCTGCTGAACCAAATTTGGCCCGATTAATCGCACTTCTCCCACTTCAAACCAACTATCGGTGACTGCACTTCTCCTCGTATAAGGCCTCATAAGGCGCCATCCGAACACTAGAATGGTAGTTGTTGTTATAAGCAAACTCCACAAGAGGTAAATGATCCTCCCACTACCCCGAAATCAATAACACAAGCCCGCGGATATCCTCGAGTGTATGCGGATAGTGCGCTCGGCTGTCCGTCCGTCACGAGGATGAAGCCGTCTTTGAGACTCACTGTGTCCCTAATCCTTCGGAAAGACCTCCGAGAGTTAGCCGAACTGGGCTCCTCTATCGATATACTCGACAGGGACTCCGTGCGATCTCACAATCTCTCTAATATATAATCGGCGTAGTCCTCATTTGAAAACGTCGTCTTGTTGGAAGAAAGTGGGCTGATTTTCGACACATCAACAATAACCCAAATGGAATCATGTCTCCTCTGCAGGTGCGAGGTAACCACTGTAAAAAGTCCATGTTGACCACCTCCACTTCCACGTGAATATCAATAGCTGTAATAGCCAGCGAACACGGTGCTCAACCTTAACTGGCGATAATTAGGACCTTTGGGCAACAAAACCGCCACGTCCTCTTCAAACCATCCCACCAATACATGCACCGAGGTCATGGTACATCTTAGTCGACCGGATGAATCGAATAACGAGCCGTGTGCCTCACGAGAATCTGGCGGCGAAGTCTGTCGCATCGGGAACACACAACCGGCCCTCGAATCTTAGCACCGTCAGGTGCTACCTCAAATAGACTCTTCTCTTCTGGAGGCTGCGTCTCGATACCGTGCAAAATCGGATCCTCATCTGTCGCCTCTTCACCTCGCCGGCGATGGAAGACTCGGCGACCTCTCGAACCGGTCCGTTACTAACGGAATCAACCAAACGAACCCCAAGGCTTGCTAACTGGTGTAACTCTCGGACCATGTCCTTCTTCCCTGGCTGCACCCCCGACAGACTACCCATCAATCTGCGACTAAGGACATCTGCAACTACATTGGCCTTCCCTGGGTGGTATAGGATATCAATATCACAATCCTTGAGTAACCCTAACCACCGCCATGCAAATTCAGGCGCCTCGATCACGAAGATATCTGGAGTTTCTTGTGGTCTGCAAATATCCACATGAAATCTATATAAGGAAATTGCCTCCAAATCTTCAAGTACGATTAAGCGCCGCCGACTCTAAATCGTGAGTAACGTAATTCCTTTCTTGCTTCCTAACCGCGGAAACATAAGCTCTAACCTTATCGTGTTGCGTCGACACAACCTAGCCCTAATGACACCCAACGTGTTACAATAATACCCTAACCTCTAGTCTCTCAAGAGGGGTTAGAACTGTAGTCGTGGTCAACTTCTCTTCCAATAACTGGAAGCCTTTCTTGTACTTGCAAAATATTCGAGCATCCTTAATCTCAGTTATGGTTCCTGTTTCCCTTTCTCTGTTGCAACCAAACTTGGTTACTATACTTGGATCTGATTCCTTTGCTTGCCGCATGGCTAAGACTTCCTGCCAATCACAATTTAGGGGGAAGACTTCCTTGATCTTGTCAAGTAGTAATCCTATTATCCTCTCTCAGCTCGTAGAGCTTATAGTCCGGTGTTCAACCTCAATTCACGGTATTACATAATCCAATGACTTGTCAAGATTTCTCATCGTTTGAGTGTCTACTCGTCTTTCCTTTATAAGTTATTTCAAGTTGTCCTGGGGTCCCCTACCTCTCCGTATTCTCTTACTATCTTTATCGTCAATACAGATACTACTACCTTTCTTCGAGGTGTTCCTACTGCCCATTACCTACTAATGGTCTTACACTAGTCCGGGGTAACTGTATTTCGTGCAACTTACATAACCATAGTTGTATTCTCTTTTATCCTTCTGGTCATACCTTATGCTTATTAATAGTAAAGTGTTTCTAATTTGATCTATAATCGTACAGTTTCAAATATGTGTACTACCTGCATTTTTCTTACGACACTTCCCTGACCGTTTCGTAACGTCGTTCTTAATTACCCCCAACATAATACTTCTTCCACGGTTATCTAAAACTGTAACTTATGGCATGACGATACTGAAGACCTACGGTCTCCCATCCTTCGTCTAACTACATGGGTACACATAACCCCATGTCGTAAGACTATCCTTTTATGTATGGGAGAGAACTTATCTCCCTTCAATAAACTTTCCTTGGTGTCACGACCCTAATCACCGGGTCCTCTCGTGGTCCTGTAAATATCTAATCATTACGCACCGCCTTAAAATCGTGTAGATTTTCAAAACCTACCAAAGATGCCCTCAGCTTTCCGTCGGCAGTGCCCGTACTTATTTTATTCTTGCCTTGCACATTTCCTTGAAATTACCCGGAAGGTCGTGGCCCTGACCGCCACACCAAACCAACTCCAAGTACCTCCAAGGGAACTTAACATAAATTCCTTCAAATTCAAGTATTACTTACTTTCTGCGTCAATTTTTCCCAATGGACAAGTCACACAGACTTATTGAAAACAATGATGCCAAAGAAGGAAGGATAATTCACTGGTTACTACAACTTCCCTTCCTCTCCACTCGATGGCAAACTGCAGGAAGCGGTACCGAATCAATCTCTTACGTAGTCCACGTTGGCATAACATAAGGCCAACTAGCTTTACTCATAATGACCTCAACGTCTGTCATAACTCTGCTAGGTCCGACGTATCGTTATCGACAATTATTATCGCCGCTCGGCTACCACCAACACTCGCGGGTGTGGTTACCCCTAAAGGTTCTCATGGATTACGGCTTCATTTCTTTCACACTTGGTTGCTCACTTCCTTACAGGTCGTACTCTTTTTCGTACTTCCAAACTTATTCTAGCTTACGTACATAACTTCCATAATAAATCTGGCCTTCGATCTTGAAGTTACTAATTTAAACAATATAAGGTCATTTCGGCTCTCACACGGTTCGGTGGAATACGTCTGCGAACTCGTAAAATGATTAATTAGACTCGGGCTTGTACCTGCGTGACCTGTCGTGGCGGGACTACTATTAATCGATCCCACCCCATGCGGGTATACTAACTTCTCATAATACCATAGTCGTGTGCGTCTTGGTCACAACAACCATTACTTACTCCACGGATCTCATTCGTACTATCCTCTTAAGCGTACCACGTGGCTCGATTTACAAACATAGTCTCCCATTGAGCCCTTAATTAAGCTTCTTAGGTTCCATTACTTTTCCGACAACTCATCGTCTCCTAATTTTCTCAACTAGCACGTAAAACCTCGATGAGAGTTCCTTAATCGCTCATACCTTCCGGTATCTATTTAGTCCTTACCAATTCACGGTAATCTAAAATCATTCTAGGCAACACATATGACCCTAAATGCAATCAGTATAGTGTATGTCGCAATACCAACTATACTACAAGTATTACCAACCTGGATACGCAATCCACATAATCTTCCCACAGGTCATCTTTGCTTCCTCGCCGTGGCAAACACCATAACCTGTTGAGGAGAGCGACCCTAACCACACGGCTCTGTCGCACGATCTTAGAGTGAGAAGAAATGGAAACCAATCCTAAATATCTTGCGACCTCACGATTATAGATGTGGTGCACAACACCGATAATCAAGACTCTCTTGGATACGGCACTGTAGACCACTTTCCAGGATTAAGCGCTCGATACCACTTTTGTCACGACCGAACCGGACCGTGGCCGGTGCCTTAACGGGCACCCTAGTGACCTGACATCGAGAAAACCAGGGAATGTAAACTCAAGATAAACAACCATTAAGAATATAAAGCAAGCTAACCCAAAGTGGCTACCTCTAAATATAATAAAGCGAGCGATTACATCCTTACACCCCAATTCATGCGGGACTACAAGCCTACAGAAGGTATAACACTATGACGGGACGGGGCCCGCCATACCCACTGAATGTACAAAGTCTACAACCTCGAGAATCGTACCAAAAAGCGAGGCCTCGGGAGAAATGGAGCCTTAGAAGCCGAACCGTGATCCTAAGAGTGCGGATCGACAAGCTATGAACCTCGACTGCGGCATGAACGCAGCCCGAAGGAGGTCGATAACATGTACCAAATATGCGGCGGAAAATCTGTAATAATATCATAAGTCAAAAATATAATTTGGAGTTATAGGCGAAAATCGGTTTACCTTGCCATGCCTTACTAACTATGAGAGTAACAAATGTATATATATGTACTGCATAAAAATAGGAAGCTCATGATCAAAGCGGTACCTCGCGTAGTATCATTAAGCAATCCTACTCACGGGACTATTTCACCGCATAGGTCCTGTGGACCGCGTAGAGTCATCCGCCTCGTCGTGGGACTATTTCACCCGCGTGGGACTATTTCACCGCATGGATCCTGTGGATCGCGCGAAATACCATCGCCGTACTCGCATGGGACTATTTCACCCGCATGGATCCTATGGTCCAGATCCGCATGAGTACAAACGCCGCACTCGCATCATGGGTAGCAAATCCATGGCATAAGTAGTAAACCGCCCTATTGGAGCATACCCGCGGGCCACCCATCGTGTCAGTATGTCCAAAGGAAGTAACAAGAATAACCCGGGGTTTACCCGTAATAATATATATATAACATAGCTCATCCGGCTATCATACATAACATAAGCACTACCGGCCTATCATATCATAACATAAGCACTACCGGCCTATCATATCATAACATAAGCACTACCGGCCTATCATATCATAACATAAGCAAGTTAAGAAAATACCCTAACTTCTTATTAACATTATTAATATATCCTCTCTCATTTTAGTATACCTAAGGCACCAACATGTCTTTTAATAGAAAATCCGGGAATTTAACCCAAGTTCCATGTACTTCTAACCTTTTAAGAAATAACTCCTTTTTATACAAAAATTCCAAGATACTAATCACCATAGTATCAAGTTACAATTTCGTTTCAAAACAAGTCACATTTCCTTTTAAAACTATCTCAAGCTTCTAAATTAAGTGACTTCATTTCTTGTAAAACCTTAGGCAATTCATGCCTTAGAACCATTTTCCTTCCACAAGTTCAAATCATCAAAACCTTTTCCATTAAACTTTCACAAACTAATATAACCAACTCCCAAGCCATTACATTAGAGTTAAACAATAGTAAAACACATTCCCTAAGTCGAGGATTTTTATACTTTTCTTTTAAAGCGAAGCAAGTATCAAATACTTATAACAAGCGAAGATTTCCAAATCTTGTCGTCTACCGTACTACATAGGTATAACTAATCATGCTCAAGAGATAGGAAAGCTCCACATACCTCTTGGTCGATCCACAAGCTAAGTCCAATTTACATGCGTAGTATGTCAACCTAAAATGACCACAATCGTTTATCAAGCTCTAGTTATAATGCAGAATTTTTCCAAGTTAAAGTCACCAATTTCCTACGGAGAAAATTGGGCAGCGTTTCCTTTGTTTCTACATACTTTGCCACCTTTTCCAAGGTCGATTTTTAACGCTCAAATGCCATGTTTAAGGCTCAACAACCAACCAACACCAAGGGGATTACACCTAAACTTTGGTGTGTAAAATTCAGCCCAAGATTACAACAACTAACCCAACAAGTCTAATGTAGTATTTAGGCAACAACATGCTCATAATATCCCCTAACCAATTCTTTCATAATCAATCCATTTCTTACATGCAACTACTCTAAGTGCATTTTCCAACTACAAGTTCTTCCTATTAAACATGCAACACCCAATACTAACTACAAGAGAAGAAATGTTACCTTAAGTTTTAGCCAAACTTATTCCAACACCTTGCTAGCCTTTTCTCCAAGAACACCACCACAATAGTCTTCACAAGCTTGTAACAACCTTTCCTTCCTATTACACTTTTGATTTTTCCTTAGGCTAGAATTCCTCTTGGGAATTTAGAGAAGGATGAGCTTTTAACTTAGAGAGATGGAGTGTAAAGATGAAAAGTTGAAAGAAATGACCAAGTCTTGGTCAATATAATGCATGTAGCGAGAAATCGGATGGGGACATGTCACCCTCCCATGGCCTCTTTTAAAACAAAAATCGGACTTTCTAAGTTTTTCGCCCAAATTTCCCGCCTCGGCGCGACCACTGCTTCCGGCGCGCGGCAACTCCTGCGGACCGCCGGATCTTTGGCGCGACCCATTTCCGGCGCGCGGCTGGAACTTCAGCGCCTCGCGCTTCTCCCGCGCTTGGCGCGCGGCCCACGCCTCGTGCGCGCGGCTCGAACCTGAGCGTGTTTCTCTAATTTCGCCGCGGCCCCACGCGCGGCCGAACCACGGGGTATAACAAGCACGCGCCTCGGGGTGTAACCGTAGGAGATGAAGACGGCGAATGACCTGTAGGTGAACCTACCATCTGCGGCGCCTGCAGTGGACGGTCCCTCGAAATATGACCTGCTGGCCTGAAGTGTAGCAAGGCCCCACGATGTTACCACAACTCGAAATGGGATCTACCACATCGGCCACCGAGAGGTGGTCTCGATCGGGTAGCATCTGCTTCCTGGGCCGAAGCCTCTGGGGCCACGACACGCTCCGAATACTGAGCGTCAGGAAGGCGGTGGAGGCGCTCTGAACCGGTGAGGTGCAAATCCGATCTGTTCTTTGGTCGTCGCCTCGAAAACTACGAGAGGACCTGCTGTCTGGCCTCTTCTGCTGGTATCTATCAATCCGTCGGCCCTCCGTTCCTCGCTTAAGTCATAAGCACTGCGTCGGGCAATGTCGTGCGGTGAAGAGCTACTCGTGCAACTCTCTCTGCTAAGTAATCGTGAGCCACGTGACATAGCGGTGCACTCTGTCCTCTATGTCTGCCATTAAAGCGGGGACGTACCGAGCCAACGAGTCAAACTCCACGTTGTACTCCCGGACCGTCCACCCACTCTGTCTCAACGTCAAAAATCTATCGGCCCGAGCTCTCCTCATCTGTGGAGGCAAGAAATGGCTAAGAAACGCCTCTGAGAACTCGTCCCAAACAGTTGGAAGCGCATGCTTCCTCGGGGCGATTCCGTAGAATCAAACGATCCAAGCTGCGGTATCACGCAGCCGATGTTACCCCAATACGACCGACTCGGTCTCCGAGGCCTTGATCACTCTCATGATCCAGAATGGCCCGGATAAACTCCTGAGGATCATCCTCAGGCCTCGACCCATAGAACTCTGGTGGGCTGCAACTCAAAAAGTCCCTAAGTCTCAAGCTCTCAGATCTGGGGTGAACTACGGGTACAACCGGAACCGGCGCCTCTGTCATCCTCTGCCTTGCCACGATCCCGACTAATAATCGGGCCATCTCGCCAGCCCATATCCTGCGCTCGGTAGTATGGCGGAGGCTCAGTGTCGCGGTCTCGATGGCGGCCGCTTCTGCTCCAAACTCTCTTTGAAATTTGGCGGCGTCGTGGAACTTCGCCGTCCAAACATCACCTCGGTAAAGGCGGGCTTGTGCCCTCATAACCCTCTGCGTCCTACTAGCGGCTCCTCATTTGCCTTGCCGCCGGGCGCGGTTGCCTTGCGTGGAGCATAAGCGGTACATAAAAATATGTCGAGAGGAGTTGACCTATAACACGGCTCTATTGCACGATCTTAGAGTGAAAAGAATGAAACCAATCCTAAATATCCTGTAGCCTCACGATTATAGATGTGGTGCACAACATACCGATAATCAAGACTACTAGATACGATGCAGACACTTTCCAGGATTAAGCGCTCTGATACCACTTTTGTCATGACGACCTCGGGCAGTGGTAGTGCCTTACCGGGCACCTAGTGATACAACATCGAGAGAAAAACCAGAGTAAACTCATAAACATGAAACAATATAAGTTAAGCAGGCTAACCCTAAAATGGTTACCTTTCGGTAACTATACATAACAAAAAGCGAGCGATTCATCCTTTACGAAACCCGATTACAACGGGACTACGGACCTGCAGAGTTGTAACAACTTTGACGGGCGGGGCCGTCATACCCCTGAATGTACTGAATCTACAATGACAGAAAACATACCAAAGATAAGCCTCGGAGAAAGCGGGGCTTCCCAGCGAGCGGTGATCCTAGAGCGAGGATCAACAACCGATGTACCTCGACTGCGGCATGAGCGGCCCGAAGGAGGTCGATCTGATAGGTACCAAGTATGTGGCCCGAAAATCAGTAATGAAATCATAACATTTCCAAACCAAAATCCTGGATATGTATGAAAAGCCAATTAACGCGCATAGTGTCACAACATAAGCAAGAACGATTAGGTGTAGCATGCGGTCTTTCCTAGGCGCTAATGATCGAAGCGGGCCACTCGCCCGTGGTATCATTACGAGCCTAATCACGGACTTTCGTAGTCCGCATAGGCCACACAGGCCCGCGTGAGGTACTCACCGCGACGGGGTAGCTAACGCGGTATTTTCTGGACTCCGCGATCCGCATGGCCACTTGGACCGCATGAGGTATTCCTCGCATCAGCGTAACACACCCGGAGTGATTCCTGGACTACCGTAGTCCGCATAGGTCATATGGACCCGCATGAGGTACTCCTCGCATCGGGGGTAGCTAACCCGCGGTAACTTAACAAGTCAGGGGGGTAAGTGATATAACACAAGCATAACCGACTCATCGTAAACAACATAAGAACAATAAGAGAAACCCCCTTACCACAACAAATCTCAAGACACTAACACCCGTAGTATCACAACATATTTACTTATCAAGCCAACTTACCACACATTCAGAAATCATTACAAGACTACTATAAAGCGAGTAAGTAAACCATTCTTTTTATCTTTCTTAAGTCGTTATGACTAACTTCCCATAAAGCTAGTATAACACTTAAACTTTGTAATAACTCAAAACATCCACACTTGTTTGGAAAAAAACAAAAGAAACTTATTCTTTTAAACCCAAGTATTAATTTCCTTTTAAAATAATGATTCATAATTCTTTTTGAAATATTTCGAGATTCTTAACATTTTGGACTCAAGTTAAAAGACCTCAAGGTGCAACCAAATTTAGTGAAACACGTACGTCTACCGTACTATATATTTTACAAATATCATGCTCAAGAGGATAGGAGGAATCACATACCTCCTCGGCTAAATCCACTTGCCAAGTCGAATATGCCGCGCGGAGAGTATCAACCTATAATAATCAAATACTTCTATTAACGTCTAAACTTTTTCGTCGAATATTCTAGCATAAAGTTCCTTATTCTACGAAAAATTGGGCAGCACTTCCTTTGTTTCTACGTACTTTTCCACCTTTTCAAGGTCCGAATTCAACATCCAAACTCCACTTTTAGGGCCCAACAATCCAATCAATTCAAAGGGGATTACCCGCCTAAACTTGGACGTGTAAAATTCTGCCCCATAATGTATAACAACTAATTTAATAACTCTAAAGTAGTATCTTGGCTATAACATGTTCACATGCTATCCTTATTCAATTCTTTCAAATTCAAATCATATTTCTTACATGCAATATATCTAAGAGCAATATTGATAACTACAAATCCTTTCTTCTTCACATGCAACACAATTTACTAGCAAAAAGGGAAATGATTGTTACCTTAGAGCTTACCCCAAATTAGTCCAACAAAATCCACTTGTCTTCTTTCCACAATCCTCCTACAACCTTGTCAACATGTTTCCTTCTTGCCACCTTTTTCAGAATTTCTCTAGGCTTAGGTTTCTTCTTGAATTTCTAGAGAGAAGGGAGAGGAAATTTAGAGAGAAGAAAGAGATTTTTAGAGAGAAGAAGGAGCTTTGAAGAATGACCAAGTCTTCAAGACTTGGTCAATAAATAGGACATGCAAAAATCAGATGAGGGGGGGGGGGGGGACACTTGTCACCCTCCCATGGCCTTTTTTTAAAAGAAAATATCTGACTTTTCCTCAGTTTTCCGCAAAAACTCCGCCTCGGCGCGGCCTGCGGCCATGCTAGCAAACTGCGAACTTCCGGAACTTTGGCGCGCAGCTCCGGCGCTGCAACCTCAGAGAATTCTCAGCATAACCGGCGCCGCGGCCCTGCATCCGGCCGCGTACAGCCACGACCGAAAATGTTTTCTGCTCGACCGCGTACTGAACTTGTAATTTCCACAACTTTCTACTCCGATATCCTATCGACGAACGGTTGGTTGCGTTGGAAACTAGACTCAACGAACTACGTACTAGGCCTTTAAAACACCTAGGAACTCTCAATGTAACAGGACATAAGCCGCCTCAAAGTTGACTAACAACCCGTCTGAAACATTCTGTCAACCCATCATTCTAAAATTTACGTCTCAATTCCTTTCGTATGTTCTAAAAAAGCATGACCTGAGCTACGGGGTGCGACAGGGTGAACCCAGGCGGCTGATGTATGTAGACTGTTTCTCTCAGATCCCCATATAAAAATGCATTCTTCACATCAAGATGATGGATCGGCCAGTATTTGCCCATGACAATGCTCAAAATTGTGCAAATGGTAGCCGGCTTGACAACCGGGCTGAAGGTCTCACCACAATCAATGCTCTCCTGCTGATTTGTGCCATTAGCCACAAGTCGTATCTTATACCTCTCAAGATCTCCACTCTCTCTGAATTTGTGACGAAATAGCCACATGCAACGAATCACATTCACCCATCAGGTCTAGGTACTAGATCCCATGTGTGCTGTTTAGTTAAGCATTGAATTCCTCATACATAGCCGCATTCTAATTAGAGTCTTGTTTAGCCAATTTAGGGTTCTTGGGAATTGGAGAAATAGTTTGGGCAGACAAGTTAAATTGAACTTTGGGTTTGAAGATTTCATGTTTGGCATGAGTTTCCATTTGGTGAGTGGAGACAGTAGGGGGTTGTGTCGGCTGAGTGGGAAGAGCCGAGACTGAGGGATTGGTTGGATATGGAGTAGGAGGGGGTGATGCCATCGAATGCGTCACGGCTCCGTGATCAAGGGCCGCGGCGCTGGAGGACTGATAGTCATCTCTGAAGTTTTGGCACCGCGGCGCTGTTGACGGTAAATGAGGACTCTGCTCGCAGGAGTTTTGGTGTCGCGACACTGACGCTGAAGAAGAACCCCTGGGGCAGAGAAGGTGATTGTGTTGACAGTGCTATGATCTAGTTGACTGAGAATGATGGGAGAGATGGAAAACTCGTCAAGAAAAGAGTAATCCGGTTTTTGGAACTTTTTAAGATTCGAAAACGGAAATGTGGTCTCGTCAAATATGACGTGATGAGATATGTGAATTTGACGACTGGACAAGTCATAGCATAGATAGCCCATATGGTTTGGCGGAAAGCCTAGGTAGACATATGGAGTGGACCGAGGAGGCAGTACATGCCAGGTTAGGATAACATAGACAACTGAATATCCGCAGGTGATCATAGGATGAGACTCTATGATAGAGAATTTCGGTAGGGGTCATATTGTGAAGTGTGCTAGTGGGGAGAATATTTAGAATGTATTCTGACATTTTAACAGCATATATTCAGAATGATGGAGGGAAGGAGGCATGAATCAATAGAGTGCAAATCATGTTGTTTATAGTGCAGATGATTTTTTCATCTTTACCATTTTTGTGGGGAGGTGTGAGGGCAGGAAAAGCGAAAACCCATGCCATTATTAGAACAAAACCGGTGAAACATAGCGTTATTGAATTCACGACCATTATTGCACTGAAATAATTTGATATCTTTTTCAAATTGCGTTTGGATGAACTGTCGAAACTCAAGAAATTTGACAAACACTTCCAATTTATATTTGAGAGGATACAACCAAACATAGTGGAAAAAATCATCTAGCAAGACAAGATAATATTTATGACCGAGAGAACTAATAATAGGTGATGTCCATAAATCGACATGTATAATATCAAATGGTGCAAAGGTAACACTAGTAGATAATTTAAACGGAAGACAAGTATGTTTGCCTAAAGAACTGAAAACACAGTTTTGGGCAAGCTTCCCATTATTACAAGTAATGAAATTATTGCCTCTAAGAAAATTAAAAATTGGGGCTCCTGGATGACCAAGCCTATTATGCCACGTTGATGAAGAAATGGTCGCTAGAGAGACGGGAGAGCAAGATCTGGTAGCGGAGGTGGGAGTGAAAGGATAGATATCCCCCGTGCTATTGCATCTCGTAAGAGGTGTCCCCGTATGAAGATCCTTCACAATGAAACCAAAAGGGTCAAAGTCAACAGAGACAGAATTATTACGAGTAAATATGCGGATATAGATTAGGTTCTTTATTATATGTGAGGCATATAAGGTATTTTTAAGGGGGAATGGATGAGGAGGTGGTGTGTAGGATGTACCATAACACTTTATTGGAATGCGGTGGCCACTACCAACTATAATAAATTGAGGATGCTTTAAACCAAACAGTTTGGGAATATTACCTGCAGACCGGGTGAGGTGAGATATGGCTCCGGAGTCTATGTACCAGTTGTTGTCAGGCTGTTGCATATTGAGGTCGCAAGGCGACCCAACTCGATGGGTGTCATCTTTGGATGAGGTTCTTTGGAATTGGTCGTGCATGAAGTGGGCTTGCTGCGGGTACTGGACTTGTCGAGGGGCTGGAGCAGGGCCCAACAACCCGTGATGAGAATACTAGTTGAAGGGTTGCTGGTACTAAAATTGTGGCGGCGCCACGGCGCTATAGTGGTATTGTTGGGGCGCCGCGGCGCTGAACTGATTCTGCAGGCCCTGTTATTGCTGCTACTGATTCTGCTGTCCGCGACCCTTTCCACGACCACGGCATGCTCTGTCGCCGCAGCCCTTGCCACTCTTGCCACCGCGTCCCTGCTGCGGTTGAGAGTTTTCTGGTGGAGTTGGATCTTGGGGGCGCGTTTTGACAGCTAACACCTTCTGATTGTGCTCATCCTACTTAGCACGTCGAGTCTCTTCGAGCAACAACTGCGAGCGAGCTTTGTTAAAATTGGGTAACGGATCTGCTTGTTGAATCATGGTGGCTAACGTATCATAATCGCCTTTGGGAAGGCCTGAAATCAATTGCAACACCATTTTAGTGTCCGAGAAAGGCGTGTCGACGTTGGAGAGTTGATCATCGATAGTTTCAAGCTCTGCGATGCTCGATCATGTTGGAGAAATTTTCAAGATGTGTATTGTTAAATTATTCCTCCAAATACACAGCACGAGTGTGCTTTTTATCTTGAAAGATTTCCTCCAAGCGGTTCCACAAATCAGGAGTTGTGACACCAGATTTCATGATAGTAAGAAGTAGATCCTGATAAATACTACCATATATCCACTGTTTGACGCCGGCGTCTAGACGACGCCAAGTAGAATCATCAATCTCTGGAGGGCGCGGAATAGTGTCATCAATATGATCAAGCACTTTATAAAGACATGCATGATTGCGAAACAGTTCAACCCAAGGAGAATACTGACTGTTTTCTTGATCAAGAAGAATGAGAATATAGTTCTTGATGTTTGTAACAGTTAGAGCGGGATGAAAAGAAGATGATGACGTGGTGGTGGGATTTTTGGAGGTGGACGCGTCAGAAGGAGTGGAAGAATCCTGAGTATCCATTTAGAGGAATGGAGAAAAAAAACCAAGAATTTTGGGAGGAGAAGAGAGGTGCATGTGAGATGCCCGGAAGAGAGGCGACAAGAGCAAGAAGAAAATTCTAGGGTTTTGTTTTAGGCTCTTGATACCATGTAAGATGATATTAATCTCCCTTGAGGAGTCTTTCTCATTAATATCAATATATATAGTGTACAAGATATATCCATAATACAATAGGAATCCCAGTCCTAATTACAAGAGGAATCCTAGTTTACCATAATTACATATCACTAATATTTATACAATATATGAGATATATTCTAATTATAGTGGGATATGTCTTGTTACACGTTTACATTAACCGCTTGCGTGCTTTCTCCCAAAAAAAGTGATTTTTGATACTTTATCTTTAGCTACTACCTGCTTACGTGATCACTCATTAGATATTCATATTAAGATAATAATAAAAATTCAAAGACAACAAGAGATACATCAAAAATCGAGGGAGGGGGGAGGAGAGAGATTTTTATTGTTTTTCAAATAGGTGTACAAATGAATTGAATTAATTTTCTATTTATGAAAGAAAAGAAGTTGCGAAACTTTTCAGAAAGCTGATACAAGACTTTTCAGAAGTTGCTGACAAGCTGCCTATTTGAACTACTTACGAGCTAACTGCTTTAGCTACTCCCAAGATTGTTAGATTGTTACTAACTTCCTTGACAACTATAAAGAATTATTAACTATATCTTGTTTTCTTTGTTGTGTCCTGGTAATGAATTCAGGTTCTCTGGGATTACTTTATTGATGTTTCTATCACTATGCAAAAAATGATCATCATACCAATCGTTTTTCTCGTTTAATGAGACAATATATGTTCCAAGATAAAGTATAATTATATAAAATTGTATTAATCTCTCTTGTGGAGTCTTTCTTATTAATATATATATATATAGTATGTAAAATATTGAGTCCTAATAGAATAAGGATCATATATTTACCACAATTATATATTACTATTAATTACAAATTATATGGTGAATATATTGTAATATTCACTAATACCTCAGTCGGAGCGGGAGAAGGCTGGACATTGAGACTGTATCTGAAGTAGCACGAGAGGGTGGGCCGAAAGGCTCACTGAGTCACACAAGGTGAGGGTTCGAGTGGCAGTCACTAAGGTGAGGGTCGAGGGGATTCACAAATGTTGTGAGTCGAGTTATCCTACGTGTGTGGACTGTGAAAGATCCTAAAATGAGTGTGTGTCGATCAGTCCCTCGCGTAACGATAAGCAACAGGACATCGACCTTGACTCTTCTGTTTTGCAACATCCAGAGGAGTCATAGGTTGTCTGCCAAAAACAATCTCAAATGGGCTCATATCTGTTGCCGATGACTTGTGTAGGAATAGCTATCTAGGAAGTTCTTTGGCGAAGATATCCGCATACTTGTACGAAGAAGGCACATGCAACACCTTAACATGACCTATATCAACCTTCTCACGAATAAAATGTATATCCATCTCAATGTGCTTGGTTCGCTGATGCTGAACTGAGTTATGAGATAAGTATATCGCGGATATGTTATCACAGTATACCATAGACGTCTTACGCAAGGGACACTGAAGCTTCAAAAGAAGGTTTCAGAGTCAACAGATCTCATCAACAACATTTGCAACGCCTCTATACTCTGTTTCTGCACTCGATCGGGATAGGGTGTCTTGTCTCTTGGCAGACCATGGTCGCGTGTCCAGACAGTCTGCCCAATCAGCGTTCGTATATGATAACAATATGATCGGTGCAAAGGGATAGATATGCAATCCATAATCAAGTATACCCTTAACGTATCGAATGATACTTTTCAGAGCTGTAAAATGAGGTTCCCTGGGGCATGCATAACACATGTTGAACAACATAAGCAATATCAGACCTGGTGAAAGTAAGATACTGAAGTGCATCTGCAAGACTCCTATAAAGAGTGGCATCAGACACTGGATCACCGTCAACAACACTAAGCTTCGATTTCGAGTCAACCGGAGTAGGCATGATCTTGCAGTTCTCCATCTTAGCCCTGTACACAATTTCTTCTGCATACTTACGTTGACACATGAACATAGAGATTTTGGCTCTTGATACCATGTAGAATTGTATTAATCTCCCTTGGGAGTTTTTCATTAATACAAATATATATAGTGTGTACAATGTTGAGTCCTAATAGAATAAGGATCATATATTTATCATAATTATACATTATTATTAATTATAAATTATATGATGAATATATTATAATATTCACTAATAAATTCTTCCAAAGTATCTTCCAGCTTATTTAACGAATGGGGTAGTAAAAAACGGATGGAATCACGTGCGCGTATTTAGGTACTTGTTTTGGACACGTGTATTTCATATAAATTTTTGTAGACTCGTTAGAACGATAAAGAATCTACGAAATCATACGTGTAATGAGTAATATAAGATGTTAACTGCCAAAATTAGAAACTTAATTTGCAGAATAGTCAGGGTGTTTGATGAGTTATTATTGGTCAACAAATTGTAAGAGTTATGGATAATTTGAAACCCTTTTGATCCAGATGTTAGCAGATGTTAAATGTTATTTTCAATCGAACAAAATTTATTGATCAAAACGTCAAATAAATGTATAGTAAATACTATATTCAATTCAATGTTTTTAAATTCAGTACAATAAATTATAATGCTACGAAAGAGATATCTTAATGTCATTAAATGAAAGATTTATAAGGAAAACTATCATTACATTAGACATAGAAACTTGGTATCCTTGCATTTTTATCTGCAAAGTCATCAATCAATCTTTCGTAATCAAGAATGTCTAGACAAATCTATCTAATGATCCTCTTTGAGATTTAATGAACTCTTTTTCGTGTCTTTTTTTTACGTTTTTAATGTCCAGACGAATATTTTCGGGTATGTGGCATTTGTAATTCTACTATTGAAACAAAAAGACAACTCAAATTTAATGTAATCATGTAAAATATAGGTCATCTATTACATACATTACCAATAAAAGTAATGTAAAATCTAAGCTAAACACAATTAATTCAATGTAATATTGAGAACCCTAAATTAAATATAATATTGCGATTTGAGAAATTTAAAACCCTAAGCAAAATGGAATAAATATTGATGCAATCAATCCATATTAATAGTGAATTAGAGCAAAATAATTCTCAAAACAATAACTTACCAAAAAGATCTTTACTTGGAAGTTGAGATTTCTACAATAATTAATGGGGGAATTTTTTTTGGATTGTATTTGTGGTATTTTTAAAGAGGGAGGGGGGCACCGATTGGTTGGGTTGGAGACTTGAAAACCCGATGGATATTTTTTTTTGTTTAAAGAGGGAGGTGTGCCTATTTTTTTATTTAAAGAGAGAGGGGGACAGTCGGGCCGATGACTTGTAACTTGGGCCTAAATTTATTTAAAGAGGGAGGGGAAGACTATTTTTTGTGTTTTTTTTTAAAAACTTTTGTGCTGCTTATTGGATTCGAACACACGACCTCTCATTACGGAATGACTTTTGAAAAGAGCCTCAACCGCTAAGCTACAGATGTCACGATAAGATTAGATATATTTTTAATACATATTTAATATTTGAAACATATAAAATAAAAATAAAAATTATGGGGCGGAGGCCCCGCCGGCCGAGGCCCCCTGTGCGGCTGCAACACCTTGATCGCCCCAGGGACAGCCCTATATATATTGTATTAATGAGAAAGGTTCTTCAAGGGAGATTAATGCAATCTTACATGGTATCAGAGTCCTAGAGAGATATAAGGAGAGACTTGTGGCTATTGACACTAATCAGCATGTGAATATTGATTGTGGTGAGACATTCAGTCCGGTTGTTAAAACGGCTACCATTCGCACCGTTTTGAGAATTGTTATGGGTAAGCATTGACCCATTCATCTGCTTGATGTGAAAAATATATTTTTACACGGGGATTTTAAAAAAACTGTTTACATGCACCAACCGCCTGACTTTGTCCATCCAGCAGCCTTTCAGTATGTATGTCATCTCCGCAAGTCACTTTATGGTTTGAAATAGGCCCTAGAGCATGGTATAATCGTTTTGCACAGTATCTTATGCAGATTGGGTTTGTATGTAGCAAGTGTGATAATTCTCTCTTCATTTTTCATCGAGGTAACAACATAGCTTATTTATTGTTATATGTGGATGACATTGAGCATACTACCTCATCTGATTTGTTGAAAAATGAGATAATTGCATTGCTTAAAACCGAATTTATCATGACCGACTTGGGAAGGCTAAACTATTTTTTGGGGATATCAGTGACTAGATCTGCAGACTCTATGTTTCTATGTCAGCGTAAGTGTGCAGAAGAGATAGTACATAGGGGGAAAATGGCAAACTGCAAGATTATGTCCACTCCAGTTGATACTAAATTAAAACTTAGTGATGTTGATGGTAATCTGGTGTCCGATCCCACACTTTACAGGAGTCTAGCAGGTGCCCTTCAATATCTCACCTTCACTAGGCCTAATATTGCTTATGTGTGCAGCATGTGTGTGTTTATGCATGTCCCCAGAGAGCCTCATTTTACTGCCCTTGAGCGTATCCTCCGATACATTAAGAGCGCACTTGATCATAGATTACATTTATACCCCTCTGTACCTACCAGGTTACTATCATATTCAGATGCAGATTGGACAGGTTGTCCGGATACGCGACACTCCACCTCTTGCTATTGTGTATTCTTAGGGGATAATCTAATTTCATGGTCTGCCAAGAGACATGCCATACTATCCCGTTCGAGTGCAGAGGCAGAGTACATAGGCGTTGTCAATGTTGTTGCTGAGATTTGTTGGCTTCGAAATCTACTTTTGGAGCTTCAGTGTCCTTTGCGTAAGGCGTCTATAGTCTATTGTGATAACATATTTGTTGTTTATTTATCTCACAATCCGGTTCAGCATCAGCGAACCAAACACATTAAGATAGATATACACTTTGTTCGTGAGAAGGTTGCTATCAGACATGTCAAGGTATTGCATGTGTCCTCTTCATATCAGTATGCAGATATATTCACTAAAGGACTACCTAGATAGTTATTCCTCGACTTCAGATCCAGTCTAAGCGTTCGGCCTCCTCCCGCTCCGACTGAGGGGGTGTATTAGTGAATAGTAGTAGAATATTTTGTAATTATTAGTGGTGTATAATTATGATAATTATAGAATTCTTTTTGTATTAGCATTTCACATTGTACACACTATATATATTGTATTAATAAAAAAGGTTCACCAAGGGAGATTAATGCAATCTTACAATATTAATGTTACACTATTTATGTTACTTGATCCAACCAATTTCATTGTGTCAAACTGCATAAAATCTGGACAACACCTGAATTGTAGATATATATTTTACCAACAACAAAAGTTGATCAACAACTACCCGAATCATCAACAATCTCATGCATCACCATCTAAATAACATATCTGCATAAAAACAGAGACGATGAATATCAAAAACCTACCTTTTGCCAGACAGAGGAAATTGAAATGCATAGCGAAGGCATCCTCCATTTTGTTATTTCTGTGAAGTAATTAAGAGCTCTTAATGTAATTGCCTTCCTCTTTCATGGCTACTTAACTCTAGAATTAGTCCAAGGATGGTAAAAAGCATCATTTTTTTAGGATTTTGAAACTATGTATAGAAACAGGGAGGATTTGAAGGACACCTACACGTAACTTATGAAATTTCTTTATTTAATGCATCATAGAATATATCAATTAAAAATGACCATTCAAATACGTTAAGATGAATTGAGTCTAGTGTTACCATTCATATAAATGTTTCATTTTGTAAATGTATCTAGTCTAAAATTTGCAACTCTTCAAATTCCTTTTTTCAGGTTCTGGGAGTAATAAATAGAATTTTCTAATAACTGAGGGGTTTACAATGGCATAACTAAATAATGTAAGATGCTAGCTGTGAATAACGTTTTGGGGAATTAAGTGTAGCTGCTGGACTTTTAATTCTACCTTTATGTAGTTAAAATATTACTTATTTAATTAAATTTTGATTCACTTCAGGGGCAAAATGGTAATCCAACTTTAAAAGTGAAAGCTTTCCACTTTTAGTATTATATTAGTCTCTTGGCACGTGCGTTGCACGTGTATGCCAAGTTATGTAATATACGATCTTGTAAAATTATTTCAGTATTTCTAAAATAAACATCTTGAATAAATAATCTTAACATGAAATGATAAAGTACAAAGTTCTGTAAATGATTAGTACATGTCGATGTCAAGAAGATTATATATCATCTTAACCTACAAAGATGAACGTTTAAATTTGATGATTTACATGTGGTTTTTAAACACATATCGATGAAGTATATCTCACCTGATAGTTCCTTATAAATAATGTTCCTAAAATATGTTCCTTTCATCTGTTTCAATTATTCTGTTTTTAAACACATATCGATGAAGTATATCTCACCCATTCGTGGGATTACATTGGATGAATTCTGTTATAAATAATGTTTCTAAAATATTGTCTACTTTGACTCTTCAAAAACCGAAAATCTTACCTTTGTTAAAGAACTCACGTTTCCCTTCTAAGTTGTGGTTTTCTGTAATGGTTTATTTTCCCTCTCTGATGATCGGTTCGGATACACACCGTAGATGTTTACGTCGGGTTCGTACACGCAGCGTAATTTAAAAATTTATGTTTTAAATCCGACGACGGTCGAACTGCAGTATGATATGCAATGAAAAATACAAACACAAATCGAAGACTTACATTGTTGTAGCAATCAGCCAAGAAGTTGAATCTTTGTGTTCTGCGTAGTTCGAGGGTGCACACGCAAACATCCCTCGATTTGTAAGTTCTGGAAACTATGATGTAATTTGCTAAGTCAGGAATGCTAGGGATTCTGACAGAGCTTTAGATTATTGACCTCTCTTAGGTTTAGTGTATTTGAAGTGGGAGGTAAGCCCTCTATTTATAGTTGTAAACGGAGGCTTAGGATTTTCGTGGGCTGGGCCCAGCAAAACCCTGGACTGACTAAAAATCGGACCGCCCGATCCAAAGATATGCTCGGCCTTGATGGTCGAGTCTGCGATGTCTTTGTTGGAACTCTTCCATTTCACCGCCTCCGTTGAAAATGAAAGTGTAACCTGACTGAGATTTGAAATCATCAACATCTGTCTGGAAACTAGCATCGGTATACCCAGTGGCAACCAGCTCATCAACTCCACCATAGACTAAAAAGTAATCTTTAGTACGCCTGAGGTACTTGAGAATACTCTTGGCGCTTTCGGTGTTCCTCAGGGATTAGCTGGAACTTGCAAGTCATACTAAGTGCAAAGGCCATATCTGGCCTAGTACAGGTCATGGAATACATGATTGATCCTATTGCCGAAGCATATGAGATCCTCTTCATGCGCTCAAGTTCAATAGCATTAGAAGGGAAGTCCCTCTTTGATAACTTGATGCCTTGCCCCATCGGAAGACCGTCTTTCTTGGAATTCTCCATTGAAAACCGCCTAAGTACTTTGTCTATGTAGACTGACTGTGACAACCCCAATAATCTATTAGGTCTATCTCTATAGATCCTAATTTCCAGAATGTAGCAGACTTCACCTAAATCCTTCATCATGAAGGTCTTGGACAACCAATCGTTAACTGACTGCATGAGAGCCTTATTGTCTCCCATTATCAATATGTCATCAACATATATAATAATGAAGACAATGCCGTCATCCTTGCATTTGATATAAACACAATGATCTTCTTTGCTTCTGACAAAATCAAAGGATTTGATAGCATTGTCAAAGCAAATGTTCCAACTCCTAGAGGCTTACTTAAGTCCATAAATGGACTTATGTAGCCTGCACATAACATTCGGTCTGGACTCACATGAAAAACCCTCGGGTTGTTTCATATACGCTTCCTCAATTAGATTACCATTGAGGAATGCAGTTTTGACGTCCATCTGCCAAATGTCATAATCATAATGTGCAGCTATTACAAGCAAAATCCAAATAGACTTTATCTTAGCCACCGGTGAAAAGGTTTCATCATAATCCACACCAGGACGCTGATCGGTGTATTTTATATACACCTTTTGAGTCATTTTTAGTTAGTCTTTTGCCCATTTTTGTAAAAATATGTGTCGTCTTAGGATATATTTTCTTTCTTTTGAGTCATAATGGTTTAAAGTGACATATTGACGAAAAGGAGCGAAAAGAGGGCAGAAACAGAGGGTCCAGAGCTCAAAAAGCTAGAAAGTTGGCGATCCGGGCAAGAAACAGGCGGCGCATGGCTCTCAACCGAAGCATTAGGCGCGGCTAAATCTGAAGGCTGAGAGTTTGGTGCGACGCGATTCTGAAGGTGGCCGGCGGGAATTCTGCCAAATCCGAATGGGAATGGGCCAAGGCCTAGAAGGAAAAGTTGGAGAACGTTTTGGAGGCTATAAAAAGGATCTTTCTAGGTCAGAATAAGGGTTCCAACTTTTGCAATTCATCACAAACTTGGAGATCAAGATTGCAGACCATTTTTTGTGTAATTTCTTTGTTTTTTGTTTTATTTCTTTATAGTTTATGTTGGATATTAGTTTAGTTCTTGGCATGTCTATGGCTAGGAACTAACTTAATTTAGGGTTTTCCATATCAATTCACTTGAAACTCATTCTTATGAATTAATGCATGTTTTGGTTTCTTCTTATCATTGTTGAGATTTATTCAATATTTGTCTTGAATGCTTGGTAATTAATTGATCACTAATTATCATAATCTATATGATTTCTAATCGAAAGCCGAAAGGGGAGATTGTGAATATGCTATAGTTGAATAAACATAGGTTAAATCGTGGACGAAAGTACCCTGATACTTATGTAGCTTAATAGGTTATTGCTCTTAATCCTCCTTTATAGTCAATCTTATCACCGAAAGGTAGAAGGGTTCTATATTGGGGTTGAGTGTTTATATTACCTTAACAGGAGTATAAAACGGCTTAGTTAACCTGCTGTCTCAAAATAGAAGAAGAACCATAATTAATTGTATTAACAAGTAAGATGAGCAGATAGTTGAGGAGATTTGGAAGCCCTTTTTCCACCATATCTGAAGTAAAACAAAGTAATTTAGTTAGCATCTATAATTATAGTATAAACAATTCATCAATCATCGGTTACCAAATAGATACCATAGAATAGAGTTTGATAATTGGACACTAATCCCTGAGGACGATAACTCGGTCTTCTAGACTATATTACTTGTCACGACACGTGCACTTGCGTTAGTGTGTGCATAAATCGCGCATCAGACGCTGAGTAAAACCTTTAGCCACTAGTCTAGCATTATAAGTCTGAACCTTGCCAGATGCATCATTCTTCTTCTTGAAGACCCATTTGCATCCTATGGTTTAACCCCATTTGAAAAATCAACCAAGTTCTACACCTGATTGATATACATAGATTCCATTTCGGATTTCATGGCTTCTTGCCATCTCTTCGAATCAATGTCTAGCATTGCTTCGCTGTAGGTTCTAGGTTCGTCATTATCTGGAATATCTAGCTCATTTTGTGTTTCCATAAGTAGATTTAGTCTTTCCGGAGGACGATGAGATCTAGTAGACCTACGGAGTTGATTGTCTTGCAGTTCAGTTACAAGTATGTTCTGACTGTGAGTAGTTTCTTGTGCGCTGGTCGATCCACCAATATTAGAGCTTTCAGGAATATCATTTTCTTGTCTTTCCTGAATGGGAGGAAATGTAACTGGTGCACTTGCTCCCAAGGTCTGTGCCGAAAGATCTTGCATTTATGCATTATTCCTCGTAGCACTCCCACTGGCCTGTTACACCCCGTAGGTCCAGGGTATGTATGTGAGGACGTACGTACGAGATTACGACATTAAAATTGGAAAGGAAGAAAGATGTGATTTTTCGACGGAAAAGTTTCCGGATTTTGTGAAGGAAAAAGGTTCGAAAATGGGAATTGGATTCCCAGATTTGGTATTTGGACTTCTTGGATTATAATAAAATTATGGATTTTATTTCTCCGGAAATGGTCACGTGGGGCCCACGGGAGAAATTCTGATTTCATGGGCCCACTTTATTTTGGAGATTTTGGACATTGTGGATATTTTCGGAAGATGAAATATTTTGGACGAATAGGAGGGCGACACGTGTCATCCCCTTAGGTGTCCATGTGGGCCGAAATGGGAGGGACAAATGGCTAGCCACTTGTCCATGCTTGGCCGAAATGGCCTTGCCATTTGTCTCTTGATTTTGTTGGCCATGTGGTGGGTGGGACCCACACACACATGTCCCAATCTAGACCACACACTTGCTCACATCCTAGCCCTTGTTTTCCCTATAAATACCCCCCCCCCTTGTAGTGAAGACTTCATCCACACTTGAGATAATTTCCAAGGCAAAATACTCCCTCCCTCTTGAGTGTAGCTCTCGGCCATGGGCTGTTTTTAGGAGCTTAAGTTGTCCAAAAATTCTTAAACTTTTAAGTGTTCTTCCTTAGGGTATTAGGAAGATTGTGAACCAAGGGTTGGAAAAGATTTCACACCCCTAGCCTTGAAACCTTGCCTTGGCCGAAACTTGCCAAATTTTAGTCTAAAATGTTCTTCACTTTTTGGAGTTAGATCTTGAATAGAAGTTGTTTAGAAACTTCTAAGGGTTGCTTGGAGCAGATTGGTGCGTAAGGAATAGGAGCTAAACGTTGCTCAGGATCGACTTATAAATCTTGGATAATTTTGGGCTTATCGAGGTAATGATCTTTATCCCCCTATTGTAATTGGAAATTACATGTTGTAGTAGTTTATAATTGAGTATAAGATATATGGAAGGATGATTAAAAAGAATTGGACTGTATTCTGATGAACTTATGTAGTATTACTGTGGCAGTTTTGTACACGTCCAGCTAGGCGTGTAATCCCCTTTGAGTTTTTGGCTTGGTAGCGGGCCTTGATATTGGAGTATATATATGTGGTTACAGGAGGGGAGGTGCTGCCGAATTTTCCGTAGAATAAGGAACATTGTACTTAGAAATGTTCTACGAAGAGATCTAGAAGTTGATAGACGTTTTGTGGCCTTTATAGGTTGAAGTACTACGAGTAGCGTATTCTACTTGAATGATGGAAAAGGCTAGCAGGGTTATAGTACTTTGGAGCATTTTGCTATTTGTCGATAATCGTCGCGAGGTATGTGAACCTCTTCCTATCCTTTCTAGCATGATTGTTGTGAACTATGTAGTACGGTAGACGTACGTGTGCTAAACGAATTTGGTTGGTTTAAAACATAAAGTGTTATAATAGCTTTATGGGAAGTTAGTTATAACGACTTTATGTAGGTAAAAGAATGGGTTCTTGATTTTAGAAGTTAAGAGGCTTGATCTTAAAAGATAAGAGACTTAACTTATAAATGACTTGATATGAAATGTTAAGGACTAAGAGTGTGTTAACAAGTTGTGAAACCTCATTCGTGAGTAATGAGTACTTGGTTTTTAAAGAATAATGTTATATTGATTTCGGAAATGAGAATGAGTATCGAACAAGCCATTGCAGCGTTAATAAAGGAAAATGTAATGACAAATAATTAACTTAAAACAAGTAGAATCTTCCATCTGCATAGAAGCTAAGATAAGACAAAATTGTATTACATTTCCTAGATCATGGCTGCTTTAATAAGATCATTATAAACAAGTACTGATTTTCTTAAATTCCAAAGTAAGGAACTTGATTTATAAAAGAGAGAGACTTGAGAAATTGAAGTGTTTTTGTTTAATAGGAAGGCATGGTTTTGTCTTAAGTTGGTTTAAAAAGAAGGCATGGTATTGTCTTGGTTTATTCGAAAAGAAGGTATGGAAATTGTTTTGGTTTACTTAAAAAGATAGTTACTCTATTTTGATACTACGGGTATCGTGTGACCTTTGTAAAAGAAATGGATCTTTTTGAAAGAATTTAAATACGTAGTACCTTGGGGTTAGGACCCGGATTTGTTGTCATAAAATGAAAGTCTAAAAGTAAGTTAAACTTGTCTATGCTAGTTGTGATAGCCTTTGGTGGTATTACTATGTTACCGCGTCTCTCAGTTGAAGGGCCGACTGACTTGTTGTGAATTTGCTTGGACATACCGGCCGTGACGGAGGATTCCACGGGTATGCTTCCATTGTGATTGATCTTGGCCATGCTTATACGATGAGGATTCCGGCGTGCGGCGGGATGCGGGTTAGATGCCCGGGCGTTTTATTACTCCATGGACATGTCTACACCGATGAGGGATTCCGGGGGCATGCGTCCATTATTGTTACTCCATGGGCTAGCTCCCCATGAAGACGTGTCTACACCGATGAGGGATTCCGGGGGCATGTTATATACGATTATTACTCGTAGGCTAGCTCCGTGAAGGCGTGTCTACACGATGAGGATTAGGGGCATGTTATATCGATTATTACTCCACGGGCTAACTCCCGTGAAGGCGTGTCTACAGATGAGGATTAGGGGCATGTTCTATATGATTATTACTCCATGGGCTAGCTCCCCATGAAGACGTGTCTACACCGATGAGGGATTCCGGGGGCATGTTATATATACATATGTATTGTATATGTGTACTCCGACAGTGAGGTAGGATGCCACGGACACGCTTTGGTTATATGTTACACTGCAGTGCAGTGATGGAGATTCACAGGCGGGAGGTATATATATATATGTATTGTATATGTATGCGCAAGCGGTGAGGTAGGATGCCAGGCGCGTCACGTGAGTATGATTTATGTCATGGCTGCCGCGATGAGGAAGGAATTCCACGGGCGTAGTGATGACTTTGAGGCGTGAGTCACGACTTGGCGTATTTGCTTATATGTTGTATCTTGTAGTCTGGTTATCATACATGTCTCTGCTTTATATAGACTATTATGATTTCATTTCTGATATTTTGATTTCACATACTTGGTACTGTTATCTTGACCTCGCCCTTGAAATTTGCGTTCATCTGCAGGTAAGGTACAGGTTGTTGATCCTCGCTCATGGGATCGCAGTTACTGCGTATTGGGAAGCTCCGTTCCTCGGAGGCTTATCTTGGTATAGTCACTGTCATTGTAGGTACTTGTACATTCGGGGTATGGCGGGGCCACATGTCGTCATAGATGTTATAAAAACTCTTAGAAGTGCAGTAATCTTGTTGTGGGCGGGGTTTGTAAAGGATGTAGCTGTTCGGTTTGATATATATCTGAGAAAGGTGACCGTTTTGGTTGCTTTGTTTCTTATATTTCATTGTCTCGTGTCTTTGAGTTTTTATTTCCTGGTTTTCTCTTATGTATTATCACTAGGGTGCCGGGTAAGGCACGATCGCGGGCAGTCGGGTCGTGACAAAAGTGGTATCGAGTAGTTAATCCTCGGAAAGTGTCTGACCGTATCTAGTAGAGTCACGATTATCGGCGTGTTGTGCACCACATATAATCGAGGAGGCTGCGAGATATTTAGGATTGGTTTCCATTCTTCTCACTCTGAGATCGTGCCTTAGAGGTGTTAAAGTTGGACTCCTGGCGTATTCTTATGTACCGTTATGCCTGCTGCAAGGCAACCGGGGCGAGAGGGCAAGCGGCCTGAGGAGCTACGAGTAGAACACGAGAGGTTCTGAGGCAGCCCGATCATTACCTAGGTGGTACTTGGATGGGGAGTTCTGCGGCCGCTAGCCCGGAGAGTTTATAGCGGCGATTTCTCACGAGGACACGATACCTGAGCCTCCAGTTCCACGGCCAGGAGCTGAGGATATGGGTTACAAAGAGATGGCCCAGTTACTAGCTAAGATCGTGGCGATATATGGGGACGGACGGGAGGCGGTGGTTCGGCGATGCAGATGGTTCACCCTAGATCCGATAGTCTGAGACTTCGGGATTTCTTGAGTTGCAGTCCGCCAGAGTTCTATGGATAGAGAGCTGAGGATGATCCTCAGGTGTCATGCTAGTTTGGGAGATTGTTATGCTTGCGGCTAGCAGGGCCATTTGGTGAGAGTTTGTCCGACCAGAGGTAGCACGGATGTAGAGACTCGACGCCGGGATTGGTGGTGGTTCGCCTTCTATAGCTAGGCGCCTTGCGAGCGAGGATTATGATTACAATGACAAAGGAAAAGTGAGGCGATGAGTTCTGAGAGATATATTTAGCCCTTAAGAGACTTGTATATGTTGTTATGGTGGATACATGTTGAGTGCTATGTACGGATAGCATTGTGTAAGTTGTGATTTAGAAAACATGGGTAGTTGAAGAGGTAAGTATGGGGACATGGAAGGTGTGAATCTTAGAATAGTACACGTTGAGACCTTAGATGTAAGTAGTCTTAAGTAGAAGATTTACGGTTAATCTCTGTCGGAGTCATAGTATCGTGGAGTATTTGTGTGATAATTCCATGGGTAGTTTGAGATAGAAGTGGTAGCTTTCGTGGCGTGAATTAGTAAGATTGTTAGGATCGGAGCGAGAGAGTTTAGCGCGATAATGGGTCGGGTTGAGGCGGTTGCGGGTCAACCCGCGGCGAAATGAAGTGAGGTAAATTTGTTGTGGTCCGCTATGTGATAGGGTCACGAGGTGCTAGGCCAGTTTAGGTAACCGTTATGCGAGTTCGTGACGCGTTCGACGAGCGAAGTCGTGAAGGCCGGAATGGCCTTAGAAATCGAAGCTAGTAAGGTGACCAAGTTGGATAGTAGAAACCCCGAGTTCGAAGCGAAGCGATGGCGAAATATGGTACGTGTAATAGAAAGAGTTCGGGTATACGAGAAGGTTACGACGAGTAAGAAAAGAAGCGAACATGTGTTATGTGAATGGAATTGATCATTTTTGTGAAGTGAAGGTGCGAAGAGAGTATCCTTTGGACCAGGAGGGAGAGTTATAATACACTTTAGAGGTGATTCCTTGTTGGCTTGGATTTGAGTTTTGTGCGTATGTTATATTATGGCCATTGGTAGCATGATTGGTTTCGTAAGTATAGTAGTGAAGACTATACCGGCGCATGTGTGTTTTTGAGACTTAGAAGGAACATTCGGGACGAATGTTTCTAAGGGGGGAAGAATGTTACACCCCGTAGTTCCAGGGTATGTATGTGAGGACGTACGTACGAGATTACGACATTAAAATTGGAAAGGAAGAAAGATGTGATTTTTCGACGGAAAAGTTTCCGGATTTTGTGATGGAAAAAGGTTCGAAAATGGGAATTGGATTCCCAGATTTGATATTTGGACTTCTTGGATTATAATAAAATTATGGATTTTATTTTTCCGGAAATGGTCACGTGGGGCCCACGGGAGAAATTTACGGTTTTGCGGGGCCCACTTTATTTTGGAGATTTTGGACATTGTGGATATTTTAGAAAGATGAAATATTTTGGACGAATAGGAGAGCGAAACGTGTCACCCCTTAGGTGGCCATGTGGTAGAAATGGGTGGAGACAGTGGCTAGCCTTGACATGCATGTTGGCCGAAATGGCCTTGCCATTTGTCTCTTGATTTTGTTGGCCATGTGGTGGGTGGGACCCACACACACATGTCCCAATCTAGACCACACACTTACTCACATCCTAGCCCTTTTTTTCCCTATAAATACCCCCCCCCCCCCTTGTAGTGAAGACTTCATCCACACTTGAGATAATTTCCAAGGAAAAATACTCCCTCCCTCTTGAGTGTAGCTCTCGGCCATGGGCTGTTTTTAGGAGCTTAAGTTGTCCAAAAATTCTTAAACTTTTAAGTGTTCTTACTTAGGGTATTAGGAAGATTTTGAACCAAGGGATGGAAAAGATTTCACACCCCTAGCCTTGAAACCTTGCCTTGGCCGAAACTTGCCAAATTTTAGTCTAAAGTGTTCTTCACTTTTTGGAGTTAGATCTTGAATAGAAGTTGTTTAGAAACTTCTAAGGGTTGCTTAGAGCAGATTGGAGTGTAAGGAATAGGAGCTAAACGTTGCTCAGGATCGACTTATAAATCTTGGATAATTTTGGGCTTATCGAGGTAATGATCTTTATCCCCCTATTGTAATTGGAAATTACATGTTGTAATGTTTATAATTGAGTATAAGATATATGGAAGGATGATTAAAAAGAATTGGGGTATTTCTGATGAGACTTATGTAGTATTCTTGTGGGCGATTTTGTACACGTCCAGCTAGGCGTGTAATCCCCTTTGAGTTGTTGGCTTGGTAGCGGGCCTTGATATTGGAGTATATATATGTGGTTACAGGAGGGGAGGTTCTGCCGAATTTTCCGTATAATAAGGAACCTTGTACTTAGAAATGTTCTACGAAGAGATCTAGAAGTTGATAGACGTTTTGTGGCCTTTATAGGTTGAAGTACTACGAGTAGCGTATTCTACTTGAATGATGGAAAAGGCTAGCAGGGTTATAGTACTTTGGAGCATTTTGCTATTTGTCGATAATCGTCGCGAGGTATGTGAACCTCTTCCTATCCTTTCTAGCATGATTGTTGTGAAATATGTAGTACGGTAGACGTACATGTGCTAAACGAATTTGGTTGGTTTAAAACATAAAGTGTTATAATAGCTTTATGGGAAGTTAGTTAAAACGACTTTATGTAGGTAAAAGAATGGGTTGTTGATTTTAGAAGTTAAGAGGCTTGATCTTAAAAGATAAGAGACTTAACTTATAAATGACTTGATATGAAATGTTAAGGACTAAGAGTGTGTTAACAAGTTGTGAAACCTCATTCGTGAGTAATGAGTACTTGGTTTTTAAAGAATAATGTTATATTGATTTCGGAAATGAGAATGAGTATCGAACAAGCCATTGCAGCGTTAATAAAGGAAAATGTAATGACAAATAATTAACTTAAAACAAGTAGAATCTTCCATCTGCATAGAAGCTAAGATAAGACAAAATTGTATTACATTTCCTAGATCATGGCTGCTTTAATAAGATCATTATAAACAAGTACTGATTTTCTTAAATTCCAAAGTAAGGAACTTGATTTATAAAAGAGAGAGACTTGAGAAATTGAAGTGTTTTTGTTTAATAGGAAGGCATGGTTTTGTCTTAAGTTGGTTTAAAAAGAAGGCATGGTATTGTCTTGGTTTATTCGAAAAGAAGGTATGGAAATTGTTTTGGTTTACTTAAAAAGATAGTTACTTTATTTTGATACTACGGGTATCGTGTGACCTTTGTAAAAGAAATAGATCTTTTTGTAAGAATTTAAGTACGTAGTACCTTGGGGTTAAGACCCGGATTTGTTGTCATAAAATGAAAGTCTAAAAGTAAGTTAAACTTGTCTATGCTAGTTGTGATAGCCTTTGGTGGTATTACTATGTTACCGCGTCTCTCAGTTGGAGGGCCAGCTGACTTGTTGTGAATTTGCTTGGACATACCGGCCGTGACGGAGGATTCCACGGGTATGCTTCCATTGTGATTGATCTTGGCCATGCTTATACGATGAGGGATTCCGGGGCATGCGGCCAGGATGCGGGTTAGATGCCCGGGCGTTTTATTACTCCATGGACATGTCTACACCGATGAGGGATTCCGGGGGCATGCATCCATTATTGTTACTCCATGGGCTAGCTCCCCATGAAGACGTGTCTACACCGATGAGGGATTCCGGGGGCATGTTATATACAATTATTACTCCATGGGCTAGCTACCCATGAAGACGTGTCTACACCGATGAGGGATTCCGGGCATGAGTGATGACTTTGAGGGCGTGAGTCCCTGACTTGACATGACTGCTTATATGTTGTGTAATGTAGTCTGGTTATCATACATGTCTCCTGCTTTATATAGACTATTATGATTTCATTTACAGTATTTTCAGTTTCACATACTTGGTACCTGTTGTACTGACCTCGCCCGAAGTGCGTTCATCTGCGGTAGAGGTACACCGGTTGTTGATCCTCGCTCATACGATCACGGTTCTGCGTATTGGGAAGCTCCGTTCCTCCGGAGGCTTACCTTGGTATAGTCCCCTGTCATTGTAGGTACTTGTACATTCAGGGATATGGCGGGGCCCTGTCCCGTCATAGATGTTATAAAAACTCTTAGAGGTCTGTAGTACTGTTGTGGGCAGGGTTTGTAAAGGATGTAACTGTTCGGTTTTGATATATATACAGAAAGGTGATCGGTTTTGGTTAGCCTGTTTCTTATATTTCATTGTCTCATGTCTTTGAGTTTTTATTTCCGCTGGTTTTTCTCTGATGTATTATCACTAGGGTTCCCGGGGTAAGGCACCAGTCGCGGGCCCGAGGTCGGATCGTGACAAAAGTGGTATCAGAGCATTTAATCCTCGGAAAGTATCTACAGACCGTATCTATTAGAGTCCTGATTATCGGCGTGTTGTGCACCACACCTATAATCAGGAGGCTGCAGGATATTTAGGATTGGTTTCCATTCTTCTCACTCTGAGATCGTGCCTTAGAGCTATGTTATAAGTTGGACTCCCTATGGCGTATTCTTATGTACCCGTTATGCCTTTACGCAAGGCAACCAGGGCCCAGAGGGGCAAGCGGCGAGAGGAGTACGAGTAGAACACGAGAGGTTCTGAGGCACCGGCGATCATTACCTAAGATGGTACTTGGATGGGGAGTTCTACGGCCGCTAGCCCGGGAGAGTTTAGGCGGCAGCGATTTCTCACGAGGACACGATACCTGAGCCTCCAGTTCCACGGCCAGGAGCCGAGGATATGGGTTACAAAGAGATGGCCCAGTTACTAGCTAAGATCGTGGCGAGATATGGGGACGGACGGGAGCCGGTGGTTCCGGCAGTACCAGTGGTTCACCCTAGATCTGATAGTCTGAGACTTCGGGATTTCTTTAGTTGCAGTCCGCCAGAGTTCTATGGATAGAGAGCTGAGGATGATCCTCAGGGTGTCATGCTAGTTTGGGAGATTGATATGCTTGCGGCCAGCAGGGCCATTTGGTGAGAGTTTGTCAGGCAGGTATACGGATGTAGAGACTCGACGCCGGGATCGGTGGTGGTTCATCGCCTTATAGCTAGGCGCCTTGCGAGCGAGGATTATGATTAGGCGACAAAGGGAAAGTGAGGCGATGAATTCTGAGAGATATCTTTAGCCCTTAAGAGACTTGTATATGTTGTTATGGTAGATACATGTTGAGTGCTATGTACAGATAGCATTGTGTAAGTTGTGATTTAGAAAACATGGGTAGTTGAAGAGGTAAATATGGGGACATGGAAGGTGTGAATCTTAGAATATTACACGTTGAGACCTTAGATGTAAGGTCGTCTTAAGTAGAAGATTTACGGTTAATCTTTGTCGGAGTGTATAGTATACGTGGAGTATTTGTGTGATAATTCCATGGGTAGTTTGAGATAGAAGTGGTAGCTTTCATGACGTGAATTAGTAAGATTGTTCCGGATCGGGGAACGAGAGAGTTTGGCGCGATAATGGGTCGGGTTGAGGCGGTTGCGGGTCAACCGCGGCCGGAATGAAGTGAGGTAAATTTGTTGTGGTCCCGCTATGTGATAGGGTCACGAGGGTGCTAGGCCCAAGTTTAGGTAACCATTGTACGAGTTCGTAGATACGTTCGACCAGAAGCGGGTCGTGAAGGCCGGAAATGGCCTTAGAGGAAATCGAAGCTAGTAAGGTGACCAAGTTGGATAGTAGAAACCCCAAGAGTTTGAAAGCAGAAGCGATGACTGAAATATGGTACGTGTAATAGAAAGAGTTCGGGTATACGAGAAGGTTACGATGAGTAAGAAAAGAAGCGAACATGTGTTAAGTGAATGGAAGTGATCATTTTTGTGAAGTGAAGGTGCGAAGAGAGTATCCTTTGGACCAGGAGGGAGAGTTATAGTGTTGTTATACACTTTAGAGGTGATTCCTTGTTGGCTTGGATTTGAGTTTTGTGCGTATGTTATATTATGGCCATTGGTGGCATGATTGGTTTCGTAAGTATAGTAGTGAAGACTATACCGGCGCATGTGTTTTTGAGACTTAGAAGGAACATTTGGGACGAATGTTTCTAAGGGGGGAAGAATGTTACACCCCGTAGTTCCAGGGTATGTATGTGAGGACGTACGTACGAGATTACGACATTAAAATTGGAAAGGAAGAAAGATGTTATTTTTCGACGGAAAAGTTTCCGGATTTTGTGAAGGAAAAAGGTTCGAAAATGGGAATTGGATTCCCAGATTTGGTAGTTGGACTTCTTGAATTATAATAAAATTATGGATTTTATTTTTCCGGAAATGGTCACGTGGGGCCACGGGAGAAATTTACGGTTTTGCGGGGCCCACTTTATTTTAGAGATTTTGGACATTGTGGATATTTTTGGAAGATGAAATATTTTGGACGAATAGGAGGGCGACACGTGTCACCCCCTTAGGTGGACATGTGGGCCGAAATGGGTGGGACAAGTGGCTAGCCACTTGTCCATGCTTGGCCGAAATGGCCTTGCCATTTGTCTCTGGATTTTGTTGGCCATGTGGTGGGTGGGACCCACACGCACATGTCCCAATCTAGACCACACACTTGCTCACATCCTAGACCTTGTTTTCCCTATAAATACCCCCCCCCCTTGTAGTGAAGACTTCATCCACACTTGAGATAATTTTCAAGGCAAAATACTCCCTCCCTCTTGAGTGTAGCAATCGGCCATGGGCTGTTTTTAGGAGCTTAAGTTGTCCAAAAATTCTTAAACTTTTAAGTGTTCTTCCTTAGGGTATTAGGAAGATTGTGAACCAAGGGTTGGAAAAGATTTCACACCCCTAGCCTTGAAACCTTGCCTTGGACGAAACTTGCCAAATTTTAGTCTAAAATGTTCTTCACTTTTTGGAGTTAGATCTTGAATAGAAGTTGTTTAGAAACTTCTAAGGGTTGCTTGGAGCAGATTAGAGCGTAAGGAATAGGAGCTAAACGTTGCTCAGAATCGACTTATAAATCTTGGATAATTTTGGGCTTATCGAGGTAATGATCTTTATCCCCCTATTGTAATTGGAAATTACATGTTGTAGTAGTTTATAATTGAGTATAAGATATATGGAAGGATGATTAAAAAGAAATGGACTGTATTTACAGTAGACTTATGTAGTATTACTGTGTGGCAGTTTTGTACACGTCCAGCTAGGCGTGTAATCCCCTTTGAGTTGTTGGCTTGGTAGCGGGCCTAGTTATTGGAGTATATATATGTGGTTACAGGAGGGGAGGTGCTGCCGAATTTTCCGTAGAATAAGGAACCTTGTACTTAGAAATGTTCTATGAAGAGATCTAGAAGTTGATAGACGTTTTGTGGCCTTTATAGGTTGAAGTACTACGAGTAGCGTATTCTACTTGAATGATGGAAAAGGCTAGCCGGGTTATAGTACTTTGGAGCATTTTGCTATTTGTCGATAATCGTCGCGAGGTATGTGAACCTCTTTCTATCCTTTCTAGCATGATTGTTGTGAACTATGTAGTACGGTAGACGTACGTGTGCTAAACGAATTTGGTTGGTTTAAAACATAAAGTGTTATAATAGCTTTATGGGAAGTTAGTTATAACGACTTTATGTAGGTAAAAGAATGAGTTATTGATTTTAGAAGTTAAGAAGCTTGATCTTAAAAGATAAGAGACTTAACTTATAAATGACTTGATATGAAATGTTAAGGACTAAGAGTGTGTTAACAAGTTGTGAAACCTCATTCGTGAGTAATGAGTACTTGGTTTTTAAACAATAATGTTATATTGATTTCGGAAATGGGAATGAGTATCGAACAAGCCATTGCAGCGTTAATAAAGGAAAATGTAATGACAAATAATTAACTTAAAACAAGTAGAATCTTCCATCTGCATAGAAGCTAAGATAAGACAAAATTGTATTACATTTCCTAGATCATGACTGCTTTAATAAGATCATTATAAACAAGTACTGATTTTCTTAAATTCCAAAGTAAGGAACTTGATTTATAAAAGAGAGACTTGAGAAATTGAAGTGTTTTTGTTTAATAGGAAGGCATGGTTTTGTCTTAAGTTGGTTTAAAAAGAACGCATGATATTGTCTTGGTTTATTCGAAAAGAAGGTATGGAAATTGTTTTGGTTTACTTAAAAAGATAGTTACTCTATTTTGATACTACGGGTATCGTGTGACCTTTGTAAAAGAAATGGATCTTTTTGGAAGAATTTAAGTACGTAGTACCTTGGGGTTAAGACCCGGATTTGTTGTCATAAAATGAAAGTATAAAAGTAAGTTAAACTTGTCTATGCTAGTTGTGATAGCCTTTGGTGGTATTACTATGTTACCGCGTCTCTCAGTTGGAGGGCCGACTGACTTGTTGTGAATTTGCTTGGACATACCGGTCGTGACGGAGGATTCCACGGGTATGCTTCCATTGCGATTGATCTTGTCCATGTTTATACGATGAGGGATTCCGGGGCATGCGGTCAGGATGCGGGTTAGATGCCCGGGCGTTTTATTACTCCATGGACATGTCTACACCGATGAGGGATTCCGGGGGCATGCGTCCATTATTGTTACTCCATGGGCTAGCTCCCCATGAAGACGTGTCTACAGATGAGGATTAGGGGCATGTTATATCGATTATTACTCGTGGGCTAGCTCCCGTGAAGGCGTGTCTACCAGATGAGGATTCCGGGGCATGTTATATACGATTATTACTCCATGGGCTAGCTCCCGTGAAGGCGTGTCTACACGATGAGGATTAGGGGCATGTTATATATACATATGTATTGTATATGTGTACGCCGACAGTGAGGTAGGATGCCACAGGCGCGTCACCTGGTTATATGTTACACCTACGGTAAGCGATGATGGAGGATTCCACGGGCAGGAGGTATATATATATGTATTGTATATGTGTACGCCGACAGTGAGGTAGGATGCCACGGGCGCGTCACATGAGTATGATTTATGTCATAAACTGCCGACAGTGAGGAAGGAATTCCACGGGCATGAGTGATGACTTTGAGGGCGTGAGTCTCTGACTTGACATGACTGCTTATATTTTGTGTACTGTAGTCTGGTTATCATACATGTCTCCTGCTTTATATAGACTATTATGATTTTATTTACAGTATTTTCAGTTTCACATACTTGGTACCTGTTGTACTGACCTCCTTCGGGGGGCTGCGTTCATTCCACAGGTAGAGGTACACCTGTTGTTGATCCTCGCTCATAGGATCACGATTCTGCGTATTGGGAAGCTTCGTTCCTCCGGAGGCTTATCTTGGTATAGTCCCCTGTCATTGTAGGTACTTGTACATTCAGGGGTATGGCGGGGCCCTGTCCTGTCATAGATGTTATAAAAACTCTTAGAGAGTGCATGTAATCTTGTTGTGGCGAGTTTGTAAAGGATGTAACTGTTCGGTTTTGATATATATACAGAAAGGTGACCGTTTTGGTTAGCCTGTTTCTTATATTTCATTGTCTCATGTCTTTGAGTTTTTATTTCCCCTGGTTTTTCTCTGATGCATTATCATTAGGGTGCCCGAGGTAAGGCACCAGTCGCGGGCCCGAGGTCGGGTCGTGACATGGCCGAAGGAGGTACCCTAAATATCCAATCTTCGCCAGAAGCTCCCACTGAATTCTTACTTTTATCTTCAAGTTCTATCTCCGTGCAACTCTCATCCTTGTAGACATATTCGTCTTCAAGGAAAGTTGTGTTCCTAGAAACAAATATCTTATGTTCTCCAGAAGATAGAAGTAGTATCCTTTAGTTTCCTTTGGATACCCAACAAAGTAACATTTCTCACTTTTAGATTCCAACTTATCAGTGATCAACTTCTTGACATATGCAGGACACCCCCAGGGCCTCATGTGTCTAAGTGATGACTTCTTGCCACACCATACCTCATATGGTGTCTTTTCGACTGATTTAGATGGAACTGTGTTTAGAACATATATTGAGGTCAAAATAGCGTATCCCCAAAGGTATGTAGGAAGAGCTGAAAAGCTCATCATGGAACGAACCATGTCATGCAAGGTTCGGTTTCTCCTTTCGGCAACACCATTCATCTGTGGTGTTCCAGGAGGTGTCCATTCCGAATGAACTCCATGAAGCTTTAAGTAGTCAATAAATTCTTTACTTAAGTATTCACCCCCACGTTCAGATCGGAGAGTCTTGATACTCTTTGAGAGTTGTTTCTCAACTTTATACACATTCGTTTTTATATTAATGATGATTAATATTATGACATTTGCATTTATTGAATTATTAGTTGATTGTTTATAATATTTCATAAATGCATCCCTAGAGTTTACGAGTTTATTAATGATGTAAGAATTAATGTTATAACGTAACTCTTAAATTACCTCAACTAATGATCATTGAGATTGGGATATCGATGATATGCGATACGTCGACATGTGGTCTGCATCATATCCTTAGGGGATGTAGTATGTCTCACTTGCTACGAGTTAGGGCAACTCGTGATGGATACATGGATACTTGTTGAAGTATTGATATGCCCTGCTGATGCACTATTTGTTATATATGTCTATCATGTCATCGACATGTGGGAGATAAAAGTCCTTAGACTTGAGGTCAATATCACCTTGTTTATGGAGTAATGTACTTTGATCATGTCCTAAGCTCAAATGCCTTATAAGTTGAGACACGACTTGTTTTGGGTGCATTACGAAATAGATTAAAGATGGTATGTGAGCCAAGATTAGGATTCATTCCTTGAATATATATATTCGAGTGAACACTCAGGTACTCATATGGTATTAGGTTGATTACGTCATTGGCCAATGCAATGGACATGTCTGTGATATGGTCTTGTTGTCAACTAAAATTGATGAGTTATAATGATCAAGCCATTTGGATAGACACTTGACAGATCCTAAGCTTGATTGAGTGTGTCATGAATGAAAGGATTTTATCTTCCCATATAGAGGCTCAGTTCACATGTTTTGTGCAGCTAAACTTTACATATTGGGTTCGTCTTCTGGCGCAGTCTAGGAGTTTCGTGAAGATCCTAATGTAATTAGTGACGATATGTAAAGGTATGAAGGGTAACACTAAGTCAAATATTCCGTCGATTGAAAGATGTAATTAGAAGGAGATTAAATATATGTTTGGTTGATAATCGGGACATTAGAAATGGAAACAAGGCTGAAAATTGGGACAGGACCGCGGTGCCGAAACGCGCATAGGCACCGCGGTGCCACTTAATTTGGGCCGCGGTGCCGAGGCCTTTTCGGGCAGTCCGAATTTTAGCCAGTCTGGGTTATGCTGGGCCTGGTCCATAGAAACCCTAGAAGCTTCTATCCTAAATTATAAATAGAGGGTTTCCGCCTCCCATTTCAATATACAATTTGCAAGAGACAAATCTCTTCTAAAGCTCTGTCGGATTCCCTAGCATTCCTGACTTAGCAAATTACATCATAGTTTTCCAGAACTTATAAATCGAGGAACGTTTGCGTGTGCACCCTCGGACTACACAAAACCTCAGATTAAGCGGATTGTTATCTCCAAAATGTAAGTCTTCTATCGAAGTATTACATTTACTTTGTGTTTATGTTTACAGTACATACCATACTTTAGCTTGACCGTTTATGTCGGGTTTGAAACATATATTTTTAAATTCCGTTGCGTGTACGAACCCGACGTAAACACCTACAGTAGTATCAGAGTCTGGGCTGTTTCGTATGATATGTAATGTATATTAATGGTAATATGGGTTAGGATTTGTTTAGATCTATATTTAATGTTGTTAAAAGCTTTAAAATCCCAAATGTTTAGAACACATGGTCCTTGTCCCAAATCTGTTAATGCAATTATGTATTCGAACAAGTCAATCCAATAAATAACTCTTCTAAATTGAAATGTGTTATCCGGCTTAAAGCATGGTGCATTGAAACGAAGAACGAGAAGAAAATTGGATTTGATGGTCGATGAACATGTTGTTTTAGTGGTGATGGTAATACAAGTGATATATCTAAAAGAACTGACCCTAAACTAATTTTAGGGTTCGAAAATTTTAGATTTTGTGTTTCTGGGGAGAAGGCACCGCGGTTCCACGAAGGAGCACTGCGGTGCTGCTAGGGTTTTATGGCGGCGCCGGGATTTCACGATGGAACACCGCGGTACTGGCCAGATGAAGCAAGAGGCACCGCGGTCCTGTTCATAGGAGCCGCGGTGTTGTTCATCCAGAATCCTAAAATTATTTTTTTGGACTATCTGCCTTCGAGGCACCGCGGTTCTACCTGTTAGGACCGTGGTGCATGTGACGATAATTTATGAGGCACCATAGTGCCACCTGTTAGGACCATGATCCTAATTAATTTGTAGATTCGGTAGCTTATCGCCTCGGAGAGCGCGCGGTGCCACTGCTTCGAGACAGCGGTGCAGGACGGCGATTTTTTTTTAAAAATATATATTTATTTCGAAATCAGAAATAGAGACTTAAAAGTTTCAGATTCTGAATCTGAAGTTTTAAAAGTTTTAGTTTCTGATAATAAGTTCTGAAAATTGCAAACAGGTCCCAGAAACTTGAAAATATTTTCTAAGGTTTAGAATTGCATTTTCTGAGTTTATAGTTCAGATTGAACTTTTAAATTCTTCAGAGACTAAACTGTAAATATTTAAAGTTTGCAAAATTCCTGAAAATCAGAATATTTAGGGACTGTTTGACATTTACATAAATTATAGAGTTTAGACAAATAGACCCATAGTTATCATTAATAGTATATTATTGAATAATATACAAATGTGCTAAGTGATTGAATGTGATGCATTTAAATTATTAGCATAGCGTCCGCAATTATTGTCTGGGTAGACGGCGCCGGTAATTATTTAATTCAAATGACCGCTATGACTGTCTGGGTAGACGACGCCAAATATGTGATTAAAATCATCTTTATCATGTCTGTTGGGTTTGATGGTTTCCCATCTAATTGTGTTTAAAAATTGCATGATATGATGTCATATGATGTATGACTTGATTGTTGATCTTGAATGAATCCCCGTAAACTAAAATGTTCCCCAAACATTAAATACAAGTCTAATTAAAATGTGCCGTCCATTATAATTGTTAGGGTGCTAAATCCTTTTCGGCGATACAAGTATTTATGCCAAAGCATTTGCTCTAAGTCTAAGAGGATCGATTCCCTTTCATAGATGTGTTAAAATGAAAGTAGATAATAAACTTTTATAGGTATTTACAGCAAAGTGTTTGCTTGCAAAGACTAAATTTACTTAGGCATTTAAACACAGTCGTGTAATGGGGTTGACTTGTTTAGATGAATCTTGGCGCCAAAGTGTCGGACTAGTCTAAAGACGTAAGATTAAATTAAAAGATATTTAATCAAACCAAGAGTTTTAGAGTTGCTTTACAATTGGTTGAGGATCTACCAAAGTGTGCTATTGAAGTTATCAGCCAAAGCAAACGCGAATATAGCATATGTTTGGATCTTGGCCCATTATGACCTTTATATTGATTTAGGTTCGTATTCTATCTTGAGGTCGTAGAAGTATGCAAAATAGTGGGAGCTAATTAAACAAAAAACCATGTTAAATTAGTCTATAATGAATGTGTTTTATTGGAAGAATGAATTGTTGATTGCATTTTTCCTATTCTATCTATATGCTCAGATCTTCAGAAATGTCAAACTTTTCGTTGAAAATTCTTATGGAGTGCAACAAACTTACCGGACCCAACTTCATAGACTGGCTCAGGAATGTCAGAATTGTCCTGAGACAAGAAGAGATTGAGTATACATTGGATAAAGTATTCCCCACCGCTCCGGCGGAGGACTCTGTTGAGTATGCAACCTTCGACAAGGCTGCTTACCGGAAACATTATAAGGATACCACCTCAACTCAACGTCTAACGTTGTCTTCTATGTCACAACCATTACAAAGACATCATAAAACTATGGGGCCCAACGAAATGTTAGCCCATTTGAGGAGTCTCTATGATTCACAGTCTCAGACAATGGAGTATGACTTGCTAATAGAACTCTTCAAGTGTAGGATAAATGAAGGGGGTCAAGTTTCACCTCATGTGTTGAGGATGATTGAGTTGATTGAGAGGTTGGCCGCCATTGACATAATGTTTCATGACAGAGTCTCCACCACCCTTATCCCGCACTCACTTTCTAGATCGTTTGAGAGTTTCATTGTTAATTATAATATGAATGGAACTAAAGCGATATTGTCGGAGTTACATAATATGTTGAAAACTTTTGAATCTTCGACCTCCAAGACCAAACCTATTCTGATGGTTGGCTCTTCTAGTCGCCCCAAACCGAAAGGTAAGGGACAATAGAAGGGAAAGGGCAAAGTTGTTGCTCCGATAGCAGCAATGAAGCCCAAGGGAGGGGCAAAGAAGAAGAAGAAGAAACTGCCGACATCGGATGTTTGCATGAATTGCAACAGGAAGGGGCATTGGAGAAAGAATTGTACTGCTCCAGGCGGAGGAATGACACCAGGTGCTACAACCTCTAATGGACAAGGTATGTTTGTAATTGAAATTAATCTATCTATAAATGATTCTCATTCCTGGATACTTGATACCGCTTGTGGCTCACACATTTGTACAAATGTGCAGGGGCTAACTGATAGCAGGAAGGTCGGGCCTCGCGAGGTGGACCTGTGCGTCGGAAATGGAGCACGAGTTGCTGCTGAGCGCGTGGGAACTTATAGGATAGATTTACCTTCCGACAAAGTTTTAATGTTGAACGATTGTTATTATGTTCCTTCTTTAACAAGGAATATTACTTCCATTCCTGTACTTGATTCAGAGGGTTTTTCCTCAAACACGTCTAATGGAAATATGGTTTTGACTTTAGATAATATTGTGTATGGAATTGCGCCTCTTGTGAATGGATTCTATACTTTAAACTGCCGCAGGGAAATTTTCAATGTACAAAATAAAAGGGCTAAGTTAAATGAAAGAAATTCTACCTACTTGTGGCATTGCAGACTTGGTCATATCAATCAAACGAGGATAAAACGGTTGAGGAAATTAAATTACCTCGAACCATTTGACTTACAATCTTATGGTAACTGTAAATCCTGTTTGAAAGGTAAGATGACCATTACACCTCTTTCTGGAAAAAAGAACCGTGCCAAGGAGGTGCTTGAATTGGTACACGGACGTATGTGGACCATTTTCGACTCAAGAGAGAGAAGGTTTCTTGTACTTCATCACTTTTATAGACGACTTATCAAGGTTTGGATATGTGTATCTTATGAGACACAAATCCGAGGCTTTTGAGAAGTTTAAGGAGTTTAAGTGTGAAGTTGAGAAATAACTCTCAAAAAGTATCAAGACTCTCCGATCTGATCGTGGTGGTGAATACTTAAGTAAAGAATTTCTTGACTACTTAAATCTTCATGGAGTTCATTCCGAATGGACATCTCCTGGAACAACACAGATGAATGGTGTTGTCGAGAGGAAAAACCGAACCTTGCTTGACATGGTTCGTTCCATGATGATCTTTTCAGCTCTTCCTACATACCTTTGGGGATACGCTATTTAACCTCAATATATGTTCTGAACAGAGTTCCATCTAAATCAGTCGAAAAGATACCTTATGAGGTATGGTGTAGCAAGAAGTCATCACTTAGACACATGAGGCCCTGGGGGTGTCCTGCATATATGTTAGGTGATTTCCACACGCGCAAAACGCAAATGTACGTATCTTCTCAAGTAATATAGTACGTAAGACCGAATATCGTCCACATAGACTGGTTTCTAAGTATCAAGCATCTATTTTGTGTTATCTATTTGGCGAACGAATATTGATTGGGGTTTTTATTTAACTACTGGAATGATTGCAAGAAATAAGTAAACTAATTAGGTTGTATTCAGATTATGAAGGAATTATGGCTTCCAAAATCATCAACTATCCACTTTATTCAATCCTTAATGCGTTCTAGAATGATTCTTCTTCTATGTTAAGATAGCGGTTAACTAGACTGTCTTATATTCCGGTTAGGATATATAATCACTCAACCCCAGTGCAGAACCCTTCTATATTTCTATGATAGGATTTACCACATAGGAGGATTAAGAAAAACCTATAAAGCTACACAAGTATCGGGGTACTGTCGTCCACGATTTTAACCTATGTCTATTCAACTACAGCATATTCAAATATCTCCTCTCGGTTGTTGATTCGAAATCATATATTTATGATATTTAGTGATCAATTAACTATCAAGCATTCACATCAATTATTAAATAGATCTTAACAACTAAAGAAATAATCAAACTATTGCATCAAATCATGAATAAAAGTTCAAGTGAATCATAAGGAAATCCCTAATTAAGTATTTAGTTCTTAGCCATAGACATGCTACGAACTAACACAATATCCAACATAGAATTAAAATAAAAACTAAAGATAGAAAATTACGAAGATTAAAGTCTCCAATTGTTGCTCCAAGTGCTTTGTGTTGTTCGTGTGTTCAAGAATGGACTCCCCTCCTAAAAACTGATCCCCAGGGCTTTAAATAGGTATCAATTTGTGCCCTAGGGACCCAATTGCCCTTGGCCAATTCCATTTCAGCGAAAAATTATGTCTGCGCATGCGGTCTGCGAGTCGGCGTCGCGATGCGAAACTCTGCAGCTCTCTGAATAAATGGCACATGGTTACATGCGAATGCACCGGTCTTTGAAAGTCCTGTGGAGTTTACGCTGTTTTGCACCATGATCCATCTCACGCGGTCTTCTTGTAGTTTTTCCGAGTCATCGATTTTCGACCTTTTTCTGCCTCGGGACCTCCTTTTATGCCCACTTTTCGCTCCTTTTTGTCTTTTTGCCTTTTTGAACCGCTGTGACTCAAAAGAAAGAAAAACAACCCTAAAATTGTACCAGACGCAACGAAAATGGGTAAAATACTAATCCAAAATGACTCAAAATAGGTATATGAAATATGCCTAACAATATGTCAAGAAGTTGATCACTGATAAGTTGGAATCTAAAAGTGAGAAAATATACTTTGTTGGGTATCCAAAGGAAACTAAGGGATACTATTTCTATCTTCCTGGAGAACATAAGATATTTGTTTCTAGGAACACAACTTTCCTTGAATATGAATATGTCTACAAGGATGAGAGTTGCACGGAGATAGAACTTGAAGAAATTTAAGAACAAGGTAACAAAGAGGTTGAATCCTTGCCCGATGATGAAGACAAGAATTCAATAGGAGCTTTAGGCGAAGATTGGGTATTTAGGGTACCCCCCCTTCGGCCAGTGGGAGTGCTACGAGGAATAATGCAGAAATGCAAGATCTTCCGGCACAGACCTTGAGAGCAAGTGCACCAGTTGCATTTCCTCTCACTCAGGAAAGACGTGAAAATGATATTCCTGAAAGCTCCAATATTGGTGGATCGACCAGCGCACAAGAACCTACTCACAGTCAGAACTTACCTGTAATTGAACTGCAAGACAATCAACTCTGTAGGTCTATTAGATCTCATCGTCCTCCAGAAAGACTAAATCTATTTGTGGAAACACAAAATGAGCTAGATATTCCAGATGATGACGAGCCTAAAACCTATAACGAAGCAATGCTAGACATTGATTCGAAGAGATGTCAAAAAGCCATGAAATCCGAAATGGAATCTATGTATATCAATCAAGTGTGGAACTTGGTTGATTTGCCAAATGGGGTTAAACCCATAGGATGCAAATGGGTCTTCAAGAAGAAGATTGATGCATTTGGCAAGATTCAGACTTATAAAGCTAGACTAGTGTCTAAAGGTTTTACTCTGTGTCCTGGTGTGGATTATGATGAAACCTTTTCACCGGTGGCTAAGATAAAGTCTATTCGGATTTTGCTTGCGATACCTGCACATTATGATTATGACATTTGGCAGATGGACGTCAAAACTGCATTCCTCAATGATAATCTAATTGAGGAAGTGTATATGAAGCAACCCGAGGGTTTTTCATGTAAGTCCGGGCCAAATGATGTGTGAAGGCTACATAAGTCCATTTATGGGCTTAAGCAAGTCTCTAGGAGTTGGAACTTTTGCTTTGACAATGCTATCAAATCTTTTAATTTTGTCAGAAGCAAAGAAGATCCTTGTGTTTATTTCAAACGCAAAGATGAGGGCATTGTCTTCATTATTATATATGTTGATGACATATTAATAATGGGAGACAATAGGGCCTATCACGATCGATTAAGGATTGATTGTCCAAGACCTTCATGATGAAGGATTTAGGTGAAGCCTGCTACATTCTGGGAATTAGGATCTATAGAGATAGATCTAATAAATTGTTGGGGCTGTCACAGTCAGTCTACATAGACAAAGTTCATAGATGTTTTTCAATGGAAAATTCCAAGAAAGGCGGTTTTCCGATGGGTCAAGGCATCAAATTATCAAAGAAGGGCTGCCCTTCTAATGCTATTAAACTTGAGCGCATGAAGAGGATCTTATATGCTTCGGCTATAGGATCGATCATGTATGCCATGACATGTACTAGGACAGATGTGGCCTTTGCACTTAGTATGACTTGCAAGTTCCAGCAGAATCCTGGCGAGGAACACTGAAAAGCAGTCAATAGTATTCTCAAGTACCTCATACGTACTAAAGATTACTTTCTAGTCTATGGTGAAAGTAATGAGCTGGTTGTCACTGGTATACCAATGCTAGTTTCCAGACAGATGTTGATGATTTCAAATCTCAGTCTAGTTACACTTTCATTTTCAACGGAGGAGCAATGAACTGGAAGAGTTCCAAACAGGCTACTACTGCAGACTCCACTCAAGCGAGTACATTCTTTGGATCGGAAGGCGCTAAGGAAGGCATCACGATTTACGAGTTTACGAAGGAACTAGGGGTTGTTCCGAGTGCTAGTTGTCCAATAACCATTTATTGTGACAACACTGGTGCGATTGCACAGGCAAAGGAACTAAGATCAACAAACAGAAACAAGTATGTACCAAGGAAGTACCACATCCTGAGAGAGATGGTGGAAGCTGAAGATATTAGGATAGATTATATTTCCACAGACAATAATCTAGCAGACCCGTTTACTAAACCATTAAGCTTGGTAAAGCATAATGGTCATTTTGAGAACATGTGTATTAGATTTGTTGGTGATTGGCTCTAGGCCAAGTAGGAGATTGAAAGTATATGTATGTCCTAGAGACAATCTGTATTAGGACACAATGTACTTTATACACATTCGTTTTTATATTAATGATGATTAATATTATGGCATTTGCATTTGTTGAATTATTAGTTGATTGTTTATAATATTTCATAAATGCATCCCTAGAGTTTACGTGTTTATTAATGATGTGAGAATTAATGTTATAACGTAACTAATAAATTACCTCGACTAATGATCATCGAGATTGGGATATCAATGATATGTGATACGTCGACATGTGGTCTGCATCATATCCTTAGGGGATGTAGTATGTCTCACTTGCTACGAGTTATGGCAACTCGTGATGGACACATGGATACTTATTGAAGTATTGGTATACCCTACTGATGCACTATTTGTTATATATGTCTATAATGTCATCGACATGTGGGGGATAGAAGTCCTTAGACTTGAGGTCAATATCACCTTGTTTATGGAGTAATGTACTTTGATCCTGTCCTAAGCTCAAATGCCTTATAGATTGAGACGCGGCTTGTTTTGGGTGCATTACGAAATAGATTAAAGGTGGTATGTGAGCCAAGATTAGGATTCATTCCTTGAATATATATATTCGAGTGAACACTCAGGTACTCATATGGTATTAGGTTGACTAAGTCATTGGCTAATGCAATGGACATGTCTGTGATATGGTCCTGTTGTCAACTAAAATAGATGAGTTATAATGATCAAGTCATTTGGATAGACACTTGACAGATCCTAAGCTTGATTGAGTGTGTCATGAATGAAAGAATTTTATCTTCCCACATAGAGGTTCAGTTCACATGTTTTGTGTAGCTAAACTTTACATATTGGGTTCGTCTTCCGGCGCAGTCTAGGAGTTTCGTAAAGATCCTAATGTAATTAGTGACGATATGTAAATGCCTGAAGGGTAACACTAAGTCAAATGTTCTGTCGATTGAAGGATGTAATTAGAAGGAGATTAAATATATGTTCGGTTGATGACCGGGACATTAGAAATGGGAACAAGGCTGAAAATTGGGACAAGACCGTAGTGCCTTCGATTTAGGACCGCGGTGCCGAAACGCGCATATGCACCCCGATGCCACTTAATTTGGGCCGCGATGCCGAGGCCTTTTCCTGCAGTCCGAATTTTAGCTAGTCTGGGTTATGCTGGGCCTGGTCCATGGAAACCCTAGAAGCTTCTATTCTAAATTATAAATAGAGGGCTTCCCCCTCTCATTTCAATATACAATTTGCAAGAGACAAATCTTTTTTAAAGCTTTGCGGATTCCCTAGCATTCATGATTTAGCAAATTACATCATAGTTTTCCAGAACTTGCAAATCGAGAGACGTTTGTGTGTGCACCCTCAGACTACACAAAGGCTCAAATTAAGCGGATTGCTATCTCCAAAATGTAAGTCTTCTATCGAAGTATTACATTTACTTTGTGTTTATGTTTACATTACATATCATACTTCAGTTTGACCGCTTATGTCAGGTTTGAAACATAAATTTTCAAATTTCGCTGCGTGTACGAATCCAACGTAAATACCTACAGATCTTAGAGGATGAACCAATTGGGAAAGGAAAGATCCATCTTTTGACCATTTATGCAAGGGGATAGCTGTTAGCTGGACATTTTGTAGTGTTAAATACCAATGATGATTGGATGACATCAATGAAATTTTTTGCGCAACTCTCTCTCATTTAGCTTTCCAATTTTTCTTTAATGTTGCTGTTCAACTGTTGGTGTTGGAGTCCCTTTTAGTAGAAAGCAGCCTTATACTTTGATATCCAATGTGTTGTGCTTATGTAAGCTTATTATGCAGTATAGTTTGTCAGAATTTAATCATTTTATCAGCTTATAGTAGCATTATAGAATGGCAATTGCATCCTTGCCCTGTTAACGTATGTTTGTTTGCTAGTAAGTGTGACCTTGTAATCAGTTTCAGTATGCACTTCATTTGCAATTCTAGATCTGTTCATTATTCTGTTCCCATTTCTACTTTATTTCAAATTTATCATATCTTAAGAGTATGAATACATTTTTTTCCTGATGCATTTTTGGCACTTGTTTTAAAACCAAAATAAAAGTACTCAGCTAAATGTAAAGATCTGTTAGTGTTGGGATGGAATGTTGTGACAATATCTGGAAATGCTCAGGATAACATCTTATGAAAATAAGGATGTTGCCTGCGATGTTGTGACAACATTGCTGACAACATCTCTGTAACGATTTTGCCTATTCTTCCGGTCAAAACAGGTTGTGTTACTGTGAGTAAAAAATGACCTAGACAAACTTACAATAATGCTGTGTTTAAAACGTGGTAAAAGAAACAGTCAAAGCTTGGAGAAGAAGCTGCGTGAAGACCAAGTCCAAAACGTTGAGCTTTTTAAGGAGCAAGAACCGATCCAAGTCGAAGTCTTCTTTTACTCAACCTCCGCAACCAATCAGTGAGGATTTCAAAAGAAGTTCCACACTATAAATAGAGGGGAGCTTCAGAGTATCGATATCCAAAATTGAACGAGAAGAAATACCAAGAGAGCTCTCGGATATTCACCTTAGAAATTGGATCAACACACCTAGTCTAAAGTAGTATAACAACATCTAGTCCCACATTACTATTGCTGCCCAGATTCTAGATCAAGCTTATATTTCAAGCAATTGTAATGAAGGCAACAGATTCTACAAAGGTTTATAATTGTTTTATCACAATGTTGCCTCAGATGTTTTTTTTATGGAAAGGTAAATGTGTATTAATAATCATCTGAATGTACATGTTTTGCGGGCGTGCCCACGGCGTAAAGACGATGTAAATCTAGTGCGTCTCTGCAAGGCAAGTCAGCACAAGATTTAGTCTCGTCAGTAACAAAAGCTCAAGCTAGCCCACAAGTTGGGTAGTCGTGAGTGCCCAAGCTAAGCATAAGAGAGATGAATCTCACAAAAGTCCTAAACTATGACAATTCCCTTATGTAGAGCATAAGGTTGCAGTCGTGGGCCTCCTTAAACCCTTGCCATGGTAAACCCAAATAGGACAAACCCACGGTCAAGGGAAGAGTACCTATTCGGACATGGGTAAAGACTCACCCTCGTCACGTTATGCCGCTGGGAGTAATCGCCATAGTACCTACTATCCAGACACGTACTATTTCATGCTTGCCCACAGGTCGAGAAGTCATTAGGTACAATGCATAAATGACTCCCGCCAATCCCACATTCCGGGTGGTCGGGAGACTCCAGCTGATCCCACAAGTTGGGCAGTCTGGAGATTTGCAAAAGGCGTTTCGACAATGCCACAGGTCCAGCCATCCATATCCTAGTTTGTGGCTAGGGATAAAAATCTATCCAGGAAAAGTGGGTATAATGTGAACAAAATTTTGTAGACACTGGTCTTGATCCTAAAGAGAATAGCTTCTCTATCAAGTCTCGACCCGTCAAAAATAATCTTGTTCCTCTCAGTCCAAATGTGGTAGATGGTGGTGGCCAGGTCATCCCGCTTAGCTTTAGCTTGCCAACCAGTGCCACACCCCTCTTTCTTGATATATTTCAAAGCGATATCGATTGTGGTCATAGCCCTCCTGATGCCAAGCCATGTCTTGACCCGTGACCAGAGATAACTACTGATCGTGCAGCTGAAGAATATGTGAGCTATTGACTCGTTAGAATAACCACAAAGGGAGCACCTTCTATCAATGTCCATATAAGTGATTCTATCCTTTGTCCGTAATTTTTTCCCCGCACAAATCCAAAGAATGAAGGACTGCTTTGGAGTGATACAAGAACTCCAAACATCCTTCGCCCAAATCATCTGCTACCCATGTGTCCTGAAATAGTCACAGGCAGTGTGATTACTATTATACCATTCCACCATGTTAATAGCCGCTTGATCGTGTGAGCCTTCACGTTCAAGGATGAAGTTACGGATAAACAGAAGCTGCTTGATCAAAGGAGAGTCGCCGCTCTTAGAAACCCAGGTCCAAATATTGTTGTTGTTGTTGAGATACTTGTTATTGATCCATTTAATCCAAAGTGTGTCCTTCTTTTGATGGATATTCCAAAGGCACTTGGCGAGCAAATCAAGGTTCCACGTCTTGAGATCCCTGATTCCGAGGCCACCCTCGGATTTCGGCCTGGTACACTCCTTCCATGATACAAGATGATGGCTTGAACGCCATAGGAAGGTCCTACATTGTTATACCCCGTATTTCCAGAGTATGTACGTGAGGGTGTACGTATAAAAATTCAAGCCTTAAGATTAGGCAAGGACCGAAAATATTGTGCACACCTATCAAAAAGAATCGTTTTTCGACGAAACGTTTTACTAAACTTGCGAAGGGAAAATTCTGGCTATGTCATTTATAATTTTTTCGGATTTTTCCGAGAGACGAAACATTTTGGACCAACGGGAGGGTGACATGTGTCACCCTCACATTGGGCGTGAATTGGGGCGGCAATTGGACGAAATGGGGCTTTGGGTTAGGTAGGATATTTTGTGTAGTTGGTGTGGTAGATGGATAAGGTACACATGGTTGAATCCTCACCCTACACTTGCATGGCACTTGGCTTCATCTTGGCCATTGGTTGGCCTATAAATACTCCCCTAAGTTGAAGACTTTCTTCATCCACAAATAGTTTCTAAGTGTTAAAATCCTCCCCCCCTCTTAGTGTGAGTTCTCGTCCAAAACACTTCCCCTCCCCTTGAGACGCCTTGGCCGAGAGGGTACCCCCCCTCCTAGTGGTGTGGCCGAAAGTACCCCCCCCCCCCTTGCCTAGTAGTTTTCGTATAATACACCCCCACCTTGGTAGAAATACTTCTCCAAGTATTGTTGTTATGCCCTAAATACCTTGGCCCAAATACCTTATAGTATTCCAAGGTTACACCTATACTAAAAGCCCGGAAAATACTACTATACTTTCCTTTAGCCACTAAACGAAACCCTAAGGAAATCTTCATAGTGAGTTGAAGTTTTAAGAAGAAGTTGTGTAGAACTTCTAAGGGTTGTTTGGAGCGGGTTGGAGCGCACGGAGTAGGAGCTAAACCTTGCTCAGGATCGACATTTAAACTTGGATAATTTTGGGCTTATCGAGGTAAATAATCTTGTCACTTTATTGTTATTGGAATTATATGTTGTATGAATATATAGTTGAAGTATACTATATATAGAAATCAACATAGTTTTCTGCAATGTCTTTTGACTTAAGCTGAATTTAAAGAAGAGAAGCTGATCAGTAATTACATAGGGTGTATTCAGATGGATTTGTGTAGCATTCTTGTGAAGTAGAATTGTACGTCGGATTAGGCGTACAACCCCCCTCTCGGGAGTTGTTGGCTGTTAGCGAGGCCTCGATGAAGAGAGGAGAATTACGCGGTTGCGGGAAAATCTTCGAATTTTACGTAGAATATTCTACGTTGAGATCTAGATGTTAATAGGCGCCTTGTGGCCTCTATAGGTTGAAGTACTACGTGTGGCGTGATCGACTTGGCAGGAGTAGCGACGGTTTGAGATACTTGGAGCGTTTTGCTATTAGTCGATAATCGTCGCGAGGTATGTGAACCCCTTCCTATCTTTTCTAGCATGATATGTGTATAACTATGTAGTACGGTAGACGTACATGTGTTAAATGTATTTGATTGGTTTAAAACATAAAGTGTTATAACGGCTTTATGGGAAGTTGGTTATAACAGCTTTGTGTAGGTAAGAAAATGCTTTGTGGTTTTTAAAAGGTAACTGATTTGACTTATAACTGACTTGATGTGTGATAATAAAGAACTTGAAGTATTTCAAAAGAATCATTTTGAAAGAAGAGTAATATTTGGTTTTTGAAAGCTTAAGAGTTATACTAGCTTTATGGGGAGTTAGGTATAACGTCTTAAGGAAGATAAAAGGGAAATGTTTTACTGATTTCGGAAATGAGAACAAGTATCGAACAAACCACTGCAGCTTTAATAAAGGAAAATGTACTGACTAATGAATTATTATAAAAACCAGTAGAAATCTCCATCTGCATAGAAGCTAAGATAAGACAAAATGATATTACATTTTCTAGATCATGGCTGCTTTAATAAGATGGTTATAAACAAGAATAAACTGCTCACACATATGGCATATGTTACTCAATTATTTTAAAAGAGATTAAGACATTGAACTATGAAACTTTTCTAAAATAAAGAGACTTGAGTAATTGAAATTAGGCAAACTGGAGCTTTAGGAAAAGAATGTTGTTACCTGATTTTAGAAAAAAAGGAGAAGTGTTCTGGTTTACTTAGAAATGTGAGTCACTCTAATTTTTATATTACGGGTATCGGGTGACTTTTATAAAAGGAATGGATCTCTTTAAAAGGAATTTAACGTATGTAGTACTTTAGGGTTAAAACCCGAACTTTGGCATAAAATGAAAGTACCTTAAGTTGTGTGTAACTTGCCTATGCTTGTTATTGTGTAACTTGCTTATGCCTGTTGTTGTGTAACTTGCCTATGCTTGCTTTGATAGCCTTGGTGTGCAAGAATTGTGTTTCTCTACTATCGCGTCTCTCGATGGAGGGTCGGTTGACTTGTTGAGAACTTACTTGGACGTACCGGCAGTGACGGGAGATTCCACGGGTATGCTTCCATTATTATTACATGGGCATGTCTACACCGATGATGGATTTTGTGGACGTGTGACCATTATGGTTATTTATGGCGAAGTATCGTGACTTACGATTGTGATCGGGTGCGTAGCCTGTTTACTTTCCCCCGTCAGCTACGTGACGCAGGTGGATCTGGTATAGGTTATTGCACTTGCCACGTGTCAGCTTCGCGGCGAAGTATCGTGACTTACGGTTGTGATCTGGTGCTTAGCCGATTCACTTGCCCCCGTCAGCTACGTGGCGCTGGGAGGAGCTGGTGGAGGCTAGTGCACTTGCCACGTGTCGACCGCGAGTCGGTGTTTGGATGGAGCCGTGACTTACGGTTGTGATCTGGTGCGTAGCGATTCACTTGCCCCGTCGGCTCGTGGCGCGTGAGGAGGCTGGTGGAGGCTATTGCACTTGCCACGTGTCGACCGTGATATGGTTGTCTGATATTATTGGTACGGTCGGATCTGGTAGTTATACTTGCCCGTCACGGTTTTATGACACGAGCGGGACACTGGTGTTCATGTATACTCCTTGGTGTTGATTATATCATAGAGCTGGCGGTGAGGAAGGAATTCCACGACACAGTGATGATTTGGAGCGTGAGTCACGACTTGATATATTTGTTTATATGTTGTGTCTTGTAGTTTGGTTATCATACATGTCTCACCTTTATATAGACTATTATGATTTCATTTACAATATTTTGATTTCACATACTTGGTACTGTTATCTTGACCTCCTTGAGTGCGTTAAATCTGCGCGGTGAAAGTACATCGGTTGTCGATCCGACATAGGATCACATTTGACGTATTGGGAAGCCGTTCCTTTAGAGGCTTATCTTTTGGTATGTTACCACAGTGCAGCAGGTTCTTGTACATTCGGGGTATGGCGGGCCTGTCCGTCATAGTTGTTGTAAAAATCTTAAGTGCATGCTTTGTTGTGGGTAGGGTTGTAAGGATTGTAACTGTTCAAAGGTCGATAAATATATATATATGCTGAAAGGCAACCGTTTTGGTTGGCCTATTTTCTTTTATCTTGATCCATATCTATTTGTATGTTTAAGTTTTTATTTCCGCTGGTTTTTCTCTGATGTTGTATCACTAGGGTGCCCGGGGTAAGGCACCAGTCACGGGCCCGGGTTCGGGTCGTGACATACATAGTCCGTAAACTTTCTTACAGACCGCAACATGCACCGACAATATTGATAACCAGAAACATTCCACGCCTTGGAGGACAGACTTGATGAGTTCAAGACTGCCCGCATAAGATAAACTAGCGCTCATTCATGAGTCAGTGTACCCTGCAATTTTGTTCGCAAAAGGGTCATAGTGAACCAGTCTCATCATCTCCGCGACAAGGGGAATGCCGAGATAGCGGAAAGGCATAGCGCCAGTGTCGAAGCTAGTAATCTGCTTAATATCAGCAAGGTTGTGGTCCGTGATACCAGGCGTGTACAAGCTGGACTTGAGTGCATTGGAACTGAGCCCTGAGTAATTCTAGAAATCACGAAGGCAATCCATGAGGATCCAGACGGAAGTAGTGTCCCCTTTCGACATAAGTAGCAAATCATCGGCGAAAGCAAGGTGTGTGATCTTTAAGCTATTGCACTTGGGGTGGTAGTGGAAAACCGGCGTCTGAGTGTTCTTGTTGATCATCCTAGAGAGATATTCTAAGCAAATAACAAATAAGGTAGGGGAGAGGGGGTCCCCATGTCTGAGTCCCTTTCGGTCCTTAAAATGGTCGTGTAAGCTCCCATTGATAGAAATCGAATAAGAAGTCGTGGAGACGCATTCCATAATCCAAGCAACGAGTCTCTCTGAGAAATTCAAACCAATCAAAATAGCCGTGAAGAATTTCCAATTAACTGAATCGAAGGTCTTACGGAGATCAACTTTGAGCATGCATCTACTAGATACCCTCTTACGGTTGTAACCCCTCAAAAGCTCTTGTGCAAGGTGTATGTTGTCAGACATACTTCTATTCTGGACAAAAGCCGCTTGAGATGGATCAATGAGGACATCCAGAACCGTCACCAATCGAGAATCAATGATCTTTGTGATGACCTTATACATAATGTTGCGATGAAATAGGTGCGTAGTCGCCGCATTGAAGCGATAGGTAGATTTAGGAATAAGGGCAATGGTAGTGTGGTTAATCTGCCTGAGAAGCTTTCCAAAAGTGAAGAACTCTTTAACCGCCTACGTAACTCCGCCAGCGATATTCCAAGCTTTCTTGAAGAAACCGAAGAGTAGCCATCGGACCGGGGCTTTGTCATCCCAATACCGAATAGCGCCCCTTTAATTTCAGCATCAGTGACATTTCTAACGAGGTCATCCCTTTTTCAGAGAGGCAATTGCGAAGATATGACACCAACATCAATAGGCTCATGGCGTCCACTAGTTCAGTAACCGCTATAATAATTAATGAATTCCTCATGACTTGGTCGGGAGTTCGTAAAGAGCCATCACTCTTGGCGATGGCATGATAAAGTTCCTTTTGGAGTTATATTTGACCATACCATGGAAGAACTTAGTGCACCTATCACTGTGCTTGAGATGCTCACACTTGGCAAGCTGCCTAAGGAAACTCATTTCCGTATCAATAAGAACCATGTACTTGTGCCTTAGCTCGGAAACCCTCATGTGTAAGTGGTCAAGATGCGGGTTGCTTAAGGCATCCTGTTGAGCAATATCCAGCTCCTCCTTTGCCCTTTTGACCCGCGTCGAGATATGGGAGAAGTCTTTCTCGTTTAGCTGCTTCAAGGGTCCTTTGAGGTAAAGTAACTTCCGGAAAAACCGGAATTGAGCATTTCCATCGATAATATGCTCCCAAACGTCCGTCACAATTCTACCAAAGTGCTCATGAGTAGCCTACATATTGAAGAACTTGAAAGGTCTATTGTGCATTCTTGGACGATCCAAAATAGAGACAATGCACGGCGTATGGTCCGAAAAAGGCCCGGACCGATGGAAATGTGCATTTCCATACCAGCTCGCATGTAACCAATGGGCGTTAATGAGGTCCATGTCAAGCTTGCTCAAAGTATTGCTACGATTGAAAGTGAACTCGCATCCCGTCGAAGATAAATCCGTGAGGCTTAGATCTCGGCAACAATCAACAATATCTTTCGTGTCGTAGCTGGTGATGGGTGCCATGTTGAAACGCTCATCCTCCTTCATAACCATGTTGAAATCCCCAAGAACAAGCCATGGCATAGTCATGGGGGTCCCGTACTCTCTCAATTTCTCCCATAAGCCCCGTCTATCAATAATCGTGTGTAGACCGTAAACAAAAGTGACTTGAAGCCTTTTGGAGGATATAGCACAAGTGACATCGCAATGAATGGCTTGCGGGTTGATGTCAAGCACTTGCAAGATGACTTTGGCCGGGTTGAATAAAATAAATATCCTCCCTGCCGGGTGATGGGCAAAGTTATCCAACACCTTCCAGTTGCGAAAATTAGAATTCCAGAAACGTTCAAGAGTCGAGTTGTTGAGTTTAGATTCTAGGATACCAAAGATGTCAATGTTGTTCTCACGCACCACAGAGCAAATCTTCTTTTGCTTGGAGGAGCGGTGCATGCCCCTTATATTCCATGAAGCAATGATCATTTCGATATGACGGGGAATAGTCCGCCATGCTATCTTCATTAGTAATAATAGAGTGATGCCACCATAAGTACCGCCTTTTTAATGGGAAGGGTTGTCATTCTGCTCGAGGTATGGGCAAGTTTTGTCCGCATTATTAGCCTTAACTATTGCCCTCGTCCTCGCGCCTCTTGCCGCCCATCCTTGGTCCCTTCCAAATTCCGACCTTTCCCAATCTTAGCGAAGGGCGAAAGGTTGAGCTTCCAAATTAGTCGACCCTTTCCAACTTGCAGTGTGTCCCATGGTGGCCACCAATATTCGCAACCGTTGAACTACCGCATTGTCGCGGGTTGTCTTATACCGTCGATGTCGATGGCGATTACGTACCCCCGGTTTGTATCCGTGGTGGCCCCCAGTCAACGAAATCCCTCCGTCTTTCCCCTCCTCTATCCTAGGGTTAGTCCGACCTTTGCCAGCCTCGGTTTGGGACCCCAAAGGCTGGCCACCATGAGTATGAGGGACAAGAGTCGGGGGATGTGTGGGCCGATCATCATGGATACACCTTTCAGCTGTATCTGCGTCCATCACAGGAGGTCAGATAGGTGTGTACCCCTTGACCTTCATTATACCGTTGCTGAGCTCTCGTAAGTGGACCAGTAGTAGGCATTGTTTGTGACCCCGTGTTATTTTTTGCCTTCCCTCTTCTCTTAACTACCGTGAACCCATCCTCTATAACTGTCTGATTCCCCTTAATCCGTCCTCCCTTGTGCTCATCCAAAGTAGTAGACAGAATATGATTTTGCTCAAGGACTACTTCAATTGCTGATCTAGCTTTGGCGTCGGTTGCATTTTGCACCAATATATTACCGTGCATATCCACAAGTTTCCTGAATATTGCGGATTGTTTGACGACTGGGCTCATGCTGCCCAGGTCATTAACCTCGGTACATTGTGCCTTCACGACTTTCACACCCTTAACCACGTCGGTTAGTGGTCCCGGTGGTTGGTCATTCATATCAATAGAAGTCCCCTTAGCGTTATTCGTGGAATGAGTCTCCACGGGTTGGCTTGAAGGATGTCGTGACTCGTCCTTGCTTCTCTCTGACTCCGGGGGACCCCCATGGTCTCCCGTTTCTAAGTTCCGACCTTTTTCCACCCTGGTTTGTATCCCCAGAGGATGACCACCCGGTTCCGCTACCGCATCCATACTCTTCCCCAATCCAACAACATTTTCAGACGCGGGTTGAGTGTCCATTATGCGTGTCTCGTGATCACTCACTACATTACCCACGTGGCCCCTAGAGTCTCCCGCAATAGAGTTCCGACCTTTGTCAACCCCGGTTTGTGTCCCTAGAGGCTTATCACCCGAATCCGTTACCGCTCTCAAACTTCTATCCAAGCCAACATCGCTAAGGGTTGCGGGTTGGCTCTCCATAATGCATGCCTCTCCAAGTCTCCCCTTAGTAACCGTGTTGCCCCTAGGGTCTCCCGCAATAGAGTTCCGACCTTTGCCATCCTTGGTTTGTGCCCCAATAGGCTGACCTCCCTCACCCGCCAAGTCCAAGTTTCGACCTATGGCAACCACGGTTTGTGACCCCGATGGTTGGCCTCCTCCTTGTACCTCCTCCATGTTCCGACCTGCGCCAGCCCCGGTCTGTGTCCCCGAAGACTGGACCCCACTTTTGCTTTCACCCTTAGTCCCGCCTGAACCCGTAGGGGCAACCTCCCTCACGGGTGTGTCCAAGTGGGTATGAACCCATTTTGCCTTAGTATTGAGGGTTTGTGTCTCGCCTCTCCTTTGCACCCGCCTATTAGTGTCGGCATGATGCTTTTCACAAGTCATAATGAAGTGTCCAATCATATGGCATTGCTCACAATAGTCCGGAAGCTTTTCATAAACAAGTTTTTGGTCAATGATGATGTCGTCCCAAAGCTTGAGTTCAATGGCATCAAGTGTACCTTTGGAGAGATCTATCTCAACTAGGGCCCGTGCATAAGAGAGAAGGTCTTTTTCACTAGTGAGCTTGTCGGTCCTAATAGGCTTGCCAATACAGGACAAGATACGACTCAAAGCGTTAATGTTCCAAAGTTCTAACGGGAGAGACGGGAGCCTTACCCATATTGGAATGGTACATATCTCATGTTTGTCAAAGGTGAAGCAATGAGGTATATCTTTCAGCAGTAGATGAGTGCTATAATCAAAGTGTGGCCCATTGGTCATGACCTTTTCTTTGTCAATTTCAGTATTAAATTTGAAAACTATCTATCCCGAAGCGTGGACATTAAAGCGGTATGCAACTCCCCATGAGCGACATAGCTTCCTTAATGCCAAGCTCCCCGGGTAAGACCCCGCAAAATAACCAATCAAAATGTGTCCTACAGTCTCCGTAAGATCATCCAAATCCCCTCTAGGTAAGTCAAGAGGCCCCACATTACGGGAATCAGCAACAAAATGCAAACGTTTTCCATTCGAAACATCACGATTTCCTTTGATGCATAAGCCTTCTTGTTGTTCAGGCTCACGTGATCCGTAGTCTTGTTCTTTCCATCTGTGACATTCCCTGCGACGGGTTCACAATTGTTGCCACTCAAAATCGAAGCAGTGTCTTGAGAGCCGATGGTGCAAGATGAGGGAATGAAGTCCGAAGTTCCCTCATTAGGTGATAACTCATCATTTGCCGCGCGTGGCGTCCCCACGAAGACCGTTGCTCGCCACAAGCCCGTGTGGTAGGTTCGTGAGTAATCGGGGAAAACTCGACGTCGTTGGTGATTTCAATAGAGGCTTACCCCATCCGGATGGGCAGAGGTTTGAATTTTTCATGAGACCGCTCCTTTTTCTTTCTCGTCATCCTCAAAGTTAGCAGATATGATTACAAGCAAGTGATGAATACAATTGGGAAGGCACTAATTTAAATCCGGACAGGCCCGGTTTATGAATTACAACTCTTTTACTAATTATACAAACAATTGCCTATTTCAATATATAAACTAGAAAAGACCTTAAGAAAATGTAGTCCGGACAGGCCCGGGGTTTAAAATACAAGGCCTTTTAATTTATACAATGCGTTAGTAAACATTCATTCATACATTCATTCATACAATATGTCATAGCCCTAATATTTACCTATTGATACTCTTAGGTTTGCCTAGTGCCCTAATATTTGCGTATCGATACTCTTAGGTTTGCCTAGTGAATATAGAAAGTACAATAATAAATTAAGGAATGAAATGTATTCAAACGCGGATTTAGGAATACCTCATTTTCGTGTGCCTCGTTGGTTCGAACGGTTTTGCAGTGAGCAGATAAGGGCCATTATGTACTCTGCGTGCGTGTAGCAATCCTTTTTCCCTTTCCTCAAGTACAAATAAAGGAAAACTAATGCGTTGCAAAATCCAAGCTTGCTGGGGAGTATCTTCGTTATCTGCACCCAAAGGGAAGTGCGATGAAGACAATACAAAGCAATGTGAGAATATTAAGAAAGTATATATATATATATATATATATATATATATATATATATAATATAAATAGGTATACAACACCTATTTGATAATTATATAAATATAATATAAAAAATAATATCCAAGATAAAATATTGATAAATTGCCCAGGAAAGAAAGATCAGCAATACACGAAAATCAAAGAGGCACAGGACGTACAAACAGGCGTAAACACAGAGATCTACAGTGACATGTACACAACTGTCACCCAAAAGTGAAAGCTTTCACCTTTCTGGAAGTCAAACAGAGTACGAGAAACAAAGCAACATATAATTAAAGTAAATATAAATATATATTTATAGATACGGGAGGGATTAAACGCGTGAACAATAGACAGAGAAAGGACAACGCTACAGTGAAAGCTATCACTGAAACGAAAGTGACTGCTATCGCAGATAGCGTGTACCAGCAGTAAAAATTCAAAAACACAGAGCAACAAGATAATGGAAAGAGAAAATATTAAAAACAGATCAAAACATTAGAGCACAAATAGTTAGAAGGAAGCTCATGAAGAACACGAAGAACACAACTATGAATAATTAGCAGCAACAGGCTATAGTGAACGACAAACATAAAAAAGAGTAACAGACATGCTAAAACACCAAGTGTTAGACAACAAGATAAGCACCATGATAAGCCAAAAACATGATGGGAACACGAAGAACACAACTCTTAATAATTAAAACAACAGGCTAATGTTGACACCCAATTTTGACCCATCTTTTAATCATTTCTTGCAATTTTAAGCATTTTAGGACACCACATTTTAATCATCATTTTTTTCATAATATTCTATGTCTATTTCTTCACAAAATGACATGACATATTTTTATTTTAAATTAAGCATGATGTCTTTGTTAATATTATGTGTCTATTATTATTACACAGTCGTTTGATTTTAATAGTGTCTGCATCTCTTTAAATAATTAATTGACACTGCATTTTTCTTGTAATTAGGCATTAAACATTTGCTAAAATATTGTATTTTATTATTATTGCATCTGCATTTGTATTTTAATAATTTGGTATCTTTAAATAATTTTTCTTTTAAATAATTAATCTATTTTGCATTGTTTGCCAAACCAGTCCAGTCCAAGGCACAATCTGGACCAGTCCAATCCGTCAAAAAAACCGAAGCCAAACTGAGACCCAAAAATGAAGCCCAGTACCCCTTTCATCAATACCCAATATCCAAACCCAAAACCCTAAACCTAATCCCACACTATAAAATAAACACTCCACCCTATTTCTAACTCCCCAGCCGCACAACACTCCCCATCTGCCTACCCTACTTCATAACCTAGGGCAGCCCTTTAAACATCAGCCGCACACTACCCTCAGCACCCCTCCCTCACTTTGTCTCCCTCACAGCAGCCCACCTTCCCTTTTCCCGTCGCCGCCGCCTTCGCCGGAGCTCCAAGCTCCGGCGAACACCCTCTCTCACACACACACAAACAGTCCTCGTCTCTCTCTCTCTCTCTATTATACCCAAAAGTCACCCGACCTCCATTGTTCCCAGCCCCACTGCCGACCACCACTGTTCCCAACCCCACCGTCGAACTCCGGTGAAGCCCCTCTTCCCGTCGGTCCCTTTCCGACATCCCCTCACCCGTCGAACCCTATTAAGCCAGCACTGTCGCCCCTTGCCTTTTGTTTACCAGTGCCCGCCAGAGAACACCATGAACTCCGGCGACACTGTTTGATTTTCTTTTGTTGCTACTATATATTTTGTGGTTTGTTGGACTGGATTTAACATGACTTTCTGATCTTTATATCTGACTGGAGTTTCTCAAAATTCCGGTGACGTTCGTTTGGGTTTTATTTCTTGAAATCTGTGGTTGTCGGACTGATTTTTATTTTTGAATGTCGCCGGAGTTTAAAAACTCCGGCGAATGTTGGTTATTGCTTCACTGTCTTGTTGGACTGATTTCGATTTTTTGTTGGCTATTATTGTTGTTGTTTTTCGTTTGTTTTTCGGACTGTCCGGCAATGTTGTTGATTACTATTTTGCTATTGGTGTTGGACTGATTTTCGCTGGTTTTGCTATTGGTGTTGACTGTTTTCGGGTTCGGGCTATTTTGGACTATTTTACCCCTTTTATGTTTTATTAGACTGATTGGAATATATTTCCAAAAGAAAAGATACTACATTGTTGTTATTTTACTGATTTGAACAAGATGCTACACTTGTTTGGCCAATGAAAAAGTTATCCGTCGATTTTTGAGGTCTCCACAGTTGCAAAGACGGAAAAATAAAATAAATGAAGCTTTCTGGGCAAGGATGATTTCTTCCACTTACACCGGATAACCAACATGCTATGCATTTGCAACGCCGCAACGCACTTGTTTAGTGTCCCACTTTATATTTTTACATATCCGAGCCCTCCGTGTTTAAAGCTATTCTTGTTTGGCGCGGATCCGAAGGTTTTATTTATTTTATTATTTTTAGCAATATTGGCCGATGAATGAATCTCCGTCTGATTTCCAAGGCCTCCCATGTACAAAAGACGGATTTATTTTTTTGACTTTATTTATTAATTATTGCTATTACTTTAAAATTGTTTATTTTATTACTAACACTTTTACTAAGTGTTTATGCAGGTACTCGGAGATCATCTTGTGCAGAAAGCCTAAAAAGGGCTAAAGATGTCTCGGAGTTTTATCTTATGTCTCATTAAATTTTAGTTTTACTATTTTGTATTGCATTTTATTTTAATTGTAAATTATGTAAAAATGCTTAGAATAGGTAGAATAGAAGTCAATATATAATTAATCTAGGTTTGAACGGATAACCGTAAGTTAGCGGATCTTAGAGGATGCCTAACCCCTTCACTTTAGGATAATAAAGAACCCTGATCCAGAATCTCACATAGCTTTTGCAGACCTTTAAATGGAGATCATTTATAGCATTTTTATGTTATTTAATAAGTGTCCTAATTCACTATAATAATTAGGTGGCGACTCCTTAAAATACATTTAGGAATCAACCATACGTAGTACTCCCGTTTCGACTCCGGTTTAAATGGGGTGTTACAGCTAAAATGAACGAGAAAACATAGAGAGGATATCAGGCATGCTAGTATCAACAAGTGTTAGACAATATTAACGCCTATCAATTATAGCATGATTAACACCTTTAAAACATGAAGAACACATAAACATTTAGAGCATAACAACACTGGAGAATGACCCACTTATACGACTAGTAGAAACAAACATGCAATAACCACAAATGAGCACGAACAATAATAAAATCAAGCTTGATGATCAAGTACTCATAACTCAACAGCTAGAACAGCTCGTCTACCAGAACAAAGATACACTAAACTCCCACAAACACCAAGAACACTGTGAATCCAGTGAACAACTCGACCAGAAAACAGCAAGGGAGAGCACAACAAACCGAAAGCAGAGGTAGGACCAAAGCTTGACTTAACACATGCACCAGGAGCAAATAGCTAAAACAGATATAGAAGGGCCATTAAAGCATAGAAAAGGAAGTTTAAGGATGAGATACACCTGGATAAGTGTTCTTTAGCCGTTTGAGAAGCTTCAAAGCCTTTAAACTGTCAGAAGTAGCTTCGTCGGAAGCTCTAGCTCCTCTAATGGTGTTGTTCTTTGTTCACACAGTACATGCAAGCTTTCAAAGTCCACAAATAACCTAATAAGTTTCAACCACGAACTTAAAACCCAGCAAAATGGGTCTCTGTAGCTTCAGCGTCGTCCACTGATGAGAACAACACAAGTTACCAGCTCCAATGGTCACCGTCGATGGAGTTCTCGACCCTTTAAAGGGGTGAAAATCCTTATCGCCGCCCTTACAAATAGAGAGAGAAATATATCTTTGGAATATGAATGAGTTGTTGAAATGAAGTGCAAATATATATATATAAAAGTTCTCTCTTCGTTGGTTAACACGTTCAGCTTCAATAAATGAGAAATGAGAGTTGTATGTGTACAAATCCTCCCACTGTTTGTAATAAAACGTTCAATAGACACAATAAATGTGTATAGATACAAATGACAAGTGTCCAAGAACAGTGAAGCTCTTGCTAATAAATGCAAACCCACGTGATATTTCTAATAGCGATTTTCAAAATGGAATGCATTTTCCTCAGTTAAATCCAAACGAAAAGGTACTCGCCTCCATAAATTTAAGAACATAAAAACAAAGCACTTGGATAAATCCAAGCCAAAAGATTCACTCTTGTAACTTTGTTTAGTCTTCAATTTTAGGAGAGAGAACAGAGGTTTTTTTCGCCTTGTCTCAGATGTTGACACAACATTGAAGGCAACATCCAGAAACTGTTTTTGTTATTCTTTCGAATTTTTATTACGTATTCTTGCTTATCCCCGGGACCTAACAAGATCATTGTTCATCAGTTTGAGGTTTTAAGTTTCTAACTTCCTAGTCCGATTGCTTTTCGTTTTCCATTTCAGGCTTTATCAAGAAAGAACTTCTGGAACAGAATACAAATAATGTGAACGGCAGAACAACAGGAGTTAAGAGGTGCAGATGTTTCTAACTTGAACTTACATCCAAATATAGATATAGTGCCAGAATGATATTGATGAGCAACTATTTCTCGCTAAGACTGATTTACTATGAACCTTGTCGCAAAGATAAGACAAGGTTCCATGTGCATTTACTACCCGACACAAATATACAATAGAAATAGAAATTTCTTAGGTTTCATTAAGGTTTCCTCTACTAAATTAGTCGAGTTAAGTTCCAAAATTGCTTTATCTAAATCTCTCTTGGCTGATGAATTATTTCCTAAAGAGGTATGATTACATCATAGGCTTTTACATGTTAGAGTTGTAAAATCACAGATTACAAGTTGCAAATATGGGAATTTCAACAATCTTTAATTATCATTAACCAAACTAACTATCAATAAGTCGAGTTCATAAAAAACTTAAAATTTCACAGGAGATTCTAATTCCAAACAAGCTGGTAACTAGTAAGATTCCATGCGACTACATTGTTTAAACCGTTACATATTTATTTCTTGAAAATAGGGGGAAAAGACAGGAGTGGACTTTAGGTAAAGCTGTTGAAGCTTGCGCTTTAAGCTTACAACTTTTGAAGGCCTCATTTTATACCACAATAGTTATTTAGTTTAAAAAAGAAAAAGTAGTACAAATTTTTACTAAAAATGAATGTATCTTTTGTACTTTAATTTGACATAAAAAGGCCTCAAAATAAGCTTGGAGATGTAAAATAAAGAATTTATGAAAGTAAAGTGACTTTTCTATCTTCTTTTCTGGGCTAAGCAAAAATTGCTCATTTCCCTAAACATCAACGTAAACTTCCTTTTCTTTTATATTTCTCTTTGTTCCTTGAAGTTTCAAAATTACCTTGACGAACGGTTGAAAACTAAAAGGGCTACTACTTTACATCAAAAATCATGTGAGTCCCGCATACTTGGAATTCTCTTAAATAACTTCTTTACACTTTGGTAACAACAGAATCAGCCAAACATTTTAACTTTGTCGGAAAATAGTGGTGCTGAGAAAATTATCTCCCTTATTAATCAATTGCCACAAAAGTGATTAAGCTGTCACAAATTCCTTTACAACTATGGAAAATTCCTTAGCTTTCAATGGATCAATTACCCGTGATATGATCCATGAGTGAACGCCCAATTCTTTCAAGACCCTTACCAGGTCAATCATAGGAGATCACCTTCACAACCAGTCACCAAGATCTTCCACCCCAAATATTTTACTTGATCAAATAGGTTCGGGTTTGATTTAATCCCCACCATTGGATTTGAATACTCGTGATCAGGAAATCCTAACCCCCACATGATATCACTTACAATTGGGGGTAATATCTTGTCATTAGCCAATTTTACTTCTGATTGTGTCCTTTCTTTCCCACCAAAGAAAGGTTGATTCAATATTAGCCCCTTTATTTCCAAAGGTTTGAGGTTGTCCCAACTCGCTGCGGCGCTTAGCCCCAAGTGGTATGCTATGTTGCCTCCGGCACTCGTGCCCATGAGGAAGCATTTGGAGAAATCAGCATAGTTGGCTAACATTTCATCAGGTTTTTTCTTGATCCAATACAATGCTTCCATGCAATCCTCGTATGCTGCTGGAAGTCGATGCTCGGGAGCTTGACGATACTCAATTGATACAAGTACTGCTGGAATTTCACAAGCAACCGATGCGTAAAGGCCTTGAAAGGTGGGCGTATCAACATTTCCCACTATGAATCCTCCCCCGTGAAAATAGATTACAAGAGGAAGTTTAGCAGTACTGGTGGTGGTGGTGGAATTTAGTACTCGACGAGGGAGGATACACGAACCCATGTGTTCTTTGAGGAGTTAATAGCAATATCCTTGGTGACAACTAGGGAACATCCCAATGTGTCTACAGGGACAGAAGGTTCCGGTAGACGTGTGATGGAGCCATCAGAATGACGAACCATGCCCACATAGCCATAGGGATCAACATTAGGATCAATTGGCATAGCTTGATGATTTTGATCAGACATGGTTGTAGATTGATCAAGGTGGAACAAATGTAATAGTGTTAGAAATGAAGATTGTGAATTTTATGAGAGCAATTCTTGAAACAAAATGTAGCCTTAAACTCTGTATATAGTTGGCGAGTCAACACTTTGGTCTTTGTTGAGAACAATCAAATTACATCATTGTCCAACATAGGCAAACAAAAGTTAAATTAAATTTTGTTAGAAGTAAAATCCACAATTAAATTAATAAAAAAACATTAGCATCCCTAGAGAGGTGAGAAGAGTCTTCTGTGTTGAAAACTTTTAATAATGCCATTAATTAAAGGGAAGTTAGGATTGTTAACATACTGTTGTCCAGCATCGGACAAGAGTTAAATTTATTTTGTTATTTCTCCTTATATAAAAGAATGTAGTTTTTCTTTTACTTATTAATTCACTATCAATAATATTTTTATTCTCTTTTCTTTAATCTTGTTATTGCCTTATAAAGATTCATAAATTATATGAATTTTAGCATGGTATCAGAGAGAATAAAATAATATTAATTTTAAATTATTAACCGGTTCTACCGCCTATTATATAAATTCTCGCATTATGATATTGGTCGGTTCTACCGCCTATTACATAAATCATTGCATTATAATATTGGTCGGTTCTACCACCTATCTTGTTTTCGCTATTTGTGTTCGTTCTTGTTAAATTTGGGTTCTTGTTCTGATCGGTTCCACCACTTCCGCATTTTAATTGGTGAGATTGAGATCGTTGCTTGTTATTTGAGATTTCTCTGTTTAAATTATTTTTGATGGCTGGAGGTGACGATACATTACAATATATTGGTGTTCGTTTAGATGGAAAAAATTATTCATATTGGAGTTATGTAATGATAAATTTTTGGAAGGGTAAGGGACTGGGACTATATTTCTGGAAAAGTCAAATGTCCTAAAATTGAAGATGAAAAATTTGATGAATTATTTCGTATTTGGGAGACCAATAATTCAAAAATTATTACTTGGATCAATAACTTTGTTGAACAAAGAATTGGTGTCCAATTGACTAAGTTAAAAAATGTTAAAGAGATTTGGAATTATTTGTCAAGACTGTTTGTGCAGAATAATTTTTCTGTTAAATATCAATTACAATCTGAAATTCGTGCACTAGTACAAAATGATTTGAGTATTCAAAAAAAAAATTGTGCAATGGCTACTCTTTGTGATCAATTAGCTTTGACGAAATCTATTGAATTACAAGCATGTGATGCTTATATTAAATGTAGAGATGAAGACCGCATTGTTCAGCTATTGATGGGTCTTCGTCTAGAATTTGAAAATTGTCGTTCAGGCCTTTTGCACCGCAAACCCTTACCATATGTTGAAGATGTGGTAAATGAACTCATGGCCGAAGAAACTTATTTGAAGACTCTAAAGGGGGTGCATACTGCTTCTACCTCTGTCTTTACATCTTCTCCATCTACATCAGTCTTTGCAGCTCCTACACACTATTATAAAACATCTTCCATAGGTAATTGTAATTATTATAAGGAACAAGGACACTGTAAAGATCAATGTTCTGAGCTACGAAAGGCGTTAGGTTGGAAGCCTCAAGGTTGGAAGCATCCACAGTCAAGGTCACAAGGACGGAAGCCTCCAAAACAATATCATAGCGGGCAATTTAAGAAGTTTCTTGTCTTCCAGCAGTTTCAAAGTAATCCACAGTCTTATGCTCTTTCTACTTCTTCCGGTTCATCACCATCTATTGGTTCAGGTATCAATTCGTCTTCTTGGATTTTGGACTCTGGAGCTGAAAATCATATGTCTCCTGATTTTTCTGCTTTTATATCTATGTCTTGTGACCCCCATCCACTTCTGTTGTGACTGTTGATGACACGCATATGTCATTGACAGGCATTGGTACCATTCATACATCTAATATATCTTTACCTGATATTTATTGTATTCTCAAATTACATATGAATCTTGCATCTGCTGGTCAAATATGTGACTCTGGCTGTTTTATTGGCCTTTTTCCAATTCTTGTTATGTGCAGGATCTAAAATTCAAGGGAGTGATTGGGACAGGGTGTAGGAAGGGAAAAGGTCTATATGTTTTGGATGAGCTGCATCTTCCTACTCATACAACAGTTATGCCTGTTAATTTGTCTTCTTTCCATTTGACGCATTCTTCTTCAAAATTTTATTTGTGGCACTCTAGACTCGATCATATATCAGGCTCTCGCCTAAATTTTATGTGTACTTCTGGTATTCTTGGTGATTTACAATCCGATGATATTTCTGACTGTAGTGGATGTAAACTTGGAAAAAAAAATCTTTGCCTTTTAATCACAATACTTCTACTTCTTCTGCACCATTTGATCTAGTTCATTCTGATGTTTGGGGGCCGACACCTATCCCTACTAAGGGGGGATCCAGATATTATGTTTCTTTTATTGATGATTATACTCGTTATTGTTGGATTTATTTACTAAAAAAAACGTTCTGATCGTGTTCATATTTATACTAAGTTTCAAGCCTATGTAAAAACTCAACATTCTGCCACTATTAAATGTTTTCGAGCTGATTTAGGGGTAAATATACTAGTGGAGATCTTTCTGGTATTTTCAAAGCTGATGGTACAATACATCAATATTTTTGTACTGATACCCCACAACAAAATGGGATAGCTGAGAAAAAGCATAGGCATATTATTGAAACCGCTCGATCTATGCTTTTGTCCGCTAGTGTTCCTAGCGAATTTTGGGGAGAAGTTGTCCTAACATCTGTTTATCTTATTAATAGGATTCATACCTCTCATAATTATGGGATTTTTCCGTATGCTAGACTATTTGGTCACACCCCACTGTATTCCCATTTGAGAGTTTTTGGCTTAACATGTTTTATTTTGCGTCCACATGCAGAGCGTACTAAGTTATCATCTCGTGTCGCTATTTGTGTTTTTCTTGGATATGGGGTTGGGCAAAAAGGTTATCGTTGTCATGATTCAGTTTCTGGAAAATGGTATGTTTCTCGTAATGTTTCCTTTATTGAGCAGTTCCTTTATTCTCCATCTCATCTACTTCACATGACATATCAAAATCTGACCTTGTTGATATTGATCTTTTTATTACTGATTTTCCATCTGATTCTACATCTATATCTTTTATTCCTTCTCAGTCTTCTGGCAGGTCCCATGATATTGATACGCACCCCCTCTTACGACTGTTCCAAAACCTCTTGTGATTGCAGATCCAGATCCACCTCGCTATCCTAAACGTACTACTCGATCTACCCAGGTATCTGATTATGATTATTCTTGCTACTCTCCATCATTCGCCTCTTTTTTAATTTTTAGTAATTCTCTTTGTGAGCGTACCTCTTACTCTGAGGCAACTCGTGATCCTCTTTGGCAAAAGGCTATGAGTGATGAATTTTCTGCTTTGGACAGAATTGGTACTTGAGATTTGGTTTCTCTACCATCTAGTAAGAAAACTATTGATTCTCGATGGGTGTACAAGATTAAAACCAAATCTGATGGTTCTATTGAATGATATAAAACTTGTTTAGTTGCAAAGGGCTTTGCTCAAGAGTATGGTATGGATTATGAGGAGACTTTTGCACCTGTTGCAAATATGACATCTGTCCGGGTTCTTATTGCAATAGCCTCTGTTCGTAATTGGCATATTTCACAAATGGATGTTAAAAATGCCTTTTTGAATGAGGATCTTCAAGAGGAAGTCTACATATGGTCCCTCCACCTGGTGTGTCACATAATCCAAGACAGGTATGCAGGCTTAAGAAGGCTTTGTATGGTCTCAAACAAGCCCCAAGAGCTTGGTTCGACAAGTTTTCCACTGTAGTATCTTCTCTTGGGTTTATTTCTAGCTTTCATGATTCGACATTATTTGTTAGATCGTCCCCGGCAGGCCATATTTTGCTTTTGTTGTATGTTGATGATATGATCATTACATGTGATGATATTGATGGTATCACAAACCTAAAATTCACTTTGTATCGTCGCTTTGAGATGAAATATTTAGGTCATCTACGTTACTTTTTTGGCATTGAGGTAGCTTATTCTGAGAAGGGGTATCTTGTCTCTCAGTCTAAGTACGTTGCAGATATTCTTGAGCGGGCTCGTCTCACAGATACTCGTATTGTTGACTCTCCTCTTGAGGTCAATGTTCGTTATACCCCTACTGACGAGGATCCTCTTCCTGATCCCACTTTATATCGTTCAGTTGTGGGTAGCCTGGTGTACCTTACCATTACTCGCCCTGACATTGCATATGTCGTTCACATGTCAGTCAATTTATTTGTTCTCCTACATCTATACATTGGGCTGCGGTTATGCATATTCTTCGCTATCTCCGAGGAATGATTTATCAAAGTCTCTTGTTTCCATCAACCTCATAATTAGAGCTTTGTGCATTTTCTGATACTGATTGGGCTAGTAACCCGACTGATCGGAAATCCACTACTGGTTATTGTGTATTTTTAGGAGATTCACTCATTTCATGGAAAAGTAAGAAACAAGATGTTGTTTCTCGCTCTTCAACTGAGGTAGAGTATCGTGATATGGCTTCTACTACGTGCGAGATTGTATGGTTACGTTGGTTATTGGCTGATATGGGTGTCTCTATTTCCTCACCAACACCGATGTACTGCGATAAATAAGAGTTTTATTCAAATTGCACACAACACAGTCTTTGATGAACATACCAAACATATTGAGATTGATTGTCATATTATTTGATATTATCTTCAACAAGACACTCTATCCTTGCCATTTGTCTCATCTTCGATGCAACTTACAGATTTCTTCGCAAAGGCGCATACCTTACAGCGTCACCGGTTCTTTCTTGGAAAACTCTCGATCTTTCTCTCTACACCATCGTGAGCTTGAGAGGGGATGTTAACACACTCTTGTTCCACATCAGACAAGAGTTAAATTTGTTTTGTTATTTCCCCTTATATAAAGGGATGTAGTTACTTTTCTTTTACTTACTAATTCACTATCAATAATATTCTTATTCTCTTTTCTTTACTCTTGTTATTGCCTTATAAGGATTCAATTATACGAATTCTAACAAGGATAAGAAAGCTCACTTGTGCGCGTCTAAATACGACCCAAAATTAAGTCAAGATGGCGGTGGCCGGAAAATATCTCCATATTCAAGGAAGGATAACAATGACCCAATCTTACCATATTGTATGGTAAAGACACGCATGTTATGACCCTATAATGCTTTATATCTAAGTTTTAGTTCCTCACCTGATGATTTGCTACCAAGGTTATTCTTGTCATCATCACAGCTAAAATTTACATGACCACCATCAATATGAAGTACCACAATCGTCACCCTCATCAACATGAATAGAACCATAATCGTCACCGCCATCAGCATGAATTGTACCATAATCATCACTGCCTGTGATGACATACAAGCAAACATGTGTATACCGATTCATATGATTAGAAAAGAAAAAATATGAGCACACATATCACATATCATCCAATATGTACAAACCACATCCAATATGTACAAACCACAAATAGAAATATTCATTGTCAACAAATATCAATATCAATTCACTAAATATCAACAACAATAGCTCCCTCTTTGCTCATCATATAGCAGCAACAACAGCAGCTTCCAACAACTTTCTACTCATGCATGACAACTTCAACTTCCTCTGCATAACAACCTTTAGCTTCCTTCAGCCTTTAGTTTCCTCCCCCTGCATCAACATCATCTCTCCCTTTTTGTGAAGAAAGCAGCGTCATGAAATGGTCTCTAACTTGTATCAGGACATTTCTTGCAGCATCAACCTCAGAAATCTGTATGTTGATTTTTCCAATTTGATCCACAAGTCATTCTGTAGATAGTGTAAACTGTATTGGACCAGTGTTGCCCAGAATGTTAGTGACATTTCTGGCAACTTTTTTCACTTTCAGCTTCCTTCTTCTAGGGCAAGTCGATGACTATGTCCTTGTTTTTCAAAATTGTTTTGTTTACCGTGTAAAGCTCAGAAGTCTTCCCTAAAGTGTCTTCTCTCTTATGCTCAAAGCCTTGGGTGATTAATACTTTGTAGATCATAGAGGTAAAAAGAAGGATTGAAGTTGATTCTTTCTCAGCCAAGTTGGCAATTTGATGAGATATCATTTTTTCCAAATCAACTGTCAAACCTTTCCCAATTTTATACAACATGGTGGCTTGTTCAGATGTCACAATTGGCCCATTCATTAAAGAAAGCCAATTGTGAATAACAATTTTGTGGAGGGTGGAAAACAAGGATGTTAGTTTGGAGGCTGGACATCTAGGGATCCACTTCTTCATCATACCTCCAGTGAGATATTCAATCACTTCATCCCTATTGTTTATGACATGTTCTGCTTCTCTAACATTATCTCCAGCATCTAGTCTCATACATTGATTTATAATAGAAGGTGTAAACATATAGACCTTGTTGTAGAGATATATCTTCCCAAATTTCTTTGAGGAGGTCTTCTCTATAACAGGGCTCATATTAGCGTAAAACATTTTTACTACATTATCAACATACGGTCCTTTTTCAGTGACAGGTTCTAGGAGTTGTATGTCCTTTAAGAATTCTATCAGTCCATATTTAGTACAAGAGACAATATCTATTACTTTATCAGTCCTGATTACTTTATTCTTGTAATAGTCCCACATATCATAGTTAGTTTTAGAATAGAATTTATTTAAGTAAGAAGATACCTCAAAGTCTGAATCGGTGGATTCGATACTGTTGGAGGATGTTGTAGCTTATGCTTCTTTCGATATTGGCTTAAATATTGTCTGAGATGCTGTGGCATCAGTGGCAACATTTGGAGTAGCACTCGACTTTGCAGGTCTGGGAACTCCCTTTGGAAAGAATTGTTTTAGAGGAGTGTCGTCTAAGATTTCCCCTTTTAGGCATATTTGGCTGCACTGAAGCAGATGATTCTTCTTCACTCTTCTCTATTGAAAGAGCATAGTCTGTATCTTCACTTACACCGCTCGAGTAAGAGGGTATAGATGTTTCATATCTATACCTTTTGTTACTCAGTCCTTCTTGGACTATTTGCTCAAAAAATCTACTCGATCGACGAGTAGGGAAGGTAGAGCACCTTGGACTTTTACCCAACGATGAAAAATCAACAGTTTCATCAACATCTATAGGGTTATTATCATCTCCGATATAGCTAATATTTAAAGGTTCATCAAAACCTTCAAACACTATTGTTGTATATGGGTTTTCTGGGAGATTGGAGGAAAAAGATGGTTGTTCTATTTGTTGGGGATCATTGTGCGAAAGCCTTTGTATTCATTGGAGGACTTGTGCTCATTGGAGTATTGGAGTGGATATTGGATGACATTTGTTCTGACATTGGTGATGTTTCCATTGGTGAAACTTTAAGAGAGGGATTTGAGAATTTTGGGTTTCTGATAGAGATTGGAGTTTGGTTTGGTGATTCCATCGGATAGGTAGATGTATACCCGATGTGATTTTTCCTCTTTTTTTATTTTTATGGGAAAATCGGAAATGATAAAATAATAGCAAATGAGAGGAATATTATATACATGACAAGTCTTTTCTTAACAACAAAAATCCCTTATTTTTAGGTGTTTCAATTTTACACAATAAATTACACCTAAAATATTGGAATAAAAGATAAATATCACAATAGGAATAACATTTGATCTTATCATTTTAAATTCTTAAATTCAATTAAACTAGGCATATAATATGGAGTAGAATCTGATATTTCAAAAATCAGATAAGAGCAACATCCCAACACATATCACATTCTGAAAATATCAACAACAATATTAGTAACATTTTGGAAGACACAAGTATTTTGATCCGGCAAGAATTTTTAGATTTGGCAACAAACCAAGACATGTTTTATATGTACTATATGAGTTTGACCAATGTAACATTTTTCCATCATGTCCTTGGTCTAATCATATCACACATAAAAGAATTTTGTGTGTCAAAAATCAGAATACTTTTATGGTATTCTCAAATCTCTTTTGAAGCACTCGATACTCCTATAGAATAGGAACGGTATCTATTCACGGGTTTTGCCCATTTTTCACAGTTGTCAAATATTTGTAAAGGCTTTGACTTATTTTGATACTCTTTTTTTATGATATATATTTATATCATCACAGAGAACGATATCACTTCGATAATATATTCTTATTGAAGGATATACTGTGTGACCAAAAGTGTAAAATCCGGAAAAAAAATAATAATAATATATAGTTGTGGTTGGGTTAATAAAAATATATATATATAAGAAAACAAAGAATAAATTGCATGGGATAGAGTTAGTGTTAAAGTTGGATAAATAGATAGATAAAATGAAAATAAGAAAAAAAAAAAAAGAAAAAAAAAGGACGCATGCATGCTTTGGACCTCCATTCACGCCCCCCCCCCCCCCCTTTCATTTCCCCTCCAACTCTTGTCATTCCACCTCCCATAGGTTATAGAAAACTCTTCTACTTATGCATTGTACATGACACAAATAAAATACCTAGCACAAAGAATAGAAAATCAGAAAAAAAACAAGTGAAAAGAAGAGGAAAAAATACCAAGAGGGCCAGAAGAACAAGAATCAAAATACTAGAGAGTAAGGATAATTATAGCAACCACACAACAATAATCTTCACACTTACAAGGTGAGTTTTCTCACTCAGAAATTCTTGGTAACATCCTTTATTTTAAGTTCAATACATGTTAGAATAAGAATTAAGTGTTGAAAATAAATAATGAGCTTTTGATTGTTTAAACAACTAGTTGCGTCATGAACTTTACGAACTGATTTCACAGAGTTATAATTGTTAGAATTTGATGAAATTCGTAAGAATGGTACACCTCTCTATTATGATCATATAGAACCAAAAATGAGGTAAAATAGACATACGGTTTGAAAGTTATCATAGTTCAAAGTTCCTGCCTTAGATTTGGCCGAAATTCGGAAAGGCATAATTACAGACTGTTTTTATTGAGTTTTACTTATTAGAATTATATGAAAATTTACATGGTGGTAAATCTCTCTGTTACAGACAGATATAGATAAAGATTTATTAAAACGGACTTACGAGTTGAGAGTTATTATAGTTTGAAGTTGCTGCCTCGGATTTATCGGAATCCAGAAGGGCAGGACGTTGAAACGTAAAACTGTACTAATCCGTGGGGAATATGAAAATTGGTGCCAAATGAAAGTTCTATATCTATCTGTTGTGGACATTTTGAGACCTTACGGGGGTCTATCCTACTTATGGATTGAGAGTTATCGCTGTTTAAAGTTTCTGCCTCGGATCTATCGAGATCCAGGAAGGGCAGCGAATAAAAGTGTAAAACTGTACCAAATGGTACAGAATATGAAAAGTGAATACGCGTTCACAAATATATAAATGTAATGAACATGTGAAAATGCAGGGGAATGTCTTAACGTATAATACGAGATAAAATGAAGTGTTAGTTAAACCGAGAATTTCCTATGAGGAGTTGTTGCATATTTAAAATGTTGTAACCTGATATGTTTTTGCAATATGCTTATTACGTTATAATGTGATTGCACTTGAAATATTGTGGTGTTACTTTGAATTGCAGTGGTAGTTCTCACTCATTCCAGATGGTAATGACTTTATTTAACATGTTTCAGAAAGCGTAATAGGAAAGGCTCCACGCCGCGCTAGCGATCGCCCCATGCCTCTTCTTGTCATACCAAGTCCATTGCTTCGCTTGGTATTCGCGAGTTCAGATGTCGCCCAGTGTCTCGGGAAATGCCCGTGTGGAATGGCCTCCCTTCCAACTTAGAATAATCTTTGTCTTACTATGTAGAAACAATATTTGCACGAGCATGGGCTCGCGTTATGTTTTTTTTTTATAAAGTCATAAACAGATTTCTTTATTGTTATTTTTATTAATCGCTCCGTATTTGAATATAAGTTCAAATTTCTAAATAAAGAGAATTAAATGGTGCTCCTGGTGGGAAATAATTGTCCAGGTGCCATCACGCCCTAAGTAAAGACTTAGGAAAAGTCGGGGCGTGACAAGTTGGTATCAGAGCTAAACCAGGTTAAGAGATTCTAGGAAGTTTTCTTCGAGTTGGGTGTTTGAACGGTTACTTATTGCGACGGTGTGCGCGCCACCTTAGTAATAAGTGAACGGAATAACATCCTAAAGTTCCCTTCTTTCGTACTCTTCTCGTGCCTACCTTGAGTCTTTTCAAAGACTTGATTTCTCGTACTACCTCCTTCACACGGGTTAGAAAAGGGGATTGTACAACGTTATACTGACTAATATGATTTGTGTAGATGGCGATTATAAGGCGAGTTCCAACAAAGAGGGAAGTACTCATGGAACAGGCAAAGGGAATGAGAGCTCAGATGAAGTTCATGCGTCGTAAGATGGACTCAGAAGAAAATGGTGAATTCACAAATCCCGGGGGCTCAAGAGGAGGTTCATCACGAAGCTCATGTACCTCCAGTTGACGTAGTGGTGTCTGAAGGGAGCGGAGAAAATGTCGGAGAAAATGTTGGAGAGAACGAGAGTCAAATGGCCCAAGAAACGGTGGGACAAAAACTAGATAGACTCATAGAGTTAATGACAGCTGCAGTTCCACACATGGTTCCGCCCGCACCTAGTGTCTCTGTCATAGCCCCGAACCAGAACCAGACGGCCACGGACCGATTGTGACTGCACCACGGACCGAGAGTGTAGAAGCTCAAGCAGTACCTGATAGGCTATGGGCAAATTTTATGAGGAGAAGAGAACCACTGTACTCAGGGAAGGACCCCAAGGCCGACCCGATAGTATTCCTCGATGAAGTTGAAGACTTAATGTTCACATTGGGATGCGTGGAGACGTGGCGCCAACTTGGTAGGCGCACGACTAGTGGATGACGCAGGTGTGGTGGAGGAATTTTAGGAAAAATCGCCCCCGATGTCACCACCAATGACTGGGAGGGTTGAGCGGCATTCATTGAGAAATTTATGCTAATACGCGCAAGGACGCGCTCGACGGAGTTTGAACAATTGAAGCAAGGTGACCGTAGTGTACAAGAATATGATACAGTTCGTGAGGTTATCGGCATACAACACACATGTCGTCCCTACAGAAATGGATAGAGTCAAGCGATTTGTAGAGGGTTTAAACCCGAACATAGCAGAGAAGGTGGTGGCGTTAGCCAACGATCGAACTTATCTTCAGATTATCGATATGGCTTTGAGGGTAGAAGGTTTCGCTAAAACAAAAAGAGAATATTCGCAGAAGAGATTTCGGACGTCAGGGTCATTTAACCAGTCAAAATCGAGCGGGGAGTTTAGTAAGGATCTTCGTGACCGAACCAATCATGGGCGATCTTATTTCAAGCCTAAGGGGCACAGTTGGTCTAATTACCAAGTTAGCAAGGACAAGGCCACCAACCCTAACACAGGAGGTGACAAACCGATTTGTAAGATTTGTCAAAGGAAACAAAATGGAGAATATCGACTCTTAACGAAGACATGTTATAACTGTTGAGAGTCAGACCACTATGCCAGGGATTGCAAGAAGAGGACCCAAACTCAATCTATTCAGGGGAGGTCAGAAGCAACCACACCGCCACTGGAAATCGGAAACCAACCCCTCCAGAGTGAGGGAGGTCAACAACCCAACAATTCTAATCGGCTATACGCTTTGCCCCAGAGGAATGAGGCGTACATCTAATCGCGGGTCACGGTATTTTGCTAGTCTCGAGTATTCCTGCATTTGTATTATATGATCCCGGCTCTACATTTTCATATATGTCAATGGGCTTTGCTAAGAATTTACACGTAGAACCTTCTTATTTAAGTGAACCTTTTGAGGTTATGACACCAGTAGGGGCCTCAATTTGGGCCTCTCGGGTAGTAAATAATTTCCCATTAGAAGTGAATGGCAGGGGAACAATGGTGAACGTAGTACTACTTGATATGGTAGACTTCGACGTCATTTTGGGTATGGATTGGTTGTCGGCATGTTATGCCATGTTAGATTGTCGGCGTAAGATAGTGAGATTAACTTTTCCTGAGAACCGTAAATTGTTATAAGGGTAGGATTGGAATATCCTCGTGTCGCTTTATTTCCTACCTTGGGGCTCAAAAGTTATTGAGAAGTCACAGAGTGGAGTACGCATATCTGGCTAATATAGTGGATACCCAAAAAGAATCCCCACCAGTGAATGATGTTCCTATTGTTCGAAATTTTCCGGAGGTTTTTCCTGAAGATCTTCCAGGCCTTCCTCCGGATAGAGAAGTGGAGTTTGCTATAGAGTTAATTCAGGGTACAAGACCCATTTTTATTCCTCCATATCGAATGGCCCCAGCTGAATTGAGGGAGTTAAAAGAACAATTGAAGGATCTTCTGGATAAAGGCTTTATAAGGCCTAGTGTTTCCCCTTGGGGTGCACCAGTCCTGTTTGTGAAAAAGAAAGACGGATCGCTCCGAATGTGCATCGATTATCGGCAGCTCAATAAGGTCACGATCAAGAACCGATACCCATTACCAAGAATCGATGATATTTTTGACCAACTTCAGGGAGCTAGCTATTTTTCCAAGATTGATCTCTGTTCGGGATATCACCAGCTGAAAATAAATCCAGATGATATATCCAAAAGCCTTTTAACCCGATACGGCCATTATGAGTTCTTGGTCATGTCTTTTGGGTTAACCAATGCCCCAGCAGCTTTTATGGATTTAATTAACAGAATCTTCAAACCATTCCTAGATTTGTTCGTGATCGTGTTCATAGATGATATCCTAATTTACAGTAAGAGTGTTGAAGAACATGAAGAGCATCTGAGGGTAGTGCTTCAAGTCTTGAAACAGGAGAAACTATATGCTAAATTTTCAAAGTGTGAATTTTGGTTGGAAAAGGTAGCCTTTTTGGGCCATGTTGTGTCAAGGGATGGAATTATGGTGGACCCCCAGAAGATAGAAGCAGTAAAGAACTGGCCAAAACCGACCACTCCGACAGAGGTTAGAAGTTTCTTGGGTTTGGATGGGTATTATAGAAGATTCGTAAAAGGTTTTTCTAGTCTTGCTGCTCCTTTGACCCGGTTGACTCAAAAAGCGGTTAAGTACCAGTGGTCAGAAGCATGTGAAGCAAGTTTTCAGAAACTAAAGGGATTGTTGACTACTGCACCAGTCCTAACCTTACCATCGGGACAAGAAGGGTTCACAGTCTATTGCGATGCCTCTAGAGTTGGGTTAGGATGTGTCTTGATGCAGTTTGGAAAGGTTATTGCGTATGCATCTAGACAATTGAAGATACATGAGAAGAATTACCCAACTCATGACTTGGAATTAGCTGCGGTGGTGTTTGCCTTACGGATATGGAGACATTATTTGTATGGTGTGCATGTGGACATATTTACAGATCATAAGAGTTTGCAGTACATAACCACGCAGAAAGATTTGAATCTCCGACAAAGAAGATGGTTAGAGTTGTTTAAGGATTATGACCTTAGTATTCTTTACCATCCTGGGAAAGCCAACGTGGTGGTTGACGCACTCAGTAGGAGATCAATGGGCAGCTTGGCCCATTTGGCAATACAAAAGAGGGGTATTGTTCGTGAGGTACAAAGATTGGGAAACCTCGGGGTTAGCTTAACTGAGATCGGTGAAGGTAGGGTGGTGGTACATGATACCTCGCAGTCTGCCTTAGCTTCAGAAATAAAAGAAAGTTAGTTTGAGGATACGGAGTTTGTTGGATTTCGGGAGAGGATCTAACAGGGAAAACCTTCACAGTTTACATTGGGAGATAATGACGGAACCCTTCGGTATAAGGGTAGGTTATGTGTTCCTAAGATAAAGGATCTAAGGAGGAAGATCTTAGATGAGGGTCACAACACAAGATATTCCATTCATCCAGGATCAACAAAATGTATCAGACCTCAAGGCAAATTACCGGTGGGACGGGATGAAGAAAGACGTTGGAGTTTGTCGAGGTGTCTTATATGTCGCCAGTGAAAATCGAACATCAAAACTGGCGGATTACTTCAGACATCGAGTCCCCATGTGGAAATGGGAGGCGATTCATATGGATTTCAGAATCGGTCTACCAAAACTCGAGAAGTGTCAGATTCTATTTGGGTGATCGTTGATCGCCTTACAAAGTCATCCCATTTATTACCGGTTAAGACTACGTAAACCGCACCACAGTACACACAAATTTATTTGAAGTAGAGTGTGCGTTACACGATTCCCTTACAAATTATTTCAGATAGGGGTTCCCAATTCACCTCACACTTTTGGCAAAGTTTCCAGCAGGGTCTCGGGACAAAAGTTAAGTTAAGCACGACTTTCCACCCGCAAACAGATGGGCAAGCTGAGCGAACAATTCAAACACTTGAGGACATGTTGCGATCTTGTGTGTTAGATTTTCAGGGAATCTGGTTGGACCATCTATGTCTAATTGAGTTCGCGTACACCAATAGTTTTCACTCTAGCATACAAATGGCCCCGTTTGAAGCATTATATGGACGAAAATGTAGGTCTCCACTTGGATGGTTCGAGGTGGGTGAGACGAATCGTTTCGACTCAAGTCATTCAGGAAACAAATGATAAGGTATATATGATTCGGGAGAGGATCAAAACAGCTCATAGCCGTCATAAGTCCTATGCGGATCATCGAAAAAGAGATCTTGAATTTCAAGAGGGGGAGAAAATATTTTTAAAAGTGTCCCCAATGAAGGGAGTGATGCGCTTTGGTAAGAAAGGTAAATTGAGCCCAAGGTTTATTGGGCCATATGAGATCTTGCGAAGAGTGGGGAATGTGGCTTACGAATTAGCACTTCCACAAGAGTTGGAAGCAGTGCATCCGGTATATCATGTGTCAATGTTACGAAAATACTTGCACGATCCAAGTCACGTCATCCTTCCCCAGGAGATAATTCTTAATGAGGAGCTTCAATATGAAGAAGTTCCGGTGGAAATACTTGATAGGAAGGTTAAGCGCCTTAGGAATAAAGATATTGCTTCCGTGAAGGTCCTATGGAGGAACCACTCCACCGAGGAAGCCACCTGGGAAGCCGAGGACGCGATGAAAGTCAAATATCCATTCCTATTTTACTAAGGTAATAAAAAAAATGTGTTACATAGTACTTCATATGTGTGCCATTTGCGTGTCTATATGCATGTGTTACAACCTTATTCTCATTCGAGGACGAATGCTTCTTAAGGAAGGGAGAATGTGAAGCCCCAAATTTGTTACAATAACAATAAACATTATTGTGTCTATGTGATTATGTTACGACCTTATTCACATTCGAGGACGAATGTTGCTTAAGGAGGAGAGAATGTAAAATCCGGAAAAAAATAATAATAATAATAATATATAGTTGTGGTTGGGTTAATAAAAAAAATATATATATATATATATATATATATAAGAAAACAAAGAATAAATTGCATGGGATAGTGTTAGTGTTAAAGTTGGATAAATAGATAGATAAAATGAAAATAAGAAATAAAAAAAAAAAAAAAAAAAAAAAGGCCGCATGCATGCTTTGGACGTCCATTCCATTCTCTCCCCCCCCCCCCCCCTTTTCATTTCCCCTCCAACTCTTGTCATTCCACCTCCCATAGGTTATAGAAAACTCTTCTACTTATGCATTGTACATGACACAAATAAAATACCTAGCACAAAGAATAGAAAATCAGAAAAAAACAAGTGAAAAGAAGAGGAAAAAATACCAAGGGGGCAAGAAGAACAAGAATCAAAATACTAGAGAGTAAGGATAATTTTAGCAACCACACAACAATAATCTTCACACTTATAAGGTGAGTTTTCTCACTCAAAAATTCTTGGTAACATCCTTTATTTTAAGTTCAATACATGTTAGAATAAGAATTGAGTGTTGAAAATAAATAATGAGCTTTTGATTGTTTAAACAACTAGTTGTGTCATGAACTTTACGAACTGATTTCACTGAGTTATAATTGTTAGAATTTGATGAAATTCGGAAAAATGGTACACCTCTCTATTATGATCATATAGAACCAAAAATGAGGTAAAATGGACATACGGTTTGAAAGTTATCATAGTTCAAAGTTTCTGCCTTAGATTTGGCTGAATATCGGAAAGACATAATTACGGACTGTTTTTATTGAGTTTTACTTATTAGACTTATATGAAAATTTACATGGTGGTAAATCTCTCTGTTACGGACAGATATAGATAAATATTTATTAAAACGGACTTACGAATTGAGAGTTATTGTAGTTTGAAGTTGATGCCTCGGATTCATCGGAATCCAGAAGGGCAGGACGTTGAAACGTAAAACTGTACTAATCCGTGGGGAATATGAAAATTGGTGCTAAATGAAAGTTCTATATATCTCTGTTGTGGACATTTTTAGACCTTACGGGGGTCTATCCGACTTATGGATTGAGAGTTATCGATGTTTAAAGTTTCTGCCTCGGATCTATCGAGATCCAGGAAGGGCAGCGAATAAAAGTGTAAAACTGTACCAAATGGTACAGAATATGAAAGGATGGTTCAGATGGAGACGTGTAGCTCTCTGTTCTCGTCGTTTTGAAATTTTATGGGGCTTGAACGGGTTTACAGATTAGGAGTTATGACTATTCTAAAATTGGGTTCTGTTTAATAAAAATTCTGCCGAAACAAATTTCATGTGGTTGTTTTGAGGATAAATTTGTGTTAGTTACCCAAAGTAGTTTTAAATAAAATTTGGTACAGTGAAAGATCCCCGTCTTACCTTAGTTTCCGCTTGAGAAACACCTTGGTTGGAGTTATGGTTAAAAAGTTATAATCGTTACAAGTATGAATGACAGAATGTTGGGAAAGAGAATATTATTTATTCGATCTTCTGAAAAATATGAAAAGTGAATACGTGTTCACATAAATATATAAATATAAATATAATGGATCGGGTTGCACGCCGCAACAAAACGTAAAGTGAATACGTGTTCACAAATACGTAAATATAATGGATCGGGTTGCACGCCGCAACAAAACGTAAAGTGAATACGCGTTCACAAATACGTAAACATAATGGATCGGGTTGCACGCCGCAATAAAACGTAAAGTGAATACGTGTTCACAAATACGTAAACATAATGGATCGGGTTGCACGCCGCAACAAATATGAATGATGAATACATGTTCACCTATATATAAATATGAAAAGTGAATACGTGTTCACAAATACGTAAATATAATGGATCGGGTTGCACGCCGCAACAAAACGTAAAGTGAATACGCGTTCACAAATACGTAAACATAATGGATCGGGTTGCACGCCGCAACAAAACGTAAAGTGAATACGTTTTCACAAATACGTAAACATAATGGATCGGGTTGCACGCCGCAACAAATATGAATGATGAATACATGTTCACCTATATATAAATATGAAAAGTGAATACGCGTTCACAAATACGTAAACATAATGGATCGGGTTGCACGCCGCAACAAAACGTAAAGTGAATACGTGTTCACAAATACGTAAACATAATGGATCGGGTTGCACGCCACAACAAATATGAATGATGAATACATGTTCACCTATATATAAATATGAAAAGTGAATACGCGTTCACAAATATATAAATGTAATGAACATGTGAAAATGCAGGGGAATGTCTTAACGTATAATACGAGATAAAATGAAGTGTTAGTTAAACCGAGAATTTCCTATGAGGAGTTGTTGCATATTTAAAATGTTGTAACCTGATATGTTTTTGCAATATGCTTATTACGTTATAATGTGATTGCACTTGAAATATTGTGGTGTTACTTTGAATTGCAGGGTAAGGTTCTCACTCAGCCCCAGATGGTAGGGCTGACTCTTTATTTAACATGTTTCAGGAAAGCGTAATAGAGGAAAGGCTCCACGCCAAGGCTAGCGATCGTCCCGTAGCCTCTTGTCATACCAAGTCCATTGCTTCGGGCTTGGTATTCGTCAGGTTCAGGATGTCAGTTCCAGTGTCTCGGGAAATGCCCGTGTGGAATGGCCTCCCTTCCAACTTAGAATAATCTTTGTCTTACTATGTAGGAACAATATTTGCACGAGCATGGGCTCGCGTTATGTTTTTTTTTATAAAGTCATAAACAGATTTCTTTATTGTTATTTTTATTAATCGCTCCGTATTTGAATATAAGTTCAAATTTCTAAATAAAGAGAATTAAATGGTGCTCCTGGTGGGAAATAATTGTCCAGGTGTCATCACGCCCTAAGTAAAGACTTAGGAAAAGTCGGGGCGTGACAAAAAGTTATGCATCATACAATAACAATAATCAGTTAGTGATATAACATATCCGAAATGTTAGACAACATTTCAGCCGATATTCACCAAAAATGTCTTTTTAGAAATTACAAAGACCAAGAGATTTCTTCAAACTAGAAAATCTCTCATGGTCCAAAGCTTTTATAAAAATATCAGTTAGTTGATGAAGAGTGTCAACATGTTCAATTTGAACTAGCTATTTTTCAACTAAATTTTTTAAAAAGTGATGTCTAATATCAATATGTGTTTATACGTGAGTGTTGAACTGGATTTTTGGAAATATTATAGCACTCAAATTATCACAATACAAAATCAAAATGTTGCTAGTAAATTCATTGTCGTCTAACATGTGTCGTAGCTATATTAATTGAGAGCAACAACTTCCAGCTGATACATATTCAGATTCAGCAATTGAAAGTGAGACACAATTTTATTTATGACTATACCATGGATCAAGGTTATTACCAAGATAAAAACATCATCCACTTATACTTTTTCTATCATCCGCATCTCTAGCCCAATCCGAGTCACTAAATCTTATTAAGTTAGGATTAGTGTCTTTGGAATACCAGATTCCCAACTCACATATTCCAGCAACATATCGAATAATACGTTTCACGGCATTTAAGTGGGACATTTTGGGACAAGCATGAAAACGTGCACAAACACAAACACTAAACATAATATCTGGGCGACTAGCAGTAAGATAAAGAAGGCTATCTATCATAGATCGATATAATATTGGGTTGACATTTTCATCAACATTATCCTTACATACCTTTTACGATGAATCCATTGGCGTTTTCATTTGTTTAGCGTTCTTCAAACCAAATCTTTTACCTAGATTCTTGGTATATTTACTATGTGAAATGAAAATTCCATCTTCACTTTTCTTTATCTGCAAGCGTAAGAAAAACTTAATTCTCCAATCATGCTCATTTCAAATGTAATGACATAGCTTCAACAAATGAATTTAGGTATGATTGTGAAGTCGATCCAAAGTCTATGTCATTCACGTAGATTTGAGCAATAATAATATCTACACTGTGTCATTTAATAAACAAGGTACGGTCAGCATCGACATGGTTAAAAACAAATTCAAGAACAAAGTTGGTTAAACGACCATACCATGCACGAAGGGCTTGTTTCAACCTATACAAAGCCTTTTTAAGTTTGTACACATAGTGTGGATGGTAAGGATATTCAAATCCTTTTGGTTGTTCAACATATACCTCATTATCTAGATAACCATTTAAGAATGCACCTTTTACATCCATTTGGTGTAAAGTAATTTTCAGAAAATAAGCAATAGCAAGTAAAAATCTAATCGACTCGATTCTAGCTATAGGTGCAAAGGTTTCATCAAAATCAGTTTCTTCAACCTGAGTATAACCTTGTTATTAGGCGTATTTTGTATATATTTTTTGAGTCATTTTTAGTTAGTATTTTTCCCATTTTTGTTTAAATAAGTGTCGTGTTAGGGTCATTTTTCTTTCTTTTGAATCACAGCGGTTCAAAAAGGTAAAACGACGAAAAGGAGCGAAAAGTGGGCACAAAAGGAGGGTCCCAAGGCAAAAAGGATGAAAGTTGGCAATTCAGGACAAAAGACTTCAGCACCGCGGTGCCGTTCATACAGGACCGCGATGCCATAATTACTGAGAGGTTGCAGGACTTTCGGCACCGCGGTGCTATTCTGCAGGACCGCAGTGCCAATGCGGGGAATTCAAGATCCGAAGTGAATTTGGCCAAGGGCAGAAGGGTCCATAGGGTATGAAATTTGCAACATACTTAAGCCCTAGGGATTAGTCTATTAAAGGAGGTTGGTCATTCTAACACACAATACATCACAGGGCAAGGATTGGAAGCTACAATTGGAGACTTTAGTTCGCAGTACTTTTCTTTCTTTCTTTTTAATTCAGTTTATGTTTGGAATTGTATTAGTTCTTAGCGTGACTATGGCTAGGAGCTAAAAACTTTATTAGAGCTTTCCTTTTGAATCGCTTGAAACTCTATTTCATGACTTAATGCATTAGTTGATTTCTTCTTCGCTTGATTAAGATTTATTCAATAATTGGTATGAATGTTTGATAGTTAATTGATCACTAATTATCATAACATATATGATTTCGAATCAAGAACCGAGAGGAGAGATTTGGATATGTTGTAAATAGCCATAGGTTAAAATTGCAGACGAAAGTACCCCGATATTTGTGTAGCATTATAGGTTACTGTTCTTAATCCTCCTATGTGGTAAATCCTATCATAGAAATATAGAAGAGTTCTGCACTGGGGTTGAGCGATTATATATCCTAACCGGAATATAAGACAGTCTAGTTAACCGCTATCTTAACGTAGAAGAAGAAGTCATTCTAGTTGCATTAAGGATTGAATAGAGTGGATAGTCGAGGATTTTGGAAGCCATAATTCCTTCATAACTGATTAAACCTCAATAATTTAGATTACTTCTCGCAATTATTCTAGTAGTTAGATAATAACCCCAAATCAAATATCGTTTGCCAAATAGATAATCTAGAATAGATGTTCGGTAATTAGAAATCAGTCTATGTGGACGATAAACTCGATCTTACAGACTATATTACTTATGAACGATAAGTACACTTGCGTGAGCAATTGGACACGATCCTAACAAGTTTTTGGCGCCATTGTCGGGGACTGGCGTACTTCTAATATCAAACCATCTATTTTTAATTTCTAATTTGGTCGCTCTTGTTCTGAGAGCATCTTTTTATCACTTTTTGTTGTTTTTGTAACCTTGCAGGTAAGGTCAAGTATAGGTACATGGACTATCACTATCAGGGGCTGCAGGAATATTACCTTTGTCCACCGCAGCAACTTAGACCACAGGCTCCGCAAGAGGAGCGAAATGAGCTGCAGGAAGCCTTATTCAGGCTCACCGAGTGCCAGTATCCTCAAGGACTAACTCATCCACCACAGGATCAGGCCCCATCAGGAAGGCTAGATGACATGCGAGCAGTTCTTTGGGCACTCTCAAATGCCCAGAATCAGTTTATGGAGGAAACAAGATTATCCATCAGGAATCAAGAGATGCAACTGGGACAGCTAGCTAGCAAGCTGAGAAACGGTATGCAAGGGCAGGCAATTGGTACAGACCCACAAGAGCAGTGCCAAGTAATTGATGTGACGAGTGGAAAATAAATAGAGACAGGTTCATCCCCAATATGTCTAGAAAAATAGGGTGAACCCAGTGAGGTAAGGGAGCCCGAGGATGCAGTGATCATAGAAGATACTCATGCGGACCAAAGATCACCACCATCAGCCGTTGACACACAACAGGTGAAAATACTATATCCTCAGAAACTTAGAAAGAATTCTCTTGACAAGCCGTTTTCTAAGTTTCTGGAGGTCTTTAAAAAACTGCACATCAACATTCCATTTGCTGAAGTCTTAGAACAAATGCTGAGTTATGTGAAGTTCATGAAGGAGATCCTCTGTAAAAAGAGGAGGTTGGAGGAGTATGAAACAATGGAGTTGATTGAGAAATGCAGTGCCATCCTACAGAGAAAGTTACATCAGAAGTTGAAAGATCCGGGAAGCTTCGCCATCCCTTGCATTAAGGGAAGTTTGAATGTCAGCAGGCTCTATTTGATCTGGGGGCCAGTATAATTTTGATGTCATATTCTGTGTTCTGCAAACTTGGAGTGGGGGAAGCAAGACCCACAACCATAACCTTACAACTAACATATCGCTCCATCGTCCACCCTAGAGGAATAAGCAAGGATGTGTTGGTTAAGGTGGACAAGTTTATCTTCCCCACTGATTTCATCATCCTAGACATGGAAGAAGATGAAGAGATGCCCATCATCCTTGGCAGGACATTCTTAGCCACGGGAGAGACACTCATTGATGTTCAGAAAGGTGAGCTGAGACTTCGTGTTCAGGGAGAAGAAGTGATTTTCAATGTATTCAGGGCAGCAACCTACCCAAGGGCAAGTGATAACTGATATGCTATTAATGTGGTTGATAAAGCAGTTTCTGAAAACGGGTTCAGGAGTGCAGATGCTCTTGAAGTGGTGATGACACAATGGGATGATGATAGTGGTAATGACACAGAATGGAGGGAGTATACGAATTGGTTGGATTCACATGAGCCCGGCTATAAAAGAAAATATGAGGAGCTAGAAACCATTCCAGAGAGACCAATGTCATCCACAGAACAAGCTCCAGACCTAGAGTTGAAAACTCTGCCAGATCATTTGCACTATCAATATCTAGGTGAGAACTACTCCTTACCAGTGATCGTATTATGTCATCTATCCAAAGTGGAGGTTGAAAAACTGTTGAGAGTATTGAGGGCTCACAAGCTCGCGATTGGGTGGATACTGGCAGACATTAGAAGGATAAGTCCTTCTACAGTGATGCACAAAATTCGTCTAGAAGATGAGAGCAGACCCTCCATTGATGCAACAAAGGAGACTAAATCCAACCATGAAAGAGGTGGTGAGAAAATAAATCTTGAAATGGCTCGATGCTGGAATGATTTATCTTATCTCTGACAGTGCATGGGTAAGCCCTGTGAAAATAGTACCCAAGAAAGGTGGCATGACTTTGGTGAATAACGAAAAGAATGAGCTTATTCCATCCAGAACAACTACAGGGTGGAGAATGTGTATTGACTACCGCAAGTTGAACAAAGAAACCAGGAAGGATCGTTTTCTTTTTCTTGACCAAATGCTTGACAGGCTTGCAGGACACAACTACTATTGCTTCTTGGATGGTTATTCAGGGTATCATCAAATCGTCATTTCTCCAGAAGATCAGGAGAAGACAACCTTCACATGCCCCTTTGGTACGTTTGCTTTCAAGAGAATGCCATTTGGGCTGTGCAATGCACCCACCACCTTTCAGCATTGTATGATGACTATCTTTTCTGACATGGTGGAGAGGACTATAGAAATCTTCATGGATGATTTTTATGTTTTTGGGTCCTTCTTTGACGAATGCTTAAAGCATTTAGAAGCAGTGTTGCAGCGATGCAAAGACTCGAATCTGGTGCTGAACTGGAAGAAGTGTCACTTTATGGTGCAAGATTTTTTGCCACAAGATTTTCAGTAAAGGCATTGAGGTAGACAAGGCTAAGGTTTCAGTGATCGAAAATCTGCCACCTCCAGTATCGGTAAAAGGGATCAAAAGTTTCCTTGGGCACGCTGGTTTCTACAGAAGATTCATCAAGGACTTTTCAAAGATCTCTAAACCTCTGTCCACCTTGTTAATGAATGGAGTTATTTTTGAATTCAATGAAGAATGTCTGACTGTCTTTCAGACACTTAAGGAGAGGCTAACCTCAGCACCGATAGTCACTGCACCTGACTGGACACTCCCATTTGAATTGATGTGCGATGCAAGTGACTACGCAGTGGGAGCAGTTCTTGGACAGAGAATTGACAAGGTATTCAGGTCAATTTACTATGCTAGCAAAACCCTCAATGATGCTCAGCTGAATTATGCTACGACAGATAAAGAGCTGCTAGCCATAGTATATGCATTTGAAAAATTCAGGCCATACCTCATCGGGAATAAGGTGATAGTGTACACTGACCACTCAGCCATTAAGTATTTGATGACTAAGAAGGATGCAAAGCCTCGTCTTATACGATGGGTGCTGCTACTACAAGAATTTGACATGGAGATTCGCGATAAAAAGGGGACTGAGAACGTGGTTGCAGACCACTTGTCAAGGCTTTAAGTGAAAGAGAGCCAGAACACCAAGAATGTGCAAATAAATTATTCCTTCTCAGACGAGCAACTGTTTCGGGTAAGTACCAGTGTAAATTTACCTTGGTTCGCTGACTTTGTTAATTTTCTTGCAGCAAAAGTATTGCCTTCATGAATGACAAGGCAGCAGGTGAAAAAGTTTTATTCAGAGGTAAAACATTACTACTAGGAGGAGCCAATTCTCTACAAGCACTGTGTTGATCAAGTCATAAGGCAGTGCGTACCCGAGGATGAAATGCACCAAATTCTCACTCATTGTCACACCTTGCAATGTGGTGGGCATTTTAGAGCATCACAGACAGCAACCAAGGTATTGCAGAGTGGATTCTATTGGCCAACCCTATTCAAGGATGCCAACACCTTCGTGAGGGCTGTGATCGTTGCCAAAGAACTGGGAACATGTCAAGGCGAAATGAAATGCCCCTAACTGGGATCTTAGAAGTGGAGTTGTTTGACGTGTGGGGGATTGATTTCATGGGCCCATTCCAAACGTCCTTTGGGAATCAATACATTCTTCTCGCAGTGGATTATGTGTCCAAATGGATCGAGGCAGTGGCTACGAAAAAGAATGATAGTAAAACTGTCTTGAAATTCCTCCAGAAAAACATATTCACCAGGTTTGGCACTCCAAGAGCCCTCATCAGCGATGAAGGGAGTCATTTTTGCAACACTTAACACCTTACTGGCGCGTTACGAAGTCTACCACCATACTTCTTTGCCATATCACCCTCAAGCAAATGGGCAGGCTGAAATTTCGAATAGAGCAGTGAAAAGCATACTGGAGAAGACAGTGGATGGTTCAAGGAAGAATTGGTCTACAAAGCTGGATGATGCACTTTGGGCCTATAGGACAGCTTTCAAAACTCTCATTGGGATGTCATCATACAGGATGGTCTTTGGGAAGGCATGTCATCTACCGGTGAAGTTGGAGCACAGGGCATACTGGCAATGAGGAAGCTGAACATGGATGCCCAAGCAGCGGGGCAGAAGAGGCTGATGCAACTGAATGAGCTAGATGAATTTCGGAACAATGTCTATGAAAATGCAAAAATCTACAAGGAAATGACAAAGGCATGGCATGACAAGAACTTGACCCTCAAAGAGCTACATCCTGGGCAACAAATACTCATTTTCAACTCGAGGCTGAGGTTGTTCCCAAGCAAGTTAAATTCCAGGTGGTCAGGGCCATTCGTTGTGGAAAAAGTTTTCCCCTATGGTGCAGTCGAACTGAGAGGGAAAGAAGGTGCTCCATTCAAAGTGAACGGACAGAGAGTGAAACCATACTTATTGAATGACGTGGAACAAAGAAACTCTGTGATCCGTTTCAAGTCACAATAAAGAGGAACCCGCGTTTGGCTAAAAGACGTTAAAGACAGCGCTACTTGGGAGGCAACCCAAGGTTTAAATTATGCAATTAGTTTAAATAGAACAGTCTCACTTTTGGTATTTTATTGTGTTGTGATGATAGGTGAAGGAATCGGAGACTAAGCACGAAGAAAAGGGTGGAAAATACGGAATCGGGTCGGCACCGCGGTGCCATTTTGTAGACCCGCGGTGTCGAATGTTTAGAAAGATCACAGTACTTTAGGCACTGCGATGCCGAAGCGCGATTTCAGAAAAATTAAAAAGTCCTAAATCACCAAACCCCTTCCCACAGATACCGTCCCAATGCAGTATCCGCTGCCACCACCTCCATTTTGAACTGCTATTGTCTGTAAGTCGTTCTTTTTTAATTTTTGAGTATTTACACATTTGGGACAATGTGTCGTTTAAGTTTGGGGGGGTTTATTTTTATTTTCTCTGTGTCTCTTTTTGAGTTGTTTTGATTGAGTTTTTGTGTCTTTTATTGTGTCTATATGAGTCAATTTTTTTTTATGATCATGCATGTTGTAGTTTTTTGAAACGCCTAGTGAATTAAGTGGGATAATGTAATGGAATTAAAAGCTAAAATATGTGTGCTTAAGTTAGATATGTCAAAAATTCATGCAAATCTAATTATTCGGAATATCTTGTGCTTAGCCTATGTGTTGTCAATTGTAAAAAATGTTTATGAAGTCTGTTTGCTTGTTATTTGAGGCGAAATATCTAAGACATACATGTTTAGGGAGATGATTCAGGCATTTCTTTGTTAGCCCTTCTTACCTTTCATTATCTACCATGCAGTAAATTGTATCCCTAGTCAGCCCCTTTGAGCCTAAAATAAGTTATTTTATTTGACACCCTATGATTTCCTTGTGTGCCATAAGCAGTAATTGAAGACAGGGATAAAAAAGAGTGAAAAGAAATACAAAAAGAGAGTGAAAAAGGTGATGCACCCCAAATAAAAAAAATGTAAAAGCTTAAGTTTGAGGGTGTCTATGTGAATTTGTTTCATGCTCTCAAAAAGAGAAGAGGGGAATGATAAGTATGAATTGAAAAGAATACCAAAAAAAAGGACAAAATGGTTGAATGAGAAAAATGTTTATGGTACGTAAATTGAGCCTAAATACCTACTTTTATCTACCCCCTAAGCCTACATTACAACCCTGAAAAGTCCTGAAGATTTCTAGAATGTATGTCTATGATTAGTGGAGAATAGCAAGTAAACAGACTCATATAACTAAATGAAATTTGCATGCATAGGGTAGGTGTTCATGCTTTCATTGATTATGATTGAAATGAATTTGCGAAATATCTGACTTGAAATTCTAGATTGCTAAGTTCATGCTATGTATGTTCCAACATATTATCCCAAGTGACGTTTATGCTTTTCTAAGTAATCTTGTGCAGCTGCTTGATTTGAGTCTTTTTGAGTTTGTTTCTTTGTTTTTGTTTTGATCTTTGCTCGAGGGCGAGCAAATGGTTAAGTTTGGGGGTATTTGTTAGGCGTATTTTGTATACATTTTTTTAGTCATTTTAGTTAGTATTTTTCCCATTTTAATTTAAATAAGTGTCATGTTAGGGTCGTTTTCTTTCTTTTGAGCCGCAACGGTTCAAAAAGGCAAAATGACGAAAAATAGCGAAAAGTGGGCACAAAAGGAGGGTCCCATGGCAAAAAGGACAAAAGTTGGCAATTCAGGACAAAAGACTTCAGCACCGCGGTTCCGTTCATACAGAACCGCTTTGCCATAATTACTGAGAGGTTGCAGGACTTTCGGCACTGCAGTGCTATTCTGCAGGACCGCGGTGCCAATGCGGGGAATTTCAGATCCGAAGTGAATTTGGCCAAGGGCAGAAGGGTCCTTAGGGCATGAAATTTGCAACATACTTAAGCCCTAGGGATTAGTCTATTGAAGGAGGTTGGTCATTCTAACACACAACACATCACAGGGCAAGGATTGAAAGCTACAATTGGAGACTTTAGTTCGCAGTACTTTTCTTTCTTTCTTTTTAATTCAGTTTATGTTTGGAATTGTATTAGTTCTTATCGTGACTATGGTTAGGAGCTAAACACTTTATTAGGGCTTTCCTTTTGAATCGCTTGAAACTCTATTTCATGACTTAATGCATTTGTTGATTTCTTCTTCGCTTGATTAAGATTTATTCAATAATTGGTATGAATGTTTGATAGTTAATTGATCACTAATTATCATAACCTATATGATTTCGAATCAAGAACCGAGAGGAGAGATTTGGATATGATGTAATTGAATATAGACATAGGTTAAAATCGCGGACGAAAGTACTCTGATACTTGTGTAGCATTATAGGTTATTGTTCTTAATCCTCCTATGTGGTAAATCCTATCATAGAAATATAGAAGGGTTCTGCACTGGGGTTGAGCGATTATATATCCTAACCGAATATAAAACAGTCTAGTTAACCGCTATCTTAATGTAGAAGAAGAAGTCATTCTAGTTGCATTAAGGATTGAATAGAGTGGATAGTTGAGGATTTTTGAAGCCCTAATTCCTTCATTACTGATTAAAACTCAATAATTTAGATTACTTCTCGTAATTATTCTAGTAGTTAGATAAAAAAACCAAATCAAATATCGTTTGCCAAATAGATAATCTAGAATAGATGTTCGGTAATTAGAAACCAGTCTCTGTGGACGATAAACTCGGTCTTACAGACTATATTACTTGTGAACGATGCGTACACTTGCGTGAGCAATTGGACACGGTCCTAACACTTGTGCAACTAGACGTGTTTTATTTCTAACAACTGTTTCTGATTAGTTTGATTTATTTTTAAAAAATCCACTTAGTTCCAATTACATTTGTATTATTTGGACATGTAACTAAATCCCAAACTTCATTTTGAGAAAATTGTTCAAGCTCTTCTTGCATTGCTTGTATCGGAAAAATATCTTTAAGTGCTTCTACAACATTATTTGATTCTAATGTATCTATAAAACAAGAAAGACTAACCTCTTGGTATATGGTTGACATACACATATACCTTACCATTTGTCTATACCTTTTGTTCTAATTCCTTAAAAAAAACCTCTATCATTTGGCCCGTGGGATAATTCTTCCTAATCCTTGATGAGGGGTCCCTACGAACTTGGTTTAACAATTCAACACTTGACTCTCCATCGGTGGCCTCTGTGGTCTCTATTGTTGTTTCAGATGTTGCTTCAGGTGTGGCAACATTTGTAGCAACATCCAATTTTTCTACACTCTGTGGACTTTTCACTGTATCTATAATCTTATTTTTAATAGTTTTTCCTGAAACATCAGAAAGATCATCATCAAAGATAATATTTACAAAATCTTGTACAGTTCTGGATCTCAAATTGTATACTCGATAAACATAACTATTTTGTGAATAGCCAACAAAAATTTCTTTATCACTCTTAAAGTCAAATTTTTCCAAATGATCCCTATCATTTAAAATATAACAAGTACACCCAAAAACATGAAAGTAACGCAAATTTGGTTTCTTTCCATTTATAATCTCATAGGGTGTCATCTTTGTTACTCACCTTAAATAAACTCTATTAGCAATGTGATTAGCAGTATTCAAGGATTTTGCCCATAAACATTTTGACAAATTTTTAGAACTAAGCATCACTCTAGCCATTTCTTGTAATGTCATATTCTTCCGTTCTGCAATCTCATTCTGTTGAGGAGTTTTTGGGGCAGAAAACTCATGGAAATTTTCTTTTTCTCTCAAAAATTTGTGAATTAACTATTTTCAAATTCTTTTCCATGGTCGGATCTAATCCGAAAATAGGAGAATAGATTAAATTTCTAATTCTAGAGTGCAATATTTTAAACATGTCAAACGTTTGTGATTTTTCTTTCAAAAAATATATCCAAGAATATATAGAAAAAAATCATCTACCAGCACAAAGGAATACCTCATGTCTCCTAGACTGTCTACTTTAATTGGACCCATTAAATACATATGTAACAATTGAAAACAGTGAGACGTACATGAATGTTGCTCGTCTTGTTGGACAACGTTATGAGAAACACTAGTTTGCTTACCTTTCAAACAATATTCACAGACAGTTTTACCTTTATGGCTAAGTTTGAGTATGTCTCTAACCGCTTCATATGAGACCAATTTTTCTAAATTACGGTAGTTGACATGCCCTAATTTTTAATGCCATAGTGTTGTGTCATCGACCTTAACATTATTTCATATTTCTTGTCTTACAACAAGATATCAATTGTCACATGTTCTTGTACCTTCATGACACATATATTTGCTTCATTCGTAACTTTACAGGAATTCTTATTAAATTTTACCTCAAGATCGTCATCACACAGTTGACTAATACTAATTAAATTAGCCATTAAGCTCTCAACATGTAAGACATTTCCTCTATTGAATGACTCATAGTTCTTTAAAAAACTTTTTTGTACTTGTCATGTGGCGAGAACATCCACTATCAAAGTACCAAGAACCTGAAATGTTAGTTATTAATGTAGTTATAGCAACATTACATGTTACATCATTTTTAGGAACCTAAACTCTCTTAAAACATTTCTTACCTTTTGGCTCAGAAATGTTGCTTCGATTGTTATCTGAAATGTTGGACAATTTTAGGCAATATTTTGCTCACAAAATTTTGACGTTTGAAACAATATGGTTTTAAGTGTGCAGGGGAGTTATAGTGATGACACAAAAACTTCATATTCTTTGACATATATGAGAACCTATTATTCATCCCCTTTTTTTTTACAAAGCACATTTTCTCATTTTTATCAAAGAGATTAGAGCATATGGTTTTAAGAGAGTTTTTGTACCCAATTAATGTATGTGAAGTTTTACTAAAGTTGAGTATCTCATCCAATTTCGAAGTCCCCGAGTTGAGCTTACGGAAGGTTGCTTCGGCTAAATCTAATTTTGCACGGATCTTACCAAATTCAATATCCTTTTTGGTAAGTGCAACCTCAAGTCGGGTTATCGTGCCTTTTAATACTAAATTCTCATGAGTTAATCATATCATCTTGCATTCAACTTGATCCATACAATCAATATCACTAACAGAAATAGAACCACTAAAGAAATTAACATCAGAATATCTAAAGAATTCATACCTTTCGGATGTTGATGTTGTTGTTGATGTTGATGCAAATATCATGGCATTTGAGACAACATTGTATATGACATCTTCATTCTCCGATAGAGATTGTTCGAAAATAGTGTCCAGCGTTGCTTGTGTTTCAATTTGACGATCTCAATCTTCTTCTCCTTCATCATCACTAAGAGAAACTCATAGGTTCTTACCAAACTTTCTAAGAGTGTTTGCACATTCGTTAGCATAGTGACCCGAGCACACATGACATTGACAGACTCAAGTTGTTTGGGATCAAATTTAGTATGATCTGAGTTGGTTCTCTTAGTTGATTTCCTTTTTGTACATTTGGAAGGAATCTAGTGGTCTTTTGATTGAAGACTTAGTTTTGGTCCTTTTAGATTTGGATTGAATTCTTTCATTATTGAACTTCCTCACCATCAAATTGTATTTTCAAGTGAGTAAGACAACATTTGCACCATCATCAATTTCTTCAAGATTCTCGTCCTCTTCTTCGATTTGACTCACCGAGGATTTTCCGAATGTCTCACTTATTGTAAAAGGCTGGAGGAATTGGTGGACCAACTCAGCAACATTGTTGCGCCCGTCAACATTGTTGCGCCCGTCAACATTGTTGCGCCCGTCTCAAGAAATATTTCTAACGGTGTGGCCGGCGATGTGGTCGCCTCACGATCCCGCCGAGGAGTCGTCAAGAGCGTTGTTCATGCCGCAAAAATAAGAATTTTTATGATTTTAAAATGATGTGGACCGGCGATGTGGCCGCCACGTATCCCGCCGAGGAATCAGTCAAGACGTAGTTCGTGATGTAAAATAAGGATTTTTTTTTATGATTTTAAAATGACGCAGACCGGCCGATGTGGCGCCACGTATCCGGCGAGAATCAGGTCAAGACGTAGTTCGTGATGCAAAATGATTTTTATGTAATATGCATTTTGTTGTTTTTTTTTTCTGAAAAAATGGAAGACGACATTACGTTCTGACTCCAGTTGATACCAACAATTAGTATTGTGCATAAGGATGTTCTTTTATTGTTTTCAGTCTAACCGAGTTTGACTGCGTGTAATTCACGCTTCGGATAGTACCTCAAACATACCCGAGTGTCACACACTTGCTTGCATCCAAGGTTTCGAACTAAACGTAATCTCATGTTTCAAATGCCTCACTGAAAGGTTCCATCTCACACATATATTCCAGTATTTTGAATTTTGGGACGTTGAGAGAATTGCGCTCACACTCAAAAAGATGTTCAATGCATGCAATTGTGATACCATAGGCTTGGCCGTCATGTAAGTATCCACTAATGTGAGAACCCCGCATAAGATCATGTAGGCTTGTCACCGGCTCAGAATGTAGGCTTGGTGAAAGAAATGGATATCATTTGGGTAAAAGTGACTAATCATTCCTCGAGAGTTGGACTACGTCCATGCTTGATATTTGTGTGTTTTAATGCTGACTTGCTTTCTTTTTGTCCCAGTTTTTCTGTATTGACTTCTTTTGAATCTTTCATTTGGAGCCCCTTTTTTTTCGGGGTTATGCATTCCCCCCCTTTTTTTTTATCGGGGCTTTTGATTTCCTCTTTGTGTGAAGTCGTCTCTGTTTTTTTTTTTTTTTTTTTTTTTAGACTTTGACAATTTTTGTCTTTGCAAACTTCAGCTAGAATTTTGTCAGCCACTTGCACATTTCTAAAGCACTCGAGGAGGTCGGGCCAAGAGAGGGATAGTGCGTACGCACTCAGAAAGGTTATAGGTGTAATATGCGGTTGTCAAAAAATAGGTTTTAGGCTCAAAGGGGTGTACTAGGGATAATGTTATTTGGTAGGCTGAAAAGGCTCAAACGGGTCAAAGAAAGCCTACGATCATTTCCCACACCGAGTGTTGCTCAGGATTTCGCCTCAACAAACATTCAGGCCAAGTTCTAGATCACAATGCAATGCAATTGAACTTATTCAAATAACTCACCACACAATGCATATGAAACGATGAGGTCGACTTCATTCTTATCTTGGAAACATGCAAGACAATGTTATCTGCAGGTATGAATAAGAGGTACCAAAAGAATCTATGGTTTACCACGAAGTCAACCCATACTGATTATCACTTGTTTTTTTTTTTGTTTATGCACATTTGTAACTGTGTTGGTATTAACAAAGTCAAACAATAATACTTACAAAATGTTTTTGTATTTTTTGAATAACATTTTTTTTTTTTTTTGAAGAAAATATACATTTTGTTTTTTTTGAATAAAGTGTATCGAACCCGAATAGGGCTGCCTACGTATCCCGCCGAGGGAATCAGGTGCGCGTAGTTCATTCAAATATGTTAAAAAATGTATGCTTGGAAAAAAAAAATTATCAATGAAAGAATAGCAATATAAAGTCACAAGAAAAGAAATGATTGTCCATTGTGGACGAATGCAAAGTAAAATAAATGCCCGAAAACATGATGAATGGATGCATGAGTGAGAAAAATATGTTTATTTTTTTTGTTTTTATTTTTTATGGTGTCGAACCCAAAATGAGTTGCCTACGTATCACACCGTGTGGTGAGAATCAGACACGCGTAGTTCGGAAATATGTTATAATGAATGATATGTAAGAACTATGAAATCAACGCTAGACATATTAATTGAATTTGCAAATATGAATAAAAATACTAAGTAAAGAAGAATTGAGAGCGATGTCTCGTTGAATCTGGTATAAACTGACTTCTAGTAGTCAACATAACTAACGCTCATTTTTTTTTTCGCCCGCCCTCGGTTGTTTGCGAGGAAGACCTTCCTGCAAAAAATATAAGAAATAGATGAGTAGGAAAATGACCAAAATAATAAAAATGCAAAAGTGTGACAATATAGTCAAAGACTCCCCTGATTGGTTCAACCGGACTGGTGGTTGATGCTTCACAAAGTCCAAGTCGCGCTATTCAAGAGTGATTTACGCAGTAGAAGTCCTGATTGCAATGTGAAAGCAAAAAATGCAAGAATACAAATGCTCGAGCCCGGAATCACAAAAGAGCAATTATTGAATTAAACAATATGTACAGAGTTGCTAGCGACAAACAATAATAAACAAAAAACATGCAAATCAAGCGTGCCCTAATCTGCTTGGGACCTCCCTTATGCCAGAGGTGAGCCTAAACGCCAAATATGCGGGATTGTGATAAATAGGTCCAAGCCGTTAAACTGCAATATTTTGTTGGAAATGGCGACCAAATGACGGTGCACTTTTTCCAATTTTGGCGTGTCATGACCAGGCTTGGATCCGTCTATCATCATCACGCTACACATAGTATGCTAATGGGTCGTTGGGTTGTGAAACCCGTCGACAAGTTTGGTGAATTTCTAATTGTGGCGTTAATACCAAGGATTAACCCACCTAAGGTTTATGCATGCATGACTAATATAAAAGGGTGGTATAGCTCTATCTTAAGCTTTCTAAGATTTGGCCAATTAGACGCAAGGTTCCCGAGCGGACAACTCGAGTGAGAAGGCTACGTGGCTGATCAGACGAACCGATCTAACTCCACGCAAGCGCCAACTCTCCTAAATTTTGGGTGTTCTTGAAAGAAATTTGCGGGTGCGCGAAGCACACCAGCGCGTGTAGTGTGTGACAGTGTGAATTTTCCAGAGTGGAGGAAATATGAGCGGAATGCAAGTTTAAGTAAAACAGTAAAATAATGTAGCAATTAAAATAGTTAATTACAAATAAAAGCAAGCAATATAAAATATTTACAACAAATATAAAAGCAAAATAAGGCGCAATATTTAATTAACCTGGGCTTGCTATGATCAAGAACCTAATATCCCCAGCGGAGTCGCCATGCTGTCGCGCCCGTTTTCGACCTCGGGGGGTCTGAACGATGTACGCAACGTTGCTCTTTGGCGCGGTTCCCTGGATGGAGCAATGAATGCTGTTTTGAGGAGTCGCCACCTAATTATTTAAGTGAATTAGGACACTTGATTTATTGCGGTAAAACACTGCAATTAATCTCAATTTATTGGTCTGCAAAATTAGTGAGATTCTGAGTCAGGGTTCTTTATTATCCTAAAGGGAAGGGGTTAGGCACCCTTTAAGATCCGCTAACTTGCGGTTATTCGTTCAAACCTAGGTTAATTATTTATTGCCCTTTTTATTCTACCTATTCTAAGCATTTTTGATAATATATAATTAAAATAAAATGCAATACAAAAATAAGAAAAGCTTAAAATTAAATGAGACATAAAAATAAAGCTCTGGGACATCTTTTAGCCCTTTTTAGGCCTTCTGCACAAGATAATCTCCTGCACTGCATAAACACTTAGTAAAAGTATTAATAGTAGAATAAATAATTTTAAAAGCAATAACAAAATTAATAAGTAAAGCAAAATAAATAAATCTTTTTGTATTGCAGGAGGCCTTGGAAATCAGACGGGGATTCCTTCATCGGCCAATATTGCTAAAAAATAATAAAATAAATAAAACATTCGGATCCGCGCTAAAACAGTAATAGTTTTAAACACGGAGGGCTCAGATATGTAAAAATATAAAGTAGATTGACCTAAACAAGTGCATGCGAGAATTCGCCTTGCCAAGCACATGTTGGTTATCCGGTGTAAGTGGAAGAAATCATCATTGCCCAGAAAGCTTCATTTATTTTATTTTCCGTCTTTGCAACTGTGGAGGCCTCAAAAATCGACGGATAACTTTTTCATCGGCCCAACAAGTGTAGCATCTTGTTCAAATCAGTAAAATACCAACGGTGTAGTATTTGTTCTAAATCAGTAAACCAACAAAAATAGCCTAAAACCAGTCCAGCAATAATGGGCCCAGAATATCAGTAGCAAAAATGGCCGAAAATCAGTCCAACAGAATGGCTAAAAAAACAGTAGCAATAATTCCAACCAAAAAACGCAGCCAGTGACATAATAAGCCAACAGTACCAAACAGAAAAATGCAGCCAGCAACATGGCAAGCAACAATATCGAACAGAAAAAAACGCAACCAACGACAGAACATCAATGTCCGCCGGAGTTTGTTAAAACTCCGGCGACATTCAAAATAATAAATCAGCCCAACAAAAGAGATACAAACAGTGATATTGTCGGAGTTAACAACACGAAAAGGCAGCGGGCAGCGGCGTCGCTTCCACGGCGAGGTCGCCGGAGCGACGCCACCATGGTGGGTTCGACGGTAGTGAGACAGTGAAGAGGGTGATGGAGTGGGAGTTGAGGGAGAAAGTGACGGCTAGGGTTGCTGGTGAAGTTCGCCGGCAGTGATGGTGGTCGACGGTGGTGTTGGTGTTCGACGGGCAGAGGTTTACCGGCGGCGAGGGGGGTCAGTGGTGACGGGAGTAGGAGATGGAGTTGAGGGGAAAGTTGAAATGGGGAGGGTTGTGCGCTGCTAATGTAATGTGGGGGGTGTTCGCCGGCATGGTGAGGAGAGAGTGGAGAGGCAGGGTTTCGCCGGTGAGACTGGCGGCGACGGGGACTGGCGGCGACGGGCAGTGGGGTGAGGGAGATGAGTGGAGAGGGAGATGGTAGGGGGTGAGGCGAGAGTGTGCGGCTGTGAGGGTGTTCGCCGGAGCTTGGAGCTCCGGCGAAGTGAGGCGGCGGCGGCGACGGAAAGTGAATGAGGCTGAGTGAGGGAGAGATGATGGTGAGAGAGAAACGTTGTGTGGTGAGGAAGAAGGGAATTAGGGTGTGTCTTTGATTTCTTACGTGTTGGGGAGTTTAATATATAGGGGTGTGTTGGGGGGGAAAATGAAAAGTGGGGTATTGTTTTGGGGGGGAAAAAATAAAAGAGTGTTTGGATGAAATTAAAATGGTGTTGGATTGGACTGATTCAAATTGTGTCTTGAACTGGACTGGTTTGACAAAATGCGAGGCTGGTTAATTATTTAAAGAAAAATTATTTAAAAAGATACAAAATTATAAAAATGCAAATGCCGACGCAGTAATACTAAAATGCAATATTTAAAACACGTTTAATGCCTGATTAAAAGTAAAAATGCGGTGCCGATTAATTATTTAAAAAGATGTGAATATTATTAAAATAAAAACGACGGTATAACAATAATAAAACATAATATTAACAACGACATAATGCTTAATTTAAAAATAAAAGATGCAATGTCATTTTTTGTGAAGAAATAAACATAGAATATTATGTAAAAATATGCAAAATAACGATTAAAATGCGGTGTGCTAAAATACTTAAAATTGCACGAAAATATACAAAAACGGGTCAAAATTGACTGTCAACAGTCAGGGCCATTCGTTGTGGAAAAAGTTTTCCCCTATGGTGCAGTCGAACTGAGAGGGAAAGAAGGTGCTCCATTCAAAGTGAACGGACAGAGAGTGAAACCATACTTATTGAATGACGTGGAACAAAGAAACTCTGTGATCCGTTTCAAGTCACAATAAAGAGGAACCCGCGTTTGGCTAAAAGACGTTAAAGACAGCGCTACTTGGGAGGCAACCCAAGGTTTAAATTATGCAATTAGTTTAAATAGAACAGTCTCACTTTTGGTATTTTGTTGTGTTGTGATGATAGGTGAAGGAATCGGAGACTAAGCACGAAGAAAAGGGTGGAAAATACGGAATCGAGTCGGCACCGCGGTGCCATTTTGTAGACCCGCGGTGTCGAATGTTTAGAAAGATCACAGTACTTTAGGCACTGCGATGCCGAAGCGCGATTTCAGAAAAATTAAAAAGTCCTAAATCACCAAACCCCTTCCCACAGATACCGTCCCAATGCAGTATCCGCTGCCACCGCCTCCATTTTGAACTGCTATTGTCTGTAAGTCGTTCTTTTTTAATTTTTGAGTATTTACACATTTGGGACAATGTGTCGTTTAAGTTTGGGGGGGTTTATTTTTATTTTCTCTGTGTCTCTTTTTGAGTTGTTTTGATTGAGTTTTTGTGTCTTTTATTGTGTCTATATGAGTCAATTTTTTTTTATGATCATGCATGTTGTAGTTTTTTGAAACGCCTAGTGAATTAAGTGGGATAATGTAATGGAATTAAAAGCTAAAATATGTGTGCTTAAGTTAGATATGTCAAAAATTCATGCAAATCTAATTATTCGGAATATCTTGTGCTTAGCCTATGTGTTGTCAATTGTAAAAAATGTTTATGAAGTCTGTTTGCTTGTTATTTGAGGCGAAATATCTAAGACATACATGTTTAGGGAGATGATTCAGGCATTTCTTTGTTAGCCCTTCTTACCTTTCATTATCTACCATGCAGTAAATTGTATCCCTAGTCAGCCCCTTTGAGCCTAAAATAAGTTATTTTATTTGACACCCTATGATTTCCTTGTGTGCCATAAGCAGTAATTGAAGACAGGGATAAAAAAGAGTGAAAAGAAATACAAAAAGAGAGTGAAAAAGGTGATGCACCCCAAATAAAAAAAATGTAAAAGCTTAAGTTTGAGGGTGTCTATGTGAATTTGTTTCATGCTCTCAAAAAGAGAAGAGGGGAATGATAAGTATGAATTGAAAAGAATACCAAAAAAAAGGACAAAATGGTTGAATGAGAAAAATGTTTATGGTACGTAAATTGAGCCTAAATACCTATTTTTATCTACCCCCTAAGCCTACATTACAACCCTGAAAAGTCCTGAAGATTTCTAGAATGTATGTCTATGATTAGTGGAGAATAGCAAGTAAACAGACTCATATAACTAAATGAAATTTGCATGCATAGGGTAGGTGTTCATGCTTTCATTGATTATGATTGAAATGAATTTGCGAAATATCTGACTTGAAATTCTAGATTGCTAAGTTCATGCTATGTATGTTCCAACATATTATCCCAAGTGACGTTTATGCTTTTCTAAGTAATCTTGTGCAGCTGCTTGATTTGAGTCTTTTTGAGTTTGTTTCTTTGTTTTTGTTTTGATCTTTGCTCGAGGGCGAGCAAATGGTTAAGTTTAGGGGTATTTGTTAGGCGTATTTTGTATACATTTTTTTAGTCATTTTAGTTAGTATTTTTCCCATTTTAATTTAAATAAGTGTCATGTTAGGGTCGTTTTCTTTCTTTTGAGCCGCAACGGTTCAAAAAGGCAAAATGACGAAAAATAGCGAAAAGTGGGCACAAAAGGAGGGTCCCATGGCAAAAAGGACAAAAGTTGGCAATTCAGGACAAAAGACTTCAGCACCGCGGTTCCGTTCATACAGAACCGCTTTGCCATAATTCTCGAGAGGTTGCGGGACTTTCAGATCGCAGTTGCTATTCTGCGGGATCGGTGCCAATGCGGGGAATTTCAGATCCGAAGTGAATTTGGCCAAGGGCAGAAGGGTCCTTAGGGCATGAAATTTGCAACATACTTAAGCCCTAGGGATTAGTCTATTGAAGGATGTTGGTCATTCTAACACACAACACATCACAGGGCAAGGATTGAAAGCTACAATTGGAGACTTTAGTTCGCAGTACTTTTCTTTCTTTCTTTTTAATTCAGTTTATGTTTGGAATTGTATTAGTTCTTATCGTGACTATGGTTAGGAGCTAAACACTTTATTAGGGTTTTCCTTTTGAATCGCTTGAAACTCTATTTCATGACTTAATGCATTTGTTGATTTCTTCTTCGCTTGATTAAGATTTATTCAATAATTGGTATGAATGTTTGATAGTTAATTGATCACTAATTATCATAACCTATATGATTTCGAATCAAGCAGAGGAGAGATTTGGATATGATGTAATTGAATATAGACATAGGTTAAAATCGCGACGAAAGTACTCGATACTTGTGTAGCATTATAGGTTATTGTTCTTAATCCTCCTATGTGGTAAATCCTATCATAGAAATATAGAAGGGTTCTTTGACTGGGTTGAGCGATTATATATCCTAACCGAATATAAAACAGTCTAGTTAACCGCTATCTTAATGTAGAAGAAGAAGTCATTCTAGTTGCATTAAGGATTGAATAGAGTGGATAGTTGAGGATTTTTGAAGCCCTAATTCCTTCATTACTGATTAAAACTCAATAATTTAGATTACTTCTCGTAATTATTCTAGTAGTTAGATAAAAAAACCAAATCAAATATCGTTTGCCAAATAGATAATCTAGAATAGATGTTCGGTAATTAGAAACCGATCACGTGGACTATAAACTCGGATTGATGCATATATTACTTGTGAACGATGCGTACACTTGCGTGAGCAATTGGACGCGGTCCTAACACTTGTTCAACTAGACGTGTTTTATTTCTAACAACTGTTTCTGATTAGTTTGATTTATTTTTAAAAAAATCCACTTAGTTCCAATTACATTTGTATTATTTGGACATGTAACTAAATCCCAAACTTCATTTTGAGAAAATTGTTCAAGCTCTTCTTGCATTGCTTGTATCGGAAAAATATCTTTAAGTGCTTCTACAACATTATTTGATTCTAATGTATCTATAAAACAAGAAAGACTAACCTCTTGGTATATGGTTGACATACACATATACCTTACCATTTGTCTATACCTTTTGTTCTAATTCCTTAAAAAAAACCTCTATCATTTGGCCCGTGGGATAATTCTTCCTAATCCTTGATGAGGGGTCCCTACGAACTTGGTTTAACAATTCAACACTTGACTCTCCATCGGTGGCCTCTGTGGTCTCTATTGTTGTTTCAGATGTTGCTTCAGGTGTGGCAACATTTGTAGCAACATCCAATTTTTCTACACTCTGTGGACTTTTCACTGTATCTATAATCTTATTTTTAATAGTTTTTCCTGAAACATCAGAAAGATCATCATCAAAGATAATATTTACAAAATCTTGTACAGTTCTGGATCTCAAATTGTATACTCGATAAACATAACTATTTTGTGAATAGCCAACAAAAATTTCTTTATCACTCTTAAAGTCAATTTTTTCCAAATGATCCCTATCATTTAAAATATAACAAGTACACCCAAAAACATGAAAGTAACGCAAATTTGGTTTCTTTCCATTTATAATCTCATAGGGTGTCATCTTTGTTACTCACCTTAAATAAACTCTATTAGCAATGTGATTAGCAGTATTCAAGGATTTTGCCCATAAACATTTTGACAAATTTTTAGAACTAAGCATCACTCTAGCCATTTCTTGTAATGTCATATTCTTCCGTTCTGCAATCTCATTACATTGAGGAGTTTTGGGTAAAACTCATGGAAATTTTCTTTTTCTCTCAAAAATTTGTGAATTAACTATTTTCAAATTCTTTTCTATGGTCGGATCTAATCCGAAAATAGGAGAATAGATTAAATTTCTAATTCTAGAGTGCAATATTTTAAACATGTCAAACGTTTGTGATTTTTCTTTCAAAAAATATATCCAAGAATATATAGAAAAAAATCATCTACCAGCACAAAGGAATACCTCATGTCTCCTAGACTGTCTACTTTAATTGGACCCATTAAATACATATGTAACAATTGAAAACAGTGAGACGTACATGAATGTTGCTCGTCTTGTTGGACAACGTTATGAGAAACACTAGTTTGCTTACCTTTCAAACAATATTCACAGACAGTTTTACCTTTATGGCTAAGTTTGAGTATGTCTCTAACCGCTTTATATGAGACCAATTTTTCTAAATTACGGTAGTTGACATGCCCTAATTTTTAATGCCATAGTGTTGTGTCATCGACCTTAACATTATTTCATATTTCTTGTCTTACAACAAGATATCAATTGTCACATGTTCTTGTACCTTCATGACACATATATTTGCTTCATTCGTAACTTTACAGGAATTCTTATTAAATTTTACCTCAAGATCGTCATCACACAGTTGACTAATACTAATTAAATTAGCCATTAAGCTCTCAACATGTAAGACATTTCCTCTATTGAATGACTCATAGTTCTTTAAAAAACTTTTTTGTACTTGTCATGTGGCGAGAACATCCACTATCAAAGTACCAAGAACCTGAAATGTTAGTTATTAATGTAGTTATAGCAACATTACATGTTACATCATTTTTAGGAACCTAAACTCTCTTAAAACATTTCTTACCTTTTGGCTCAGAAATGTTGCTTCGATTGTTATCTGAAATGTTGGACAATTTTAGGCAATATTTTGCTCACAAAATTTTGACGTTTGAAACAATATGGTTTTAAGTGTGCAGGGGAGTTATAGTGATGACACAAAAACTTCATATTCTTTGACATATATGAGAACCTATTATTCATCCCTTTTTCTTTTACAAAGCACATTTTCTCATTTTTATCAAAGAGATTAGAGCATGTGGTTTTAAGAGAGTTTTTGTACCCAATTAATGTATGTGAAGTTTTACTAAAGTTGAGTATCTCATCCAATTTCGAAGTCCCCGAGTTGAGCTTACGGAAGGTTGCTTCGGCTAAATCTAATTTTGCACGGATCTTACCAAATTCAATATCCTTTTTGGTAAGTGCAACCTCAAGTCGGGTTATCGTGCCTTTTAATACTAAATTCTCATGAGTTAATCATATCATCTTGCATTCAACTTGATCCATACAATCAATCTCACTAACAGAAATAGAACCACTAAAGAAATTAACATCAGAATATCTAAAGAATTCATACCTTTCGGATGTTGATGTTGTTGTTGATGTTGATGCAAATATCATGGCATTTGAGACAACATTGTATATGACATCTTCATTCTCCGATAGAGATTGTTCGAAAACAGTGTCCAGCGTTGCTTGTGTTTCAATTTGACGATCTCAATCTTCTTCTCCTTCATCATCACTAAGAGAAACTCATAGGTTCTTACCAAACTTTCTAAGAGTGTTTGCACATTCGTTAGCATAGTGACCCCAACCCGAGCACACATGACATTGACAGACTCAAGTTGTTTGGGATCAAATTTAGTATGATCTGAGTTGGTTCTCTTAGTTGATTTCCTTTTTGTACATTTGGAAGGAATCTAGTGGTCTTTTGATTGAAGACTTAGTTTTGGTCCTTTTAGATTTGGATTGAATTCTTTCATTGTTGAACTTCCTCACCATCAAATTGTATTTTCAAGTGAGTAAGACAACATTTGCACCATCATCAATTTCTTCAAGATTCTCGTCCTCTTCTTCGATTTGACTCACCGAGGATTTTCCGAATGTCTCACTTATTGTAAAAGGCTGGAGGAATTGGTGGACCAACTCAGCAACATTGTTGCGCCCGTCACTAATGGTCTTCTTGTTCTTCAGATGGTTGCAGGCCTATCCGAGACCTATAATGACGTTGGGACGTTTCTTCGTCAAAGTAATCCTCTCCCACAATTCTACCAAGCCCGTTCCATGCTTATATTGGAAGAAGCCAGCTTGGCTAAAAAGGCGGCTACAGGAACAATCATGACACGTCTGATGACCCTCCCTCATTCTCGTATCATTCTAGCCAAACTGTACCAACGGTAGCGACAAAAATAGTCAAAATCGTATGAATATTTGCAAGAACTGTGGTGGCGGTCAAGGTGGTAACAAAAGTGGTGGCCCTGGACGGAACAATAGAGGTAATCCTCGGAACATTGGGCCGTAGTCCAACTTGCCACAGCCTTGGGTCTGCTGGCTGTGGGGCTGGGCCAGTGGCCCAACAACTCATATACCCTGTTGCCTTACCCTGGAAACTAGGCTCCATTTCAGTCTGCTACCAGGCCCAGTTTCCAGGACCATAACTCTACCTCATGATCTATTGGGTCGTGACAGCAAGGTGGCTTGCTTGGGCCTCGACCTCAGCATGCATTTACTGTCGCGGGCCCCACACAAGCCCCTACACCTACGGATATTGATGCCATTTTAGGATGGAGGGAGTATTAGATAATTAAAACAAGCATATATAAGATAGGAAACATGCCCTTCCAAATCATTAGACAGAATAAATTTATACAATTAATATATTAGAACCCAGATCTTACATGTTTTTGTGTAGTTTATCCTTTTTCTTTTTTGGCTTTGTCTTATAATCTTTTGAAACTAACTATAGTAAAAGTTATTACTTCTTCAATCATCTCCAACCTAACATTACGACGGTATAATCTTCTTGCAAATAATTCTTGTTGTAGTTTGCAACTATAAAGTAATGCCCGGTAGAGAGGGTTGGATTAAATTATGTTTAGTCTAAACGGGTTAATTTAATGACGGAGTCATAATCAAACCTAATTCAGATATATTTGGGTCAAAATGGGTTGGGTCAAGTTGAGTTAAAAATACTAGGTTATAACTCAATCCGCACAATTTAATACAAACATTCCCTCACTTGTACTCATGGACAAACACTAATTTAAGAACCCAAATAAGGAAAAGGTTCCTTCTTCTTCTTGGACATTTTATTAATCAATAAAGCTATGTTGGAGATACCAGTAGTATACAGGGTTGATGTCATTAGTATACAACTTTAGTATATTCTCTATTTCTGTTTGTAGTTTGCATTAATAGCCTAGTGTGTCTTATAAGGGTTATAGCCTAGTTTGTCTCATAGGTGTAATTGGTGCAAATGATCCCATAGTATAAATAGGAACTTTGTACGCATTTGTTGGTAATCACAAAAATTGGGAAAGCTTCTGCACTTCTCTCTTCTTCTTTTCTTCTTCACAAACTTGGTTTATTGCTCCATTGCAGTGCTGAGTTTATACTCACATGCAGATTAATTACTCTTGATTCTCGGTTTCTAACATGGTATCAAAGCTGGCGAGAGGCATCGATCATTGATCTGTATAAACTACAACAGAAATCGTAAGGTTTCCATTTCTCTGATTCACGAAGGTGCGATTTGTATTTTCTTTCGATTAAGGTGTTTGATCTGTCATTAGATCGACTTATACTGGATTTGTGTGGTTCTAAAGTAGTTTGAGATTAAAGTTTTGACTCACCGGTTCACGACTTGAGCCTATTTTGTAATCTGCAACTTGATATAGTGTGAGTTTGCTATTTGATTGGAAAGTTATGGAAAATACAGCAGCAGTTCCTTCTACGATTGTAGACGAGAGTTCGGCTTCTAATTTCGAGATAATCTACCATAATCATCCTCTCTTCCTGAGTGCAGCAGACACAGCAGGTGCACTACAGGTTGACATTCAGTTAATCGGAATGGAGAGTTACACATTGTGGAGTAAAGTTATGCAGTTGACGTTATTGACGAAGAATAAAATTGGCTTCATAGATGGATCTGTGAAGCGTGATACGTATGGATCTGCACACACAAGGCAATGGGATAAATGTAATGCCTTGGTGATGTCATGGATTATGAGAAATGTTGATAAAAATCTTCTTAGTGGAATTCTATATCGATCCAGTGCAGTAGCTGTCTGGAAGGATTTAAAGGAGAGGTTCGACAAAATCAATCTATCTCGAGTATATCAATTGAAAAAAGAGTTATCGATGTTGAATCAGGGGACATCATCAGTTGCGCAATATTATTCCAGAATGAAGGATTTGTGGGACGAGATAGACTCGATTATACCACCTCCTACCTGTGAATGTTCAAATCCAAGAGAGTACATTATTCATCTAAGTAACCAGAGACTATTGGAGTTTCTTATGGGACTAAATGACGGATATAATCAAGCTAGGAGTCACATCTTGTTAATGTCTCCCACACCGAGTGTGAACCAGGCCTATGCTATGGTGGCACAGGATGAAAGTTAGAAGCACATCTCTTCCCTGGAAAGTTCTGTCGAGAGCATGGCACTGACAAGTAAAGCTTCATTCAACAACAATAGAAAGTATAATACATATGCCTATTGTGATCATTGTCGTATGAAGGGACACAACAGGGAAAGTTGTCACAAATTATTGTATTACTGTGACTATTGTAAGAAGCAGGGTCACACTATGGAGAAGTGTTATCGACTTGTAGGTTATCCCTCAGATTCCAAAGAAAAAGGGAAGGTTAATGCAGTTGTGGTTCCGCAAGTGGAAGCAAATGGATCCATTCAACAGCGGTATGAAGGTAGTAATTCTCAGTTGTCAACATATCAACAGGAGCAGCTTCAACATATGATAAGGACCTGCACACCAGACAAGTTACAACAAATGATGGTTGTTATGTCCCAAGAGAAAAGGACAGGTACAGATCATGTTGTTACTGCAAAAGTGCATATGGCAGGTAAGTATGATCATATTGAAGACAATAGTAGAAGTCGTTGGATAGTAGATTCAGGTGCTACTAACCATATGGTTAAAGACAGAAACATGATAGAAACACCTGATTTCTCAGAAAATCCAGGACATGTGCAGCTGCCTACTGGGGGCATTGCTTCAATTTCACAAACTGGGAAGTGTAGACTGACAGGAGGTGAACTAATAAACCATGTGCTTTGTGTGCCAAGTTTTCAATTCAATCTACTTTCAGTATCCAAGTTAACTAGGGAATTGAATTGTAGTGCAAGATTTTTCCCTGATTTCTTTGTCCTACAGGATCTCTTCACTGGGAAGGTGAAGGAGATTGGTAGAGAAGTGGATGGTCTATATGTGCTGGAGACTGCAGGGAGGCAGAACAGGTTGGTGACAGGGCAGGCACACATGACAAAGATCAGTCCAGAAGGATTAAAGGCAGCTCTATGACATAAAAGACTAGGGCATGCTCCTATGAGTGTCCTTAGGAAAATAAATGCTTTCAGTAGTAATAAGTCTAGCTTTACCATTCCACATTGTGATGTATGCCCTATGGCAAGACAAACAAGATTACCATTTCCAGCTAGTAACAGTAGAACTACATCTCCATTTGAGCTATTACACCTTGATGTTTGGGGACTATACAAGGTTCCCACATACACTGGAATGAGATATTTCTTAACTGTGGTTGATGATTTTACTAGATGGACCTGGATTTATCTCTTAAATATTAAATCAGATGTGCCTACTATGCTTAAAGATTTATGTGTGATGATTAATACACAATATGGTGTACATGTCAAGTCCATCAGATCTGATAATGGATCAGAATTCATTAACAATACATGTAGAGATTTGTTTGCTAGAATGGGAATTGTTCATCAAAGGTCTTGTCCTTATAGCCCTCAGCAGAATGGACTAGTTGAAATGAGGCATAGACATATTTTAGAGCTTGCAAGAGCTATCAAATTTCAGAGTTGCTTACCAACTAGATACTGGGGGGATTGTGTAGAGGCTGCAGGGTATATCATGAATAGACTACCTTCAGTAATATTGGGAAACATTTCACCATATGAAAAGTTATATAAGAAGGCTCCAGTACTGTCCCATATGAGGGTCATTGGTTGCCTTTGCTATGCAACAAACCTATTACAGGCAGACAAGTTTGATACCAGGGCAATAAAGGCAGTGCTGCTTGGATATTCTTCCAGGCAGAAAGGATACAGACTATTAAATTTATCTAACAATACTCTCTTTGTAAGCAGAGATGTCACTTTCTATGAAGACATATTTCCTTTCCAGCAAAAAGTAGATACCTGGAGCTGATAATGCAATAAACTCAGAAGCTCAACAAGTTGAAGCTGATGGTGATGGAAGTATCTTCCAAAGACTCATACGTAAATACCGTTGCAAACCGACCGGCGATGAAGTTGATGGTTGTATAGTTGTTGAGGAGGAACACCAGAACTGTCACCCCACCAATCACATGGAGGCAGAGAATACTAATACCATTGACCCTGAACCTGAGACTGAGCCATCATTGAGGAGATCAGATAAGAGCAGAAAACAACCTACATGGATGAATGATTTTTATCCAGCATACAGGCATGCAGGTGGAACAAGGAGCAGGCAATGTTTATATTCTATGTCCAATAATCTCACTTACACTGGATTGACTGCTAGATATCAAAGTTACATTGCTAAGATGGGGGTTGAGCAGGAGCCAACATCATATTCTGCAGCAGTTCAGGATGACAGATGGGTGGATGCCATGAAGGCTGAGATGAAGGCACTGGAGGACAACAATACTTGGGAAGTTACTGATCTTCCCAAGCACAAGAAGACCATTGGATGAAAGTGGGTCTATAAGATCAAATACAAAGCTGATGGTGAAGTAGAAAGATTCAAAGCAAGATTAGTGGCTAAGGGGTACAATCAAAAGGAAGGAGTTGATTACCAAGATACTTTCTCACCTGTAGCAAAATAGTCACAGTAAGGGTAGTAATCTCAGTTGCTGCTTCCAGAGGTTGGGAAATATATCAAATGGATGTCTACAATGCATTTCTCCAAGGTGATCTTAATGAGGAAGTATATATGAACATGCCACAAGGCTTTGATGATAAGCAAGGAAGAGTCTGCAGGTTGATTAAATTTGTATATGGTTTAAAACAAGCTTCTAGGCAATGGAATATTAAGATTACCATTGCCTTGAAGAACTCAGGTTTTGTCCAAAGTCATTTAGGCTATTCACTTCTAACCAAAAAGGTTGGGGATAGAATAGTGATAGTACTCATTTATGTGGATGACCTTATCATAACTGGGAATGATAAGGATCTTATTCAGGAGACCAAGGCATCACTTCAGCAGAATTTCATGATCAAGGACTTGGGAACTTTGAGATATTTCCTAGGCTTTGAGTTTGCTCGAAATGCTAGTGGAATAGTCATGCATCAGAGAAAATACACCGTGGAGCTGATTTCTGATCTTGGCCTATCTGGAGGAAAACCAACAAAATCTCCTATGGAGCTTAATGCCAAGTTAACATCTGCTGTTTATGACCAATATGTTCCTGATCCTGATGGCGCATCTCAGAGTAAAAATACATTACTGGAAGATCCAGCAAGCTATCAGAGACTAATTGGGAGGCTATTGTACCTGACAAATACTAGACCTGATATATCTTTTGTTGTCCAGTTCTTGAGTCAGTTCCTTCAGAGTCCAAAGACATCTCATCTTATGGCAGCACATCGTGTGGTTAGGTACCTTAAACAAGCACCAGGTCTGGGTATTTTTATGCCGGCAGGAGAGACAACCACCTCACAAACCTATCATGTGATCTTGATTGGGCATCATATCTCAATACAAGGAGATCCATTACATGTTATTTAGTGTTCTTTGGATCATCCCTCATCTCTTGGAAGTCCAAGAAGAAACCTACAGTTTCGAGGAGCTCAACTGAGGCTGAGTACAGAAGCTTGGCGTCAACAGTTGCGGAGGTGATGTGGCTCACAGGACTATTTGTTGAGTTATCTATTCCCTTGACCTTCCATATCAACAGCGGCGACAAAGAATCAAGACTGCAGATTGCAGCCAATCCAGTCTTCCACGAGAGAACCAAGCATATTGATATTGACTGTCACTTTGTCAGGGAGAAAATCCAGCAGGGGCTGATACATACAGCTCATCTGCCCACAGAGGAGCAGCCAACAGATGCACTCACAAAGGGACTTACTCAAGGTCGGCATGATTATCTATTGTCCAAGCTAGGACTTAAAAATTTGTTTTTAGATCCTAGCTTGAGGGGGCGTGTTGGAGATATCAGTAGTATACATGTCATTAGTATACAACTTTAGTATATTCTCTATTTCTGTTAGTAGTTTGCATTTATAACCTAGTGTGTCTTATAAGGGTTATAGCCTAGTTTGTCTCATAAGGGTAATTGGTGCAAATGATCCCATAGTATAAATAGGAACTTTGTACGCATTTGTTGGTAATCAGGAAAATTGGGAAAACTTCTGCACTTCTCTCTTCTTCCTTTCTTCTTCACAAACTTGGTTCATTGCTCCATTGCAGTGCTGAGTTTATACTCACATGCAGATCAATTACTCTTAATTCTCGGTTTCTAACAAGCTATGATATATCAAATTATTCACATACCCTTTTCTTTATATTTCCTTCTTCTTGGACATCTTCACCTGACTATATATTTCCTTCAGGAACAAATTTGTCCAAAGCCCATCACCTGACTACATATTTGCTCTTTTCTTACCACTGACAGCTACTGCAATGGTGGAATAGTTTAATGGAGGCAGATCACTTAGGCCTTCCACTTTAGTTACTACATTTGTTTCTTCTATAATTTAACTACTTACTGTCAAGGCTATTACACAAAAAAAAACTATTTTGCACACAGGAATAATCTTAATTCACAACTAAGACATTCCAGAACCAAGAAGTCTGAAACTCATATATATTTAGCAAAATATTCAAGCTAAAGTTTGCAATCAAGACAAAATGGTAACAGACAAATTTAACCACAAAAACACATCACGCACGTTAAAGACTACTGGTCTTCTATAATACGTTAAAAACTCATATATATTTAGCAAAACAAATCAATTGCACATTGTCCCAATTTTGTACTGGTCTTTGATTTTTTTTCCCTCAAATAAAAATTACTCCAATATTTCTGGAAAAGTTAAAATAAGTTACAACATATTTGATATTTTTTTATTAATAAAATTATATCTAATTTGTATATTAAAATAAAAGCAAAATTTATCACTCATATAGTGATAGTAAATAAGAGTACACACATATTTTTAAAGTCTTAAAAAATATACTAGTTAGTATTATATAGTTATATATATTTTATACCATTATTTATATATATATATTGAATATTAACATATATAAAATAGTCACATTATAATATACTTAAAATGTATTACTAAATTTGTTTAAATAAAAGTTCAGCATTAAAATAAAATTTGAAGAAAAAAATATCAAAATTCCCTTAATAGAAACCTCATTATGTAGGGGAGAACTTTTCTTTTTCTTTTTTGATAAAAGATGAGAAATTCTTTAAGATAATTCTTCATTTCATTAGAGAAATATATTCAAGGGATTGGACTGTTGGGCTTATCTTTGCCCCGCTCGGTAATGTTGTAATTTGAAATAAATGAAATATTGCTTCTCCGATCTTAATATTAGGGCATGTTTGGCCAAGCGATTTTGAGGCCAAAAGCGCTTTATTGGGAAAATATTTTTTAGTTATTTGAGATGTTTTGACCAATTAATAAAACTACTTTTAAGTAAAAGTAGTAGTAGTTTTTCTACGGTTAGGGAGTAGCAGAAAATTTCTGCTTCTCAAAAGAAGCATAAGCAAAATTTTATTTTTTTAAGACAAATATTCCTACCATATGTTAGACACCCAATTTTGACCCTCTCGCCCAGTCATTAGCTATAAAATTACACTAATTTTGTAAAATAATTTTTATGATTTTTTTTAAAATGCGACAATAAAACGTTAATACATGCATAAATAAGCAATTTAATAATGGCACCGCGTCTTACGTAGAAAATTAAGCACTTAGAGTCTCGCGCCCGTATTTATTAATTTGAAAGCCCTGTCGTAATTCTTAAATAATAATAAAATAAATAAATACATAAAATAAATAATCCGACAATGACGTCGTGTTAAATAGCATAGTCGCATTTATTAATACGCAAAGCAATTTCATAATTATTGTAGCACCTAAAGTCATATTAAGATAATTTAATCTTAGCTTGAATAATAATAAAATACGCATAATAAATAAGTTTAATAACGGCATCGCATTATAAAAATTAAGCACTAATTAAATAGCACGCCCGTCTTTATTTTTTTAATCTCAAACATAGACTAATAAAGCACCTAAATAATTTAATCACAATTTAGATTTCATTTATTTACCATTAATTAACTAATACACCTAAAATTAAAACACATACCTAATTAAATAAAGTCTACCCAATCGCCCAGCCCAACATCACCCCACACCCGCAGCCCAACCCGCAAAGCCCAGTTCGCCCAGCCCATATTTCCTTCCCCCCATCAGCCCACAACCCCTATACGCCTCTTTCTCATCCCCCTCGTCCCTCAACCCTAAAAACGCAAAGAAGAAAACGAAGAACAAAAAAACCCTAACCTAAAGCAACCGCCGCATACACCCCTCCCCTTTACCCGCGAAGCTCGCCGGATTTTCAGGGTGGAAAATTCGGCATAACTAAACCAAATCCTTCAAAAATCGTTTACCTTACCATAACCATTCAAAATCGTTACATGCAATATTTACCTTCTAAAATTACACTCAAGAAGCTTACCATAAATCGTTCTAAAATCAGCACCGAATCAAGCATGAATCGCACAAGATTAGAGAAGAATAAAACGCTCAAATCAGTTCAACAACTTACCAAACTTGGAACCCAAAATCTTAGTTATAAATACAGAACCTCTATGCATGCAATGGGCATCGGAAAATCAACAGTCCAACTGATTTATTCAAAGAAAGAATCCGACCCTCAAGGTCAGCAATTTTCGCAAAAGCCTCATTTTTCTTTCCACCGCATTAGCAAGCCCTCCGAGTGGATCGACGACTTGATACGTTGTCCCGATTCGCTGCCCGGAGAAGGTAAAACCAAAACTCTTCTCAATTCCTTTGTGTCGCTTTGTATGTTTATGTGTTTATATGCTTGATTATAGCCTGCTATCACGCTTCGAGTATGTTCTATTCTGTTTAGGTAAGATGTAGGAGTATTTCGTGAAGTAACTGAAATATGATTAGTAAGTGTAGTTCTAAAAGCCACATGTTATAGGGCACTAGATCCCCAGTTTGGGTTAACACATGTTCTAGACTGACTTGTTGTTGGTTCAAATTGACATTGTTTATTTGCTGAAATTAGTGTCTAAAGTGCTTCGATGAATATCTGAAATGGATGGGAATTAAGTTGAATCATGCCCGATGACCTAAATGGGTTAATTTGTTTGTCTGCATCTAAATTATTACCTTTCGGTATCAGTGTGGACATATGTGCTGGTATGACTGATTAGGCATGTGTTAAATAGTTGTCATGCTTATTAAGATATTTGCTAAACTTGCTTAGTAAATGTTAATTGTCATTTATATTTGCGAATGTGACTGTTAATACTAGCATTTGTTGTGTGTTTGCATACATGGCCTAACAGATTAATTACTGTCTAAGTTATAGGAATAACATGTGAATATCCCTGAACCATGAATAGATGTTGTATGTGTTCTGCCATCTGAGATCTTGTTTAGGTAATTGTTTCATAGTGTCCCTGACCATGCCAAAATAGTGTCAAGAATGTTTAGAATACACTGTGGCACCTCCTTTAGTGTTCCCTACTGTCATTGCCTCCCCGTTGAATTCATTCATTTACTATTGATGCATGGTTAGGTAAGAATGTCAGAGTATGTCAATTTCCTGTGCCAAATTTTGGGTATTAATATCAGTTGCAGCAATCCAGCAGGCTAACTAGGGTAGTAAAGGCAAAGGCTGTTATATGTTTGCATATCAATTGGATAAAAATGCTCGACTATACTTTCCCCCTGTTCTATTCAAAATATGCATTAGTATACCCCTCTCTTAAATATGTTCATTGTCTACTTGCTTGCATTTGCGTGTTAAGTATGTAGTGAGATATACCTAGTCAATCAGTCATGCAGTGGATATGTCGGCTGGGTCCAGCCCACACATCTGATTCCCATACTGCCTGGATATGGTTGGGAAGGGCTGTCTCTAGCCCACAGGTCTGCAATTTTGCCTCTGCATTACATCCCTGTAAAAAACTGTCCCCAGCCTTTCCCCTAGCTTTAGATTTCTCTATCTTTGTTTTACATATGACAGACTAGGCCCATTGTGGTTTTATCACCTTCATCTGGCATTCACTAATCCCACAGTTAGTCATAATATGCATATCTGAGTATGAACCATGAGATTATTCTCTATATGTCAAGCCCACTATATTTCACTGTTTGCTGACTTTGTTCGCTAGCTGTTGCAGCAGTTGGCCTCAGTTTATTTACTGATTTATACATCCTTATGTGTTGATTACGTATAAACATAGATCATTGTGTGTGTAGTTTTTTTTATGATTCAAATAATTGAGATATATACTAATCTTTATTTTCTTTCTTTCTTTTACATGGCACGCCTCGGAGCTAAACGAAGAGTCTCATTGCGAGACTCATCGTGAGTTATAACAAACAAGGACCTACATCTATGTGCATCTTCATCTCCGCCCCAAAAATTCCAAGCTACCGGCGAAAAGACATCGCCTTTCCTTCGAGTCATCTTTATTTATTCTTTATTCTGCTTCATCTATTTGTTGTAAATTAATTATCTAACGCTACACTAATTAATTAGCACTTAGAATAGTTAAACCTTGAATCAATAGCTAGAAATTAATTTGATTTGCTTACCTTAAGTTAATTACTTTAGGCTCGCCTTGCCTTATTTAATAGTTATAATAAACCACTTAATAATCTACACTTGCATAATAAGCTGGAATATTATTTGTCAAGACATTCTTAAAACCGTGTTCTTATAAATTCTTATTAATACATATACAGAATAAGAAATATTTTTGTTGTCCCTTGCATAATAGACACGTTTTCATCTTATCTTATAAGTATACGTTTTTTTTTGTGTCATAATAATCTTACATTATTATGCTAAGCAATATGTACCCCTTAAGTAAAAGAATACTTGCATACATTTTTACTCCATGAACACATTTTCCTCTTTTTGAAACTAGCTCTTACATTTTAAACAAATCTTATAGTTTTATGCCCTTGTTTAACAGCTTTCAAGTATGCATT